>OY998254.1:69026991-71426991 GCA_963922045.1 Persicaria maculosa
AGGCGATTCATATGATAGACGGTGACGGGGAGATCCATGTGTCCCATTTTACGAGGCCTCCGTATGACACATGGGAGATGGAGAGCCTTGCAACTGTATGCGGGCTAGAGCTGAGAGCGAGGGAGGTCTTTGATCCGTATCTGTATCCCGAATACAGATCCAGAGTCAGTTACGGCCATCAGCCCGACCGTCCTTTCCGGCTACATGATTGCTTCACCTACCGATTCAGGACGACTTACCGATTCAGGACGGTTACCTGATCAGTATCCAGATACATATAGATTATCTTAGCTTAGGATTATCTTAGCCTATGATTATCTTAGTTTGATTTGCACTGACACACAGACGACAAAATGCAAAATTATTCTTCATTGTTTTATAAAGCATCCATGATCGATCCATCAATTGTTCCGATAAATGAACATCTTGATGGATTGATTATACTAGCAATTTGAATTACCACGAGATAATTCATGACACTTGGCAATAAATCAACAATTTGCATATATCTAAACATAATTCATGCATTTTACTTGCACATGCGGCAACAAACTTAAATACCAACAATAAATGACTTAGAGCATCAGCAATGGTCGATCACTGACCTCCCCAAATCACTTTTTCCACTCAGTTGGGCAACCCAACCATTGTAAACAACCTCCCGATATTTGGGGTGCCTCAATATATTGAGAACCTTCCCAAATTCGAAACCAATCAGATTTCGCCACATGTCAATAAATTAAATCATTTCTTCTTTTCTTTTAACTTCCACTTTTCTTTTCACATTTACATAAAAATTAAATTAAATAAATTTGTGACAGAAAGTATTCTATTGAATTAAATAAATCATTTTTTTTAACTTCTAGTTTTTTAACTTCCAGTTTTCTTTATTTTTTAACTTCCAGTTTTTAAAATTAAATCATTTCTTTTTTTTAACTTCCAGTTTTTTAAAATTAAATTAAATAATTTTACATAAAAATTAAATTAAATTAATCATTTCTTTTTTTTTAACTTCCAGTTTTTTTAACTCCGAGTTTTCTTTTCAATCCATATAAGATTTTTGAGATATTAAATAAATTTGTGATAGAAAGTATTAAATTGATAATTAAAATTAATTATGAAATATAATTATAAAATTAAATTAATTATTTTTTACTTGCTAAATCAATCCAATTATTTTAATAATTAAAATTATATAGAAAATATATATAGTAGGGTGTGGAAAAAGTGATGAGATAGATTTATTGGGGAACCCGACCATTGTGGATGATAGGAAGTGAATTGGGGAGGATTGATAATAAAGTTAGTAGAAAATGAGGTGGACGAATAAGAAAAGAGGAGAGAAGTTTTGGGGAACCCGACCATTGCTGATGCTCTGGCAATATCTATTTTCTTTTTAGAATTGTCTAAACGTGAGATTGAGCCGCCCAAGGCGAAGACCTGTCTCCTCGAGCAAAGACTTGGGAGCAGTACATGGGATTACAGACTGGATGCCGTGAAAAATATGCCTGGATGGACCACCAAATATCAGAAAATGTCCTGATTCAAGAACCACCTTCTTCACCATGCCTATATCCTTGACATCCCCATAGAGGAACTCCGCTGAGTCTCCTAGTGATATTGAGACAATTGGTAGTCCCTTGGCAAGAGACCCTCCACTCTCATCACGGTCCTGTATTTCAAAAAGATTTACAAGATGTATCAAACATTCAAACCAGAGGCAATCATCATCTGTGTTTCCAAGTTTTGAAGCAACACATACTCTGACTTTTAGGAATAATCAACTTCTCCTACCAAGGGTCGACACTTATAGAGGATAAACTTATCTTTACGATTTTCCGGTGATAAATGCAGCTGAAGATTATACTGTTCTTATACCGCTATAGACGCTTCAAATGTATATAGCTTGAACCAAAAAAAAAATAAAAAAAATAAACCTGATCTGTAACACCCCTTCTTAGAACAGTGAAGAGATGTTGCAGCGCCAGCAATTAATTACTCGGACTTTAATTTCCTTGTAACCGCCTTAGGCTTATAGGGACATGCAACCATCCTCCCATAAACAAGATAATATAAAGTAAATTATAATAGATACGAAATTAGCGGAAGACTTAAATAAAAATCAATCATCTAAAATAAAGTAACCCAAAGTAATGGGTCCAATCTTAATATTTAAGTAGTTTAAATAATAGCAGCGGAAATATCGTTAAAAGAGTTACAACGGAAATAATAAACTTTAATACAATAAATTTTAGGATTTATACCTTAAAACAAAACTTGAACAAAAATATTAGACTTCTTTATTCTTCGGTGCCTCAAGACCGTTTACCTAAACATGCGGATTAGTGGCTGAGGTATAGTATGCAAACCAGGGACCCCAGCCGTCCAAGGGAAGAAAAATAGGACGGTTAGTCTTTTTACGACTAGCAAATGGCAGAAAGCAAAATGTCCAAGACTCGGTCTACCACCCATTGACCATAAAAAGGGTATTGGTGCTTGTAGACTAAAAATATAAATTAGGAGTAAATCTTTATGTGGAAACATGACTCATTAAATTAAAATAAAGCATTCGGATGATCCATAAGGACCGAGTGGTTGAATGGGATGCGGGTCCGAAGACCCTAAGGAATCATATTCCGAGTACGGAAGGAATATGATATAACTTCATTGAAAATGGGCCACCTATTTATAAAATAATGTACAACACGATACTATTAATAATACAATTATACACAATGTTATCATTTACTTATGACAAGTGATACCGGTCTCGGTCGCATATAACGGGCAGACGACCTACTACCCGTAGGTAGTGTACCCATTCGAGAGATTTGCAATTTCGAAGGGGCATCTCATGAGACGTTTATAGAGCAATGTATACTCAACCTTGACCTGACTTTACCATTTTCCATTTATTTAACACAACTCAATAATAATAATACTACAATAGTAATACACAATAACATTAAATCACAATTCCATCCTAGGTGACCACATAAGGCATGTTGTGCACTTTAAAACTATAAGGTGCACGGAATAATATCACTGACAAGCATGGATATTCAAAACAAATAATATACATACTTAACTAGCATGAAGGAAACAAAATGAACAAATCATGCTTTTAGGAAGTTCGGGCATTTAATATAATTTTCTCAAATAACAGGATCAAATTATAATTACCCGAGTTGTCATGCTATGTGAGATTAAGGAGTTGATAAATAGAAACAAACTGATCTAACTTGCATATTTATCACAAATTCATAGCATGGAGTAAAAGACACGAAAGATAAGACAATATTTGAAAAAGGCACGAAATTGCAGAAATGCACTAATTAGACCAAACCACTTGCCTTAACTCGACGAAATGATTCAGCGAGGTTGAGGATAATAATTTGATATGCTACCTGAGATTTTACAGATTTATACAAGGGTATTAGTAACTTTTTATAAATTACGGAAATGGCCCCGTAACTTTTAAAAAGTGAAAACTTACCCTTGATTTCTTCCGAAAGAAACCCAAATCTGAAACCAAGCAAATGTCAGGAGCCTAAATGAATGCCAACTGATTCAAGATGACATACAAATTAGTGTAAGGTCGCCTACTCAATCAAAACTCGAGAAAACGTGAGAAGCGGAGCGGATCTTACCCAAACGGGACTCGAAAGCGTCCAAGTTTCGAGTCTATGATCCCTTTCTATGGTATGGATCTGTAAAGGAAGGATTTTTATGAGTCAACAGTCCTTGGATCGAAGGAATGAAGAAAAACGTACTAAAAACCATGCTTTTCTGCACAGAAGGGAAATTGCTCACCAGTCGACTTCGGGGCTGTGGTGTGAGCACCTCGAAGTGTTTCTGAGCAAGGAAGGAGTTGGGTTCGATAGGGGGTGATGCAAGATACACGTACACGTCAAAATCTGGGTCTTTGGCTTGCTGTAGTGGCGGTAGTGATAGCATGCATTCATATAGGTGTTATAGGACTCATTTAGCACAATTTAGGTGTAAATAATGTCCTCATTCATATTAATTTGTGAAATTGATTATTGTGGTTATGGAGGCGGAATCTACACATATTTGTTATTCATTTCAGGTATGAGAAACTTGGATGGGAGATGCATGAAGCGAAGATGAGATTACAGGAGTCGATCAAGGAAGCAAGGAGAAGATTGCTGTGAACAGTGAGCCGCGCCCGCGGCCATGTAGCCGCGCCCGCGGCCAATGCCGAGAGCAAGAGTTGACCAAGTCCTGAGCCGCACTCGCGGCCAAGAAACCGCGCCCGCGGCCTCTGTCAGCGCCGAAACTCTAAATTGCCGAATTACTTATTTTAATTAGGTTATTTTGTAACCCTTTTGGACGCCTATTTAAGGGGTTTTTAGGAGACGTTTTACAGACCGTTTAGCAATTGAAGAAACCCTAGAGGAGAGCTTTTGTGCTATGGCGAACTAAACCCCTCTTTCGTTTGATTGATTAGTTTGAAGCTTTCGATTTGATATTCCGTGAGATATTCTCTACTCTATTTACTTTTGAGTAATCTTTATCTTCCATTGTCATTGCTTATGATTGAGTTTGTGTTCTATTGGATTGGCCACCTAATATTACTTGAATTCAATCTATCGCTAGATCTATAGGGACGCTAGTTGAAGAACTTAGATCGTAGTAGCAACTTGTGATCATCTAGGGCTAGTTGACTTGGTTGATTGCATGAAGATAAAGATACAATTGGTTTATTGCTAGTTGCTTTATTTCAATTGTTCCTATTCAATTTCCTTGGTGTGCATTGCTATTGTTGAATTAAATCTGGATAGTTTCTAGGTTATTCATCAATAAGGGTGTTTAGAGTCTAGTTGACATATTCACTAACTGCAGGGAAGGAATTGAAAGTTATTGTCAAGGTACAATTGATTTTCACAATAGGTTGCTCAAGAGTAATAGGTTTATGGAATTTCAAGGACCGGAATCCAAATTGAGAGTGGATACTAATTAATCAAGCGTGTTTCTCACATATTGTTATCAATCACCATCATTGCATCCTTTGCTTATTTTTGTGTTACTTTGCATACTTCCAAAACCCCCTTTTCATATCATTCTCATCTTAGCATACAAATTGAGCATACGAATTGCACAAGTCTCTTTGGGTTCGACCTGTACTTGCCAAGCTATACTAGTTAGGTTAGTTCAGAACTATTTGATAGGATTTAACGACTGAAAATATCTCTATCAAATTTGGCGCCGTTGCCGGGGACTTGTTTGATAATTTGTGTGTTTCATTTGTGTGCTATTTCTGGTGTGGATCATCTATATGGTTCACACTCGTGCTACTAATTCCGCTATTTTGCCTTTTGATCAAGAGATTGAGAGGACCCTTCGTAGGCTACGACGTGATCGCGATCACTTTCGCGAGTTACCTTTCAATCAAGGAGAAGAAGAGAGTATAGAGATGGCTGCTAACGAAGATAACCGAACGCTGAAGGAGCTCACAACACCTGACTTGGCCCAACAACCATTGGCGATTCTGTTCCCTGAACTCGAGGAAGGTGTGAACTTTGAGCTAAAGTCTTGGGTGATTCATCTCTTACCCAAATTCCATGGGTTGAGTGGTGAGGACCCCCACAAGCACTTGTCTGAGTTCCATACTGTCGTGGTGGGAATGAAGCCAGGCAATGTCACGGAGGAGCAAATCAAATTGAGGGCATTCCCATTCTCGCTAAAGGATACCGCTAATGAATGGTTCTACTATTTGCCCCCAGGTAGTGCAACCATATGGACTGCATTGAAGTGTCTCTTTCTGGAGAAGTACTTTCCTGCGACGAGGTTGAATAGCCTGAAAAAGGCTATCAGCAGCATTGACCAGCAGGCGACAGAAACCCTTTATGATTACTTCGAGCGCTTTAAGAAGCTTTGCTCTAGCTGCCCCTACCATGGTTTCTCAAAGAAGGATTTGGTGCTCTTTTTATTCAATGGGTTGCTGGACGAAGAGCGCAAGACGGTGAACTCCGCTTGTGGAGGCAACATCTTAAACAAAACACCCAATGCTGCTTGGGAGGTGTTTTCAGAGCTTGCTGAGGGCTCTAGACAATTTAGCAAGGGACTACACGCTCGAGGGGTGCTTGCAGTTGACTCCTCATCTTCCGCCTTACATAGCGATGTGGCGGAGTTGAAGGAGATGATGAAAAGGTTTGTGCTACAGGGAACTCCACAGCAACTTAAGGCATGTGGCATTTGCGCTAATCCATATCATCCTACGAACACATGTCCAATTTTGCAAGAGCCAAGTGTTGAGTTGAATGCCATGGGAGGTTTTGTGCCACAAAGACCCAGGTTTGGTAATTATGCTAATTCTAATAATTTCAATGCTAATAATTATAATGTAGGCTACCAACAGGGCTATGGTTATGTGAACCAACAACCCCCGCTCAACCAACAAGGAGGGCCCCATTTTAGACCCCAACAGCAATATGACAGGCAAAGGGACCTCCCACAAGGCAACACAACACCGGATGATCCATTAAAGGCGCTAGTTGAGCAAAATAAGCAACTCATGCAGGCGGTTATGTTGCAGGCTGAGCATAGCAAGACCTTGGAGAAACAAGTGAGCCAATTGGCTCAAACGATGAGCGAACTCCAGACACGTGATTCGGGCAAACTACCATCTCAAACGGTGGTTAACCCAATAGAGAATGTGAGTGCAATGACATTGAGGAGCGGTAAGGAGCTTATTGGCACAACACAAGATAATGAAGAAGGCCACATGGGTACGCAGGAAGAAGAAGATGAAGGTCTGTAGGCAAATGAGCCGCGCCCGCGGCCATGACGGGGAGGCAGAAGTTGACAACTTCGTTGAGCCGCGCTCGCGGCCCCCCAACCGCGCCCGCGGCCCATTTGCTGGCACACAAGACAATTATGTTCGTCCAAATTTCCCACCACTCAGCTCGAGCAAGCCCATTCCCCCCTTCCCCGAGGCATTAAAGGAGACAAGGAAACCTGAGAATGACAAAGAACTCTTCGACACTTTCAGTAAGTGTGAGGTAAACATCCCTTTGCTCAAATTGATTAAGTCTATTCCTCGTTATGCTAAGTTTCTAAAAGGAATTTGTACGATAAAGAGGAAACAGAAAGAAAAGGCAAAGAAGAAGGTGAAGGTAAGTGCAAATGTGTCTGCTATTTTGCAACGAAGAATTCCTGAGAAGTGTGGTGATCGAGGCATATTTAGTATTCCATGTGAGATAGGTGCATTAAAATTTGATAGAGCCATGCTTGATTTAGGTGCATCTATTAATGTTTTGCCTTATTACTTGTACAACTCTTTGGGATTAGGACCATTGCAGGACACTAGGACACTTATTCAATTGGCTGACTGTTCCACTGTGAGCCCAAGAGGGGTAGTTAAAGATGTTTTGGTTAAAGTCGGCGAGCTTATATTTCCTGCAGATTTCTTTGTTCTAGATATGAAACGTGACAATGCGGCGGTCCCTATTTTGTTAGGTAGACCATTTCTTAAAACTTCTAGGACTAAGATTGATGTTTATGATGGCTCTCTAACAATGGAGTTTGATGGGGAGAAAGTGACATACAATATTGATGATGTTATCAAGCAAACTCCTGATGTTCATTCGTTATGTTTGTCAGATGTTATTGAGTCATTGTTTCATGATGTTCCTAAAGATTATAGCTTGTACGCTAACACACAAGGAAATGCAGGGAAGCGAGACGATTGTGTTGGGAAGTCCACCCAGTCACCAGATCTTAAGCTTTTAAAGCTAACCTCGCATAGTGAGAAATGTCGATTTGGTATACAGGATTCATTTCTGAAAGGGAATGCAGGCCACCTTAGAGGGGATAACAAGGATGTAGTTAAAGAGTTGGTTCTCAAGGAACCAGACCTTGAGATTTGAGCTTTAATAAGTCGAGCCAACGACATAAAACAAAGGCGCTGCTCGGGAGGCAACTCGAGGTAAGTAGGTTTATTCATACTTTGATTTAATTTCTTTTGTTGCATTTTCTGTTTATTAGTAGGTAGTTTGGGTTGGTTTCGGCAGTAACTAACATTTCAGGACAAGTTAAGAGAAGAAGGGCGAATTGAGCCGCGCCTGCGGCCCAAGAACCGCGCCCGCAGCCTTCAGAATATCAGAAAAGGTTGGAATACATATGAAGCCACGCCCGCGGCCCTTCCCATGCAGCAACCTTCGAATGTGACTCAGTTGTATTGATCCCCTCCTCGTTCTACTTGGTTGAGTTGCCGTAAATGGTTTGAAGTGTCGTAGTTTCTGTATTTCCCGCCACCTCCATGAGGTTCATTGTGAGTTTTTCTTTTCTTTTTCTTTTCCATACTAATTCTTGTATTTGTCTTTATCTTCATTGAGGACAATGAAAGACTTAAATGTCGGGGAGTTATTAGCTAGGATTTAGGTTTTAAATTGCATTAGATAACATGTTTATTTCCTTTGCATGTTTATTTCATATTATTTAATTGCATGTTTATTTCATAGTCTAAAAAAAAAATCATGCATTAGTTAAGTTTAGGTCTTATCTTCCCACATGAAAGATCGCTTGTCCTCTATATTTTATTTGTGAGTTATGATGCCCCACGACTCACTTGGATTGTTGAAGCTTTGATTTAGTACTTTCATATATTAGTGAGCATGATTTGTTGATGATTGAGCATGTATGACTCTTGGATTTGGGCGACATTGAGATTCTGTGCAAATTTCCTGGTGAGACTATTTTGGCCTATTTTAGGACAATCTAAACCGTGTCCTCTTGCTTTTTGAGTGTACTCTCTTTAATTGCTTCCTCTTTGACTTGCATTTAGATATCTTTTTCAAGGCTGCATTTTATGATTTCTGCGCATGACTTAAACATGATTGATGCACATTTATTAGCCCTATTTGACTCATTCCAACCTTACATATCATCCGTTGCTTGAAGCCCATTTAAGCTTGATTGCCTATTCTTTTGTAGCTCCACAAAATTTATCCATAGCCAATTATAGCCTGGCCCCATCCGGGAATTTAGGAATAGTTGGTGAATATCTATATTGTGGATGATGGTTTTAGTGATGGATGATGTGATTTGAGGTATCTTTATGATATGTTTAGTTGTTTCTTACTAGTGCTTATTACTTGGGACCTAAGGAGGATAAAATTCACTTAGGGGTAAAAGTCAAGGAAAATCAATTAACATAGCATGAAAAAAAAAAAAAAAGAAAGAGAAAAAAAAGAAAAAAATATAATAAAGGAAAGAGTTGAGTATGCTTGTAGAGTTGTATGCTTGAGATTGGGATTGTATGACATGGTAGAGATATGGTATGAGTTAATGAGTAGTGGTATGTAATTTGGTGATTTCCTTAGTTCCCGGATTATGAGCACCACATGGCCTAAAAATGTCCATACCTTATGTTTCTACCTTGGCCCCATTACAACCTGATTGAAAGACCTCATGATTTTTGTTGTGTGTGGAGTCACCAACGGTGGAGAGTTAGAACACTGATGCAAGTCTCTTGTAGCTAAGCTTTCAAAGATTGAGTTTTGAGCGTGAAATTGTTAACCCTAAACACATGAGTGAGAGTGAAACACATACGTAGTGAGGTGCAGAATTGACATGTTTGCTTGAGTTTATTGGTTACAAAATATGTGCAATGATGTTGTCAATTTATCATGTTTGCTTCCCTGTTATTTCTAAAGGAACAGTTGGGGTGGATGCATGAAGGGTTTGTCTGTGGGGTGATATGATGTTGTTTTCATTGCTTGATGACAAGCAAAGGTTTAAGTGTGGAGGAATTTGATAGCATGCATTCATATAGGTGTTATATGACTCATTTAGCACAATTTAGGTGTAAATAATGTCCTCATTCATATTAATTTGTGAATTTGATTATTGTGGTTATGGAGGCGGAATCGACACATATTTGTTATTAATTTCAGGTATGAGAAACTTGGATGGGAGATGCATGAAGCGAAGATGAGATTACAGGAGTCAATCAAGGAAGCAAGGAGAAGATTGTTGTGAACAGTGAGCCACGCCCGCGGCCATATAGCCGCGCCCGCGGCCAATGCCGAGAGCAAGAGTTGACCAAGTCCTGAGCCGCGCCCGCGGCCTCTGTCAGCGCCGAAACTCTAAATTGCCGAATTACTTATTTTAATTAGGTTATTTTGTAACCCTTTTGGACGCCTATTTAAGGGGTTTTTAGGAGACGTTTTACAGACCGTTTAGCAATTGAAGAAACCCTAGAGGAGAGCTTTTGTGCTATGGCGAACTAAACTCCTCTTTCGTTTGATTGATTAGTTTGAAGCTTTCGATTTGATATTCCGTGAGATATTCTCTACTCTATTTACTTTTGAGTAATCTTTATCTTCCATTGTCATTGCTTATGATTGAGTTTGTGTTCTATTGGATTGGCCACCTAATATTACTTGATAGGTTAATTGCACAAGTCTCTTTGGGTTCGACCTGTACTTGCCAAGCTATACTAGTTAGGTTAGTTCAGAACTATTTGATAGGATTTAACGACTGAAAATATCTCTATCAGGTAGTGTGGCCCGACAGGGAGGCTGTCGAACACAATTCTGCAGAAAATTCCGACGGCGATTTCGACCACTTCCCGACGAGCTGCTGTGTCGGGGCGTTCAAGGTCTTCTCCTGGGTGTTGGAGGAGACTGTGGTTGTGGTCGTGGGCTCTGGTGTTGCCGGAGGCGTGGTCGAGCACGATCGGAACGAACGGAGATCGTTTGTGTCGATGGGTTCTTTGGGGCTGATGAAGGGGATGGCTGAGAGAATGAAATGAAGATTGTGTGAAGTATATGGATAGCCTGCACTACAATCTTTAGCTTGCCAAAACCGTTCCCTTGAATTACGCGGCTGTGTGCTCGCAAATAAGGCAAGAAAATCACCTGTGTGTACACGTATACGGAAGGAAATGATTATTTTGAAAGAAAATTTGAGCGTCTGATGTGGGCCAGCTTTGATTTGGAGTAGCTACTACTCCTACTAGTGTAGAGCGTGTGTATATGTGTATTTATAAATAGACATAATGTATAAAAGACTAGTTACACAATAATTTACCCATACATAATATATAAATATTATTTCTGAAAATTTTATTTATTTAAATAATCATTTCGATTTTTATTTAATTTAATTTACATAAATTAAATATGGACAATGAGAAAATATTTTATCTATTTAAATCAATTCTTTTTATTTTATGTCGAATAATATTTTTATTCTAATACTTTATATCATATATTTTATTTGCACTACTACAAGTTAACTTCAACCTATTTTCGCCTAACTTAATATAAAGAGAATTTATTTATTTATTTATTTTAATTAACACGTAAATACACAAAAAAATACTTTGGGGCATTTCATGATCAGAGTTTTCATGAAAGTGCTGTACAACCGAAGAATCTAGAGGACTGTACATATATGAAGGTCCAGGGCTTTCCACACATAAAAGTAAAACCCACTTGTTCACTAATCGCATTGTTTGAAGCAAAAACAGGCCTTCTGGGTTAAAACCAGACAAACTTATTCAACAAAATATTTCACTGAATCCAGGTACGTATTAGTATTACTCCCTCTTGGACGAGTGGGTGGTCTTGAAGGGGTTCATGGAGACTTTGCATACAGAGGCCGCCGCGGTTCGATGAATGAAGGACCGATCCTCGGGCTCATCGGACTCGGGCTGAACCCTGGAGTTAGGTGGAAGACGATTCTCGCTTGACCTCTCCGCAAAATTTTCTTATCGGGCTCCTTGGACTCGGACCCCTTCTCCAATTCCCATTCACCAATTCATGCTCTCAGGTAACTATTTTCCGACATTTATCTCGAAATTGGTCCTCTGCCTGCTCTCTCCGCCAATTTTTCTTATCAATTGCATGATAGGGAAGGTAGAGGTGCAGGATGTGCCCCATAATTTTTTCCTTCGTGAATGATGTCAATGCCTTCTAATTTAGTTTTTTGGTTTTAAGCTTTCTTTGCTAAACTAAACTGCCTTTTGATTGGCAAACAAAGGAGAAGTCAGTGTTAATGTTGCCCACACAATTGCTTTGCACAATGAATTATATTTAAGAAGTTAGTTGTATATATACATAATAACATGAAATGAAATAATAATAAAATTGCATTTTCAATTGCCTTTAATTCGATTGATAGTTGGAGTTCTGCACATCTCCAAAGGCCAATTTGGAATGATATACATTATTTTGACCTGATCAGACCAGTGGGTTGAATGACTCTTCTTGGAATCTTTATTGCATTAAATTATGTTCTTTTTATATTTGTGGTTGTTTAGAGGGGTGGTTGAGACTGGAAATGTGCATCCTCAAGTATTATTGCTGAGTTTTTGCTAGGCTCTAAGGCCATTGAATGGGAGAGTATATGCTATTCTTTCATGCAATGATTAAATTATGTTCTTTTTATATTATGAATTGATTTTTATTCTTATTTTACTTCATATATGCTATTCTTTCAGGAGATGCGTCGTATAAAGCCTGTTTCAAAGATGGTTTGCCATAGTGCGGCATCTTGGTGCCATCCCCGAGCTCCAAATCTCGATATTTTAACTTGTGTTAAGGACTCTCATATATGGTACACTTCTATCTCCTTTCTGTGTTTTTTTTTCTTGTTTGTAAGTGCTTGTGTGTTCCACTTATTATGGTTTGGTTAATTGTTGGATTTTCTGTTTCATGGTGTTCATCTCCTTTCCTTTTCTTTGCTATGTTTAATCAGCTGGTTTTCTTAAATGACAAATTCTCAGTCTGTTCTTTTATCCATTGTATGGTAGAGACTTTATGGGCATCCATTTTTCCTTACTTGCCAAAGGAAATGGAGCAGCTTCTTGCAGAAAGTGAGGTAAAG
This sequence comes from Persicaria maculosa, assembly GCA_963922045.1. NCBI lineage: Eukaryota > Viridiplantae > Streptophyta > Magnoliopsida > Caryophyllales > Polygonaceae > Persicaria > Persicaria maculosa. The sequence continues at coordinate 69,039,850 of OY998254.1, forward strand.
AACAGGTCACATCATTTAATGGTTTGGTTAATTGCAGTTATATGAATGTTGTTGAATCTAGGAGGTTGAACTGAATTGATTTGAGAATTCGGTTTTGAAGATTTGCTCAAACTAAATTGCTCATGGTTGTTCTCCCCACCATATTGTTCAAAACTAAATTGCTCATGGTCATTGACAACCTGTTGCATCCGTTGGCTACTTGCCTGCCTGAATTTGTTGTTGTTGCTGTTTATTTCGAATCTACTTTTTTTTTTCCTGTTGTGTGCAACTGTTCAAATTAGTGAACTGTTTGCAGCTGCTCTTTGAGTTACAATTTTTTTTTATCTCGAATATGTGTTGGATCTGTTGCTGTTTTTGTGAATCTGTTCAAATCATGTGCTCTTTTTTTTTCTCAGCTGATTTTGGATTAGTTTAGGTTGTGTTTGATTATTATTATTTTTATTTTGATTCAAATGACTATTTGAGGTTGATTATAAATCAAAATAAGAATTTTAAATAATTAATAGCTTTAATTTTTTATTTAAGGGGCAAATCTTCATGTTAGTTAAAAATTTCTTCCTAGCTATATATGAAACTAGTATTCGGTACCCGCCCGTTGTGCGGTTTCTTAATAAACAAAATAATGTTTAATTTTTTTGAAATTTAAAGGTTATAATAATTTGGTTGATATCTTTGGATCTTTTAATAACAATAAACTAAATTAATAGTATGCTTAGTTCAGATCAATATACAACATGTTTTATATAAAATTACTTTATGTTTAGAGGGAATTGAAATAAATGACCTTTGCCCCGGTTTGGTTTGCACGCCTAACCCACTATCCATTTCAATTTGCAAGGGTTAACCCTCCCCCTTGAAAAAATTGCACCCAACCGGTAATTTCTTACCTTGAGTAGCCGGTCTCTTTGTTTGCCTCTCTCCTGCCCATCGATGGCAGAAAAATCAGAGAGAGAGATTGAGGGATCGTAGGCGGAATCAGAGAGAGAGAGAGAGAGAGACGGGGGCGGAGGGCGGAGGCGGAGGGCAGAGGCGTGTGACAGGCGCCGGATCGGAGGAGTCAAGGGGAGCGGCGGTGGCGGAGGCGCCGGATTGAAGGCCGATTTCGAGGTCGGGGTACATCATCCCGACGAAATTGAAGGCAGTTGCTGCTCGAATCCGACATCGACCATGCTCAGCAGTAACACTCTTTGTTGGCGGAGAGGTCAGGCCATCTATATGTTAATTCAGATTTTGATTCATATATCCCTTTAGGGTTTCAGGTTAGGGACTGAATTACCTCTTGAAATTTCTGTGTTCCGCTTCTGTTGACTAAATTAGTTGAGTAGGAGCACATGGCGCACAGCCTCATCTGAGCAGGGATCCAATTGTCGCTGGCCGCTTCCTAAGCTACTCTTACTATCCAACAAATTGTTTCTAGGGAGACTAATCCTCTTGAGTCCGGGGTAAGATGTTTATATTCAATCCATTACAGATAAAGGTTCCAGTTATAAGTATGATCACCTGTATGTGTGAGATGCGAAGGATTTTTTTGGTTGAGATTATAGTTTTCGGGTTTGTGTTGTGTTTATTTCAAAACTAAAGTTGTAGGGTACCATTTCAGAAAATGCTTTTTGTTGGTGAAGTTCTGGATGTTGAAGATTTCACTTCGTAAATCAGCTTTTTGCAAGCACAACTTATTGAATCAAATAATATTTTTAGTTCATCACCATCATACGTCCAAGTTTCTGGATTAAGAGGGCTGCTTCAGAACATTAATCGCAATTCTTTATAGGTGGTGTCTATTGGGTACTTCAGACCAGGTGAAGCAAGGAATGTGACCCCGGAGTCTGTGGATCGAAATCGGAGGAACCTATCGGAGCCTCTCACCAGAAGGCCTCGAATAATTGCAGAGAAGAATCAAAGAGGTACTGCACAAATGATATATCCCTTTAGTTCTTGGATTGCTTGATCGAATTTAGGTGATAATCCAGATGTTGATAGATTAGTATTTAGTATGTTGCCATGTCTCTACTTTGATGTGAAAGAAGATTTGGGCGTATCAAAGGAGATTTGGGCGTCATGTAAAACTAAAGTAAGCGCCATGTAGAAAGAAGACTTGGAAGTAGAAGCCAAATTTCTAATGTGGTCGGTTGTCCCATGATCAGGACATCAGGTTGATTAAATAATCAAATCACACAATTGTTTGCCTTCTCTTCTCCGATTGCTGGCTCTCAGTTCTATAAATCAGTACATCATGTTGATGCTTGCTGCGAGGAGCTGATTGCTGGAGCATTCCTACTTCTCCGATTTTCCCTCTTTTTGTTTTAAAATCAACTTCACTCAATATCGATCAGATCTAGGTTTCAGTTGCTTATCTTGATCAAGTTGCTTATCTTGATCAAATGTTAAAATGTTAAAATGTTTGCTTTCCTATTTTATAGCATGATGATCTTTCATGAAACTTGACTTTGAAATTTATAATATGGTGCAAGTCTATATGTCAGGTGTGATTGCCTGATTGGAGCTGATTGCTGGAGCATTTCAGATCTTGCAAGGGTTGCTTGAGATTCTACTGAATTTGCTCTAATCCAAGCAGTTGATCAAATTGATTTCTGATTATTGAGTAAAAGTTTTATCGTTTTATCCTTTTTCAGTATGAAACTTTGCTGTTTTTGTCCAATACTTTGTTTAATGGTAGTTGTCTTTTTAGAGCAAAGGAATTTATTTGTGCTTGTAGCTTAAAAGACTTTTGCTTTCTTTTGGGGAGATATTCAGATCTTTGATGGACATAATGGAAGCAGGATTTACAAGGGACAATTTGTTGAACTATGTTGTGAGTGCTATCCCTCGCGGTCTTGGGCGGGATGAGTGGCTACAGGCTTTGCCTCGAGTCTTAGTAGTCGGATTTGTCAAGACCGACAAGGTATTCCAACGCAGAGGTATTCAATTTTTAAAAGTTACTTCACTTCATTTATTCTTGAGAAGATTTCAGTTGTTTTTCCTTTCACTAAGACAAAAATCGCCAACACAGTTGCCTGTGTTTGCGATTCCAGTTGTGTCTTAGATGCTCAAGGTGGAGTGTTTCAGACTTGATTGTTGATCACAGACTTGAAGAAAACATACAAGACCCCTATTAAGGGGTTCATGTAGGAATATGACAGATGTTGCTTCCCACTGCTACAAGACTGCTATTTCTGTATATGAATGTACTTGTGAATTGGAGTAGAAATACAAGGCATCTGATGTCAAAGAATAATATTATGCTATTTGCTGGTTTTAATTGTTGTATGTCATGTCTGAATAAACAGGTGACAAGTTAAAACGTGTTGATGTCATGTAGAAATGGAAAATTAAGGGTTGAATGACATGTTAATAGCAACTAACCTAGTCAGTCCCACGAAACCATCTTCAGATGAAACAACTAATCAGCAACAAGCAACTAGAACAACTGTCTCAGAGCCACTTTATTTTGCAAAGTCAGCAAAAACAAGATACCAAGGGAAATTCAGATCCACCATTCTTATATTCTATAACGTTTATTAGGAGATTGGAAAATAATATGAAGATTATAGCACTTTTAATGCATTCAAGACATTCAATTCCCAAATTAGCTGCACCTTGAAAAGTTAGAAACACAAGGAAACTAAAAAATCAATCCAAGTGCGAACATCAAACAGTGGTACTGGACACCCTGTAGTTGTCTACTGGACACGCTATGGTTGTCTACTAGACACAATTTGGTTTTTTAGTATTGGCATGGTCACCCTTTACAACACAACGTCATGTAAATATTAACCGGTGTCATGTACAAACGCTGACATTGGAATGATGAAATAGATGGGTGACAGGTAAATTTGATTTTTATGAAATTGACCTAACATGACAACTGTAAAAATTAACTGCGCACCTATAATTCCCCACTGGACACCCTATGGTTGTTTACTGAACGCATTTTGGTTATTTGTTGTTGTCTTACTTGTTGTTCAATTTTCGCCCTTATTTTGTGACCTCATTCTCTCTATTTGTTTTTACCTTCACTTGTTGAATGATGTTTTATTAATAATTATTTAAAAACTAACTCCTTTTTAATTATAACTTTGCAAAAATAAGACTGCCCACTATCCGAATAAGCTTATAGATTGTAGATCAGCAAATAACTTGTCATGTTAAAGGGTATAACATGTCATGGTAATAGCATTACATGTCATGTTATTTTATTTCATTAAGGAGAAGATGATCGATTCACATTACCTGTCATGTTAAAGGTTTTAACCTGTCATGTTAAAGGGTATAACCTGTCATGTTAATAACATTACTTGTCATGTTATTTTCTTTCATTAATAGCATCACACACAAAGAAAAAGGAGTTTAGCAGAATGAATTCCGAAGCCTACCAGAGTCCATTTTCGGTTTGTCTGAGCTTAGAGTGCTCTTGCTGAAGGTTGTTATTGTTTAAGAGCTTAGAAGCCTTGACTTATCTGGCTGTAAGTATCGTCCTGTGCAACTGAGTCAGTTAGCTGAAGCATTGTCGCGTCTCCAATCCCTCCAGCTGTGCCAAGAGGTGAATTTGAAGGATATGATGAAGGTAAAGCAACTCAAGGGATTAGAGTGTTGGTGGTGGGCAACAAATGCTTGTGAATTCAATCAGTATACAAGATCTCTGAACTTCCAACAGCTAAGCTCCTTACAAGTTTCACCTTGTACCCAACGAATATTATTATCCAGGTTGTCACTATCCTTTGAATCCTGGCAAAAAGCGCGCTGTCATAGTACATAACACAAGGACTGCTAAATATGTGTTTTATGGATCCATGAAATGATTTGGTGCTCTGTGGATGAATTTACACAATTTTCTATCGAAACCGAAAACTTTTTCCTCTCTTTTCTATGATAGCAGCACCAAAGGCTTATTATTTACATGACACATGAATCGTTTTACATGACACGTCAATTGTTTTACATGACATCTTAATTGTTTTACATGACACGTCAATTGTTCCCCTTTAAGTTGGAACAACGTAGTTTCTTTCCAATTAATAATACAAGTGTATGTGGATGTATAGTAGATGTAGCTCGAACATTTGAATATTGAAATCATACTTGCGTCATGTAAAACAATTCAGATGTCATGTAAAACAATGAACGTGTCATGTAAAACAATTCAGGTGTCATGTAAATAATAAGCCTATGTGGGAATTGAACCCACATCTTTGTGTATGACCACAATGCTCTTCCATTGAGCTAATAGGCTATATGTGACGAATATTTATGTCAAAACACGTCAAATCTATTACCTGTCATGTTAAAAACCCATCTTATGATAAATTCAACAGAGAGAGATCTATGTACCAAGGATCCACGAGGATCGGAAGTAGAGTCCTTGGATGCTCCACCATGAGATCAGCAGCGTCTGATGGTGTGTTGAATGACTCCCAGCCCTCTTTCGTCCCCATTGCTGCTGTTGGAATGTGACTACAAACAAACATGCAATCAACCTTTGAGTCTTGAAAATGGTGTTTCATATTTTTTCGTATCTTTAGGAGTCTCTTGACAACAGATTGCATTGATTAAACATCCTTAGGTTGAGGATGGCTGGCTGATTCCATATCTAACAAAATATATGCAATGTATAAGTGATGACTGAGAGAGATTAAACATGTAATCAAATTTAGTTAATTTACAAGTATCATGACAATGGACTAGTGGGTGCATACAAGTCTAGCACTTAATGAGATTACTGATTCCACATGTAATCAGATTTGAATTATCACTAACCAGTTCAATTCGTTAAGTCAAAATCCAGTCTTAGGTTACTAGGTATGTTTTCATATGTAGCTCAAAAAGACAAACTAGAAGCTCACATGTGAACAACTTTGAACTTAGCAAGTGGTGGCTTATACAGTATCACCAATTAAGGAATATAAAGAAGTATGTACTGTGAGCTTCTAATCAGAAATAGAAGTTTGATGACTGTTTCACAAGAATGGATAGTTTTTATTTGGTAAAGCCTAATATTAGCATAAAGGCCAGATAATTAGAAGAAGAGCTACACCAAAAATATCTAAAGTTCATCTAATAGTTGATTAATGAAAATAAGAGATCAATAAAGCATGCAGGAAATAATCATTCATGGAAAATGGCTATAAGGCTGACCTAGAGAGGCTCATTCTCATCGGTAGTGCCAATCATTTCATTAACCATGAATTCTCCTTCCTCCAGACCTCCAAAAGCCAAGCATTTCTCAATGACATTGGAAACAAACTTCTGCTGGCACATTTGAACTATTCTCCCAGCTAACTCTTTGATTATAATTATGCATTCATGTGGTTTGCCATGCTCCAACACATGCTGCAAGAAGGTTGATCGCTTCTCATTCTTTATGAAAACCAATATTCGGGTTTCCTCCCAACTCAAAAAAACGCAATTAAAAATATCTGACTTATGTCCTCTTCCTTTCTCCATAAGATGGAGAGAAATATCCAAAGATAAAAAGGCACTTCAATGGCTCCTATATCAGTACTACATAAAGACAAAATTGATCGCTTTGACAAAAGATTCAAACAATCTCTAGAATCCCATCAGAATGAACTGAATAGCTCAACAACATCAATTTGTAATGCCTCCTAAAACTTAAACACAAGCCATTTGAATGTAGTGTAAGTAACACCAACCTATCTCTGAGGTAATCTAGCATCTAGGGTTTCTGGCAGCTGCCAAATTGCAAACAGAAGGATCAATTTGCCCATTTGAGCAGCATGATAAATCAAATAGCACTCAAATTCAAAACCAACAGAATTTGGGGCAATTTTCACTTTTTCAGATAAAGCAACAAAATTAGATTCACTGAGCTTATCTTCTTCCCCCAAAACACACGATCTGATATGATCAAATCGATATACGCATTGCAGACATAAAGTACTGCACAGATGACAAAGTATGCATCAAACCCATTAAACTTGAAAATGAAAGAGAAAGGAAGATTTCGGTTACCTTATAAAAAATAGACAAGAAATTGTAGACGACGAGAGGCTACTTCCCAATCCCCTTCAGTGGGTAATCAAGGTCTTTGATTGCATACCTTGCAAAAGCATCATTAGAAAAGAAATTAGCTCATCCAAATTCAAATATCTACATTGTCGTTCACAACACTTGAAATGAAATAAATCTACATTACTACAGTATTAGTTTCTGAATTTTGATTTAGATCTGCTCAACAGTTTCAATCAATTCAGTTTCAAACAAAACACCTCGTCAATGACAATCAATTCACAAAAAAAAAAAATCAATTCGAAAAAGAAAGAAAAAGGTAAGGAAGATATCTCAAATTCTCAATTCAGAAATTAGGGGATTCAGGCCTTCAGGGAACATGAAATTCATAAAGAGACAAGGAAGATAACTCGATTCAAAAATTAAGGGATTTAGAGCACCTCAATTAAGAAATTAGGGTATTCAGATAAGAAGGAGAAGAGGACAACAGATGAAGAAATTAGAGCGAACCTAAGCTTGAAGGTGGCGAATCCGACGAGGCATTGAGGCTGGAGGCGGCGTGACGACCGATGGGATGTCGGGATCTACAGACCGCGGGAGATTAAACGAAGAACGGTGTGATAAAGGCATAAAAGAACATAAATTACAGTAAAGACGGGTAAGATGAGAGCGAACCTTAGGCTAAAGGCAGTGTCTCCGACGAGGGCACTATGACTGGTGGTGACGACGGCGACGAGAGCGGATTTGTGAGAAGGGTACGGTGTGTGACGGTGTTGCGTGGAAACTCAGAAGACGAGGAAGGCGAGGTCACAGTGTCCGTCTCCCCTCATGACCTGCTACCGGTTGAGCCAAAAATCCGGATATCCGGAATTGTGCAATTTATTTTCGGACGGGGTTAGGTGTCCAAGGTTTGCAATCAAAAGGGTCATTTTAGCAAATTACCCTTATGTTTAATATAGATAACATGACAACTTAAAATCGAAAGAAGTAAAAAAAAAGAATAATAATCTTTACCTACGTAATTATAAGGTTGAATATTTATAAAAATAAGTGGGACTATTAATTGAGATGACAAAATTAAATTAGCTTATTAATAATTAATCAAATATTGGATAGATTATTTGATATAAAAAAGATAATTTTTCCACCTAATTAATTGTTAACTAGTATAGTCCCCGCACCATGGCGCATGCGCGAGGAAAAAAATATAAAATCTGTATTATAAGGATGAACAAAAATAATAATGAAAAAAAATACAAATGGTGAAATATAAAACTAAATATATGATTGGATGTTGTCGTTACGCTGGACTTTGTCCATAGGATTCTTGGGAAAAAAAATAGTTTGGTTATATGAAGGGATGAAAATGTATATAAAAAAAATAATGTAAGGCTAATCTTACAAAATGACGAAAATAAGGATTATGGGTGGGGTGACACCAAGCCCTCCAAACTCTAAGTGAATGTACTCCGCCTATGTAAACAAATTAATAAACACAATAAGACCAATATTATGATTAGCATATTGAAATAAAAGTTATAAAGGCAAAAAAAAAAAAAAAGTTATAAATACAAATAGTGAATTATATTATCAAATAACAAATGTATAAAGGCATGAAATCGCTACGTATAAGAAAATGACATTGAATTATATTTTAAAAGTAATTTTAACAACCCTACAATCACCAAAAAAAATGGTAGTATTGAATTAGGACATCTAACAATTTTAAGGAGAGCTAATAAGGAGGTTATAAGTTACTATAATGTTAAAAAATCCCCTTCAAAGGTACATTATTCTATATCAAATTACATTTGATTATCTTATACATTATTCTAGTTAACCAAAAAAACAAAATAAACACAAAGAATATTGTACTAAAACTGTTGGTTGAAATAATTTAACACCTATATTTATCTACCATATATTTCTCTATTCCTATATACGTCACCAGCTTCATATACATCACTGCTCAATTGGGGTGTCACTGCTAAGGAAAAAAAGGCAGTCCCTTGTTGGCCTGAAGCTCACCTACCTCTATGAACACCACATAAAAGCCCTTATATTTGCCTTCCATTTTCGCTGAACGAACCTTGGTGAGGTACATGAGAAGCTCGTGTTTCTGAACAAAGGCTTGAGCTGCATACTCTTCAAACCGCATCCACGGCAGTTTGTCAAATAGAGTGTGTTCAATTCATAAATTCATAAATTATATGATATCAGTTAAATTCATCAATGAAATGGGATTCACCTTGGCTGCAAGTATATCAGATTCCTGAATCTGAATGTCAAAGAATGAAGCTTCCAATAAGCATAAAAAAGTATAAATCGGACTTCTAGAAAAATGTGTTGTGGCTTTGCCTTTACTACTAAGAAGAATAGATGGAAGCACCTATAAAAGCAAATATCCGTATAAAAATAAAAAGCCTCCATCATTGAACAAAAAACAACCATGAAACCAATTGCAAATGTTAAACTCCAATGTAAACAAAAACCTCATTTAAGTAAGTTGAGAGAGCTACAATGCTGAAATTTGCTTTCTTAGATATACTACTAAGCCATCTACCTAGGTAAGCAATGGTCATACCCACTAAATGCATCACCTTGAAAAAACAGAATAATGGGTAAATGTTAGGTGTTAGCTCCTTCGGCATCCAGGCATCTGACTACAACATATTAAGCCATAAGATTTCATGACCAAGACAGACATTAATTAGTGATAGCCAGGACTGATCACTAACATTTGAGCTGTCATTGCATATAGATGCAAAGCGCATGGCACTATAGTATGCACAAAAATATCAATAATACAGTCCCAAAAAACACCTCAGACAATAAAAAACTTCCAGATAAAAAATAGTTCAAATACCCATCTTTATTCCAATAAATTAGCATAAATGGATCACCTATGGTGGAAACTTGGTCACTTACATTCTTCAGAATAATTGATGACGGTTTCATCAGTGATGATGATTTTCTTCGTATGATTGGCGAACTTGAATCCAGCCGTGTATTTGGTGAGTTTGAATCCCTCACCTGAGTAGCACTTTTCCATATCAAATTCGACTTGATATTTGTCTCAATTCGACAACCCTACATTTCCCAGAAATTAAACAAATATGAATGTTAGATGATAGGCCAAATAGGAAGACCACCAGAAGAAGAAAAAAAGAAGCAGAAAAGAATGAAACATAAAAGACTACGGAAGTTAGTTGTGCATACCATTTTGTCACTAAGAATCAACTACAATGGTGGTCTGATTTTGCTCCCAGGAAATTGAGAATTGGAAAACACCCTATCTATAAACACCTTGATTGTATAGCATTGGTCAATTAAGACTCGTGAACTTAACAATGGAACCTGTCATTGCATAAAAGAATTAAGATGTTCTTTGTGGTTGATGTGTGAGGACATGGAGAGAGGTGGTAAGTAAATATAATGGCGTAGGGGCAAGAGAATAACCCGAAATCAGATCCGAAGATATGTGATATGAAAATCTGAACGAATAAGAAAAAAAAGGATTTGGAAAGAATCTGAGATTTTAGGTAATTGTAATGGAGAAAAATATGATTTGGGATCAGGTGATATGATAGGATATGGGATAAAAAATTGAAAAATATTTGCATATCTTCACTTCTGAGATCCCAAATCTCAAAAAATCTGAACGAATAAAAAAAAGATTAGGATTTCAAAAAAAAATCTGAGATTTTAGGTAAATGGGATATCGAGAAATAGGATTTGGGATAAGAGGAAATCGGGCATGAAGATATGTATTAGGATAAACTTGAAAAGAATATCATATTTTAGGTAAATTGTTTTTGTAGAAAAAAACGATTTGAGATGATATATGATAGGATATGTGAAAGATTAAAAAAAATATCAGATTCTTTTAATACCTAAAATATCATATTCTTGCACAGAATTGAGCAAAAAACCGAATATGAAGGTAAAAACATCATAATCAGAATGGGATATAATATAAGCAAAATAATAAATTAGATGAAAGCAAAAATGAAATTGAGGGAAAACATCCAAACTTGGACTTCATAGAAGCTGAAATGAAATTGAAGATAAAATCTTCTCGTAATATCTGAAGATAGTCAATGAAATTAGGAGCATACTTTTGTAGGAAAACATACAAACTGAGCAACATAACCCATTATCGTACATGGACTTCATACAACTGGCACATTACATGCAATGAAATACATAAAACAATGCAATAAGACTTCAATGAATCAAAAGATGGGTTACAAAAAAATATTTCTTACAATTGACAGAACCCTATGGAAGGAAAAACCCTAAAAAAAACTTCTGAATGTCTAATCCATTAAGCAAAATATCACCAATTCTTCAATAATCTTTTCTAAATCTGATGGAAAAATAATTGACAACATCAAAAGCAAAATCCCTAAATCTCTCAGTATCTCAACTCTGACAAACTAAACCCCAAATCCCTAAATCCAATCTCTCAATCCACCACAAAATTAAGTTATGCTTCTTGAAAATTAGGGTTATTCTTCTCGAAAAAAATAAAAAAACCTCAACACTTGGAGAAAGCATGAAAACAAAATATGAAACTAAAGCCCTAAAAAAAGCAAATCGAAATCCTAAATTGCAAGGCTGTAAAGAGTTAGGGTTCTGGCGAAACCTCACATCTGTTCGTCTTTCGATCCCCTCTGAATCTCCATAGCCCGCACCTAGAGAAGTCTCCCCATCGTCAGTCGTAGACCTTCTTGTACCTCTCGCCTACCTCTTCAATTGAAGGAAACCCCTAATCAATCATCAATACTGTTTTCAATGGGTTTGTTGATGCAATAATAGACATCAATGAATGAAAAGGAAACCCCTAATTATTCAATTGGAGGCAAAACCCGAAAACGAATTCAGAATGTCGATAATCCAAAAGAGGAACCAAAAATATTCAATTGGATGCAAAACTGTACCTGCTTGGAATCTCAGATGAGGAGCAATTTCTTCTACATAATTAAGCAACTTAGAGTAGAGAGAGGCGGAGAAGGATCGATTTCTTCCACAGGATGAAGCAATCGAGAGCAGCGGGATGCGAAGGAGGAGCTTTTTCTTCTACATGATGAAGCAATTGAGAATCGGTAGAAGAATCGGGGGGAGGCGGTGTGAGGATGAAATCAAAAGCATCAGGTGCTAGAAAACTGAGAAACCAGGAGATGTTCGGCCTTTGGAAGCAAGAAGCTGGGGAACCCTAGGCTGACGTGGAAGATGGAACTTAGGGCGTGTTTTCCCCCAGACCAATTCCACCTTCATTTAGATACCCCATCCCCTCCACCCCTCCTACCCCCTCTCACAAAGGTGGGAAAATTTCCCCATCTCCACCCCGCTCCACCTCCTTCCACCTCCTTCCACCCCTTAAAAAAAGGGTTGAGAAAACAGGCCCTTAGGAAGGGAGGAAGGGAAGGTAGGAGATGGATTCGAAGGAGAGGCGGTATGTGGGAACCCGAGAGGCGGAGGAGATGCAACGATTGCCAGAGGGCCAGAGGCGATGGAACCCTAGGAGATGAAATTATAAATGAATATTAATTTATTAAAATAGCTAAATTAAAGGAGAGTAAGACACCTCAACAAAGTCTTCTCTCTTATAGTTATATATAGATTATGTAACATTACAAATCGGACATAAAGTCCAAAACTAATTGACTAAAAAGTGGATCCAATGTCAATATTTATGATCTTAAATACAAAATAAAAAAAGATATAAATATAAAATTATTACACCTAAATCATACTCTCCTAAACTAAATGCATATAAATATACGTATAAAATTGGTCCTATTCCAACCAATTTTCTTTAAAAAAATCAAAATATTAGATAGATTATTTGATATAAAAAAAACAAGTTTCCTAAGTAATTAAGATGTAAGGTTGAGCTATATACAAATTTGTATCCATTTTCAAATTTTTATTTAGTTTAATGAAGTGTATTGTCACATTAGTAAGTATTTTTTTTCCCTTAGATTTCCATATATATCACCAACCACCCTATTGTGGGACATTTGATGAAGAGATTGAATCCAATCAAATTTGCATTTTAATTAGTAGAATATAGTTATTGATATAAATTAATTTTTGAGTTTGGATTGATAAAAAGAAAAGATATAAATTGTGTATTCAATTAAGATATGGGCCGGATGAAAAAAAATTAGCTTGACGTGGCTAAAAAATGAGGATTATGTCAACTAAATGATAGATTTTATAGTTTTATTAATATATTAGTCTAACTATATTGACTTTAATCCAGAAAATGTCACGCAAGCAAAAATAATCCCGGTTTAATCCAGAAAATGCCGTGGCCGTGTGAGGTCGCGCCAATGGCCTATGTTTTAGTATATTATATAGATATAGATAGATAGGTTGTTGCTGATTTTGGATTTAAGGTTCAAATCTTCTTGTTAGTTAGAAATTTCTCCATGTAGCTATGAAATAGTTTGGTACTGATTTTTCTATCTAATAGTTTGTTATTGAAAATTTTAAGTTGTAACTTTAGTTTATCACATGGCTGAGTTTGTTTGGAATTATCAAATAATATTGCTTGATTCCATCGATTTGGTTAGATTTTACTTTAGCGAAAAGTACGTTATTGCTGATTAGCTTTTTAATAAAAAGTACATTATTGCTGATAAATAAATAGTAAAGATGGCTTTGGGGGGCAATTGAACAGCCAACCGCTTGGATTTTAATTTGTTCTTCCATTTGCTTGGATTTTAATTTGTTCTACCATTTGCTTGGATTTTAATTTTTTAATTATTTTTATCTTCCAAGTTTTTATTTAACTTTAAATGTCATTGAGAGCTGATTTTTCAAATTGGTTTGCCTTCCAAGTTCCAAGTGTTTGCCTTCCAACACATTGGTTTGATAGAGTAATTTCAATAGATGAAGAACCGATTTTCCAACAGATTCAGTTTGAATTTTTGTCCTATAATGATCTCTTATAATATTAAGGGTTGCCTTTCAAATTGTTTTTCCCTCATCTCTGATAGCTGAAATTGGCCAAAAAAGTCATACAGAAAGGATCAAAATAAAGGGTGTCTCACTGAATTTTTATTTAGTTTTGAAGTAATGACGTCATCATCTTATATTATATAGATTGAGAGCCATGAAAGAAATTATCATGATTCCTTTTAGCTGATCATTTTGTTGGATCATATCCTGGGTTCTTTGTAATGATTGTCTATTTTGGATGAAACAACTTGCATGCTGAGTCAGAAAAATCTTGCCATCAGAGTGATCTCAATGTTCTTAAAAACCGACCCTTGAAGAGGTTTATATCAAACTCTCTCTTTGCTTCTCATGCCAAAGGAAGAATCTGGAGAAGACTAGACAGTAAACACTAATGTTTTTGACTCTTTTTTTTATACCTTTAGTCTGAAATCTGTAATAGTGATGTTCGTTTCTTATGTTGTTGCAGTTTTTGTTGGGACGAACATTTGTCTGGATCATGTCAGTAGATGATATTCAAAGTGATTACCACGATCCTGAGGTAGATACATATCATGATTCATTTGGGTATAGTGATCAAGGTGTAGATGATGAATCTCATTCATGCTTTGTTGTAAAAGATCCAATGACATTAACATTAACTCTTGATTTTATTCTTGGAGGTTTATTCTTGGAGTTTGAGGTCTGCTAACCGATAGGCAATAGAGAAAATGCTTTCTACCTTTACATTTGCAGGTGCATGTCATAAGTCTATGTTCGATGGATTTCTCTAAGACACTCACGCAACTACTGCAAACAAAACTTACCAGCTCATGGCCCTGTTATCCTTTTCTGTGAGTTACTTTCTTGTCTTTTGGAATCACCTACACTGGTGGTCGACTTCTTTGTTATCAAGAGTTGAAGGTCTTGTGCCATCCCAACTTCTCTTTTGAATTTTGATGTCAGATTTGTGGATTTCCATCTCAATAATCAGTAACTTTGAATTCCAAATTTGCTCAGTAGATTCAGTTTTTTCAGCTTAGTTTTAAACCTTTTTTGTAGATTGGTGTGTTATGTTACAATGTTCTTGGACATCTGACAGATTATCCAATATTATTTCTTTCATTATTATTATTATTATTATTACATCAATATGCCTATAAATCACTTGGTACATGAACTACTTTGAAGCTAAAAGAGCCGCATCAATTTGCGAAATAGATTGAGGTATATAATATAGTTATAGTAAATTTAAATACTTTCTTAACTTGTACATCTCTTTCTAAAGCCATATTACTCATGCATTTACACAAATATGCACGTACGAGCAGATAGAGGGATGTGCCAAAGATCTGACAGATTTTTCTATGCCTACGAAGGAATTGAGAGCGATCAAATGTTTCAGCTTAGGTGGGTATGTGTTTGGGTTTGTTGCGGGTTGAAAACAACAGCATTGGGCAATGTTAATAAAATACTCGTGCATAAGGTGCGAGCCCAATTTATTTCATAGTAAACGAGATACTGTCACTAAAGTTGCTGTCCATAGAGGAGATGTGACCTTATTAACTATCGTTTCATGTATGAATTGTTTGTCTGCTTTAAAGCACGTGAATGTAATTGAATAACATCTACTCTATGCTATCATCTCAGTGGTTGGCTATCGAAAGGTTGATTGATGTAAGTATGAGGGTCATAACTCCCTTGACTGAGCAGCTCATAAAACCATTGCCCAATGTTGTTGTTTTGCTGAACCTGAAGGAACTATCATCTAATGCTCACAAGCTACTTCCAGAAGGTAATTTTCAGAATTCATGTTGATGTTCCTCGGTGCTTGAATCCTTGTATTTACAGCATACGGTGGATATACATCTGCTCCTACTCTGAAACCATCATGCATCTGGCAGGCACACATTGATATGTAAGTAGGTATCTAACTTTGTTACATGGATTGAATGATTTAGGTCTTACAAGCTTATATTACACAGTAGTACCTAAATTGTGAATTTTAGTCCATAGGTGCTTTTCATCTGTCATAAACTCATCTGGAGAACATCAAGAAATTTTATCTTAGTGAATGCCTCCATTTAATATGTATCATAAAACATGAATTAGTTCAGTTTAGCTTTGTCGTATCTTTGCTCAATCTAACTATCAATCTCAATAATTGATGTTGACAAGATTCACACTAATGCATTTCCTTAATTGGGCAATTTTCCCTATACTTCTTATGTTGATCTCCCCTTTATTGTTTTGTTTTTGCATGTTTTTTTCAATGGGTTTAGCAAGATTGTTTAAGAAGTGCATTTTCCTATTATAATGAAACACATTATATGTGTGTAGGTTCGAAGCAAACTCGCCTCATTTATCTTGGATCTCCCCTTTCACGGTGAATTGAACATGCTGATCATTGGCTGGAAGACAGTGCAATCAGTCTTGGTGCGTAATTGTAACTGTGGTTATGATGCATCTCTTGCTGAGTTTAGAGCAATGATAGGTTTATATGAATATGCAAATATATGTCTGTAAGCATTTCCTTGATAAAAATTAAGGTATTTATGGGCAACAATGTAACATAAGATATAAGAGATCACTATGAACTCTTAATTAGAGGTTCTCCCGTCAAACTCTTAGTTAGAAAATCAAACAAATGGTTTCTTTGAATTGAAAAATGAATTGAACCCTTTTATGCCTAAATTAGAGTGGTCAAACAAAGAAGAGACAGAAGAATTAGAGTGAAATGGAAAATTTTTCTCTATTAGTTAAATATGTATTTTTTTACCCACCCTTCAAATTAATAAAATTAATTTAAAATAAAAATAAAATCAAGAAAAATGAATTAATAAAATTATTTTGATTATTGCAAAAAGTTTATACACACGGGATGATTTACTCAAATTTGGACATGCTCACCCTAAAATTAACCAATGGAGCCTAATTTTTTTTAAAAAAATACGCATTTGCATCTTTATATGTAACCATTGTAGACATTTTAATTTTTCAATTACTTGGGTACATGTTATTTCCCTAGATTTATAGGCTATGTATATGTTCCAACAAGGCTTATTCTTTCTTGATAAAGCGATCGATTCGATTGATTCCATTGTAATATAACTTTTAAAATAAATAATTGTTTTTGCTTTTTTATTATATCACATCTTATTAGATTTGTTTTTCATATGAAGTTAATTTTATTTTATTGAACTTATATAATTAAAATTATATGATAAATTTGAATTTCCTAATAAAATTACCCGTGCCTTAGGCACGGGCCTAATACTAGTTGCATTATCAAAGCCAACATTTCACCACACCTTTTCATTGGGGGATGTTTTCCGTTTTTGTTTCCGCCAGAGCAAGGAGTTGGATGTTTTCTGTTTTACACAGAGCGTTTATATCGGTCCAAAAAGACGGCTTCCCAATACCCCTACAATTCCAAAATCTAATCTTCATTCTCGAATGTGTTGTAAAATTAGACGCGCAACGGAAGTTTTAGAAACTATTTTCTATCATCTAATCACAAGATCTTCATGCATAAAATCGATAGATCAAATCATTGCTCATAGGAGATACCTCTTGATGCGTGAACCGGATTTGAACGGGGAGGATTCGGAAGAGAACTAGAGCCCCACGTGTTGCTCCTCTAATTGGTCCACACGAGCCCGGTCTAGATCACCTTTGTCTTCAACTGCTAGGACGAAGATCAAAAGGTAAGCAATCGTATTGCCTTAGATGATTATGGTAGTCAGCTGGCAAGATTCAACAATTGATTTTCCTTCTTTTCACTCACTGTCTCTCTTGTCTCAAGAGTAAAAGAAACACAAAACCCCTTTTGATTTTGTGAGTGCGTGTGTAACTTCACAATCCAAGGCCAATCTCTTGTATTTACCCTTGAACGTGTACACTGAGAGGCTATCAATTAATTAGGTTAAGTCATAATCAACCCATCTTTATAAGCCCATATTTATACCCTATTTAATTAATTATTTATTTCACAAATAAATCTTATCCCATTATTATTAATATATATCTAATATACACTAATAATAAAATCATATATCTTTTGATCAAGTCCGTCAACTCTAAGTGTGTGACCGCATAAGACCTATTTATAATAGCCATGGGTTTAACCCGTTTAAGCCCATTAATCGTATTTGGCTTTTAGCAAAGCATTACGACTCCTAAAATAATCGGATTGAATATCTCTATCAATTGTCCTATTCCATAATTAGTCATTGCACATTAAATTAAAGTACACAATTCCTTCAATCTCCCACTTGTCCTTAAACAAGTGTGCAATATAAGATACCCGTGTCTCTTAATGTCTTATTTGATGATATGGTGACATTCATATCTATTATCAAATATGTTTCTTGAACTCCGAGTTCGAACTGTCAAATAAACAGATGATTACAATTAATCCATCCGAGCATAGCCATGCATTTTCCGTTCTTGCTCTTCAAGTGGCCTAGACACCATTCCTTTTCGATGCATCACAGTATGCATGAAGAAGGAGGACATCTACAGTCTTGTATGATTATGGCTCCCACTCAACTTTTGGCAATCCCAACTACGACCTTTATAACTCCCTGTTACGGAAAGCGTTTAGCCGTGTCAAAGAAATACCAATCATCAAGAGATACCATAACACACTCATGTATGAGGAATCTACTAATCATGGTTTAACTTAAAACACTGCAATCCCTTTTGTAGAGTCTTAAGGTGGGTCTGCCCTATATGTATCATCCATACATATATATGTAATTGACTAGACATCTCCATGTCCCTATAGCCCATGAAACTTGGCGCTATCAATCAACTTACAATATAGTCATTAATAAAATCACCTATGTCCAATTGGATGATTTCAGACTACGGACTTGCGATAACTCGTAACTGCATTTCACTTAATGGGGTTTCATTTACCAGAACACTTAAGATAAGCCCATTTGCGAACTAGGAATTATTTGGAGATTTTATTTATCATTGTTCAAGACAATATATAAATAAGGATGAAATATCACATATATCAAGTCGAACATAAACTTAGTGTGTAACACTCTCAACATAAAATGTAATAGAAAGCAATCTCAAAAGCCATTCTCCAATGTGTTTGAGACCCTTAGCCCTAGTGTGACCATCATGCTTGGGCTAGGCATAAGCTTCGTCAATGGATTTGCAATATTGTCATATGTATGCACCTTACACATCTTAATGTCAAATAAGGTGATACATCCTTATAAGTTGTACGATCAACTTATCATCACCCTTAAGAAATCATCCCTGGTTCTTCTCAAGAACTTCAGGATGTTCTTAGTTGCACACTAGTGTGCCTCTCATGGAATCGATTGGTATTTGCTACACCTGCTCAAAGCAAATGCAACATTAGGTCGTGTACACACCATGACATAGGTAAAACCCTTTCTTGGAATCTTGCATATTGAATCCGTTAAGAATCTTATCTATATATAAGTTCCTTGATTCAATATAAGCAATCTCTTAGATCTATCTCTATAGATCTTCATTCCACATATGTACACTTCCTCCCCAATGTCTTTCATTGAGAAACATTTATTTAGTCATTCCTTAATGGACTCTAGCATCGGAATGTCATTCCCAATGAGTAGTATGTCATCCACATACAATACTAGGAGGACCACTTTACTCCCACTAAACTTCTTGTATACACAAGGGTCCTCTTCGCATCTGACAAAATCAAACTCTTTGATCTTTTCATCAAACCAAAAGTTCCAACTCCTGGATGCTTGCTTAAGTCCATATATATAGACCTCTTAAGCTTGCATACCTTCCTAGCGTCACTTGGATCTTCAAAACCCTCGGGTTGTGTCATGTACACATCCTCTTCCAAGAATCCATTCAAGAAGACGGTTTTGACATCCATTTGCCAAATCTCATAATCATAATAGGCGTCAATAGCAAGGATTATCCTAATGGATCTTATCATGACAACTGGTGAAAAGGTCTCATCATAGTCTATACCATGAATCTGTTTAAAACCTTTGGCAACTAATCTTGCCTTGTATACAAAAACCTTTCCATCCTTATCAGTCTTGAGTTTGAAAACCCATTTGCTCTATATGGGTTTTACCCCATCTGGAAAATCTATCAAGTCCCAAACTTGATTTTCAAACATTGAATCCATTTCGGATCTCATGGCCTCAAGCCATTTCTTGGAGTCTGGACCTATCGTTGCTTGCTTATAGGTATTAGGCTCATCATGTTCTAACAGAAGAACATCAAGGTTACATTCAAGATGAAATCATCATAATGTCTTGGTTGTACCCTTGGCCTATCTGATCTACGGATGGGTTCAACAACTGGAGCTGGAACACTATCCCTTGCAACAAACACCTTTTGTTCAGCGGAATTATAGAACTAATATCCAAAACTACCTTTTGGATACCCTATAAAATAGCATTTATCTGATTTAGGGGCAAGCTTATCCGTTTGTAAACGCTTTACATAAGCTTCATATCCCCATATCTTCATAAAAGACAATTTTGGAACCTTTCCAGTCCATATCTCATATGGAGTTTTGTCTACAGCTCTAGACGGAGTCCTGTTTAGTGTAAGTATGGTAGTTGTGAGGGCATATCCTTAGAAGGATACCGGAAGGTCAGCAAAACTCATCATAGATCGGACCATGTCTAACAATTGTGTTACTATCCCACAATTTTCAAATGATGATCAAATTCACGGTCAAGTACTCATCACCACGATCTGATCGAAGTGCTTTTATTTTCTTGCCAGTTTGAGTGTCTACCTCGTTATGAAATTCCTTGACCTTTTCACAGGATTCCGATTTATGTGACATAAGGTAAATATATCCATATCTACTCATTTTATTAGTAAATGTGATGAAGTATTTATCACCACCTCTAGCTTCTGCACTTATTGGCCCACATACATCAGTATGTATAATGCCCAATAGCTCAGTATCCCTTTCATTTGTTCCTTTGAAAGGTGACTTTGTCATCTTGCTCATCAAACATGACTCGCATGTTAAATGGATTCACAATCCACGTCTTTTAGAAGTCCATCTTTATGGAGCTTCTTCATGTAGTCTAAACTGATGTGACCCAAACGACAGTGCCATAGGTAGGCTTCACTCAACTTACTTTATTTTTGCCCTTTGGTATTTATGTTATAAGATTCTGTTGTAAGGTGGAATACAGATATTCCATTAATATCTTGAGCACGAGCATAAAAGATATCATTCTTGTGAATAATTATACCTTCATATGTAGTGCTAAAATTAAAACCTTCAGAATAAATTACTGCAGCCAAAACAAGGTTCTTTGTAATGCTAGGAACAAAATAACAATTATTTAGTTCTAAGATTAAACCAGAAGGAAGAGATAAACTAAAATCTCCTACGTCAAGTGCAGCAACGCTTTCTTCATTTCCAACGCGTAGCTCTATCTCCCCTTTCTTCACTTGTCTCCTATCTCTTAGTCCCTGCACATTTGAAATAATGTGAGCACCACATGCGGTATCTAATACCCAAGTAGGACCATTATCTAATGTGAGGACATTGGTTGACAGTAATTCAATAACATAAATACCTGAAGTGTTGGAACTCAAAGTCCCATTCTTCTTATCTTCCAGGTACTTGGGACAGTTTCTTTTCCAGTGTCCCTTAGCCTTACAGTGGAAACATTCATGGTCTGCAGCCACCCTTGGCTTCTCACCACCCTTAGGTTTTCCAACTTCATTGCCCTTCCCTTGGGTATTGTTCTTGTTCTTGGCTACCTTCTTGAACCCTATCCCTCTGTTGACGTTAAGAACTTCCTTCTTGTTGTCAGTGGGAGTATTCTGCTCAGCAGCTTTGAGCCTACCATGGAGTTCGTTCAAGTTTTTCTTAATACCATGCATATAGTAGTTCATCCTGAATGATTGACGGAGGGAAAACCTGTCGTTGATCCGCCAAAGAAAATTCAAACCTATAGCAAGTATAGTAATAAGCAAGAGGTCGATCCACAGGGAAAGTTATAATTCCAGTTTGATTCAAGTGTCAATCAAAGTAACCAATTTGGGGGGTTTTTGTGTGTGAAAGTTCCGCCTTTTATCAAAGCGGAGTAAAGAAAGCAAAGTAAATGAATTTGGTTTAGACAATTAGGAGAAGCAATTCTACCTACAATTTTCCACTTTATTGGATTGAAGCGATCCTTGTAACTTCTTCTCGTCCTATTAAGTTTCCTATGAATGCCCTTGTCCCGACCTAATATAGTGACTAGTGCAACCAGTCCTAGCAACCCTTATCAATCGAACAGTCCCTAAAGAAGGATTTAACCCAATTGATAGCTTTAAGTTCAGAGATAAGCCAAGGTATTTGCAGTCCCTAAAGAGGGATTTAACAACACATTCAACTTTCTACTCATTCAATTAGTTCAACCAGCCCTAAAGGAACAAGTTTGCCACTTAGGTTAAGGTTCGCAACCAGGAATCTACAAATCCTTAGCAATTGAATTGATTCTAACTAGTTGCGCGGGCTAGATAGAATAAAACAATAGACAATCAAGCATAAAGAAGTTGAAGCATTCAAATATAGGAAACAAGGAACGAGAATTAGAAACTCACAATCAATCCAAATAAAGCTTCAAATTGCAGGCAGAATAGATGAGTTTAGTTCCTCATGAAAGACATCGCTCAAATCTCTAAAGTGTCTGATGAACGAAAGAATAGAATAGAAGTGCTAGAAAAATAACTAAAAGTCGGCCTTATAACAATCCAAGTCGGCCATGAAACAAAACAAAGGTATCTAGGGTTTTTAGTAATCAAAACGCAGCGTCCCAGCGTTGACGACCAATGATGCGGCCGCGGCATCAACAACTTCTGGCTACCCGCTGCAGTGGTCCCTGCTGCCGCCACGGCATACTGTTGCCGTGTCCTCTTGTCTTTGCCGAGAGTAGCTCCACGTTGCTTTGCTCTTTTCCTTCCTTTGCTTCTCTCCAATGTCTCTTGTACTCCTCTTCGAGATATTGCATCTCCCAAATGTGTTCCGATTCGATCTGCAAGATAAACAAAAATTTGCGCAGAATCCGAACTCTTCTAAAATAATCACAAGATGCAATTTAGCAACAAAGTATGAAAGAAATGCAACCTAACTAAACTAAAAATGCCTATAATGCCTACAGGAAATCCCTTCAAGTTTCAACCTCATCCAAAAGCAATGATAGAATGAACATGAATCAATGTATCCTACAGGAAATCCCTTCAAGTTTCAACCTCATCCAAAAGCAACATCATAGCAGGTGAAAACATAAACCAAGCAAACAAACGTCATAGCATGTATTATAGTGATCAAAGCTTAGAAGTAGACATTATCCAACCTCACCAGAAATATGTGTTTCACTCATGTGTTTAGGCTTTAAGGTACAACTCTCAACTCAAACCAAAGTGCACTAAGCTCATAGACATTGACCACCATATTACCAAATATCTACCGAAATGTCATTACTTGCGGGACACAATAAAGACAACAAAGTAAAATGTAACATGGGTGTCATGAATGGCCCCGGTCTATCAACACCTCAACCTACTAATATGAAGTCCACTTGAACATCTTTTGACGCAAGTTGCAAACAAGGGTGTCATGAATGAACCTGGTTACTCAATGATCAAGCTTTCTTTCCTAGTGGATAGTTTTCAACACCTTTTTGCGCGAATCATACTCATGGGTGTCATGCGTATACCCGGTTACTAAGTGCATCAACCATTGCCACCTGATTCACTAAATATGTACAAATTCAAGCAAAAGACTCAAAATATAACATAAACTCCGCAAGCAACAAACATGTGGATCGGTCTTTTAAAAATAGATACTGCAGTCAATGCCAAGAGGTAGCAACACTAGGAGAGTAATTCACACAATTGAGCAAAAGAATTCAAATAAGGCCAAACATTCTCATAGGGTCATGTTTTGAGGACTTCAATCATACTTTAGCTCAATCATACATGCTCAATTATATTTGCTAGCTCATGTTCCACAAAAATCAAATAAAGACAAAATCAAAACATCCAGAACTCCATGAGATTTTTATGAACATGCTTGAAATTTAAATTAGAGGACAAACTAAGCCAGATGAGTATTTGAATAACACATATGTATGCAATGCATGCTTTATTTTTGGATTTTCGAATTTTTTTTTAAATCAAAAAATGCATAAATAAATAAATTAAATTAGACAAAAATTAAATAAACTCAACAGAAATTAAATGAACTAAATAACTATTACAGAAACTTAAACATGTTGTGCATAAGTTTTCAGTGTCCTCACTGAAACAGTACAGACAACCAAAATAAAACATAAAAATTCAGGGTGAAGGAGACAACTAACCACTCACTGAGGCGGCGGCTGGTACGGTGGCGACTGGTATGGCGGGATATGTGGATACTGCTGGCGGAGGTAGTAAGACTGCTCTCTCCGCATCTTCTCCATGTGATAGTTCGTCTCCCGCACATTGCGATCGATGTCGTGGAGAGTGAGCTCGAAGGAGTCCTGGCGCATGGACATACGGTGGAACTCGGTGAACATGTGGTCCCGTCAGGGGTCATCCTCAGCAAAAGACAAGAGAGGCCCTGCAGAAGAGCCAGCAGCGTGTTGTACATCCCCCATATGATAGTCTGTCTGTGCAGGGGCATCCTCAGCCTCGTCATCATCATCCTTAGGGTTGGCATGGTACGGTTACCACAAAAAAATAGTGATTACCACGTACCAACCACAAACTGGTGGTACACAAATTTTCATCCCACGTACCAACCACAATTCGTGGTTACCGCATATGTGGTAACCATGATTTGTGGTTACCATCGGTATATTACCATGGTTACCAAGCTTTAATTCTGTTTGTATTTTTATAAAACCCCTTGGCTACCTTTCGGTGGTCATCAAAGTTATCAAATGAAAAAATATGGTTATAAAAAATAATATGGTTACCATCTTTTAAAAATTTAAATAAATCAAGTTCACAACCTAAAGTACAAACCAATCCAAACCAACCACGTTCAAAGTGTTGAAGAAACAAACAAAGTTCAATTGTTCAAACATTCAAAATGTTACAAGTTCAAACAAAACAAGTTCAAAGTTTTCAAACATTTAAAATGTTCCTATTGTTTCTAGTAGAAAAAGTAGAAATGACCAATTTAGGTCAAAATCAAAACACAAAATATAAATTAAAAACTTAAAACTCAAAGGTAATAATAATAAAACATTAAATAAAAAAATTAATAAATATATACTCGGTAGCCATGGTAACCATGGTATTCAGATTTCATTACCATTACCGTACCATCTTTATGTGGTTACCACCATGTTGGTTACCACAAGTGTGGTTACCAACATAGCCGATTTGTGGTTAGTACGTGGTTGGTATGGTAATTTCCGTACCATTTGCCAGCCCTAATCATCCTCATCATCATCATGATCCTGATCCTGATCAGCTGCGATGTATAGGGTGGTGTTGGAAGGGCCATAAGGTAAGGCCCTAGGAAGGCGCAGTCGGTGCTCTCCATGCCTCCCCGACTTCCAAATCCAGCCTGCCCCATCAGAGCCCTCAATCAAGAAAGCCCTCCTGAGCTGCTCCGTTGTATAGGTGTACCCACCAGACATGGGTGCATCACACTGTGCAGGGTCTAGAAATTGGTAGGCTATGAGGCTAATCATGCCTCCCAAACCAAACCTCCTTGTCTTCTTCCCTTGGATCTTCAGGCAGCTGTCCACAAAGATCTCAACCCAGTCCGGCGTACCACGTGACTGGGGAGCAAGGCTCCATAACCAGGATAGATCACCAGCAGGCACTTTGTTTACGTCGCCTTGGGCGCTGAAAGACATGGCCAAGACCTTGTGCACCAGACGGAAGCATGGGTAAACGAAATTGTAATTGTACTCGCCCTTGTGGCCGTCAAATCTAGTTCTAGTCGCTGCGTACCAGACATCATGGCGTTGCTGTTCTGACGCCATGATATACCAATCTTGGGTGGGTGCCCGAGTGATCCCAAAAAGCTGTCTCAGCTGGTCATATGTGAAAGTGTGAGGCTGATCCATCAAGTTGAACCTAATCCTCGAGTCATCCACACGTTGAAACGTGACCAGAAACTCCCATGCCAGCTCAGGATACGTGGGGGCACTACAGTCTATAAATGCCCCCAAACCGCCATGACTAAGCATCCGACGTGTAACGTCCAAAATACCTAACGTCTGTAAGGCAGGGATATGAAAGAACTTCGTCTGGACAAATCGCTTCGCATCGAAGCTCTCAAATGCTTTCTTCTGTTCTTTATTCATATTTCTCAATCGGCGCACCATTCTTATCAGATCTCAGCAATAGATATCAACCCAAAAACTCCAAAATCCAACAGCAAACCTCCAACACAACCCAAGCTAATCAACAAATCCAAAATCCAACAACAAACCTCCAACACAACTTAAGCAAACTACCAAATCCCAATTCTTCAATCAACACCCAAATTCAAGAATACCAATCAACTGTCAAACAATCACACCAAAAATTTCCAAACCAACCACAAATCACAATAACACCCAAACTCTAGCACAACATCCAACAAAGAAATCAAAAACACCAAACAACTTCAAAATTACCAACACAGAGGACCTTGTCTCCTATTGTTAGCTCTTTCCGCATGATGTGTTTGTCATGCCAAGTCTTTGTCTTCTCCTTGTAGATCACTGCATTATCATAAGCATCCAGACACAACTCCTCCAGCTCTTGCAATTGAAGCTTTCTGAACTCACCTACTTCATCCAACCTCATATTGCAATTCTTTACAGCTCAATACGCCCTATGCTGAAGTTCCATAGGGAGATGACACGCCTTTCCAAAGACAATTCGATAAGGGGACATACCAATGGGAGTCTTATAGGCTGTCTGATAGGCCCATACAACGTCATTCAGCCTTAGACTCCAATCCTTCCTGTTAGGTGCCACTGTTTTCTCCAGAATGGTCTTTATCTCTCTATTTGATATCTCCGCTTGACCATTGGTCTGAGGATGATAAGCAGTGGACACTCTTTGTGTGACATGGTATTTCTTTAACAAGGCAGTGATCGTCCTGTTGCAGAAATGTGTCCCTCTGTCGCTAATTATAGCCTTAGGCACTCCAAATCTTGTGAAAATGGTGTCTTTCAGGAAATCTACAACCACTTTAGAATCATCAGTTCTGGTGGCCTTTGCCTCCACCCACTTGGAGACATAGTCCACCGCAAGAAAAATATATACATTCCCAAAAGAACTAGGGAAGGGACCCATAAAATCGATACCCCAAACATCAAAAATTTCACAAAATATGACAGTTGTTTGTGGCATTTCATTCCTAGCAGATATGTTCCCAACCCTTTGGCATCTATCGCATGATTTACAGAAGGCATTGGCATCCCTAAATAAGTGAGGCCAAAAGAAATCTGTTTCTAAAACTTTCCAAGCAGTCTTTTGCGGACCAAAATGGCCTCCACATTCATGAGCACGACAAAAAGTAAGGACAGATTGTACCTCATTGTCCGGAAGACACCTCTTGATTACCTGATCAGCACAATGTTTCCAAAGGTAGGGTTCATCCCAAACATAGAAGCGAGAGTCATGTCGAATCTTGTCCTTCTGAGCTTTTGCGAATTTCGGTCGAAACTCTCCCGTGACCAAGAAATTCACCATATTGATGTCTCCAAAGTAGCCATGTCTTTATGCATATTTTAGTTCCATATTCTTTACATTTTGCATATTTCGGGTTGGGAATATGTCGGATTTATGTAGTATATGCTTATTTGTCAGAAATGGAGATCTACATAAGATTCAGTTTAATATCGCAGAATATGGAACCATTTCGGGAGAAAATCAAGAAGCAAGAGCCGGAGCACAAAGCTACTCGACATCGACTAACCCTAATCAATCTCGACAAGACATGCCTAGACACCAGCCAGCATCGAGGAGCCTATGTCGAGAAACTGAAGACGAAGAACCCGACTCCACACCCTACTCGAGATCGAGTACGGCTACTCGAGGTCGACAAAGACGTGGAGCCATGTCCGAGCATGTCGACAAGAGACTTGCCCGACCAGCCAAGCCAGACCTAGTCGAAGAACATTCCTACTCGATGTCGACAAGGGGTCTTCGAGATCGACGAGCGCCAGGAGCCATGTCCGAGTCTGTCGAGGACCAGCTAGCCGAGACGACGAAGCCGAGCCAGTCGACCAACTTTCCTACTCGAGATCGAGTACGGCGTACTCGAGATCGAGGACGGTTCCAGAAGCCATGTTACTCGGTTTGACGAATCCTACTCGGTGTGGATTACTTGGGCCCGAAGATTGCCGATTCTATCCAATCTATCAAGATACATCATGAAGAGAAGAAGATCTATCCATGGAAGACTTTAGATATATTTCCCTATTTTAGATTTAATTTCATTATAGCTTTTATTTATCTTTAAAATCCTAGATATAGTTTTAGATATAGATATAGATATTCTATCCTTGAGTAGCAAGGTTTAGAAGCCTATAAATAAAGCCTTAGGGGGCTGATTTCTATTCATTCAATCACAATTCAATTTCAGAGGAGAAGTAAGTAGTAGAGAGAGAGAGAGAGTGAGTGGCCAAGAGAGTTGGTGAAGCGAGAGCGGAATTGGCTTCCTTTGGTTGTAAGCTCTATTTTATTTTATTAATGCAAGTTTATTTCCTTTTATTATTGATGTCTTTAATTATGATGAAGCGCGAGTAGTCCACCCACTTCTAGGGTTGGGGCGAGCCCGACGATAGCCATGCATAATTAAGGTAAAGATCCGACTTTTATCAAGTTTTGAGCATCTACTACTTGTTTATGTGTTTATTACCCATCTAATGGAGATCCATGATAACAACTTGGATTGTAAACATAAAATTAGTAGAGACAATTAGGGTTTCTTGAAAGAGTTGTCTAATTGTTGGAAAAGGCGAAAGCTTGTCCTTGATGCGATTCACATGATTATCTGTTTATCTCTGCCTTATGCGTGCTTGGTTATCGTTGTTGCAAACCCCAATCTTGGAAGTTCTTTTACATTAAATTTGTTTCGAAGGTCCCAAAGCATTTGCCTTTACTTTATTTCTTTGTTTCGTTTTATTCCCTGTTTACTCGATCTCGACCAAGCCTGGTCGATCTCGAGTTACTGATTCTCGATCTAGCATCGTTGTAGCTTCTGTGTGCAGGTACTCGACAAAGACAAGCCGAAGTCTACAAGGACCCTACTCGATATCGAGTAGCCCTGGCTGATATCGACGAGCCCCTGTGCTTGCTGCTGCGCTGTGTTCGACTGTCCGATCTTCTGTCGACTACCCTAGTCGAGATCGAGGACCCTGTTGTCGACTTTTGACCGTGAGATTTCTCCGCTGCCTAGGATCCGCTGACACGCTTCCTCGTGGATCGATCCTGACTTCCCGCTGCTACATCAGGAGGAAGTCTTGTAATTATTTGCAAGGGATGGAATCTGGTTTGACTTAGTTTATTTACATTGTATTTTGCATACTCGATTTCCTCTCTATCAACAAATTGGCGCCGTTGCCGGGGAAGCAATCATTCGCCCCTTAGGTAGTTGAATCTCACGTCTACTCTGAGTTACTTTTCAGGTATATGCGCCGTTCTGGTCAACCACCTGAGTTTGACGGCTTCGACAACCCAGAACGCCTTATACAAGCCCACGCTAGACTGAAAAGAGCCATGGCCGCCGCTGAGACACAAGAACAGTTAATTGCGAGGCTTACTAGGGAGCTAGCCGCAAAAGATACCACTATCGCCAATGAAAGGGCAGCGAGGGAACAAGAAGCTGAGCGCGCAAGGCAAGCAGAAACTGAGCTTGCCCAATATCCAACTATTGCAGAGGATTATATGCATCCCACTCTCGTTGTGCCTGAATCGGCGATTCTTATCCCTGAAAACTCCTTTGAAATTCGCACTCAATTTCTGATAGAGCTTAAAAATAATGCTTTTTATGGCAGATTTAATGAGTGTCCTCTTGAACATATTACCAATTTTTCTGACATGTGTCGTACTCTTGCTGAAGGTACAACTTTGGAATATGTCAAGATGAAGGCTTTCCGCTGGTCTCTCGCTGGGCCTGCACTGAAGTGGCTCGAAGGGCTGAAACCAAGATCACTCACAACATGGGCCCAAGTAGAGCAAGAGTTTCTGAATAAATTCTTCCCACCTGCCAAGACAGCACTTCTCCGCCAGAAAATCACTGCCTTCAAACAGAAGCAAGGGGAACCGCTGGCAAAGGCCTGGGAACGCTACAAAGAACTGCTGCGATCTTGCCCTACTCATGGACAACCACCCTACGTCATTCAGGAGATCTTCTTCAACTCTCTTGATCAAGTCACCAAGGACAGAATCAACCAGTATACTCGCTATGAGTATCTGACGATGCCGCCAGTTGACGCATGGGGTGTGCTAGACAAGCTCACTAATTATGACAACAAATATGGGTCTACTGCAAACTATGAGGAGAACTCCTATGCCAGGCCAACACCATCTATGCCACTCTATGAGCCAGCAAAGGAGATTGACCCAGATGTCAGGGAGCAGTTCTACAGAGACCAGAATCGTAAGCTCCTCAAGCAAGTCAAATATCTATCTGTCAATCAGCCTTGCATCGAATGCGAATCACAGAGGCACACCACTACTGAGTGCCCACACACTGAGCAAGTCAGAATGGCAGAGACACATGAGGAAGCAGCCTATGCTGGGGGTCCAAATCGCTACATGGGAGATCAAAGGTTCTATCAGCCTCAGTGGAACCATGGTCCTCCCAGGAACCCCCCACCCTACAGAGCTCCAGGACATCCAGAAAGGGATCAAAAGAAGGACGATCTACAGCTGATCCTTGATCAGATGCACAGAAATCATGCACAGAACCTGCAGGCTACGAACACCATCAACAATCAGCTCCAGAATTTCAACACAAAATTTGGAGAACTGGACATCTGGAAAAAGGGAATAGAGACGCAGATGGGTCAAATCGCTGCACAGATCCCACGACCGTCCGGACAACTCCCTGGGCAAACAGAACCAAATCCTAAAGGGAAGACCGGACACGTCGCAGCTATCAAACTCAAGAGTGGGCATCAATTACCCAAGCCAGAGGTCGGGAAACAGCAAAGCAAGGCAGAGCAGTAACTCGAGACAGAGCAAAACCAACTCGATCTCGAGGAGGGTGTACTCGATATCGACAAGCCGCTACTCGACACAGACCAGAAGCTGAGCTCGGACTCCGCTGCGCAGACCAGCAACTCCAGGTCGACCACCCTACTCGATGTCGAGGAGCCCGTGGTCGAGATCGAGGAGCAGCATCTGGCCGACGTCGATGACTCTGCAACACCTCCGACAACTGATCTGGCTCCGAAACAGAAAAAGCCACTGCCTTTCCCTTCAAAAGCACAGAAAGATCCCACTGCAGGTAGGTTTACCAGATTTGTTAATATGCTGCAAGAACTGAATGTTTTTATTCCTTTTACAGAAGCCCTGCAAGAGATGCCTGGATATGTCAAATTTCTAAAGAAAATCCTGAGCAAGAAGTGATCCATCTCAGAGATCGCAGGCGAATGCAAAGTACTCCACTTCCCTGAAAAGAGACCTGACCCTGGTAAGTTTTCTGTTACTGTGGGTTTTGGGCAATATAAATATGATTCTCTGTGCGATTTAGGAGCAAGTGTGAGCATCATGCCTCTATCAATCTGGCGGAAGGTAAAAATAGGATGCATAGAACCTGTGGATGCCAAATTATACATGACGAACAATACAGTGGTCATCCCTACAGGTATAGTTGAGAACGTCCCTGTCCAGGTTGGTAAATTCTTTGTTCCAGCAGATTTCCTTATCATAGACTATGCTGAAGATCCTACTAGCCCTATTATTCTTGGTAGACCATTCTTAGCTACTGCAGATGCCAGAATAAGTGTCAAGAATAGATCGCTCACCTTCACCATAGGCGATGAGGTTTTGGATTTCTCTTTTAGCCCTGCAAAAGAGGAAATTGCATGGCTAGAGGTGAAAAACATCAGCAAACACGGGACCAAGCAAACAGCGGAGGAGGGTGCCAACACTATACTCGAGATCAACAAGGGCTACTCGATCTCGACAAGGGCCCCACTCGATCTCGACCAAGACTTGTCGATCTCGACAACCACCACTGAGCCAGAGACTTGCCAAGAGCCTAAGTATGGGGTCCCTGTACTCGAGGTCGACCAGCAGTACTCGATCTCGACTAGCCCCAAACCCAAAGTTTTCTGTTTTGGGTCCGAAAAGGTAAGTTCAGGTATGAATTCTACTCCCCCTCAGTCCATAAAGAAAATTTTCAATAATTTAAGGGGTGGTAAGGCCCCGTGGTAAGAAAATCTGCGAAAGCTAAGGGCTGGAAGGAAGAAGAAGAAAAAGAAGGGAGATGATGCGAGCAACCACCTATCAGCTGAGCTTGCATACTACCATCAGGACCTAGATGATCCAGGAGAAGGGCCAAGCATGAGCGGGCCCCACAATAATGGTCCTTGAGCGCAAACGGAGAAGTCGGTCTAGCGACTCTAAAATCTAGAGCATGCATATAAACTTTATGAATTTTTGGGACTTTTTGAACTTTTTGGTTTTTGTCTTTGGTTTTGGTTTTATGTCTTTTAGAATAGTTCTTGTGGATAGTCTTGTTTCTTGTGCAATCTAACACATTTAGGTCGGCAAGCATATAAGGATCGCGAAAAGTGGAATAAAGAAGTCCCTGAAAACAGTCAGAATCGACGAAGGCCAAGTCGACGACGACAAGGAGGAGCAGTCCAGACACTCGTCGAGCTCGAGTAGGCCAACTCAAGATCGACAAGCCACCAGAAGCTCCTCGACTTCAGAAAACCACTAGACACAGGAAAGCTACTCGAGATCGAGTACCTTGTTCTCGAGATCGACGAGACCCTTTCCTCGACCAGCACTGATTCGCCCTCCTCGATATGTTATCCTGTGAGTTCATTCCTTTACTCTTGTTTTTATTTCATTTTATACAGTGGGGACACTGTAAATTTTAAGTATGGGGTGGGGGAAGGGCTCATTATCATTATCATATGTGTTAGTCTTGCTTTTTGGTTTTACATGGTGAAATTTAAATTTTTATGCATTCATGTTTAAATTTTATGCATTGTAGTCTTTTGCCATACTTTATTCTTATTTTTAGTTGCATAAAAAAATAAAAAAAATAAAAAAAATAGAAAATGTCGAAAAATAAAAAAATTTGCATGTTTAAAAACTTTTTGCATTGTTTTAGTTTTTAGTACCCTAACTTAGATGTCCTATGATGATGAATAATGACTGACTTGATCATATAAATCCTAAGGCGTGTTTGGAAGGTTTAGCCTAAGTCCTCAAAATGGTTTTTATGTGGATTGTGAACTTGTGATGAAATTGAGCACATATGATCCTAAGCTAAAGGTTAAAATCCAACAAAAATTGTCTCAGTGAGAATTTTGGCCTTATAGGGAGAACATTAAAAATCCCTCTGCTTTCTTGAGTCTATTTACTCTTCCTATGCATCTCTAAATGTTGTGATAGTTATTCAAAGCCAATGCATTTATATGTTTATGTTGATGAGAATTAAATGATGGAGGCACCTTTTAAGCCAATTTTATCCTCTCTTTACCTACCCTGCATTATCCCTGCTTGAAGCCAGAACATTAGCCTGAGACTTTTATTGTGAACTCCACAAAAATATCCTTAGCCAAATTGAGCCTGACCCCCATTTGGGAATTAAGACTTAGAGTTGGTTGGAATGATGATTTGTGGAAAGAATAGCTTATGTTGCATTTCAAGAACGAAGGATTGCTGAAATTATTGCGATATGGGTTGGTTTTACATTTTTATCTTGCTATGCATACTATGTAAAAGGATTTTTGGCTCACTTTATAAATGCACCATTAGTTTATTTTATTTTCGTTTCAAAAAAAAAAATTCGAAAATAAGAGAAAAGCAAAAGAAAAAAAAAAGAGAAATATAGTTTGCAATTGTGAATAAAGTGCATGAGCCAAATTTACCTTATTTCTTTCATTATTTTGCAAGATACATACTTTGGAGAGGTTGAGAAAGTTTGAAAGGTTACATACTTTATTGAGATAAATTGGAGAGTTTGGTTGATGCATATGACTGGGAAGTTATGGTTTGGTTGTGTTGGAGATTTAGGAGTCTTGATTCCCGAATTTTATTAAGCACCACATGGCCAAATAATTCCATTCCTTATTATTTCTTACCAAGCCCCATTACAACCCCGCCGAATAGAATCTTCTTTGAAGACTTCTATTGAGTGAAGTCCCCCTGATAATTCTTGTTTCATTTACATAATTGGTTGCGAAGTGGATTTATGTTTAAATTGCAATGTTTATGAGATTGTGTATGGAATTGAGTTGAGAGTTGATCTACATAGCCTAAACACATTGAGAGCTGAGTGTAAACACATTATTCCTATAAGGTTGGATTTATATTGCCTATGCCTATGGATCGCTCATATATGTGTGATGACGTTAAATTCACTTGTCTTACATTGCTACTACTTGAGATGTTGCTTTTGACAAAGGCGAAGACTTGAAGGATGTGTTGTAGGTCTTGGTTATTGTTTGGTTATTGCTTGAGGACAAGCAAGTCTAAGTATGGGGTGATTTGATGTCTCCAAAGTAGCCATGTCTTTATGCATATTTTAGTTCCATATTCTTTACATTTTGCATATTTCGGGTTGGGAATATGTCGGATTTATGTAGTATATGCTTATTTGTCAGAAATGAAGATCTACATAAGTTTCTGTTTAATATCGCAGAATATGGAACCATTTCGGGAGAAAATCAAGAAGCAAGAGCCGGAGCACAAAGCTACTCGACATCGACTAACCCTAGTCGATCTCGACAAGACATGCCTAGACACCAGCCAGCATCGAGGAGCCTATGTCGAGAAACTGAAGACGAAGAACCCGACTCCACACCCTACTCGAGATCGAGTACGGCTACTCGAGGTCGACAAAGACGTGGAGCCATGTCCGAGCATGTCGACAAGAGACTTGCCCGACCAGCCAAGCCAGACCTAGTCGAAGAACATTCCTACTCGATGTCGACAAGGGGTCTTCGAGATCGACGAGCGCCAGGAGCCATGTCCGAGTCTGTCGAGGACCAGCTAGCCGAGACGACGAAGCCGAGCCAGTCGACCAACTTTCCTACTCGAGATCGAGTACGGCGTACTCGAGATCGAGGACGGTTCCAGAAGCCATGTTACTCGGTTTGACGAATCCTACTCGGTGTGGATTACTTGGGCCCGAAGATTGTCGATTCTATCCAATCTATCAAGATACATCATGAAGAGAAGAAGATCTATCCATGGAAGACTTTAGATATATTTCCCTATTTTAGATTTAATTTCATTATAGCTTTTATTTATCTTTAAAATCCTAGATATAGTTTTAGATATAGATATAGATATTCTATCCTTGAGTAGCAAGGTTTAGAAGCCTATAAATAAAGCCTTAGGGGGCTGATTTCTATTCATTCAATCACAATTCAATTTCAGAGGAGAAGTAAGTAGTAGAGAGAGAGAGAGAGTGAGTGGCCAAGAGAGTTGGTGAAGCGAGAGCGGAATTGGCTTCGTTTGGTTGTAAGCTCTATTTTATTTTATTAATGCAAGTTTATTTCCTTTTATTATTGATGTCTTTAATTATGATGAAGCGTGAGTAGTCCACCCACTTCTAGGGTCGGGGCGAGCCCGACGATAGCCATGCATAATTAAGGTAAAGATCCGACTTTTATCAAGTTTTGAGCATCTACTACTTGTTTATGTGTTTATTACCCATCTAATGGAGATCCATGATAACAACTTGGATTGTAAACATAAAATTAGTAGAGACAATTAGGGTTTCTTGAAAGAGTTGTCTAATTGTTGGAAAAGGCGAAAGCTTGTCCTTGATGCGATTCACATGATTATCTGTTTATCTCTGCCTTATGCGTGCTTGGTTATCGTTGTTGCAAACCCCAATCTTGGAAGTTCTTTTACATTAAATTTGTTTCGAAGGTCCCAAAGCATTTTCCTTTACTTTATTTCTTTGTTTCGTTTTATTCCCTGTTTACTCGATCTCGACCAAGCCTGGTCGATCTCGAGTTACTGATTCTCAATCTAGCATCGCTGTAGCTTCTGTGTGCAGGTACTCGACAAAGACAAGCCGAAGTCGACAAGGACCCTACTCGATATCGAGTAGCCCTGGTCGATATCGACGAGCCCCTGTGCTTGCTGCTGCGCTGTGTTCGACTGTCCGATCTTCTGTCGACTACCCTAGTCGAGATCGAGGACCCTGTTGTCGACTTCTGACCGTGAGATTTCTCCGCTGCCTAGGATCCGCTGACACGCTTCCTCGTGGATCGATTCTGACTTCCCGCTGCTACATCAGGAAGAAGTCTTGTAATTATTTGCAAGGGACGGAATCTGGTTTGCCTTAGTTTATTTACATTGTATTTTGCATACTCGATTTCCTCCCTATCAACACATATTGGCAAACGAAGGTCGAGGAGTATGGACACCCATCAACAATTCAGGAATATCAGAACTTACCTCGTCAGATAGGAGGGTGTTGTGAGCCTAATTTGCCATGTTTTATAGTTACTTTTATATCGTTTTCTGCATGCATTTCATACATTCGGGCTAGAATAGTACAGAATCTATGTAGTTTATGCTTATTTGCCAAATTATGGAATCTACACCAGTTTCTGTTTAATTTCACAGAAATCGAAGCAATTTACAACAGTTCTGAGAAAGGAGGAAAAGCTCGAAGTCAACTACAGAAGTCCGAGGTCAAGGAGCAGCGGAACTAGGACAAATCGAGCTGGAAGCAAGAAAATCGAGTCAACACAGCTTGGTCGATATCGAACACAGTTATTCGATATCAAGTAAAGTCACTCGATTTCCACCAAAGTTAACAAGAATCGAGCAGAGCTGAGAAAGTTAGTTGATATCGAGTTGCTGTACTCGATATCGAGTAAAGATCTAGACATCGACACGAGGAAGCTGGGAGCAGAACATGCAAGTCGATATCGAGGAAATCTACTCGATATCGAGGAAATCTACTCGATATCGAGTAACAACCAAGTCTATTTTCCCTTCCTGGAGCCGAGATCGAGTCAAGAAGCTGAAGACGGGGAAAACCTTGGTCGATATCGAGTAATACTACTAGATATCGAGTTGATCCCAGGCGGCAGAAATCGAGCTATCCGGAACTTGTTAAGTTTCTATCCCGAATCCGATGGAGATATTTTCGAGAGCAAATTCCATCAAGATCTATCAAGTGCTATCAAGAGGAGAAGATATTTACCTACATTAGATATAATTCCTTTGTTGATTTATTTCCTTTATTTCCAAGTTTTTATCTTGAGTAAGTAGATAAATAGATATAGATATAGATAGATAATTCTTTCCTAATTAGAGAGGGAATGAAGCCTATAAATAAAGTCTTAGGGGCTGATTTCTATTCAATTCAATTCTAGAGAAGGAGAAGAGGTAGTGAGTAAAGAGAGAGAGAGAGAGAGAGAGCTTGTGGCGAGAGTAAGGTGGAAAGGCGAGAGCGGATTTGGCTTGTTCGGTTGTAAGCTTTCTTTAGTTTTATTTTAATGCAATGTTATTTCCTTTTATTATTGATGTCTTTATTCATGATGAAGAGCGAGTAGTCACCCAACTTCTAGGGTCGGGGCGAGCTCGGCGGTAGCCATGTGAGGTGATGCGGTAAAGGTTTGAGCTTTTTATGCAATTCGTCTTCTATCCCTGCAAGCATGATTCTTTTGCGAAAGTTGAAGGTGATCCTTGTTTGTGTTATTGATCGAAGCGAAAGTGATCTTAATACAACTTGGATTAATTATGTGAAAAAGGGTTAGAAACAATTAGGGTTTATGCGAAAGCCTCTATATTCCTATTTGTTAATAATGAAAGTTATTTGATGAAAAGCATGATCTTTTATGCCTTTATGTGTTATTTTACATGGTTATCGTTGCGGTGTTGATGCCCTGATCTTGGAAGTCTTTAGTTTATTGATTTATTTCATCAAAATCGTGTTCTGTGTTGCTAAAAGCTTCGAGTTTTAGTTTCTGTGTAAGTCGATTTCGAGAAGATTTGGTCGACATCGAGGAAACTGGTCGATGTCGAGTTGAGTTTTGTCGAAATTGAGTTAATTTGCTGGGTTTTGCTTTCTGTCAGTCGATATAAAACACTGTTAGTCGATTTCCTCACTCGATATCGAGTACTAGTAGTCGATATCGACTCAAAACTATTGTCTTTGCTTTCTTTTCTGCTTTTCTCTGGTGTTTCCATCTGTCTGTTTGATTTTCTGCCTGTGAGATTCCTCCGCTACCTGAGATCCGCTGACACGCTTCCTCGAGGATCGATCCTGACTTCCCGCTGCTACATCAGGAGGAGGTCTTGTAATTATTTGCACGGGACGGAATCTGGTTTGCTTTGCTTTATTTATATTTTATTTGCAATCTCGATTTCCTCCTCAAAACAGAGGGAAAGAGACGAAACGGGGGCCTGGACAGCATGCGACGGGCGCAATATATAAGCTGCGGGCGCAGCACGATTGTTTGGCCACGGCATGGTTGCTGCGGCTGTAGCACCCTCCGTTTTCGTAGTTCCCTGCAGCTGCGAAGAAAAAGTGTGAGTTAAATAAAACAATGTATCGTCAGGGAACTCACCGTGAATGGGTCTTTGATCTTCCGGCTTGTCCTCTCCCTGGACAAGTCTGTTGAGGTGGTCCGCTACTAAGTTTTCTGCACCTTTCTTATCTTTGATTTCAATGTCAAATTCACTTAAAAGTAAAATCCAACGAATCAATCTTGGTTTCGCTTCTTTCTTAGTCAATAAATAGCGAAGAGCAGCGTGATCAGTGAAGACAATTACCTTAGCTCCTAGGAGATATGAGCAGAACTTCTCCAGTGCAAAGACCTCAGCCAGGAGCTCTTTCTCAATGGTTGAGTAGTTCCTTTGCGCTCCATTCAGAGTCATGGAGGCATAGTAGATGACATGAGAGCTCCTTCCTTCCTTTTGTCCCAAGACAGCACCCACAACATAGTCGCTAGCGTCACACATAATCTCAAAAGGTTGAGACCATATGGGTGCTTTAATTATAGGAGCGCTAGTCAGGCGACCTTTGAGCTCATCAAAGGATGCTCTACACCTATCATCAAACTCAAAAGCTACTTCCTTTTTCAGTAAATCACAAAGAGGTGCAGAAATCTTAGAAAAATCCTTAATAAACCTGCGATAGAACCCTGCATGGCCTAAAAAGGAACGAATTCCGCACACATTGGTGGGGTAAGGCAGAGACTGAATAACATCAATCTTAGCCTTATCCACCTCAAGACCCCTGCTAGACACAATATGACCCAAAACAATGCCTTGCTCAACCATAAAATGACACTTTTCAGAATTAAGAACTAAGTTGGTGTCTACACACCGCTTAAGCACAAGTGACAAATGGTGTAAACAAGTATCAAAGTCATCTCCATGCACAATGAAGTCATCCATAAATACTTCTATGAAGCGCTCTACATACTCAGAAAATATGCTTACCATACACCGTTGGAAGGTCCCAGGTGTGTTACATAACCCAAAAGGCATTCTGCGATATGCAAAAGTGCCAAAGGGGCATGTAAATGTCGTTTTTTCTTGATCCTCCGGTGCTATGGGTACCTGAAAATATCCTGGGTATCCATCTAAAAAGCAATAAAAGGAGCGGCCGGCAAGGCGCTCAAGTATTTGATCAATAAAGGGAAGGGGGAAATGGTCCTTGCGAGTAACTGCATTCAATTTACGATAATCAATACAGACTTTCCATCCAGTTTGTACCCTTCTAGGGACCAATTCACCATCCTGATTTTCAACAACAGTAATACCTCCCTTCTTAGGGACAACCTGAGTAGGACTCACCCATTTGCTGTCAGATATGGGAAAGATCATAGCTGCCTAAAGGAGCTTCAGCACCTTCTTCTTCACCTTTTGCTTACCTTTCAGCTTCTGGTTCCGCTTGATAGTGCAAAGTTCCTTCAAGAATTTAGCATATCTAGGAATGCTTTTAATCAAATTAAGCAAAGGAATGTTTACCTCACACTTACTGAATGTCTCGAAGATTTCCTTGTCGTTCTCGTACCTTCGTGTATCCTTCAAGGCTTTCGGGAAGGGTGGAACCGGCTTTGGAGTCTCCATAGGTAAGGAGGAAGAAGGAGGAGAAAAGGGGGGAGAAGGAAGAAGGTGGGTACCTGACTCCGAGGTGGCGGCGGCCCCACTAGCGGCGGGCGCAGCACATTTGATTGGCCGCGGCCGCGGCATGGTTGCTGCGGCCGCAGCACCGTATGTGTTCCGTTCTCTTCTTCTATCACTTCTATCTCCTCGTCCATTATTTCTTCATCGTTCTTTGGAGGTGTGACAACCAGTTCCTTGCCACTCCTAAGCGTTACAGCACTGACATTCTCCTTCGTTGGATTCTCGATGGTATGTGATGGAAGCTTTCCTGAATTGTTTGCCTCCTTAGGACTGAAGATTTGAATGAGCTGACTCATTTGATTCTTAAGATTTGTCATCCGATCGGATTGTTGCTTTTCTAGATTTGCAATCCGCTCTGATTGTTGTTTCTCATTCTTCAAGACCAATCGTGACAGTTTCTGTAGTGGATCCTCATTATCCTCATTTGATTGCTGCTGACCTCCCTGTCGAGGTTCATACGGTTGTTGGGGCCTTGCCTGTTGCCCCCCTTGCTGATTGAAAGAGGCGTGGTAGTTCCCATAGCCTTGCTGATAGCCTTTGTTATAATTGTTGTTGTCGAAATACCCAGGATTTCCATAATTGCCTTGCCTAGGCCTTTGTTGAGCGAAATTCCCAATGGCATTCAAATCTACGTTAGGGTCTTGCAGAAGCGGGCACATGTCCATAGGATGAGTGAATTGATTGCAAAGACCACATGCCTTCGGTTGTTGAGGAGTTCTATCAATGACCAATTGTTTCATCATCTCCTTCACCTCTGCCATGTCGGTCTGAAGTGCAGCCACAGGGGTATCAACAGAGAGTACACCCCTAGCACGAGGGCTCTTGTTGAACTGTCTGGAGCCCTCAGATAGCTCCTTAAACACATCCCAAGCTGTGACATGCGTCTTGTTCAACATGTTTCCTCCACAAGCAGAGTTCACAGTTTTGCGCTCTATATCAGTCAGTCCATTGAAGAGAAAGAGAACCAAATCCTTTTGAGAGTACCAATGGCATGGGCAGCTAGCGCAGAGTTTCTCGAAGCGCTCAAAGTACTCATGTATTGACTCCGTCGCGTACTGCTCAATCCAGCTGATTGACCTTTTCAAAGCATTAAGCTTTTTTGCAGGGAAGTACATCTCTAGGAAGACCCTCTTCATCTCAGCCCAAGTAGAAATAAATCCAGGTGGTAGATAGAAGAACCACTCATTCTCCTCATCCTTCAAAGAGAAGGGAAAAGCTCTCAGCTTGATTTGATCTTCAGTTACGTTCTCTGGTTTCATCCCAACAACCACCATATGGAACTCAGACAGATGCTTGTGGGAGTCCTCCCCACTCAACCCATGGAATTTGGGTAGAAGATGAACTACCCCAGACTTCAACTCAAAGTTGACTCCTTCTGCTAGCGCATGGAATTGGATTGCCAGGGGTTATTGTGCCAGATCAGGAGCAGAAAGCTCCTTGAGAGTGCGGTTTGCGTCGTTAGCCATCTCTGTTGTAGTTTTTCCTTGATCAAAAGGGAGTTCGCGAAAGCGATCACGAGTTTCTCGCCTTAAAGAGGCAAGGGTCCTTTCAATCTCTGAATCAAACGGCAACAAAGAAGAATTAGTAGCACGGGCATGGACCATATAAGACGGTCCACACCAAGATCAACACTAAAAACACACAAGAATTAATAAAAATTCCCAGGCAACGGCGCCAAATTTGACGGAGGGAAAACCTGTCGTTGATCCGCCAAAGAAAACTCAAACCTATAGCAAGTATAGCAATAAGCAAGAGGTCGATCCATAGGGAAAGTTATAATTCCAGTTTGATTCAAGTGTCAAACAAAGTAACCAATTTGGGGGGTTTTTGTGTGTGAAAGTTCCGCCTTTTATCAAAGCGGAGTAACGAAAGCAAAGTAAATGAATTAGGTTCAGACAATTAGGAGAAGCAATTCTACCTACAATTTTCCACTTTATTGGATTGAAGCGATCCTTGTAACTTCTTCTCGTCTTATTAAGTTTCCTATGAATGGCCTTGTCCCAACCTAATATAGTTACTAGTCCAACCAGTCCCAGCAACCCTTATCAATCGAACAGTCCATAAAGAAGGATTTAACCCAATTGATAGCTTTAAGTTTAGAGATTAGCCAAGATATTTGCAGTCCCTAAAGAGGGATTTAACAACACATTCAACTTCCTACTCATTCAATTAGTTCAACCAGCCCTAAAGGAACAAGTTTGCCACTTAGGTTATGGTTCGCAACCAGGAATCTACAAAACCTTAGCAATTGAATTGATTCTAACTAGTTGCACGGGCTAGATAGAATATAACAATAGACAATAAAGCACAAAGAAGTTGAAGCATTCAAATATAGGAAACAAGGAACG
Organism: Persicaria maculosa; assembly: GCA_963922045.1. Classification (NCBI taxonomy): domain Eukaryota; kingdom Viridiplantae; phylum Streptophyta; class Magnoliopsida; order Caryophyllales; family Polygonaceae; genus Persicaria; species Persicaria maculosa. The sequence continues at coordinate 69,082,407 of OY998254.1, forward strand.
AGAATTAGAAACTCACAATCAATCCAAATAAAGCTTCAAATTGCAGGCAGAATAGATGAGTTTAGTTCCTCATGGAAGACATCGCTCAAATCTCTAAAGTGTCTGATGAGCGAAAGAATAGAATAGAAGTGCTAGAAAAATAACTAAAAGTCAGCCTTATAACAATCCAAGTCGGACATGAAACAAAACAAAGGTATTTAGGGTTTTTAGTAATCAAAACGCAGCGTCCCAGCACTGACGACCAATGCTGCGGCCGCGGCATTAGCAACTTCTGGCTACCAGCTGCAGCGGTCCCTGCTGCGGCCGCGGCATACCCGTGTCCTCTTGTCTTTGCCGAGAGTAGCTCCACATTGCTTTGCTCTTTTCCTTCCTTTGCTTCTCTCCAATGTCTCTTGTAATCCTCTTCGAGATATTGCATCTCCCAAATGTGTTCCGATTCGATCTGCAAGATAAACACAAATTTGCGCAGAATCCGAACTCTTCTAAAATAATCACAAGATGCAATTTAGCAACAAAGTATGAAAGAAATGCAACCTAACTAAACTAAATATGCCTATAATGCCTATCTAAGATATGCATTATCAATGATGCAAATCCATCATGTAAGGAGTGCAAGACGATATTTGTGGCCAACTCTTGGTCATATGGGGTGCCTAGTGTCTCCATACGGCTAAAAAAACCGATCATGTTGATCACATGGGGACCTACTGGCTTTCCCTTCACAGTCTTGCTATCCAGTATAGCCTTGTGAGTTTCATATCGTTCAATCCTTACCTGTGCCTGAAACAACATTTTCAGGTTGGTGATGATAGAGTAGGCATCCTGGTATTCAAACCTCTTTTGAAGGTCAGGTTCCATGCTTTCTAGCATCAAACAAGTGACAGGTAAAGAATCACTCCTTAACTCTATTTCTCTATCTATCTCCTCATTCGACGAGGCATCAGTAATACTAGGGATAGGGTTTGTTAGGACGTCCTCACGCCCTTCAGACCTGAGAACAATTTGTTTTTCCCAATCAAGAAAGTTCGTTCCATTCAATTGGTTTTTCTCAACTATTGAACGCGGGGTGAAATTCAAGTTATCATTAGACATAATGCCTATATAAAAGGAAATGACATACAAATCAGTTTATGTTCGAAATGCAAATTACTTAAGATTAAACATCTTTAAAATAAGTAAATGCGCATTTTATTCAAATTGTTATTGTTCCTAGTGAATAAAATGATTCCAAGATCCCATTACACACAAGACCCAACGTACTTTTGCACTGCCTTGAGTCTTGTATGCTCAAGGTAAGTAATAATTACTAATTATAACTCCTTATAATTCTTGGTTGATGATCCACATCCAATGTAAAATCATCCTATGCCTCAAGATCCAAAACTTTGCCTTTTGGTCTCTCGTTGGGTACAATCATATCAAAGCTTATGAACCCCTTGTATAGATTCACCTACATTAGCCCAAGATTCTGGAAAGACACCCTCACTTTTGTGAAGCCCATCCAACCAAAAATCCAGAACTTAATGGGTTATGATATGAAAAGGCATTGCCCCAATTTACCTTAGGAACTTAAGTCTTTTATTTGTCTTTATTTACAAGTGAAAAAATATCATAAATAAAAACAACATAAAACTTAAAATAAGGCATTCAAAATGCAATGAAATTGTGATCCTAGTATGGCCCCTACGATGCATAAAATAAAGATCTAATCTTCATGGGTCTCCACCCTCGCGCCCTTCATGAATCTCTATCCTTGAACTTCTTATGTCTTCTAATTGTCTTCTTGTATTAATTACAATATTTTTTAATAATCTAATTACTGAAAATAAATTACAAAAATACATAACGATACACAGATCGTGTACAAAAAAACATAACGATACGCAGATCGTATTTATGGGCCATACTAGTCACCTCATGCAATAATATCATATATTAAAAATATTAATCACAATTAATATAACATCAAAATATTAATCAAATCAATATAAACAAGAAATAGAATATTAATCATATTAATAAACTATTTAACTCAAATCAATGAAATTATCTAATAAAATAACTAATTTAATATTCTTGATATTTAATTCAAAATTAGCAATCATATATATGGAATACATTGAAAGAAACATTATAAAACAATTTCATAATCCAAATAAAAAGAAATTTTGATGCCAATTAATATGATCGGCGAGACCAATTAAGATCATGACATGCCAATCAACATGATCGAAATTAAAAGAAACCCCTTTTTCTTCTTCTTTTTTTTCGATCTGATCACGTTCCACTACGAACACTTGCATACAATTCAAAGAAATTGTAATTGCCAACTTCGTACAATTCCAATCATGTGATCTTATCACGATCGGCAATTTCAATGGTAGAACTTCATTAAACCATTTAACATACATATAAAAGTTTGCGGCTTGAACGAAATTTTAATTTTTGACCGTGAACAATCTTCACATATCAAATTTTCTTTATCCAGTCGATTAAAATCAAAATTTTAACCATACTAGTTATTCCATATATCAAATACTACCTCCGTCCAAAAATACATGGGCTTTACTATTCACGCACGCTTTTTTAAAGAGGTAAAAACTATATAAAATATTAACTTTTTTATTAATTTTTTTAATAATTACAAACTTATTGATTATAAGTTTGTAATTATTAAAAAAAATTAATAAAAAAGTTAATATTTTATATAGTTTTTAGCTCCTAAAAAAGCGTGCATGAATAGTAAAAGCCCGTGTATTTTTGGACGGAGGGAGTATATTACTAAATCGAATCAAAACTAACAAGAACACTATGTGATTGGAGGTGATTTCAATGCCTACATAGGGAGGGGCAACGACCGGTTTGTGGAGACTCGTGGAGGTTTTGGCTTTGGCGACAAAAATGATGGTGGGATTGCATTGTTGGAGTTCGCTTCTGCGTTTGGGAGTGTCATCTGCAACTCCTGGTTCCGCAAAAGGGATGAGCACTTGATTACTTTCTCCAGCTCAGTTGAAAGTTCTCAAATTGACTATTTTATGGTTAGAAAGGAAGACAAGCGTCGTTGCAACGATTGTAAGGTGATCCCCTTCGGTGGTATCTCTACAACTCACCACCTTCTTGTTATGGACTTTGAAGTGTGTGTTCGAGCTCAAAAGAGAAACCACAACTTGCCTTCGAAAATCAGGTGGTGGCGACTGAATGAATCGACCGGACGTCTTCTGAAAGATAAGGTTTGGCAAGCGGCAAAACATGTGGGGATTGAGGAATCGTTGGGCAATGCAGAAGCTATGGGGAGCTGTCTAGCAGGTTGTATTCGCAGAGTGGGTCGAGAGGTGCTGGGGTGTCAAGAGGGGGCGTTGGGCCCAATGTTTTATGTTTTATATGTCGCGGGGCGTAAATTCTGTCTGGTACCCCTGTACTTAAAGCAATTCCGGATGGTGTCCCAATGTTTTATTTTTTCCGGTTGGTGCCCCCGAACTATTGTAAATTTTCGCCCTGTGACCTAAATGAGTATTGAACTATAACTCCGTTAATGTGAACCTTTGGAAAGCAGTGTTCATGTTCATATTAACCCCCCTTAACTCAATTCAACCCATTTTAACCCAAATCAACCCATTTTAACCTACTTCAACCAAATGATTATTAATAAATACATTAGCAAATTTTATTTCGAAATATCTTAAAAATAATACCTGTAAACCTATTTATATTATATATATACATAATTTTTTGAAAATAAAAATAGCAAATTTAAGCAACAATTAACTAATGCAAATAAGAAATCACATATTCAAATTCAACAAGAGATTGTAGAGTCAAATACCCATGGTTTACGGATTCGGCTCCGGTACAGTTTCAATTGAAACTGTACTGTGCATTTGTCCCAATCTCTACCATTGAAATTAATGAACGGCTGAGATAATTCTACATTTAAAATAAATAAATAAAATCAAGCAATTTTACAAAACAGGGAGACAACAAGACGACTCGACTAGTGAAGAGTATCTTCCTTCCCCATTCTTATGGCGATGATTCGACTACTAAAGACAGCCAGACGGCGGTGCCGGTGTTGGTGTGTTGCGCGAGGGAAGATGTCGACAATAGGTATGTTTATCCATTAATTTGGTGGGGGGGGGGGGGGGTTGAGAAAATTAGGGTTTGTGGGCTTGGAAATTCACAATTTGTGGTTGAATTTGTGAATTTGAATGGATTCATAGGTGAAATTTAAGGATTTTTGGGTTTCATGGGTCTTAGAAATTTGGAGTTTATCAATCGGTTGGAAATTCACGATCTGTGGTCGAATTTTTGGATGGAGTTCAAAACATGTTTCTTATGTCGAATTCAGGGATTTTTTCGGTCTCATGGGTTTGAATTTGATAACAGGTTTTTGTATTGAATATCTGAAATTGGAATGGAATTGAATTTTTGGAACCAAAAGAGTATTTGGTTTCTTTATTATGCAAATTGCTATTCGAAAGAGTGTGTTGACTACTCGTGAAATCTGTTGTCATAGAATTGACCCCTCTAAAAATTTTGGTGGTATGGAACTAAAATGAAGAAGATGACCAAGGGCAGGAAGATAAATTTCAGATTTTAAAGGTATATTCAGTAAAAAAAGCATATTAACTCAAATGGTAGAGCGGTGTGCTCATGTACAAAGATTCGGGTTCAAGTCCTGCATAGGCTAATGTTGTAAAATTTATTGAGTATACATGGAAAGACCCAAAGTTGTAGATTAAATACAAATGCTACAAATTGAGTTGGGTTTATCACACATGGTAGGCACAACAAGACTTACATTTGTAAGTATCAATTCTAAGACAAAAAAAAAAACTAATTATAAAAGAGAAATGTTTAGATTTCATAAAACTTGGGATGTGACTTATTGACACCTCTTTTGTGAATGAGCTGTGACTTATTTTGCACTATTTGCATCGATTATCAAACATCTAAAATCCGGGAGCCGACGACCCGACCTCGTGGAGCCGACCTCGTGGGCTGTGACTTATTGACACTCTTGAACTCTGTATCCCAACCTCCTAAATCGCAGACAACCCGACCTCGTAGAGCCGACGGGGCCCTCGTCTCTCCCGGAGATGACGTCATCCCTCCCGCTTGCATCGTCCCTGATGAAAGGAGATTGAGGTCTTGGCCGCCGCCACTAGTCCCTCCTTGCTTTGCCGGACATACCGAGCATTAAGTTGACGACCAGCCACGATGTCGGAGCAGCCACCGCTGAGGACGGTAAGCGGAGCCTCGCTTGAGATTGAGGGCACACCCGAGTCCTTGAATCCGAACTTGAGCCCTCAATCAGTCTCTACGGGATTTAGCAATGATGGATTATCTGATCGATCAGAATCAGTCTTGCTCAAACCCACGAGACGCGCCCGCAAAGGTATGCTCTTTCGATATCCGATCGGAATCCATCGATCCACGTTCTGATGGCATCGGAATGACGTTTTGATGCGCGTGATGGGAAGGTATGTTCCGCCGACGCTTAATCTGTAATTTCTAACGAAGAAGAAGGGTTTGCATCTTAAGTTTTTTAATTAATTACAAAATCGTCCCGAAATTTCTTTAAAATCGCAGATTGACACATTTATTTTATATAATTATGTAAAACTGCTTAAAACTTTCAGGGATGCATAGTTTACACCAGTGAAGTATATAAAAACATCCTCGAAGATGATGTGTAAACATAAATTATATCAACCCTGAAGTAGTTGAATTAATCGAACAAATTTCAATCCCGAAGTGGTTGAATCAATCGAATAAGTAATTTCGATCTCCGAAGTGGTTGAATCAATTGAATAAATTAGTCTCATCCCCTGAAGAGGATGTGTATAAATACGATGACCGGATTAATCTCATCCTCGAAGCGATGAACCTATAAATTAAATCTCGTCCCCTCTCCCAAAATAGATTAACGGACTCATTTCCTGAAGTAAATGAACAGACTCATTTCCCGAAGTATAGAAATAGACAAATCACACCCTCGTAGGGATGAACTAGTAAACGTCATCCTTGTAGTGATGATTCATATAGCTAGATAAACAAATCAACCCTGACATCAGTTTCCTGCAGTAAACGATAAAATTGCATATAATAATACCACCTCCCGACGTAGGTGATAAAAAGGTCTCGAAGATCTATGTTAAATTGTCTTGTCACTCAAAGTTGACATTAATTTTATTTATTTATTTAAGGTTATTGTTGTTGATATATACGTTTCTTAATATGCTTTACTATTTAGTATTATCTTTTACATAGTTTTATTATTATTATTCCCTTAATCCACTATATTGTGAGTTTTCAACACCTATTTTGTGGTCGGGCTTGAAGTTCCTAAACTCAATGGTTAAACAATCCAGTAGATTGTGACACTTATCTCGCTAAGAGTTCCAAGTCTCGATACCATTTGTAAACAATCCAACAGATTGTGAGTTTTCATGAAAATGTGCATAAGAGCTTGAAGACTCTAATTTCAAACTCTAAAATAGTATATAAGATCTTATTTTAAACATTTGTACTCTTGAAGAAGTACCTGGAATATGGGTTATGTCATATTCAGAACTGTTTTCATTTGGTTAGTACAACCAATATAAATAACCATAAAACATGATCTAGTTTACAAGACCACTTCCTGACAATGCTCTAAGCATGACCCGAAGCATGCCCCTCCTGTAGAAGGTGTAAAAGAGGTAATGGTTAAGCACGCAACCAATTAAGTTATTGTTGTGGCTTATAACTAGGTCATCTTTGTTAGTTTCATACATGTAGTACAACACCAACGGAAGTTCTGAAAATACCCAGTTAACGGCATCTGATTAAAGAAATGGATCACTATGTACAATGTTCAATGGTTAGAATGTTGGAGATATATGTCATACCATTTTGACACTCATTTAACCCATTGAAAGTTAGGATGTCACTAACTAGAAGTTAGCTGATGATAAAATATTTTTCTTTGTGGCATTTGGTCACTCGGGTAAAACGATGATTTGTTAGATCATTGAAATTCACATGAATACCCGCCAAAAGGATTAGAAGATCCTAGGACCGGAAGATCCTATATAAGGGTGACCATTCATGTACGGCTTGTTCTCTTGGCAAAATAATAACAAGACCGTCTATAATAAAGAGTAAATGCAAAGTCTCTTATGTCTCTTGGTCGAGTTCAATGAGACAAATACGAACATAAAACATCGTCATATAGACCAATGTTATTCCATTATATATAGACGCCTTAACACATTGGTCATATGAAAAGGTAGAGAATGTTATCAATCAAATTTTTGAGCATAAAGTAGCTCACAACGACCTAGAAGAGTCGTTAGTCAAATGGGCCCATTCAATTTTGCATTTCAAATTTGACACAATAACTTCTCCCAAATTATCTCCAGAAGAGAGTATATGTTCCGAGGCCTTCTCTACAATTAACTAAAAAGACCAAAAAGAAGTTGAATGATACACGAGGTTTGAGTCCTTAATGGTATCAAATACCTCAAACTTTATAAAGGTGATCAAATGCTCGGCAGTTAGGGGGAGAGGAAATGAGACTGTATTAAGAAAGAGATTGAATGAAAGCAACTTCTCTATTATTTGGGATCCGCGGATAAATGAAAGTTAACCAGAAGTTCAACACTTATCCACACCAAATGATAATTACATGGTTTAGCATAAAGTCATCAAATGCATTTACTAAGGCCAAGAAAGTGACTAGGTCACATATATTGCACTAGCTAGCTCATTTGGAAATTCCAGAAGTAACTCCGAAAACCTTCAAAATCAAGTGAGTCGCAAATACACAAGAAGTGTTAAAGATCACTAGAATCTCGCTTTAGGATTCCCCGGAAGTGGAAAGAGCTTATGAAAATATGATGGTTTCGATGTCGAAATGATTGTAAAGAGCCAGAAAGAAGCAATTCATCCAAAGATGAATTCTTTAAGCATGATGTTATTGGACCCGTAGTTCCAACATCGGAAAGTATAACATCATTAGTTTTAAGTGGGTGTTTATATAAAACCACAATAAGCGAAATGAAGCTATAAGATATATAGCAAGATAGATTGCATAAGTCTATAGTGGATGATATGAAAATATATTCACCCGTAGTGGATATAATCTTTGGCTGTCGATGAACCGACTCCAACCGTAATTGATGGGCACAATTGTTGTAACTCAAATTGATCATTAATAAAAGAATATAAGTGAAAATGATCGATTAATTTGAAATGCCCGAAGCATCAATATGAAAGCCTCGTCATATATGTACACGATTAAGCCAAAGGGTGCTTATAGCACTTGAAGTATTGTGTAAGTGGTGACATAGTGTATTGTCTCCTAAAGTACTATACACAACATTGTACTATTTTCCTTAATCTCGTTTTTATCCCACTGGGTTTTTTCAAGGTAATGTTTTTAATGAGGCAACTTATACACCATCTATACATGAGATTCCCCACATCAATCGATGAAAAGCACACTAGGTCCTGAAGTACCTTATATTTGTGCATTGAAAGCAGCTCATCACCAACGACAAGGGAGTCTATTTCATCGAAGTCGAGTGTGATACATGAAGGCATTTTAACTTTCACACATCGAAGATAATGTTCAGACTCGACCATGCAGCTCATAAAGTCAGCATTATCAATAAGTTAAAAGGAGCTTATCAGAATGAGAAAGCTGCAAGAAGATTGTTGAATTCAGGGGGAGAATATACGCACTGCACTCTTTTTCCCTTCGATCAGCTTTTGTCTCATTGAGTTTTCCTGACAAGGTTTTTAACGAGGCAGTATCACCACATCGTATCAAACGACATCTGTACTCTTTTTTCCTTAGTCCTAGTTTTTATCCCATTGGGTTTTCTAGGCGAGGTTTTTAACGAGACAATTTGTAATGTAAGAGGTGTACATCCAAACTGTCTTACACCTCTTACATTTCACCTCTAAAGCCCCCTTGAATGTACACCTCTATAACCCCCACCATGATGACATAACTTTGTGGATTTCTCCTACCTTGCCTATATAAGGCTTGTAAGCTCTCTTGAGAATACACACAAGCAACAAAATTCTCCTTTCTCTGTCTCTCCTCTGCTCTATTCTTACATCTATTATAACAAAAAGTGATTTGAATTAACATTTTTTAAAAAGATACACCAACAGTCCATCAGACAATTTATTATTTGAATTAATGTCTTTTTAAAAGATAAAGTGATGTGATATATCAAACAAATCTGAATATATCGACAGTTGATCTGGTAAATGAACATAAAATTACGGATTCGGTTTCAGTAGAGTTTTAAAAAAACTCTATGGGTAGATTTGACAAAATCTGGACCGTTAAAATAAAAATTAACGGACAAGATCTTGCCCCCTCCTTCCCCCCACCCCCCACCCCCCACCAGCCCGGGCCCACCAACTTATTATTATTTTTTTTAATTATTTTTTGTGAGGGAAAAATGAACTCTACCATGTAGAGTTTCCCCACAACTCTAACGGATCGGGACCGTAAAATTACCATTATAGATACACATAAAACAACAAATAAAGGATACATATAAAAGTATAAAACATTTAGCACATAAATAAATGTAACCCTTTATAACGCTTGAATGTAATTAAACAATATTGGGCCAGGACTAGATATGGTGGGAGGTCCAATATGTGTTTAAATGGGCTTCTATAGCGCCCCAAAAAAAAGGGGAGTTACATTTAAGAACTTAAATTTTGAGAAGCCCAATCTCTATTAATGATCACCGACGCGTACATTTTTTTTTTTAGTCGGCAAGTTCCGTACATATATGTGCTACTATCCTAAGGGAAAAACAATTAAAATACGTACACTGTCTTCGGAGATATGGTAAAAATATTCTCACATTTTAAATGTAATAAAAATATCTCAACCTTTAGAGCACCTCACATGATAGGGTTAAAAATAGGATTTAACAAGTTTATCTTGCTCCCTACCAGTGAGTCGAGCCGGTCGGCGCAAGCCGATTTATTTGGTACGTGGCTCTTGCCGACTGGATCACGTGCTCGGAGTTTACAGCCAAAGATGGGTTCCTCATCATAAAAAAAAGGATTTAACATATTTTTCCTCCCATCTTGTCCATAGGCTAATTCTGATTTAATTTCACACAATTTGTTTTGGCCTACCTCTAAACTTGAAGGGCAAATTTGGCTTTCTATTTTAGAAGGCCAAATGTATCTCACTTTTTTTTTATTTATTATTTATTGTTAAATGTTGGACATTTATATAACTATATAAACAATTACATGACCTGATTATTATTGCATAAATAATATTTAAGAAAAGTGAGGTATGAAATAAATGGAAAAATGTACAATATTTTATAGGAAAATTTGGGATTTCAGCCTATAATATTTTACAAGGAATAGAAATACGCGGTATGACTGTAATAATAATACAATTAATCATGTATAACTAACGTAATATAAATATGAATTTTATAACAGTAAATGTGATATCATTTTAAAGATATTTATATGTTTTTCAATAAACGATATTTTATGAAAATATTTTTTTTAATAAAAGCCCCCTTTGATATAAATACCTAGTTGAGACCAATAGTACATTTGAAAGTTATGCAAAAACATAAAGTAGAAAAAATGAAACTATAAATTATTGAAGTGTATTAAAGCCTAAAACTAACCTTTTTTTTTTGTTAATACCATTGATCAAATATTAAAATGCATCAAATACACAAATATTTTTGATGGAATATGAAATTTTTAGGGTCATTGAATTGATTTTTAGCCTATAATTTTTGACTTACGAATTGAAGGGAATCACAAATTTTGATGGTAGACCAAATGAGCATCTTTTATGGAATATACCATTTTGGTAGGCTATTTTCCTAGACTATTATTACCTACGGTGGAAGCTGCCCTTAAGGATAGTGGTAACATGTTGTCACGAGTTTTTTCATGGGCAAAAAATGATGAAGTCAGTCGATTCTTGGTTTCATGGGAAAAAAGGGGTTTTTTAAAAAAAAAATCAAATCAATACTAAAGTCCTAATTCTTGGTTTCATGGGAAAAAAAGAAAATGAGGCGTTAGACAGGACAAACAAAATAAAGTTTCGATTTTAGTAAACCCAGCCGATTATTTTCACAAATAGCTTGGAAAACTCGGACTCTAGTGATGCACCTACTCTCTTTATTGATCTCCTTGAAACTCACCATCATCGCCACCTAGAGGAAAGTGATACTTGTTCAAATTAGCAAAATTCCAGTTTAATAAAATGATTTTTTTTGTTTGATCGGTCTAACCCCCCTCATTTCTTTTTTTTTCCCCATACAACCAGGATAAAAGGCTGAATTTTTTAAACAACTTTTTTTCCCCATGTTTTCAACATTTTTTGCCCGCAAAAAAAACAATGGCAATATGTTATATGAGTGTGTGTGTGTGTGAGCTTGGTTAGCTACCCAGAGGGGTATTTCTATAATTTCCAATGTGATCCAAGTGGGACACATTGTGAGCATATAAAAGGTGGGAAATCAATTGTAACAAACTCAACTGATGGAGTTGTAATCTTTCCCTTTCAATGGAGTTTTTGGTTTTCCTTAATCTCGATTTCCTACTACAATTTGTTCATTGATTGCATAAGTTTCAAATGCTATCAGAGCTGTTGAGTGGCGATCTGTAATTTTGTTTGTGATGTGTGGTGAATTCGGAGCTTCTGGCTTGCTCATCGGAGATCGGGGTTTTCTGCGCATTATGAGATCTGGTTTCTGGTGGCTGATATGGTTGGTAGAAGAACAACGAACTCGCAAGGACAAACATTTGGTGTCGGAGGTGACAACAATTGACAAGGAAGAGGCAACTTCGTTACTATGACACCACCTGCACCAGGCGGTGGAATTTCGCGAATCAAGGGATCCAATTTGAAGACATGATGTAAGGTATGTCCAGTGCTCATGTCAATCCTTTGTTTCTGTCGAATCCATTCAATTGGGCAAATTTTACGAGCTGGAGTAGAGGAATAAAAATGGTGTTAGGTGTTAATTAACGAAAAGTTAGGTTTCATTATTGGAAGCTGTGTAAAACCTCTAGAAGGTAGCGAGGACTTTGATAAATGTATGCGTGCAGACCAGATGGTGATGTGCTGGCTTATAAATACGATGATCAGAGAAGTAGCGGAGAGTGTCATGTATATTGAAACATCAAAGGAGCTTTGGGATGAGATAAAAGAAAGGTTCTACGAATCAAATGATCGATCCCTTAGTTTATCAGTTGCGTAGGGATTTGGCTAATCTTAGGCAGGAAAACCTATCTATAGGTGCGTATTTTAGTAAACTAAGTAAGATTTGGGATTAACTTCAGTTGCTTGATGCTATTCCTGTGTGTGGATGTGGAGGAATTAATGGATGCAGTTGTGGTTTGCTGAAAAGGATTATTGAACGAGAAGAAAAGACCAAAGTTATGTAGTTCCTGATGGGACTAAATGATGTATATGAGAATCTAAGGAGCAATGTATTGTCCAAGGATACAATGCTTGGGATAAACAAAGCTTTTCAAATGGCTACACAGATAGAGAGGTCTAAGGGAGTAACTAGTGCAATACAGGGTGAGCAAAATGCACTAGCTGTGTCAAGACAATTTGACAGATTTGGGCAATTTGATAAGAATTATCAAATTGATTGTGAAGCTAATGCTGCTAAGAATTTCAGAAGTGGTGATCAGTCTAAGAATTATGATAAGAATTTTGATCAGGGATATAGAGATTTCAAGAAAGCTAAGTTTGAGAGAAAATGTGATCACTGTGGGGAGATAGTACATACAAAGGATTCATGTTTCAAGATTATAGGTTATCCTGAGTTCTTTAGGGGACCTAAAGAAGAAGGCAAGACTAGGCCTCCTGGCAAGTTTGCAGCTCAATTTGAATCTGCTCAGCAAGAGAGTCCTTTTGAGGAGGATGCTAGCACTGCTGTTAAACCAGACCAGGCAGTGTTAAATGACGTGTTTCAAGAGGTTGTGAAGTTACTAAAAGGAAAATCTCAAGTGAAAAGCATTGATAGTACTGCCAATCAGGCAATGGTGCATTTTGCAGGTAGGGTTGTGCATCGGTCTAAAACCTAACCGAACCGGGCCGAACCGAAATCGAAAATCTCAAAATTTCAAACCGAAAGCCGAACAGAAAGTATTAGACTCGGTTCGGTTATTTGCCGGTTCGGTTCGGTTTTAACATAATTGAACCGAATTTCCATTAAAAAAAATTAAAGTATACAATATATATATATATATATATATATATATATATATATATATATATATATATATATATATATAATACAATATATATACACATATACAAATAGAAAGTATACAAATATGAAATATATATATACGCTAGCTACAAAATTACAAATACAGTGGACATATATTTTTTGGTGAAATACAGTGTACATATATACATTCTAGTTGTAGGCTTTATAAAGTATACAAGATTAAAATATATATACAATTGCAAATATAATGTATATATGTGTATATATACACTATATATATGTAGATACAGTAAGTATGTGTGTATATATAAAGTATACAAATATATATACAATGTATTTATGTAGTGTATAAAAAAATTCGGTTTAACACAAACCGAACCTAAACCGAACACAAACCGAACCGAAACCGAAAAATGAAAATTCTCAAACCGAAAGCCGAACCGAAAAATTTCGGTTAGGTTCGGTTTGTGTTGGTTCGGCCCAAAAATTCGGTTTGGACCGAATCATGCACACCCCTATTTGTAGGTACTCTTAGCTCTTCTTTTCTTATTGGTGTTAATTAATAAATCTCAACGTGATATGTGGATAGTTGACTGGGGCCACTCATCATATTGCGTTTGATTGTCACATTTTCTCAGAGGTATTTGATTTCAAGACTGCAATCAAACTTGGTTTGCCTGATGGTAAATGTATCACCGTCACACAGTTTGGCACAGTTAGACTGAATTCTGATTTGGTATTGAAACATGTTCTTCCAGTGCCTCAGTTTAGACACAATTTGTTGTCAGTCTCTAAGAGCCTTTGTGAGCAACAATTGAGATTCAGTTTTGATGCAATGACATGTTGGTTACAAGACCTTACAGCTAGGGTTGTTATTGCTAAAGGATTTGAAGACAAAGGACTATATGTCTTGAAGGCCGATGGGAGTGAGCAGTCTCAGTTGAAGACTTTTAGTTCTTTGAATAATGTCAGTTGTAATAACATGCTTTTGATGCATGCTAGACTTGGACATATGTCCCTCTCTAAACTGCAACATATTCTTGGTTGCAATGTTCTTGATGTTCAGAATTTCTCTTGTGATGTATGCTCCATGACTAAGTCACACAAGTTACAGTTTGACAGAAGCTTGTCTAAGTCTGATTGTGTTTTTCATCTTTTGCATTTGGATGTATGGGGTCCCTACAGAGTTCCACCTATGTGTGGAACTAAATATTTCCTCACTATTTTAGATTATTTTTCCAAGTGTACTTGGGTTTACTTGATGCAAGATAAGGTGCAGGTTTTGAGGTTGATCACAACCTTCTTGAATATGGTTGAAACTCAATTCAAAGTGTCTATGAAGATGGTTAGGACTGACAATGGAACTGAGTTTACTCAGAAAGGTTGCAAAGACTTGTTTGATTCTAGAGGGATTGTCCATCAGAAATCAGCTCTAGGAGTACGTTCATGAACAAAAAGGGAGAGTTGAAAGGAAACATAGGCACCTCTTAGAAACTGCTAGACTATCAGGTTGTATGCTGGTTTGCCTTTAAAATTTTGGGGAGATTGCATTCTCGGTGCCACTCATCTTATCAACAAAATGCCTACTCCTATTTTGAAATGGAAATCACCTTTTGAAGTGTTGTACAACACATCTCCTAGCTATGATCAGTTAAAAGTTATTGGTTGTTTGTGCTATGCAGTACAACCAAATGATTATAGAGATAAGTTGGGAGTGGTGGCAAGAAGGTGTGTGTTTCTTGGTTATCCTCCAAGTCAAAAAGCTTACAAACTATTTGATCTTGAGAGGAAAACCGTCATCATCAGCATGCATGTTAAATTTGAAGAAAGTTTATTCCCTTTCAAACAGAATGAGATGCAGAAACCTCCTTCACAGTCAATTGATTCTCAGCCAGTTGATTCCTATGATCCTATGTCTGATTGGGTACAGCTTCCTTCACCTTCTCCCAGTGATCATAAGTCTGATTCCTTAGCTCTTAGCTCACCATCAGTTACTTACCTACCTTTGGTGATAATCAAGTATCTGATTCTGTGTCTCCTATGAATTCATCTCATACCGATGACCAAGTCTCTGATTCTATACCTCCTATGTTCTCTTCTCATTCTGATCCCTCTTTTGCTTCTTCTATGCTCCTAAGAAGGCACATCAATAGATCGACCTGCCAGATTGCATGATTTTGTTTGTTTCAATCTTCCTCTCAGAGGTTCACCTGATTCTTCTCAATCAGATTCATTTGTTGTGTTTGCTATCAACAATTTGTCTCACTTATCAGCAACTTATGTTCGATCTTTGGCTAATGTTTGGGTCATTTTTTAGCCCAATTCCTATTCTCAAGCCAAGGGTTTTCCTGAATGGGAGTCTGCAATGGATAAAGAGCTTCAGGCTCTCACAGATAATCATACTTGGAGTGTTACTCCACTTCCTCCAGGCAAAAAGACAATAGGATATAAGTGGATCTTTAAGATCAAATATAGGCCATATGGAACTGTTGAAAGGTACAAGGCTAGGTTGGTTGCCAAAGGCTACAATTAGATTAAGGACAAAGATTACAAGCAAACTTTTTCACCTGTTGCTAAGCTGTCTACAACGAGAATTTTTCTCACCGTTGCTGCCTGTAGAGGATGGGTGTTACATCAATTGGATGTCAACAATGCATTTTTGCATGCTTTCTTGGAAGAAGAGGTGTATATGGCCCCTCCTCCTGGTTACAAGGTGCCTACTGGACATGTTTGCAAGTTGAAAAGGTCCCTCTATGGACGGAAGCAAGCAAGCCGACAGTGGAATTATGAACTCACAAAGTTTATGATCAACATGGGGTATTCTCAATCTCCTCATGATTATTCCCTCTTTGTTAAAAATTCGGGTAGCCATATGACAGTAGCCCTTGTGTATGTGGATGATATGTTTATCATGGGCAATTCAAGCACTAAAATTTAAGCCACTAAATCTTCTCTGCACAGAGAATTCACTATTAAAGACTTAGGGGTTGCAAGGTATTTTCTTGGCATGGAGATTTCTAGATCATCTGCTGGTATCTTGTTGAGCCAGAGAAAGTATATTCTAGACATACTTACTGATGCCAAGATGGATGGTTATAAGCAAGCATCATTCCCTATGCAGCATGGCATTAAACTATCTGCTCATGAGGGTGATCCCATTGCTAATTCAAATGATTACAGAAGGCTAATAGGCAAGCTCCTGTATCTTACTCTTACTCGACCAGATATTTCTTATACTGTCCAATAGTTAAGCCAATATCTTCAATGTCCACTGAAACCTCACTGGAATGCCTTAATGTACCTTGACTACCTTCTAAGGTATCTTAAAGGTACCTTCAATTTTGCTCTATCATATTCCTCAAGTTCTACATTGGCAATTCGTGCATTTAGTGATGCTGATTGGGGAAATTTTTTAGACTCTAGGAGATCCTTGTTTGGTTACTGTGTCTTTCTGGGTTCTTCTTTGGTTTCTTGGAAGACTAAGAAACAGAAAGTAGTTTCTAAATCTTCCACCGAGAGTGAGTATATATAGGAGCAGGTCTTGTGTGGCTAGTTAGCTTGTTTGGATGCAAGGAATTTTGTCTGATCTTGGCATCACTGTTTCTCTTCCCATTCCTCTCCATTGTGATAAAAGGTCTGCCCAACAACTTGCCCTCAATCCAGTATTCCATGAACGCACAAAACATGTCAGGATCGATTCCCATTTCATCCGAGAGATGGTATTAGCAGGCTTCATCAAAACAGTCCATGTGCAAACCCATCTGCAGGTAGCTGACATTTTCACTTAGGCATTGGGGGCTAAGCAGCATGAGTTTCTTCGAGCCAAGTTGGGCCTAGTCCTTCCAGTTTTAGGTCCAGCTTGAGGGGGGGTATATGAGTGTGTGTGTGTGTGTGTGTGTGTGTGTGAGAGAGAGAGCTTGGTTAGCTATACCCAAAGGGGTATTTTTGTAATTTCCAATGTGATCCAAGTGGGACACATTGTGAGCATATAAAAGGCGGGAAATCAGTTGTAATAAACTCAACTGATGGAGTTGTAATCTTTCCCTTTCAATGGAGTTTTCGGTTTTCTTTAATCTCGATTCCCTACTACAATTTGTTCATTGATTGCATAAGTTTCAAATGTTACCATTATCCTCAAAGGTTGGAGTATTTTTATTACATTTGAATGATAAGGACATATTTTTACCAGACCTCCAAAGATGGAGGAGATATTTTAGTTAGTTTTCTCTTTTTATTTAGATGGTTGAGACCTTACTTGTTAATTGTTATCTATATAATTTTTTTGAACACTCTATTAAAATATAGTATAAGTTAGAAAAACGACTAAAATTTTAAGGTGTACACTCTTATATCCAATCAAACAAACAATTAAGATATTAAACCATCTCCAATATTTTTTTTTCAAAATATCTCCAAAATGGGAAAACAAAATACATATTTTTCAAATTATTTTTGCTTCAACCTCAACACCTTTTTCATTTATAAGATTTGGAGAATGATTTACTTTTGGAAAATGATGCAGATTTAAGAAAACTTCTTTATTTTTTTTACTACTTTTAGTTTTGGAGAATAAGTTAGAAACTTTATTAGAAAAAAAAAACATTTTAAAATTCTCCAAATTAACACTTTTAAATCCTCAGAATAAAGAATCTATTATGGAGGCTCTTAGAGCATCTCCCATGGTAAGCCAAAGGATGGATTTTGACCTAATTTTGCTCCCACCCTAGGTCAAAACCCATTTTAGCCTTTTTGTTTTTGGCCTATTTCCAAAACAAAAGCTAAATTTAGTTTTCTCTTTTGGAATGCCAAATGCTATTTATATATTTTTAAGTGTTTAATATTTATGTAAATCTATAAATAATACAATTATAAATCTATATATTACATAGTTATGATTTTTAATTAAAAATAAAAGTTGTAGTATTGTAAAGATATTCGAGAGTTCTTCGATTGAATATAATATTTGACATAATTAAATTATCATTGCATAAATAATATTTTTAGAAAACGACATTAATCTTTTTATTATAGATTCATCAAAAATATAATAAAAAATAAATATTATGTTGCTAAATGTACTAAAGATAGAATCGAGTGACGGAAATAAGATGTGCAAGTATTAACTTATGGGGTCCCGTTCCGGTAGAGTTCAAGGAAAACTCTACAAAGGTAGAGTTTCTTTTTCCTCTCTCAAAAATTAAAATGAAAGAAAAAAATAAAAAAAAATGGGGATGGGGGTGGGGGGAGGCCGGGAAAGGAGGGGGGAGGATTTTTAACCACTGATTTTAAAATCAGTGGTTGAGATCCTCTCAACTCTACCCATAGAGTTTTCCACAAACTCCACCCAAACTGGATCCTAAATTATGTTAGTATTTATAGGAAATTTAGCATGTCAAAACAGGCATACGGTGAGAACAACAAAACCGTATAACAGGCCAAAAGACAATATTCTATAAAATATTCTCTTTTGGTGGTTATTTTCCCTAGCCATTATTACTTACGGGGAAAGATGATCTTAATGGGGGTGAGCCATCTAGGACTGGGCAAAAATTCCCACGAAAACCGAACCAACTCGTGCCACCCGAACCAATTAAATTGGTAACCAATTAAGACCATCCACAATGGTTGTGTGCAAATGTGCAAATGTGTATTTTTTAGACATTTTTTAACTCCATTGGTTGTTTTGGGTGTGTGCAAATGTGCACATTTGAGCATGTGATGTGCAAATTTGAGCACACAATCTCCCCCATGTGCAAAAACTTTTACAAAAAGCAAGACAATTTCATTGGTTTGTTTTTTTATGATTTTATTTTTCTTTTTGTTTTAAATGAATTGTATTTCAAGGGTGTGTAAAAAATAGACATTTTACCAATGGAGCAAATTGCTAAAAAGTGATATGTATTTTTACACATCATGTGCAAATGTGTACATTTTACACAAAACCATTGTGGATGGTCTAAGTTGGTTACCAATTTAATTGGTATGGTATACCGAACCAAGTTTCAGAAGTCGGTATGGTAACGGTAATTGAAACAGAAAAGTTGGTATTACCATTACCAACCGATTTGAAATTGGTTGGTACGGTAATTACCAACCAATTCCTACCAATATATATTTAGGATTTTTTTATTTATATTTTAATTGTTTTAAGTTTTAATGTAAGTCCATAACTTTTTATGTAAAACACTAAAATTTAATTAGGGAAATAAAGAGAGAAAAAAAAGCCTAGCCTTAGGTTTTTCACCATTCGGCTTCATCCCTTTAATGACGGTCACCCTATGAGATCTAAGTTCATTTACCTATGTTATGCTAGGGCTCAAAAAATGTATATTGTTTTACTGTTTTTTATTTTAAGTATTACCTATTAACTTGATTTCTTTTTGTATTTGTTATTTTCATAAAATGCTTTTAATCAATGGAGGAATACTAGCTCGACCTCGGTTAATTCAGACTAAAACCTAAACTTTATTTGAAAGTACATGAACATGTTATTTTGAATATTGTCGGGAATATTTAAGTTTTTATTTTGATTTAGTGCTTAAATACATGAACAATTTAAGTATTTATGTTGTTGGTACTTGAATTGTACTAAATCACTTATAAGTTTTAATTAAACTGTATTGTATTTGACTAATTGTATATTTTTTCATTAACACCCAAAACATGGTAAAATACCATTACCAACACGTACCAACCAACTTAATTGGTAATCAATTAAGTTGGTACAACCCCTTCGGTGGTTGGTAATGGTTCTGATTTTAAGATTACCAATTCAAATTGATTAGAACATGGTAAACGAAAAAAAGAATCGGTAATGTACCAATTCCACCCCTAGAGCCATCTTCTCCATTTGCCCTACAATCCAAACCGAATCTTAGAGAAACTTATTGATTATTAAAATATAACAAATGATCGTGGCTTTTAAAAACACAAGTGGTCCACCATTGCATTGCATCGTCCCCGAAATAAGTGAAAAACACAAGTGGTCCACCATTCTCTTTTAGGGTTCCCGTTTTTTTAATCACGTGGGATAATAGAGAACGTGGCCTAAATAAGTGAAAAAGTGGGACCCATCAAGCAGCAAATTACCAATAGCACGCCATCATTTTTTCGTGCGTCAAAAACCATCCCTTAATTTTTGGATCTCGATACTCATTTCAAGGTTGGACTCCGACTCCACCAATTTTAGTTTCAAGCCACTCTTTTTATTACACAAATCAAATGCAAATTCAAGCCAAATTGGAAACTTATAAGAGTGCATATTTTTTCTCTTTCAAGGGAGACAAAAGCACCTCTCCCTTACAAAACTTTATGTCATCCACAATGCCTTAATTAGTAAATAATCAAATCAACCAATCACAAGTTGGTGTAGTGGGAGGGTCAACCCTTTAAATGAGTCACACAGTACCCGATTCATATGTAGAACGACTGAGTCGATCGAACTGGACTAAGATAAAAAAAAAAAGGTAAATAATCAGATCATGTGTATGTAAGAATTAGAAAATATATGAGCAACAAATTAATGAGCTTGAAGTCTTTGTTGGAGCATCTTCACCAGGTTCTTTGCTGTGGTTGAGAACTCCTCGTTCATCTGCACAAGTAGATATATACAATATCATTTACACACATATATGTTAACTTGTGAAACCGGGTACTCGCAAACACGACTTGAAATGAAAACTTGTATCATTTGATGTACAAAAAATATTTTGTACAACCCTCGCTGAATACAAGACTCTCACTCTCACTGCACCCCGACTCTTGATGGACACACTACGCGTGTGATTGAAATGCATTTGCTCAATCAAACACACACCTCCCTTGAGAAACACATTCAACTCAATTGAAAACTATATATGAATTATCTCAACAAATAAGTATGTATTAGACAATATAGCGACAAAATTGTTTTGTTAGGAAATGGATTAGACAATATAGCGACGAAATGAAAACGAATAATATATGCAACATGTGATCTAAATAGATATTATGTACCTTGGCAAGAACTGTGATAACCATGGTGTATTTACCAAAATCCATTGCATTGTAATTGATCATGTCAAGATTAAGCCTTTGGATCTCCTCCAATACTCTCGCAACTCTCTCTTGCTTTCTCTCGCAGTGCACCTTGATGAATACGTCTTTGTACGAAATTCTTGCTTCGACTTCTAGAAGTTGATCGCCCAAAGAGTTGGTTATACCCAATTTCTCATCATTAGACAACAAAATCGATGAGATTGTGTTGCGATCTTCTGCTGATGAAACTCGGGGTTTTCTAGTAGAAGCAACAATCTCCTTTTCCCTTTTCGATGTTTGTTCCTCTAGTTCCTTCACTTGTGCCTGAAGTTGCTTCACGTAACCCACAGTTTCTTCTAGAACAGATGCCTTGTCCAACTATATATATGAGCAAAGTAGCCTTCTTTTAGTCGTTAAGTAACTGTGTGCGTGTGTGTATATATATATAGATCGAGGTTAATTATTTGAACTAGGCCTAGGTACTTTATATAACAAATGTTTCTTCCATTAAGTTTGGATATAAATTTGGTTAAATTTACATTGCATCTGATTTAGTGCTTTTGAAGTTCATTGAGACTCATGACCATGAGTTGTGCACACGGGTGCACATGCGCTAATAGCCTAATATATAAGCATAGTTTAATTTCATTGTGAAATTAATTGACAATAGAAGAAGTAGCCTACTACTTGTTTATATGATAAGCTTATTTCGATCACTTTTGAGGTGGAACTCTTTTAGTCTCTTCACATCTCAACAAGTGCAAGAGTTCCATCATCAATCATCAACGGATAAAAAAGTATGTTCATAATAGAGGGCTGCCTAGATTACTCGCATTTGATCTTGCTATATAGATCAATTAGAGTTAGCAGTATCATTTAATTTCCTACACAAAAATAAATGAAAAAAATTACTTTTCATGAAACATACTTCATATGACCTAATTTATTCACTTCTTTAGAACTTTTACTATATGTTTGGTTGAACTCGGTCACTCTATATTTTATTTAGTTGAACATATATAAAAGTTTCTAGAAATTCATTTAAACTAACTACTATATATTATAGCCAGATATATAAGAGATTTTCATTTTCCTAAATAAAATAAATTAATAGGAGATTAGAGATAAGAATAGGGAAATAGATTTTATCCACCCCTCATTATAATAATTTGTAGAACTTCGATCAGTTTTTCACAGGAATTTCAGTTCTCTTGTTTTTCGATTCTTGAAAGAAAAAATGAAACACATACACTAGCAATTACTTCATACAATCTTGCTCTTCTATGAAGTACACAAGTCTAACCAAACAGGCCTTAGGGAGCTAGGTGATATCTAATATATGATACATATGAATTAAGTGTCCAAATTAAAGCTCAAAATTTCTAATTGTGACAACCTCTAGTATTCCAAATTTTCTCTTCATAGTAAAACAAAATGCACATTCTTCAAAGTATTTTTTTGCTTAAACTCTAACAGTTTTATCATTTTAAAGATTTGGAGAAGATTTTAACTTTGGAGAATGGTGTTGAGTTGAGGAATCCATTATCCATGTACTCTCTCTTGTTGATAGCTTCCCTATTTTGGAGAAAACATCAACAACCCAGTTAATCCCGCTATAAAGCGGGGTCTGGGGAGTCAGAATGTACGCACTCATACCCCGAACAGATCGAGAGTGTTTCCGATAGACTCAGAACAATAGGACAATAGAACCACATACATAGTAATAGGACTCAGAGTAGGGAGCAGAGAGAGCAAGGAATAGGATGTAAAATATGTTGAAAAAAAACACTTAAGTTTCTCCAAAATTCTCAAGATCTCCGTTTTGGGGAAGTTATTAATTAATTAATTGGGGATTCTCATTCAGTATCCTTCAAATTAAAGGGTGATAGGGGTCGTTGATCGAAATCCAAAGTCCAAACAGTACAGGTAAGAATGGATTCAGATTTGCAGTACCTTCTTAAGGCCGGGGAGGAGGGAGGAAAGGTGGATGAATCCCTGATTGAGCTTCTCTCTGCGCTTCCTTTCAGCCACCACATTCTCCTGCGCGCCGCCGCTTTTCTTGCCGGCAGATCTATGGGGTGCTGCCGGATGGATTAGGTCAACCTGAAGATCACCGGAAACCGCCTCCATGTTAGGCGAACATTGAAGGGGGTAGTCGAAGGGCCTCATCATCTCAAGCTGCCACTCACTTTCATGGATAAGCCTTGCTTCCTCTTCCATGTCTTCCTGCAATTTCAATTAATTAACCCCCAATTAAACATCAATAACAATCTCAATTAGAAGTTGAAGCTCTAGCTAGCTAGCTAGGGTTTCAATCATGAATCTACAAAATTATAGTACAGTATGAATTACAAGCTCGTATGGCCAACTGACTCCGGAGGAATCCATCAGATCCATTCAATGTATAATATTGTGCAGATGCCTTGGCCCTTGGTAGATATATTCTGATCCCTTCGACTCACATATATGTCTCCGTTCTGCAAGTTTAATTGTGTATTTATGTTTGGGGGAAATTTTAAATCGGTGTTCTCTCTAAACATTAATTATACTTTTCGGATGCAAAAACACGTCGTTTACAATTTACACATTTTTTAAGAGGATAACAAAAACTATATAAAATATTAAAGTTTTTATTTTTTTAAAAAAATAATGTTTTAGTTATTACTAATAACTATAAAATTTATTAATGATATTTCATTAAGTAGTATTTATTTTCTTAAAAAAGCATACGTGAATAATACGTAAATAACAGGTTTGTTTTTAGAAGTAAAAGTTATCATGTACAAAAAAAAATCCAAATTAAGTAATCTTGATATTATTGTTGAACCTCGATAGAGGTGTTTACTAAAATAGGTATTAGCTAGGCAAAAAAGCACACAAAATGACAAATGATTATGGTAGAAATTGAAAATCCTCAATCTACAATCGAGGCACTAGCTTATATATATTGACCATAAACATTTAACAAGAAAAACCAACTAAACCTACAACCCACGCTAACTAACCTTGAAACCTTTGATAAGCGCTTACTTGTACTCTTTAATTGATTCTCATACCCATTATATAATCCTAATACATATGAAACGATGAAAAAAGAAACCTAGATAATCATCAATTTAGATAAAACAAGGAGAATATTATTTTATCCAAGAAGATATCTTATGCTATATTTTCATCATATCCATATCCCTTTGGTATCTACTAGCTCTTCCTTTTTACTTTTTTTTTTTGTTAAAAGAAGAGTCGGCGCTCTTCGCGCATCTAGTCGCACTTTTATATTATTAAAAAAAGGCTAAGTAGTCCGTATATGGGGATAGCTCGATCACTTACATCATCATAAAGCACCATCAGATAGGTCAAACAATGCAAATGTCGTTATAGTCAAACGCTAAACTAGCCAACTGGTCCACTACACAATTAGCTTCATAGAACATATGTCGAAACTGGACAATATAGTCTCTATGTAGAAAGTCATGACATTTGTTAACCATGTTAGCCACTGGGTGGCACCGTGGCATCTCTCTGTCTAGAATAGTTGCTACAAGTTATGAGTTCGTTTCCAAACAATACTAAGCCTCTTTAGCACTTCTCAAAGCTTTGCTTTCGGGACTGTACAGTTGCCTATGTTCATAACAAAGCTACGATCTCACTCACCGAAACTATTCCTAATGATTCCCGCAGTTGTGGCCCGCCCATCTCCTAGCTTGAACCGCACAATAGACATATTTTTTTTTCTCAATCCATTTTCCATTATTTTAAAATTCTTATAATTTATTTGGTATAATTTAATAATTAAATAATAGTATTTTTTCTTACAAATTTAAAGTATATCTTCATATAATTTTTTAAAAAATTATTTCTTATAAAAATTATCCATAAAAACTTGTGTCCACCCCGAAAAACCTTCTGCCCCTGCACTAGTTGATCTTATATGAAGATTGTTTTTCTTAAAAACAAACCTAGTTTCTAACTAGTGATGCATTTTCTTTCCGAGACCCAACAACCGTGTATTATTGATTCTAGGAATTAAATTAATTAAAGAAATCGTAATTAGTTAGCTAGCTGTATTTACACCTTTGACAACTATACATGTATGTATAAGTATAACACACGGTTCTAGCTAGTTAGGTATATGAACATATATGAATTGATCAATTAATGCCAATAAGTTGATGCTATTATGATTCCAATAAACTAGATATGAATCTTATAAATAACTATATAGTTGAGGATTTGTAAAATTAATCAAGTAAGACAAGTCAGATTAAAGTTTTGTACGCAGTCATGCATGTATAATTTAAGTTTTAATTATTTTGAATTTTCCTTAACTTAAAGATCTTTATTTATGAAAATCCAACACATATATCTAACGTTGTTGAACCAAATGGCATGTTCCAAGCAATTGTAGGACTCTATTTAAAAAGTGGATTTGGTTAATTATAATCATTAAAATTTAATAGTTGGATGTGTAATTGTGTATCCATTGAATTTTAATTAATATAACAACAGATTAGGATATATCCTGATAGGATTTTATTCAATATATTAAAACAATATTTTTTTTTATTAGGTAAGAATTCAAGATCATGCAAACCTGAATCTCGATGCATGGCCGATTAGTCGGCAGAGGAAAATCCGTCAAAACAAACATACGAAAAAATAAACGGTGCAAAACATCAAGTGGAAGCACATCCTACAAGACACGAGACTGAGGCAAAACTAAATCTATCATGCTAGGGAGGTAGACTACGGACGAAAGTCAAGCACTGTCCTGAAACATCACCCTGGCCGGCCGGCGATACATCAGGAATCATGTGGGTAGTGAGGACGAACCTCCAGGAAGCTCCTTCCCGAACACGGAGTAGCCCCGTACACACCACCTCGATTCTAGCCAGTCCCGACTCCGACTGCCAAAACCCCAACAAAGAAGAAGAACGCCTAGTCGCACCAAAGCAGAGACGCACGCCACCCGAGCAAACCGCATCGCAAAAGACCGATCACAATGGACGGGGTTTAATTCAAGCTCTTTCGAGCGGTATTTCGAGCCCTTACGAGACTTTAATTAAGCCCTTTCGAACGGTTTTATAAATTTTATATACATATCCAAAATAACTTATATATATATATATATATATATATATATATATATATATATATAAGGTTACTGCTCCGTATTAATCCAAAAATTAAATATAGATTAAAAGAGACTTTTCTTTCTTCTTTTCTCTCTCTCTTTTTAAATAGTCCAGACTGCTTTGGGCCCAAAGCACAATTTTAGGCCCGACCCTCGGGTAACTCGGACCCAACGGGAAGACACGGATGCCTTAACACATGAGAGCCGTTTCGCTAGACGTTTGCCGACCAACACCAAGACGCCAGCGAGCATGGTTGGCTCCAGTGACACGACCCGGCTAGGACGGGACCGATTGGCAGGAGTGATCTAGAGCTGGCAAAGGAGAAGCCTATGGCAATCGGAGGCGTCGATTAATCCAACCCAAAGAATGAATCGAAGATGAGATCCGGGAGCCCGAAGAGAGTGGGTTGTAATTTCAGAACCCTAGGGATGAAATCCAGATCAAGGTGAGACTAATTGGTTAGATCGAATCAAGATTCAAATACAGCGAGTCCAAAATCGCAAAAGCCCCATGGAAATAGGCCTAGAACTATCCAGGGAGGAGGAATCCAGAGGCGACCTTGGCGAGGTTAGTCCCAGATGAAGGGAGTCCGTGATGGCTCTTCCTCTTCTCTTTCTCTCTTTTGTTTTTTGGATTTTGTGAAAGAGGAAATGGAAATGTGTGGGAGATCGGTCGAATTTGTGGAGATGGAGGGAGATTGGTGGAGGAAGGGTGGTAGAGATGGATGGAGAGGGTTCACTCCGGCCACGACGGCTCTTTGCCTCGCTGGACACCAAGATGAAGCGGATGGTTGAACAGTGGAGGGTTGAACATGGGTTAGTCTTATATTGGCTAAGAGATCGTAGTTGGTGACAAGTGGCTAAACTTAAGTTTAAATTGTTTTAAACTAATTTTCATCCATTTTTATTTGTTAAAATAAAATAAAAAAATATTTTTGAACTTAATTTAATTTTATCTATCTATAGACACCCACTTTATATATGTTTAAGAAAAAAAATATTTAGAAGTAATACTTGGCCTAAAAAAAAAAGAAAAAGTTACGATTTACGCTTACTAGTCAGTAACTATTGTTGCCTAGCCATTGATTACGATCTCTTAGCCAATATAAGACTAACCCCAGTTCAACCCTCCACTTCACCTTGGTGTCCGGTGAGGCAAATAGCCGTTGTGGTCGGAGTGAACCCCCTCCATCCATCTCTACCACTCTTCCTCCACAAATCTCCCTCTATCTCCACAAATTCGACCGACCTCCACACATTTCCATTTCCCTTTTCACAAAATCCAAAAAAAAAAAAAAGAGAAGAGGAAGAGTCACCACGACCGCCGCCCTCCACCCCGCCGCTGTCAGCCTCAGGCCTCCACTTCCCCTTCTTCATTCTCATGTACGTTTGTTGTGAACTCTCTCCCTCTCCCTCTCTCTCCCTCCTTTGCTTTGCCCTAAATGCTGCCCAAACACACCTCCAAAATTTCAAACTCCCTCAAAAAAAAAAGTTACGATTTACGCTTACTAGTCACTAACTACTTTTGCCTAGCCACTAACTACGATCTCTTAGCCAATATAAGACTAACCCCTATTCAACCCTCCACTGTTCAACCATCCGCTTCACCTTGGTGTCCGGCGAGGCAAAGAGCCGCCGTGGTCGGAGGGAGCCCCCTCCATCCATCTCTACCACCCTTCCTCCACAAATCTCCCTCTATCTCCACAAATTCGACCGATCTCCACATATTTCCATTTCCTCTTTCACAAAATCCAAAAACAAAAGAGAGAAAGAGAAGAGGAAGAGCCACACCACCGCCCTCCACCCCACCGCCGTCAGCCTCAAGCCTCCATTTCCCTTTCTTCCTTCTCCTGTTCGGATGTTGTGAACTCTCTCTCTCTCTCTCTCTCTCTCTCTCTCTCTCTCTCTCTCCCTCCTTTGCTTTGCCTTAAATCCCGCCCAAACATACCTCCGAAATTTCAAACTCCAGCCAAAAATTTTAACCCACTATATTGGGTAAGGGTGACTTGTTATTTTTGCAAATAAATGTTGCTTTTTGACGTACATTTAACTAATTTTTTATGGGGGAGAAACATTTTTACAAAGGGCTAGCTTTTTTGGTATATTGAGTACAAATTTCTTTTTTTTTTTTGGTCTTATGAGTACAAATTTCTCGCTGAAAAAAATCTCAGAAAAATGGAACCCAAAAACGAGAAAGAGAACGCGCGATGTCACGCGCCTCCAAACCCTCCTACCCTCACCCTCTCCAATCTGAAAGGGAAAAATCAAACCCCAAAAGCTCCCAATCTCTCTGCCAATCTCTCTGCAAAATCCATCTCAATCTCCCCCCTGAGCAATAATCGGTCTTGTCCCATTGCATCTAAGCAATTCTGGTTCTGGATCTGGCACAAAACTTGGATCTTGAGGTGGGTTTGGGGCTATAACCTCGTTCTAGGGTTCCTCCCTCTTTGCTCACTCAAATCAACTCCATGGCGATCTCTCATTGCAATGATTGCTCCTGTCAAGAGGAGCGCTCTCTCCTTCTCTATTGCTGGCTGTTTTGGTCGGTTGGACAGATCCGTTGGGTGTCTGTCTCTGTTTGCCGGCCAGATTGAACTCCCTCTCCGACGAGGACTGCACACATACATCGGTCCGGTGCGCAAAGCTTCAAATCATTACAGGTATGATATCCTATCCTACATCTTCTTATCCAACCTCCAGATGCGTGCTGAACCTTGGTTTCTATTCTCTATCTGGACTAATAATCGTTTTTATGAAAGCTTTCTCTTTCTCAAATTAAATGCTCAACCACTTCTCTTCTCTTCTTCCTTCTCTATTCTCCATCAAAAAAACTCTTTTTTCGCTCTCTGGTTTGACTCTGAATTCCTTTGCTTTGCTATAATGGCGAGTAACAAACCACCTAAAGGGAAGGGGAGCCTCTTTGGGGCTCCACCGACACCCATTGAAAATCAACCTACTGGGAAGCCTTCGGGTGACACCCTTAAAACTAAAACACCTTCCAAATCACATAAAAGTGATAAAGGAAAAACAAAAATTGATCTCAGTTCTTTCTTCAACCAACTGCAGCAATCCCAACCCAAGTACCTTATTTGTGGAATTTATCGTGATCACACTAACCATGCTCAAGGGGTTGCCCCCTGTGAGCATCTACACACTCAAACTGATTGGCAGGATTGCACTCTGGTTCACCTCATTAGCAAACATTGGGTCTTAGGAGTGATTCCCCTGGATCCAACACATAATACCGTTGCATCTACTCCATGGAGACTGATGTTCTTAGCACTTGATCCACTTCAGATAGGTAACTCTTTAATGACTAGTGACTTTATGGAATTGAATGAACATATAACTTGTATACTATCACCATCACTTATACTGCTTTTGAACTGGAGCTTAGCACCTAATTATTATACTAAATCTAAATTTATGATGTCAAGACCTGCTTTCTTTTGTGGTGATTTATTGAAATCAATTATCACTGCATCAACTAAGTGGAATAGGTCGGCTTATATTATGGGTCTCTTTCTAGTAAATCAAATCATACAACTATACACCCTTTTACCCCTCATTCATCCACAAAAACTTAATGAAGGCTACTGGAGCATTGCATTCAAGTTGATTAATTTATATTATTGCCCACCATATATAGACTTTCTAATCCCGTATATTACATCTCAGTAGAGTTTGTGCAAACCTTTTTGTTTTACTCCTTTGGGACAAATAATTTTTATCACCAAATATACCAACTCAAAAATAGCATACATAATCATTTACATCCTATTGATCTCTACTGTTATAAATTTATCCCTATAGATTGCATATATTTTGGTGATCTATATCATGAATGGTGTATGCATCATGGTATCCTATATCAGACAATCTCAAGGTATATTAATCATTGTTCCTTTGTTCCGAGCTATATCAATACAATTAATCATTTGATTTCTATTATTATCCACCATTGGCTTGCTGGAAATCAAAATAAAGTTTGTTTAACTTAACATTATCACTGGATAAATGAGATTATATACTATTATTATACAATAATCACAAGCATTCTGTCAAATAATCTTAAGCATGACTATATAGCCTTTGGATGGAGTTTCATTAGCACCACCATGCTTACTGCTAAATATTCCTTGACTAACTACTCTCGAGAGGGATTCTCTCTCGAGATGTTTTACTCTCACATCTGCTCACAGGTTCGCAAAAGGAGACAAAGGCCTCAGTTTTATGGCCAAAACACAATCATCATGGATCTCTTATTTTCACAGCAGGAACCTGGCAGCATGTAACTAGGGGACTGGTTTGGAACTTAAGGATCTTAATAAATTGGCATTGTTTCTCCTGTCCCTGGGATCAGTTGGGCTCTCTTCTTCTCTTTGACAGGTTTGGCTTCTCAATCCCTCTCTCTAGACCCAAAATCCAGATTCTTCCTGGAATATGTATTCCTAAAATTCCTTTGAATATTGCTTACCCTTATTTAATCCTTTGTATACCAAAATTAAATGCTCATCTCCTACTTACCTGCTCTTTCCTTTCTGTTCTTGGCCAAATGCTCTCTGTTCTTACTGTGTTTTCTTGCTTTTGTTTGTACTGCGCTGCCTTAATGGCAAACAACCTAAACGACAAAGGGAAGGGGATTCTCATTGAGGATCCACCGAAACCCATAAATACCCAATCCAAAGGGAAGCCTTCGGGTGACACCCATAAAAAACCTACTCTCTCCAAGTCACTCAAGAGTGATAAGGGTAAAGGGAACCGTGATCTTGATTCATTCTGTACTCAATTGCAACAGTTTCAACCCAAACATCGCTCTACTCTCTACTTCAGGCATCTAGATTATGAAGAATTGTATTACCAGAGTATAATTTTACTGCATATCATTGATCAGTTACCTAACTTGCTTTCTGTAAGTTTGTCACAAACCCATAATAACTACACTAATAGCTTCAATTATAAATTTATAGTTATATTTGTTTATAACTATAAATACTGCTTGATTATGTGCTTTGGCTTTGGCCATGGATATTTTTTACTCAAGTTTTCAACTGCTAGGTTTCTGGCTTATTACTACCCTTGGTCTAAAACCAAATCTCAGTTTAAACATAACCTACTGTTGGAAACTAGTATTGTCAAGTTATCATCTAACCTACACCTATATTACTGTCCTATACCAGTTAGAACTAACCAAAACTATTTGTATAACTATAAATATGAAGATTTGTATTACCAGAGTATGCTTTTACTATATATTAGTGATCAGATACCTAATTTGCTTTCTGTGAGTTTGTCACAAACCCATAATAACCACACTAATAGTTTCAATTATAACCACATTGTTATACTTGATTATAACTATAAGCAATGCTTGGTTATGGGCTTTGGCTTTGGCCATGAAGATTTCCTACTTAAGTATACAACTGCTAGTTTTCTGGCTTCTTACTACTCAAAAATCAAATCTCAGTTTAGGTATACCTTACTGCTGGAGAATAGTATTGACAGGTTATCACCTAACTTACATCTATATTACTGTCCTATACCTGTTAGAACTAACCAAACCTATTTGTCTAAATACAAATATGAATCTATTTTAAAATACTATACTAATCTTGCTCGAGGGAGTCACTCCCTTGAGCAACATATTCACTTGAATATTTTGCAGCTTCTGACTCGGCCAGCCTGGTCTCATGGTTTCTGCCTTCGGGACTACTGGTTTCAAGCTCAGGGATTGCTAACCTACATGCACTCAACACTTCTGGAATTGATCCATGCTAGCCATTTGGATGGCAGCTGCCTCAAGCCACGTCTAAGCTCAAGTGAGCTCACTTGTGCCACTTCCAAAGCTTTTTTTACTTGCTGCTTGCTGGGTGGCTTATTTACATTGTCTTACAAACCAGCTTTCAATATTGCAAATTGTATACAACATGATCCATGTTCTTTATATTTACCAACCTATCAGGTGGACACTTACTCACTAATCAACTACTGTATTCACAATGTAAATCAAGGACTTTATAAAAATTTCAACATGTTTTACAGATTATCAAAAGTACTTAATTACCATGATTTTATTCGGAACACATGCTTTTCTATTGTTCCATGCTTGTTCCTAACCCACTCCTTGGGCTTTAAATTAGCCGGAACACATTGTAACACTCACAACCGGGGACCCATCACTCCTAACCTAAACATTAACCACTATACTAATGATATATCTTCTAACAAAAACAGCTT
Organism: Persicaria maculosa; assembly: GCA_963922045.1. Taxonomy (NCBI): domain Eukaryota; kingdom Viridiplantae; phylum Streptophyta; class Magnoliopsida; order Caryophyllales; family Polygonaceae; genus Persicaria; species Persicaria maculosa. The sequence continues at coordinate 69,115,047 of OY998254.1, forward strand.
GATGCACAACCAAAAGAAAGAGGTTTTAGATTTGATAATCCTCAAACGAACTCGTATGAATGCACTCACAAGGATAGTTACAATTAAAAACACTAAGCATAAACAAACCAAAATCCCCATCAATGGGATAACCTTTACTCTAATAAACAAGGCTCTCGACCTTCAAACTATCTCTTCCCCCACAAAAGTTTTTTTAATGAAGTTTAGCTTTTGGAATGTCAGAGGGCTTAGCAGAAAGAATGTTTGGACCCACATTGAAGCAACTACTAAAGCGGAACACATAAAAATCCTAATGCTAGCTGAAACAAAATTAACAAACCCTCCTCCGGACAATTGTTGGAGAAAACCTGGTTTTGACAGAATGCATTTCTGCCCATCTAATGGCCTTGCGGGGGGGATATGCCTCCTCTGGAAAGAATCCCTTTTCCATAATGAAACATTTACCATTAGAAACTCTACAGACCTAATCATTCAACAGATTACACAAACACAACCCTTAATATTAACATCGAAATTTTATTCGTTTATGCAGCACCTTATGCAAAAGACAAAAACCATTTCTGGGCCTCTCTCTCAGATTATATACGCAATGCAAAGGACTCTTTGATAATTCTTGGAGACCTTAATGAAATATTAGAGCCAACCGACAAATTAGGGGGCAGGACCCCAACTGCAAACAGATTCGCTAGACTCCAGGATACTATTAGTACCTTCAATTTAGTGGATTCCCCGACGTGTGGGAACACTTACACTTGGAGAAAACATGAACATGGTAATGATAACATTTTTGAAAAGCTTGACCGCGTTGTGATTAGCCACCCGATCCTAAAACAATTCCCGAACCTTTGCACGAAAAACCATGCTTTCCTAAAATCTGACCACGCGCAAATCACGTTGGACCTCATGGATAACCGCAAACCAAAATTACAACCCTTCAAATTTGAAATGGCATGGACCACGAAACAAGACTATGAAGCAGTTGTGCGATCTGCTTGGAGGCTTGACCCTCCAGGATCGAAAATGTTCAAACTAACGAAGAAACTGCAAGAAGTTAAAAGGAAAAGCAAGATTTGGAGCAAAGTAACCTTCGGAAATGTCTTTCGGCAGATTAAACTTGTTGAAACAGAACTTCTAGAATCACAAAAAAATCTTTGTAATGCTTACAACCAAAATCTGGATAACAAAATCAAAAGGCTCACTTCAAAGCATTCTTCTCTCCTTTCCTTCCAACAAAAATATTGGAGGCAAAGGGCGAAAAGAATGCACATAAAATCCATTGACGCCAACACCAAATACTTTTATAAAATAGCGACTGGAAGACGAAATAGAAACATAATAAAACATCTCCAAACCACGGCTGGAATCACACTTAGCAATGAAGAAGAAATTAGGAACCTAATCAAACACGATTTTAGCCAAAGATTCACGCAATATCCAAGACAACAAACACAGAGTAATCTACTCCAACTTGTAGGGAATGAAATCTCAAATGAAGACAATGAATGGCTAACTCATCAAGTCACAAATTCTGAAATTAAAAATACTGTTTTCAGCCTAGCCAACGACAAATCACCAGGACCTGATGGTTTTCCGGCTGGTTTCTTCAAAAAGTACTGGCACATTGTAGAACCATATGTCATCAAAGCGGTTAAAAGCTTCTTTCTAAGCGGAAGGATTCTGAAACAGACAAACCATACGTTCATAGCATTAATTTCGAAGATAGACAACCCGACCACAACATCTCACTATAGGCCTATTATCCTCCGCTCGACAAGATATAAAATTATATCCAAAATAATAGCTTCAAGACTCAAAAGGGTTATCCCCAAAGTAACTAATCCGCTTCAAAGCGCCTTCTCTTCTGGCAGATCTATACAAGATAACATCTTAATCGCAAATGAAATATTTCACTCCTTCTCAAAGAAAAATGGAAATTCAGGTTGGATGGCCATTAAGCTTGACATGGAAAATGCTTTTGATATGGTCGACTGGAATTTCCTACTCTCAGTCATGTTCAAACTTGGCTTCTCACCCAAATTCACGGAATGGATAAAAGAATGCATCACCACAGTTACATACTCAGTGCTAGTGAACAATGAACCCACTGAATTGTTTTTTTCCCCAAAGGGGGTTACGACAGGGATGCCCGTTATCACCATATCTGTTCTTAATAATTTTAGAAATTCTAGCACGGGGACTACAACAAGAATAAGAAAAACCACAAAGCCATCTAGGAATCAAACTAACGCGCGGAGGGACGAAGATTCCGTTCTTAGCCTTTGCAGACGACATTGTCATTTTCGCATCAGCCACCAAAACCGGCTGTGACCAAACAAACAAAATTCTAAAAGAGTACTTAGATTTATCAGGACAAAAAGTAAATAGGCATAAATTCCAATTCCAAACGTCCAGAAATGTTTCAACCACACAAAAAAATCTCATTAGAAATGAGCTGGAAATAGCACACACCCCTAATATGGGGACCTATTTAGGCTGTCCCCTCATAGAAGGAAGAATGACAAAGGAAGGATTCAAGGATCTTCTAACAAACACTAAGTCGCAACTTCATAGGTGGAACGCAAACTGCCTTTCACAAGCTGATCGATGCACTTTAATCAAAACAACCCTTGCAGCCTAACCTTTACACATAATGCAATGCTTTATGCTACCTTAATCAGTCCACACGGAACTTGACAGGATCAACCGGAACTTCCTCTGGAACAAAGGCCCAAACCATAAGCCCCTCATCGGGTGGTATGAGGTTTGCAAAACCAAGGAAAATGGTGGGCTGGGTCTCCGAAGCTCTGAAGACATGAATAAAGCCCTTCAAATGAAATTACTTTGGAAATTGTTAGCGGAACCAACTAGCCCCTGGGTGACACTAATCAAAGAAAAATATCTCAAAAACCAAAACATTCTCACATATCGAAAGCATGGAACCTCGTCTTGGCAATGGACGCAGTTAATAAAACTAATCCCTCTATTCAAACAGGGTCTTCATTGGTCTATAGGGGACGGCGCCTCTATAAAATTTTGGCACGACCAGTGGCTAGGCCAAACGACTATAAACTCACTTATTTCTGGAACGCAACAAATAGACGAGACAATCAACATAAAACATTTCCTCACAGATAACAAAATGTGGAGCCAAGAAAAATTACAGGAAGAATTACAAAACATAATTCCAAATAATATAATTGAAACAATCAAAACAATACCGATCCCACAGCATATTCAGGTCGATAGACTTTATTGGAAATGGAGCAAAAATGGCTGGTTCAGCACTAAGTCTGCTATTGATATGATACATAAACACAAAAAACATGAAATTTCAGATATAAACTAGGTATGGGGACTAGATATCCCACCAAAAATAAAATCGTTCATGTGGAAAATCCTAAAAAATGGGGTACCCACTGCTGCTAGACTAGCTTCTCGGCATTTTGGTATTCCGACAAACTGCCCCCACTGTGACTCTTGTTTTGAAGACCTAAACCACCTGTTTTGGAGTTGTCCTATCTTGAAGGAAACCCTGATCGCAAGTAACCCGGGTATATTTCGGAAAATTAATGGATGCTTCAATAAAGACGAACATTTAAACAAAAGACTATGGGACATCAAAAATACAATTGGAACTAAAGGTTTTGAAGAGTTAGCCTTTGTTTGGTGGGGTATTTGGTACTTCAGAAACAAAACGCTTTTTGAAAACATAAACCCAAACATAAGAAGCATCTTATCCTTCGTAAGAGAACATATTTTTATCTAGAAAACATCGCATCTGAATTCACCGGACTACTGTACAAAAAACAAAACATCATCCTTACATATTGACAAACCAAGACCAATATCGAAAAGAAAGAGAATCAAATGGGAACCCCCGCCACCTGGAACTTATAAACTCAATTTCGATGGTTCTCTTCCCGGTGTGGGTTTGGGAACTTATGGCTTCATCCTTCGGGATTCTGTAGGTTCTCCAATTTACAATGGCAACGGACCGTCACCAATCAATTCGGTTTGTGGCTGCGAAAGTATGGGTCTCTGGAAGGGTATTCTGGCCGCAAAAGAACTGAAAATAACTAACCTTACCATTGAAGGGGACAACCTAACAATAATAAAAGGTCTAAAAGGTTTGGGGAAGCCTACTAGAGACTCTGAAATGATTGTCTCAGACAGTCTAGTCTCGCTGGGCTTCTTTGGTTCTGTTGAGATTCGTCATGTCTTCCGTGAGGCAAATTTGGTAGCTGATCGATTATCACGTATCGCTTTTGCTTCAAACGGTTCCTTGACTCCTGATGACTCTCTGTTGCGTAGTCTCATCCGCAAGGATGCTCTTGGCTAATAGAGCTCTGCTCTATGACCAAATTATTTCCGTTTCAAAAAATAAAAAGTACAAATTTCTCTAATGTAATCAATATACGCTCTCCTTGTTCACCAAAAAAAAAAAAATACGCTCTCCTTTTACTTTAATTTCTCAAATAAAGGATATAAAGCATCTTCATTAAACTATCTCCCCCCTAATTTAGCATGTGGGTTAAATCATAAACAATTCCAAAATTGGTCATGGTTTTTGGATGGAGTTGATCGAGATAATTGAAAGTATAAATTTAATTTAATAAAATTGGGTGATGGCAGAATATTGGCACCGGCCACTCACTTGGAATGTATCTTGCCTCAATATATATATGTGTTATTAATTATCGATCAATATATATATATATGGATGTATAGATAGAGCCTATCTAGAGGTGAACACTAGCTGGACCCATTATGGTTACTAGATTTTTTATCGAGATCTCGAATTTAAACTCTATTGGTCGTGACTCTTGGGGGATTAATAGGGCCAGGGTTGCCTTCAGTTGCCTCCAAGCTTTGGGCAGAATATATTTGTTTTTATAAAGCTACAATATACTTATAAATAATCATTTTGTATAATTAGGATACGTCGGAGGACACGTTTAATTAATTAGTTGATTTGCTACTTTCCATGAATGGCAATTTTCCAGGAATCAGCTTACAATGCATATGTTGAATTGGTTAAATATATGCTAGAATAATTTGGGAAATTAATCATGATTATAATTTTAGTTTGTCTGTATCGTTAGTATTAGGAAATTTTATAAAATCATCCAAATGGATGATTATAGATAAATCTTCGTTTTAAAAACTCCCCTCTTCGTATACCGGTCCAGGATCGGCCCATGGGATGTGCGAATAGTGCCATCGCACAGGGCCTCAAAATTTTGAGATGGAAATCAAGATGGCGCGGTAGTGAAGTTGGTAAAGGGATAGCCTCTTGTACCAGAGTGGGAAGGAGCTCGAGTCTCCGTGACAACTCCAAAATTGGATTTTTTTTTTTCTAAAAACCAAAATCAGGGAGTAGCCCATTTCGATTTTGTTAGGCCCAGCCTGAGTCAGCAGCCCATTCCGATTTTACTTTCCTAAAAAATTACAACAACTTGTTCGATATTTTTTTTTTTTTGCCGTTACAATTCACAAACTCACAAAGAATATAGAAAAAAAGAAAAAAAAACCCTAATATATGGAAATCAATTCAACTTATTCAACCATGACGCAAGAAAGGTTAAATGTTTTGGCTTTGATTTCAATTGAACATGAGTCTTTAGAAAATCTTGACTTTGAGAGTTTAATAGATGACTTTGCATCCAAGAGTGCTAGAAGATCAGCTTTTTCCAAAGTAGTAGCATTGCATTAGATAGATTATCATGCCCTCTGTTAAAAGTTTAGTTTTAGTTAATGATTCTTTGTAATGACTTTACATCTACGAGAACATCTTTTTTGTACGTTAGTGGATTTGGTGGATAATTTTTTCCCTTTAAATTAGTTTTAAAAAAAAGACCTCAACATGTAAGTTGCATAAGGCCTCAAAGTATAATGGAACGGCCCTGCACCGGTCTCCTGTAAAAAAAAATATGGGGAATTAATCTTTTAAGGAATACAATGCCAATAAAATCAAGGAAATTATGTACAGTAAATCTTGGAATATAGTCTACTTCTTCAGTGTTATATAAAATAATAAAACCTAACTTCCTTATTTTCATCTTTATATTAATTACTACTACGTACATATTTAGCACCAAAAAAAAACAATATCCTTAATTTATTATAATAATTTGAAGCAAAAAATTCCTGCAGTACCAAGCAAAATTAAACACAATGAATTAAATTTATGAGCTAGAAACATACTAGCTATTTTAAACAAACGCATATTTGTGGATATCAATCCTATCATCTCAGTCTTAGGACAATCTCTCTGTTCTGAGGATAAAATGAAGCTTGTCTTTGCCTGGTGGTATACTTAGTGTACACGTAACCAATTGGTTTATAGACAAGTCCCCATCCCACAACGGGCTGCTTCAATACAATTCATCAAAAACCAAATATACCATTGGAAAATCCCTTCTAAGTCAGATTAGGACGTTGAGATTGATCACTTTCATCTCACCACAAATTATGAGCAACAAAACAAAAGAAAAACTGGAAAATTTACTAAATGGCGGAAACCTCCCTGGGGTACCTTCAAACTAAATTTTGATGGTTCCTCTCTACCAAATAGGTTTAGTACGGCAGATTTTCTTGGAGGTTCATCTTCACTGTCCACAGGGACTCCTGATGTATCGATGGCCAGCGGTATTGCTGCTTGGTGGCGCTTGACTTCGGTTTGTAGTCTATGTTGTCCCCAACATGTTAGGATTAGGTTTGCTAGGTCGTCCGAAATTGTTTATTTGTCACTGCCTGGTTTGCACCTTTTTTTTATTTTCATTGTATGCTTTGACGGTTCGCCGTCTGCCGACTTTTTCGGCCACTCGAGGGGTCAGGCATGTCTGACCCTCGAATTCCTACCACCCATTAAATTAAAAATTACAGAAAATCACCCATTAAACGGTGTTTGTTAACAACTAACCACCCATTGTCTATTTCAATTAAGATTTTATCAAATGTATATGATATTATAATATTTTAAGCTTTATATTTAAATTAGAATATCAAATTTCTTTAAAAATATATTTTACTAATTTTTTTAAAAATATTTTTAAAAAACTTGATGTATATATAAGCAAATTTTCCTATTTAATTTATTCCTAATTAAAAATGGTTATAAATTTCAAAAATATTTTATAAACTACTTTTTACCAAAATGAAAATAAGTTTATAAGTCATTAGCATTGTTTAAATTTAATAATATTTTTAATACTAATAATTATTGACTCATTTTCTTTCATTTGTAAACACCTACACCATATAATAAAAAGGAAAAACAAAATTATCTAAATATTTTTTTTTTAAATATATATTTTCCGGGATCAAAAGTTTTTTTATTAAAAGTATTTTTTTAAAGTTTTCTTAAATTTTTAAATAAAATTCAATAATATTCCACATTTAGAACCTTTTTCCTCCAAATAAATATAGAATTTAAAATTTTCACACATTTTTGTCCCTGATATATTAATATTTTTTATCCCAACCATAAATATAATTTAAATATATTAAAGTTGAAACTAATTTTGAAGTATAAAATATTAAAATATATTATATTCCATGGAATTCTAATAGAAATAGACAATGGGTGGTTAGTTGTTAACCAACACCGTTTAATGGGTGGTTTGCTGTAATTTTAAATTTAACGTGTGGTTAAGTGTAAGAATACATATTTAACCAATTTCCCTTTTTTACAAAGGAAAGAAGAAAAAGTGGACCCCACTTTTTATTGACTACTCCCTACGATTCAAAATATAGTACTCCGCAATTTTCGTTTTAGCTTTTGACACAATTTTTAAGTAAAGTGTTACTTATCATTGATTTTATACATTTTTTTTATCTAAATCTTATCATTTATTAAATGTTTATCTGTTCTCAAAAAATATTAAATTTTTATCAACTTTTTCAACCAATAAGTAGAGAGTTTGAAAGAAAAAAGTAGTAAAAAAATACAATTTTCAATAACAATTTTCATTAATCAATCTATTTTCAATAACAATTTTCATTAATCAATCTATTAAATTGCCTAAAAAACATAAAACAACACTTAATTTAGATCAATTTCAAAGGCCTAAAACGACATTTATTTTGGATCGGAGGGAGTACTGTATTTTTATTTAAAGGAGTGATATTTGCACCCAAAAATTTACTATATTATATCACATATCCCTTTTTTTTTTTTAAATAGACCCTACCCCTCTTGAATCGCAGACGTGTAATTCAACATGTGCATGGTATTTTATATATAAAGTATCATGCGCCTCTTGAGTCACACATCTGTGACTTGTGTGACTCAAGAGGGCCAGGGTGTGGTGTATATAGTAAATTTTATAAGTGTCAATATTATCAAAAAGTGGACCCCATTTTTTTATATTTCAAACACAAATTTTTTTATGTTAAACAAACACTATAATAAATACTAGGTTAGGCACCGCGCGCATGCGCGCGATCTATTCGTATTTATATTGTACATATTGCCTTTTATATGTGTGTAAATATTCATAATTGCAAATAGTCATAATTGAGTTGTTTTCCATATAAATTTCTATAGTAATAAAAACAATAATTTTTATTAAAGTAATAAGAATGATGTCTTTCAATTAAAAAATAAATATACAAGGGTAGTCTTTTTATAAATTTATTAATCAAAATGAAAAAGAAATCCAAAACTATGAAAATTCTGATCATTACACATTACACATAAAAAAATGATATTGCAATTATTATTATTATTATTATTATTATTATTATTATTAATTATTATTATTTGATTAAAAATAAAAATCCGGTTTGATTTGAGAAAACCTTAAAGTTACAACTTGGACAGTTAAATTAAAAACACAAAGTATGGTTGAATTGGAAAAATCTTGTAATTGTAACTTGGATAGTTTAACTAAAAACATCAAGTAGAGTTTATTTGAGAAAACTTTCAATTTATAATTGATTATTTTAAGAAAAAATATAAATTTAGGTGAAATTGATGAAATATGACCATTTATAATTTTAAAAAGACATAAAAGGACCTTGAAATAAAATAAAAAATTTAATTCAAACTTTTAAGGGTAAAAAAGACATTTTATAAAAAAAAGATAGAAATTACTTAAAAGGACTAGGGCTATTCATTTTCGGTTCGAACCGAAATTTTGAGCTGAACCGAACCGAAAAAACCGGAACCTAACCGAACCGATATGTTTCGGTTCAGGTTTTCGGTTTAGGAAATTTCTATTTTCGATTTTAGGTTCAGTTTAGACTCGGTTCGATTAAACCGATTGAAAACCGATTTTTTTTTTACCCTTCCCATCCCAGTTCGGCAGTTCCCATTCCGTCTTCGTCCCTTCCCTAGCTTAGGGTTAGGTCTGAAATCCGAATCCTCGGTCGTCAGTCGTCTGAAACTCCCCGTCTCGCCTCACTTGTCGCTCCGGTGGTCGACTCCACCGCACGGTAAGTTCGTGCTCTCTCTCACTCTTGTCTCGTCTCTCCCGTTCTCGATTTCTTGTGCGTGACCAGTTGGCTGCTGCTTCTCTGCTTCTTCAGGCTTCAGTTTATCGGTTCCCACTTCCTAGTCTTCGCTTGTCGCTTCCCAGTCGCGGCCGGTGGCCAGCTCCGCCGCTCCGGAAAGCTCAGGCTTCAGTTCAGGACCTCCCGTTCTCTATTTCTCTTGTCTCCTTCAGGCTTCAGTTCTCGATTTCTCTTGTCTCCTTCGGGATTTAGTTCAGGACCTCAGGTTAGCCGCGAGCCTTCAATTTTCTCGTTCATGATCATCACAAGGACTTCGCTCAGGGCATCAGGTCAGCCGTGAGCCTTCAATTTTATCGTTTATTTTTTTGATTGAATATGAAAATCTGAAATTGTGTAATTTAGATATTAGATGATCTGTTAAAGTCTTATATTGAATCAGGAATAGTATTAGGTTTGGGTAGATTAGTAGATGAATTGGAAATCATCATGATTTGGAAATCAAATTGATTGATGCAATGATTTTTCTTCATTGAATTCAGATTGATTGTCAAACCGGTAAAGTCGAATTTGGAAATCGAAACCATGGATATGCTTTCAAGCAATGTAAATAAATATAGTGATTGTATTGTATGTGTGATGTCTAATTGTTTTGATTGGAGAATGGAGATTTTCATATTCAAATTATTTGATTTCCAATTTTGCTAAATGAACAATGACGTATGACTCTATATTTATCATGTTTCTTGTTTGCACTTTCTTTTATTTTTTATTTGTTGTTTGCACATTTTTGTTCATTTTTAGCACTGTTGTAGTGCTACTGTCAGCTATTGTTCGCAGCCACTACTTTACATTTGTGCATTTTTGTTGCTCGCACTTCGCAACCACTAATGTTTGCACATTTCTTCATTTTTCTGTTGCACTTGCAGCTTGCTTAGCTACTATATGTTGTTCAAGGTTCTCGGTTGTGACGTTATGTGCTCAGCTGCTAGTTTGCTATGTGGCTATGTGCAACTGCTGTACAAGGTTCAACTGTGACAGTTATGTGATATTGTGATTGTGAAGTTGTGATGTACAAAACATGAAAGCAATAAGTTCTTTCTCATGTGACATTTTGCTATGTGCTAGTGCTACGCCATTGTACAAGTTTTTTTTTTAATGCTAAAATAAAATCGATATAAAAATGTTCAAATAAAATCGGTTCACTTAGGTTCATAACTGAACAGAACCGAAACCAAACCGGTGAAAAACCGAACCAAGCCTATTAGTTTCGGTTTGGTTTTCGATTTACTTTTTTGAAATTTCGGTTTTCGGTTCGGTTCGGTTTGGCCAGGTTCGGATCAGTTTTGAACCGATGAACAACCCTAAAAAGGACATAGTTATATAAGATAAGAATATAATTTAGGAGGGCAAAATAGGTATTTCCACCATAAAAAATTAATTTAAAATTACAAGTGGAAGTTACTATTCATTTGAGACTTCATGCTATTATAAACAATTTACACTTGTAATTAGACCTGTCAAAACACAACCCGACCCGGTGACCCGACCCGACCGGCCCGAAAAATTTCCGACCCGAACCCGGAAATTTTGACCCGAAATTTTTTTTCGACCCGAACCCGAAAAACCCGAAATTTTCCGGGTAATCTGGGTTTCGACCCGGTGACCCGATTGACCCGGTAATTTTGATCCGATTGATCCGGTGACCCGGCTGATTTATAATTATATATAATTAAATTTTTTTATATATAATTAAATTTTATCACAAAATTATCAAATCATGATTTTTTTAATTTAAAAAAGAAAAAATTGACAAACCCGAAATCGACCCGAAACCCGGTCAAAACCGAGTTCGAGTCAACCCGAAAAATCCGAAACCCGTTTTACTCGAGACCCGTTTTACCCGAAACCCGAAGTGACCCGACCCGAATGACCCGTTCAACAGGTCTACTTGTAATCCAAATACTCCCATCAACTTTTAAAATGATACATTTATGTTACATTTAAAATCGGGGTTTTACATGGGTTAAGCATCTAAATCTAATTACAATTAACTAGAGTAAATTAATAATGTATAAGATATTATCATACTTTGATTTGTTTATACGTTTCTTAATTATTAAATTAAATTTTCTTTAGATGCATAATTTTTTTTTAAAAAAAAATTATATTTTTAATATATAAATATCGGTTTTTCTATCTTACGTCCTAATAGGATAGGATAAGATCATAAATTTGAAAAGATTCTCTACTAAAAATATAATAAACCCTAAGAATCTAACCAAAAGAAAAGTTTTAACCAACTAAAATTTGAAAAACATTTTCAAATTAGAACTCTTATCATATACTCTTGGGGCGTATATAGGATAGAAAAATTGTATAAACATATATATCCTCAAAGCATAGATTAGGCAAATTATTTCAAAGAAATAATAGAAAATAATCAAATATGCTTTAGAATCCATGAATCGGATATTTTCTCTATATACTAACATGGCCAGATTTCCGTGCGTTGGAAGAAATATATTCTTCTGTCTAGCTAAATTAAAATTTTAAAAATTATTTTTTAACTTTAATTGAAAAAGATTCATTACCAACTAAAGAAGCAATGATAGAAAAACAATATTATAAAATAATAAAATAATTTAAATTTGAATTTTTTTTCCGATGGATGGTTTTAAGGATATAAAATAGAAAATCCGATAAAATAATTAAATTAGGAGAGGTTTCAAATCTCTTTGAGATGCACGTATAGATCGATGAATTTATTTGCCTCATTTGCGATGAATCTAAACGAAAGAACGTGATATAAGGACAAGCAGAAAGAATTTCAAATATTTTATCATTTTTTTAATCTTTTAAATTGTTTTTATAGGTTTTTTCTTTTTTACGGAGTATTTTATTTCCTTCTCCGTAATACGCATATTGATTAGAAAAATCATGCTCGCATGGGTTTAGCTGAACTGGTCACAGGGGTGACATTTGGAACAAGAGACCAATAATCAAGTCTCACCGGCGGCAATGTGGGAGCAACCTCTCAAATGAGGAGGGCTCCTTGTGCGCAGTGAGCACTGGTCTTGACCTCGGGGGGCTCCTTGTGCGTCGTGAGCACTAATCTTGACCTCTGTGATCGGTTGAGTCACCATGATTTACCTCCTCTTACAATCCCCTTCGAGTCGAGGGTGAGGGGCGTCCAGGGTGAGCGATTTCAATTCCAAGCTCATCTCCTTGCTATTCAGGCTCTTGTATATTTCACTTGGAGATGCAGGAACGATGCAGTGTTCAATGGAGGAACGTTTAATGTTAAGGCTTGTATTGTACGAATCGTCGAGAGTTGTAGGTCGCGCATATCCTTGATGTGGAAGTGCAAATCACATAAGGATATGCGGTGGGGCGTACTAAGCTCTTGGCCGATTAGCGTTATAGTTGGTGGTTTTGTGTTGATTGGAGGGCATAGAGTGATAGTAGGGATTGGTTAGTCACACTTTTGAGAGTAGGGCATACTTTTGAGTAGTTTGGGTGACAGGAGGTATAGAGGGTTTTTTCATTAGGTTCCCCTTATTTGGGACCTATATTTTGTAAATCTGGATTATCCCACATCATCTATCTATTTACCACTTCAGACAAGATTAAAAAAATCATTTACCAAATATCTCGTAGATCTGAAATTACTTTACCATCGTTGGGCCCAATAACAAATTAAAGCTAAGTACGTTAAATTTTGGTTCAGAAAAACAAAATGTAAGTAATTAATAAAAGTGACAACTTGCGTACCACTCGTGCTTGGACTATACTTTGAAATAATATAAAATACAAATTTGTCACATGTGCACTCAACAGTTTACAACATCGGAGTTGTTAAACAATTAATTCAGTCACGTTAGGGTTTGAAGGCTCTGTCGAATCATGTTCACCAGCTCCTTACTTGTTGCTGAAAACTCATCATTCATCTGCAAATATCAAAAACAAATTGGGATTTTTAGGTACACCAACAAGCAATGGGTATGTTATATGTTAAAGTTTGTCGGGCCAATAACTGAAAAGTCGTATTTGAAGGTTAAATTATCAATCATGTGAATTCAATTTCTATGAATTTTGTACCTCTGCAACAACTGTTATAACCATGGATGATCCGCCGAAGGGCATCGAGTTGCAGTTGACTATACTAAGACGAAGCTTTTGTATCTCCTCCAACACTTTTGGAACAATCCCTTGATTCCTTGTGCAGTGCACCTTGATGAGGACGTCTTTGTTGGAGAATCTCGCTTCGATCTCTGGAAGCTGGTGTTCGCCTGAAGAGGAGATCTCGACATTGTCGTTCGATGAGGACGATGAGCTCCAATTCCCATCTTCAATTGACGAATTGACCTTAGGACTCCTAGCAACGAACACTGATTCGACAACCCTTTTTGACGACTTCTGATCCTCCTCTAGTGCCTTCACTTGCTCTTGAAGTTGCTTCACATACCTTGCCGCTTCTCCAAGGACCGATGCCTTGTCCATCTACAAATTGCTTAAAGAATGAGTATTGTATTGGGATTTAAACTAGCTTAATTCATAACATAAACACAATCAAAGCAATAATGTTATAATTTCAAGAATCGGATTGAAATAAGGATCCAGACAATGACCAGATCGTTTCATTCTTTATCTGATATCTAATATCTCATATAACGAATAAACCCTTGGGGATTTATAGGGTAGCTATACATTTTATCAATGGAATCATATAGGAACATAAATACAGGTGATGGGTCAGATCGGATGTACCTTTTTAAGTCCGGGGAGAAGTGAAGAAAGGGAGATGAACCTTTGGCTCAACTTCTCCCTTCGTTTCCTCTCCGCGATAACATGCTCTTTCATCCCTATATTAGCACCACCGGCAGCAGCTCCGTCGCCTCTGCGCCACCGTCCAGGACCAGATCCGTCGGCCAGGGAAGCCTCCACCAAGTCTATGACGTTGCCTGAAACCGCCGACTCCAGCTTAGGAGGCTTGACATCAAATTGGTGAACCGGAGTCTGATCGAACGGCGGTGAACTCCCGAAAGAGATGACTCCGCTGCCGCCGGAGAAGTGGCGGAGATGAGCCGAAGAAGTCGAGGAGGAGGATGAATTGGTCTTCGGGATCTTGGCAGCGCGTTCACCGCAATCGCCATGGCTGTCTTGCAACAGCATCGAGCTGTGAAACGACGGGATCTCATCCTCCCAGCTGCCATGGCCGCCGCTGTATTCCTGCAGGATGAATTACGGCAATTGCAATTAGATAACAAGATCCGATCTGAAACTGAAAATTAAACCCTAACTGAGATGATGAATCGATGCAAATCAACTAATTGTATATGAGACAACATACAAATTGGGAAATCCAGTCGGCAGAAGAGTCTAGATCCATATGAGATCTATAAGCACAGTTGCAGTAGATTTTGATGGTGGATTTGTGTCGACCTTTTTCTCGTCGCTCTCTCAGAAAACACCTGGATGGATTTGTAGTTTTGTACTGTTGCAATTCCCAAATTAATTGGAATTTTTGGGTAGTTGTACTTTGCATTCTCGTTTCATTTTATAGAGTTGTTTTGAGATGTTACAGGTTCCACACGGGCCAATGGACTTTATTTATTATATTATTTTTAAGGTTTTAACTTCCTTAAATATGGGAACGAGCTAGCTCTAAGGTTGAGATGATAATTGGTATGGAGGAGATATATAGGATTTTGTATTCCACTCATTATCAAGTATAGTTTCACATTATAAAAAAATTATATATTATATATGTTACATATATTAAAATATTTACAAACTTTTTCATAATAAACTTTTATTATATATGAAAAGTAATGTATTAGAAAAATAAAAAAAATTCTAAAATATTCAATCTTTTAATTATCAATAATTGTTAAAGTGTAATTTTTCACAGTAAAACTTTATAAACATGTTTATATAGATATAAAGTATAAATATTATTTTTATAATGAGAAATTATACCTAAAATAATTAAAGGTGACAAAATATTTGATCATCCAAACATATTCTTAGTATTTATTAATTAAAAAAATTATAACCTTGCAAAATTCACATATATCCAACCTAATTAGGGTTTTGTGCAATATATGCATGTTTATATTTATAAAATATGATTTAAGGAAAAATATTTATAGGTCGATGTCTTGTGTACGTAGTATAGTCCTTTTTTTTGTATGAACACTTTTTTTTGTTAATATGTGAAAAGCTGAAAAAGAGTCTCACATTGAAAGTATAGACAATACAAGTTTAGCTAGTATATAAGACTATGAGTACATTAGTATCAATTAGTTTAGGAATCAAACCTCACTTTATGTATGCTTTGTTGAGATGTGAAAGGATAAGTATGTCACATAAAAATTATGAGCTTAACAAACCTTATACATAAAATAGTGAGTTATTCATCTTATTGTCAATCGGTTTTATGATGAAACATCGATCACTTAGCTTGTTTGTTAGATTACTAGCTAGTGCGTGTGCACAAGACCCCAGTTATTATGGTATCGGAGTGATTAGTCTAAGGGCTCACCTTTCGATGTTGTTTGTTGTACAGGGAATGAGACACTAAACTCGTTTGTCCAAGTCTAAAGTATTAGACATGTTCCCTTAATTGCACTTGTGGGAGCGTGTTGAGATATAAAAGATCGAAAGTAGGAGTTACGTTTAAAAAGTCTTATATATAAGTTGGCAGACTACTTCTTCTATTGCAGATTGGTTATAGGATGGAACCCCGCTCAGCTTGTATACTAGCACATGTGCACTCGTGTACCCAATCATTGGTTCGAGTCAGACTTTGATATGATTTGAGCATTTAGCATGTATGCTTATGATGAAGGAATTGTGTCCTTTAATTTAATGTGCAATGACTAGTTATGGAATAGGACAATTGATAGAGATATTCAATCCGATTATGTTAGGAGTCGTAATGCTTTGCTAGAAGCCAACTACGATTAATGGGCTTAAACGGGTTAAACCCATGGCTATTATAAACGGGTCCTATGCGGTCACACACTTAGAGTTGACGGGCTTGATCAAAAGATAGATGATTTTATTATTAGTGTATATTAGATATATATTAATAATAATGGGATAAGATTTATTTGTGAAATAAATAATTAATCAAGTAAGGTATAAATATAAGCTTATAAAGATGGGCTTATTATGACTTGACCTAATTAACACATCCCAAAAAGAGAGCGTGAGTTTTGCCGTTCAACAGACGTGAGGGCGGAACTCTACCATCATCAATCAAGAGCAATTTGATTGTTCGCCTTTCGATCTTCGTCCTAGCAGTCGAAGGCAAAGGAGATCTAGACCGGACTCTTGTGGACCAAGTAGAGGAGCAACACGTGGGGCTCTAGTTCTCTTCCGAATCCTCTCCGTTTAGATCCGGTTCACGCTTCAAGAGGTATCTCCTATGAACAATGATTTGATCTATCGATTTTATGCATGAAGATCCTTGAATTAGATGATAGAAAATAGTTTCTAAGACTTCCGCTGCGCATCTAATTTCCATCAGTGGCATCAGAGCATCTTGCATAAATTGATATGATTGATTGATTTTCTTGTTAGTTTTTGATTCAATTTAGCAATATATTTGATATATGGAATAATTCGTATAATTAAAATTTTGATTTTAATTAATTGGAAAAAAAAAAAATTAATCTACCTGCACTTACCTCCACGGCGGTACAAAACTCTAGGGCTAATCAAATATCATCTCTATGGGGACGTGATTTGTCTATACTTCAGGAGACGTGGACATTAATCTACTTCGGGGGATGAAATTGATTTATCTACCGGATAAATTGATTTTATATTTGATTCATCCACTTCCACTTTAGGTTGATATAATTTATGTATATACATAGGGTGTGTTTATCTATTTTACGAGTTAAATCTCATCACTTCGGGGATGGAGATCGGAACCATCAGGGCTGATTTTGTAATTAAAACAAAAAAGCCGCACCATAATTATTCGTTTCTCCGTTCCTCTTCTGGGAAACGACGTTCATTTTCAGGCCTGGAGGCATATACGAATTAAGTTTGGGTCTTTGTAATATATCTCAACAAAAACCCGAATCAGTGGCTCCAATTAATCCCTCTGACGATCTCCCTTGTGAAGGACAAGACAAGCATCGGCATCAACAAGGCGGTTGGGAACGCCGACGGGAAGTGGGAGGAGGTGGCGGAGATTGTAAGCGCGCGGGCCGGCGCCGGCACCGGGAAACCAGCGATCAACAGATGTCCAGTGCAAGAATCGGATCGACACCGTCAAGAGGAAGTATATGGGCGAGAAGGCGAAGATCGCCTCCTGCGCGTGCCCGTCCAATTGGATTTTCTTCGACTGTCTCGAGCGACTCCTTGGAATCGGAAACCCTAACTCCACCGCATCCTCTGCCAATATCTCGCACGCATCGGCCTCAAAGAATTCAGCACTTCCTCAATTTCGCAACAGAGCCATGCGTTCCTCCGACGGAACAACGACCGAACCGCCGAGGACCGACCACCGACGCGGCGTTGTTTGAATAGGCGGCATCAGAACAGAAAAAGGGGATTACGGTTCTAATATAGATACGAAGATAACGAATTTACAACGAATATACGATTTCGTGCAGCCTATACCATGAGATATTTAATACTGTAGTTCATAATTAATCATAAAATATGATAATCAATGAATGATCTCAGTATGCAGTGGCGCAGTGGTATACCATGATGATATGATTATTCGAAGGAACGATGATATAATTAATTACGATGATACGATTATGATGAAAGACAAAGGAATTATGATGAAATACAGTAGGTTCAACCACGTACGTTATAAACACAGAGAATAGTAAAAGATTAGGCTTTTACACATATAATATATAGCTAATCGGATGAATTAGAAGCATCATGTCGAGCATGAAATTTGGCAAGGAGGGGATGAACGACAACCACCATTGAGATCGAGGGGGGGAATTGATTTCGTATATATGTAAAAATAGATTGAACATACGTACCGTATCACAGGGCGAATCAAAGAGCAAACCGGATCAATAGATCGGATCAAAGAGCAAACATCGTGCTGATAACGTGTTATAAACTAGGGCAAAAGAAGAGGGGAGAATATGAGATTGTATTCAATTGAATTGCTTGTAGAGTATCAACCAATACATATATAGGAGTCATATCCTTGGGCTCCAAGTATAAGATAAATCTATCTATAAAAGACAAAACTCTATCTTAGTAAAGTGTATATCTTTGTACATCCGCATAATAATATTATAACACTATATTTTATAATTCGAAATTAACCGATCCATCTCAAAATAAAATATATAAATAAAATAATTAATAATACATCTCGATCAACCTGGCCGAGGAACATGATAATAATCCAAGCAAGATTCACATATATAACAGTCGCTGCCAAATTATAACTTGGTACTTGCATTGGTACCATTTCTTATAAAAATACTTTATTTAGTATTTAGGATAGATTTTTTTGTTAAGTAAAAGATATCATTTAGATATTTTGGGTATTTCGTTAATCGATTTTTCTATACAATTACCTTTTTCATTATTAGTATATTATTAATTTGAATTTAAAAAATATTTAAAATATAAAACAATAGATTTTCTCATAATTTTTTATTTTTTAAAAAAATATTTTCATTAGAATTTTTCATTTTTATTTAAAATTTTATTTCCTAATGTTTTAAACTTACAACCTGAAGATATATATGGATGCCCTTTCATTATTAGTAAATTATTTAATCATAACCCTTAATTATTAGTAAATTATTAATGAATATATTAATTTGTAGTTAGTGTAAGTTTTTTTTTTTTTTAGAACAAGTGTAAGGTATGGGTCACGTTGAACAAGATCTCGAAGATCAGATATAATAATATTTTAATTTATGCTAGTTAATGCAATTTGAGTGCATGCCCTGCCAACTCATTATATCTTCATACTTAGCATTTCATTATTTTCTATTATATTACTTTAGAAATTAAATCTGTAAAGATCGATCCGATCATTACAAAGCTAGTAAAATAACTATATTCTTAATATGGCGATAAGTTATTCAAAGGTTCAATATTAAAAAAAAAAAAATAGAACGTAATTTGTTTTAATTAATATTGATATGATATTATGATTGCTTCAATTAAAAGCTGGGAGAGGGAGTTAAGGAAACGTGTAAGCACAGATATTAGGGTTTTGAGCGGGCCCCGATTCATACAGATTGGGAAATTTTAATTGGATTTTTCTAATTTTATATTTTTTAATTCAATTTCATTCTGTTTTTTAACCGGAAAGAATTTGCAAGATTGACAATGTAATCTAACCAAGAGCATCCTGAGGATGATACTACAAAAAACAACATCAGTAGGGGGAGTAGAGCAGAAGAAGATGTAGCGCGCCTAAATGTGAAAGGCGGTCCATTGCACGATTTCCTTTCCTAAAGATGTGGGATAACTCGAATGCTGAGAAATGGAGGAGAGATGATAAAGAGTTGGATAAGAGCATCTCAATCTCGACTGAGCACGAAATACCAGTCTTCAGACTGTCAATTATATTGAGGTTGTCACCTTCTATGCAGATAAATTTGATATTAAGTTCACTGGCCTTTAATAAGCCTTTCCACAAGTTGTACCCTTTTGCACCAATGATGGACGAGAGATGCGAGATGCCAACTTCCGATAAAATGACATGGCCTCTGACATCGTGAATGAGGAACCCATAAGTTCCACAATTAGTGGGGGATAGTGCACCTTCGAAATTTAGTTTGCACCACTCAAGTCTATGCATAGACCATATGCAACGTCGCCTTGCTTTTATCGCGATTCGGAGCCATACCTCGCCCATCTTACGACGCCATACCTCGACAGGACTTGGCCTCGGTCGTCGATTCGGAGCCATACCTCGCCCATCTTACGATGCCAATTAAGCATCATCATCAATCATATGGTTCCCGGTAGCCTGTGACATGGTTAGCATACCAAAAACAATACTCGAAGGAAGGTCTAAACCCGAAAGACAGAGTGACAATGAAACAATCTCAGCAACACAATAAGAAAGCAAGAGAACAAGACAAAGCAAGTATACTCCCTTTCTTATTGCGAAGTTGGTAATGGGTAGGATATCCTAGGGTTTAATTAGGTCAAAAATAGGATAAAAAACCTGGCTAAAGGGGGAATGATGAGAGGTGAATGGTCATGCGCATGAGAGGTGGGGTGTACAGGCATGCGTCGACGTGACTTCTAGGGTTGGCTCCACGGCTTCGGTCTTTATTGTGGTAATCTGCTAGTGGTTGATCGGTGGTGGTTGTGGTGGTGCTGGTGGTCGATTAGGGTTTGTGGAATTATTTTTTGCATTTTTGTTTTTTTTTGGATGATTGAATCGCCGAAATTGAAACAAAATCAAC
Source organism: Persicaria maculosa (assembly GCA_963922045.1). Classification (NCBI taxonomy): domain Eukaryota; kingdom Viridiplantae; phylum Streptophyta; class Magnoliopsida; order Caryophyllales; family Polygonaceae; genus Persicaria; species Persicaria maculosa. The sequence continues at coordinate 69,135,935 of OY998254.1, forward strand.
AATTAAATTGAATATAAATGACTACCTATCGATGTAATGACATCCAATACCACTTGATGCGAATCTCGTGCAGGAGGGTTGGCCCGATCGATCGAATGGGTAATCGATTTTGATTCCGCGAATACCCGAATCTTATGAACATTGTTGGACCCACGAGGATCAATCCTTGCCGAATTTCACGACAAGAATGGATCTTCTCACGGGTTCAAATCTCTTGAACGGTTGATCGAATGCTTCTCCCTCTCTATAGGGTTTGAGTTTCACTTTTTTTTTTCTCTTTAAATCAGGTTGTGCCTTCAAGGCTTTCATTAACCTAATTAAATAGGAAATACAAAATGTGGAATATCCTAATCAAAAGAAAATACTAAAATCCCAATAATTATCTAATGCTAAAATCCTAATAATTATCTAGTTATTAATCATGGCTCTAAAAATAAAATAGAATAACATAATGTTTGGCACATTTTATGTAAATTAAACAAAAGAACTCGACATCCCGAGATTCGATGAACTACAAGTATCACGAACTTCGGGTCTTCCTTGACTTCCGGCTCATATGATGGAAATTAGATGCGCAGCGGAAGTCTTAGAAACTATTTTCTATCATCTAATTCAAGGATCTTCATGCATAAAATCGATAGATCAAATCATTGTTCATAGGAGATACCTCTTGATGCGTGAACCGGATCTAAACGGAGAGGATTCGGAAGAGAACTAGAGCCCCACGTGTTGCTCCTCTACTTGGTCCACAAGAGTCCGGTCTAGATCTCCTTTGCCTTCGACTGCTAGGACGAAGATCGAAAGGCGAACAATCAAATTGCTCTTGATTGATGATGGTAGAGTTCCGCCCTCACGTCTGTTGAACGGCAAAACTCACGCTCTCTTTTTGGGATGTGTTAATTAGGTCAAGTCATAATAAGCCCATCTTTATAAGCTTATATTTATACCTTACTTGATTAATTATTTATTTCACAAATAAATCTTATCCCATTATTATTAATATATATCTAATATACACTAATAATAAAATCATCTATCTTTTGATTAGCCCTAGAGTTTTGTACCGCCGTGGAGTTTTGTCTTTTATAGATAGATTTATCTTATACTTGGAGCCCAAGGATATGACTCCTATATATGTATTGGTTGATACTCTACAAGCAATTCAATTGAATACAATCTCATATTCTCCCCTCTTCTTTTGCCCTAGTTTATAACACGTTATCAGCACGATGTTTGCTCTTTGATCCGATCTATTGATCCGGTTTGCTCTTTGATTCGCCCTGTGATACGGTACGTATGTTCAATCTATTTTTACATATATACGAAATCAATTCCCCCCCTCGATCTCAATGGTGGTTGTCGTTCATCCCCTCCTTGCCAAATTTCATGCTCGACATGATGCTTCTAATTCATCCGATTAGCTATATATTATATGTGTAAAAGCCTAATCTTTTACTATTCTCTGTGTTTATAACGTACGTGGTTGAACCTACTGTATTTCATCATAATTCCTTTGTCTTTCATCATAATCGTATCATCGTAATTAATTATATCATCGTTCCTTCGAATAATCATATCATCATGGTATACCACTGCGCCACTGCATACTGAGATCATTCATTGATTATCATATTTTATGATTAATTATGAACTACAGTATTAAATATCTCATGGTATAGGCTGCACGAAATCGTATATTCGTTGTAAATTCGTTATCTTCGTATCTATATTAGAACCGTAATCCCCTTTTTCTGTTCTGATGCCGCCTATTCAAACAACGCCGCGTCGGTGGTCGGTCCTCGGCGGTTCGGTCGTTGTTCCGTCGGAGGAACGCATGGCTCTGTTGCGAAATTGAGGAAGTGCTGAATTCTTTGAGGCCGATGCGTGCGAGATATTGGCAGAGGATGCGGTGGAGTTAGGGTTTCCGATTCCAAGGAGTCGCTCGAGACAGTCGAAGAAAATCCAATTGGACGGGCACGCGCAGGAGGCGATCTTCGCCTTCTCGCCCATATACTTCCTCTTGACGGTGTCGATCCGATTCTTGCACTGGACATCTGTTGATCGCTGGTTTCCCGGTACAAAACTCTAGGGCTGATCAAAAGATAGATGATTTTATTATTAGTGTATATTAGATATATATTAATAATAATGGGATAAGATTTATTTGTGAAATAAATAATTAATCAAGTAAGGTATAAATATAAGCTTATAAAGATGGGCTTATTATGACTTGACCTAATTAACACATCCCAAAAAGAGAGCGTGAGTTTTGCCGTTCAACAGACGTGAGGGCGGAACTCTACCATCATCAATCAAGAGCAATTTGATTGTTCGCCTTTCGATCTTCGTCCTAGCAGTCGAAGGCAAAGGAGATCTAGACCGGACTCTTGTGGACCAAGTAGAGGAGCAACACGTGGGGCTCTAGTTCTCTTCCGAATCCTCTCCGTTTAGATCCGGTTCACGCATCAAGAGGTATCTCCTATGAACAATGATTTGATCTATCGATTTTATGCATGAAGATCCTTGAATTAGATGATAGAAAATAGTTTCTAAGACTTCCGCTGCGCATCTAATTTCCATCATATGAGCCGGAAGTCAAGGAAGACCCGAAGTTCGTGATACTTGTAGTTCATCGAATCTCGGGATGTCGAGTTCTTTTGTTTAATTTACATAAAATGTGCCAAACATTATGTTATTCTATTTTATTTTTAGAGCCATGATTAATAACTAGATAATTATTAGGATTTTAGCATTAGATAATTATTGGGATTTTAGTATTTTCTTTTGATTAGGATATTCCACATTTTGTATTTCCTATTTAATTAGGTTAATGAAAGCCTTGAAGGCACAACCTGATTTAAAGAGAAAAAAAAAAGTGAAACTCAAACCCTATAGAGAGGGAGAAGCATTCGATCAACCGTTCAAGAGATTTGAACCCGTGAGAAGATCCATTCTTGTCGTGAAATTCGGCAAGGATTGATCCTCGTGGGTCCAACAATGTTCATAAGATTCGGGTATTCGCGGAATCAAAATCGATTACCCATTCGATCGATCGGGCCAACCCTCCTGCACGAGATTCGCATCAAGTGGTATTGGATGTCATTACATCGATAGGTAGTCATTTATATTCAATTTAATTGTTGATTTTGTTTCAATTTCGGCGATTCAATCATCCAAAAAAAAACAAAAATGCAAAAAATAATTCCACAAACCCTAATCGACCACCAGCACCACCACAACCACCACCGATCAACCACTAGCAGATTACCACAATAAAGACCGAAGCCGTGGAGCCAACCCTAGAAGTCACGTCGACGCATGCCTGTACACCCCACCTCTCATGCGCATGACCATTCACCTCTCATCATTCCCCCTTTAGCCAGGTTTTTTATCCTATTTTTGACCTAATTAAACCCTAGGATATCCTACCCATTACCAACTTCGCAATAAGAAAGGGAGTATACTTGCTTTGTCTTGTTCTCTTGCTTTCTTATTGTGTTGCTGAGATTGTTTCATTGTCACTCTGTCTTTCGGGTTTAGACCTTCCTTCGAGTATTGTTTTTGGTATGCTAACCATGTCACAGGCTACCGGGAACCATATGATTGATGATGATGCTTAATTGGCATCGTAAGATGGGCGAGGTATGGCTCCGAATCGACGACCGAGGCCAAGTCCTGTCGAGGTATGGCGTCGTAAGATGGGCGAGGTATGGCTCCGAATCGCGATAAAAGCAAGGCGACGTTGCATATGGTCTATGCATAGACTTGAGTGGTGCAAACTAAATTTCGAAGGTGCACTATCCCCCACTAATTGTGGAACTTATGGGTTCCTCATTCACGATGTCAGAGGCCATGTCATTTTATCGGAAGTTGGCATCTCGCATCTCTCGTCCATCATTGGTGCAAAAGGGTACAACTTGTGGAAAGGCTTATTAAAGGCCAGTGAACTTAATATCAAATTTATCTGCATAGAAGGTGACAACCTCAATATAATTGACAGTCTGAAGACTGGTATTTCGTGCTCAGTCGAGATTGAGATGCTCTTATCCAACTCTTTATCATCTCTCCTCCATTTCTCAGCATTCGAGTTATCCCACATCTTTAGGAAAGGAAATCGTGCAATGGACCGCCTTTCACATTTAGGCGCGCTACATCTTCTTCTGCTCTACTCCCCCTACTGATGTTGTTTTTTGTAGTATCATCCTCAGGATGCTCTTGGTTAGATTACATTGTCAATCTTGCAAATTCTTTCCGGTTAAAAAACAGAATGAAATTGAATTAAAAAATATAAAATTAGAAAAATCCAATTAAAATTTCCCAATCTGTATGAATCGGGGCCCGCTCAAAACCCTAATATCTGTGCTTACACGTTTCCTTAACTCCCTCTCCCAGCTTTTAATTGAAGCAATCATAATATCATATCAATATTAATTAAAACAAATTACGTTCTATTTTTTTTTTTTTAATATTGAACCTTTGAATAACTTATCGCCATATTAAGAATATAGTTATTTTACTAGCTTTGTAATGATCGGATCGATCTTTACAGATTTAATTTCTAAAGTAATATAATAGAAAATAATGAAATGCTAAGTATGAAGATATAATGAGTTGGCAGGGCATGCACTCAAATTGCATTAACTAGCATAAATTAAAATATTATTATATCTGATCTTCGAGATCTTGTTCAACGTGACCCATACCTTACACTTGTTCTAAAAAAAAAAAAAACTTACACTAACTACAAATTAATATATTCATTAATAATTTACTAATAATTAAGGGTTATGATTAAATAATTTACTAATAATGAAAGGGCATCCATATATATCTTCAGGTTGTAAGTTTAAAACATTAGGAAATAAAATTTTAAATAAAAATGAAAAATTCTAATGAAAATATTTTTTTAAAAAATAAAAAATTATGAGAAAATCTATTGTTTTATATTTTAAATATTTTTTAAATTCAAATTAATAATATACTAATAATGAAAAAGGTAATTGTATAGAAAAATCGATTAACGAAATACCCAAAATATCTAAATGATATCTTTTACTTAACAAAAAAATCTATCCTAAATACTAAATAAAGTATTTTTATAAGAAATGGTACCAATGCAAGTACCAAGTTATAATTTGGCAGCGACTGTTATATATGTGAATCTTGCTTGGATTATTATCATGTTCCTCGGCCAGGTTGATCGAGATGTATTATTAATTATTTTATTTATATATTTTATTTTGAGATGGATCGGTTAATTTCGAATTATAAAATATAGTGTTATAATATTATTATGCGGATGTACAAAGATATACACTTTACTAAGATAGAGTTTTGTCTTTTATAGATAGATTTATCTTATACTTGGAGCCCAAGGATATGACTCCTATATATGTATTGGTTGATACTCTACAAGCAATTCAATTGAATACAATCTCATATTCTCCCCTCTTCTTTTGCCCTAGTTTATAACACGTTATCAGCACGATGTTTGCTCTTTGATCCGATCTATTGATCCGGTTTGCTCTTTGATTCGCCCTGTGATACGGTACGTATGTTCAATCTATTTTTACATATATACGAAATCAATTCCCCCCCTCGATCTCAATGGTGGTTGTCGTTCATCCCCTCCTTGCCAAATTTCATGCTCGACATGATGCTTCTAATTCATCCGATTAGCTATATATTATATGTGTAAAAGCCTAATCTTTTACTATTCTCTGTGTTTATAACGTACGTGGTTGAACCTACTGTATTTCATCATAATTCCTTTGTCTTTCATCATAATCGTATCATCGTAATTAATTATATCATCGTTCCTTCGAATAATCATATCATCATGGTATACCACTGCGCCACTGCATACTGAGATCATTCATTGATTATCATATTTTATGATTAATTATGAACTACAGTATTAAATATCTCATGGTATAGGCTGCACGAAATCGTATATTCGTTGTAAATTCGTTATCTTCGTATCTATATTAGAACCGTAATCCCCTTTTTCTGTTCTGATGCCGCCTATTCAAACAACGCCGCGTCGGTGGTCGGTCCTCGGCGGTTCGGTCGTTGTTCCGTCGGAGGAACGCATGGCTCTGTTGCGAAATTGAGGAAGTGCTGAATTCTTTGAGGCCGATGCGTGCGAGATATTGGCAGAGGATGCGGTGGAGTTAGGGTTTCCGATTCCAAGGAGTCGCTCGAGACAGTCGAAGAAAATCCAATTGGACGGGCACGCGCAGGAGGCGATCTTCGCCTTCTCGCCCATATACTTCCTCTTGACGGTGTCGATCCGATTCTTGCACTGGACATCTGTTGATCGCTGGTTTCCCGGTGCCGGCGCCGGCCCGCGCGCTTACAATCTCCGCCACCTCCTCCCACTTCCCGTCGGCGTTCCCAACCGCCTTGTTGATGCCGATGCTTGTCTTGTCCTTCACAAGGGAGATCGTCAGACGGATTAATTGGAGCCACTGATTCGGGTTTTTGTTGAGATATATTACAAAGACCCAAACTTAATTCGTATATGCCTCCAGGCCTGAAAATGAACGTCGTTTCCCAGAAGAGGAACGGAGAAACGAATAATTATGGTGCGGCTTTTTTGTTTTAATTACAAAATCAGCCCTGATGGTTCCGATCTCCATCCCCGAAGTGATGAGATTTAACTCGTAAAATAGATAAACACACCCTATGTATATACATAAATTATATCAACCTAAAGTGGAAGTGGATGAATCAAATATAAAATCAATTTATCCGGTAGATAAATCAATTTCATCCCCCGAAGTAGATTAATGTCCACGTCTCCTGAAGTATAGACAAATCACGTCCCCATAGAGATGATATTTGATTAGCCCTAGAGTTTTGTACCGCCGTGGAGGTAAGTGCAGGTAAGTGCAATTTGTTTTTTTTTTCTAATTTATTATTTTGTTTATAAATAACTTAATTGGTCTCCCGAAGTAGAAAATATTAAATCACTCGAAGTGGATGAAAGTAAATAAATTGATATTATGGATCACTTGATGTGATTGATAAATTTCATCCCCGTAGTGATGAAACAATAAGTATCATCCATGTAGCGATGAGTAATGATTATTTTGTTTTGTTTGTATATTATAGTTTTATCATATCTCTTGAAGTAGATAGTGAATAAAGATAGATTATCGCCAATTGGAAAGTTAATCAAAATAAGGCATTATGATAATATTGTAAATCTGTTTTGGAGTGCGCATGATTATGTACGCGTTGCTCACATAAGAGGTGTGTTGACTTTTCTTGCTTGATTAATTAGAATTTCAAAAGGTCTAAGGCCATATATAAAGATGGATAGAATTACATTACATGATATGTGTTTTAAATAAACCACGATTATAATTTATTAATATTTTGATTTGGTGATGGATGATGTCATGTGAGTGGTTTGTCCACGGATACACACTAGGATATCATGGTAAAAGGAGGCGAATCCTAGAAGATTGAACTCTACTTGGTAGTGAGTCTATATGGGTTAGGCTCAACTTTAAGGCTCGGGATGGAGTTGGACTGATTTCTCAATATTGGTATATGCGACCGAGCTTGTGGCCAAGTAAGCCTAAACATCATGTATTTAAGTTATGATTTTTGTGCCTCTTGATCATAAGTGATTATATATGTGTTATGAGTTGATCTCGTACATTAAATATGGATTATCATTTAGTTGCTAATTGCAAAATGATATTATTGATTGCACATATAGATTTTATATCATACATCATGACATAATGCTAATATGCTTTGATATATAAGAATTTAAAGAATGGATAGAGCATGTACGATTGAGGATTGACGGTGCATATAGATATGACTATTGGGTAAATTGACCGTATATTGGATAGATACATGATAATGATATCTAAATGAATTGATACATTGATATGTTGATAAATAAATAACGTCATCATGCATCGATTAAAATATTAGCCTCATCTTTGTAGTAATGAGCTAAGATGATATTGTTGATTCCATCTTGCACTTGTAAATTATTTCATATATGATTTGTTTCATAGAAGGTGAAATATAAACTCCTGAAGTGGTTAAACTTATTTGTTTTCTCGTCACCAGAAATTGACATTATTTATGTATCATGAAGTTGATTTGTATTATATCCCCCAAAGTAATTGCATGCAAATAAGAAAAAGACATTTTCTCTCATAGATGATGATGAAATATTGAAATTGAAATTTGAGATAGTTATTGAACCTACAGTATTTGTGAATGATAGTGTTTATTGAAACAAATGATCAATATCTGAATTGATATCCACCTGCAGTGGCCGAATAAATTTTAATTATCTATAGTACATTTATTTTAATTTACTGAGATCACTTTTATTATTTGCTTGTGAGGTGTATATATTTTTGAATTTACTTTTGCACAAAACTCAAAGTGTTTCCAGAAGAAACAACTTGTTAAGAGTTGGTATGTCGTAAACATATGTGGTTTTATATTATATATATTGTTTGTGTTAATAAAAGTTATCTCTTGAAGTAGATAAACTTTTCTCTACATATGAAAGATTATCAACGAAAGAGCCTAGATGATCCAACACATTTGATTCTGCAAACTTGGTCGTATTTGGTTTGTTATTAGTATAATTTGGCTATTTGAAGCTACATGGAATCTATGTTTTATTTATCTATTTGATTTGATTTACATTTTATGTATATGTATATGCATTGGAAATGTTTCTTGAAGAAACCATTATGGGTAGATGATGCCAATTTTATTCAACCAATGATGATTTGGGAGAAGAGTTTGAAGCAAATCCTTGTTAAATTGTGTGAAATCGATAAATTTATTCTTGAGAGCCCGAAGACTCTTTATTGTGGGAACTTGTTCTTAATCTACTTGGGTATGGTCGAACTCAATTAAATAGCTAGCTAAATGACATATGGTTCATAACAACCTCTTTTATTGCCAGATGCAATATATATTGTTACCTCTAGCAGAGGACATAAAGAGGATACGGTGCGCGCGACCGTTGTTAGGATACTGGTCATAATTTTGAAAATGATTATAGATAATCATGTATGAGTCGACTCCCACATCAAGGAGAATGTTGAAGAACAAGTCAAAGATGATGGTTTACCTATTGGATTTGTAATCTCCCAAACTGTGAATGAATCATCGCATGTGTAACGGCCCAGAATTATGATTTCCGGGTTACGTTTCAAGGGATAAAACCCCTTGTTCGGATCTTGCAATACAGGTACGGGTCGAGGTTTCAAACTCATTTTAATATTTGTAGAAAGAGGGATTTCAAACCCTAAAAACATCGAAGGGCCGTTGGGTACCCTTAACCTATCCTAAGACTATGTCGCGGAATCCATTTCAAATGAAAGTAAGGCAAAAGCAAAGTAAAGATACAAGTGTCACGGCAGAACCGGTCAAAACCAAGTCATGAGTGTGTGATTACCATTTTACTAAATTAGGATATTAGCCAGATTCTTCGATTCGCCAAAAGGGAACCCCGTCATATAGACATCGAGCAATCAGAATCTGCAGAAAATACCTTAAAAAAAAGAACGGGGAAAGGAGTCAGATCGAGCCACTCATGGGGGACCGGCAGTCCTCGCTGAGGCCACATAGTATGTGCTATACCTAATAAAGATGCCCTAATGCAGTACGAAATGCAAACACACTAGCATGCTCCTAGTTCATAATAATGTGCAGAAATACTGTAAAGGGCCTAAGACAATGCCAAGTGGCATATCCCTCTCCTACCTCCACCCCTTCCGATAGGTGGAGACTGGCCAGCTCGTGAATACATTCCATCATAATCGGGCGGCACGCATGCCTAACCCGCTCCACAATAAAGCCCGCAGGCATAATATAAGGAAGTTCATGACTCGATTGACTCAGGGTACCCGATGAGGCTGGGCTACCCTATGACCCTAGCAAAGACTCTAGGACTATCACAGATAACGGCCGTTCTGTTTCAAACGCATAAAGTAAACAGATGCTCAATCAATTAGTGCAACCTAAACATGATACTACATGGCATGCTTTTATGCATATGCAACACCTAACATAAAATGCAACAATAGGCATGAATGTCCAACCTGAGTAAGCCCCCTAAGGAACTTACCTGAAGATGCAAAACAGCAGGATAATACAAGCAAAGGCCCAATGCAAGTCCAAATCAATCCAAAAGCAACACACACCTATCATCAAGCCATTTCCATAAGCTACCGATCCATCATTCATACACACGAACCCAAGTCCTCAACATACTTAAAACCAATCGATAGTAAAACCGTTTTCCAAAATCATTCTTCCAATTTCCTTCTCAAAACCAACATCATCAAGCCAAAACAAAATCCCGACATTTAAAATGACACTCTTAACATAACTTCAAGCTCAAGATCAAATAGTTCAAGTTCCGTCAAATCCCTTCTTTAATGTTGAATATTAAGATAATACTTCAAACTCATCTCTCAAACTTCTCCAACTCTTAAATCTCAAGTTGAATCAACTCATTCTTAAAACAATTTCTCAATTCATATTATAGAAATAATTCCGGCATTTTATTTCAAAACAAATCCATCTTCACAACCTTATACATAAATCAAAATCAATAATTCATTTTATAATTTCACGATCGTATAAAATTCATCTTATAATAACGTACTACGTATAATATTATTTTTTAAACCATATAATAATTTCTAGGAAATATTTTATCACAAAACAGGATATAATAATGATAATAATAATCCAACAATTACAATCACCTTTTATATAAACATAGGGCATGTAACAAGTCATAAATCAGTATTAAAACAATAATAATCCAAGTAAGGCCCAAACCCCAAATTCTGAGAGAAGAAGAGGCCCAAACCAATAGCTTAGCCCAACCCGAAATCCCTCTCAAGCCCAGATCCGACCCGAAAGAAGAAGGAAAGAAAGAAAGAGGAAACCCGGCCCAATCGTTCAGCCCGACCCGGAGCAGAAACCGGATCCCATACCCTAAGGAAGCCTGATGACCCGGATCCAAGAAATTGGCCCAAGCCCAAACTGAGGAAGATAGGCAGAGGACCCATCCTCTTCGTTCAGACAAAATACAAGGCCAGACGGAAAACTGACGGAGGAAGAAGGAGAAGGAAGGGCCCTCGCCGGAGCTCTCTCGCCCACCACCAGAGGTCGATCGTCACCCACCCTTTCCCGACAAATTAACTAACACAGAACGAACAAGAAAGAAGGGATTGAAGGCGCTCACCGAGGATCGAATTCGCCACCGGAAGACGTCGTCAGGCTCGATTGAGCTTCGCCGGAGGGAAACCAGCGCCGGAAATGGCCTAGGACGATAATACGAGGTCAAAAGGTGGATCTTTATCGAGTTTGAGAGCGGAAGGAAGGACGGAAGGGCTTACCGCTCTTCAGATTCGAACAGCACAGCGGGAAGGGGAGGCGGCCTGGTGGTTCCGAGGGTGCTGCCGGCTTCTGGAGTTGCTCTCGTCTCGCTCTCGGTCGGAGGAGGAAGCGGAACTCGAGGATGCTGCTGCTGGGTTGCTCGAAATCGGTGCTTCTGGCGTCTAAGGAGGAGGAGCTGTAGTGGTGTGGTGGTGATGGCTTCTTCTGCTGCTCTCGGCGTTGCCCAGGGGTTGCGCTCAAGAGGGCTCGGGAGCGCTTGGGGATGCAGCTCTGGTGGCGACAGAGGTTGGTGGAGGTGGCGTTCACTGGTGGCGGAGGGAGGTTGCTGCGATTCTGAAAACGGAACAAGGGAGAGGGGTGTACTGTTTTGTGGTTTGTGAAAGGGGGTTTATGAAAACAAATGAAATTAAAAAGGGGAGGTATGCTTCAGATTTCAACAGTTGCCTTTGGTCAAATTTACAGATGGTTTGTTGTTTGTTTTCCCAAAAGGAGGGGAATAGAGAAGAGAGAAAAGGAAAGGGGAGGATAAGATTTAACCCAAATGGGGGGGAAGATGAGTTGGATCAATTGTAGAGATCTAGGTAAGAATTGGTGATATGAGACGGAAAGAATTTTCGAATCCCGATGTGAAAGACGGATTCAATCGTTAACGTAAAAAAATTGGGCCGGAATTTGCTTAAAAATTTCGATTTTGATTTAGTAAATTATAGACGAGTTTTCATTGAAATATCCGAATTAAATCCAATTTAAATTTTTTTTTAATTTTTTTTTTTTTCTAAAAGTTATGATTCAAAAATCCGGGCCTTTACAGCATGAAAATGTTAGAATGGTTTAGAGCTTGGTACTTGATGATATGGAAAACCTGAAGTTTTCAGGATGAAATAACTAATGAGTATTTGTATAAAGTCTATACTTGGCATAATTAAACATTATACATATCTCCAAAAGAGCATCAAAATTAGTCCTCGAAGATCTGTTGATATAATCAATCAGTAAACTCATATGAGAAGATGACTCTAGAAGAGCGTCAAAACACTCTAAAGAGAAGGAGTTATGAAAGATAAATTTGGGATCGTGAAAGCCGATAATTGCCAGAAGCATTGGTTTTCCTCTAGTCGAGGTTGTCAAAAGAAGATTCAACACATAATAAATAGATTACCCATATTGGAAATATGGATGTAATATGGAAACATTATCAATGAAATTGATGTGTTGGATAAATGAGCATTGAGAAGCTGACAATTAAATCGACCAAGTGAAGTCGTTACTTATGAGATTATCATTTTGAATAATGCTAATGCATGGAATGACCCAGTAGAGTCATCAATAATAGCTAACAAGTAGGCATGAATATCAAGAGATTGATTCGATTTTGGTCAACAATAGAATAAATTCTCCTTCTTGTAATTTATCTCCAGTAGAGAGCTTGGTATTTACATGTTCAGTATAGGCATCGACATGATCAGTATAGACGCCAAAATCTCCCCAGATTACACTAAGTTGTTGTAAATCAAGAAAGTTGATGTATATGGAGGATTGAGTCCCCATAGATGATCAAATACCTAGAGTTTATCACGGATGATAAAATACTCGGTATTTAGGGGGAGAGGAAAAGGAGATCAAGAAGCAATATATTGCATGGAAGAGAAGTAAACCAATGTACTAGCATGATTTAGATCGAGGTTCTAGTAGTAACTTCAAACAATGGTGATATGTCCACTAGTATAAAACTCTTGAAGAGATTTCATGAACGTTGACAGTGTTAGAATTGATTATGAGTTGTTTTGAAATGACCAGATCCTTGATTATCCAATAAGCAGATGATTAGTTGGAAATTAGTTGAAAGCTTTAAAAATATCTCGACCTGTAGCTCGAGTGTACAAAGAGAGATATATTACGATATGAAGACAAATGATCTTTTCATCTTTGATTAGATTGGGAAATGATATTAAGTCCAGAAGTACCATGTTTTTATAAAATTGGTGATTTATATGCTAAATTGAGGGGAAGAAAAGTTGTACTCTTTTCCTTAACTTTGGTTTTTGTCCCATTTGGGTTTTCCAAAGCAAGGTTTTTAACGAGACAACTCCCCTCACAAGGATACATGGTATATCCCAAATTCTAGAAAGAAATAATTCATGCAAAGATCGATAAATTATTTAAGCATGAAGTTTTTGGACCTGTAGCTCCAACATTGAAAAGTGTAGTATCAATTGGTTTTAAGTGGGTGTTCGTACAAAGGAAAATATAAAGTCAAACTGATTGGAGTTGGACAAAAGCCTATTAAAGGTCACATTAGAATGTATTCACTAGGAGTGAATATAATTTTGGCTCCAAATGTAAATGACCAACGTTGTAAGTGCATACCCATATAAATGGAAATGATCGATTAAAAATGCCTGAAGCATTATTAACAAAGTTCTGTCACATGCAGTTGGTTAAAGATCCTTATTAGAGTACATGAATTACCTATACTTGTGAAAGTGGTGACATTTTATTAGGTCCTGAAGGACCATACAAAGTTGTACTCTTTTCCTTGATCTTGGTTTTTATCCCACCAGGTTTTTCCAAGGTAAGGTTTTTAATGAGGCAACTTAAGCACCATTTAATACATCAGATCCCCCAGATCAACAATGAAAAGCACACTAGGTCCTGAAGTACCTTATGCTTATGCATCCAAAGCAGCTCAACAACAATACATGAAAGTCAAGCGCGTCAAAGTCAATCACGAAGACATTCCAGCTTATACACATCAAAGACAATGTTGAGATTCGACCATAAGCTCATGAAGACGGCGACATTAAGAGGAATGAGAAGACTTCGAGGAGGATGTTGAATTCAGGGGGAGTATACACGCACTGCACTCTTTTTCCCTTCGATCAGGTTTTATCCCACTGGGTTTTCCTGACAAGGTTTTTAATGAGGCAGAACAACAAGAGCGTCCATAGAAGGCTGCACTCTTTTTCCCTAAGCTATGGTTTTGTCCCATTGGGTTTTCCTAGCTAGGTTTTTAACGAGGCAGTTGGCGGAATAAAGATTTTACATCCAAGGGGGAGTGTTATAATATTATTATGTGGATGTACAAAGATATACACTTTACTAAGATAGAGTTTTGTCTTTTATAGATAGATTTATCTTATACTTGGAGCCCAAGGATATGACTCCTATATATGTATTGGTTGATACTCTACAAGCAATTCAATTGAATACAATCTCATATTATCCCCTCTTCTTTTGCCCTAGTTTATAACATATAGTTATTTGTCAATGAAGTACTACTGACATGAAAAATACATATTTAACCAGTTTTTAAAATTTTAAAAAGAAAATTAAAGATATGCAGTCTTTCTAAGAACATTAATTGGGAAAAATCACACCTTTAAAAACAAGGGAAAACTAATTAAAATACCCTCGCCTTTGGGGTATAGTAAAAATATATCCTCAACTTTTAAATGTAATAAAAATATCCCGACCTTTGAGGGTAGTGGTAATATATTATCACGGGTTTTCTCACATGTCAAAAATGCTGACAAGGCAGGCTACGTGAATTTTTTTTACAAGGATTTTCTTGAACGGTTTCCTTAGGAAAAAAATAAATAGTTGGACCGGGTTCATACCCAACGCCTTTTCCTTTCTCCTATCTTCTTCCGTAGTCGCCTCATGAATTGTCTTCCTGGTCTTTCAAGCAGCTCATGGTTCCTCTTCAATGGAAGTTGATAACTCCCTCCCTTGATGAAAATCGGAATAAAGTTTCAAAGGCCTTGACAGGATGTTTGTGTCAAAGGTCTTGGAGCTTTAACAGTTGATGAAATCCAAAACCTGTTCTATATGCCCGAATATTATTTAATATTATTATATACTTCCTTTATATTATATATATGTGTAACTAATCTTTCAGGAAGTATTTTCGAAATTACTTCTTTCCTTATGGTGCATATTGAGGAGATCCAAATTGAGAGATCATATCTTCGCAGTGTCCAAAAATAGAAGATCCGGGCGCGCCATGATCCAAACTAGCCGTTGTTGAAGATCCGGTGTTGAAGATCCTTATGCGCCATGTTGCTTATATAAAGGAAAGGAAGAAGAAGACAAAACAGACAAGTGTTACACGAGCTTTCATTTATTCAAGCGAGATCTGTCTTCCAAGTGTACTCTCTGATAGCGCTCAAGAGTTTGTTGTTTCTTTTCAAAGCCTTTGAGAGTTACACTGTGAGCTTATAGGATATATTTATTTATAGTGTTACTCGAGAGTTTGTAACTGGGGAAGTTGCACTAGGCTATTGATTTGTGAGAGTAAGAGGATTGTACTAGATAGCTGAGAGAGGTGGGGCTCTTCTAGATTGGTCTAGGACTCCAAGGGAACGTGAGTTGACTAGATTGCAATTGTATAGGAGAGAGGCTTCTCGGTGAGCTATTAGGATCCTAAGCTAAGCGGATCAATAAAGCCTTTTGAATCCTAGGGTTGTGGAAGAACCCTAGGCGGGGACGTAGGCCAAGTTCGTGCCGAACCTCGTAAACAATTACTTGTGTCCTTTATCTATTGCTTTACCTTATTTCCGCACTTGGTTCGATTGTCTAACTTTGTGATTCAGGTTTAATCTCAAAGGGTTTTATACAAGCTCCAAAAGTCTTGAGACTTTCTGCGAAAAACGGGCATACTCTATTCAACCCCCCTTCTAGAGTATTTCTATATTACCTTGTTTTATATTATCAAACCTTCAATTGGTATCAGAGCTTTACTCACTGCTTTTGATCTAACAATCTTGTGAGTTTTTGATCATGTATGGTGAAGCAAGCGGAGGATTTGCACAGGGAAGGTCCACGAGCAGACCACCACTCTTTGTAGGAAACAACTTTGTCCACTGGAGATCCTTGATGAAAATGTTCATTATAGATCAAGATCTGGAACTTTGGAACATTATTGAGAATGGTCCGAATATTCCAGAGAAAGAAGGACCAAATGGAACCAAAGTCGCAACGAAGGAGTCTGAGTACATCCAAGCAGATCTTGAACTCGTCTCCAAAAACTACAGGGCTATTAACTTACTTTATTGTGGTATTAGCACTGGTGAGTTTAACCGTATTTCATCTTGTAGGTCAGCTAAAGAGATTTGGGACAAACTGGTCGTCACCTATGAAGGAACGAGCCAAGTGAAAGACACCAAGATCAGCATCTTCCTTCGAAAGTATGAGCTCTTCAAGATGAAGTCTGATGAGACAATCAAGGCCATGTTCAGACGATTCACAGAAATCACCAACAACCTTGACTCTCTCGGCAAGAGCTTTACCAACGTTGAGAAAGTGAGGAAGATACTGAGGTGCCTCCCAAAGGAAAAATGGGGTCCAAAAGTAACAGCTATTGAGGAAGCACAGGACCTCACCACTCTACCCCTCGATGACCTTCTTGGAAAGCTGATCACGCACGAGATGATCCTTAATGAAGACGATGGAGAACTTCCAGCTAGCACTAAGAACTTGGCACTCAAGTCTAAGAAAGATGAGCCTAAAGATGGATCTGATTCCGAAGAAGAGGATGACGATGAGTGATAACATCTATTTTAGTCATATTTTAGGATTGCATTTGCATATTAGTTTAGGTCATTTTCATACATATTTATCTTATTTTATATTTCATTTATTTTATTTTGCATTTTCGGAGTCTACACCGAGTGTTTATTTATTTCAGGCATTTTGAGGCTATTATTGTGGAAATTCAAGAGTTTATACGAAGGAGCGAGCATGGCTGGATCGGAACTTGAAAGCTAAAGTGCGAAAATTGCCAAATTGAGATTTTATGGGTTGAAATTTGTACTTAAGTGTTGGGCTGAATTTTAATTAATTAATTTCATGTGCTGAAAGTGTAATTTTCTTAAAGTTATGTTATATATACTTCGTATGAACAGAAGTGAAAGGGGGAGGAGGTTTGGAGTTTGGACTAGCGCCGTACACTGCTTCGGCCGAGGGTTTTAGTTTAGCTTTTCGTTATTTCTTTTCGGTATTCCACTCTGGATCGAGGACGAAGATTTCGGTTTGCATATTATTCTAGACTTTGATCTATTTCTGTCTATAATTTATTTCATTGTTTATTATAATATGTTTGGTTGATTTCTCCGTTCTAGGGTTTGGGTGATCCCGATGATTATTTAGTAGCGTTAGTATTGATATTCGTTTGTCTGAGAATTTGTTAGATTCAATCCTAATATGCTTAATCTAATTGATTTCATGATTGATTGGAGTCCTGTTAGAATTTGAGACCGAAAGGAGATAAGACTAATAGGACAATTAGGTAAGGGTTTGAGGCCGAAAGGCGATAACTTACTATCACAACCTTATGATTGAACCTGGAATTTTATAATTGTGAAAGCTTTATAGATTCCTTGTGGATTAATAGCTATCGTAGAAACTCTAGGTCGAGATTGTATTTGATTGAGCGCGAAAGCGGATATTGATGTAATTGAGATTTAGGTTCTAAGAGCGTAAAGGGTTTGAATTGGTTGCTTGAGACCGAAAAGAAAATGGTTAACCAATTTAGGCACAATTACTATGAGAATGAAAGGAGATTAGTAAGTACCTTAGATAGCTACTTTCAACAAACTCAGACAATGTGGCACGAATATCGTTATTAATCTAATAAAGAATTGTTGTGGTGATCCTTTATCCTAGATTTGCCTCGTTCTATTGTGTTTGAATACCACCTTTCGTATAGTTATTTAGAGTTTAGTTGGTTACTTTCTCCATCCGTATTAATATTTGTCCTTCATTTTATTGGCTTAGTTTAATCGGTTTGAAATTACGATCGATACCACATAGTCCCTGTGATTCGACACTCGATATACTACAACTGAACCCCATGCACTTGTGGGTGTAGGTTTTAGCCTATCAAGTTTTTGGCGCCGTTGCCGGGGACTTTTGTTAGTATTGATTGTTTATTTTGAATTGATTTATCTAAGTCTTTCTTTTGCTTTTGATTTCCTTCCTTTTTATTTTTGATTTCAGGTTGTGCTCTTATCAAGGATTATGCATATTATTGTGAGTTTTGTGGAGCTTTTGGTCATGTAGCTAGTGATTGCCCGGTATTGAAAGCTCCGTTTGGAAAGGAACAAGAGGTGTACTACTCGTTGCATCCTCACCTTTCTTATGAGATGGATATCATCGAGTGATATGCACCACCTGGGTGTCGAGATCAAGCTTCACAAATTTCACAAGAATCGTCCGAGCTGAGTCACATGGAGAAATTCTTCACTGAACTGGAGACTCGACTTGCAAGGATCCAAGCCGATTTTGAAGATGAGATGTTAAAGATCCAAGAGACTCAACAAATGAAGTTTCCATGTTTTTCAGAATTTTTATGTGTTCAAGTTGAGGCTAGTGACAATGACGATTGTACTGTTGTCTTTCTTGAGATGCAGGTTTTCGAAGACATGAAGATTTTTGAGCATGAAGAGCGGGTGTCATTATTAAAGTTTAGCGAAGACACCAAGGGACGAGATGCTAAGGAGTCGATGAGCATATTCCTATGGAGGTTGAGTGAGAAACGATCGCATCTATTCTACTCCAAGAAGACGCTGTTGGATGGGTGGATCAAGCCATGGAGCATCCATTCTGGGAGATACAAGCATTTTCGTATGAACAAGGTCAAGCTAAAAGACCGTAAATAAACACCTCTCAGAACGAGGTAAGTTCTTTTATCATAGTTTTCTTGTCTATCTCTCTTAAAAAAAAAGAGCCCTGAAGGCTCCCGTCTCCCTCTTCCTCTCATTTCTCCTTCGCTGTCCACGTCTCCGCCCGGACACCGCCGGAACGACTTTCTTCCTCGCCCGATTCCTCTGCTCCACAATCGTCGGCGCCACACTCTATCCATGGTTGCCTCCTTCACCGCCACCCTTCCCACCTCCGCCTATTATCACCGTCGGCCACCTTCGCGCATCAGACTCTCCCTTCCAATCCCCGATCCATGTCTGTGCCGGCTTCCAGCAATAGCACCATCGGTCTCCCTCGCCCCTGCCTTCGCTCTGTTTCAGTTCACCTCGCTCCTCCCCGCCTCTCAAAGCCTCAGTCGACCCCAGTTCCACCCGACGTAGCTGCGACTCCACTCTGATTTCGATTTTGGTCAGGTAAGTGCTGGTATGCATCTAAATTTCAATTTCAATTTCTGTATTATTTGATTGAGGAGATATTATTGAATCGTTGCTTCTGTGGCATCGAAATTCTTTTTAATGCTGATAACATGTGATCCTCTATGCTGGAGAGGGTGAATTGCTGTGCTGAACGCGACAAAACATATTTGTGTTGATCTTGCTGAATTGATTTGGCTACTTCATGCCGGGGCTTGATTTATAGGGAGCTCATTTAGGGAGCTCATTGCTTGGTTGACGAATTTAAGCATGCCTAGGTTGTTTCAGTGTAGGAGTTCATTTACTTGTTAGTTCTATACTCCCTGCAATCACTCGATTATCTTTTTTTTTTCATTGACATAAGTGATTGAGTAGGAACTACAAGTTATTTGGCTATTTGTTACTGGTTGTTCTTGTCTAGACTTGCTAAATTTCATACTCCCTGAAGTCACTTTGAGTGCACTGATTTTTATCGAATTGCGAATGAGTAATTGCTGGACTTGTTTCAATTTGACCTTGTCCTTTGATCATTCTACTAGACTTTTTGCTTACATGATTTCTCCACTGAGAGTCTGGTTGATCTTAGGTGCATTCACTTTGCTGGATAGTTTATTTGCAAATGTGTGATGGTTTAGGTGCTCTTCTAATTCTTGCTAGTTTTGCACTCTCTGCAGTCACTTGAATTCTTTGATTGTTATCGGCATGTGACTGAGTGCAACTGCAATACTTGTTTTGATTTGATCATGTTAACATTTGAGTTGATGTAGTGTCGATCTTTATTGATTATTGGATCCTAGTTGCTGTGTGATATTATTGTACTTGTTAGGCTTGTGTCTGTGTTTGTTTTTTGTGTTGTGTACAGGCCAAATTACAAAGGAGATGCAGCTGAAATTTGATCAAATATCACGGATGGTTCCATACAACTAGCACTACTACCTCTTAACTTGGATTGCTCGAGTGTGCCTATTCTTTAGTGAGTTTCCTCTTCCCTTACTCTTTCTTTTTCTCTACTTTGAGGACAAAGTAGATTTTAAGCATGGGGTGGGGGTAACTCACTTGTAATTCACATGTAGCTCATGTGTAACTCCGTTTTGCATATATTTTTTTCATTTTTTGTTCTTTTTCATGTGCATTTCATGCATTGCATTTGCATATAGATGTTTTGAGATGAATCACTGCTATAAAAATTCCTTGCTCTTCTTGAAGAACATGTCATTTCATTGATTGAAATTGGTTGATGATATCCTCTAAGGCATGTTGAAAAAGGCTTGTGATGATTTAGATTATTGGGTTTATGTTCTAATTTTTTCAAAACTGATCATTGCTTGAGACTTGTTGAGATTGAGATTCTAAGACAAAAGCCGTGAGCTTCTGAGCTTAGGACTGAAATTCATGAGTCCTGATTCTTTTGTGTGTGAATTGCTCATCTTGATTGCTCTATCTTCAGAACTTGCGTTAGAACCTCTTGATGTCACATATATGACTTGTGTGCATTGCATAAATATGATTGAGGCAATTTTGGTTAGCCTATTATCCCTTCCTACCCATTTATCATATCCTTTGCTTGAAGCCCATTGAGCCTATTTGCCTATTCATTTGTAGCTCCACAAGATTATTCTTAAGCCTATTTTAGCCTCGTTTACCCATCCGGGAATTAGGATGAAATAGATTTATCTATAGTTTTATGGACAAGAAGGAATATATGCTTTGAGTGATTTATGTATTGAGTGGAGGATTTGTGCTTCAAATGTAAGTTTCTTGTGATGAAGAAATAAAAAAAAGAAAGAAAAAAAAAGTGAAAAAAAAAAGAAAAAAAGGAATAAAATTCGTCATCACTAGAGAAATGTTTGTGAAAAGGGAATGTGTTATCAAAAGTTGAGAGTTTGAGCTTAATTGATTATGTGGTGTGGTTGTTGTGAGAAATTTGGTATGTGTGTTGAAAAAAAAAAAGATGAATTGTGGTGGAAGTTTAGGGAGTAATTCTATTTCCCGGATTTAGCACCATATGACCAAAGAATCCATACCTTTTGTTTCTTACCTTAGCCCCATTACAACCTATGAAAAGACCTCATGATTTATGTTTATGTGCATAGTCCAAGTGGTGGAGAGTTAGGACGCTAATTCAAGCTTATGGTAGATGAGTCTTCAAGATTTGAGCTAGAGCGAAACTTTTATACCTAAGACACATGAGTGAGAGTGTTCCACAAAATATGTCCTATGTGAGGTCTTGGAATTGATGTTTTGACTTGTCTCTGGTATGATTTGCTTATCTTGTTTTGAACCCAATGACTAGATCTAAATGGGCAAACACATTGCTTGGATAGAAACCGAAAACTTTCTTGTGTGTATTTATACTTGTTCTTGCTTGAGGACAAGCAAGGTTCAAGCATGGGGTGATTTGATAACATCTATTTTAGTCATATTTTAGGATTGCATTTGCATATTAGTTTAGGTCATTTTCATACATATTTATCATATTTTATATTTCATTTATTTTATTTTGCATTTTCGGAGTCTACACCGAGTGTTTATTTATTTCAGGCATTTTGAGGCTATTATTGTGGAAATTCAAGAGTCTATACGAAGGAGCGAGCATGGCTGGATCGGAACTTGAAAGCTAAAGTGCGAAAATTGCCAAATTGAGATTTTATGGGTTGAAATTTGTACTTAAGTGTTGGGCTGAATTTTAATTAATTAATTTCATGTGCTGAAAGTGTAATTTTCTTAAAGTTATGTTATATATACTTCGTATGAATAGAAGTGAAAGGGGGAGGAGGTTTGGAGTTCGGACTAGCGCCGTACAGTGCTTCGGCCGAGGGTTTTAGTTTAGCTTTTCGTTATTTCTTTTCGGTATTCCACTCTGGATCGAGGACGAAGATTTCGGTTTGCATATTATTCTAGACTTTGATCTATTTCTGTCTATAATTTATTTCATCGTTTATTATAATATGTTTGGTTGATTTCTCCGTTCTAGGGTTTGGGTGATCCCGATGATTATTTAGTAGCGTTAGTATTGATATTCGTTTGTCTGAGAATTTGTTAGATTCAATCCTAATATGCTTAATCTAATTGATTTCATGACTGATTGGAGTCCTGTTGGAATTTGAGACCGAAAGGAGATAAGACTAATAGGACAATTAGGTAAGGGTTTGAGGCCGAAAGGAGATAACTTACTATCAGAACCTTATGATTGAACCTGGAATTTTATAATTGTGAAAGCTTTATAGATTCCTTGTGGATTAATAGCTATCGTAGAAACTCTAGGTCGAGATTGTATTTGATTGAGCGCGAAAGCGGATATTGATGCAATTGAGATTTAGGTTCTAAGAGCGTAAAGGGTTTGAATTGGTTGCTTGAGACCGAAAAGAAGATGGTTAACCAATTTAGGCACAATTACTATGAGACCGAAAGGAGATTAGTAAGTACCTTAGATAGTTACCTTCAACAAACTCAGACAAGGTGGCACGAATATCGTTATTAATCTAATAAAGAATTATTGTGGTGATCCTTTATCCTAGATTTGCCTCGTTCTATTGTGTTTGAATACCACCTTTCGTATAGTTATTTAGAGTTTAGTTGGTTACTTTCTCCATTCGTATTAATATTTGTCCTTCATTTTATTGGCTTAGTTTAATCGGTTTGAAATTACAATCGATACCACATAGTCCCTGTGATTCGACACTCGATATACTACAACTGAACCCCATGCACTTGTGGGTGTAGGTTTTAGCCTATCAATGAGGATGATCCTTTTGCTCTTATCACAAGAGGCCTTGCTCGAATTCTCAAAATGAAGAAGCAATTCAACAACAAGGATGGATCAGAGTCTTCAAAATTTTGAGGTAAGCCTCAATACAATAAGTATGAAAAGAAGACTAAACCATTGTCTTATTTTGAATGTGGTGAAATAGATCATCTTGTGAAGGACTGCCCTCAAAAGACAAAGAGCCAGTCCAAGAAGGGTGACAAATGGAAGAAGAAAGTCATGGTGGCAACTTGGAGCGATTCCGACTCTGACTCCGATGATGAGAAGGCTAATATTTGTCTTATGGCCTCAGAAGATGAATCCCACGATGAAAAGCTTGAAGCTACTGTAAGAGAACTTATGGCAAGTCCAAAAGAGGTATTGTCGGAATTCCTTTCCAATATGATTGCCAATGAAGAGAAGCTTATTGCCCAAACTAACATTCTTATTAAGAGAACTGTGGATCAGGAAAGAACTATTGAGGATCTGTCTATGAGGGTTAAAAGTCTTGAAGCTTCTTATTCAGATCTTGACATTAAAGTCAAGACGCTTGACTCAGAGAAATCTGAACTCAAGCAAGATCTCTCCTCTCTAAGAAATGAGCATCATGACTTAGAGAACGAGAAGATCTCCCTGAATAATAAGATTCAAGACCAACAGACAGCCCTCATAAGTTTTACCAAATCCAAAGGTACTCTCGATAGGATGTTGGGTGAGCAACAAAGCTCTCTAAACAAAAGTGGTATTGGTTACAATCCAAGGTTTTTAAAGAAGCAACACATTACCACTTTTGTAAAGGCAAAAGGAAGCAGAACCTCTCCTATATATCACCATTGTGCAAGAAAGGGACATGTAAAAGAGACCTGCCCCTATAGAAGAAAGGATCCATATATTATTCGCAATACATTTCCTGTTCATTTGAGAAAAGAACGGATAACACAAGTTTGGGTTCCAAAAGGCACTATTTTACCAAATATGGTTTACCCCAGCAATGGATCCAAATTCGCTTATTGGTCTAGCCACAAAGGTTGATGTTTGTCTGGCAGGAGATCACCAAGGTGAAAGAACACAAATGGATTATTGATAGTGGATGCTCAAGGCATATGGGTGGGAAGAGTTCTCTCTTTCATAATCTAAAGGAGCAATCCACGGGAACAATCACTCTTGGTGACAAAGGAAAATGTGACATCGTTGGTATTGGTAGTGTTGGAAGTGATTCCAGCCATAGTATTAAAAATGTCTATCTTGTTAATGGTTTAAAGTATAATTTGCTTAGTGTCTCTCAATTATGTGATAATGGCAACAATGTCAGATTTAACAAGAAAAGATGTATAGTGTGCAGAGAAGATACAGGTGAAGTTATATTGACTGCATATCGTTACAACAATATATACGCCGTAAATGCTGATCAAGTGGCACAAGGAAGCTTAACCTGTCTAAAAGCTTTGACGGACGATCCAAAACTCTGGCACATGAGACTCGGTCATGTGAGTCCACATACACTACAGAAGCTTGTGTCCAAAGGGCTTGTAAGAGGGCTACCTGAGATGGACTTCAAAGGTATTGATATGTGCAATGCATGCACACGAGGTAAACAAACACGTAGCTCGTTCAAACCCAAAAAGGTTGTAAGTTCTTCTAAACCCCTTGAACTTTTACATATGGATTTATGTGGTCCTATGTGAGTCAAATCTCCCAATGGTAAAAAGTACATGCTAGTTGTTGTTGATGATTTTTCTAGATATACTTGGGTTGCTTTTTTAAAAGAATCAGAGGCCTTATTTGAGTTTTCAAAACTTTGTAAGGAGTTGCAAACTTTAAGAAACGAGCCCATAGTGTCAATTCGGAGTGATCATGGTAGGGAGTTTGATCAACTTCAGTTTGATTTGTTTTGTGATAAATATGGCATCTCCCATAACTTTTTTGCTCCTAGGACACCTCAACAAAACGCGGTTGTGGAACGCAAGAACCGCACCTTAGAGGATATGGCCAGGACTATGCTTTTAGAAATGCATTACCTAAAACCTATTGGGCTGAAGCTGTTAACACAGCTAACTACAATTTGAATCGTTGTCTTATTCGTTCCATCTTAAAGAAAACTCCTTATGAACTTTTCAAAGGCCGCAAACCACTTATATCTTATTTTAAACCCTTTGGCTGTACTTGTTTTGTTCATAACAATGGAAAAGATAACCTTGGGAAATTTGATGCGCGTAGTGATGAAGGTATATTTCTTGGCTACTCCACGAGTAGCAAAGCCTATAGAATCTTCAATAAAAGGACCCAATTAGTTGAAGAAAGTATACATGTTATATTTGATGAATGCAATGACGGTTCTTTGAGTGAAAGTGTTGCAGATATAGATCTTAACATCCATGCAGAGAACGAGGAAGGTGATGATGCTGCTACCAAGAACACAGAGAAAATGAACATGCAGGAACAGATTCTCAACACTGAAGAATTGGCCCAAGGTGTTGAAGACTCGTCCAAAGCCCTTGGTGTCCAATCCAACAGTGTTGAAGCGTCAGAAACTGCTGTAACTGAACCTAACAGGACCACGGAGTCAGATGTACCACAAGTCAATCCTACTGGTGTGACGAATCAAGGAGCTGAGGCTAGCAAAAGGAAATTCAAATACTCCTCATCACACTCATTAAAGGATATCATTTCTGACCCTACCTCTAGTGTTCAAACTCGTTCTAAACTTAAAGATCTTTGTGCTTTTCACGCGTTTGTTTCTCTTATTGAGCCAAAGAAGGTAGATGAGGCACTTCAAGAGCCAGATTGGATCATTGCTATGCAAAGTGAGCTTAACGAATTTGAAAGAAACAAAGTCTGGACCTTGAAGCCTAGGCCAAAGCATCAATCAGTCATTGGAACACGATGGGTATTTCGAAACAAGCTAGATGAGAATGGTAAGATCGTGAGAAACAAGGCAAGGCTTGTTGCTCAAGGCTACAATCAAGAGGAAGGTATTGACTACGAGGAGACCTTTGCTCCCGTAGCCAGGCTTGAAGCCATTCGCATTTTATTAGCATTTGCATCTTTTATGAGAATAAAGTTATATCAAATGGATGTCAAGTGTGCTTTTCTTAATGGTTTCTTGGAGGAAGAAGTTTATGTGGCTCAACCCCCAGGTTTTGAAAGTTCAGAATTTCCCAATCATGTTTATAAACTTGACAAAGCGCTTTATGGTTTGAAACAAGCCCCAAGAGCTTGGTATGCGCGCTTGTCAAAATATCTTTTAGAAAATGATTTTAAAAGGGGGTTGATCGACAAAACTCTTTTTATCAAGACCAAAGGAAAGGACATTTTGGTTATTCAAATTTATGTTGATGATATATTATTTGGTGCTACTAACACATCTTTGTGCAAGGAATTTTCTGACATCATGTGCAGTGAATTCGAGATGAGCTTGATGGGTGAACTCAACTTCTTTTTGGGATTACAAGTTCATCAATCCAAAAAAGGGATCTTTGTCAACCAAAGCAAGTACACTAAGGATCTCTTGAAGAACTTCAAGATGGATCAATCCAAAGCAACCAAGACTCCCATGAGCTCAACATTGTCTCTAGATCAAGACAAGACTGGGAAAAGTGTCAATCAAAAGGAGTATCGAGGAATGATTGGATCTTTATTATATCTCACGGCTAGTAGACCTGACATCATGTTTAGTGTTTGCATGTGTGCTAGGTTTCAAGCTGATCCTAAAGAATCTCACCTTGTGGCTGTGAAAAGGATCTTTCGATATCTCAATGGCACTAAGGAGCTTGGACTATGGTACCCAAAGCAAAAGGATTTCACATTAATTGGATATTCTGATGCAGATTTTGCAGGCTATAAGGTGGATAGGAAGAGCACATCAGGATGTTGCCAATTCCTAGGAGCATCCTTGATCAGTTGGCACTCAAATAAACAAAACTCAGTCGCTCTATCCACTGCAGAAGCCGAATACATTGCAGTTGGAGCCTGTTGCTCCCTAATCCTTTGGATAGCTCAACAAATGCGAGATCTTGGCATCAACCTCAAAGGCATTCCAATTAAGTGTGACAATACAAGTGCCATCTCCATCACTAAGAATCTTGTTCAGCATTCAAAGACCAAACATATTGATGTAAGGCATCATTTCATTAGAGACCATGTTGAAAAAGGTGATGTGTCCATTTCGTTTATTTCAACTGATTACCAATGGGCTGACATTTTTACTAAGCCTTTGGCAGAGGACAGGTTCACCTTCATAAGATGAGAGATTGGGATGCTTAACAAGGATGCACTTTCGTAGGGGGAGCATTCCCTTTACGAAAGATAAATTCTACTTAGTGTCAAGACCCTTGAGAATTATGTCAAGGTTTGTGAACTAAATGGTAGATCACATATATCGGATCACATATTTTTGGTTAATATCTTTCTAGATATTTAATCAATTATATTTTTATCGGATTTCAAAATTGCCTTTTTATGTTATATTTTTAACCGTTGAGCTATCTTAATTTTGGAACTAAATATTTCGGTTATTCAGTCCGATTTTAATGGAATAGTTTGAATTTTGAATTGGAAACTTTTCAAATTTTGGCAATGATATCATTTCTTCCCTTGGAACTCTAAACCCGTCCCATCACTCCATCATCTCTCTCTACTTAAACCCACTTCTGTACCCGATTCCTTCACACTCTCAAAACTTATCCAAACCCTTTCACCTTCACCTTCTTCAACCTCTCAACCTATTCTAAGAAAAACCCTAGCTGATTTCCTCTATGGCACCCAAAACAAAGAAAGCTTCCACACCCAAAAGACTTGGCGCCACCCCCAAGGGACGTCAGGTCTTTGCCACCTCTCCCACACCTGAACCCACTCCTCAAGCCATTGTCCCAACTGTTGTCCAGAGCACCATCGCTGAGAGCACGGCCACTGTTACCAATGGCTCTCAAAAGCGCTCTGCTAAGAAGCCCCTCAGTGCGAAACAGAAAGGGAAAAAGAAGATTTTGGCTGAGGAAGTGGACGAGGAAGAGGAGGAAGATGATCTCGACGCCATCCTGGAAAGAGATGCTGCCAAGGAAGCCGAAGAGGAAGCCTTGAAGAAGAAAAAAGGCCGATGAGGAGGCCGAGCTTGCAAGGAAACTGGCCGAGGAGGAAGCTGAGAGGATTCGGAAGGAAGCCGAAGCCGAGGAGGTTCCATCTGAGGAGGAGCCTAAGGAAGAAGACGAAGAGCAAGAGGGATCTGGAGAGGACGAGGAAGCTGAAGGAGATGAAGTAGGGTCCGGTGAGGACTCGGGGTCTGAGGAAGAGGAGGAAGAATCTCCCTCTCCTTCTCCTCCTCCCCCGTCTCCAAAGAAGCGGAAAGCCCCAATTGCTGTCAAGCCTCCATCTCCCAAGCGCACCAGGAAGGGCACCCTCAGAAGTCTTGAGGCGCCTGCCAAGAGAGCTGCTCCGACAATTGCTCGCAGGAAGAATGCCGATCCACCTGCCTACATCCAGGTAAACCAATCCTTGCCCTCCTCTTGGTTTGAAAATGCTGAGACTGCTGGTAAGTGGGTAGATGAGTTTCGAACTCGTAGGATTTGCTGTTCTGATTTTTTGGATATTGAGTTCTTCGAAGCTTTGAAGCTACCCTGCATTGATCTTCTCAAAAAATCCCCAGACTGGACCCTACTCAATCTTGAAACCGTTTACTATCCCCAGCTTACCCACCTGTTCTACATTAACCTAAAAGCCAAACACGACACCAATGGTTGGTCTTTGGAGTCTGTTGTCAAAGGGGTTAGAATCTCTTTCAACTCCAATGACTTTGCAGATTTCCTTGGCCTACCTAGCCCATGTCCACCCTCTGAAATACACCCCTCAAAAGAAAACTGCATCATTCTTGCCCGAGCCAAGTACCTCCTACCCGAAGCATCCAACAGCACCTCAAAGCAACTCACCCACTCATCCCTTACCCCTGAGGCAAAAATTATTTTCAACATCATTGTTCGATGCCTCTTACCCCGTCTTAACTCTGGCTCGCTCCTTACTGACAATGCCATGGTCCTCCTTTACCGTATCCTCAATGGCCTTGATCTTGATCTGGCCAACACCATTTTAGGATCCATGTCTCACACAAGAAAAGCCAGGAAAGGAACCCCCCTCCCTTTTGCTACCCTTTTGACCCCACTCTTCAAATTAAGCTTCTGGAGTTGATTTAAAAAATGAAGAACAGCAGCGTCATATGGGTAAGTTCGACTCCAAGAGCCTTGAAAAGATTGCCATTACTCGGTCTCCCCAAGGGACCTTGAGTCTTGCCACTCCTTCAAAAGCTCTTCCCACTGCTTCAGCCGTTGATGAACGCATGGACAACCTGGAGTTGGGCTTGGAGGAAGTTTGCCTGGATATCAAGGAGCTGCACAAGGAGGTTATGACGGAGATGAGCGGGATATCCAAGATGCTGCAAGGTCTGTGGACGAGGCTCACTGATGATGCTCCGGACGACGAAGCTTAAACCCTACCCTATCCCTATCCCAAACTTGATACATTGCTGGTTTTTGGAAACAATTTCAAAACTTTTGGTGACTGTTTTACCTCCTCCCTTTGTTGAAAGACAAAAAGGGGAAGATGATCTGTGGTTGTTTAGACTTGAAAACCTTTTTGCTTGAAGGTCTTGGAAGACCTTGGTTTTTGATTTTTGGTTTTCGGTTGGATGGCTTTTTCATGCTTTAAAAATTTGATCCAACATTTGTCTAACCCATGCAGGTACTTAGTCTGATTTCTCTTATATTATTTAGGCTTGACTAAGTTGCAGGGATGCACAGGTTTTGTCTTTCATCAAGGGGGAGATTGATAACTCCCTCCCTTGGTGAAAATCGGAATAAAGTTTCAAAGGCCTTGACAGGATGTTTGTGTCAAAGGTCTTGGAGCTTTAACAGTTGATGAAATCCAAAACCTGTTCTATATGCCCGAATATTATTTAATATTATTATATACTTCCTTTATATTATATATATGTGTAACTAATCTTTCAGGAAGTATTTTCGAAATTACTTCTTTCCTTATGGTGCATATTGAGGAGATCCAAATTGAGAGATCATATCTTTGAAGTGTCCAAAAATAGAAGATCCGGGCGCGCCATGATCCAAACTAGCCGTTGTTGAAGATCCGGTGTTGAAGATCCTTATGCGCCATGTTGCTTCTATAAAGGAAAGGAAGAAGAAGACAGAACAGACAAGTGTTACACGAGCTTTCATTCATTCAAGCGAGATCTGTCTTCCAAGTGTACTCTCTGATAGCGCTCAAGAGTTTGTTGTTTCTTTTCAAAGCCTTTGAGAGTTACAATGTGAGCTTATAGGATATATTCATTTATAGTGTTACTCGAGAGTTTGTAACTGGGGAAGTTGCACTAGGCTATTGATTTGTGAGAGTAAGAGGATTGTACTAGATAGCTGAGAGAGGTGGGGCTCTTCTAGATTGGTCTAGGACTCCAAGGGAACGTGAGTTGACTAGATTGCAATTGTATAGGAGAGAGGCTTCTCGGTGAGCTATTAGGATCCTAAGCTAAGCGAATCAATAAAGCCTTTTGAATCCTAGGGTTGTGGAAGAACCCTAGGCGGGGACGTAGGCCAAGTTCGTGCCGAACCTCGTAAACAATTACTTGTGTCCTTTATCTATTGCTTTACCTTATTTCCACACTTGATTCGATTGTCTAACTTTGTGATTCGGGTTTAATCTCAAAGGGTTTTATACAAGCTCCAAAAGTCTTGAGACTTTCTGCGAAAAACGGGCATACTCTATTCAACCCCCCTTCTAGAGTATTTCTATATTACCTTGTTTTATATTATCGAACCTTCAGAAGTCTTCCTCCCTTGTGGTCGCCTATCTTGAATTGTCTCTCTCACATCTTCTTCCTCTTTGATTCGTGCACAGACTTGGCTGAGTAAATTTTATTTTTCCCCTCTTTGTTGTTGATGTTATTGTCGGTTTAGTTTTGTTGTCGGTTTGGTGTTAGGAATAGAATAGTCGTGTTGTGTTAATTTGAGACAATTTTGACCAGATTAGTTGCTTGGTTGAGTCAATTTCGTTTTTCGGGTTTAATTTTGTTGTCGGTATATTTTTTCTTAAGAAAACCGTTTAAGAAAACTCAATTTTAGTGCTGATTTGAAAAAAGCTAGGCTTTCATATGCAGGCTGCCTTGTCAAAAAAAATCAACGTCGACTGCCTTGTCAGCATTTTGACCCATGAGAATACTCGTGGTAATACATTACCACTACCCTCAAAGATCGCGATATTTTTATTACATTCGAAAGCTGAGGATATATTTTTACCATACCCGCAAAGGTGGGGATATTTTAATTAGTTTTCCCTAAAAACCAACAAAAACAAGAGTAATATACAAAATACTACCTAACACAATGGAAAGAATCCAAACAGATATTCTAGGAAGAATTGGAACACAAGGAAAAACCAACACAATCGACTCAAAGGAAAAGGAATAACTTGCAATGGAAAAAACCATCAGTACGTTGGATCTTTCAAACTAAACCTTGATGCGGCAGTGAGCTCTTCAGGCATGGCGGCTACGAGGATTGTGATTCTAGACCACTATGGCTCGATTTTGTGCTGTCAAGGTTCGCATTGCGGGGAGATGTCCGCTCTCAACGCAGAAGCTTTGGCTTTTCACCAGGGTTTGATTGCAGACTGCCAACTCGATCGGGATTTTGCGACTCGAGGTTGAAGGTGACTGCCTAGCGGTTATTAATGTTATTAATGATGTCTGGAATTGTCCTTGGAAAATCGAGATTATCATGGCGGATGCTCGGAAACTGCTTCAAGACTTCCATATAGTTTCCTCCGTCCATGAGTTCAGGGAGATTAATGTCGTTGCGGATAAAGTGGCGCAGCTTTGGCACATCCTCAACCACGAACCTCTCGTGTCTCATCACGAGCTTCAGATTCTCGTCCAAAAGGACCTACCTAAATAAAGAAGCGACTCTAGAAAAGCAATATTAAGGAAAACTAAAATAATTTAAATTTGGAGAATCTTTCTAAATTGAGGTTGTTAATCTATACTCTTGGGGCATAGGATAAAAAAACCTGATATTTTAAATGAGAACAATTTTTTATGATGTGTCATAAAAAAAGTTTTATGATCTTTCTCGATTGAGAATCGAGAAATTGTTAACATTTGAGTGAAAAAGGTCATAGATATTTAAAGATTTGACTCAAATAACATGCAACTAATATTTATGTATTTTAATAAAAGTAAGACATTTTAATATTTTGCTTAAATTAATTAATTTAAGCCAATTTATTTCCAATTGATACAAATTAAGTAAATTTTGAGAAGTTATATATAAATGTTTTTGTTGCTAGAAATTTAAATGAAGTTTTTTTTTTTGGTTGGTGTGTAAAAAGTGGTAGTTACTAGTTAGACTTGCAATGTTGTATGGGGCTGAGTGTTGGGCAACTACGAAGGCACAAGAGCAAAGACTAGTAGTGGTAGAGATGAGGATGATTAGATAGATGAGTGGATTACTAAACTCGACAAGATTAGGAATGAAGTTATCCCTGATAAAGTAGGAGTAAGCAGTATCCAAGATAAGTTACGGGGGTCAAGGCTTCATTGGCCTGATCATGTGCAAAGGAGAGATCTGAGTGCGCCAGTGCGTAGGTGTGACAGCTTGGAGATCGGTAGAGTTCAACGGAGCAGAGGGAGACTGAAGAAAAGTTGGAAGGAGGTGTTTAGACAAGATTTGACCCTTCTGAAACTTAACGAGAGCATGGTTATGGATATGATGCATTGGAGGAACATCATCCATGTGATAGAGGGTTAGATTGAGCCTTAGAGGAGTGACATAGATCGTATCCTCCCCCCTCCCGTTCTCACACCATGTCTTCGATCTTTGAATCTTCTTTATTATATCGTTTGTCTTACTTGTCTCTTTAGTGTTGATATGAGTATATGTCAGTGTTTGGGTCATTAGAAAACATTCTCTCAACATTTTTGGGAAAAGAGTGCATACAACTTGACCCCAAAAATCGTACTTCGGAGTGATAAATTGAGAATGTTGTTGTTGGTTGGTGTGTAAGAACTCTTAACATAGTCGGGAGAAAAAAATATGTATAATTCAATTTCTAGCTAAAGACTACTCAACAAATTTCACTAGGCTTATTTGTTGTTATTGTTGTAAGATCACGAGATTGATTGTAATGTCCTCCTTGAGGGTTTCCATTCATTGATAAACATATATATAGGTTACAAAGGTATTGGGCCTTATTGGGCTTTGAGCCCACTATACATGAGGAGACCTATGTAATCTATCAAACCCCCGCAGTCGAAACGGGAGGGGGCCGTACAGTGAGACTGGAACGAAAATCAATGAACAAATGTCTAGGTAAACCCTTGGTGAATATATCAGCGTACTGATAAGAGGACGGGACATGTAGAACGCGGACATGTCCAATGGCAACATTGTCCCTGACGAAGTGGAGATCAAGCTCAATGTGCTTCGTGCGTTGATGCTGGACTAGGTTGCTAGCCAGATAGACGGCGGAGACGTTGTCAGTGTAGACCAGAGTGGCCTTCTTAAGAGGGCAACAGAGCTCAAGCAGGAGATTGTGGAGCCAAGAGCACTCGGAAACAACGTTGGCAACACCTCTGTATTCTGCCTCAGCGCTGGAGCGAGACACGACCGACTGACGCTTGGCTGACCACGACACAAGGGTGTCGTTGAGAAAGACACAGTAACCAGATGTGGAGCGACGTGTGTCAGGAAAACCACCCCAATCGGCATTAGTGTAAGCAACAAGATCAAGCTTAGAGGAAGGAGTGATCGTGGTGCCGAGCTCGAGGGTGCCGCTGATGTACCGAATGATCCGCTTCAAGGCCTGAAAGTGGGGTTCCCTAGAGGCATGCATGAACAAGCAGACCTGCTGAACGGCGTAACTGATATCAGGTCTGGTGAAAGTGAGATACTGAAGAGCACCAGCGAGGCTCCTGTACAATGTCGGATCATCAACCAAAGGACAGGAATGAGCACTGAGCTTGTTGGATGTATCGACAGGGGTGGCGACTGGATTACAGTTGACCATCTTAGCCCAAGCAACAATCTCAGCAGCATACTTACTCTGTGAGAGAAACAAACTAGACACATGACGCTGAACAGCAACTCCCAAGAAGTAGGACAACTGACCCAGATCAGACATGGCGAATTCCGCACTCAACTGCGAAATAATGGACGTCCGAAGAGCATCAGAAGAGGCGGTGAGAATGATGTCGTCGACATATAGTAACAGGAAGGCCATGTCAGAGCCTCTGCGATAGATAAACAGAGACGTATCCGAACGGCTGCCAACGAAACCCAAGCGTAGCAGATGGGAAGCAAAGCGCTGGAACCAAGCCCGCGGAGCCTGTTTCAGACCATAGAGAGAGCGCTTGAGGAGACAGACGTGCTTTGGATGATCAGCATTAGCAAACCCCGGCGGCTGAAACATGTAGACGGTCTCATTCAGGTGTCCATGCAGAAAGGCGTTCTTGACATCTAACTGATGGATGGCCCAGTTACGCGACAAAGCTAGACTCAATACCACTCGAATAGTGGCAGGCTTGACCACATGGCTGAACGTCTCATCACAATCAATACCTGCCTGCTGAGATCGACTGTTGACCACAAGACGGGCTTTGTAGCACTCCAACGTCCCATCAGAGCGGAACTTGTGACGGAAGAGCCACATACAGTGAATGACGTTCGCCTCAGGAGGGCGAGGAACAAGAACCCAAGTACCATTCTTCGTAAGGGCCCTGTATTCGTCGAGCATAGCCGCCTGCCAATTCGGGTCAAGGAGGGCTGTTTTGTGGGAGGTGGGAATGGGGGAAAGGGAGGTCGGGATGGAGGCAGGGGGGATTGGGAGTCAGGAGGAATGGAGGCATGGGGGTCAGAAGCGACGGGGAATGCGGCCGGCGCAGCAGGCCCGCCGCTGTTTGATTGGCCGCGGCCGCATCATGATGTTGCGGCCGCCGCCAGTAGGTGAGGCGAGGGTGGGGGGTGAGCTTTTGATGGGCTGCGACCGCGGCATGGCTTCTTGGCGAGGGGACGGTGTTGCGAAGTCATGGGTTTGGATGGCGGGGCGATGTGCGGTGGTCATGGAGACGATCTGACGGGGTCAAAAGACACCGGAGACGATGCGGGTGTGTGGTCTGGTGGTAGGGGGTGGTGGTGGTGGGGGAGGGGGAGAGGCAGGAGCATCGGGAGAGCTCTAGGGAAAAAGAAAGTGAGGGAATGATGACTCTGACTCCGACGGAGACACGGGAGGTGGGGGAGACGCAAAGGGGAAACGTGATTCATCAAAAGTGATATGACGAGATAGAATGATCTTGTGGGTCTTGATATCGAGGCAGAGGTAACCGCGATGATCAGACGGATAGCCAAGAAAGACACAAGGAGTGGAGCGTGGGTGAAGTTTGTGAGGGGCGGTGGATGACTGATTTGGAAAGCACAAGCACCCAAAGGTACGAAGGTGATAATACCTAGGCAAAGTGCAATAAAGTGCCTGAGTTGGTGAGCGTTGGTGGAGGGTAGTGAAAGGGAGAATGTTTAGGAGGTAGCACGTGGTGGCTAAGGCGTAAGGCCAATAGAGAAGGGGAATGGATGCGTGGATGAGGAGAGAGCGCATCATATTGGTAATGATTCGGATGATTCGTTCGGCCTTGCAATTCTGTTGGGAGGTATAGGGGCAGGACAAGCGATAGGAGATCCCATGGGTGTTGAAGAAGGTGTGAAAGTCTTTGTTGTCAAATTCGCGGCCATTGTCACATTGGAAACACTTAATAGAGGTGTGAAATTGTGTTCTGATGTATGCATGGAATTTCGAAAAAATTGGAAACACTTGAGATTTAAAGTGCAAAGGGAAAACCCATAAGAAATGTGTGTAATCATCCAGAAAAAAAAAAAGGTAATACTTATGACCCTCCTTGCTAGGCACAGGAGATGACCAAATATCACTATGAATAATATCAAACGGGGCAAAAGTAGTGTTTAAAAACCGCTGAAAAGGAAGTCTGTCATGCTTGCCTAACTGACAAGAAAAACATAAACTAGAGCGAGGCTCTTTATTACATTGGACTAGACTCTTAAAACGAAGTAAATCTAAAACTGCAGGACTGGGATGACCAAGGCGTGCATGCCAAAGACTGGAAGATGATGCCGAGAGGGCGACTGGACTTGATAGGCTGGATGGTGAGGGCGACGACACAGGATAGAGCTCCCCGGTGCTATTACATCTCAGGCGAGTAACCCCCGTAGTAAGATCCTTCACAGAGAAACCAAACGGATCAAACACAAAAGAAACATTATTGTCAGCGGTAAACCGACGGACAGAGATAAGGTTTTTGACAAGTTTGGGGGAAACGAGGACGTTGTTGAGGTGTAATGGGTTAGTAGGGGTTGGAAATGTGGCGTGGCCAATGCCCGAAGTAGCAAGGCGACCACCGTTTCCGACGATAATAGAAGGTGCAGGACCCTTAAAAGAAAGAGAAGAGAGAGTACCTGGGGAGTTCGTCATATGAGAGGTGGCGCCAGTGTCCATGTACCAAGCGGCGTCAGGCGATGTCAGCTGCATGGAAGAGAAGGCGTGATGCACATCAGTCGGAGGAGGGTATGCCTGATCGGATGACGACGGGTAGGCCTGATGACCGGCGAGGCGAGGAGCAGGACCCAACAAGCCCGCTCCTTGCTGATGGTTGGGATACGGGGCTGGTGGGCGATACGATGCACCGGGGTAGCCAAAGGGCATCCAAGGCGGATAGCCGGGGTTAGGGTACCAAGAGGGGTGAAGGGAGTCGTACTGCTACGGCCACCGCTGGTTGCTGTGGTCGCGGCCCCTGTCGCGGCCGCGGCCGCCGCCTCTCGTTCCCGGCTGGTCGTTGATGCAGCTGTGCTGCGGGGCAT
The DNA here is from genome assembly GCA_963922045.1 of Persicaria maculosa. Classification (NCBI taxonomy): domain Eukaryota; kingdom Viridiplantae; phylum Streptophyta; class Magnoliopsida; order Caryophyllales; family Polygonaceae; genus Persicaria; species Persicaria maculosa. The sequence goes on from OY998254.1 coordinate 69,173,113, forward strand.
AGGTCTCGTCGATGTCGCTTGACGAGACCAATGCCGTCTTGTCCTTGGCAGCTTCGGTGGTCTGACGGTGAAGGCGAGTCGCCTCCAAGATCAACTGAGACCGGGTCTTTTCGAATGTAGGGAGAGGTTCCGTCTGCCGGATATGAGTAGCAGCAGCATTGTATTTAGAGGGAAGACCCGAAAGTACCTGGAGGACAAGGCGGGTGGCGCTGGGTTTGGAGTCGACGGCGTCTAGTTGATCAGCCAGTGTTTTGATGTGCTGGCAATAGGCGGATATCGATGGAAAGAAGGAAAGCTTGGAACTTGAAAATTCATGCTCAAGATAGACAGCACGGGTGGACTTGTTGTCTTGAAAGAGATTTTGGAGTTTCTTCCAAGCATCCAAGGCGGTGTCTTTGGGGTTAAGGATGGTGGCCAATAGATCTTTTGAGATGGTGTTGAAGATCCATTGAAGAACAATGGTGTCGAGTTGAGCGAAGAGATCGTTGTCTTCACTTTCAGGACGATTGACGGAGGAGTCGATGTGGTGGAGGACTTTATGAGCCTTAACATGGGTCGTGAAGAGGTGCGACCACATGGTGTAGGTGCTGGATTCGTGATCAAGGATGATGGGGATGCAGTTTTTTATATTGGAGATCGTGAGAGCGGAGTGGAAGGGAAGTTTGGTGGTGGGTGGGTCGGCCATTGCGAGGGGAGGGAAAGAGAGAGGGGCGAGAGGGGGGGATGCCGGCGGAAAATCGAGGCCGAAAGGGGGGAGGGGGCGGCGCCGAGGGGTGGCGGCAAGGAGGGGGTGACGGCAAGGAGGTAGGGGTGGAAATGGGTCGGGTGATGGATGGGTGGACCCATTTTTTCACCCGACCCGTCATAAAAAAAAAATTCACCCGACCCATCACCCACCCGTTTAATGTTTCACCCATCACCCGACCCGTCAGGTGAATCGGGTGGGTCGCGTGGTTAATCGGGTGAAGGAATTAAAAAAAAATGAGTCACAAGACATACCTAAAAATCATTCATATTCGATAATTTTATAAACCATGTCAACGTATGAATCTTACTAAATTAATAAAAGGCTTATTCATACATTATATCACTATCCTTAACTTACAAAATTAGTATTAGAAGTTTAATATCAAACTGAATGAGATGAATTTAACTCGGTTACTAGACTCGGTATTAAAAAAAAAGTATAGAAAAACTATGTCTTTAGAAAACAGACTCATATGTCATTTCTTTAATATATTGATTTGGTAATTTCTTTAATATCTTAATTTGCATTAAGAGGATTATTGTTACGAGTCTCATGACAAATTGGGAAAGTATATATGATTTGTTTAATCATGTATTAATACAGTAAATGCTAACAAAGTCGTTGGAAATTAAGAGCCAAATTGCTTACACTGATCTATCGGTATATGCAAAACAAATAAAAGAAATTTTATTATTTTAAAAAGACATGGAGTTAAATAATGCAAGTTTTTTTAGACCTTTTTAACAAGAACACATGGAAAATGGAGAAAGTAGAGGTAGAAAAGGAGAAATATGTTAGTTATGTTAAATTATACGTAGTATTATTTGTATACTAGCATCTTTTTTTTTTATAATAATCGGTTGGGCTAACGGGTGATTAAGCGGGTCGGGTAATGGGTCGGGTGATGGGTCGGGTAATGGGTGAAAAATATATCACCCATCACCCGACCCATCACCCATTTCACCCGACCCATCACCCATCCGTCACCGGATTTTTTCGGGTTTTCACCCTAATAATCGGGTCGGGTGGGTCGGGTGAGTCGGTCACCCACGGGTAATTTCCAGCCCTAAGGAGGAGAGGTGGCGACTAGGGTTTAGTGTGAGGAGAAAAGAAAGAATTATGGTGTGAGGATTTTAGGCTGTGATACCATGTAAGATCACGAGATTGATTGTAATGTCCGCCCTGAGGGTTTCCATTCATTGATAAACATATATATAAGTTACAAAGGTATTGGGCCTTATTGGACTTTGAGCCCACTATACATGAGAAGACCTATGTAATATATCAATTGTTTTTATAAATTAAGTTTTAATGTTAACATGATTTAAGACAATATATGAAGTCGTACGTAAGTTTCCCCTTTATTTTATTTTGCCAAATTTCAAGGTTCGCTCATCATATAATGGTCCGTCATTAATTAATTAAGTTGATGTAATCCTTTGTGGAATATTTGAAATCTCATCCCCTAATTTTGTTCCCCATTACTTGATACCCTTTGCATATTATATGTAATAATATATATTGTATAGTTGGGACACTTCCCTCAACAACATATACAGTACGTAATGAAATCTTCGCCTTCATTTTATTTATATTTATATAAAAGAAATATAGCTTGTTTTGTTTTATATGTGATATATAAATGGGTAGGTTGCTATCAACAATTTGGGCCCTGCAACCACTTTATTCTGTTGGTGTCCACACTTTGTAAATCGATCGGTTAGACCATCTCCAAAATAACAACAACGATCCTAATATATCCCGCTCAAAATAAAGTGTGGAGATTAAATTGTACGCACCCTTTTTCCGACTAAATCGATAGAGTTTTTCTTAAGGACTCATCTCCAAAATGGGAAATTATTTTAGAAATAAAATTCGTATATATATTATCAAAATATTTTTCCTCAACTCTAACAGTTTTCTCAATTTTAAGATTTATAAAATAATTTACTTTTAAATAATGCTTCAGATTTCGAAAAGACTCTTTATTTTTTCTGCTCCTTTTCCATTTTCAAGAATGAGATGAAAGAATACGTTGGAGCAAAAAATATATTAAAATTCTATAAAAACTCCAAAATGGAAATTTGTTTTACGTATACTCTTAATCCGACAGATTGTTTCTGGTTTGATATATTTAATGTTGAATAGTTCTCAACTTACACTCCCTTCGTCCGAAAATACAGATCATTTGAGTTATTTACAAAATTAAGAACTCTAAAAATATTAATTTTTAAATTAATTTTTTGAAATAATATTTACTTATTATTAGTATATCATTGTTTTAAAAATTTAACGAAAATTTTAATAGCATTTTATAAAGTTTTTTTAACCCTTTTAAAAACATATCAAAAGGTCAAGCCATCTATATTCTTAGACAAAGGATTATTAGTTCTATTACTCTGTATAATAACAACAACAATAATAATAATAATAATAATAATAGAACAAACATTATAAATGGCAAATCTGATGCTGGATTTAAAAGAAATAAGAAGAAACTACTATAGTACCCGCGCCATGGCGCGATATTTATAAAAAAAAATGGATAATATAATAAATTAATTATAAATTTAAATAGAGGAAGAGAAAAAAGTTAGTAATTTATATAACATATAAAGTTAGCTTGAAAACCTTTTTAAAAGTTTTTTTCATAAATCCTCCATAATTAGAAAAAAATATTTAGATTCACAACAATAAAAATATATCTATTTAGATTAATAATATACCGGACCCCTCTAATAAGAAGTCTATTAAAAGTTGTATAAGTCCATGAGGACAAATTAGAAAGATTATTTTTTACATAATGATAAGTTTAGAATTTATCCTAATATAAATAAATAATAATATAAATAAATGAATAAATCTATATAACTTATAAAAGAGGATTTTGTTTTGGCCAATAAATTAAATGCATTAATCAAATATATCCTTAACAATTAGAAAAACTTTTAGATTAAAAATAATAACAATATATCTATTTAGATTAACCATTTTAAAATTAATATTGTAAATCATAATAATCATATTTTTTTATTAGAAGTCATAATAATCATATAAAGTTGCATAAACATCATTTTTTTAATTAAAAAATCAATATATTAAAATGTAAGAATGAACTTATAAAAGAGATTTTTTTGCCCAATAAATTCATTCACTAAATGCTTTCTAAACAATTAGAAAAATCCCTTTTAGATTAACAATACTCATTTATTTAATTTAACCATTTTAAAATTAATATTAGAAATCATAATATATCATATAAATTTCAATAAACATCATCTTTCTTTATTATAATGACAATATCTTAAATTTCAAAATCAATAGAAGGAAGAAAAAGGTTAATTGTATAAATGTTTGTGGTGTTAAATATAAATATTATTATGAAGAACAAAAAACTATACATTTGATAACAATTTAGCGGTTAAAGTTCATCATAAATAATCTTAATATATTTATATAAAAACATTTTCCCTAGCGATAAATCATTAATAATCATAACTTAAAAGTATTAGTTTATATATATTATAAAAATCAATTATATAATTCAAAATATTATTTTATATATAATTTATATAAAAAAAATTTAGACTCGTGCTTAGCACGGGCCAAAACACTAGTTTAGTATAAAAGAAAAGATAGAGTGGATAAAGTAATTAATAACATTTATAATTTTTATTATCATTAAACTGTCTTAGCAGTATTTATGAAATTATAATATCATTAAAAGAATTCTTCTCATTTAAGTACACAGATATATTGAAGATAAAAGAGAAGATGGTAGGAAAATAATTAACAATAAGTATACAGATATAATTAATTTGATAAGAATACTATCAAGGTGGATACATCAACTCAACAATTTTTTGAGGATGTTTATTGAACTTATTTGATTCACTACTCCTAATAATCCCAATAAGTCATAATTAAGAGATGAAAAATGTAGAAAAGTCCTACAATCAGTTGAAAACCACCAATGATAAAAAAAATAGGCTTTGACAACGACTTCAAATGGAACCATCTAGGTCAATATACACAAATGTGTCCTTGAATATAAAAGTTCACATTATTCACAGTTTGATGATAGAGGATTAAGAAATCTCTGATCTCAACCATTTTATGAACTATTCTCCGATAATGAAAAAAGAAAAAGGCTAGAGGCATAGAATGCAAAAAAGGGATGGGTAAACCTTGTAAGGTTAATCGTTCAACGGAAGATATTTTAAAAAAAAAAAAATAGTAAGGAGTTAACAATTCAACAAAAGAAATGTTTGCGGATGAGCAAGATATAGTCAGTCTTAAATTTAAAAATTTGTATGTATTATATTAATTAAAAATATATTAGTTGATTGGGTGTACATAAAAGAAAAATTATGTACATGTAATAAATTAAATTGGGAGAGATAGCAATCTTAGGTATCTTAAATATAAAAATTGATTTAAAAGTTACTTAATTGCAATTGGAAAAAAAATACTAAAATTAAGGGGAGGATGACACATCAGCCAATGTCTTATGTTTTAAAGTATTATATATAGATGTAGATATATACTGCATCTAAAACTGATATAGTTGATTGGGTGTACATAAAAGAAAAATTATGTACATGTAATAAATTAAATTGTGAGTTTCAAGATTTTAATTAAAGGTAATACACACTAATATACATACTATCCCACAATTACAACATTTGTACTTGTATTTTCATTAGTCATCAAATAAACACAACTGTTTACCGTCAAAGGTGGGCTCCTCGTCAAAAAAAAAAAAAAAAAAAAAAAAAAAAAAAAAAGCAACTCTTATCGTAAACACATTAACTACTCAAGTGACGTTGGAATATCATTTATTTTTATCTCCCACTTACAAGTTACAAGTATACAACTATATAATTAATATATTTAATTATGCAAATGGGGTATCTTATATACATAAAAACCTTATCACCTCAAAACTCGGAAACTGAAAATTCCATGATACACATGAACCTTAACGGGTTATTTTAACCGATTTGGCAGAGAGATGACAAAATAATGTATAATCCAGTGATAGTATAATATAATACTCCCTCCGTTAATTAAAACATGTCGTTTACTATTTATGTATGTTTTTTTAGAATGATAAAAATTATATAAAATATTAACTTTTTTTAAATTTGTTTTTATAAATTCAAAATTAATAGTAATAAGTATGAAATTGTTTAAAAATATTACTTAAAAAGTTAATATATTATATAGTTTTTTTGGATGTTAACACCTAAAAAATGTGCGTAAATAGTAAAATATCAAGTTTTAATTAACGGAGTAGCTATCATAATTTACTTGCTTTAAAAATAGGTCATAATGGGGTATCTAAATATGAAGTGGGATATCATAGTGGTTGGGTTTGGGGCTTTGTAATGTTTTGAAGCTTTTCGATCAATTAACAAATGGGCTTTTAAGCCCAAACTTCAGTTATGTTAAAAAGGGAAAGTATAGGCCCAAGTTTACAGAGATTTAAATCCGGCTACTGGGATTTTGGTCTGAGAGGTGAAACAAGGATTTCTTTTTGGTATAGAGTACCCTTGTTGGGTTCGCCTAAATATCCTTTTGACTGACACATGAGCATATATATATTTTGTGTTGCTCTCTATCTTCTATGGTGGCTATGAAAATGGCGAAATGCTCATCACTTTTTTTGAGAGGATATGGTGGTGATAAGTAAAAGTTTATTAATTGTTGATCAAGCTTGAGCCTTGGTTGGAGCATTAAAATGTGCCCAACTCACTCTTCAATGTTCTTTTGATTTTATTTCCCTGTTGAGATGTGAATGGGTCCAAAAAGTGTCACAAATTGAAAGTTGAACATAATTCGTCTTAGTATATGAGTCGATGAGCTACTATTTCTATTGTCAATTGGTTTTAAAATTAAACCTCACTCTACTTGTGTGCTAGACTACCAGCTCATACGACCTCTCGTCATCGGTCTAAGTTGGATTTTGATATGATATTAGAGCAACTAGCATTTTTTTTTTTTGATTAGGAAAGAATTTGGATAGGGAAACTATTCAATAGCATCCTTGCGGATGAGATCCAGGAGGACTGGGTCTGAGTTTATATTGGTCCCCTCGGTAGAGTGGCCAAGGTGTGCAACCTTGTCAGCCACTCGGTTACCAGAACGGGGTACATGGGAGAAGACCACATCTCCCATGTTTCTGATCATTATCTGGATATCTGACATGATTAATTCTATTTCCCATGGGCATTTTGTTTTTTGTTTCATGTAATCAATGATAATTTTTGAGTCACCTTCAATGATGATCTTATTGGTTCTTGTCTTCCTGAGTTCAGAAACGCCAAGCCGAAGAGCAAGCGCTTCGGCCATAAGCGGGGTTCCTTTTCCAAGCTTAGCATAAGCTAAGCTGCAGACAGCACCCTCCCAATCCCTGATAACAATGCCAGCACTGCTCTTGCCGGATTGAAGCGAGGAGCCATCGAAGTTAAGTTTATAGGTCCCATAAGGTGGTTTGGCCCATTTCCGGGTCCCTTGTTTCCTATTTTTTGTCTCGGTTTTGTATTCTTTATTTGTGGGCTTGGTTTTATGCTGTACCCCAATTTCATCTTCAAACATGCACCCCTTATCCCATAATGTAAGGTGTTGGGCAACGAGGGTATCAATGGCGGCGTCACTTGGCGGCGGTCTACCGCGAAAAGCAACACCGTTTCTGAAATACCAGATTGCCCACCAAGCAGTTACGATTTTTTGAATTTTTTCTTTGTTCAAAGTCTGTATCCATGCAAGCACCGTCACAATGTCTCGGTTCTCAGAGACAATTCCTGCTAGTTGTTTGTTTTCCGCTGGAGTTAAATGTTTTTTCGTCAGTTGCGGGTAACATTCAAGGAGAATATGAATATCATCCTCGATGCAGTCCTTACAGATTAGGCAATTGGAGGGGATCGGAACACCCCTCCCAGAAAGCCTATTACGAGTGGGAAGTCCAGATAACCCAATTTTCCACAGGAAATTTTTAATCTTTGGAGGTATCTTGAGACGCCATATCCACGCAGTTGCATGCTCACGGGCGTTCGTTGTGTTAGTTATTAGTTTATGTGCTGATGATGTTGTGAACCAACCCTTTTTGTCCGGCCACCAATATAGTCTATCTTCCATCACCGATACCGGTAATGGGATGGCCAAAATCTCCTCAACCACTTTTGCAGGAAGTACAGCTTGTAATTTTTCCAGCCACCACTGACCACCAATTATGTAGTCACTGACTCTGTCATCTCTGACAAGAGAATCAAGACATTCCGCCCTATGAGCGAGTGGAACATGGGAGATCCAATTGTCAGTCCAGAACTTAACAGACTTTCCATTTCCTATTGACCAGATAATTCCTTTTTTAAATTGAGGGATGAGGCTCCTTAGTTTAGACCATTGCCAAGATGCTGCGCCTGTCGGCTTGTAGTTTAATAGGCTCTCATTTTTTAAATATTTGTGTGTGACAATTTGGACCCAAGTGTTGTTGAGTTCCGCAATAATTTTCCATAGTAGCTTGAGTTGTAATGCTTCATTCATATCTCTTGCTTTCCTTAGGCCCATACCACCAAATTTTTTCGATCTACAGATTTTATCCCATCCAATTAGTGGTTTATGTTGTGCGTCCTTGTTCCAAAAGAACGACCGGTTGATCTGGTCTAATTCCTTGTGCATGGATGCTGGTAGCATGAAATTCTGCATAGTGTACAGCGGTTTAGCCGAGAGGTTTGACCCAATCAGCACCGACCTACCCTGTTGCGATAAAGAATCTGCTCGCCATTTACTCAGTTGTTCTCTTGTTTTGCTCACAATTTCTTCAAATGTGTCAGAGTTAACTCTACCATTTATAATTGGGCATCCCAGGTACTTTTCTAGAGATTGTGTGTGTTTGACTTGGAGTATGCTCTCAAGTTCAAGGATTCGGTTTCTCATAATTCCTTTCGTGACTTGGAAAGCGGATTTATTATAATTAACTTTCTGCCCTGAAATTTGGCAGTAATCTTCCAGGATATTTTTGATGGTTTGGAAAGCTGAAGCACTGCCTTTTGTAAATATGATTATGTCGTCTGCAAACGCTAGGAAAGGAACGGTGGGCCCAGAGCGTCCAAATTTAAAGCCCACCAAGCGTGCATCAGATGTTGCTTCTGTCATTAGTTTTCGGGCTAACAGCTCGGCGCCAAGAATAAATAAGTAGGGTGATAACGGGTCACCTTGTCGTAACCCTCGCGATGGGTAGAACATATCCGTTGGGCCATTATTGACTAATACAGAGAACGAGACGGAGGAAATGCATTCCTTAATCCAATTTACAAATATCGGATGAAAACCAAATTTTAGTAAGATCAGTTCTGTAAATTCCCAGTCTACCCTATCATAGGCCTTCTCCATATCCAATTTTAAAGCTAACCATCCATCCCTACCGGTCCTGGACTTGAAGGAGTGGAATATTTCATGGGCGATTAGGACATTATCCTGGATAGCTCTATCTGATACAAAAGCTCCTTGGAGTGGGTGAATCAGTTTTCCCATTACTGTCTTTAATCTCTCCGTAATAATTTTTGAGATCACTTTGTATATAGTTGAGCAGAGGCTAATTGGTCTGTAATGAGCTGTGGTTGTTGGGTTATCGGTTTTGGGTAATAAAGTTATGAATGTGTGATTTATTTGTTTCAACATCTTCCCAGATAGGAAAAACCCTTTGACTGCGCGTATAACAGAGGGACCAACAATCTCCCATTCAGATTTATAAAATTCTGCTGTCATACCATCAGGTCCTGGTGCTTTATTATGCCCCAGATTGAGTACCGCATTCTTGATTTCACCATTGGTTGGAATAGCAATTAGCCGGTTGTTTTCATCTGATGTAACATCTGGTTGTATCATTTGTAGATATTCCTGTAGCTTTGTTTTGTTAATCGGATGACTTTGGAATCTTTGCTGGAAATCTCTGCGTATTTCGTTATTGATATTTGTTTCTCCGATGATTTGTGTCCCTTCCGCTGTTATGACTTGTCTAATATATTTCCGATTTCTTCTCCCTGATGCTACCCTATGGAAGTATCCTGTGTTCGAGTCTGCAAGTCTAATATGCTTTGATTTTGCTCTTTGGTTCCAATAAGACTTTTGGAATAGTAATAGTCTTTCTTTTTTCTTAATAAGGCTCCGTTCGAGTCCAAGAGCCTTTATATTTGTACTAGTTGTAGTGCTCTGTTGGAGCTGAAGCAATTTTTCTTCAACTACTTTCAGCTGCCGGAAAATGTTTCCAAAAGTGCTTTTGTTCCACTCCTTAGCTTTCTGTTTTAATAACATGGTTTTTCGTGTTAATTGGAACATAGCAGAACCATGACAGTTCTGGCGCCATGATTGCTTGACGATGTTTTTGAAATCCTTTCGTTGTAACCAGATATTTTCAAATTTGAATGGTGGTGGCTTAAATGCTTGGTTGGTTGTGAGTTCTATGGTGATGGAACAGTGGTCCGAGAGCGAAAAGGCCCCATTTTTTGTTGACAGAGCCGGGTATTTTTGTAGGATGTCGTGCTGTACCAGAACTCGATCAATTTTTTCTTTGATATTGCCTTCTCCCGCTTGTTTCTTTCTCCATGTGAATTGATTTCCCCAAGACGGGATGTCTAGAAGGGAGCAACTATTTTTAATTTTTGTTAGACGTTTAAATCTTCCCGGGAGGATAGTTGCTCCACCTTCTTTATCTGTGAAGTTTCCGATCTCGTTCAAATCACCCATAACTATGCATGGGAGAGTTGCCGTATTAATGTCGTAGAGCAACTAGCATATTAATTTAACCTTTCTTTTTATTATTAATAAAACTTTAAAAAAAATCGATTATTACATTACACCATTGTGCATTGTGGGTTGAATTGGTCAAACCGACTCAAACGGTATAGCCTCCCCGGCCCCATGAAATCGAAGTTGAATTTGTTTAATGTTTTTTTTTTAATCTATAATTGTATATCTAAAAACACACATTAAAAATTAAAATAAAACAAAAATCTAATTTAAATGCACTGATCCCTAACCTCTAAAATCAAATACTCCATAGATTTAATCACAATCATACCTTAATTATCTCTAAGTTGAAAGTTACAAACTAGATGAACAGTTGAACACAACTTATAATTTGATTTATCATCATCGATCTAAGCATGTGTTTTGGATCCCTAACCTCTGAAATCAAATTAAATATATCCGACCCAAAAAAAATATTAAAATTTTGAAGAACACAACTTATTGGAGTTACAAATCATCGATCAAGATGGGAAGAAAGCCTTGATGAAATCGAAACAATCGAATAAACCCCAAGAACTCTGCCGAGGGCTCCTCGTCTCTAACCTCGCTAAAACTGTGAAATCGTCGTCGCCTTTGAGGGTGGCTCTATACATGGTGTGGGTTCTTATGTTGCCTCCATCGTCGTCTAAATCGTCCAAGTAAGAAGTGTCGAAGTAGTAACGTTGACTTCTTGTAACGCCAATTACTTGTTGCTTGCCCATCCCTTTTTCTTTCTTTCTTCAGGATAACAATTTGATGGTGTGGTATACTATTTCAAAGATATATATAATATGTAATGTAGGGTTTCAAAAAGATTTAGAGGGCCTGATATATTATATAATGATATTTTAAAAAATCTATCTTCGAGTTGCGTTCGGGTTATCTTATAGAAAATCTAATAGATTTATTGAATATTAATAATTTATAAGGATAATAGTTTTGATATGCTATCTGGCTTTTATCATAAACAGTAAAACAGGTGAGTTTATACTTGGACGGATTTGATTATATTTTTATAAACATTTTTCAAAATATTTTTTGATTTTTCATAGTTTAATAATCTGATTTTTCTAAATTGTATACAAATTATTTTAAAATAAAATTGAATTTAAACAATTTTTCGGTATTGAAAATAAATAATTAAGAGTATTTGTCTTTAATTCCTTCCCTAAATTGATATTCATATGTTGATTATGTTCTAACAAAAATAAGAGAGAAAAAAAAGCATATATCAAATAATCTAGAAAGATTAACACTAAAAATAATATTCAGTTTATTTTCCTAAAAAATAGATTTTTTTAATATGTACAAGAAATTATATTAAAAGGAATAAGATAAGATAATATCTTTTAGTATTGTAATAATATCTTTTAGTGATTTTTTTATATATAAAAGGAATTTCATAGGCAGTTGTGTTAGGTTTCGGTATATATGATATTAATCTATTCAACCCTAACAAGATAACAGTATAATAGATATAGAATATAGATGTCTCCTTATATTATCACTTATAGAAAATAAAAGAGAGAGCCGATAATCAAATCTCAAAGCAAAGGGAAACCCTAGCTAAGAGAGAGCAAACCATCACATCGATGGCGGATTCGGAGAAGATCTTTCAACAATTCAAGGCCGAGTACGAGGAGGAGCTCAAGTATGAGGATGAGGTGGATCTTTTCAATATCCTGCGTCTGATTCATAAATACAAGAATGAATACAAGAATGGTTACTCCGGTGAGGGTATCTGGGACAAGCTTGTAGAATACATATTCGACAACTTACCAACCCAACTCAAAAACCGAGCTGACGACAACACGTCCTCCAGAGGAGAAGATGCCTTGTTTGAGATGTTTGAAAGAGAACTGGACAATGAGGGATCGAGTGTTAGCCCAACATCCTTTCGGTGTTACGATGAACTATCTGATATTTTTACTGACGATGATTGCTGGATTGATTTTAACTGACGATGATGGCTGGATTGGCGATGGTCCCTGAGGCAACTCCAATACCAAAGATTTTGTTGTGTTCTAAGGCTCACAAAGAAGATGATTGCCCCCATAAAGATGACCCTCGCTGACCACTATGTCCTACTAGCTTGTTTGTTTCTTATCTTTAATTTACGGTTCACTATGTCAGCTATTTGAATGCTGCAAATCCTAGTTTGTTTATTTCTTATCTCTATGTACATATAAGTGCACTCTCTTTCTTTGTGATGCAAAACCACTGCCCTACCATATTAAGTATCTTTCATCTACCTGTCATGTATTGAGATTTACTCTATATATGTGTGTGTTTCTTTTGATCGAGATGATGCGGTGGCTGTGCTTTTGCTGTCATTGTTGGTTTCTTTTGGTTTAGGATAGATTACTAGCTTGCTCCCTTACTATCGAAATAATTGGTGTTTTAGCTTCTACTGGTGGCTGGAGTTAGTCGAATTCTATAATTGTGAAAGCTGCTTGAGCTGTTAGCAGTCATAAAGCTAATGCCATTGAGATTTCTGGCCGCCGGCCTCTTCAATCCTTCTCGGCTGCTTCCGTCGCCTTCTGCCCTATCCCTTCTGCTTTCGCTCGATCGCTTTTGCAGCCTCTTGGCGGACGGTTTCCTCTCTGCTGCCCTCTTTCTCTCTGTTTAGAGCCCTTAAGGTTCGGTGTCTGATCTCGTCTCGGTTCTTGTTTTGGTTTCCTTTCCTAGCGCCTTTGTTTCTTCCTTTCCCCTTTTCAGCTATTCTTCGTTGTTTTTCTTCCGAATTTCAAAATCCCCAATTTTTAGGGTTTCTCCGATTTGGGGCTTTCGGTTTTTATCTCGTTTTCTTCTTCTTTTGTGCCTTTCTTGCTTCCTTTTTCACCTCCACTCTGCCTTTTTTCGGTTTTCTTGTTTTTTTCCCTCTTTTTCGGTTCTCTTTCATTGTGTAAATATGACCCAAGTCTAGTTATTTTTTTTTTTTACATTTTGTCGTGCAAATATAAGAGTTTGTTGTGCACATATAACAATTTGTTATGCAAATATAACTTTATGTTGTGCGAATGTAAAAATAAAAATATAGTACATGTGAATCACATAATAAAATATAGATAGTTTTTTTAATTATCATATTTATGGACATCTTTAACCTTTTTGCCCGGAGGAGAACCGCCTCACTCGCGCCACCTCGCTCGCTCCGCCTCGCCATCTCGCTCGACCTCGCTCCGCCTCGCTCAGATTTGGACATCGCTCACTCGACCTCGGCTCAGATCTGAGATCCGGCCTCGCTCGCTTCACCAATTCAATCAGATCTGGAAACTGAGAGCACGCAGCCATGGCGAGGTCCAATTGCGCCTCCGATCTGATTCCAAGAGCAACAGGAGGAGTCCAATTGCGGGATTCCAGGAGGTGCAGGCCAATTGCAGCGCCACCGATCTGAGATCTCAGATTCCAGGAGGTGCAGTCCAATTGCGTCGTCGGATTCCAGGAGCAACATCGTCCAATTGCGCCGTCCAATTGCTTCTCGTTCCGCTCCCTCGATCGCTCGCTCTCGGATTTCCGAGGAAGACGCGGATCTGAGGAACGGGAAGAGGAAGACGGAGATCGGAGGAGGAGAGGTGAGCGAGAGATCAGGATCGGCGTCTCTAAGCGATAGAGGTGAGCGAGCGAGAGAAAGAAGGAGAGAAAGGAGAGAGATGGATGAAATTAGGATTATATAATGGACAATTTTTCAATTTGTCCAAAAAGTTGGACAATTTACCAATTTAGATAAAAAAAAAAGGTGCATGTTTAACAATTTTTTTCGTTATATTATCACTTTTAGAAAATCGCTTGAGAAACAATCAGACTCTCACAGTTCAGATGTTTAATTCTTTATTTTATTTACAGAGTGGAACCGGAAATGTAAATTTCTAGGGAAAAACTGAAGTGGTTTAGAACAAAATCAAAATCTAGAGATTCTAGACCCTAATTGAACAAACAATTAAAAAAAAAACACATTTCATACAAGGAACATTCATCAAACACTGCAACACACATTGGACCTATAAAGATAATCAGAATATAGTCGTCTTTCGAAACTCGGAACACTCGATAAACTGCATATTCGTCGAGGACTCCTCATCGCTAACCTTTACAAGGATCGTCCATCAAATCTTCTCTATACGACTTGTAGGTTAGCATGGAGCGGCGATTTCATTCGTAGGCGAATGTTGCAGTATATATGAAATTCAGCTACCCACATTGATAATGGACAAAATCATCAGAAAAAAATGTTCTAAGATGACTTCCTTACTCTATAATAAGTCGTCGGATCCCCAATCTACGACACACCAAAGTGCAGTGACATCTGATCAAGAGTGAGCAGAGAAATTAAACACTCCCTGAGCTGCACAGCACCCCTTTTGACTCGAATGCATGCGTTTATGTACGCAGAAGGGCGAGGAGTCAAACAACAGCACATGAATATTGGATGAGAGAATGACTATTCGAGGATCACGCGCCGAATTTTGCACACAAGGTTTGCTGTAGGGAGATCGAGTTGACTTCCAGAATCTGACTTGATAAAATCCTTTAACTCATCCCTTGGGGTTGACAAGCACGTCTGGAATGTCGAAAGGAATGGGGGAATGGGCATAGACAGCGCAGAGAGGACATTGCTCAGATATTCAATGTCAACTGCTAGCTGCTGTGCTCCACGGTCAGTGATATACTGAATACCTCGCAACTGCTCCATGTATATTGCTGTGGCACCCTCGGCAACCTAACGGAGAGAAGAAAAGGAAGATAACATCCGTCAAAGTAATGAAAGCAAACAGTATAAGTAAAGGAAAGGTTGCTTTTTCAAGTTAACCACGAACAAAATGCTCATACGGTAAAGTGTTCATCAATTAGGCTGGGCAGGTCTGGTTTGGTTTTGGATAGCCTTTGGGTTTGAATTCTTTATGGGCTACACAGCTTTAAAGTTATAAAAGGAGTGAGTATTGACAATTTCACAGTTCTAGGTATGGGTCATTACAAGTTCGTATTTTCAATTGAAATATACATCTTGTTATGTGTTGTTTAAGATTTGAATTGACTTTTTCTTTTGGGAAAGAACTCATGATTTAACAAGTCTAACAGCTGTCAAGAATCAAAATGCAAGCTTAAAAGTTCAAATTTTGGTAAAATTCATCAAGCACCTTAGTTTAAATTAAAAGAAACTTTCATCCCAGTATTTTCAACCATTGGGCATTTGTAACCCCAGGTCCTCGACTCAAAGTTTTGGCATTTCACACTGCTATAAACTATTACAACTTAGTTAAACTACCCCTATGAAAACCAAATGCATTTTTCATTCCATATTGGAGCAGTCTAATCTTATCCTGATGAATAAAAAATGGGTAAATATTGGAAGTTTGAGCTATCAGGCTGAAATTAAAATTATATTTTCATTTTAAACAATTATTTTTTATCATAAAAATGCATTGTGGATCCAACGACTTGTTGAAGTAGGTATATTTTAATCTTTTTGTTCCAATTTGTTAAGCTTTGAAAGTTTAGGGAGGATTACGGTACCAAAACTTCATCCTACCATGATAAAATGTCAGAAACTTGGATGTACCATGATGGGAAATTCTCAAATTAAAGAATAAAAGGGTTGGTCAAGAAACTGACCTTGAACATCCATTCAGTTGCAAAGAACTGGGCTTCATCTGCATTAGCATCATCATTGGAGATGCCTTCAGCAAGAGGCTCCAACTGCTGAGGCAAAGTGAGGAGATATTCACCAACACTGGTAACATAAGTCTGAGGGTAAGCACTAAAGCTCGGGAGATGGAAAACACTTTGTTCCTCCACAGAAGACCAGATTGGCAAGCGTGAGATCTCACTAAGACGCTGTCTTACTTTGGATATAAGAGCATCATAGACAAGCTCGTTGACAGTCTCTGCAAATGCAGAAACTCTTTGAGATGCGAGTGGAAGTGCGTGAAATCGAGGATCCTTTGACTGCACATGGGAACATTAGAATTAGCTTTCTCAGATTTCAGATAGACATAACAAAACAGTTCACACTCTCTTTCACCCAAGTACAAAAAACATGACAAGAATCCTGGTTTTCAGATGGATATATCTTGAATCCACTATTCTTATTTGGATCATTCACAATCTCTGCAACAAAGAAACTCTTTGGATTGCCAAATTTAGATCAACCAGCTACTAATTTGAAACATAAATGAATTTGACTCCTTTTAAAACTGGCATGGCACTAGGACCACATAAATAGTAAGTACACATTGCAAAGATTTATAAGAAAGGAATCACCTGTTCTAAGAGGCTAAACAACTTTCGAGCCTTCTCAGGAGTATCAACAAGCCGAACTGTAGCCACATCCAAAGCAGCTCTTCCGACGGAGTGTGAGGTTAACTCACCATTTCCATTATCAGTAGCCAGATCCATTTTGTTTTGGTCTAGATTGGAACCAAATACTGATAGTGACAGGCTTGTACTAAGTCTAGCTAGTGTGGCTTTTAAAGAAGCTTCGAAAACAGAGGATCTGCTTGTCAAACAATCTGCAACGGTAAGAATCTGTAAGGCACCTTGGACAATGGACCATTCTTCTTCACTTGAGATCAAGTCAACCTTTCGAGAGTGATGAGAGCTTTCTTTTCTATCTAATCCTGATTCTTTCTTTGATCCATCAGTCATATTATCTACTCCACATACAACTCTTAATGATTTTAGGGTCTCTTGAAGAGTAGAAATATACTGCAACATAATGTCATCAAGAGCAAGAATCAGTTCATCAGCCTCAGATCCTCCAGTGAAATTTATGCACCTTTCAACAGCTGCTTCAAGAAGTACAATAACTTGGGGAATTGATTCTTCCATCCTTCGAACTGTTTCACTTAGCTCTATCCCTTGTGCCCCCACCCCACGAGCAACAGCTCCCCGAAGGTCCAGCTTCCCAATTTCAGATGAAAGAATGGCACGTTCCATCTGCCCGTACCTGGAATAAAGTAATGGTAGTAGTATAGTGAAAGCATGAACCAGCAAGGACACAATTCAGCAATAGCTGAAACCTCGTCACAAAACAGTGGAAGCACTTCTCTATCCTAGACAAAACAGTCATGATGTTCCATGTTTGACAAAAGCTGGAAAACTGTAAACGTCGAATGAAATGCTAAAGAAATTCCCAACATTCATTACAGACTTTTTTAAGAGAACAAGTTCTCATCTTACTTAGTTAGCAACCCACTATAATCCCGCTTAACAAAGTCCCATCTATGATCAAAACATTGGTAAAATAATATTTTGCTCCCCACAACCATCAAATTTCACATCCTGATCATTCAAGAGACTCTAAAACAGGAAAATGAAAGAGGAACACCTCAATCAATTCCAAAGCAGGAACCATCATTCCATATGCACTCAAAGATAAATATGCATTCTTACCTTTGCTTAAATGTCTCAAAAGGAGAGTAGACTGCCTTCAACGTGTCCAATAAGACCTGAAGTTCAGATTCTGAAAATAAATGTTGGATGTTTCTGGCAAAAGTACTTGTCATGTTATGTAAATTGATCAGCGCTTCCAGATGCTTTGTCTCGATCTTTATGCCCTTTGGCATATCTCCAGATAAGATATCCAATATGCCTTGAGTATAGAAGTTATAGGATGGAAACAGTGAGAGATTGATCCATAGCAAAATATATATTGGAGATAATTCAAAATGATAAAGATTTAATCACGCTCAATGATTGGATTTTACATCACTTAAAGGTGTTCTGCAATCAGATATTACTTTGAAGGCAAGTGATTGCTGCTGTTGCAATCCCACTAAAGTAGCAAAAACCATCTTGGTGATAGATGAACTGCTAGAGATGATACAGATAAAATAAAATCAAGAAAAGATTATGGACTATGTTGTCCTAGTAATGTATCCTTAATAGTGTTAGGTAAGTAGTGATAAACGCAGATTTGGAAGCGGAAGAAAAATAAATCAAGTAGGAAACATATGAACAAGTTCTCTGGAGCACGCAAGTTTTGATAGTTAATTGGCAATCACAAATATGGAAAGTGAA
The DNA here is from genome assembly GCA_963922045.1 of Persicaria maculosa. NCBI lineage: Eukaryota > Viridiplantae > Streptophyta > Magnoliopsida > Caryophyllales > Polygonaceae > Persicaria > Persicaria maculosa. The sequence continues at coordinate 69,191,672 of OY998254.1, forward strand.
ACTGGCTTGATAGTTAAGAGCAGAAGGGCACCATTAAATGATCACTGATCTATAGAGTTATGTTCTTTTCAACAAGTCTGGAGGGGAACTATCACATTTTTTAACAGAAAAAAAAACACTGAATTTGTAAATCCTTGTGCTACTAAATCAAAGCCTCAAATAGGAGGTAGCAACCCTTGACATGTTTGAGTTTCCATGCACTATCTCTTCCTACATAGGATAGGTAGCAAACCTTATTCTTATTGAAGTAATTGAAAATTTTCGGGAAGAAAATGGCAGCCCAAAGAGCAATATATGTCCATTATTCAAGTAATTGGGAGGTAAAAGAAATCAAGAGGCATCACCAATGAAAGATGGGATAAAGATCAGATTAAATTATATACTGTAAGAGATAAGATTGGGCATTGGAATTAAAACCAACTGGGAGATGAATTAAACTAAATAAGATGGAACTCAGCTTAAGGAATGTATTGATGCTATCCAAATTACAAAAACAAAAAAACAGATATATTCATGATTCATCAAGTTCTTTCAACAGTCAGAATTCACTAATTCTGAAAGATAGCCCCACTACCACGACTTCTTCTACATTTGACTGAAATGAAACAAAAATATCTGTCGGATCAACATTAAACCTCATGAATTTTGAAAGATGCACCTTCGTACCCAACTACCCATGGCCACATGAGTCAAAACTTTACACTGAGAAACAACTACGTACATTCATCACCTCAATCTATGTCCACATGATAGAGAAGTTAATTTAGTGTCTGCTTTTCCATAAGCTGTAAACTTTAAACCCACCACCAACACAAATATATAGAAGCAGCAAATATAGTGCAAGTACATTTAAAGAAAATCAGAGCTCTCAGTAGCCATCAATAGAAATTATTTTTTTAGCACCAAAGTAAGCAACAGATGTCACCTTTTGCCAATGCTTTTGTTTCAGGAACAACATCTCCAATTGCAAGGTTGATGCGGGAAACAAAACTTGAACTCACAGCTGTCAGAGTATCAATTAACAATTTTGGGACTAGAGATCTGTAATCATCCGGGAAAGCAACCATACACCTGCAGATAGTCATTAAATAAGCAAAAAAATGTTGTTGAAAATCTGTCTCTTCGTTAGGAGCCAGTGATCCACCCAATAGAAGTAAGAAAATGACAAGATTGGCATGCAATATTATCAGATTCCTTAAGAAGGTATCTGTATCAGGAGTATGATGGCTGCTAAGAGACTAACACTGACTAAATGAGAAGGAAGGCAGATCACTATCCAGAAAATATGCCTGTATTCATGTTATACCCAATTAAATCATTCAAAACTGAAGAAGAAACAGGTTAGTCTCAAGTCTTAACTAATGAATGACTGCATCCTCCAGAATAGGAAATTTAATTTGTAAACAAACATTTAGTATAGGTGACCCTCATTTCTTTTATTTTACTAGGAGCCCTGAAAGAAACAAAAAGCATCTAGGTATGCACCCTCATTTTCATTGAAGGGATGGTCCATAGTAACTGCTAACTCTTGAGATTGTGCATAAAGTAAGCTTAAACTTACCATTTCCATTCTTGCTCAAGATAGAGAAGCAACTCATCATAGAAACTTGGCAACCAGTTCGAAAATGTTACTGCAGAAGAACTTGATTGCAAATCATTGCCACTTGATGGCCTATCCCCTTCAATTTTGTCACAGGCTAACTTATTAGCTCGTTGCTTGGATTCAAAGTCTTCCCAGAGTTGCTTTATGGGCTTAAGATGGACCTTTGTATAGTATGTTTCAAGGGACTTGAATCTTCCAATCCGGATAAGAATTCCCCGCAGATCTTGAGCAATGTCAACCTATGCATTGTTAGAAATAAAATCAAACTTTTGTGTCTAGCAGTATATATAGAAAAAGTTGCATAAATTTTGAAGCGTCATTAAATACCTTCCGATTAGATAAAGCATCAGTTAGGCGAGGTTGAACCATAGCATCCAGCCTATCTTCTAGGACCTCAAGCTGCTTCCTCACATTTGCGAATTCTGCAACCTGAAAACGACAAGAGAAAATGTCAGTGATGATCATTCGGCCATAAATTTTACGGCAAGAAAGCAAGGACATAAGTTACCTCTCCAACAGCTGACAGGCAGTGCCTCATGTTGGCCAAGGTGTCCGCAGCCCGAGGAAGATCGCCACTGGCAAACACATCCTCCACAGTTGAGCTCAATTGTGTCAACCCAGCCGCATCCTGCTCAATTTGTAAAAGATATTTAGCTAGTTAAAACGCCCAATTTTTCCTCAACAAATGCACTAAACTTATAATAGTGTGCACCTGTAAAGTCTCATATGCAGCTTCCATTCTATGTTTGACTGTATCTACTTTAGCTAGAGCAGCTATTGACTCAGCTGCCGAACCTTCTGCCTGTTAATAAAAACAAGAAACCACCTACATAATCAATTTTCAGCATATAATATTGTTCATCACACCACAAAGGAAAAAATCCTATAAATTCAAGGTATAATCATACAATTTCCAATACATAGCCGGGCATGAAAGGACCATGAACCTCAGATTTTCTAAAAAGCAACAACTCTTCAATCATAACATACATTGCTAGTGATCAAATCCATTCAACCCAGAAGAAACATGGAATTGAACACTATCTTTGGTTACTACTACCTCAAATAAGTCCACTGATTTTTCAAGCGGGTTCGCAGTTAGATTTGCAGAATTGAATAGCCAACAAGCAACAACAACAACAACCTCAAAATTCAAAATAAAAGGAACAAATTCTCAATCCGCCATCAACAATATCAACCAGCAAACCTAACACCAAATCAGATATGAAACATTTCATAGTGGCAGGACAAAATCAAGCCCGATCTCACACATGTTGACCAGATCAGCACTAGAGAGCCCACTAATTAACACAGAATGTAAACTCGTAGCCCTAGAAAGTTGCGTTAGCACCTTTTTGAGCCTGAGGAGGATGGAAGAGACGGAAGAGCGGAGAGACGAGGCGTCATCGCGGAGGCGAACGACGTCACGAGTAGCGCGAGGGACGCGGAGGAGGGCGGCGGAGCTCTGCTCCTCCAAGGAAGCGGAGATCTCCTCGGCTATCATCTGGAGCTTCATCTCCAGATCCACCAGCAGCTTCTCCACCGGCTCCTCCGGGTGCCGATTCTGGCATGCGACGTTGATCCATTTCTTGGCGTCGAACTTGTCGTCTGAGAACGCTCCTAGATCCACTATCATCTTTACAAGCTTTCGCCTGATTTGGCAATGGTGGACAACATAGAAAACCGTAGTTGTATCCCTTTTCTTCTTCTTCTTTTTTTTGTTAAATTGGATATAAAAAATTTTTGTACTCCCTCCTTGAATATTAACTTTTTTTTTGTACTCCCTCCGTTAATTAAAAGTTGATGTTTTCCTATTCACGCACGCTTTTTTAGGTGTTAAAAATTATATAAAATATTAACTTTTTTTAATAATATTTTTAAACAATTTCATACTTATTACTATTAATTTTGAATTTATAAAAACAAAATTAAAAAAAAGTTAATATTTAATATAGTTTTTATCATTCTAAAAAAACGTGCATGAATATTAAACGACATGTTTTAATTAACAGAGGGAGTAAAATTTAACTTCAATTATGATATGTTCAAGCTTATTTTAGTTTGTTAAACGAGCTCAAGTCGAGCTGAGCCCGATTTTTAAACAAGTTTTTTTTATCGAACTTAGGGTGTGTTTGGTAAAAAGAGTTTTTCTAGTAGTTAGAGTTGGAGTTGGAGTTTGAGTTAGAGATGGAGATGTTACGAAGTTAAAGAGTAGTTTTTGTTTTTTTATTAAATCTTGGGAAAATCTTGTTAAGTGTTTGGTATATACGGGTTATCAAAAGATTTATAGATAAAATGACAAAAAAGCCCTTTAAATTGTTAGGAATACACGGGAGTGGTAGCCAGCCCTATTCATCACCATCTTCCTCTTCCAACGTATAGGGACTAGGGAGACCATGAATTGTTGATTTTTTTTTTGCTCGAAACTTTCCGTTATGATGGTTGATTTTTTTTTTATTAGGTAAAAATTCGAAGGTCAGACAGGCCTGACTCATCGAGAGGCCGACCGAAGTCGGCATACGGATAACCGTCTAACATAGCAACCTAAACACAAGAATACAAATAACAAGCGTAGTGAACCAAACAGTAATAAACTCTACTACAAACGTTCCAAGAAGACCAAACACCCGAAAAACTGAGGAAGCCACCGAAGAACGCAGTCAAGCACCACCGAACAATAGCACCGCGGGCCAGTAGTACAGCAGGACTCTAACTCTTGTGGGTAGTGCAGACGAACTCCAAGGAAACTCTATCCCGAATACGGAGTCGCCTTGAGCGCACCACATCGACTCCAGCCAGACCCGACTACAGACTCCACACCCCCCAACCAAGCAGAAGATCTCCTAGAAACATCGGAAGCAGAGCCGCAAACTGCTCGAACAAAACACCATCAAGCTTTCACCTACAAAAGTATCAACAAGCCCTTGCGGGATTTTCTCAAACCCTTTCGGGTGGTTATGCTCAAAACCTTTTGGGATTTTGACTACCCTTTCGGGATTTTGTCGAATAAATTATTTTTTTTTATAATTGCCTGACTTGGCGTGCAAGGCCAGACTAGCAACTTGCACACTAAGGATTTGAGCAAGGGGAACAACACAAGCATGTCAGACACACCAGTGCAAGGCACGGAAGGAGCATCCAAGACCTAGCCGAACCTGGATAGCACATCGGGATGAGCAGAAGCATCGAAGAAGATAGCGGCAGAAAAGGAATCTCGACGATGGCCAACGATGGCGCAGCAAGGGGCAAACGACTCCACCACCGACGACAACGAACAGCAGAGGTCGAGGTGGAGGCGAAGCCCACGGCCGTCGGAGAACACACAAGGGTGATTTTTGGGGATTACAAAATAACACCATCGGGAGACGGGGAAACCAAATCGAAACGAAATGAAACAAATCCGACCAAACGAAATCAGAATCTGAACACCACGAATCGAAAACGGGACACCAATAGAGTGTTTGTAGACTGGGAAAGCGGAGAGGGCCGACATGGACGGGAAACCGATCACAAGAGAAGGAGCCGGAAACAACCATGGCGACGGGATGGGGGGTCTTGTGATTGAATCGGTACACCGGGAACGATGGTAGGTGGAGATGGATTCAATGAATCGTGGTTGAATATGGAAGATTAGACCAATATCTTGATCGGAAGAAAATTGACAAGAGTAGAAAGAGTTCGGGGAGGACGATTACTCCGCTTCCTCTAAAAATTTGTACTTAAATTGTTATGATGGTTGATTTGATTCATGGTTTTTCATGTATTTGATTTCATGATTATGAATTACTTGATAAGATTTGGGATTTTAGGGTTTATCAACTATTGAAGAGTCTATAAGGCGATGTAAAATAAAGTAATAAATAATACTCTAAAAGGGGGATGAATAGAGTATGGCAAATTTTCGCAAACTTTCTGCATGCGGAACTTCAAGGCCTTGAAATAAATCTCAATGTTTTGAATCATAACTCAAGGTCTTGAAACGATTCCAGAAACTTGTTCAGCAGAACCTGTACGAAAATAAATAGATGGACACATGAATTGTTAACGAGGTTCGGCACGAACATGGCCTACGTCCCCGTCTAGGATTCTCCAACCCGTAGGATTCAAAAACACTATTATTTCACTTCCTATGAATCCAAGATACAACTGAGAAGATTTTTCCTTCTTCTAAGCACTCGAAGCCTCACCCGCTTCTATCTAATCAAATCAGATCCCTTAGATTCCTAGATGCAACTTAGAAGAACAACCCTTCTCTTAACTTGTAGCCTCACCCGCTACTATCTAGTCAACCCAAGCTCTCGTGAAATAATAGCCTAGTGAATACGTTTGAGTAGATGTATACTCTTAGTATAACACTTTAGGCTTGTACAATGAAGCTCTAGAAACTCTCAACTCTCAAAAGATAAAGCAAGAACAACAATGGAGAGAAAGAGAATAAATGGATGATCGAATGCAATGGAGAACGTTTTGCTTGTAGATTGAATGCTCAAGTTCTCCACTTTTCTTTGCTGATGCCTTCGGTCCTTTTATAGGCACAGGGGCTGAATTTTGAACGTTGGAATCCCTTGATTTTACAGCCGTTTGAATTTGAAATAATTCCGCCAAATTTGGTTGCACAAAATTCGCACCATATCTTCAAATATTTTCCTGCCGTAAATAGAAAATTCCAACCCTTTATAGAAGATTTTTCGGCCACCAAATCTTCCATAATCTGCATAAAAAATCTCAGCAACCTTTTCAAATATTTGATATATCAAATATGCACATAAAAATCTTTAACAAATAAATATATAAAATATTTGACATATCCAATTCGTCCAATTTGTCATTGTTGTCAAGACCTTAAAACCTGTATCCAATTCGTCCAGTTTGCCCTTCCTGTCAAGACCTTGAAATCAGAGTCTTATTTTGTCTTTCATCAATCTTTCTCAAAGACCTGTACGTTAGCTCTAAAGATCTTACACTCAAGGTGGAGTCTTCAACTATGAAATCTAGATCTAAATTCAATCTTGTGTGTTGAGAATAAGCATGAAAATTGGCTAATTTATCAACTATATCCTAAAAACGTTTTTGAATTCAACAAATTTGATTTTTTTTGTGTGTTCAATTTATCTGAGTTTTTACACATTCATCCCACTTCTCTTCAAAGTTATTTTCGATAGAAAAGTTGCTATGACAATGATCAGCCTCATCGGTAGCGTTTGGTGATGCATCACCTTGGTATGATGCTTCAGCAGTGGTCTCCGGTGACGATTGAAAAATGCTCATGTACTTCGTACTTCCACCTTCGGGCACAGGGAGGAAGAACCGGTTGGGAATATGGAACAAGGAAAAATTAAAGGGGTGGAATGGAAATTATTTTTGCAAACTAGCATAAAAACTTTCAAAGCTTGCCTTACCAGATATGAAAATTGGAAGAATGACACCTCGTTCAAAGCCCTCCCAAAACTTCAACTCTTTCAAAACTATGTCTACCAAACACTTCCTACAGGTTTATTTTTTTTCCAAACCTCAAAAACCTCCTCCAAAGCTCCCACCAAACAGGCCCTTAGTTTGTTTAGCTCAAGTCAAGTCTTTTTTCGAGCTTTAATAGTTTTATGCAATCTCTAACATATTAGCTTAAATTTTTTTAAAAAAATTCCATAAATTTCGAGTTTAAATTGAAAGAATCGAGCTTTCAATCGAGCTTAAAATTCTATTCAGGCTCAGCTTGTTTAGATAAGTGAACGAACTCAAGTCGAACTTTTTTGAGCCAAACTCAAGCTTTTTTTTTATAAGGAAAGAATTTCGATTCTCTAGATAACCTAGAGAAATTGAGCCTCCGTGAGCCCGAACAAGCCGAGAGATGGACCAACCATCATGTACAACGAGAATCAAATAACATAAGCAAATAACATAAGCAAATGACTGAATGGAAATATCAAGAAGCAAGTGACGGAAAGAAAAATGCATAAATAAAGTACATGTCATCCTACACGGTAAACAACAAGCTAGCAGGACCAACGAACCGATCGGCCAAATGGAAAACGCACATAGAGAACCCTGGGGATCGCTAGCGGACATCTCAACTTGACTCTAAACATAATCAACAGGTATCGATCGCATTTCTGCGACGTCTACTAGGAAGACAAACCTATATACAACAAAAAAATCAAAGTGCATCAACTGGGGTAGACCAAAACTCTAGCCATACTATTGCCAAAACAAATCCCAAAAACCCATCTTACACCCTCAAAGACGATAACAAGATCGCAAGAGGCTACCACAAGGGTAAACCAAAATAAAGGAAACATATAGGACGGGACAGAACCAAAAAGTTGTTAGAAAACGAACCATAAGGTTGACAAGCCTTTTTTTTTTCCAAAGAGCGTTGAAGCAACGCAATACTGTCAAAAGCAGATAAAGCGGCTACATCCTAGGAGGCGTTGGAGCCCAAGGAGGTATAACCAGCAAATCAACATCGAGGAAGTATACGACGGGAGGGTAAGAGGCGTTGGAGCCTCGAAGAGGCGACATGGCCATCTTGTAGAGTAAGTCGGTCGGAGATTAAGGCGGTGGAGCTAGCGGAGCCGGAGTGCGGCAACGGAGGATGATGGGTGGCGGTGGTGAACCGAGGGTGCTTAGCGAAACCGAGGGCGTTGGTGACGACAACGATGTTGGGTGGAGGCAGGAAGTCGGGGCGACCAGTGAAACGAAGGAAGAGGACAGCAAGCGCCTGAGCAAACTGGTGAAGGTGATGCCGGGTGAGGGTGTGCGTGGAGTCGGCAGCCAAGAAGGTCATTATAAGAGAATAGATTGAATAAGTCCAGTTGAGGAAATTGAGGCTTTCTTTTGATAAAATAGTATATGCACGGTTATGAATGAAAAAAATGAGGTTTTCGTTAGGTAAAAATTGTATTTCCTAAATAATTGATTGAAGAGTAATTTGTTAGTTTTGTAACATTAAGCTATGAATGATTCCACAATCAAACCCTTTTTTAATTTTACTTTATTCTTTAATTTTACTATAAATCTAGGGGTGTGCATAACCGGGTACCCGACACGAACCGGTTAATCGTGTCGGGTACCCGGAACCGTTAACCTCAAAATGGCCGAACCGTATCCGAACCGTCTTAACCCGGGTACCCAGCACGGTTAAGGTATTCGGTTCCGTGTCGGATACCCGGGTACCCGACACAAACCAATTCAAGTAGGTTTTTAAAAAAAAAAAATTAGGCTGTCCGTGTGTGCTGTTCACCGCTGCAGTAGATCTGCTTCAAAAAAAAAATTGAATCTGTGCAAGTGGCTGCTCACCTGCTGCTACTACTCAAAGCTACCGTCTTTGATTGAATCTGTGCAAGTGGTCGATCAGCTTTAGAAAAATGAAATCGTGTGTGTACTATGTAGCACCAAAGGAAATCAATTCGAAAAAAATAGGTCTTACCATGTTCTTGAGAGGCAAGAGCTTCAAAAAATCATTTCAGATCTGCTGATTTTGAGACTCGAGAGGGCCGAATGGTGAAATTTGTAAGGATTTGAGACGAGAGGGCTTCGTCTTCCTGTCGTCTCGTCTTTGTCTGTGGGAGGCGGCGAGCGTTCTGTGCTATAAAAAAAATGAAAATAAATGAGATAGGGTTAGGAAGGACTTACTACATGGTAGGGGTGGGCATATCCGGGTATCCGACACGAACCGGTTATCCGTGTCAGATACCGGAAACCGTTAAGGTTAAAAGTCCCGATCCGAACACGATCCGATTAATGGCGGGTATCCGACACGAATATACAAAACGGTTCCGTGTCGGATACCGGGTTACCCGCCACGATTCGATTAATTCTTTATGGGTTTCTCACTTTCTAGTTTCTTGTAGAGTTGCACTTGCAGTAGAAATTTGATTCTTACATTAATGTATGAATTAAAGAAAAGGAAATCAAAATTATAAGGAAAATGTACAATACAAAAAGATAATGAAAACCCTAACCCGTACTGTTGCCCCAAATTCCAAATCCAAAATCATCAAAATTAAATCAAAGGAAATCAAAGCAATTCTAACTTAAATCAGAGGTTGAAATCAAGCCAATTCCCACTGGTACTTCTCCGCCTCCCTCACCCAGTAACCCTTGGCCAGATCTCCGCTCTCCAGTGCCACCCCTCCGCCCTTGTCGTCCTCCTCGACCGCCGGTGCGTTAAGAGAGAGAGAGAGAGCCCTGCGTTGAGAGAGAGAGAGCCCTGCGTGAGAGAAAGGAGATAGGCGAGAGCAGAGATTGATGAACTGCTTCAAAGAGAGATTGAGTCGTATGTGCTTTGTTTTAATTTTAGGGTTTGTTTGGTTGGGCTGGCAAGTGGTGAGTGGTTTGTTGGGCTGGGCCTGCTGAGTGCTGAAGGCAAATTAAAAACAAAAAAAAGCCTATCTGAACATTGAAATAAAAAAAAAAGCATCTATGCGATTCGAACACAGGGCTATGGGTTGAATACATGACGCGTCTGAACACAATACCAACTAAGCTATCCATCTTTGTTGATATTTTAGGGATTGTTTATATAGTAATAAATATATTACCATACCTATAAATAATAATAAAAAATTAAACGGTTCGTGTCGGGTACCCGACAAGGCGATTTGCCTGACCCGAACACGAACCGTTAAGAGCCGTGTTTTCTCGGTTCATGTCATTATCAAGTCGTGTTTTTTCGGTTTCGGGTTTTCATGTCGTGTTCTCGGTTTCGGGTTTTTCTGCACACCCCTACTACATGGGCTGGCCGGTCTCGCTTTTTGGGGATAAAAAATGGAGACAAGGGGATTCGAACTCGGGCCTGTTGGTAAAGGCTAATAGAATGCACTTACTTGGAACCAATTGGGCTAGCGGAGTTTATTGGTACATGTAGGATTCTATTAATACTACTATTATACTACCCAGCCTAAAAATTAAAAATAAATAAATTTGAACGGTTCGTGTCGGGTATCTGACAAGGCGATTTCCCCGACCCGAACACGAACCGTTTACAGCCGTGTTTTCTCGGTTCGTGTCATTTTCGTGTCGTGTTTTTTCGGTTTCGGGTTTTTTCGTGTCATGTTTTCGGTTTCAGGTTTTTCTGCACACCCCTATATAAATCACACATTCCACATTTTAGCTTCTGAAATGTCAATTGTTTTCTAATAGTTTTCATTGGATTTGTTGCCTTTGGTTCAATTACAAGTTAGATTTTGTCTTCTAACATGTCTTTTTTTCTCACAGAAATGCAATAAGATGCGTGAATGAGGACATGTATATATGCTTGCTTGGCATCATTTGTTGGAGCAGTCGTAACAAGAGATGTGCTTGCGATATTCGGGTTGATTGTTGGAAGAAGCTACGGAGCCAAGCTTGCACAATCCGATGCGTTGAGTTCCATCATCCAAATCCAAGATACCCAACATACAATCTTCAAATGAAGGACAATATATATTTGATTGATTTTATTCATCTATACATGTATTGAACTTTAAATGAAGGACAATATATATAAAACTAGACAAAATGAAAATTTTAGGGAATTCTTTTTAGACAACGGTTAAGGAGTATTTAGACAATATTAAAAAATTTCTTACACAGCGGTTAAAAGGTACATAGACAACAATTATGTGCCTCAACGATTAAAGAGTACATAGATAATGGTTCGATAATATTAACACAACGGGCAAAAGTTACATAGACAACGATTTTAGTGTATTTAGACAACAATTAGATTGTATACAGACAACGATTCAATTATATTTAGACAACGTTTAAAGGGTCCATACAAAACGATTATGGTGTACCTAGACAACAATGAGATTGCATATAGACAACGGTCAAAATAGAATTTAGGCAATGGGGATATAGGTCATAAAGAACGGTTATATGGCACGTACATAAACAATGGTTATGGTGTACCTAGACAACAATTAGATCGTACATAAACAGCGGTTATATGACACATAAACAGCGGTTATATGACAAATAAACAACGATTATATGACACATAAACAACGATTATATGACACATAAACAACGGTCGTAACCGTTTAATATTGACTCTTCCAAAATTTGGAGTCGTATGGACAACGGTTATGGAGTCTCTTCGACAATGGTTATAATCGTTGTCTTAAAGAACCGTTGTCATAGGTTCAACCATTGTTTTACCTAAAAACGCACTGACATAGACAACAGTGCAATAACCGTTGTCTATGTTGATAAATAACCATTGTTTAAGACCTTTTTTGTACTAGTGTGGCCTCGACGGTGTCGGAAGCTCAAAAGAGAGCATTTAGGCTCGAAAGAGATCATTTATGGAGGCCATAGCTGATGGAGATGTGCTCCCAACTCCCAAGAAGTAGTTGACAGAAGAAGAGAGGCACAAAAATATGCCATGAACTATGAAAGAAAGCTTGAACTCGAGCTATTCAGTTCATATAACAGCTTCAGATAACTGCATATTGGGAAAAAATCATAAATTATATTTATAAAAGAAATGCACGACACTGTCCAATTTTAATATTTTGTTTATAAAAAACTGACTTATGACTAATTTGGTGGTCATAAATGACTTAAATTAGTTGTATAATGAGTAAATATTTAAATAATCAAAATTGCATATAATTTACAAAGCTATATAAAAACATTCAATTAAATTATAAAGCTTTATATAAATTATATGTCCACTTTTGATGTTAACATAATAAAATTATTTATAAAAATAAATAGAAAAATCCACTCATCCTAGAGTAGATGGATTATCAAATGAATTACCAAGATAAACTATAAATTTTAACTAAGATTGGTGATATAAGATTTTGGTGGTATTAGATTCTACTTACCCACCAACCAATAAACCTAAGATGAAAAACAAATAACCTTGAACACACAACAGATGAAGATGCACTACTTTATCTGTCACATGGTTGATTTCACATAGTAAGTGGATGAAGGAGGCAACTTCAAAAGTCTGGAGCAATTGAAGAGCATTAGCAATTACCATCTCGATTTTCAACGGACACTTCAAAAGCTCTCTGACATCGTATATGTGACAACCCCGTTTATAAAGATATTGTCAACCCCTTATGGAGAGCCCAAGTTTCTACCAACAATGCTAAAATTGATCCACATAGTGAGGTGTTGCAAGCTCGTACATTGTCTTTGGTAGTTTCTAATGACGAAACATGTCACAACTTCTCTTGTTGACAACTTAGACTCGCCAAGATTGATTTAAAAAACCTACACAAATACACATTGCCATGGTGATCTCTACTTTTCAAAAAATCTCAAAATTATTAATTACGCATTTATATATTCATAATATTAAGATTTTGTTAAAATAAAATAAAGTAGTTTGAAGCACCTAAGAGCAGCTACATTGGGGTTGTTAAACCCAATAGCTAAACAACCTAATAATAAAAAAAGGATCCCTGCAAAAAAAATTACAAACAACGAAAGGACAGGTTATTTGCTAAACAACCCGTAAAATACAAAGGAAATACAATAAAAGTGGGGCCCATGTGCCACAGACTGAAGGAAATACAAAAGAAGTGGGGCCCATGTGCCAAAAACTGCAGGAGGGGGTCACATGGCAAGGAGAATTCCTTTGCAAATATCAAATACGCATTGAATTTTTTTTTTTTTTGATGATCAATTTTTTTGTTGTGATATGTTATTTATTTAGTGTAATTTAGCCATATAATTTTTTTTAAAGTATATATATTTTGCAAGTTCATATTTTTTTAATATGTAAAAAAACATGAATATAGTTAATTAATGACAAAAAAATTAAATTAATTAGGTTGAAACTTGAAAGTAGATTTTTAAAAATAAACAATTCTAATGAAACAAGGGGAAAAAATTTAAAGACCAAAATAAGTTAGTACAATTTTGCCTATAAAAGGGTATCCAACCTAAACATCTCCTCACATTCTCATATCCCACTCTTTCTTGTTTCTTTATTTCTCTGTTGTTTGATAATTGAGATGGATCCAAACCATCCAAAAGATTATCATCATTCTATTAATTTTCCTTTCAATTTTCTTGATTTGTCTGAAAACTCACAACCCTTTCAAAATTACCAACTCCATCACCCCAATCCAAATGCCCCAACAGGGTCATATTTTCAAGGCCTTTAAAGTAACCCAAGTGCTCCGTATTTTTCACAAAATCAAGGTTATATGAATCCATCGGAGCTTACTAATTCTTCTAATTCTCAAATGTTTACAACTCCTTCTCCTAATACTCCGGGAGCTAGTAGCACTTCTCAAATGCATCAAGGGAACATACAAGAAGAGGCAACAAGCCTAGATGAAATACAACCCACCCCTGAAGATGGCACCCTTGCTCAAGCCACCCGTGGGAGAGGAGGAAGAGCCCGTGGAAGAGGAGGAAGAGCCGCCCGTGGGAGAAGTGGAAGACCCTCAACCGGTGAACGAGTGAAGTGGGGCCAGAGTGAAGAGTTATTACTGGTAAGTGCATAGATTAACATTAGCACAGATCTTATATCAACCACAAATTCTACCCTCACTGCCTTTTGGGAGAGAGTAGCTGAGTACTATAATATGTATAGAGGGGATGGTGTTGAGATGATTGCATCCACATGCAAAGCAAGATGGCATAAAATGTCACCTGATGTTTCAAAATTTGTGGGAGCTTATGAGCAAGCCTCAAATTTGCAATCCAGTGGGCAAAGTCAGGTTGATGTTTTAAAAAAGGCACATGAAATTTTCCTATAGGATATGAAATATGATTTTGTGTTTGAGCATGCATGGCGTGAGTTAAGGAACGAGCCAAAGTGGAGAAGTATGTATAAGGCAGCATCTGCAAGTACTGGAGGGAGCTCTAAACGATCAAAGTTAAATGAAGATGGATTGTACTCTACAAGTGGAGGATCTACCCCTACAAGTGCTCCACCCAGACCCATTGGGCAGAAGGCTGCAAAGGCTGCAGCAAACAAGGGAAAGAAAGTTGTTGGAAGCTCCACTGATTCTATAAAGCAAATTGAAGAAGTGTACAATAAGCTAATGGAAAATAGGGAGGCAAGAGGAAAGAAAAAGAGTGAGGAAATTGGGAAGCAAGAGAAGATTGCAAGCGACTATTTGCGTGCAAGTAATATGAGCGCATTGGGAGTTCTACTGGCGAAATCGGAGCTTACACCAGAAGAAGAGATGATTAAGAAAATGCTTATAACTGAGTTGTTTCCTAGCAATTAGTTATCTACATGGCCAATGTTTTATGTGTAATCCTTCATCATTTACGTTGTTCTATGTTTATCTATATTTCCTAAGTGAAGACTAGCTTCACATGTTTTACATTTAATGTTTATTTTATGTTTTCATTTATTCAGCTGATGATGTTTATCTATGAGTTCTAATGGAATATCTTTTAAAATTAATGTGTTGGTGAGTTCCAATGGAATCTCTGCAAAAGCTAGAAAGATGTGACAACTCCTTGTAATTATCGAGTCGATGTGAGTTTCAATGGAATATCTGCAAAAGTCGGGAAGATGTGACAACCCATTGCGAATTCCAAGCATCTGCAAGTTCCAATGGATTCTCCACAAAAGATCCGAAGAGTAAACGACAAATTGGCTCCTTACAAATAGTTAGTGTTTTGTTAATATATATAGTGGTGGTGTTTTACACAATCAATCTCCATCAAATTCACCCTCAAACACTCTTCTATCCCTATGGAGCCTCTTAAACCCTCATTCAATTTCCTCATGCCTTCTTCTGGGTCATCCTCTGATGAGTTGGATGAACAAATTGACCAAACTCTTTTGAAGTGGATGTGTCTTGCTCAAGAAAATTCGAATGGAGGCGAAGGGCAAAGTTCTAGACCACGTCGATGTGCTTACATTGAAAGACATCGTGAAAAGGGTCATCAACGCCTATTCGATGACTACTTCTCAGAGGATCCAACACCGGTGTATCCCGATGCGATGTTCAGAAGACGGTTCAGAATGCGAAGACCTTTATTCTTACGCATTGTTAACCAATTGTCAAATGATGTAGAGTATTTCCAACAAAAGCGAGATGCTACTGGAAGGATGGGCCTTTCTGCATTACAAAAATGCACGGCAGCTATACGTATGTTAGCATACGGGGTGGCTGCGGATGCTGTTGATGAATACCAACGCCTTGGTGAATCCACTAGCAGGAAATGCTTAACCAAGTTCGTTGAGGGTATTATTTCTGCGTTTGGCGAGACGTACCTTCGAAGACCAACCGCAACAGACATGCAACGATTACTCCATGTAGGTGAGATGCGGGGATTTCCTGGAATGATTGGTAGCATCGATTGTATGCATTGGGAATGGAAAAATTGCCCAACTGCATGGGCAGGTCAATTCTCAGGGAAAGAAGGAAAATCAACTATTGTGCTTGAGGCGGTTGCATCATACGATTTATGGATTTGGCATGCATTTTTTGGAACACCAGGTACGTGTAATGACATCAATGTTCTTGACCGTTCTCCAGTTTTTGATGATGTCTTGCAAGGTTTATCGCCACAAGTTAATTTTGTTGTGAATGGTCATGAGTATAACATGAGTTACTATCTTGTTGATGGGATTTACCCACCTTGGGCAACTTTCATACCATCAATCACATTGCCGCAAGGGGACAAGGCTAAAGTATTTGCTCGACTACAAGAGGCAACACGCAAAGATGTAGAGCGGGCTTTTGGCGTATTACAAGCTCGATTTGCCATAATCAAGAACCCAGCTCTTGCTTGGGATATTGATTTTGTTGGAAAGATAATGAGAGCATGTATAATATTGCACAACATGATAGTGGAAGATGAACGAGAAACGTATAGCTTCAATTATGATTTCTCTCAGTTTGATCATGCAGAGGATAACGACTCATCATACTCTACTAGGCGACCAGCCCCCATGGAGAAGTACTTGGACAATCGAATGCAACTTCGAAACAGAGGCACACACTATCAACTCAAAGAAGACTTGGTTGAACACATATGGCAAAAGTTTGGGCATGTGTACGTTTAGAACTTATTAAAAGTTCATGTATGGTTTTATTTCGTATTTCGATTTCATGTATGGTTTCATTTCGTATTCCGAGTTCATGTCTGATTTCATTTCGCATGTCACTTTTTCAATTGCAAATGCTATGTATGTCGATCTTTTCTAATTTCAATGATGTTTCGAGTTTTTCATTTGTGCTAAAATTGCGGATTCAAAATCATATTATTATTATTTATTCAAATTATGCTAAAAATTACAAATATATAATTATTTTATTTAGTGTATACATAAATATATTAGATAATTGAAATTCATATATAATTATTATTATTATTATTATATCATATAATTCTTTTATTTTTAATATTGGTAAAAGAATTGAAAAAATTAAGGAACCCTTATGAGTTGTAGGGATGTGAGTGAAAAAGTATAATGAGTTGTTAAAAGGATAAAGGGAAGAGAGAGTGATAAAAATTGAAAATAAGGAACCCTGTTGGGTTGCAGGGATGCGGGTGCTCTAAGAGCACTTTTATCGGCTAATGTTGAAGATGCTTAAGGTGAAAAGAAATTATAAAATATTAAGGGGCAAGGTAATGGGATGCTTGTGGGATTTCAAATAGGTATCGATGCTAATGGGGTAAACGGCAACAACAATGCATTTCACCACAGAGATTTTGACGCTGGCAGGGACAAGTGTCGCAACAACATAGGAAGAGAAGGTGAGTGGCTCAGATTGAATGGGACGAACGGCTGCGATTGGATTTGGTCGATATTAATTAAATTCAAATAATGCTAATTTCGCTATGTAAAATGTAAAATTTTTTTTTTACTATAATACTAGATTCATTTTTCTCTACACATAGACATCAAATTTGAATATGTTTCGACGTAATTTGAAAAAAATGATTTATTTTGATATAATTATATTGTAATTTTGCTCGGTAAATTGGATCTAGGCCATTCGGTGTCCGATTGCTTATTATAATACCTTTTTGGATAGGGAATCGCATCACGAACAAAACTCACTGCCATGTGGTGATATACGGGCTTTTTAAGCCATTTGGGGTCGTTTCAGGGCTCAAATTAGTGTTTTACTGTGTTCGAAACTTTCTGGCAATTTTCGAAACTTCATACCGAGTCCAATTAATTTTTTTTAGTTCGTAACACACTTCATTGAATGTTTGGAGGATGTAAACATGTGGTCAAGTCATTTGTGACATTGGTATAAATGATTTGTATAGATGAAGTGTGTTGTCCCGTCAAATTCAGATTTATTGAGTAGTCTTGTCCGCTCAGTTGGATTGTGTTCTGATTTTGGCTATAAAAACTTATCATAACAACCATTTCAAAACACACCAATTCTTCTTTATATTCTTCTCATCATGGATCCATCTCAAAATCAAGCTGATAATTTCTTCTTATCTGGCTTGAGCAATATGTCACTTTCTTCAGAATATGGGCTATTACGAGCAACTTCTATCTTCAAACCCACAAAATCTTATCCCAGACACTGCTTGAAGTGAAAAGTCACAACAATCCTAACATATTCCAACTTATAGCACCCAACAATAAGGTGTCAGTTCTATTTCTCGAGGTCGAGGTCGTCTCAGTGCTCGTGGGCGAGGTCGTGCCGGTGCTCATGGTTCAGGTCGTGGTGAAGTTGGAGAAGGTGCTGATGCAATTCGTTCTTCTCGCTCCACTTGGAGTGTGGAAGACGATAATCTTCTCGTTAGCGCTTGGATAAACATCTCGACCGACGCGGTCATCAACACCGACCAAGATTCAAATGCATTTTGGGACATAATCGGAACCTTCTATGAGAAGTATAGGAAACCACACCAAGTGGAAAGAGATGGAAAGAAATGTAAAGCGCACTTGCAAAAAATCAATTCGAATGTAGCTACGTTTGTTGGTCTTTTTCAGGAGGCAAGTCGAATGAGAGCTTCTGGCGAGGCGGACAAGGATGTCATTACGAGGGCACATGAGCTTTATGCTTCAAGAACTGATGGAAAGCGAATCAAAGAGGAGCATGCATGGGTACTACTGGGTAATGAGCAGAAGTGGAGTGTTGATTATTTAGATAAAATCAACCGTTATAATGCAACTAGTGGGAGTTCGAAGAGATCTCGAACAACTGGTTTGGTAGAAAGTTTGAGGAGGTTTGGTAGTGGGAGTTCGAAGAAATCAACCGTTATAATGCAGAGAATTTGACATTTAAGACGACTAGAGTCGACAAATGAATTTGAGGAGGTTTGGTAGAAAGTTCGGGTGCGACTGGACTCGGTGATAATTTGATTTGCATCGAGTTTCCTACGTATCCACTTATTGGGGGGAATCAAATCATCGTAGTTCGGGACAAAAATAAATTTTGTATTTGGATTTGATCGCGAAATCATTTGAGAGTGGTAACTGAACTCGATGAGAAGAAGCTTTGTATCAAGTCGGAATGACCAATTTAAATTTGTTTTCGGCGATTGAACTCAACGAGTCTTGGCTTTGTATCGAGTGTCCTACGTATCTCTTAGAAGAGAATCAAATCACCCGTAGTTCTCAAACGAACCAATTTAATTTGTTTGGTTTTGACCTCATATTCATTTAAGGGGAATTTTGAGGTGGACGATTGTACCCGATATATTTTTAGAATTTAATATCGGGTTACCTACGTAGTCGTTTTTATGGCGTCAAGTCTTTACGTAGTTCTACCCAAGGACAAATTTGATTTAATTTTGGATGGGCGACTGAATTCGATATATATTAAATTTGATACCGGATTTCCTACGTAACTCATAAAAGAATATCAAGTCTTTACGTAGTTATTTTAGAATAACAAATTTGATTTTTTTGTTTTGTTTGAAGATTCAACCCGACGAGCTTTTGCTTTATGTCGGGTGGCCTACGTATCCGACAAATCGGAATCAAATCGGGCGTAGTTCTTAAGATGAAATGATTTAATTTGACGGGATTTAACCTCATATTTATTTGAGAGTGAATTTAGAGGTCGACGACTGTACCCGATATATCTTTAGAATTTTAATATCGGGTTACCTAGCCGATAGGAGGCGTCAAGTCTTTACGTAGTTCTACCTTGGAACCAAGTTTATATTTGGTGAAACTCGATTTGAGGTTTTGACTCCGTTATTTATTTAGGAGCCGATTTGAATTGACCCACTCGAATTAATTGGCAAAGAATATTTGACGAGTTTATATTTTGATCAAACTCGAATTCTTAATTTGTGCCAATTATAATTCTTATATTTTAATGGGTTAATTTTGCAATTACATAAATTTACTTCGAATATGCCTAAGCATATATATATATATATATATATATATATATATATATATATATATATATATATGATTTGGCTTATATGGAATTGTTTCCTTGTCTGCTTGTTTTTTTCAAAGCAAACCGAAGCCTAGGAGATTAACAACCCATTTCATTTTTTTTAAGAGGGCCAAGTGCAACCCATCTCATATATTTTTTATAGGGCAACATGTACGTGTTTTGTTTCCTGTTCATCTTCCTCTTAGAGTCTCAGGCAACGACACCTACAGTTCAGGAAGCGAAGCCGCCTCAAGTCGCAACGGGATTAGGGCGTCTCGCAAGCTAAATGTCGGAGAAGGCTCAGATTGAGGCCGAACGCCGCCCACACAACCACTTGGTCCTCGCCGAAAGCCTCGTGAGTTTTGACCTTCTTTTGTTTCGTTTTTCCCAAATTTGCCCCTTTCAATTATTAATCGATTCATGCCCCAAATCTTGAATTTCCGCTCACGTCTATTTCCAATTGAATGCTTAATTTCTTGGCTGACTTCTATTTGCAATTTGCAATTTTTAAATTTGCGATTTGAGCAATTCAGGGCCTACTGTTTGAGTAGGTGGAGTCCCTGGCTCGGTGAAGTCTAACAAGGCCCAAAGGTCGCTCGATTTTGAGCGTACAGGAGGTGGACCAGTGAATCAGGGGTCCGCCTGAGCTCTCAGGTGCAGCACTACGGTGTTGGAGGCGACCACCGGTTTAGGTATGTTAACTTCACCTCCAATCTAGGGGGGCTCAACTATATTTTCAAGTTTTTTTTGAAGATATATATAAGATACAATCTTTGTTGTAAAAAATATAGTAGAAAACACCCATAAATGAAGCTATAGGGAATTGAACTCAAGACCTCATTATTCAAGTTCTCACCTCATACCAACTAAGCTAAGCACACTTATTGATCTATTACTCTTTTAAACTATTTTTACCCCTTAAATTATCAAAAATTACAAAAAAAAAACATAAATATTTTTTTTAGATTTTCCTCCGGCTCAGGGGGCTCGAGCCACCGCATGCCCCTCCTCCCTCCGCCCCTAGTCTAATATGCATTTGACTGCCTTGAATTTTACAGTTTAGGCTTTGGTTCAATTTGGTAGCAACCAAAATTAAAAATCACCTAGGGAAAATTGGGTAGCATTTCGCCTTGTTATAGGGCGATTTGATGATCCCGGAACCCAAACCCTTACTTAAGCTCAATGCTTTGTAAGAGGGGGTTCCGAGGATCGACTTCCTGCATCGATTGGGGCAACATTTCGCCCTCTTTTAGAGAGATTCAATGATCCCGGAACCCAAACCCTTACTTAAAGCTCAATGCTTTGTAAGAGGTGGTTCCGATGATCGACTTCCTGCAGCGATTGGGGCAGCATTTCGCCCTCTTTTAGAGCGATTCGATGATCCCGAAACCCAAACCCTTACTTAAAGCTCAATACTTTGTAAGAGGTGGTTCCGAGGATCGACTTCCTGCAGCGATTAGGGCAGCATTTCGCCGTCTTTTAGAGCGATTCGATGATCCCGGAATCCAAACCCTTACTTAAAGCTCAATGCTTTGTAAGAGGTGATTCCAAGGATCGACTTCCTGCAACGATTGGGGCAACATTTCGCCCTGTTTTAGAGAGCTTCGATGATCCCGGAACCCAAACCCTTACTTAAAGCTCAATGCTTTGTAAGAGGGGATTCCGAGAGCCATGAAATCTACCTTGTTTCATTGTTTGATGCTTCTTCTGTTTCTGCTACTGAAATTTTGATTTGTGTAGATGTTTGCGGGTACACGCCTGAAAGGAGGAGGCGGAACCAGGAGGGATAAGAAAACTACTTTCTTTTGCTTTGCAGTTGAATAGGCCAAAAGAGGAAGAAGCCAGCCAGGAGAAAGAAAAGCCCAACACATCTGCAGTGGTAGCCTTATAAAGGAGGAAAAAGAGAAGTGAGGTGACAAAGTGAGGTGAAGTCCTTTGTTATGCAAAACCTGGTCCTCACTCTGAGAGAGTGAAACCACCCTCCCCGCCGCAGTGCCGCACTCTCCATCTCTTCTCCGCTCAAGGGTCGGTTCAGTCCGCCTATCCAACCTTACTCTCTTCCCAGCGAGACTAAAAGCTATAGCGCTAAGAACTGTATTTCAACGAACCGCCGGTAGAGACATCGCTTGCTTGCTCAACTTGTGCAGATCAGCCCACGCCCTTCCCCTGCTGGCGCCCAATAACCACTCAATCGACTCTTCGACGGTGTCGCTTCCCTTTTCTCTTCTTGGGAATGAATTCAGCTCGGAATCCAGTGTTGGATTTCAAATCCACTTTGCCTCAGGCGGATCCATGGAACTGATGGCGGTTCCCAAGAGAAAGGTAAGATTTTTAATTTCTTTCCTTCCTGATTTGATCCTTGCAATCAGTCCTTCAAGGTGTGCTGTTTAATTTGGTGAATTATTTCATTGCATTCTTTCCTTGAATTTGAAATTATTCATCTACGAGATCTCCAATTTTTGTTAATTATGGAGTGTTATGGCTTCGTTAGTCACAATTAGGGTTTAGGGTTTTAGATATTCCCCTAGAAGTGGGGTTTATTGCTTAATGATAACTTACTATGGCTAATTTAGTCGATATTTGAAATGAAATTTCATTAGAGTTGCAATTTGTGATCGCAAAACCATGAAAATGTGTTTGCTGATTTCCTCAAACATCATTGGCTCCAACTGAAACACTGTCCTGATGAGAGAAGAGTCAGCTTGACAACATCTTCAGGTGTTGTTGATTTGTTGTTTTATAGTACCATTGACTATGGTACAGTGAGACTATATTGGCATGGCCGTGCCAGTTGCAAATGGAGGAGTGTTGATCAGTTAGTTCCCAGTTTGCATTTGCTTTTCGCCGTGTTTCAACATCATGTTCTACAGGGAAGGACATGATTTTCTTAGGAGCAATTTCTTGAAGTGGTCTTATAGGATTTTGGTTTATAGTTCATTTGTGTAAATCTATTAGGTTTGATCAAACATGGCAAATGGATCGGAGGTCAGTTGAAGATAATCTTCTGATGTAATTAAGTTTAATAGAATAACTTTCTTTGTAAAAACTTTGAGAAACAAGAAGTAATGAAGTGAATCAATGTTGCCTCATAGCATTAGGTTGGTTGGTGGATTATACTAAATCTTTTCAATTCAAATTTTGTTCGGGCTAATTATTCCTTGTCTTCTTTCGTTCTAATTATTTCCATGACATCTTATGAGTTATGTGGATTGTGGAAGTTCTTGGTGGAGAAACGATGCATATTCTGTATGAATTATCAACTCAATTTGCGGTGACATTTGCTGTTGTTTTATGTTTGTTCGGAACTTTAGATGATGTTACCAATTTCATTGTTGTATCGGTCCTTTCAGAGTTTTTGGTCAAATCTATCCTTACCTACCTACAACTTCGTGGATGAATAATAATTTATTTGCAGTGCATTGTACATGAAGCAAGAATATTACTTACGAATCTCTTGTGTACAGGTTTCTCCTCATATAAGAGGCATCAGGAATGGTCTGAAGGCCATGAAACCCATTCCAGTGATAATCCGTTGCAAGTAAGGCGTTATCTAATTGACAAGAAAGAACTGAGCATTTTTCTTGGGGTTTGCGTGGTGAAGTATTATTTCAATAAAACATGGATAGATAACAAGGCTTGCATGTTATTGTCATGTGTTGAACTCATCACAAACCCGCAAGATGTGCGAGATGCTATGTTATATACAGAACATTCGTTATTAGGAAGTCATTTGTCTTTTTGGCTTGTGCAGGAACTGTGGTGCAGTAAGGTTGCCACACTTTTATTGTTGTGGTGGGCGCAAGGAAGGAAGGGTTAAGAAGTGATTCCAAGTTGGTTCTTGAATTGTGGTGCCGAGCTTGAATCATTTACCATTTCTGTAGGTTAACAGATTATGCTTGCATTAATCTTTGAACGGGAACTACTCGTGATTGTCTAGTAGTTTGTACTCCGGTATTTCTGTTGAATATATCTGCCTACCCCAAGTGTAGTTGGTAATCTTAAAGATGGTATTTTGCCCAAAGCATTTATCTAAGGCACTCAAAAGTAGTTGAGAATTCACATAATTCAGTAGTCCAACTACCTGGAATAAGCACGCGATACAAATAACTGTCTTCGAAAACTCACATTTGGAGAAATAAAGTCATCTCAAACAATGGTTGTTATATGGAGATAAGCATTGGATGAACAAAAAATTAGGGGTGGGCATATCCGGGTACCCGACATGAACCGGGTAATCGTGTCGGGTACCCGAAACCATATACGCCCAAACTGCCGAACCGTATACGAACCCTTTCGAGTTGGGTATCCAACACGGTAAAGCTAATCGGCTGCGTCCTGGCGCCAGAAAAGGCTGATGGCCAGTGGGCTAATGGTTAGAGAGAATAATGGAGGATTGGAGGGGAGGCAAGCCTTCAGGATTCGAACTCTAAATGCTTGCCAAAAGCCGATACTTACCTCTCACACAGCCAATTGAGCTAGCGGAACTTTGTGTTACATTAGGGATGTTATTTGTACTGGTATTATACTAACCAGTCTAAAAAAAATAATAATAAAATTTAATCAGTTCGTGTCGGGTATCCGACAAGGTAATTTTCCCGATCCGAACATGAACCGTTTACAACCGTATTTTCATGGTTCATGGTTCGTGTCGTATCTTTTCGATTTCGTGTCGTGTATGTTTTTTTTGCACACCCCTACCAAAAATTAACCTCCTTCCCTTTATCTCCATATATATTTCTTCTCTGACTCCCATACCAATTTGTTTGTAAGCGCTTTCTCAAGGAATTAGCGAAGCGGATCAACATCGTTGTTTGTAGGCACCTTCTCTAGGAATTAGCGAATCGGATCAACATCGGGACACATGAGAGTAGATCTCTAAATTCCAAAACTTGGTCCTCACTCTAAGAGAGAGTTGTGTCATTTTTAAATTTTGAATCTGCATCTGATAAAGAGTTGTCGGTTTGTGGTAAAGCCTTGTCTACTCAATGTCAGTTTTCAAGATTCCATATTTTGAAATTGTATGTGATAGAGAGTTGTCGGTTTGTGATAGAGCCCTTTCTACTCAATTTCAGTCTTCGAGATTTCAAATTTTGAAATTGCATGTGATAGAGAGTTGTCGGTTTGTGGTAGAGCCTTGTCTACTCAATTTCAGTCTTCGAGATTCCAAATTCTGAAATTGCATGTGACTTCTAAATTTCTATATAAATGAACATTGCATACTTTGAAGAAATCACACCACATCCAGAACCCATTCCTTCCCAAAGCACCAACAAATGGCTAGCCCCGAATCATATTCTTCAAACACAAACCCTTTCCTTTCTAGCAATAGCTCTGACAAAGACGGTGAGCTTCAAGCTTGCTTTGAAGCATGGAAAACTGCTACTGTT
The DNA here is from genome assembly GCA_963922045.1 of Persicaria maculosa. Lineage (NCBI taxonomy): Eukaryota > Viridiplantae > Streptophyta > Magnoliopsida > Caryophyllales > Polygonaceae > Persicaria > Persicaria maculosa. Next base: position 69,216,949 of record OY998254.1, read on the forward strand.
CGAGTTCAAGAAACTTTTCAACAACCTGAAAGTTCAAGAACGAGACGTCGCCACACCCACATTGAAAGAGGGAGGGAGAGGGGCTTCGCTCAATTGTCAAGCGATTACTTCTCGGATGTGTCAACCTACCCAGATGAGGTCTTTCGGCGCAGGTTCAAGATGAGTAAGGGAGTTTTCAAACGCATCGTTCAATGTTTGGAATCGGAGATGGTGTACTTCCAGCAACGACCGAATTGCACTGGACGGATAGGCATTTCTACATTGCAGAAAATCACAAGTGCAATTCGCATTCTGGCATATGGCCTTGCTGCTGATGCTTGTGATGAATACCTTCGTCTATCAGGGGCCACAACAAGATTGTGCTTGTCCCATTTTGTTGATGGAATCATCAACTATTTTGGAGACGAGTACCTTCAACCACCAAATGCAGCAGACATACAACGTCTGCTGAGCGTAGGAGAATCTCGTGGTTTTCCAAAAATGTTGGGTAGCATTGATTGTATGCATTGGGCTTGGAAGAATTGCCCAACTGCATGGAAAGGTCAATTCGTGGGTGGATATCATGGCCATCCAACAATTATACTCGAGGTTGTTGCATCCTATGACCTATGAATATGGCATGCTTTCTTCGGAGTCCCGGGTACAAATAATGATATTAACGTTCTTGATCGATCCCTTGTGTTTGATGATATTTTACAAGGTAGAGCTCCGAATGTTAATTTCAATATCGGAGGACACGAGTACTCCATGGGCTACTATCTTACTGATGGGATCTACCATGAATGGGCTATATTTGTCAAATCACCAAAGACTCCTCAAGGAACCAAAATGAAGCTATTTGCTCAATATGTGGCTTCCGCTCGCAAATATGTGGAAAGAGCATTTAGAGTGATGCAAGCTCGTTTCGCAATAGTTCATCATCCAGCATTATCTTGGGATCCAATTTTGGTCGGGAAGATAATGAGAGCATGCATCATTTTGCACAATATGATCGTGGAAGACGAGCGAGAAGATTATAGTCATCATGGATACGAGATTCCACAATTCGAGGAAGGTGTAAGCGGTGAGGCTGCACCGGTTGACGACGATGCTTGGACGTTTTCGACCGAGAGCCACGCGACTATGCAAGAGTATATAAAGAAGAGGCATGAACTTCGTGATAATGGTACGCACCGCCGACTTAGGGAAGACTTGAAGGAACATATTTGACAAAATTTTGGATCCACACGTGGAGGCAATTAGATTTCGCAAATTTCGTATTATGTTTCGTACATTGCAATTTAGTTTATGTATTAGCTTTTGTGTAATCTCTTTTTTTTAATCAATGAAGTTTTTTATTTGATTTTAAATCAAAATTTTATAATTACAATTTAGTAATTAAATACTAATATAATATTATAATCATATTATAAACATGTTGGAAATAATTATTATAGAAGGGTATATTCGTAAATGGATTGGTAAAAAAAAGATGGATTGTGGGATGCTAGAGATAGGTGTGGCCACGGGTTACGGGTCAACCCTTGACCCGGCGGTTCCTACGGGTCAATGACCCGGCGGGTCCGGGTTGACGGGTAGGTGGGCGGGGACGGGTAGCGGGTTAGGGTTAGGGTCGGGGGTTTTGAAACCCAGTGACCCGGCGGGTCAACCCACTTTTCCAAAATATATTTTTTTGAAATATTTATTTTTAATAAAATAAATTTATAATTATTATGTAAATTATTCTTAGAATAACTCAAAATAATAATGTAAATTATTCTTAGAATAACTCACAATAATACGGATAAAAAAAAAAGAATAACTCACAATAATAATAAACTAATATGCAATGTGCAATGTGAGACAAATAAACCCCATCCTTCTTCTTTTATAGACTTGGAAGTCTTCCTTCTTTCCCCTCATTTCCAATGTGGGACAAAGGCTTCGTCCCACATCGAAAATATGGAGTTAGAATGAGAAGGCATGGGGCTATATATATGTATCCCACTACCCCATTTTTTCCATTTCACTTGTTTCCTATATTTCCTACATTGGAAATTAAGTTGGAAATGAAGTTTGAGAAATATATTCTCATAAATTTTTCCTCTTACATTACACAATGAAATTATCGTGGATGAAAGAATTAATATGGAGATATAATCTTGCTAGTGCTACATTTTTAACACTTCATATCAAAGTGATAAAATGTGTTGTGAAGATAAAATCTTCACATATCATTTATTTATTATTTATTTAAATTGTCATTTTTATAAAAAAAATGATTTTTTTTAAATAATGTAACTTGCTGGGTCAACGGGTCGACCTGAACCTGTCAACCCGTGAGATTTCCGGGTTAGGGTTCGGGTCGGCCAACCTTGACCCTTGACCCGGCGGGTCCGACCCGTGGCCACGCCTAGATAGAGATGCTATTATTAAACCGGAAAAAGTGAGAAAGGGATGCTGTGCTGATGTGGCGGAGAGAAATGAATAAAAAAGTAGTAATTTTAGTATCTTAAAAAGTAACTGATAAACATGGTCTAACATGCGTAGTGAATTAAAAGATCGACGAATAGGTAAACAATCAAAAGGCAATGGAATGACATAATACAAAGATAAAAAAGAAGCATGCATTAAACATATATACTCCCTCTTTTTTTTAAAAAGACATTTAACCTTTTACACGTATTTTAAGGAGGTAAAAACTATATAAAATATTACCTTTTTAATGAATTTTTTTATAAGTTATATATATATATATTTGATTAGGTAAAGATTCGAGTTCAGGGAAACCTGAAACCCGATGGTCGACTAGGTCGGCAGACGGAAAATCGTAAATACAAACAACACAATCAACAAAGAAGAAAGATAACCCATACAAGACATCATCCAGCAGAGAAGTCGATGGACAACCCAGGCGCACCACGAGTACCACAAACGCGAGAGAGTGCGAAGACTCACGACAGTATCTCGGAAAGAGCGGCTCCTGAGGATGTGTGGATCGCCGATGTTGCCCCCACCTAAATGAAGGATCTTCGAAGACCACGAACACACCCAACGATCCGTTGTCGATCAAACAGGACGCTCAATACTACGACCCAACACTGAGCAAACGCAGCCACACCAAAGCACCGATCCACCACCAGGAGACGGAGCGAATACGGGCAGAAAAGGAAGATCAATCAACCGTCAGAAATGTGAAAGGAGCTTCCAGACCAAATAGGTCGATAGGGAGCAGATTATTTCTAGAAAGATATTATTTTCCAATCCCTTACGGGTTTTAGTGCATTCTCTTTCGAGAGAGATTACTAATGTTTTAAAAACCATTTTAAAGATTAGTAAAAGATTATTTTACGAGATATAATTTTTATCTAATAAAAGTTTACGGGTTACTTTGGGTCCAAGACTAAACTTGAGCCCAAAGCACCAATTTTCGGGCCCAAAGCTTCGGGTCACTCGGGCCCCAATAGAGAGCAAGTCTGGCAAGCGACCAAGCCAACATCGGTAAAGGGACAAAAGAAACCCTAAACACAGGCCAGGCCATTTAGGACTCACACAAGGCGGCACCAGGGAAGAAAGACGCCATGTCGGCGGCCTGAGGAGCAGATTGGTGATCACTCACCAACCCACAACGAGAACGTTGTGGAAGAGGGAGAGAGAGAGAGAGAGAGAGAGAGAGAGAGAGAGAGAGAGAGAGAGAGAGAGAGAGAGACGAGTTGGAGATATGAGGTCAGTGGCCACAAGGAGAGCCACGAAACAACAACACGAGGGATGGCCAGGAGGCGGGTGAACTCAGGGGGAGGAAGCCCGATTCAAACAAAGCCCCAAATCAATTTGGGGTTTAATCAACTCCGAAGAAGAGATATGTCGGAGGGTTTCCAACTTTCCAGGCGCCGAGGCCTGGTGGTCGGCGGAGGACGGTGGGTTGATCAGAAGTAGAGGGAGACGAAACAAGGATGACAGCCGACGAGAACCTCACCAGAAGTGAAACAAATCTAGGAGGCCGAAGACGCCGGATTGGTAAACAATGACAACTTCATACCAGATCGGAGATGACAAATTCGGATTAAGGCAGCCAAGGCCGAGGTGGGGTGGGCGGAGGCCTGGTTTAATCGGCCGGAGCTGGAGTCACATCCCTCTCAAACAAAGATCAGAAGGAGATGGATCCGAAGAGAAATTATTTGCCACCGAAGAACGGGGATTCACAAACGAGAAAGATTTCCGACCTCTGAGAAGGGATTTTCAGCCTCCGAAGAGGGGTTTATTAACCGAGGGGTCTCAGGCTAGGCGGAAGCCGAGCTGTGGTGGTCGTTGGAGGTTTCCGACTCTTTTAGGAGGTTCCGACTCCCTCTCTCTAGAAAACCAGAGAGATGAGAGAGCTACTCTTTTTTTTTTATAAGTTTATACTTATGAGTTATAAGTTACGACTGCCAAGTATGAAATTATTAAATAAAATTAATTAAAAAATAATATTTTTTAATATATTTTATATCCTAAAAAAATGCGCAGAAAAAAGACAAATAACATTTATTTTAGAATGGAGGGAGTAACCAATGTCGGATTATGAGGTGCACAGGAGGGAGGAAGGTTGGAAGAGCGAGGATCAACATTGAAAGTCTGACTCAAGTCAGACTCACTAGGCAAAGAGATGAAGGCCTCGTTTGGTTAGTCAGTTGAAAACACAGAAAGTTAAAAAACCCAGAAAGTATAATATATTCCTGTGTTTGGTTGACAGAATGATACAGGAATTCAACTTCTCAGGAATTTCTATTCCTACAAATCGTAGGAAGTTCACTTACCTAGAGGGGACTAGGTAAGTTCAACTTTCACCATTTTTTAACATGGATTTATTTAATTTCTTCTTTATATTACTAAAAACCAAAATTCAACCAAAAAACTTCTTTTTTAATTCATGGGAAGTGTATTTTACGGGAATTCAATTCATGGAAAGTAAGTTCCCGGGAATTGTACTTCCCGCATTCAACCAAGCCCTAAAAGAATGCACAAGGAGAACTACTAAGAACAACCGTGAATACATTCAAAACTCCTTTCTAAAACCGTAATACATTGATCATGCATTCACGCCCTCTTTAAAAACTACTAATAGTATTATTTTCATAATTGCACCTCTGTTTATACCAAACTCCTTTCTAGTTTAAAAAAATGTTATTATCATAATTGCACCTCTGTTTATAAAATATTAGGGTAATGATAGTATTATTTTCCTTCATTTTAATTTTGTGAAATTGATAATTATATTTACAATTTATGTTCTTCAATTAATTGATGACAAAAAAATAAATACGTAGTATATACAACAAGGTAAAATATGATTTAATTGGCAATTTTCTTCAAATAATGAAAGCGACGTATACCAAAGAATACTATTGAAAAAAAAATGAACTGAAAATTAACATTGAAAGGAACTAAGAAGTTGAATTTGCCAACAATAGTAGTTTATTGTTTAAATGCAAATACATATAACATATACATATTATAATATATTATAATATTGTTTATTGTACAATATTATATTGGACATATTAATACCTGATAAAAAAAATATAAATATTCGCGTATTGTTTATTTATGTGATGTTATTTTTCATGAAAATTTAAAAAAAACTTTATATATATATATATATATTTTCAAGTATTAATCCCCAAGAGGGTAGCATTTTTTTTTTTTTTGGGTCAAGTTTCATATATTTTTTTTGGTCAAGAGAGAGTAACATTTTTAATAGAACACCATCAATGTTTCCAATATCAAATGTCCTACTAAACATTTGTACGAAACTCCTTCAAATTTTATATTTTTATAAATAAAAATCTCACTTATGCATTAGAAAGTCGTGTGATTTTATTCTTATTGTGGTAATGAGTTATGCATTAATGCACGATTTGCACGAACAACTTAAAACAGTTTGTGCATAATGACAAAGAAATAACCCACCAAAGCTTTTTCCCCAAGAAAAAAGAAAACAACTTCCCTTGTAGACGAGGAAAATTTCATCCAACTGCCTGAATTTAAAAAATAAAAAATAGGATATTTATTGCAAACGTAGACGGAAGAAAAAAAAAAAATCGAAAGTTAATCACCAAATCTTGCCACGTCATCCAATTCGAAACTACAGCAATAAAGAGATAAAGATTCTCCCTCCACTCCAATCCCTAACTTCTTCAATTTCAATCTCTCCGCCTCCGTTTTCGAGCACAGAGAGATGCGGAGGTCGTTCGGTGGATACGGGGGCGGCGCAGGTGCCGGTGGCGGAGGATCTGGTGGAGGAGGCGGCGGAGGGATGTTCCGGACCATAAGCAGAGTAGGCAGAGCCGGCCTGAGTAACCTACAAGATGCTTCTTCTTCATCATCATCATCGTCTTCCACTGGTTCGTCGTCAAGAAAAGCATCCAAACGCGGCTTATCTCTCGGCTCAAAAGCGACCTCGATTTATCCGATTTCAGTCGCGCTCTCCAGCTCCAATTTAGGGTTGATTAACCCCGCCTGGCCGCTAAGCCCGTGCTCGTCCGTGTCTGATGATTCCGATTGGGTGAATATTCCTGATGGATCCTCCTGTGAAAGTGAAATTGACTCGTTTGATGATTGCGTTTTTGGATCCGTTCCTTCTCCCGTTGAAGCTCAAACCGCTCTTCTCTCTGTTCAGCAGTACGTATCGTTTTATCCATTTTAAGCGTCTGATTGTTGATTTCGTAGATTTTAGGGTTCAGCTTACTCCTTCACTCGATGCTTATGTTTGATTATGTCGTTTTGAGTAATTCTACGAGTATGTGAGTTGAATTCCTCTGTTTTCGATTTGCTTTTGGATTTCTAGGTTTTGCACTGATTTAGATTTTCTGAGGAGTAAGGTTCTAACATAAATTACACTAACTATCCCTAATTTAATTGAGTTTGCACATAACACAGCTATTCTTTGTAGTGAAAATTTGTGTATTGTTTGGCGATGCTCACGGAATCACAACAATGGTCGATTTTCTATAATTATCTATGCAGTAGCTGCAAATTAGACTATACTACGGTGATTAAGTGTGTCGTCTAACCCAAACGTTTAAGTTCGATCCTAATTCTAGACGAGCTTTCCGTCTTTAATTCGCCTAATTCGTTTGAATTTTCAGATGTCTTCTTTCAATATGCCTGGCTCTGAATAATTTGCTTGTTTTTAATTTTTTATGGATGGATTGAGAAGTTAACTCTTTCTTCTGCTCCTGTAATGTTTGGCTTGCAAGAAATGAATGATTGGCAAGTGGCAACTAATGTCATTTTATGACTAAGAAGCCACGTCAGTAATGTAGCAGTAATCATTTTGTATCAAGATTTATCCAATTCTAAAAAACTAGCTTGTTTAAAGGGTGTTTTTTGGTATGAACTTAACCGATTGTACAATGGAGTATTTTTTAATATAATAAGAAGGTTAATTTGGTGTATACAAATAACAATCATGGACCTTTTCAGTGCTTTTATTGAGCCTCTACTTTGACAATGTAAATTGTGAAGTATACATCAGTTGTATCAGCTATCTGATTGAATGACCAAATCCAAGGGAATCTACATGACAACAGATTCGAACAATATCTGAAGTAACAGCTTTTCCAAAGGAAGAGAAGAAGAAAAAATCTATATAGAAAGATGCCTAAAGAGGAAAAACTGACGATAAAATATCCGTACAATGTATTTTGGAAAATTTTGGGAATCTTTCTTTATGAAGGAAATTCTGTTCAACTGTGCTGCTGCTTGCCAATTATAACCTGCAAACTTTTGTGTATATTTCAAATGGCTTACACATTACAATATTGATAATTTCTTTCCCATGAAGAATAAGCTTGAACTTAATGCTCAGGCCTGAAGATAGATTGTGTCTAAGAAGGAATGATCCTTTCATGTAGGTTGTGTTGGTGGCTGGTGCAGATTGCTGATCGTCCAGAAAAAATATTGAGAAATATTGCCTTTTGATTATTAATATAGTATGACGCAATTTAATCACTGTCTTTCTTGGGTTGTTCAGCACTCTTTCACTCTTTCTTGATTGCTGTAGTGACTGGGTGAAGAACGTTTTTCAAGTTACATGTATGATTTTATGCTAATGGCTAAAGACAACTTTTTTGAACAGTTTTCAATTTGGTTACTGACTTTATTAGCCTGTCACCTGTTTCAATGTAGCGGAATCACCTTCCACATCGAGTATAACCTTTGCATCTCCTATTTGGGGATATTTTAAGTTCTTTACTAGAATCTATGTTTTAAAGAGACTAAAAGAAGATGTGGGGGTAAGCCTTATGGAAACGGCTTTCACGATAAAGTATTTAGACTTTAGAGCATCCGGAGAATCATGAGGGATTTGGGGCTTGCTCTATTGCTGATAATCTGATATTGTTTTTGGTTATCAATATTTGTTTGCTTCCCGCTTGCTTTACCGCTGATAATGTTTTTAGTTATCAATACGTGTTTGCTTCTCGTTTTTCTTTTTAAGCTTCAGTATTCATATGGTCATTGAATTAGAAGTATTGGAATGTTTCCTGTAGTCCCATCCTAACTAAACTTTTTTGTTACTCTGATGCTCTCACTGCAGCGCGCTGCCAACCTTGTACCACTCAGAGCCTGACTGGATTGAGCCACCATTGTATCCATATGGTTTCGAACAGGCTTTATGTCCCGGAATGGGCAGGGTATATGATGCCTTTCATTTGCTGCAGACTGAACCTTCTGTTCAGGTATAACTCAGACTAAACTTCTAGTCATCTCACCTTTTCAACTTTTTTCGATCATCATTGGCCTTTCTTTTGAGTAAGATGCACATGAAAGAAGGAAAATTGCCAGTTTGCAAATTCTAGCTGACCGTAGATGGCCATTTCTGTAGCATCTCTGCTCTTATAAGCTGAAGCTGGATCAGACAAAGATTTCCAATTCAAATAACTTGTGACACTTCAAAAACCAAAATACATCTTGGAAATTCTTTTGTGAGGGTTTTAAATGATCAGATCCTTTGTTTTCTTCTCCATCTAGCTATGATTCAAATAGTGTGATATTTTTGTAGAGGATGGTGATTTCTTTGTCATCTGATAGAGCTGTATGGAATGCTGTTTTGAACAACGAAGCTGTACGAGAGCTTAGAGAAGCATTCTGCAGAGGTATGGCCGAGCTTTTCTGTTGCGAACTGTATTTTCATTTCTTTTTGCCTTTTAGATATGATCATATGAATCTTCAAGTCCAAATATTACTTGAGCGTTTTTTGTCATGAGAAGGATTCAGAAAATGACGTAATTAGTTGCATGGTTGTTAAGGTTGATTACTTTTCAGAATCTGTGCGACTGCGCGGTGTTTGATATGTTATTGTGAACTTGAAACATATCAAAAGTGCATCCTTCCAAAATCCAAATCAATGTTCTTAGCAAGTCGATGTCTTTTCTGTTTGTTTATCCCAGTGGCTTCTTCCTGATGTGCAAGAACTCTCTGTTCTTCCCATTGAACTCAACCCATAGCCCTTTCCTAAACCATTGAGAAAATTAGAGCATTCAAGTTGAGTACCATTTAGCCAATTACCTGAAACTATCTACTTTACTAATGACCCAAAACCAAAGGCTACTCCGTTGAACCTTTCATGCCCAACTTGATAAAGGGTCTACTTGGAAACTTCCCAACTTCAGCCATGATATGATGGATGATCTAGTTATCTCGCACGCCGAATCCGAAAATTTGTGGTTATGTGAGAATCCAAGACTATCTGAACCAAACCCAAGCTGTCCCAAGCTCAATCAGGCCTGGACTTACTGTATTCCATTTCTTTCAAGCTTTTTGATTTCTTCTACCCTAACCAAATAACACTTGCATGTTTTTATGACCTTTGCAGATGGGGTAACTGCTTTGGACAGTCCAGGCGACGCACCCAATCCTTCCTCATCACCTAAGAACGTGCTGGGCTGGATCATTGACAACATGAGGACCAAGTTCCTGGATTTCCTAGCCGGAATCACGGATCTTATGAAGGAGTTGTTCCAACCTCCAGGTGATGATAGCCAGGAGAAGGCAGAATTCCCAGAGGGCTTAGGCGAGTTGGTGAGGGCTGCATTCATGCTCACTGCCATCGTCTTGTTGGTCGTCGTTGTGACACGAGCTAGCCATGCCTGATCCATCGATCAACCAATCAATCATTTGTCGACATGAAACTTTATCTTACCCGTTTGCCTTTACACACTCTGTTCTCTTGCATTTCATTTCTTTTTAGCTATTTTGGCTAGGTTTTTTCAGGCTTTTGGGCTTGTTTATGTACAGATTGACAGTGGTGTAGCCATGATTTCGGTTAGGGGTGCTAAAAAAAATTCGTAATTTTTTTTTTTGGTGTATACCTGATAATAAGATTTTGTAAAAAAATTCTTGAAAAAACACTAAAATTGTGATTTTTAATGACTTTTTTTGTATTTAAACACGTTTTCCGTTTAGCGTGCACCAACCACCGTCCTACTCGTCGCACCGACCAAACAGCCATTGGTTGCACTGACCACTGCCAACACGGTCGCAGCGACCTTGTACGTGCTCGTCGGATTTTGTCGAATGGTTCCGATTTAGGGATTGCTAGGGTTCTTTTTGGACCTCTTTGCTCTCTCTGGTTGGACAATCATGGCTATAGCATCCGCTTGGACTCACAAGTTTGTGCCTTGATTGTCTTTCATCGTCATTGTTATGTTCTCCTACAGATTTCATGTTGTTTTGCTAATTAGTTATGTAAATTTGCGAATTTCGACAGATCTCCTGTTGTATTTCTTCCCTTGTTCCGCCGAAATAGAATTCGAATTCGCTAATTTAATGGGATTACAGTTCAGTATTTGTTATGTAAATTTGCAAAGTCCGACAGATCTCCTGTTGGATTTCTTCTCTTGCTCCGCCGAAATAGAATTCGAATTCGTTAATTTAATGGATTTCATAGTTCAGTATTTGATGCCTTGATTAGTTGATGTTATCTTTGTCGAATTCGTATTCGAGCGGCACTGTTTGCGACAATCTTGATTAGTTGGGGGTTTTTTGGGGGGCTGAGTGCTGCGTAAGGGAGAGGGTGGGGTGGGGTACCGGGGTGGGGGTGAGGGTGAGGGTGAGGTGTAATTTTTTATAATTGAAGGGGGGTATTTACATCCGGCTTAGAGCATCTTTATCCATAGTATTTGAGTTGAGTATCATAGCTATTTTTTATAATAAAATACTATAAAATGTGGGAGAATCAATAAAGTGAGTATCTTACTATTATACTCATCTCACATAATTTTCTTGGTTTAACAAAAAATCTGACATTTTTTTTTGTTTTCCTTTTAAAAAATTAGCTATGGTACTTGGAGTACCATGAATAAAGATGGTCTAAGGGGGTGGGATTTGAACCCTTTTGATTTTCCCTACTTTTTCTCTTCATTCCCTTGCCACTTGAGCTAAATAGCACTTTTGTTTTGAATATCATTTAAAGGTATTATATTATCTTAAAAATACTAAATATATGCAAAAAAAAATTTGTTTTTTTTCCGAGCCAGGGGGTGCTCGAGCACCCCCAGCTCCGCCCTGCAGATTGATGTGTTACTTTTCTGGATGTAGTGTAAGGAGCTAAAACTATATAAAATATTAAATTTTTTCACAGTTTAATGTTAGCTTATTATTAATAAATATTAAGTTGAAAAAAAATATTTCATATAGTTTTTAACTTCTTAAAATGTGTAGAAAAGTAAAATATCTTATATTGTTGATCGGAGGATGTATAAAATAATATTTTTTTCAATTTGCTACATTTTCTATTAATATGAAAATATTATGCTATAATTAATTATATTATACTTTTTTTATTACGGAGTATGTCTTAAAATGTGGAGGAATATAATTCATCGCCCCTGATGGGGTGGCTCAATGCTAAGAGTGAGGGGTTCAATAAGAGGTCTTGGGTTCGATCCGTATCTCTGTCTTTTCTCTTGGGTGTAAAAATTAAGGTTCAATTTGCTTCTTACGATTGGGTTTAGTCGGTCAGCGCAAGTCGGTTTACCTAGTGCAAGACTCTTGCCGACTTGGTCTCGTGCCCGAGGTTTACCACCAAAGATGGGTTACCCTTGTTATCAATTATATAGTATATATAGAGAGAGAGAGAGGGTAGTTCGAGTGTACTCAACCCTTATGGTGTGTCATGTACACAAATTCGGGTCGTTGATTGGAAGAAGATGGAAGATCGTGATTAAATTAGTGTTTTGTGATTTTTAAATTAAAAATGGTGGGACCCATCTAAAAAAGCTCATGTGCTTCCCTTTTTTTTTGGACCTGATTTCACTATTTTTAAAATTTTTGCCAATTGCATTAAATAATGTTTTATATTTTACCAAATAATGTTATGTTTTCTTTTTTCGAGCTAGTTTAGATTAAAATTTATCTTAATAATTTGTCATATGCTACCAAATAATGTTACCGGTTAATTTGTATTGATTCAGTTTTGAAACATTATTTGGTAGAATAGTTATATTTTTTTTGGAAACAGAAACAACATTATTCGGAAGAATAGGTGAGTATTCGATGGTATATGAGTGATTATTCACTCGTATGTTTGTTTAGTTGTGTAGTTATACTCGTGTGATAAAGGTTTTTAACGTTGTTTGTCAATTTGAAGACTCTATATACTAACGAATAATGAATCAAATTTTATCGAATAATTGACCAACTCATTAACAATTAACAAATATGATTATTGTAGATTCAAAAATGTTTACATTCTCAAAAACATAACACGACTGAAAACTATATATTTACTTTATAGAGAGTAGTAATTTATATTAATTTAAAGATGTTTTATTATAATAAAATTTATTAAAAAACCGCACAATGGGCGGGTACCGAATACTAGTTTCATAATATAATTTCTTAACCTATACGCTGGCATTAGATTAGAAAGGGCGAGTAACGAGCTTCTCGATGTTCTCGTGGTGTATACATGAATGTAAAATTATGAAGTTTGGGTTATGTTTTGTTAGAAAGACCTGACATAGATTAGAAAGGGCGAGTAACGAGCTTTTTATTTTAAATGTTACTCCCTCTGTTTGGAAATATAAGTCATTTACTATTCACGTACGCTTTCTTAAGATGATAAAAACAATATAAAATATTAATTTATTTATTAATTTTTTTTAATAATCTTATACTTATTAGTAAGAAGTATGAGATTATTAAAAAAACTAATAAAAAAATTCATATTTTATATAGTTTTTATCATTCTAAGAAAGCATGCGTAAAAAGTAAAAGAGTTATATTTCCAAAAGGAGGTAGTAGTATTATGTGATAAGACATAGTATAAAATAAATGTGTGCATTTATCAAATAACTCAAGTTGCTCAAATGGTTGAGAGTTTTGCTGCTCGCGGCTTTGTATGGGGCGTCTTCTTATTTCCCTTTCCCCCTTCTGTCTGGACTTTTTTTTTTTTTTTTTGGTGAGTCTTCTGTCTAGACTCTAGGGCTAGGGCACGTCTTCTTCTTTCATTTCCCCCCTCTCAATCTCGCAGAGACGCAAACTCGCCGCCTCTCCTCTCCTCTCCTCTCCGGCTCTCTCTCCGCCAAACCCAGCCCTACGGGGCTACCTTTCTTCTTCATTTTCGTACCCTCTCGAGTCGCCCTCTCCGCCTCTCCTTCTCTCCTCAGTCTCGACTGTCGAGTCTCTCGCCTCTCTTCAGTCTCGCTGCCCTCTCGCTCGAGTCTCGCCCTCGGCCTCGCTCGCTCTCTCCCCTCGTTCAGACTTCAGATCCGGCCTCGCTCGCCCTCTCCCATTGTTTAGACTTCAGATCCGGCCGCTCCTCAGTCTCGCTCGAATCTCGGCCTCGCTCACCCTATCCCCTTGTCCAGACTTCAGAACTGGCGTGGTTGACTTGCTTCAGATCGGTAACTTTCGTGTAGCTGCTCGTTTTTGTTTTCAGTCAATGGTTCGAGTTGCAAATGTTGAAGGGTTCGAATTGGTGATTTATTTGGTGATTGAATGATTCGAATTGGTTGCTCGTTTTAGTGATTTTCGGTGTTATTGTTGGTTCGATTGGTTTGCAATGTTGATTCAATGGTTGCTCTCGTTGTTACGGACTTACTGTTGGTTGCTGGCTATTCAAATTTGTGATTTATTTTGAAGCTTCTGTAGTAGTGTAATTTAATGGAGTGAGAATATATAATCTGAAATAATCAAATTGAAAAGTTACCTACTACATTCAGAGGGAATAAGAAAAAATGGGTTTTTAACTTTTTATAAATGTATCGTGTCGTGTTACAAGGGTCTCCGACACGAAACCGTTTCGTGTTTTCGTGTCGGATATCCGGTACTTATCGTGCTGGGTTCGGATCAGCCTTTTCGGTGTTATCGGTTTTGTGTATCCGACATACCGTGTCGTGTCGGATACCCGGTTGTGCACAACCCTAGCCATATCAAGCTGATAGCTACGGTCTTATTCAACGTTATTCTCCGATTTTGTTCTTTGATTCATATTGTATGATCTGGATGTAATTGGCACTCGTTGCTTTTACTGATTTCTGCGGTAATTTGATTTGTTTTATTCACAGGTCTGTCTTAGGTTTTAGGTAGGGACGAAGGTACCTCCCTCTACCTCTTTCCGTTGGCGTTTTAGAATTTCCAGTGCGATTCATCTTATGCACTTTGTCTTCTTTAGGCACATTTTGATTTGGCATCTGTTTTGTCATAGTTTCCCGTGATTAGATACCTTCTTCAGTATTTCGCTGAAATTGGAAAATGAGTAAATGTCAGATACTCTGAGTAGTTGTTGCTATAAATTCGTTGCTAGTATTTCTTGTAGCATTATGGAATATTTGTATATGAGTTGCTATACTTTGTGCTGAATTTGCCATTGGATGCTTGATTCATTTCTTGTATTCTTCTGTGTAGGTGACAAAGTGAGGTGAAGTCCTTTGTTCTGCAAAACCTGGTCCTCACTCTGAGAGAGTGAAACCACCCTCCCCGCCGCAGTGCCGCACACTGAGCGAGACTAAAAGCTATGGCGCTAAGAACTGTATTTCAACGAACCACCGGCAGAGACATCGCTTTCTTGCTCAACTTCTGCAGATCGGCCCACGCCCTTCCCCTGCCGGCGCCCATTAACCACTCAATCGACTCTTCGACGGTGCCGCTTCCCTTTTCTCTTCCTAGGAATGAATTCAGCTCGGAATTCAACGTTGGATTTCAAATCCCCCACTTTGCCTCAGGCGGATCCATGGAAGTGATGGCGGTTCCCAAGAGAAAGGTAAGATTTTTAATTTCTTTCCTTCCTGATTTGATCCTTGCAATCTGTTCTTCAAGGTGTGCTGTTTAATTTGGTGAATTATTTCATTGCATTCTTTGCTTGAATTTGAAATTATTCATCTATGAGATCTCCAATTTTTGTTAATTATGGAGTGCTATGGCTTCGTCAGTCACAATTAGGGTTTAGGGTTTTAGATATTCCCCTAGAAGCGGGGTTTAGTGCTTAATGATAACTTACTATGACTAATTTAGCCGATATTTGAAATGCAATCTCATTAGAGTTGCAATTTGTGATCGCAAAACCATGAAAATGTGTTTGCTGATTTCCTCAAACATCACTGGCTCCAACTGAAACACTGTCCTAATGAGAGAAGAGTACGCTTGACAACATCTTTTGGTGTTGTTGATTTGTTGTTTTATAGTACCATTGACTATGGTACAGTGAGACTATATCGGCATGGCCGTGCCAGTTGCAAATGGAGGAGTGTTGATTAGTTAGTTCCCAGTTTGCATTTGCTTTTCGCCGTGTTTCAACATCATGTTCTACAGGGAAGGACATGATTTTCTTAGGAGCAATTTCTTGAAGTGGTCTTATAGGATTTTGGTTTATAGTTCATTTGTGTAAATCTATTAGGTTTAATCAAACATGGCAAATGGATCGGAGCTGAGTTGAAGATAATCTTCTGATGTAATTAAGTTTGATAGAATAACTTTCTTTGTAAAAACTTTGAGAAACAAGAAGTAATGAAGTGAATCAATGCTGCCTCATAGCATTAGGTAGCATTAGGTTGGTTGGTGGATTGTGCTAAATCTTTTCAATTCAAATTTTGTTCGGGCTATTTATTCCTTGTCTTCTTTCGTTCTAATTATTTCCATGACATCTTATGAGTTATTTGGATTGTGGAAGTTATTGGTGGAGAAACGATGCATATTCTGTATGAACTATCAACTCAACTTGCGGTGACATTTGCTGTTGTTTTATGTTTGTTCGGAATTTTAGATGATGTTACCAATTTCATTGTTGTATCGGTCCTTTCAGAGTTTTTGATCAAATCTATTCTTACCTACCTACAACTTCGTGGATGAGTAATAATTTATTTGCAGTGCATTGTACGTGAAGCAAGAATGTTACTTACAAATCTCTTGTGTACAGGTTTCTCCTCATAAAAGAGGCATCAGGAATGGTCCGAAGGCCCTGAAACCCATTCCAGTGATAATTCGTTGCAAGTAAGGCGTTATCTAATTAACAAGAAAGAACTGAGCATTTTTCTTGGGGTTTGAGTGGTGAAGTGTCATTCTCGTAAGATGTGCGAGATGCTATGTTATATACAGAACATTCGTTATTAGGAAGTCATTTGTCTTTTTGGCTTGTGCAGGAACTGTGGTGCAGTAAGGTTGCCACACTTCTATTGTTGTGGTGGGCGCAAGGAAGGAACGGTTGAGAAGTGATTCCAAGTTGGTTCTTGAATTGTGGCGCCGAGCTTGAATCATTTACCATTTCTGTAGGTTAGCAGATAATGCTTGCGTTGATCTTTGAACGGGAACTACTCGTGATTGTCCAGCAGTTTGTATTTCTTTTTTATTTACCGACCCTAAATCTTCCTCTCAAGGTCTTTAGATAAATCTGTCGAATCTGTTTCCCTGTGTTCTCACTTTGTGTTGAGAATTTGTTGAATATATCTGCCTACCCCAGTGTAGTTGGTAATCTTGAAGATGGTATTTTGCCAAAAGCATTTATCAAAGACACTCAAAAGTAGTTGAGAATTCGCATCATTCAGTAGTCCCACTACCTGGAATAAGCACGCGATACAAATAATTGTCTTCGAAAACTCACATTTGGAGAAATAAAGTCGTCTCAAACAATGGTTGTTATAAGGAGATAAACATTGGATGAACAAAAAATTAGGGGTGGATATATCCGGATACCCGACACGAACCGTGTAATCGTGTTGGGTACCTGAAACCATATACGCCCAAACTGTCGAACTGTATACGAACCATTTCGAATTGAGTATCCGACACGGTAAAACTAATCGGTTCTGAACCGTTACAAATTTTTTTGTTTGCTAAATAAATGCTGCTGGGATGCTCCTACTGATGCCTTACTGGGCTGCGTCCTGGCGACAGAAAACTCGGTTGATGGCCAGTGGGCTACTGGTTAGAGAGAATAATGGAGGAATGGAGGGGAGGCAAGCCTTCAGGATTCGAACTCTAAATGCTTTGCCAAAAGCTGATACTTACCTTCCACACATCCAATTGAGCTAGCGGAACTTTGTGTTACATTGGGGATGTTATTTGTACTAGTATTATACTAACTCGTCTAAAAATAAAATAAAAATCAAATTTAATCGGTTCGTGTCGGGTATCTGACAAGGTAATTTTCCCGATCCGAACACGAACCGTTTACAACCGTATTTTCATGGTTCCTGTCGTATCTTTTCGGTTTCGTGTCGTGTTTGTTTTTTCTGCACACCCCTACAAAAAATTAACCTCCTTTCCTTTATCTCCATACCAATTTCTTCTCTGACTCCCATGCCAATTTGTTTGTAAGCGCTTTTTCAAGGAATTAGCGAAGCGGATCAACATCTTTGTTTGTAGGCACCTTCTCAAGGAATTAGCGAATCGGATCAACGTCGGGACACATGAGCGTGGATCTCTAAATTCCAAAACTTGATCCTCACTCTAAGAGAGAGAAACGACCCTGCCCGCCGTAGTACCCCATTCTCCCTCTCTCCACCACTCGAGGGTTGGTTCAGTCTGCCTTTCTTTACTCTCTTCCTAGTGAGACTAAAAGTTATGACGCTAGAGCATTGCGAATAACTTTCTTAAAAAATTCTCAAAAATAGAGAATTATAAATCATATATTCTGATTTTTTTGGGTTAAATTCCAACCGCTTCTCCATTATAGGATGAGGAAACCATTGGAACAAAAACAATCTTAATTAGTGACGGAGTAAAAAACTTATCGAAGGGGTGGTTGATATCCTCTAGTCCATAATTATGGTCCATTATGTAGTCTGTATTGCTTGACTGGATGTGCTGAATTGTTTTATTACTTTTCTTAATAAATGGGAAAATTTTATAATTGTTTTTAATCAATAAAAGAAAGCGGACAATACCTCTTAAAAAAAGCAGACTATAAAATGGATCATAAAGGCGGACTAAAGGATCCTCACCGTCGAGGGGGGAGAGGGGGGGGGGGGGGGGGGGAGTTTTGTACAAATGTTAGTTCAAAACACATTTTTTTTTTCAAAGCGACGGTTTATTAGTTTAAAACTGTGTCATTAGTTCTTATTTTTTTTCGCTTTAAACGAAAAAATTGATATATTTTAATCTATAACAACATTCTTTTCGTTTAAAAATATATTGTTTGAAACCTACAAAGTCAATATGTAACTTGTTGTTCTCTTAGCATGCAGTAACACGTAACAAGATATACAAACTTTAAACTGACATAATTTCTTATATAATTGTCGAATTTAGTAATATAACCTCTTGTTTTGAAGCTATTGGGTTGAATTGTATTACCAAAATATCAAATTAAGTAAAATATAAAAGCATTTTGATTTATTAAAAGACATTTGAAATAATTAACCTGTGTTCAATGTTGTTAGGATCGAGATTCTAGATCGGATTGTTGAGCAGGTGACAGAATCGGATCGTAGGATCGTAAGATCCTACCGCATATTTAAATTTAAAATAAGGTAATTATAGAATATTTTATATTACCTACATGTAAAGCTAAATATCAATGAAAGAACACTTATTGGTCGTCAACCACTTCACATGTCTATCTATACAGATGCATATGGGAGAGAAGAAGAAGCGCCTGCCGGCCCTGGTTTCGGGCCTTACTGCCACGTGACCACCGCAACACCGCTCCTCCGGGAGCGTTCCAACCCTCCTCCGGGAGCTCAACCCTCCTTCTGGAGTCCTACCTCTCCTCCGCCCTACCTCTCATCCGGGAGCCCTAATCTACTCCGTTTGGGGACCGAACGACTGCCTTTGGCTCCCCACCAAGCCCCGATGGTCTCCATTGGAGGCCAAAAACTCCCTCTCGCAGCCCTCTTTCCTCATTCTTGGTCGGATTTCTTCGTCGTTGGGCTCTTCGGACTACTTCTTCCTGGTTTCCCGTTGATCCGGGTCGGGTGTTTCGAGAGTCTTTCGATTTGTGAAATTGTATTGGGGCTTTTGCCTAGCCCCTTAATCGCCCTTCTTTCAGGTTGTCGTCGTCCCGTTTCCAGAGCCTAGGTTTCGTTCTCGTTTGGCTGTCTCCCAATCACAGTTAATCCTCGCTCTTGATGGCCAGATTGCTAACCCCTCATCTTTAATCCCTCGCCCTCGTCAGCCTCAAACCCCATCTTTGTCCTCGCCGGTGTTTCGCTGTTTGCTTCCCTTCGCCGACGCAGACTGAGTCTCCTCCTCCCCCTACCGGAGCGCCTCCAATTTTCCCTGGGGTCTCCTGTTTTGAGCCCATCTCTTCCCTTCAAAACCCTCGGTCTTCGCCCGATGTAGCCTCCTTTCGCTTCGTGGATGGGCTCGCCTCCGTTGTCCATCCCCTGGCTCCCCTGCCTTCGCCGCCTCTTCTTCGTCGGCGTTTGTATCGACATTCCCTGGGCTCCTTGGTGGTCCTGGATTTTCGGGATTCTTCCGGATTTCCTGGCAATGCTTGGCGTGCAAGGGTTATCTTTAGCCTTGCACGCCAAGTTCAAATTATATTATTAAATTAAAAAAAAAATCGTTTCTTATGGAGATTATTTTATATATATACTATTTCCCGAAAGGTTTTGATTAAATCTTGTAAGGGCCTCTTAAATCCCGAAAGGGTTTCTTGGTGCATTTTATTAGGGTGGTTCTTGGCTACTTTTTCGGTTGTTCTTGGCGAACCTCTTCTGAGTTGGGGCTCTGGCGTCTGGTGTCGGGTCTGGCTGGGGTCGAGGCGTTGTGTATCGAGGCGACTCCGCGATACGGAAATTTCCTTGGAGGTTCGCCTTCACTGCCCACAGGGACTCCTGATGTACCGCTGACCAGCGGTGTCCCTGCTTGGTGGTGCTTGGCGTCGACTCTTAGTCTATGTTGTCCCCATCTTGTTTAGTTCGATTGTATCTGTGTGCTTCCCACCAGTTGTATTGCACCTTTTTTTTTTTTTTTTTTTTTTTCTGTTTCTTATGTTGTATGTCTTGACGGTCCGCCGTCTGCCGCTCTCGAGGTGCCGGGTCTCTCCGACCCTCAAATTATTTCCTAATCAAATATATATATATATATATATATATATATATATATATATATATATATATATATATATATATATATATATATATATATATATATATATATATATATATATATATATATATACATATATATATATATATATACACACACAGATGCATATGTGTTGCAATATATAAGTTAGATATATTTTACTTTATTCGTCCGTAAAAACACATGCAGACACATAAATATACTATTAATTGTTATAAGAGCATTTTTGTAAAGCAAATACCAAAATATCTGCAATGTATATTTTTCTAAACAAAAATAATAACTTAAAATGACTTTCTTTTTATCAAATGAAGAGAGTATTTTAAAATCATCAATATTTTTATCAATCTTAGTATATATGTTATTTAATTTATTTAGCCTCTATAGGTTTATGATATGTAATTTCTAAAATATCAATATAGATGAGTTGGATTGCACAACTTGCAAATAGAGGGTCGAGGAAAAACTTCAAACTTGGAGATAAATGGTACTTTCACCGTTCGGGAAAACTTGTCATTTTAGCCTCGGACACAATTTTTAAGAAATTTTCTAAACCACCAAAATTTCCCCTAGTCTTCTCATTGCTACAATTGGTACGTACCTTTTAAATTTCAAATTGATTGGAATCTACTCTTCCGTGACTTTTTACCTTCTTACTCATCCCAAAACAAGTACAATTATAAGACTAAAAGTGGAGCCAAATTTTAAATTAGCTAAGACCAATTCAAAATAACTAATAGTAATTTAGGAAATAATGGGGGATAATGTCTAAAACGATAAGTTTTTTTGAACGAAATTCGGAGACTAGAATGACAAGTTTTTGTGAATGGGGGAGTAATAAACTACACGATAAAAAAAATTGCATGAAAATCAGTATAAAAACATGATTTGCAGGATATATGCCATCTCAAAAAATAATCCCATCTTTTTTTTTTTTTTGTTCTGAACATAAGCCATCTCTTTATATATAGGTTTAGAATCGTAACCCTTCCCTCTCGATGTGAGAATGATTACCATTAATATTCCCAAGCTTTCCATCATCTCAATTGGTCGATAGGATAGTACGTTTTTAAGTGCAATTAAATTAATGTGAAAGTCTCATAGATAGTATGCAAATTGTCTCAGACTCATGGTGATATCTGTATATATTCTCCCTAGCTAGTTTATGCGTTTTACCTTTCAGCCTTTACTGCATTTGTTTTACTAGGGATGGAGTTTTGATTTTTAACAAAAATATGTGTCGTGTGTGGTAAGTTCGTAACCTATACTTCTACCAATAAAAAAACATCTATACTAATATAACACTGGAACGTCAGGCCGTCAGGGTATGCTGCTCATACTCTTGAAACTCGGGCTTTCAGGTTGTATCCTTCTCCGTACACCCCACCAGTGTATCTTTCCGGAGCAGGAGGTACCGGTAACGACAACCTCTTCTTCACAGACCCAACTCCTCTATCCCTCTCCGACATTGAAGACTTCTGCCTTGGCGCGATCTGGGACCGGATCCGGGTCTTGACTGACTCTGTGACCGCCATGTAGTTGGGTATGGATGCTCCTCCCATACCTGCATAGGTTGCAGCAACTGAAGACATGGCAATGCCACCACCTGGTCCACCCCTGTTATGTCGATTGAGGAAACCGTTGTAGTGATAGTTTGATTGCAAACTCGGGGTTTGGGATGAACCATGGTAGCCTACGATGGCTCCAATGCCCATGACGATATCTGCCAATGCAAGAAAGAAGCATCATAATACTAATTGAAGCAAGGCCATTTACATGATAAAATGACTGAAATTTTGACTGAGAATACAGATTTGCTGTCATATGTGATAACATGTGATGTGGCATTCTAACCTGATACTGAAATTGAGCTACTATGGTAGTCACAGTCCTCCTGCCTCAGAGTAATATGCTGCAATGCAGTGTTCCCCCGGTCGATAACTAATAGCGAGCAAGTAGGACGAATTTACACGACATCAAAATCAGCAAAAAACTGAGCATCCTCACTCGGACCATCTCTATACCCATCAATATTGGATTTCCACCACCCCCCGCAATCGTTGCTACTCCTGCACAAATTTCCCAGATTAGTATCACATGGATAATCGTTGCTTCCTTTTCAAGGTATAATCACATTCCAATACGTCTAATACCAAATGTACAAATACAAAAGTCTAACATCCATACATATCTCTCCAATTTTCCTGATGGCGAGATTTGCAGTATCGGCAACAAAAACATTTCCTTTATCATCCATTGTGACTCCTTTAGGACCATTGAAACGGGCATCACTTGGTTTCCTGTCTATATGCCCGGTCTTACCCTGAAACGATCCTGCCACTAATCTCGCCCTACTATCTGTCTCAATGGAGAATAAAGAACCCAATCAACTCCCTTTCAACCATACCAAATCAACAATCATATAATCAATAGCCACCCAAACTACTTCCATCAAGACATCAAAAGCTCTCAAAGAGAAATCAACTGGGCTTGCAAACATTTATGTTTATACTTACAAAAGCAGTTATTGGCAATTGAGAATTTAACGACAACTGATCATTACAAGCACAACATAAAGAATAAAAAGGCATAAAAACAAAGCTGTTAATGTAGGGATGGAGAAGCATACATTGGGAGAGAGGTGGAGTAATTCTAACAATGTTGCTATTCTCAGCATCAACAGCAAAGATCTCCCCGTCTTGAGAAATCCTAATCGAGTAAGGCATTACTCCAAGCGCGTTCCCCTCTACAACTGTCTCAACTAAGTACCCCGTTTTCAAACTGAAGCACATTTCCATCTGTGGCACAAAGGAATGAAAATGGAATCAATAAAATTGGATCCATAAGAACTAAAGAAAGCACAGCACATCTAATTGAAAACCTAAACCGAAACAGGTAGACAAAATAATTCATGTCGTTTATATTAGGCACTAAAAAGTAGGAAGGAATTTAAAGAGGCGGACGAATCAAATAGTGAGATAATCCATAAATGGTTGAAATTTAATGGCAATTTAAACATAGGGTTCATTGACAGTGAAAACAAACATGAGAAATAAAAACGATAAGAAATCATGGAGGAAAAGAGAGAGGTTATATAGTTTTGTCAAAGAAAAGAACAAGTATAAAGATGAGTTAGGTTGGCAAACACGAGTTCTCTATGAAATCCCAAGATTCAAAAACATGAATTACTTGGGAAATCCAGAAATACAAAATCAGGAAGGTTAGCCTAACATAGAGAGGGATTAAAAACCCTACTGAAATTGAAGGTCACCAAAAGGCTCATCTGCCTTGCCAACTCCCCATGACCACTCTACATTAAACGCACAATCCCCCAGTATTCTAAGCTGAGCAAGAAATCGATATATGCAGTCAACCAATTTAGACCCTCCCCGGGATTAATCAACAGTTTTAGAATGAAATATCAAGTCGTTTATCTTCTTGTCTCTAATGATGAGGTTCAGATCAATATGCAGCAGAGTAAGCAAAACAGCAGAAAACATGGAACAACAGAAGACAGAATACACTTCCAGTAGCTTGGGCAAGATCAAACGGTTAAACCAGCAGCAGCAGCACAAATAATTCCAAATTATGTTTTACTGAAACACTTCTCTATTCTACCAGTATATGCAGTAGCTCAGTTACAATTTGAGTAAAATTAACCCTTTCATGAACCCATAATCAAACAATTCTCTATGATGAGTTTTTTTTTCTCTTAACACATTCATTTGGTAGTATTATACAATGATAAGTGGCTCAGTTAAAAAGAAAAGCTGACCACAGATGATGCAACAGATGCTGTAAAAAGTCAGCCATTAAAGCCAAACATAGCCCCCTCTACTTTCAATCTCGACTTCAAATCTTTTTCACTCGAGAAGAGGTACATGGATACTATTAACTCTTTACCAATTAGTTTTTTCTCTTAAGTTTATGAGTACTATATACTTCGTATTAAAGATTATTTAGTCTCATTTATCGCAATTTATGTAAGGAGGTACATGGATACTCAATAAACTACCTACATAGCATTGAATTCTCTCTCAAATCACAATCATAAACAAGTAGTATATGGATAATAAAGAAAAAAAACCATGTGTATAGGCAAGAGAACAGGTACAAATGATCCAATCCAATAAAGTCACATGACAAAAGACGTTGGAAAACCCAAGAGCTCAATATAGTTAGCTTACAAGAAAAGATAATAACCCTAGTTCAGCTCGAATTGTAAAAGAGATAAAGTTCACAATATATACCTTAGCTTTTGAAATGGGCCCAGAATTGGAGATAAAACTGTCAGTGGACTATTTATAATTACAAGCTTGGATATCTTGTTTAAATTCTTCAATGCCCAGTTCAATCGAGATGAACCTATTGCGAGAAATCCCTATAAGGATTAGAAAATCTATTAGTATGGTAAGCACAAGAAGGTGACTTCAAAACGAATGACTACCAACAACTGCAGCCAATTTATAGATAGCCTATTATTTTCTATATAATTTGGTAAGCGGGCATCTTTTCATTGTTAGATATTTGAAGAAGATGACTACCAACAACAGTTAGGTTTGCCTTAAACCTAACAAATTTAACGACAAAAAATAAACCGACGAAAGGATATACTAATTCATCACATAAATGTGCAAAGTTTAAAAGATCCCAAATAACTTGGACTTGCATATATTATTGTTGTTTTTCCATAGTATAACAAGAGAGGAATTAAACCCGTAATCTAAAGATATGAAGGTAAACATAGTTGTACCCTACCACTTGTAACTTCCACACGAGTTTTCAGGAGGTGAATTTTACTTATATATTCATGTGACTAAAAGAACTGCACCTTTGGAATACTTTTTATTGCACTAAAAACACTGCAGGAAATTTCGTATCGTATACCATTTTCCAAGGACCAAGCAGGGAACTTGCATGGATTTTTATTACCTGTTACTTGGAAAGAAGGCTACATTCCACACACTGCTGCTGCAATCCAAATGCTTTCACTTTAAATCTTGCTTCCGGCAAGCCTGCATCTTATGACATTTGATACTGAAATCTGTTTAAGCGAGTCTGACTCAGCTGGCATCTTTCGTTCCGTAACTGATTCATAGTGCCGCAGCCATACCCCAGTATACACCTGAAATAAAAAGGGAGGCATGAGAAAAAAAACCTCTGAATGCAAAACTGGTCCTAAACATGATTTTTATCTGTTGATTCAAATATGTTACAAGTATTAGGAGAGACCCGGTTAAAATCTAGTGGAAACATAAGAAGCTAACCTCCTGTGCTCTTATTATTTTTGTATCAAGATCATCTAGGGACTCGAACCAATGTGCCAAGTAGCCAGCCATTCGAGGGATCGCAAATAGCACTGTAAAAACTCCGGTGGGAATCCCATGGCCCTGTTAAAGAATAAATCATTAAGATCATGGAGTACTCGTATCTTCGGAAGAAGATACCATGATGCATCTAACTACATGAGTCATACCTCTATATTAAGCCAGAGTAAAAATCAACATTTGGATACAACTTCCTTTTAATAAAATATTCATCAGAGAGTGCAGCTTTCTCCAGCGCAATAGCTACCTGTAAGTGATGGTATAAATGAACCAGGCATTAGAAATTGCTACTTTGCAAATAAGTTAATTGTCCCAGAAATCATGTAGTCCCTATCACCCTGAATTCAAGCTCCCCAATTACCCGATTGAAGGTCATAGGACGTAACCCTTATTTTCACAATATCGATTATCAATTTAAAGGGTCTCATCATCAATTTGAAGGCCATATCCCGGAATTTGAAGATCATAAAACTATAAAAACATAGAATATAAAGGTAGAGGATGTGCAATATCAGCCGCAAACCTTTAGGTCAAACCCTAATTTCAAAGTTGAAGATCCTAAATTGCGTTGTCAAAAACTGTATTCATCTAAAATTTCATGGAGTCAGTCCTCAATTCTGAGACTCTAATCCTCAAGAGGAAGACTAAAACCCTCAATTCGAACTCCCCGATTATCAGCATCAAGGTCATATCCCTGAACTTAACTTCCCGAATCCACAGTTTAAAGGTCTTAACCAGAAATTTGAAGCCTTTCATTCGCAAATTGAAGGCCAGAACACTAAATTTGAAGAACCTAAATATCAATTTGAAGGGCATAAACATCCATTTGAAGGCACAAATCTGTATTATAAAGACCGAGCCTCTGAAATTAAGCACAAACAATTCGAAACACAAGTATAATCCAGTAAATAAACTGTAGAAAAAACTGAGAAGGGATATGAGAGCTGAGAAGGAGGACAAAGGAGGAACTCACCAGTAACAAAGCAGCAATCGATGAAATCTGAACAAGAAGGTCTGATATTAGGGTACAAAAAACAAATGCAATTGCAAGTAAAACAGATTAAAAATATGTGCACGGGGATCCATGGCATATTGGAGGTTTCCAGTTAGTGAAAGGAAGGGCATATAAAGCCAAAAGATATGTGAAAGCAAAAATAGAAGTGTTTATTGATGATGCCCCTCAGCCACTCGTAATGCACCAATTATGAAACCCTCATTCTATAAACCATATTTCACTTTCAAACATGTGAAGTGGTCTAACAATCATTCAACATCTCAGAAACTTCCCACTTCAGTCATTAGTCCTTAGAAAGGTATGAACTTGAACTGCCTAGATTTTAGCCATGTTCAGGGGAGACAAATTATAACCTGGAATGGAAAACCAGATCAGCGTTCTAGAGACTCCAATCCACTCATGTTCTGATAAGGTCTGGCTAATGTTTATCCCTTTAATCAAAGATTCAACCATCACATTTTGGTAATGTTACTAAACAGAATTACATTGTATTACACCAAAATTCTAAAAACATGGGTACATCCCTGTCCATAACATATATCATCTTGTCCAGTTTCCAGCACCAACTTCCAAAGAAAAAGCAACTACAGGAGTATCAATGATGGGTTGGGATCAACTGTCCCAAAGGGGACAACCCCCTGATTTTGGCTCCCCCTCCCCCGAAATTAAAAAAAAAGGAAATACAAATAAAATTAAAAAAGAAAAAAGAAAAATATTAAAAGGTGAAATTTTGTGAGAAGGGATAGGGGGATGGGGGGAAAATGGGGGCAGTGGATCCTCACTGATCAATGATGGGTTATGAAAATTTTAAACACACGGTGATAGACATTGTAAGACTCAAAACCAAAATTGCGAGCATATGTCTAACCCATACTAAAATATCAGATTTCCACAATTTTAAACCACCCTCACTCCCTCATCTAAAGAAACATCAAATGCACAAAACTGGTAGGTGATTAGGTGAATGTGTAAAGTTAAATAATCCTCTCTCGCAATTATGTGTTACATGGAAATGCATAATTAGTAATTTTACTTCCACAACCATTCATCCTACCAATAGAGCAAGAAACACATATACTATACCTATTTCAGAATTGATTGCTTCTTCAATCCCTGGGGGCTTGATGGCCAGTCTCTGCATTTGTAGTAACAACAACAGTTCTATCCACAACTTTAACCTGAGAAGTGAAACATTCATCCAAGTAAATATTAAAAAAAAATTAGAAATTGTATAATTGACAGTGCAGGAAAGAAGAAGAACATAGACTAAAAGAGCTGCAATGTTGCATACATTAGGGAGTTACTTTTACAGGATTCCTTTCCTATAAAACCATTATTCTCTTTATAATGTCATTTCAAGGTGGACCAAATGATTAAGAAAAATGAAAAACTAAATAAAAATATTGTATAATTGACAGTGCAGAAAGCCACCCTTATGAAAGGCATTTATATCATAAAGGAAATGAGATGAATTCACCGTACAATGGCCAAGAAATTATTAAATTATCAGAGATGTTTGAAGATAATCACTAACTTATATTGTAAACAACCAAGTAAGGGTACATGTGATAATCCTTTACCACAGTATGAAGGCTAAAAGGTGATAAGCTACTCAAAGGGGAAGGAAATGCAAAGTTTCAAAATATTAATTGTAGACAATGAAGGCAATCTGTAGCAATCATGTTACATTATTGCGATGCATTTGAAAATCAAAGGGATGTGTAGGATTTGAACCCCGTCAAGCAGGGGCAAGGGTGAAGGAGAACAAACCTTAAGCTGTCTGCTGGGAAGATCATGATAAATATTATTCCATTTTTCAATAGACCATCCCATATGATGTAAGATTTTAGTATATGATAAATATCATACCCCTAAACTAATAAAAACAAAGTCAAATAAGGAAACAAGTGCAACTAAATCACAACAAAGGATTAGGGTTGGTAATTTGTGCTTTACAAAAACACTTATTCTAAGCCTTGAATGGGGGAATTTTGGAGCTCTTTAAGTGAGCAACTAAATCGAACATATTGATGGAACCAACTACAATATTAATTCTCATTAGAGTGATCTATATGGCAGAGACTCAGATCATGGAGATTTGTGTAAACGGCTCAAAAATCAAGCTATGGTGGTGCCTATAGGTAGGAAGAGATAGAACATACAATGAATCAAGCATGTAAAGAAAGTTCTCTGCATAAGAGAGTTTGCTGGAAGGAGGGACATGTGGCCTTCCTGCTAGTCTCAGGTAAGCGGCAGCTGCGATGGCTGGTGCCTGCAATAATATGAGTCAATTCTGACTTGTCTTCTTGTACATGAATCTTTATGCCATAATAAGAGTAACAATATAAGGAAAGGACTATTATGTTGATAAAACAAAAGTAACACAAACCTTCCCAAGTATTCGTCCAATCTGCTTAGCTCGCATTTGCTTTGACTTGTAAAGATCATGACCCTGCATCAGATGAACAATAAACAGTCCAGGACATTGATTCAATACAATAAAGCTTCATTAGACCCTCCCTTGCCATCCCAAGCAAGAAACAAAGGTTGTGTGTAGATGTGTGCATGCAGGATGTGTATCCTATCTGTACATGTGAGATAAACAATGATAATGCCATTCCGAATCAGAAACAATTTATTCCAAGCCTACAACAGTTTGACAAATATTACCAAAATATACCCGGAATCTTGAAATTTGTTATAATAATGTGCTTAAACTCAAAGAAAACCTGTCTATTCTACCATTTTGGCAATTCCATTCAGTTACACCACATGACAGATTCATAACTTTTCATATACTTCCAACTCTTTAAGAGAGAGTAGGCATGGGTGTGTAATCTAAAGAATGAAGATCACAAAATAGTTGATTCACCTCAGCTTGTATCCCATCCTTTCTAAGCAAACACCTACAATGAAGCATCAGTAATATGGAAGAAATGGAAGGAAAAAGACCATTATGAAGATAACATACCCTAAAAGCCGGATTTGCATCTAGATGAATGACAGAGAGAGTGCTCATAGCACTAATAACAACACCCATAGGATGTGCATCGTGAGGCATTCCTTCTATCATGTCCTGCAAAATGATGTTAAAATTGGACTATTAATGTGAAATAGGATGCTTGCATTTCACAGGCACGAGTAAATGAACAGAACATTATACTCCACTTACTCCAAGAAGAAGAAGAAAATGCTCAAAATAAGATCAATTAAAGAAGAGAATCATACATTCCCTTTTCTTGTTCCTACTTCCTTTGTTTGAACTGACAATGAAGCCATCTGAGTACAAATGCTACTCTCTTTGACTACCATTAATGCCATATATTTTCCGCTGCAAGAACAATATCACCAAAGAGTGATTCAAACAGAAGGAAATGGGATTATAAAATTCGATTTTAGAAAACATAATACAGTCTCTACTCCTATATTAAAAATTTTCCAAAAAATAAAAGGAAAAAGAGAAATGCATCTGATGGCCCTAACAAGTCCTTATTACTAACAAACAATTGGAAAAAAAAAAGATTAAAATTGGATTCACACATCAAAGTGAATTAGATGCAAGCTACAACACAAGAAACTGAATGAAATGTAACCAATTTGAAAATCGAATCCAATCTAAAAGGAGAAAGAAGTCTATCAAGCAAAATTTGACCTTGTACTATGGACGAATTCAGATTCCAAGAGGAATATGCAACAAGATTGAATTGACACAAAGGATTAGAGATAGAGCATGATGATGGATAAAAGGACATTACCATTTTCGATATTCCACGAGACTTCTCGATGGGAGACAAGTGATGCAGGGTGAGAGAGGAGATGGTGGCGACGGCGAAGGTCCTTAGCAAAATTAAGGCCGGAAGTTGAGATTAAGAGGGAGACAAAGGAGTCACTGACAGGCAGTAGTTGTGATTGAGAGGGAAGGAGAGGTGGAAGGCAAAGGAAACACTACTGCACGAGGGAAGAAGAAGGTGAAATAGGCGATTAGGCGGTGAAAAGTTGGGCTAATTCTGGCCATAGATAAAAGCACGTATAAGTAACCAACGGTTAGGATACTTAGAAGATAAGCACCTTTTGAGCTTCTTCAGTGGTAGCAAATTCAACATGACCAAAGCCCTTGAATCGCCCATTGGGATTAGATGCAAAACGAACAGATGCAATTTCCCCAACTTCTTTAAAGAAGTTCTCCCTGAAACAAGTCAAGTTTGTCAGCAAAAACTGTTACCATAGTTGATTGGAACTGAAAACGAGTGAATGAAACGTACACATCAGCTTGCTCAATCTGGTAGGACAAATTTTCAGCAAACAGAGTTTTTGAGCCTTGCTGTGATGGATATTTTTGGCTGCACAAAATAGGATTGTTCAATAGGAATAACTCTGCATGACTAATAGTACACACAAGACAAAAAAAAACACAAAGGTACTCACAACACTTTTCTCAAAACTATTCTTAGTTTGCTTCAAATAAGTAACCGTAGATGTGGCATCAACCGTTTCTACATCTATATCCTGTACATCAAAACAAACAAGTGGATAAGACCATTGTTGGATGTCATCCTCATACAGTGCCTTTAATAGCATTCAAACATTGAAAATTGGCTTTTCTTTGAATGACCTTTGCAAATTACTTATTCAGGACAAGATTTCTGGAATGTAGTTACATTCCCCCTTTTAATAAAACAAAATAAACAACTTCCCACAAGTCCTTGATCCTCAATTTGAAAACCATAACCCTGAATTTGAAGATCTAAAAACTAAAAGACATCAATATAAAGCTAAAGCAGGTGCAATAACAGTCAATCCTCAATCCCGAGGTCGTAATCCTCAATATGAAGAATATAACTCATAACCCTCAATTTCACAACCCGATCCTCAATTTAAAGGTCCTCATCATCAATTTAAAGGCCTTGATTCTCCATTTGAAGGCCATAACCCTGAATTTCAAGATTTGAAAACTAAAAAACATCAATATAAAGCAAAAGGATATGCAATATCAGCCACAAACCTTTAGATCAAACCCTACTTTCAATTTGGCGATCCTAATTTGTATTTTCAAAACATGTAACCCTCAATTGAAACTCCTGCAAAACCCTAATTCCGAGACCCTAATCCTCAATCGCACAACTATAACCCTCAATTCAAACTCCCCGATTATCATATTGAAGGTCATAGGCCTCAATTTGACAAGCTTGCTATCTACGAAAAGAATGCATCATACCCGGATGTAAGGAAAAACATGTTTAAGTGGTTAAAATGCATACCAGTCAAACTAAATCCCTCTGTATCAGCCCCATCGACCGCATGAGCCTTTGTATCCCTTTGTACAATGGAACTGACACTTGACTTTGAGCAGATTCACTATTGCGAAACAATCTAGATACTGCAAGGGGTGTATATTTAGAATTGAGCATTAATCAGTATGGAGGTGAAGTTGAATTACTACAAGAAATAAATCTGATCAATCAACCAATGGAAAACAATGACAACAGATTCCAACAACTTGATATAGGAAAGATGGAAGTTTTGACTATGGAGTAAAAGCTAGATATCAAAGAAAATAAAGCATACCAAGAATTACAAAAGGCATAAAAAAAATCTACATATCATTGAATGTGATTACTAATTAGATATCAAAGAAAGATGAATGGATTCTCCAACTCTCAATAATTTAAACTCATATTAACAGCCAATAGTACGAGGAAACTTAAAGAAACCCCAAGTAATCTATATTTGTTAGTCATTTTTCCCTTCAATGAAGAACAACAAAGACAGCTACCCACCCACCAAGATATATAAATGTGGCACAACCAATCCCCTACTCATGAAAAAAGAAAGAGACTTGCATGAGAAGTGGGAAATCCGACCTGTGAGTTGGTCCCAATCATGGAATTGAAGAACTCCATGAATGATAGGCCTATCTTCTTTGAGACCGTTCTTCCTTCTCTGTATCAGGAATCGTGTGATCTCAGAACCCTGATCCTCTTCATCTATACTCTCAGAGCCAATTACCTGAGGATTAAAAAGGCACAGAATTAGTACTTCTCGTCACTTCTCTACATCATAGAATGCCTACTGCTAAGGATTGAGCACATAGTGATCCAGCAGCAGCCATATGAATACCCAAATGAAAGCCTAAATCCAACCTAAGATCAACTACTGATTTCGTGAGTTCCCAAATTCTAACAGTCCCGGTAATGAAGCCCCTCAAATATGTTTCACTCTCCCTTTTCAAATTGTGAAAGCAAAATTTCAATGTTTTTAAATTGAAAAAGAAAAGGTTTTAAGTAATGTCCTTTGAAGTTTAAACTTACAGAGAAGTACTCCTCATTTCCATCCCAAACAACCATTAGGGGTAGCTTAGTTTTCCTATCAACTATAAATGTCTCCACAAAGTCTGGAAATTGCTTAAATCCAACATGACCAACCAGGAGATCACGGTTGCTAATGCTGCAGCCTTCAAGAGCTTGATCAACTGCCTTGAACTCTCCTCATTCTCATCATCTAATATGGTCAGGGCAATTTTCCCCTCCTGATCTCTCAATAACTTCAGTGTTTCCAAGTTGATGGGCATGCTCAGTGGGAACATATTCTGTTTTACAAAATCTGGCAGAAATCCATCTGCCCAAACAGTATCATTTTAGGTAACTGAAACTTGACATTCGAATCTAAACGGGATTATTCAGAATGGAATTCAAAGCGGGATATACTCAATAAGAACAAAGGAAGAAGAAATCAAAAGAAATTTTGCAGAACTGGAATTCAAAGGAATGCGATAAAATAGGAGAGAGTGAAAAACCTACTTATTTAATTGGAATTCAACCTACTTTATTTAATTCTCAACAAAATGAATCCTTCTTAGTTCTGCATTGCTATTAATTTATGGTTGGCTAACAAGCGATGATCAAGCACCAGTATGTGGATCACATTCCTAAGACAGTGCAGGGAAATGTTGGGTAAGTTCTCAAGCAGAAAGATGAGAGAGATATGAAGCTCGAACTTTCTAACGATCTTGAGCTTACTAAGGTTCTTGACCGTAATGTTGAGGATTTATCTGTTGGTGAACTTCAAAGGTTTGCTACTACAGTTGTTGTGATACAAATGCGGAGATAAGTTTGTTTGATGACATGTTATCTAGATGTAAGACAGAGGCTTAAAGCTGCACAAGTTATTATATCTCTTCTTAGGCCAAATAGGTATTAATCTGTTTTATTTTGATGCAATAAATAGCAATGTTTGAAATAATAGCTGTGATATGGATTATCAGTCCACCTTACTACGTAAAAGCAAAAGATATATGATGTATGCCAAATCAAAGATGAACAACACATGACCAAACAACAAAGGTGAATTCATTCTATAGCTTAAAAGAGCAGAGACTTGATCCAATCGGAATACCAGAAGAAGGATCGAAGAAATATTTCCACACGACTTAACAAACACTAACGAGAGGAAAATTGGAGCAGGAAAATCAGTCACAACATCAAACATCCGAGATTTGTTCCTGGGAGTTGCTTAAAAATTTGTAACTTTTAAAAATTGGATCATGAGCTTTGTAAGGAAACACAAGCTCTTGGAACTTCACATGCCTGCTAACCAGAAACACCTGCCTATCCATGTCAAAGACGTTAAAAGCCTTTTGATCAGGAGGATAACCAAGGAAAATACACCTTCTAGCCTTGGTTCCCAACTTATCTGTCACATCATTAGCCACTATTTTCAAGTTATCAAATGTAGGAGGTGTACCATTCAAAATCTCAAAAGGAGACTTCCAATTTAACATAATAGATGGCATTTTGTTAATCAAATAGGTGCCACTGAGCAGTTTCAATGAGATGACAATGTTTGCTTTCCACCCTACCATTTTGTTCAGGGACACCTGTGGCAGATCTTTGATGAACAATTCCATATTGTTCAAACAAATTGACACATGCTCTTTGAGTGAATTTTGTTCCATTGTCGGTTCTAATGAACCTAATATTGGTATGAAACTGATTTTTCACCATTGCAATGAAAGCTGCAATCATTCTATGCACCCGAGCCTTGTCCTGAATCAAATAAACCCAAGTAGCTCGGGTGTGATTGATAACATGCATTTAGATGGTCATAATTGGTTGCATTTAGTTTAGTTATGATGCATATCATGCATGGTTTAAGTACAATTTGCATATTTGCTCTTTATGTTGGTGGAGTCGGAATCTACACACTTTTATTGATTATTTCAGGTAACTGTGGATCCGA
The DNA here is from genome assembly GCA_963922045.1 of Persicaria maculosa. Taxonomy (NCBI): domain Eukaryota; kingdom Viridiplantae; phylum Streptophyta; class Magnoliopsida; order Caryophyllales; family Polygonaceae; genus Persicaria; species Persicaria maculosa. The sequence continues at coordinate 69,252,016 of OY998254.1, forward strand.
GGATGAGACATGGGTTGATGACGCATTAGATGAGGATGTCTAGTTGATCGAAGAAGTTTACATGAAGATCTAAAAAGGTCCTGAGAAGAAGAAGCGAGCCTAAATGAAGAACAAGTTTGCAGAAGTTGTCGCCAGACATGCTGAACTTGTTTTGCACTTTCTGGAGGACTCGGTTGTCCGATCGACTATTATGATCATGCGTTGTAAAGCTTTTTCAGAGAACTACAACTTTCCTGTTGACGTCAAGAGCTGATTCAAAGTAGATTTTTCGTAAAAGACCATTGAAGCGGGCGCAACACATATGACGTGGCCGCAGCACATCAATGAAGCAGCGGCCGCAACTTCCATGCCGCGGCCGCCGCATTTGCCCAGAGCGACGTGTTTTGCGTTCGGCAACGATTTTATCTATCTAAACCCTATTTATCTATCTTGTCTTTGGGGAGGCCGAATTGGACACGAAAGGGGACGAAATTGAGAGAGGGCTTAGCCCTAGGTTTCCATTCATTCATTAGGTTAGGATTCAAGACGATTTTAGTTAGAGATTAGAGCAATGTTCATCATGGGCGGCTAAACTCTCTTCGTTCTATCTACAATTTGAAGCTTTGCTTGGATTGATTGTGACTTTCTGAATCTTGTTCCTTAATTATTTCCTATATTGAATATTTCAACTTCTTTGCGCTTATTGATTGATTGTTTTGTTCTATCTTGTCTGGCCAACTTGTTAGATCAATTCAATTGTTAGGGTTTTGTAGATTCCTGATTGCGAACCTTAAACCAAGTAGCAAACTTGATCTTTTAGGGATGATTGAACTAATTGGATGGGTAGGAAGTTGGATGTGTTGTTAAATCACTCTTTAGGGACTGCAAATACCTTGGCTAATCTCTGAACCTAAAGCTATCAATTGGGTTAAATCCTTCTTTAGGGACTGTTCGATTTATAAGGGTTTCTAGGACTAATTGGACTAGTAACTATATTAGGTCGGGATAAGGGCATTCATAGGAAAACTTAAAAAGGACAAGATGAAGTTACAATATCAATTCTACCAAATAAAGTGGATAGTTGTAGGTAGAGCAATCTTCTCTGAATTGTTTTGCATCAATCTGTTTATAGTTTATTTTGTTTTCTTTCTATTTCAATCAATCAAAACCCCCTTTTCACTAATTGGTAAATATACATTGCAAAGGAATACTTGATTCTCTGTGGGATCGACCTCTTACTTACTTGCTATACTAGTTTGTAGGTTTGAGTTTATTTTTTGATACGGTTTACGCGACTAAAAACCGTTCATCAGTGATCATCAAGAACAAGAAGGAAATACTTAGCTCCACAAAGAGCAACCTCTTTGTAAGGGCCCCAAACATCCATATGCACCAATTTAAAAGGAGAATCGGCTGTTGAATCACTTGAAGAAAATGACAACTTGTGATGCTTTGTCATATCACAAGAATCACAGGAAAATTTGCTGAAATCACAACCCTTACACAATTCCAACCGTTTCATCTTAGACACTGAAAGATGACCAAATCTAGCATGAATCAAGTAGTAAAATTGCCACTTTATTACAAACACTCCGACGAGATTTATTCAAAGTTGAATCAAAACAACTGCCAACATGAGTCTTGCTGAACTGACATCCATTTGCACCGTCTCTAGCCTTCAAGTAGTCCTCCATCCTCAATGCCCTTAGCAATGATGAACTTAGTGGTAAGGTCCTGCAATATGCAGAAGACCGAATTAAGACTAAAGTCCAACCTCTGTGCCTTCAAGATCTTAGACACAGGCAGTAGATTATGCTAAAATTGAGGCACAAACAATACATGAGTCAAACTCAAATATGCAGATAGAGTAACATTTCTAGCTTCTTTAACCAATGCAAGAAAGAAGTGCCATTTGGCAAACCAAGAGATACCAACTTATCCAAAGAGTGTACCTCACAGATAATGCTTTTGTCAAAAGCAATATGATCTGTAGCACCCGAGTCTACAATCCAAGACAATTTATCAGCTTTGTGATTGCCAACAAGGAATGAAAGACTCTATTTACCTGCAAAATTGACAAAGGCATGATTGACTGATGTACTAGCTCCATCCATTGGAGCTTTGCCTTTCATCATTTTCACAATCCCATGAAAAATAGTATTCACCATGCTTGGACCTGGCTTAACACCCTCTGAATCCAGGGGATTGTCATACTGATACTCCAATTGTTGTCCCTCTGTATTAGGTGCAAATTTGCTAGATCTACCTTTCTGAAACTCACAATCCTTTGGTCCTTTGAACCACTCAGGATAGCCTACACCAACTTAAAACAATAGTCATTGGTATGTCCCTTCTCCTTAAAGTAATCATACTAACGATCATACTTAGCTTTCTTAAACTCTCGTTTCATCTGATCAGTAATCTTCCATTGAGCAGATCTGTTTCCCACAGAAAACGCATTACCATCAGATTGACCATTCCTACTCACTGCCAAAGCATTCATCTCTGTTTGTAAACTTGTAATTCCTTTCTATCTCTCAATTTGCACAACCATTTGGAAAACCTTGTTTAATCCATGCATAGGATCCATGGAAAGAACATTGTTCTGAAGATGTTCGTAAGCATTAGTAAGTCCCATTAGGAACTGCATCACTTTTGCCTTAGTTTCCCTCTCCAAGATCCTCTTCAAAAGCATAAAACTACAATGACTGATCCCATCACAACTGCACATAGAAAGCGGATCAAGAAGCTGAAGCTCGTCCCATATCTTCTTAAGCTTCCCATAATATGCAGGCACAAATAGGTTTCTTGCCTCAAGTTACTAAGATCTCTACGTAGATGGTAAATGAGAGGATCATTGGATTCATAAAATCTCTCATGAATCCCATCCCATAACTCCTTAGACGACTAAACATACATGGAATGCTCACCAATTTCGCTCGTCATGGAGTTAATCAACCAACACAGTACCATGTAATCTGCTTTACTCCATTTATCAAATTCATCTTTATCCTCATCAAGTTTAACACAGGCACCAGTTATGAAACCTAATTTCGCTTTTGCACCTAATGCCATACGAACACCCCTACTCCAACTAGTGAAATTGGAAGATGAATTTTGCTCGAAAAAACGCATTTTTCTTTCCGATGATGGAAAATACATCAATGCAAGGTTAAGAAGACCAATAAACCAACATTTTCCCTATGTTCAAAGAATCTTAATTTGATAAGATTCTCTAAAATTGAATTAGTTTGACATTTTCTAAAATTGTTTTTTTTCTAGAATTTATACGATATTTTATAATATAATTTCTTAACTATCCTCTTTTGGCATAGATTAGAAAGAGCGAGTAATGAACCACTCCGGAATGGTTCAACTGGAAAAGACTTGTGGGTAGTACCCAAAGGTCCCCGGTTCGAACCCCGGATGACCACTCTTTATTCACAAGCTCCTTATTTACAAATTCAAGAAAGAGCGAGTAATGTGCTTCTCGTGGTATTACCATAGAGAATTAGAGATGATATGATTGGAAAATTGAGAAATTTGTGTTATGTTTTGTCCGGAAGACCGGTTGAGAGCACAATAGCTCAAATAGAAAAAAAAAGAGCCCAATAACGTAGCAGTTCATTCCCGATGTCTCCCTCTTCAACCCTTCGGAGCCCCAAACCCCGACTGGATGTTCCCCTCACTTCCCCTCACTCTGGTATTCCCTCATCGCCCATCGCCCATCGTCGGACCTTTCAGTTGCCATATCAAGCTAATAGCTACGGTCTTATTCAACGTCATCCTTCGATTATGTTCTTTGATCTGTGTTGTATTATCTGGATGTAATTGGCACTCGTTGCCTTTACTGATTTCTGCGGTAATTTAATTTGTTTTTTCACAGGTTTGTCTCAGGTTTTAGGTAGGGACAAGCAACGATGGCTCCTAAAGGGACCTCTCTCTATCTCTTTCCGTTGGCGTTTTAGAATTTCCAAGTGCAATTAATGTTATGCTATTTGTCTCCTTCATCCACATTTTGATTTGGCATCTGTGTTTGTTGTAGTTTGCTATGATTAGATACCTTTTAGTATTTCGCTGAAATTGGAAAATATGAATAAATGTTAGATGCTCTGAGCAGTTGTTGTTGTGAACTCGTTGCTTGTACTTCTTGTGGCATTCTGGAATATTTGTATATGAGTTGTAAAACTTTGTGATGAAATTGCCAGTGGATGCTTGATTCATTTGTTATACTTATCTTTGTAGATAACAAATGAGGTGAAGTCCTTTGTTCTGCAAAAGCTGGTCCTTACTCTCATAGAGAGAAACCGTTGTGCCCATCGCAGTGCCACACTCTCCATCTCTCCTTTGCTCGAGGATTCGTTCAGTCCGCCTTTCCAACCTCACTCTCTTCCCCGCGAGACTAAAAGCTATGGCACTAAGAGATGTATTTCAACGAACCACCGGCAGAGACAACGCTTGCTTGCTCAGCTTCTCATGATCGGCCCAAGCCCTTCCCCTACCGGCGCCCATTAACCACTCAATCGAATCTTTGACGGTGCTGCTTCCGTTTTCTCTTCATGAGAATGAATTCAGCTCGGAATCCAGCGTTAGATTTCAACTCCCCTACTTTGCCTCCGGCGGTGGATCCATGGAGCTGATGGCAGTTCCAAATAGAAAGGTAAGATTTTTAACTTGTTTCCTTCCTGATTTGATCCTCGCAATCAGTCCTTAAGGTGTGCTGTTTAATTTGGTGAATTGTTTCGTTGCATTGTTTGTTTGAATTTGAAATTATTCATCTATGAGATCTCCAATTTTTGTTAATTACTGTATAATTTATGGAGTACTATGTTTCGCCAGTCTCGATTAGGGTTTAGGGTTTTAGATACTCCCCTAAAAGGGGGGTTTAGTGCTTAATGATAACTTAGCTTACTCTGATTATGGTACAATGAAACTCTGTAGACATGGCCATACCAGTTGCAAATGAAGGAGTATTGATCAATTAGTTCCCCGTTTTCATTTGCTTTTCGCGATGTTTCAACATTATGTTTTATAGGGAATGACATGATATTCTTAGGAGCAATTTCTTGAAGTGGTCTTATAGGATTTTGGTTTATAGTTCATTTGTGTAATATATTAGGTTTGAACAAACATGGCAAATGGATCGGAGCTTAGTTGAAGTTTATAATCTTCTGATGTAATTAAGTTTGAGAAATAACTTTCTTTGTAAAACTTTTAGAAACAAGAAGTAATGAAGTGAATAAATGTTGTCTCATAGCATTAGGTGAAGTCCTTTGTTCTGCAGAAGCCAATGATAGCTTGACCCCATCCGGGAATTTAGGAATAGTTGGTGAATATCTATAGTATGGATGATGGTTTGTAGTGGTGGATGGTATGTTGGAGGTGTATTATTGAGATGTTTGATTCTTGCTAGCATTTTTATTACTTGGGACCTAAGGAGGATAAAATTCACTTAGGGGTAAAAGTCAAGGAAAATCATTTGATATAGCATGAATAATTGAAAAAAAAAAAAAAGAAAAAAAAAGAAAAAAAAAAGAAAAAAAAAAAGAAAAAAAAAAAGAAGAAGAAAAATAAAAGAAGGAGTTGATTATGGTTTCTAAAGTTTTATACTTGAGATTGGTGTTGTTTGGCATTATAGAGATATGGTATGAGATGTTTATGAGTGGTTTTATGATTTGGTAGCTTCCTTGGTTCCCGGATTATGAGCACCACAAGACCAAAATTGTTCCATACCTTAATTGTTCTACCTTGGCCCCATTACAACCCAATTGAAAGACCTCATGATTTTTGTTGTGTGTGGAGTCACCAGCGGTGGAGATTTAGAACACTGGTGCAAGGCTTTTGTAGCTAAGTTTTTGAAGATTGAGTTTTGAGCGTAATCATAAACCTAAACACTTGAGCGAGAGTGAAACACATATCCTTTGTGAGGTCTAGAATGAATATGGTTGCCCGATTTCATTGATTATTCCAATTATGTGCTATGATGTTATTAATCTTTTGTGTTTGCTAGTTTTCATGCACTTAAAGAATATTGAGGTGTGGATACATGAATTGCTATTCTGTGGGGCTGCAGAGTTAAGTTTTCTATTGCTTGAGGACAAGCAAAGGTTCAAGTGTGGGGGAATTTGATAGAGTATGTTTAGTGTTGCATAATAGATTGCATTTAGCATTATTTAGGTGTGAATATTGCATTTATTTAGTTGAATTTGCATTATCACTTGTTGAGTTAGAAGAGGCGGAATCTACAGGATTTTATGGTTTATTTCAGGTAAAGTAGATTGGAGGTGAAATGGATTTGAAAAGAGCAAAAATAAGCTAAGGAGAATACTCAGGAGCTGCTGGAAACAAAGAAGGAGAACTCGGAAGAATCGCAGGCCGCCCCGCGGCTCGAAGGAAGAAACGAGGAACTTCGCTGATCGCCGGTCGCCCCGCAGCATTGCTGGCCGCCCCGCGGCCCGTACAGTAGCTGATCATTTAGTCCGGATTTTACTTAGGGTTTTCATTAAGCTATTTTGGGCCGACTTTCTCTAGACTATTTAAGGCTTTTCTAGTTATTCTTTCATGGACCTTATGCACTTTACACCATTGTTGAGAGCGCCGTTGAGCATGAGCAACTAACTCTCCTTTGTTGCACTTGGTTCTTTGAAGCCTTCGATTGATTTGGTTGTGAGTATTCTACTCTTGTTCGTCCTTTGTTAATTGTTTCGATCTCCTGAGCTTATTGCTTGATTGCTTATTATTGGTTAATCTGGATTGATCACCTAGGTTTATCGATACTAGTCATATTGCTAGGGTTTCCAATTCCAGGTTTGGGGTTGTAGATTCATTGTAGCAAACACAATCATCATACGCAGGTTGCTTGTGGTAGATTGTGAAGGAGATTCGATTACAGGCTATTTTAACGGGTTGTTAGAATCGCTTGTATCTCATTATAATTCATGTTTGAATGCTATCGCTTTATTATTCGGTGAAGGTTTTCCCTTGTAATTTGGTGATAAGTGCTTTTAGGACTGGTAGGACTAAAAGCTATTACACGATCTGAATTGAGAACAATTACTGGACATTAGAACTTGAGACTCATAGAATGCGATGATGAACCATCTCAATTGTTGTGCGGATAATTACCTGGTGTGATACTTTTCCATCATATATTCGCAACCTCTTATTGCAACTTGTTCGGTCACTATCGCTTACACACAAAACTCCCCCTTGAATCGGTTACTTTTGGGTAATAATACTTGCTCTTACAATTGATTCTGTTTCCCTGTGGGTTCGACCCTAACTTACCTACTATACTTGTTATAGTTTGCACCTTAGGAATTTACTTTGATTAGGCATAACGACCTTAGGCCTGTCAAATTTGGCACCGTTGCCGGGGAAACGGATTATCTTTGTTCTTGTTTGTCTTATTACTTGTTTGGGTGCGAACCTCTTGCATGGTTCGCACTCGTGCTACTGATCCCCATCTTGTTGATTTTGATTGGGAAATTGACAGGACATACCACCGCCGTCTTAGAGAACAACACCAACATTCCCAACAACCTGATCCAATGGCTGGAAATGTAAATCAGACGCTGCGACAGCTGACAGCATCAAACATCACACAGCAGGCACTTGCTGTGACAATCCCTACTCTGGGGGATGACAACCATTTTGAGCTAAAGTCTGGGCTGATTCATCAACTGCCCAAATACCATGGATTGGCTGGAGAAGACCCCATCAAGCACATGGGGAAGTTTCATAATATGTGCATGAGCATGAAACCGGCCAATATAGATGAAGCACAGATAAAGATGAGAGCCTTTGGGTTCACGCTGGTCGATGCTGCGGATGACTGGTACTACAGTCTTCCTACAGGGAGCATCGACACTTGGCCTAAGCTCCACAAGGCCTTCCTGGAGAAATTCTTTCCTGCTAAGAAAGAGAACACCTTGAAGAAGGCGATCAGCAATATAGAGCAGGAAGATGATGAAACCCTCTACGATTACAATGAAAGGTTCAAGAAGCTTTGCGCTAATTGCCCCTTCCATGGCTACAGCACTAAGGACCTAGTCCTATACATCTATGGGGGGTTGCTGGAATCTGATAGAAGAATGATTGATGCCGCCTGCGGAGGAAACATTCTGAATGCCACGCCAGAGGGAGCCATGGAGAAGATTCAGGAAATGGCTGAGGGGACTAGAAATTTCAGGAAATCCACCAGAAAGAAAGGAGTCAATTCGGTAGACTCTAACCAATCCAAAGATATTGCTGAATTGAAGGATATGGTTAGGAGGCTCACTCTGCAAGGGACGCCTCAACAACTCAAGGCTTGTGGAATCTGCAATGATAACTTCCACCCAACTGATGCGTGTCCTACACTCCAGGAAGACACCGCTGAAGTAAGTGCTATAGGTGGAAATGGACCTCAGAGACCCAGACATGACCCCTACTCAAACTCCTACAACCCAGGGTGGCGGGATCACCCAAATTTCAGATGGAGGGATCCACCAAACCAACCACATCAGCAACAGCCACCTCCCTACAATCAGAGGCAGCAGGGTAACGCTCCCTCTACTGAGTCCATGCTCAATACCCTGACACAGCACTCTACTGCGCATGTTCAGACAACTGAATCGAGCATAAAAGATATACAGAAACAAATGGGGCAAATGGCCGAAGCAATCACGAGAATAGAGGCAAAGACGTCAGGGGGTCTACCATCTCAAACGGTGGTCAATCCAAAGGAAAACGTCAGTGCTATAACTCTTCGGAATGGAAAAGAGCTGAAAAGTCAGGAAGATGAGGAGGAAAGCACGCAGGTCTCCGACGTGGCAACGCCCAACACTGGCGCGCCCGCGCTGGACACTGGCGCGCCCACGTCGAGTCCGATCTCGCCTGAATCCGAGCCCTATGTCGATACATATGTCCGACCGGATTTTCCCCCTCTCGGGTCGGAGAAACCAAAACCTCCGTTCCCTGAGGCACTCAAAGAGAGGAGGATAATCGATGATTCAGAGCTTTTCGAGACATTTAGCAAGTGTCAGGTGAACATTCCTCTGCTGAAAATGATAAAAACTGTGCCCAAGTACGCCAAGTTCTTGAAGGAGCTTTGCACGGTGAAGAGAAATCAGAAGCTGAAAGGTAAAAAGAAAGTGAAAGTAAGTGAGCAAGTCTCCGCTATGTTTCAGAGGAGAATGCCGAAAAAGTGCACTGATCTAGGTATGGTTACTATCCCTTGTGTCATTGGAGATGTAAAATTTGATAGAGCTATGCTTGATTTGGGCGCTTCCATAAATGTGCTTCCCTACTCACTTTACAAATCGCTAGATTTAGGACCTTTGCATGAAACTGGAGTAATTGTGCAACTAGCTGACAGGTCTAATAAATACCCTAAAGGAGTAGTAGAAGACGTTTTGGTCATGGTCGATAAACTGATTTTTCCTGCAGATTTCTTTGTCCTGGATATGGAACATGATAAGCATGATGCGCCTATTTTATTAGGTAGACCTTTCATTAAAATAGCTAGGACAAAAATTGATTGTGTCTCTGAGACACTAACAATGGAATTTGATGGAGAAAAGGTTGAATTCGATTTATACAAGGCTATGAAACATCCTGTTGATGACCATTCTCTGTGCTCTATTGATGTGATTGAACCATTAGCTCAAGATCTATTTGATATTTCTAGGGAAGATGAGTTGCAGTCAATTATTGAGAATGCTATTGACAAGTCCTATACAGATTTTTCAATTACATCTAACATGCAGGAATTAGTAGCCCAGATGGATGTAGAAGGTAAGTCCTCTACTCTTTTGGGCATTGGCCCCAATCTACTGACTCCAAGCGAAGTGCTTGTTCCATCTGTTGTGCAGGCACCTGAAATTGAACTCAAACAACTCCCTAGTTATCTCAAGTATGCTTTCCTAGGAGTTGATGACACTTTACCAGTTATTGTGTCAAGTAAGCTTTCAGCAGAGCAGGAAGAAAGGTTAGTGGAGGTTCTGAAGAAGTACAAAACTGCACTGGGGTGGACCATCGCTGACATCAAAGGGATTAGCCCATCTACATGCATGCACAGGATTCTGCTGGAGGATGGAGCTAAGCCATCATACCATCCACAGGCGAAGACCAAGGCATGGCATGACAAGCACATCCATAGGAAGGACTTTAAAGCCGGTGACAAAGTCCTACTTTTTCAGTCTCGCCTGAAACTCTTCGTTGGGAAGCTCAGGTCAAAGTGGGGGGGACCATACATTGTTGCTGAAGTCTTCCAACATGGCGCTGTAGAGTTATATGACCCAAATAGCCACAAGAAGTTCAAGGTAAATGGTCAAAGGCTTAAGACATACTATGAAGGGTTCCCGAAGGAGGCTATGGATGAGTTAGTTTTGGAGGAGCCAAATGCAGAGTTAGAATAATCAAGAAAGGCTACGTCGAGCCAACGACGGTAACCAAAGGCGCTGCTTGGGAGGCAACCCAAGGTAAGTAATCTAGATTCTATTTTATTTGTGCATTTTAATACTTTTTAGTTTAGGTTGGTTTGGCCATACTAACACTGCAGGGAAAGAACAAAGTGAAATGGCGGAAACGAAGCCGGCCGCCCTGTCGCCAGACGGGCCTCCCCGCGGCCGAGGCGACGTGCGAAATCATTCGCGGAATCGCCAGCCGCCCCGTCACCTGATCCACCGCCCCACGGCCCCTGCCGGATAGAAAAAATTAAAGGACGCGATGTGGGCCCCCACTTACCAAGCAAAATAGACCCTACCCTTCGTTTTCTCCCCATTCTATCACCATATCCGCCGCCTCCACCACCTCAGCAGTGAGCATGTTAGTTGTTTCTTTTCTTTTCCCTTTTATGTTTATTTTGATGTTTTTGTTCTCTTTTCTGCATTAAGGACAATGTCAGAACTAAGTGTGGGGGAGAAGACTTGCAAACTCTCTGTATTTTGGTTCTAATTTGCATTGCATTTTAAGTTTTAAGGTTGCATGTTTATTTATATTGGTTGTATGCATATTTAGTTTCTATAATTGTTATTTCTATTCTGAAAAAAAAAAAAAAAGTTTTAGTTCTTGCATTATTAGGAATAGGTCTTATTTCCCCATGTGGATGCCGTTTGTCCTCTATATTTTCTGTTGAGATTTATGCCCCATGATGTGTATGGATTGTTGAAGCCTTTAATATATGTTTTCTATACTATTTGGTAGGCATGATTGATTAATAATTGAGCACATAAAATCTTGAATTTTTGGGTGATCTTGAAGTTCTAGACATGACCTAGTGAGCTTATTTTGGCCTATTCAGGACTACACTTTATTAAGTCCTCTTGCTTGTTGTGTGTACTCTCTTCGATTACTTCCTCTTTGACTTGCATTGAGATATCTTGTTCAAGGCTGCATATTATGATTTCTGCACATGACTTAAACATGATTGAGGCACCTTTATTAGCCCTATTTGACTCTATTCCCACCTTACATATTATCCTCTGCTTGAAGCCAGTTTGAGCCTAATTGCCTATACTTTTATAGCTCCACAAGAATTTTCCATAGCCAATGATAGCTTGACCCCATCCGGGAATTTAGGAATAGTTGGTGAATATCTATAGTATGGATGATGGTTTGTAGTGGTGGATGGTATGTTGGAGGTGTATTATTGAGATGTTTGATTCTTGCTAGCATTTTTATTACTTGGGACCTAAGGAGGATAAAATTCACTTAGGGGTAAAAGTCAAGGAAAATCATTTGATATAGCATGAATAATTGAAAAAAAAAACAAAAAAAAAACAAAAAAAAAAAGAAAAAAAAAAAAGAAGAAGAAAAATAAAAGAAGGAGTTGATTATGGTTTCTAAAGTTTTATGCTTGAGATTGGTGTTGTTTGGCATTATAGAGATATGGTATGAGATGTTTATGAGTGGTTTTATGATTTGGTAGCTTCCTTGGTTCCCGGATTATGAGCACCACAAGACCAAAATTGTTCCATACCTTAATTGTTCTACCTTGGCCCCATTACAACCCAATTGAAAGACCTCATGATTTTTGTTGTGTGTGGAGTCACCAGCGGTGGAGATTTAGAACACTGGTGCAAGGCTTTTGTAGCTAAGTTTTTGAAGATTGAGTTTTGAGCGTAATCATAAACCTAAACACTTGAGCGAGAGTGAAACACATATCCTTTGTGAGGTCTAGAATGAATATGGTTGCCCGATTTCATTGATTATTCCAATTATGTGCTATGATGTTATTAATCTTTTGTGTTTGCTAGTTTTCATGCACTTAAAGAATATTGAGGTGTGGATACATGAATTGCTATTCTGTGGGGCTGCAGAGTTAAGTTTTCTATTGCTTGAGGACAAGCAAAGGTTCAAGTGTGGGGGAATTTGATAGAGTATGTTTAGTGTTGCATAATAGATTGCATTTAGCATTATTTAGGTGTGAATATTGCATTTATTTAGTTGAATTTGCATTATCACTTGTTGAGTTAGAAGAGGCGGAATCTACAGGATTTTATGGTTTATTTCAGGTAAAGTAGATTGGAGGTGAAATGGATTTGAAAAGAGCAAAAATAAGCTAAGGAGAATACTCAGGAGCTGCTGGAAACAAAGAAGGAGAACTCGGAAGAATCGCAGGCCGCCCCGCGGCTCGAAGGAAGAAACGAGGAACTTCGCTGATCGCCGGTCGCCCCGCAGCATTGCTGGCCGCCCCGCGGCCCGTACAGTAGCTGATCATTTAGTCCGGATTTTACTTAGGGTTTTCATTAAGCTATTTTGGGCCGACTTTCTCTAGACTATTTAAGGCTTTTCTAGTTATTCTTTCATGGACCTTATGCATTTTACACCATTGTTGAGAGCGCCGTTGAGCATGAGCAACTAACTCTCCTTTGTTGCACTTGGTTCTTTGAAGCCTTCGATTGATTTGGTTGTGAGTATTCTACTCTTGTTCGTCCTTTGTTAATTGTTTCGATCTCCTGAGCTTATTGCTTGATTGCTTATTATTGGTTAATCTGGATTGATCACCTAGGTTTATCGATACTAGTCATATTGCTAGGGTTTCCAATTCCAGGTTTGGGGTTGTAGATTCATTGTAGCAAACACAATCATCATACGCAGGTTGCTTGTGGTAGATTGTGAAGGAGATTCGATTACAGGCTATTTTAACGGGTTGTTAGAATCGCTTGTATCTCATTATAATTCATGTTTGAATGCTATCGCTTTATTATTCGGTGAAGGTTTTCCCTTGTAATTTGGTGATAAGTGCTTTTAGGACTGGTAGGACTAAAAGCTATTACACGATCTGAATTGAGAACAATTACTGGACATTAGAACTTGAGACTCATAGAATGCGATGATGAACCATCTCAATTGTTGTGCGGATAATTACCTGGTGTGATACTTTTCCATCATATATTCGCAACCTCTTATTGCAACTTGTTCGGTCACTATCGCTTACACACAAAACTCCCCCTTGAATCGGTTACTTTTGGGTAATAATACTTGCTCTTACAATTGATTCTGTTTCCCTGTGGGTTCGACCCTAACTTACCTACTGTACTTGTTATAGTTTGCACCTTAGGAATTTACTTTGATTAGGCATAACGACCTTAGGCCTGTCAATCTTCCTTCAAGTTCTTATAGATAAATCTGCCGAATCTGTTTCCTTTGTTCTCACTTTTTCCTCTTTCAAGCATCTCAGTTATGTGTGTTGAGAATTTGTTGCATGTAATTTGCCTACACCAAATGTAATGGTAATCTTGAAGATGGTAATTTGCCCAAAGCTTTTATCTAGGACACTCAAGGTAGTTGAGAATTTCGCATCTTCATTCAGTAGTCACGAGTCCCACTACCTGGAATAAGCACGCGATACAAATAACTTTCTTCGAAAACTCTCATAATACTCGGTCACATTTGGAGAAATAAAGTCGTTTCAAATAATGGCTGTTATATGGAGAAAAGCATTGGATGAACAAAAAATTAACCTCTTTCTCTGACTCCCATACCTTGAATTTGTAAATAAAGAGCGACCATCCGGGGTTCGAACTGCTGACCTATTGGTACTACTCACAAGTCCTTTCCGGTGAGCCATTCCGGAATCCTATTCCAATGTGTTTGTAAGCACCTTCTCAATGAATTAGTGAAGCGAATCAACACCTTTGTTTGTAGGCGCCTTTCCGGAATCCAACTGAAACACTATCCTGATGAGAGAAGAGTCAGCTTGACAACATTTTCTGTTGTTGTTGATTTGTTGTTTTATAGTACCATTGACTATGGTACCGTGAGACTATATCGGTGGTCGTGCCAATTGCAACTGAAGGAGTGTTGATCAGTTAATTCCCAGTTTGCATTTGCTTTTCATCATGTTTCAACATCATGTTCTACAGGAAAGGAAATGATTTTCTTAGGAGCAATTTCTTGAAGTGGTCTTATAGGATTTTGGTTTATAGTTCATTTGTGTAAATCTATTAGGTTTGATCAAACATGGCAAATGGATCGGAGCTCAGTTGAAGTTTATAATCTTCTGATGTAATTAAGTTTGATAAATAACTTTCTTTGTAAAACTTTGAGAAACAAGAAGTAATGAAGTGAATCAATGTTGTCTCATAGCATTAGGTTGGTTGGTGGATTGTACTAAATCTTTTCAATTCAAATTTTATCGGGTTATTTATTCCTTGTCTTCTTTCGCTCTAATTATTTCCATGACATCTTATGAGTTATGTGGAAGTTCTTGGTGGAAAAACGATGCATATTCTGTATGAATTATCAACGCCATTTGTGGTGACATTTGCTGTTGTTTTATGTTTGTTCTAAACTTTAGATGATGTTCCCAATTTCATTGTTGTATTGGTCCTTTAAGAGTTTGTTCGAAACTTTAGATGATGTTACCAATTTCATTTATTTGCATTGCAGCATACATGAAGCAAGAATGTTACTTATAAATCTCTTGTGTACAGGTTTCTCCTCATAAAAGAGGCATCAGAAATGGTCAGAAAGCCCTGAAACCCATTCTAGTGATAATCCGTTGCAAGTAAGGTGTTATCTAATGAACAAGAAAGAACTGAGCATTTTTCTTGGGGTTTGGGTGGTGAAGTATTATTTCAATAAAACATGGAGAGTTAATAAGGCTTGTCTGTTATTGTCTTGTGTTGATCTCATCACACATATCTATAAGATGTGTGAGATGCTGTGTTATATACAATATTCGTCATGATGAAGTCATTTGTCTTTTTGGCTTGTGCAGGAACTGTGGTGCAGTAAGGGTGCCGCACTTCTATTGTTGTGGTGTGCGCAAGGAAGGACCGATTGAGAAGTACGTGATTCCAAGTTGGTTCTTGAGCTGTGGCACCGAGCTTGAATCATTTATCATTTCTCTAGGTTAAGAGATTATACTCGCAATGATCTTTGAACAGGAACTACTCGTGAGTGTCCAGCATTTTTTTGATTTTTTACTGATGCTAAATCTTCCTTCAAGTTCTTATAGATAAATCTACCGAATCTGTTTCCTTTGTTCTCACTTTTTCCTCTTTCAAGCATCTCAGTTATGTGTGTTGAGAATTTGTTGCATGTAATCTGCCTACACCAAATGTAATGGTAATCTTGAAGATGGTAATTTGCCCAAAGCTTTTATCTAGGACACTCAAGGTAGTTGAGAATTTCGCATCTTCATTCAGTAGTCACGAGTCCCACTACCTGGAATAAGCACGCGATACAAATAACTTTCTTCGAAAACTCTCATAATACTCGGTCACATTTGGAGAAATAAAGTCGTTTCAAATAATGGCTGTTATATGGAGAAAAGCATTGGATGAACAAAAAATTAACCTCTTTCTCTGACTCCCATACCTTGAATTTGTAAATAAAGAGCGACCATCCGGGGTTCGAACTGCTGACCTATTGGTACTACTCACAAGTCCTTTCCGGTGAGCCATTCCGGAATCCTATTCCAATGTGTTTGTAAGCACCTTCTCAATGAATTAGTGAAGCGAATCAACACCTTTGTTTGTAGGCGCCTTTCCGGAATCCAACTGAAACACTATCCTGATGAGAGAAGAGTCAGCTTGACAACATTTTCTGTTGTTGTTGATTTGTTGTTTTATAGTACCATTGACTATGGTACCGTGAGACTATATCGGTGGTCGTGCCAATTGCAACTGAAGGAGTGTTGATCAGTTAATTCCCAGTTTGCATTTGCTTTTCATCATGTTTCAACATCATGTTCTACAGGAAAGGAAATGATTTTCTTAGGAGCAATTTCTTGAAGTGGTCTTATAGGATTTTGGTTTATAGTTCATTTGTGTAAATCTATTAGGTTTGATCAAACATGGCAAATGGATCGGAGCTCAGTTGAAGTTTATAATCTTCTGATGTAATTAAGTTTGATAAATAACTTTCTTTGTAAAACTTTGAGAAACAAGAAGTAATGAAGTGAATCAATGTTGTCTCATAGCATTAGGTTGGTTGGTGGATTGTACTAAATCTTTTCAATTCAAATTTTATCGGGTTATTTATTCCTTGTCTTCTTTCGCTCTAATTATTTCCATGACATCTTATGAGTTATGTGGAAGTTCTTGGTGGAAAAACGATGCATATTCTGTATGAATTATCAACGCCATTTGTGGTGACATTTGCTGTTGTTTTATGTTTGTTCTAAACTTTAGATGATGTTCCCAATTTCATTGTTGTATTGGTCCTTTAAGAGTTTGTTCGAAACTTTAGATGATGTTACCAATTTCATTTATTTGCATTGCAGCATACATGAAGCAAGAATGTTACTTATAAATCTCTTGTGTACAGGTTTCTCCTCATAAAAGAGGCATCAGAAATGGTCAGAAAGCCCTGAAACCCATTCTAGTGATAATCCGTTGCAAGTAAGGTGTTATCTAATGAACAAGAAAGAACTGAGCATTTTTCTTGGGGTTTGGGTGGTGAAGTATTATTTCAATAAAACATGGAGAGTTAATAAGGCTTGTCTGTTATTGTCTTGTGTTGATCTCATCACACATATCTATAAGATGTGTGAGATGCTGTGTTATATACAATATTCGTCATGATGAAGTCATTTGTCTTTTTGGCTTGTGCAGGAACTGTGGTGCAGTAAGGGTGCCGCACTTCTATTGTTGTGGTGTGCGCAAGGAAGGACCGATTGAGAAGTACGTGATTCCAAGTTGGTTCTTGAGCTGTGGCACCGAGCTTGAATCATTTATCATTTCTCTAGGTTAAGAGATTATACTCGCAATGATCTTTGAACAGGAACTACTCGTGAGTGTCCAGCATTTTTTTGATTTTTTACTGATGCTAAATCTTCCTTCAAGTTCTTATAGATAAATCTACCGAATCTGTTTCCTTTGTTCTCACTTTTTCCTCTTTCAAGCATCTCAGTTATGTGTGTTGAGAATTTGTTGCATGTAATCTGCCTACACCAAATGTAATGGTAATCTTGAAGATGGTAATTTGCCCAAAGCTTTTATCTAGGACACTCAAGGTAGTTGAGAATTTCGCATCTTCATTCAGTAGTCACGAGTCCCACTACCTGGAATAAGCACGCGATACAAATAACTTTCTTCGAAAACTCTCATAATACTCGGTCACATTTGGAGAAATAAAGTCGTTTCAAATAATGGCTGTTATATGGAGAAAAGCATTGGATGAACAAAAAATTAACCTCTTTCTCTGACTCCCATACCTTGAATTTGTAAATAAAGAGCGACCATCCGGGGTTCGAACTGCTGACCTATTGGTACTACTCACAAGTCCTTTCCGGTGAGCCATTCCGGAATCCTATTCCAATGTGTTTGTAAGCACCTTCTCAATGAATTAGTGAAGCGAATCAACACCTTTGTTTGTAGGCGCCTTTCCGGAATCCAACTGAAACACTATCCTGATGAGAGAAGAGTCAGCTTGACAACATTTTCTGTTGTTGTTGATTTGTTGTTTTATAGTACCATTGACTATGGTACCGTGAGACTATATCGGTGGTCGTGCCAATTGCAACTGAAGGAGTGTTGATCAGTTAATTCCCAGTTTGCATTTGCTTTTCATCATGTTTCAACATCATGTTCTACAGGAAAGGAAATGATTTTCTTAGGAGCAATTTCTTGAAGTGGTCTTATAGGATTTTGGTTTATAGTTCATTTGTGTAAATCTATTAGGTTTGATCAAACATGGCAAATGGATCGGAGCTCAGTTGAAGTTTATAATCTTCTGATGTAATTAAGTTTGATAAATAACTTTCTTTGTAAAACTTTGAGAAACAAGAAGTAATGAAGTGAATCAATGTTGTCTCATAGCATTAGGTTGGTTGGTGGATTGTACTAAATCTTTTCAATTCAAATTTTATCGGGTTATTTATTCCTTGTCTTCTTTCGCTCTAATTATTTCCATGACATCTTATGAGTTATGTGGAAGTTCTTGGTGGAAAAACGATGCATATTCTGTATGAATTATCAACGCCATTTGTGGTGACATTTGCTGTTGTTTTATGTTTGTTCTAAACTTTAGATGATGTTCCCAATTTCATTGTTGTATTGGTCCTTTAAGAGTTTGTTCGAAACTTTAGATGATGTTACCAATTTCATTTATTTGCATTGCAGCATACATGAAGCAAGAATGTTACTTATAAATCTCTTGTGTACAGGTTTCTCCTCATAAAAGAGGCATCAGAAATGGTCAGAAAGCCCTGAAACCCATTCTAGTGATAATCCGTTGCAAGTAAGGTGTTATCTAATGAACAAGAAAGAACTGAGCATTTTTCTTGGGGTTTGGGTGGTGAAGTATTATTTCAATAAAACATGGAGAGTTAATAAGGCTTGTCTGTTATTGTCTTGTGTTGATCTCATCACACATATCTATAAGATGTGTGAGATGCTGTGTTATATACAATATTCGTCATGATGAAGTCATTTGTCTTTTTGGCTTGTGCAGGAACTGTGGTGCAGTAAGGGTGCCGCACTTCTATTGTTGTGGTGTGCGCAAGGAAGGACCGATTGAGAAGTACGTGATTCCAAGTTGGTTCTTGAGCTGTGGCACCGAGCTTGAATCATTTATCATTTCTCTAGGTTAAGAGATTATACTCGCAATGATCTTTGAACAGGAACTACTCGTGAGTGTCCAGCATTTTTTTGATTTTTTACTGATGCTAAATCTTCCTTCAAGTTCTTATAGATAAATCTACCGAATCTGTTTCCTTTGTTCTCACTTTTTCCTCTTTCAAGCATCTCAGTTATGTGTGTTGAGAATTTGTTGCATGTAATCTGCCTACACCAAATGTAATGGTAATCTTGAAGATGGTAATTTGCCCAAAGCTTTTATCTAGGACACTCAAGGTAGTTGAGAATTTCGCATCTTCATTCAGTAGTCACGAGTCCCACTACCTGGAATAAGCACGCGATACAAATAACTTTCTTCGAAAACTCTCATAATACTCGGTCACATTTGGAGAAATAAAGTCGTTTCAAATAATGGCTGTTATATGGAGAAAAGCATTGGATGAACAAAAAATTAACCTCTTTCTCTGACTCCCATACCTTGAATTTATAAATAAAGAGCGACCATCCGGGGTTCGAACTGTTGACCTATTGGTACTACTCACAAGACCTTTCCGGTGAGCCATTCCGGAATCCTATTCCAATGTGTTTGTAAGCACCTTCTCAATGAATTAGTGAAGCGAATCAACACCTTTGTTTGTAGGCGCCTTTCCGGAATCCAACTGAAACACTATCCTGATGAGAGAAGAGTCAGCTTGACAACATTTTCTGGTGTTGTTGATTTGTTGTTTTATAGTACCATTGACTATGGTACCGTGAGACTATATCGGTGGTCGTGCCAATTGCAACTGAAGGAGTGTTGATCAGTTAATTCCCAGTTTGCATTTGCTTTTCATCATGTTTCAACATCATGTTCTACAGGAAAGGAAATGATTTTCTTAGGAGCAATTTCTTGAAGTGGTCTTATAGGATTTTGGTTTATAGTTCATTTGTGTAAATCTATTAGGTTTGATCAAACATGGAAAATGGATCGGAGCTCAGTTGAAGTTTATAATCTTCTGATGTAATTAAGTTTGATAAATAACTTTCTTTGTAAAACTTTGAGAAACAAGAAGTAATGAAGTGAATCAATGTTGTCTCATAGCATTAGGTTGGTTGGTGGATTGTACTAAATCTTTTCAATTCAAATTTTATCGGGTTATTTATTCCTTGTCTTCTTTCGCTCTAATTATTTCCATGACATCTTATGAGTTATGTGGAAGTTCTTGGTGGAAAATCGATGCATATTCTGTATGAATTATCAACGCCATTTGTGGTGACATTTGCTGTTGTTTTATGTTTGTTCTAAACTTTAGATGATGTTCCCAATTTCATTGTTGTATTGGTCCTTTAAGAGTTTGTTCGGAACTTTAGATGATGTTACCAATTTCATTTATTTGCATTGCATCATACATGAAGCAAGAATGTTACTTATAAATCTCTTGTGTACAGGTTTCTCCTCATAAAAGAGGCATCAGAAATGGTCAGAAAGCCCTGAAACCCATTCTAGTGATAATCCGTTGCAAGTAAGGTGTTATCTAATGAACAAGAAAGAACTGAGCATTTTTCTTGGGGTTTGGGTGGTGAAGTATTATTTCAATAAAACATGGAGAGTTAATAAGGCTTGTCTGTTATTTTCTTGTGTTGATCTCTTCACACATATCCGTAAGATGCGTGAGATGCTGTGCTATATACAGTATTTGTCATCAGGAATTCATTTGTCTTTTTGGCTTATGCAGAAACTGTGGTGCAGTAAGGTTGCATCACTTCTATTGTTGTGGCGGGCGCAAGGAAGGACCAATTAAGAAGTGAATCCAAGTTGGTTCTTGAGCTGTGGCACCGAGCTTGAATCATTTATCGTTTCTCAAGGTTAATAGATTATACTCGCATTTATCTTTGAACAGGAACTACTAGTGATTGTTCAGCAGTTTTTGGATTTTTTTACCGATGCTAAATCTTCCTCCAAGTTCTTATAGATAAATCTGCCGAATCTGTTTCCTTTGTTCTCACTTTTTTCTCTTTCAAGCATCTCTCTTATATGTGTTGAGAATTTGTTGCATATAATCTGCCTACCCCAAATGTAATGGTAATCTTGAAGATGGTAATTTGCCCAAAGCTTTTATCTAGGACACTCAAGGTAGTTGAGAATTTCGCATCTTCATTCAGTAGTCACGAGTCCCACTACCTGGAATATGCACGCGATACAAATAACTTTCTTCGAAAACTCTCATAATACTCGGTCACATTTGGAGAAATAAAGTCATTTCAAATAATGGTTGTTATATGGAGATAAGCAATGGATGAACAAAACATTAACCTCCTTCCCTGACTCCCATACCTTGAATTTGTAAATAAAGGGCGACCATCCGGGGTTCGAACTGCGGACCTATGGGTACTACTCACAAGTCCTTTTCGGTGAGCCATTCCGGAATTTCATTCCAATTTGTTTGTAAGCACCTTCTCAGGGAATTAGTGAAGCGAATCAACACCGTTGTTTATAGGCGCCTTTCCGGAATCCAACTGAAACACTGTCCTGATAAGAGAAGAGTCAGCTTGACAACATCTTCCGGTGTTGTTGATTTGTTGTTTTATAGTACCATTGACTATGGTACAGTGAGATTATATCGGCATGGCCGTGCCAATTGCAACTGGAGGAGTGTTGATCAGTTAGTTCTCAGTTTGCATTTGCTTTTCATCGTGTTTCAACATCATGTTCTACCGAAAAGGACATGATTTTCTTAGTAGAAATTTCTTGAAGTGGTCTTATAGGATTTTGGTTTATATTTCATTTGTGTAAATCTATTAGGTTTGATAAAACATGGCAAATGTATCGGAGCTTAGTTGAAGTTTATAATCTTCTCATGTAATTAAGTTTGATAAATAACTTTCTTTATAAAACTTTGAGAAACAAGAAGTAATGAAGTGAATCAATGTTGTCTCATAGCATTAGTTGAAGTCCTTTGTTCTGCAAAAGCTAGTCCTCACTCTCATAAAGAGAAACCGCCCAGCCCGCTCAGTGCCACACTCTCCATCTCCCCTCTTCTTGAGGATTGATTCAGTCCGCCTTTTCAACCTCACTCTCTTCCCAGCGAGACTAAAAGCTATGGCGCTAAGAGCTGTATTTCAATGAATCACCGGCAGAGACATCGCTTCCTTGCTCAGCTTCTACAGATCGGCCCACGCCCTTCCCCTGCCAGTTCCCATTAACCATTCAATTGACTCTTTGACGGTGTCGCTTCTGTTTTATCTTCCTGAGAATGAACTCAGCTCGGAATCCAGCGTTGGATTTCAACTCCCCCACTTTGCCTCCGGCGGTGGATCCATGGAGCTGATGGCAATTCCTAAGATAAAGGTAAGATTTTTAACTTGTTTCCTTCCTGATTTGATCCTCGCAATCAGTCCTTTAGGTGTGCAGTTTAATTTGGTGAATTGTTTCGTTGCATTCTTTGTTTGAATTTGAAATTACTCATCTATGAGATCTCTAATTTTTGTTAATTACTATATAATTTATGGAGTACTATGCTTCGCAGTCTCGATTAGGGTTTAGGGTTTTATATACTCCTCTAAAAGGGGGGTTTAGTGCTTAATGATAACTTAGCTTACTATGACTAATTGAGCAAATATTTGAAATGCAATTTCATTAGAGTTGTAATTTTTTATAGCGAAACCATGAAACAATATTTGCTAATTTCCTCAAACATCTTTGGCTCCAACTTAAATATTGTCCTGATGAGATAAGAGTCAGCTTGACAACATCTTTCGGTGTTGTTGATGTGTTGTTTTACTGTACATTGACTATGGTACAATGAGACTCTATCGACATGGCTGTGCCAGTTGCAAATGCATGAGTATTGATCAATTAGTTCCCATTTTGCATTTGCTTTTCGCGATGTTTCAACATCATGTTCTATAGGGAATGACATAATATTCTTAGAAGAAATTTCTTGAAGTGGTCTTATATGATTTTGGTTTATAGTTCATTTTTGTAAATCTATTAGGTTTGATCAAACATGGCAAATGGATCGGAGCTCAGTTGAAGTTTATAATCTTCTGATGTAATTAAGTTTGATAAATAACTTTGTTTGTAAAATTTTGAGAAACAAGAAGTAATGAAGTGAATCAATGTTGTCTCATAGCATTAGGTTGGTTGGTGGATTGTACTAAATTTTTTCAATTCAAATTTTGGTCGGGTTCTTTATCCCTTGTCTTCTTTCGCTCTAATTATTTCCATGACATCTTATGAGTTATGTGGAAGTTCTTTGTGGAAAAACGATGCATATTCTGAATGAATTATCAACGCCATTTGTGGTGACATTTGCTGTTGTTTTATGTTTGTTCGAAACTTTAGATGATGTTTCCAATTTCATTGTTGTATTGGTCTTTTCAGAGTTTGTTCGGATCTTTAGATGATGTTACCAATTTCATTTATTTGCAGTGCAACATACATGAAGCAAGAATGTTACTTACAAATCTCTTGCGTACAGGTTTGTCCTCATAAAAGAGGCATCATAAATGGTCTGATGGCCCTGAAACCCATTCCAGTGACAATCCGTTGCAAGTAAGGTGTTATCTAATGAACAAGAAAGAACTGAGCATTTTTCTTGGGGTTTGGGTGGTGAAGTATTATTTCAATAAAACAGGGAGAGTTAATAAGGCTTGTCTGTTATTTTCTTGTGTTGATCTCATCATACATATCCGTAAGATGTGTGAGATGCTGTGTTATATACGGTATTGGTCATGAGGAAGTCTTTTGTCTTTTTGGCTTGTGCAGAAACTGTGGTGCAGTAACGTTGCAGTACTTCTATTGTTGTGGCGGGCGCAAGGAAGGACCGATTGAGAGGTGAATCCAAGTTGGTTCTTGAGCTGTGTCAGCGAGCTTGAATCATTTATCCTTTCTCAAGGTTAACATATTACACTCACATTGATCTTTGAAGAGGTACTACCCGTGATTGTCCAGCAGTTATTGGATTTTTTACCGATGCTAAATCTTCCTCCAAGTTCTTATAGATAAATCTGTCGAATCTGTTTCCTTTGTTCTCACTATTTTATCTTTCAAGCATCTCTCTTATGTGTGTTGAGAATTTGTTGCATATAATCTGCCTACCCCAAATGTAATGGTAATCTTGAAGATGGTAATTTGCCCAAAGCTTTTATCTAGGACACTCAAGGTAGTTGAGAATTTCGCATCTTCATTCAGTAGTCACTAGTCCCACTACATGGAATAAGAACGCGATACAAATAGCTTTCTTCGAAAACTCTCATAATACTCAGTCACATTTGGAGAAATAAAGTCATTTCAAATAATGGTTGTTATATGGAGATAAGCATTGGATGAACAAAAAATTAACCTCCTTCCCTGACTCACATACCTTGAAATTGTAAATAAAGAGGGACAATCCAGGGTTCGAACCGCGGACCTATGGGTAATACTCACAAGTCCTTTCCGGTGAACCATTCCGGAATCCCATTCCAATTTATTTGTAAGCACCTTCTCAAGGAATTAGTGAAGCAAATCAACACCATTGTTTGTAGGCGCCTTTCCCGAATCTAACTGAAACACTGTCCTGATGAGAGAAGAGTCAGCATGACAACATCTTCCGGTGTTGTTGATTTTTTGTTTTATAGTACCATTGACTATGGTACAGTGAGACTATATCGGCATGGCCATGCCAATTGCAATTGGAGGAGTGTTGATCAGTTAGTTCCCAGTTTGCATTTGCTTTTCGCCGTGTTTCAACATCATGTTCTACAGGGAAGAACATGATTTTCTTAGGAGCAATTTCTTGAAGTGGTCTTATAGGATTTTGGTTTATAGTTCATTTGTGTAAATCTATTAGGTTTGATCAAACATGGCAAATGGATCGGAGCTCAGTTGAAGTTTATAATCTTCTTATGTAATTAAGTTTGATAAATAACTTTCTTTATAAAACTTTGAGAAACAAGAAGTAATGAGGTGAATCAATGTTGTCTCATAGCATTAGTTGGAGTCCTTTGTTCTGCAAAAGCTAGTCCTTACACTCATAGAGAGAAACCGCCCTGCCCGCCGTAGTGCCACACTCTCTATCTCCCCTCTGCTTGAGGATTGGTTCAGTCCGCCTTTCCAACCTCACTTTCTTCCCAACGAGACTAAAAGCTATGGCGCTAAGAGCTGTATTTCAATGAATCACCGGCAGAGACATCGGTTGCTTGCTCAGCTTCTCCAAATAAGCCCACGCCCTTCCCCTGCCGGTGCCCATTAACCACTCAATCGACTCTTTGACGGTGCCGCTTCCGTTTTCTCTTCCTGATGAACTTATCTCGGAATCCAGCGTTGGATTTCAACTCCCCCACTTTGCCTCCGACGGTGGATCCATTGAGCTGATGGCAGTTCCCAAGAGAAAGGTAAAATTTTTAACTTGTTTCCTTCCTGATTTGATCATCGCAATCAGTCCTTCAGGTGTGCTGTTTAATTTGGTGAATTGTTTCGTTGCATTCTTTGTTTGAATTTGAAATTATTCATCTATGAGATCTCCAATTTTTGTTAATTACTGTATAATTTATGGAGTACTATGCTTCGCGAGTCTCAATTAGGGTTTAAGGTTTTAGATACTCCCCCAAAAGGGGCGTTTGTGCTTGATGGTAACTTAGCTTAGTATGACTAATTGAGCAAATATTTGAAATGCAATTTCATTAGAGTTGCAATTTTTTTATAGCGAAACCATGAAACAGTATTTGCTAATTTCCTCAAACATCTTTGATTCCAACTGAAATATTATCCCGATGAGAGAAGAGTCAGCTTGACAATATCTTTCGGTATTGTTGATGTGTTATTTTACAGTACATTTACTATGGTACAATGAGACTCTGTCAACTTGGCCATGCCAGTTGCAAATGCAGGACTATTGATCAATTTGTTCCCATTTTGCATTTGCTTATCGCGATGTTTCAACATCATGTTCTACAGGGATTGACATGATATTCTTAGGAGAAATTTCTTCAAGTGGTCTTATAGGATTTTGGTTTATAGTTCATTTGTGTAAATCTATTAGGTTTGATCAAACATGGCAAATGGATCGGAGCTCAGTTGAAGTTTATAATCTTCTGATGTAATTAAGTTTGATAAATAACTTTCTTTGTAAAACTTTGAGAAACAAGAAGTAATGAAGTGAAAGCTATGTCGTTGTGCCACACTCTCCATCTCTCCTCTGCTTGAGGATTGGTTCAGTCCGCCTTTCCAACCTCACTCTCTTCCCAGCGAGACTAAAGCTATGGCGCTAAGAGCTATATTTCAACGAATCACCGGCAAAGACATCGCCTACTTGCTCGGCTTCTGCAGATCGGCCCACGCCCTTCCTCTGTCGGCGCCCATTAACCACTCTATCGACTCTTTGACGATGTCGCTTCCGTTTTCTCTTCCTGAGAATTAACTCAGCTTGAAATCCAGCGTTAGATTTCAACTCCCCCACTTTGCCTCCGGTAGTGGATCCATGGAGCTGATGGCAGTTCCCAAGAGAAAGGTAAGATTTTTAACTTGTTTCCTTCTTGATTTGATCCTCTCAATCAGTCCTTCAGGTGTGCTGTTTAATTTGGTGAATTGTTTCGTTGTATTCTTTGTTTGAATTTGAAATTATTCATCTATGAGATCTCCAATTTTTGTTAATTACTGTATAATTTATGGAGTACTATGCTTCGCCAGTCTCGATTAGGGTTTAGGGTTTTAGATACTTCCCTAAAATGGGGGGTTTAGTGTTTGATGGTAACTTAGCTGACTATGACTAATTGAGCAAATATTTGAAATGCAATTTCATTAGAGTTGAAATTTTTTATAGAGAAACCATGAAACAGTATTTGCTAATTTCCTCAAACATCTTTTACTCCAACTGAAATATTTTCCTGATAAGAGAAGAGTCAGCTTGACAATATCTTTCGGTGTTGTTGATGTGTTATTTTACAGTACATTGACTATGGTAAAATGAGACTCTGTCGACATGGTAGTGCCATTTGCAAATGCAGGACTATTGATCAATTAGTTCCCATTTTGCATTCGCTTTTCGCGATGTTTCAACATCATGTTCTATAGGGAATTACATGATATTCTTAGGAGCAATTTCTTTCATTTGTGTAAATCTATTAGGTTTGATCTAACATGGCAAATGGATTGGAGCTCAGTTGAAGTTTATAATCTTCTGATGTAATTAAGTTTGATAAATAACTTTCTTTGTAAAACTTTGAGAAACAAGAAGTAATGAAGTGAAAGCTATGTCGAAGTGCCACACTCTCCATCTCTCCTCTGCTTGAGGATTGGTTCAGTCCGCCTTTCCAACCTCACTCTCTTCCCAACGAGACTAAAAGCTATGGCGCTAAGAGCTGTATTTCAACGAATCACCGGCAGAGACATCGCTTGCTTGCTCGGCTTCTGTAGATCGGCCCACGCCCTTCCCTTGCCGGCGCCCATTAACCACTCAATCGACTCTTTAACGGTACCGCTTCCGGTTTCTCTTCCTGAGAATGAACTCAGCTCAGAATCCAGCGTTGGATTTCAACTCCCCCATATTGCCTCCAGCGGTGGATCCATGGAGCTTATGGCAGTTCCCAAGAGAATGGTAAGATTTTTAACTTGTTTCCTTCCTGATTTCATCCTCGCAATCAGTCCTTCAAATGCGCTGTTTAGTTTCGTGAATTGTTTCGTTGCATTCTTTTTTTGAATTTGAAATTATTCATCTATGAGATCTCCAATTTTTGTTAATTACTGTATAATTTATGGAGTACTATGCTTCACCGGTCTCGATTAGGTTTTATGGTTTTAGATACTCCCCTAAAAGGGGGGTTTATTGATTAATGATAACTTAGCTTATTATGACTAATTGAGCAAATATATGAAATGCAATTTCATTAGAGTTGCAATTTTTTATAGTGAAACCATGAAACGGTATTTCCTAATTTACTCAAAAATCATTGGCTCCAACTGAAATATTGTCCTGATGAGAGAAGAGTCAGTTTGACAACATCTTTTGGTGTTGGTGATATGTTGTTTTACAGTACATTGACTATGGTACAATGGGACTCTGTCGGCATGGCCGTGCCAGTTGCAAATGCAGGAATATTGATCAATTAGTTCCCATTTTGTATTTGCTTTTCGCGATGTTTCAACATCATGTTCTACCGGGAATGACATCATATTCTTAGGAGCAATTTCTTGAAGTGGTCTTATGAATTTTGGTTTATAGTTCATTTGTGTAAATATATTAGGTTTGATCAAATATGGCAAATGGATCGGAGCTCAATTGAAGTTTATAATCTTCTGATGTAATTAAGTTTGATAAATAACTTTCTTTGTAAAACTTTGAGAAACAAGAAGTAATGAAGTGAAAGCTATGCAGCAGTGCCACACTCTCCATCTCCCCTCTGCTTGAGGATTGGTTCAGTCCGCCTTTCCAACCTCACTCTCTTCCTAGCAAGAATAAAAGCTATGGCGCTAAGAGCTGTATTTCAACGAATCACCGGCAGAGACATCGCTTTCTTGCTCGGCTTCTGAAGATCAGTCCACGCCCTTCCCTTGCCGGCGCCCATTAACCACTCAATCGACTCTTTCACGATGCCGCTTCCGTTTTCTCTTCCTGAGAATGAACTCAGCTCGGAATCCAGCGTTGGATTTCAACTCCCCCACTTTGCCGCCGGGTGTGGATCCATGGAGCTGATGGCAGTTCCCAAGAGAAAGGTAAGATTTTTAACTTGTTTCCTTCCTGATTTGATTTTCACAATCAGTCCTTCAGGTGCGCTGTTTAATTTGGTGAATTGTTTCGTTGGATTCTTTGTTTGAATTTGAAATAATTCATCTATGAGATCTCCAATTTTTGTTAATTACTGTATAATTTATGGAGTACTATGCTTCGCTAGTCTCGATTAGGGTTTAGGGTTTTAGATACTCCCCTAAAAGGGGGGTTTAGTGCTTGATGGTAACTTAGGTTACTATGACTAATTGAGCAAATATTTGAAATGCAACTTCATTAGAGTTGCAATTTTTGATAGCGAAACCATGAAACAGTATTTGCTAATTTCCTCAAACATCTTTGACTCCAACTTGACAACATCTTTCGGTGTTGTTGATGTGTTGTTTTACAGTACATTGACTATGGTACAATGAGACTCTGTCGACATGGCCGTGTGGTGGACGGTTTTTAGTCGCGTAAACCGTATCAATATAAATTCGAACTTACCTAATTAATGTAGTGTGATAAGTACGAGTCGATACCACAGAGAATCAAGTTATTACTAAGTTAAGTCTATTTGCCATTTATTAGAAAAAGGGTTTTTTTTTTGCGTGATTGAAAATAAGAAAGAAAATAAAATAAACAATAAACAAATAACAGAGATAACAATTAAGAATATAGTTTCATCTACAAATATTCACTTTAATTTGACTAGTTGATCCTTGATTCTTCTTCAAGTTCTCTTTTCATCCTGTTATTGTTCCTGTCCTGATCTTGTGTAAATTACAAGTCCTACGAGTCCTAGTAACCCTTACTAATTAGATAACCTTAACACGATCAAGATTTAACCTAATAGTAGCATTAAGATTAAGGATTAACCAGGATACATGCAACACCAAGCGACGAGTCAGCATTTAACATATAATTGATTCTCTACACACCAGTTTAGTCCTATGAGTCCTAAAAATGCATGATTGCTACTATTGATTAAGGTTCGCTACGAGGAATCTACAAAATCCTAGCAATAATCTCAACTAGTTGTACGGACTAGAAGAAATCAACAATATTCGCAAAAGAATCAATACGAATCAATAGGAATAAAACAAGAATAGAAATCTCCCAACTTTATCAAACCAAAGCTTCAATCCATAAACGAAACGAAAGAGTTTAGGTCTCTATAAAAATAAGACAAATCAAAATTAGGGTTTAGGAATAAAGTCAGTCGGCCGGCTCCCCTTATACGGCTTCTGTAATGAATGTATATATAATACTACGAATTCCTTAACCTATAATCTATCTATTTTATATAATACTAGTGTAATACCCGTGCCCTGAAGGCACGGGAACTTGATCCATTTTAATTTGAACATCATTTTATATATTTATATAATACTATATTAATATATATATATATATATATATATATATATATATATATATATATACACGTGTTTACAACAAAAATATGTATAAAGTATTTTTTATAATTTATTTACATGTCTCAATATTTACGACAATATAACCGAAACTTAAAAAAAGGGAATGTATTCAAATCATATTTAAAATATGAAACAAATATTTTAAAGTTTTCATAATAATATTGACCAATAAGAAAAGCTCATTTGAATAAAAAATTCATCTTTCATTGTGAGCGTGACACGTCAGCAAAATGCTAGCAGAATTAGTAATATTAATAGATAGATAGATATATTGCAATCGGAAAAAAAAATGGAAACATGTCTCAATATTTACGACAATATAACCGAAAATAAAAAACGACAATATAACCGAAAATAAAAAAAGGGAATGGATTCAAATCATAATTAAAATAGGAAACAAATATTTTAAAGTTTCCATAATAATATTGACCAATAAAAAAAGCTCATTTGAATAAAAAACTCAACTTTAATTGTGAGCGTGACACGTCAGCAAAATGCTAGCAGAATTAGTAATATTTAATAGATACTACGAATTCCTTAACCTATAATCTATCTATTTTATATAATACTAGTGTAATACCCGTGCCTTGAAGGCACGAGAACTTGATCCATTTTAATTTGAACATCATTTTATATATTTATATAATACTATATTAATATATATATATATACACGTGTTTACAACAAAAATATGTATAAAGTATTTTTTATAATTTATTTACATGTCTCAATATTTACGACAATATAACCGAAACTTAAAAAAAGGGAATGGATTCAAATCATATTTAAAATATGAAACAAATATTTTAAAGTTTTCATAATAATATTGACCAATAAGAAAAGCTCATTTGAATAAAAAATTCAACTTTAATTGTGAGCGTGACACGTCAGCAAAATGCTAGCAGAATTAGTAATATTAATAGATAATAGATAGATATATTGCAATCGGAAAAAAAATGGAAACATGTCTCAATATTTACGACAATATAACCGAAAATAAAAAACGACAATATAACCGAAAATAAAAAAAGGGAATGGATTCAAATCATAATTAAAATAGGAAACAAATATTTTAAAGTTTCCATAATAATATTGACCAATAAAAAAAGCTCATTTGAATAAAAAACTCAACTTTAATTGTGAGCGTGACACGTCAGCAAAATTCTAGCAGAATTAGTAATATTAATAGATAAATAGATAGATATATTGCAATCGGAAAAAAAAATGGAAACATGTCTCAATATTTACGACAATATAACCGAAAATAAAAAACGACAATATAACCGAAAATAAAAAAAGGGAATGGATTCAAATCATAATTAAAATACGAAACAAATATTTTAAAGTTTCCATAATAATATTGACCAATAAAAAAAGCTCATTTGAATAAAAAACTCAACTTTAATTGTGAGCGTGACACGTCAGCAAAATGCTAGCAGAATTAGTAATATTTAATAGATACTACGAATTCCTTAACCTATAATCTATCTATTTTATATAATACTAGTGTAATACCCGTGCCTTGAAGGCACGAGAACTTGATCCATTTTAATTTGAACATCATTTTATATATTTATATAATACTATATTAATATATATATATATACACGTGTTTACAACAAAAATATGTATAAAGTATTTTTTATAATTTATTTACATGTCTCAATATTTACGACAATATAACCGAAACTTAAAAAAAGGGAATGGATTCAAATCATATTTAAAATATGAAACAAATATTTTAAAGTTTTCATAATAATATTGACCAATAAGAAAAGCTCATTTGAATAAAAAATTCAACTTTAATTGTGAGCATGACACGTCAGCAAAATGCTAGCAGAATTAGTAATATTAATAGATAATAGATAGATATATTGCAATCGGAAAAAAAATGGAAACATGTCTCAATATTTACGACAATATAACCGAAAATAAAAAACGACAATATAACCGAAAATAAAAAAAGGGAATGGATTCAAATCATAGTTAAAATAGGAAACAAATATTTTAAAGTTTCCATAATAATATTGACCAATAAAAAAAGCTCATTTGAATAAAAAACTCAACTTTAATTGTGAGCGTGACACGTCAGCAAAATTCTAGCAGAATTAGTAATATTAATAGATAAATAGATAGATATATTGCAATCGGAAAAAAAAATGGAAACATGTCTCAATATTTACGACAATATAACCGAAAATAAAAAACGACAATATAACCGAAAATAAAAAAAAGGGAATGGATTCAAATCATAATTAAAATACGAAACAAATATTTTAAAGTTTCCATAATAATATTGACCAATAAAAAAAGCTCATTTGAATAAAAAAACTCAACTTTAATTGTGAGCGTGACACGTCAGCAAAATGCTAGCAGAATTAGTAATATTTAATAGATACTACGAATTCCTTAAACTATAATCTATCTATTTTATATAATACTAGTGTAATACCCGTGCCTTGAAGGCACAAGAACTTGATCCATTTTAATTTGAACATCATTTTATATATTTATATAATACTATATTAATATATATATATATATATATATATATATATATATATATATATATATATATACACGTGTTTACAACAAAAATATGTATAAAGTATTTTTTATAATTTATTTACATGTCTCAATATTTACGACAATATAACCGAAACTTAAAAAAAGGGAATGGATTCAAATCATATTTAAAATATGAAACAAATATTTTAAAGTTTTCATAATAATATTGACCAATAAGAAAAGCTCATTTGAATAAAAAATTCAACTTTAATTGTGAGCGTGACACGTCAGCAAAATGCTAGCAGAATTAGTAATATTAATAGATAATAGATAGATATATTGCAATCGGAAAAAAAATGGAAACATGTCTCAATATTTACGACAATATAACCGAAAATAAAAAACGACAATATAACCGAAAATAAAAAAAGGAATGGATTCAAATCATAATTAAAATAGGAAACAAATATTTTAAAGTTTCCATAATAATATTGACCAATAAAAAAAGCTCATTTGAATAAAAAACTCAACTTTAATTGTGAGCGTGACACGTTAACAAAATGCTAGCAGAATTAGTAATATTAATAGATACTACGAATTCCTTAACCTATAATCTATCTATTTTATATAATACTAGTGTAATACTCGTGCCTTGATCCATTTTAATTTGAACATCATTTTATATATTTATATAATACTATATTAATATATATATATACACGTGTTTACAACAAAAATATGTATAAAGTATTTTTTATAATTTATTTACATGTCTCAATATTTACGACAATATAACCGAAACTTAAAAAAAGGGAATGGATTCAAATCATATTTAAAATATGAAACAAATATTTTAAAGTTTTCATAATAATATTGACTAATAAGAAAAGCTCATTTGAATAAAAAATTCAACTTTAATTGTGAGCGTGACACGTCAGCAAAATGCTAGCAGAATTAGTAATATTAATAGATAATAGATAGATATATTGCAATCGGAAAAAAATGGAAACATGTCTCAATATTTACGACAATATAACCGAATATAAAAAACGACAATATAACCGAAAATAAAAAAAGAGAATGGATTCAAATCATAATTAAAATAGGAAACAAATATTTTAAAGTTTCCATAATAATATTGACCAATAAAAAAAGCTCATTTGAATAAAAAACTCAACTTTAATTGTGAGCGTGACACGTCAGCAAAATGCTAGCAGAATTAGTAATATTAATAGATAAATAGATAGATATATTGCAATCGGAAAAAAAAATGGAAACATGTCTCAATATTTACGACAATATAACCGAAAATAAAAAACAACAATATAACCGAAAATAAAAAAAGGGAATGGATTCAAATCATAATTAAAATAGGAAACAAATATTTTAAAGTTTCCATAATAATATTGACCAATAAAAAAAGCTCATTTGAATAAAAAAACTCAACTTTAATTGTGAGCGTGACACGTCAGCAAAATGCTAGCAGAATTAGTAATATTTAATAGATACTACGAATTCCTTAACCTATAATCTATCTATTTTATATAATACTAGTGTAATACCCGTGCCTTGAAGGCACGAGAACTTGATCCATTTTAATTTGAACATCATTTTATATATTTATATAATACTATATTAATATATATATATATATATATATATATATATATATATATATATATATATATATATATATATATATACACGTGTTTACAACAAAAATATGTATAAAGTATTTTTTATAATTTATTTACATGTCTCAATATTTACGACAATATAACCGAAACATAAAAAAAGGGAATGGATTCAAATCATATTTAAAATATGAAACAAATATTTTAAAGTTTTCATAATAATATTGACTAATAAGAAAAGCTCATTTCAATAAAAAATTCAACTTTAATTGTGAGCGTGACACGTCAGCAAAATGCTAGCAGAATTAGTAATATTAATAGATAATAGATAGATATATTGCAATCGGAAAAAAATGGAAACATGTCTCAATATTTACGACAATATAACCGAAAATAAAAAACGACAATATAACCGAAAATAAAAAAAGAGAATGGATTCAAATCATAATTAAAATAGGAAACAAATATTTTAAAGTTTCCATAATAATATTGACCAATAAAAAAAGCTCATTTGAATAAAAAACTCAACTTTAATTGTGAGCGTGACACGTCAGCAAAATGCTAGCAGAATTAGTAATATTAATAGATAGATAGATATATATTGCAATCGGAAAAAATGGAAACATGTCTCAATATTTACGACAATAT
This sequence comes from Persicaria maculosa, assembly GCA_963922045.1. Lineage (NCBI taxonomy): Eukaryota > Viridiplantae > Streptophyta > Magnoliopsida > Caryophyllales > Polygonaceae > Persicaria > Persicaria maculosa. The sequence goes on from OY998254.1 coordinate 69,286,902, forward strand.
AACCGAAAATAAAAAAAGGGAATGGATTCAATTCATATTTAAAATAGGAAACAAATATTTTAAAGTTTCCATAATAATATTGACCAATAAGAAAAGCTCATTTGAATAAAAAATTCAACTTTAATTGTGAGCGTGACACGTCAGCAAAATGCTAGCAGAATTAGTAATATTAATAGATATATTGCAATCGGAAAAAAAATGGAAACATGTCTCAATATTTACGACAATATAACCGAAAATAAAAAAAAAAGAAATGGATTCAAATCATATTTAAAATAGGAAACAAATATTTTAAAGTTTGCATAATTATATTGACCAATAAGAAAAGCTCATTTGAATAAAAAATTCAACTTTAATTGTGAGTGTGACACGTCAGCAAAATGCTAGCAGAATTAGTAATATTAATAGATATATATATATATATATATTGCAATCGGAAAAAAATGGAAACATGTCTCAATATTTACTACAATATAACCGAAAATAAAAAAAAGGGAATGGATTCAAATCATATTTAAAATAGGAAACAAATATTTTAAATTTTCCGTAATAATATTGACCAATAAGAAAAGCTCATTTGAATAAAAAATTCAGTTTTAATTGCAAGCGTGACACGTCAGCAAAATGCTAGCAGAATTAGTATTATTAATAGATAGATAGTAATATTAATAGATAGACAGATAGATATATTGCAATCAGAAAAAAAATGGAAACATGTCTCAATATTTACGACAATATAACCGAAAATAAAAAAACAACAATATAACCGAAAATAAAAAAAGGGAATGGATTCAAATCATAATTAAAATAGGAAACAAATATTTTAAAGTTTCCATAATAATATTGACCAATAAGAAAAGCTCATTTGAATAAAAAACTCAACTTTAATTGTGAGCGTGACACGTCAGCAAAATGCTAGCAGAATTAGTAATATTAATAGATTATATAATTCTATCTAATCTAATTTTCTATATATATATATCAATTACTATAGCATAGCAGCAGCACTTGAAAATCCGTGGGCACCTCCACTCTCGGTCTCTTGACTTAACTAATATATATATATAAAATAGGATGCACAAGGATCGTTGGGATGTATATATATATATATATATATATATATATATATTGACACCATGTAGTTCGGTCCTGGTTCAACCACTGGCCCAATCCTCACGAAATATGTTTAGAATTTGATTATCTCTTTTGCTCACGGTAACGGCATCCAAAATACCTGAAATAAAATAAAATACGAGTGTAGACTCCGAATAACAAATAATATAAATTAACTATAAAATATGCGAAATATGTATGAAAATAACCTAATATAATATGAAAATACATAACTAAAATAGACTCTATCAAACTACCTCATGCTTAGACTTTTGATTGTCCCCAAGCAAACTATCACAAATTAAGAAAAACTCAAAGATAGACAAAGACTAAAAGAGATTTCTATAAATGATCGCTCATCAGTATGATTGTCATGGCTTCGGAGGTATTTATTACGTTAAGCTCAAAATAGTTATGACATTATCTGACTCAAATCAAACCCTTCATACTCATTGCTTTAAACTCAAATTATGTTCGGGAATGCTTGCATTCAGAATGTATTGAGCAATCAAATTCATTAAGCACGGTTAAAAGTCGTCATAAACACCCATAGATTACTAGGTCTTTTCTACTTCGGAGTTTCATTAAAGCACTTTACTTCTCTTTCTTTCTTTATTTCTAAACATTTTTTTCTTCCTCCTTGCGTGAATTTTATCCTCCACAAACAGGATCGGTTACTAACCGTATTTTTTTTTTCTTTTCTTAGGATTGTCGAGTGAATTTTATTCTCCTCAAATATTGGTTTATTGACGATTCTTTTCACTCGAGTAAATTTTATCCTCCCCGAGCGGTGTAAGTGAATTTTATTCTCCTTACACTCATCAACCCAACATATATCAACGCACATAAAAAATCACATCAAATATATAACCGAATTTACTAGTGCTTTTCTTCAGGGGTATAGACATATACAATAGAAATCGTATAAATTTTTTAAAGATTGCTCTAAACTGAACATCCAACCAATAATCAAGTTATAACTAAAGCTCATAATCTAGATCATTTATGGGAATCTCACAAGTGTCTTTATTCAATTAAAATTCAAGTTTATTAATTCTTAAGCCATGAAAAACCATATATCATCATCGAGGTCATACCAATCATAGAAACAACTTTTTAACACAACTAAAATGAACAACTAATAAAAAACTAAGACTCAACGACTTACTATGAACATGGGATAACTATCAAATACCTACAATGCAACCTATAATGCGATGCAATAATGCATAAAAAAATATGGAAAAAGAAAACAAGAAACTAACATATATATAAAATACGGAGCTACATCTGAATTCCCCTTACCCCATGCTTAAAATCTTACTTTGTCCTCAAAGTAAAGAAAAAGAAGGAAAGAGGTAGAGGAAACTCACAATTACTCAGGCATATCGAACATAAATCTTCAATTGAAATCTGGAGGAAGGAAGAAAACAAGTGATGCTCTTGGAAAAATCAGTAGCAAATCCCTCCGGAAAAATGCAACAGAAACTCCCATCACCTTGGAAGCAAAACATACCTGCCTAAAACAAGCATACCAAACCAACAAGACCAAAAATCTGCTAGTAGAGCGCATAATCAGAACTCAAAACATGTAAACCCATCGCTAGTCCAAACTCAAGCTACTTATGCTGCATAAAAATCAATAAATTGATATAACTTCAGGGAGGAAGGAACTAGCAAGCAATTCAGCAGAGTTCATGTCAAAAGAGAAACAGAGGAAGTAGTAGCCCTACAACTCACACTAAAAAAAATATTCAGCAAACAACTCTTGATGCATTTTGCACTTCAGAACCGTCTTGGATTTGGGAAAACATAGGCATCGTCTCCCTTGCAAAAGGTCCTCGCCAAGACACAAAGCAAAGAAAACATACAAGACAAAGCAATCCGACTTTCCAAGTACATATATCATCCAAGAACAAAGAACAACACCGTCCAAACCACTAAAATCAGCCCCAACAGCTCATGCTCAATCATCTTTCGAAAGTAAAATCATGAAAAATTCGATGGATACAAGGAGCATGAGACAATCAGACAAAATCACAAGGGCACAATCCGAATGCATAGAAACAAAATCTTTCAGCTGCCAGATTAATTCCATAGCTAGTTTAGCAATAATACGTAGCAGCTACACATCATATCCAAGCAGAAATTCTCAGCCAAACTAAATCCATCAATAAAAAAAAACTAAAATCAACAGCAAGTATCTAGCCTCAAAAGTCCAAGTAGATAACATGAGTAAAACCAACACTAACTCTAGCAAACATACTCAGTCACGTATGATGGTAAAATCAAAGTGTACGTGACTTCAGGGAGTACGAAACCAAGAAGAATTAAAAGCATAAGCATACTATACCACAAATTATCATCCCGGTTACAAATAGAAACTTCAACAAGAACAAAGTCAATAATAGATTATAAAGCATGAATAAATCGAGTGCTGAAACAAATCAAATTTGTACAGCCCTGTTCAAATCAAACAAACACTCAACTAATTCTGCAATATTATATCAAAGCATCAACAATCCCTTATCGCATCAACAATCCCTTAACCCACATCAAAGAACACTTAAGCAGTAGCAACCTCGCAACACATTCGAGTAGAATCCGATTACAAGAGACAAGGGAAATCGATTACGAACCTGCACATACCGGGCGGAAATTGAAATCGAGGGCACAGATTCAGGGATTGAAATCAAAGCCGGCAAGGCAAGGATTGAGGATGCGTCGGGTGGCTAGGAGATGATGGCGAGAGCTCTAGTGAACGTCGGGGGCTGGTGCTGGCGGGGGTGAGAAATTCCAGCGGTTTTTGTCGTCGGAGTGGGAGTTCGGCGATCAGAGGAGGACGGAAAGGTGAACAGAAAAGGAGAGTGGTGGAGGGCGGGTGGTGTGCAGCAGCGGCGAGAGAGAAGCAGTGGTGAGGAGCGGGCGACGACTAGTAATAGACGGCGAGAGGAGGCAGAGGGAGATCCCGACGATGAGGTCGGCGGAATCCGGGAGGGCGGCGCTGAAGCGGGCTCGAGATGGGTCCAGAGAAATGAGAGGGAGAAGGTGTATGTGTTTTTTTTAACCTGCACCTTGGTAAGCCAAAACACAAAAATACTAAAAGTTAGCAATCTATAACGCTAAAAAAAAACTCTAAAATAACTAACCTTAGGTTGCCTCCTAACCAGTGTCATTGGTTAACGTCATAGACTCGACGTTATGGTTCAACTCAAGACACTAATCAGACATAGTCAAAGCCCTCTTTAACCTGTCAAACTCTTGTGCACAACTACGAGGCAACCATGCACAACATTCAAATAAATTGAAACTAAATAGTGAAGAATTTAAGAACTTTTTCAACTTATAGAACAAGCGAGTTTGACTATTTGTAGAGGGTATATAATACCACCAATTCAGTTCCATTGGTGGCTTTTCAAAGTAGCAATTAAAAGGATCAATATAACCACAATTACCTTCTAAATTGCAAAAGTTTACCTTTATTACCTCTCGAGCCTCAGCAGGTGGCTCTAGACATGGTTCATCAAAGGGGAAGCTCGGAATGAATGTATCGGATAGAGTATGAGACACAACACATGAAACCTCATGTGTCGACTCATGAGATTCCATGTTAGGAAGTACTAGACCCTCTTCTCCATCGTCAAAGAAACTATCGTTATCTGCAAATAATTCCTCCTCGTTATGAAACCAACTAGGAGGGAATGAAGTAAGGACAACGACTTCGATAGGATCTTCCATTCTTGCATCTTTCAATGTCTCAGGGGATGGCAGAATGGGTTGGCTTTCTTTATCAACTTGAGGGCCGATCATCTGCTCTGCTATTATCTCGCTCGATGTTTGAGTAAGTTGGCTAATTTGTTCCCCCAAGTTTTTTATCCTCTCAGCATTCTCCTGCACCGCTTGTGTAAGGGCCTGGATCGCATCATCCAGGTGTGTGACAGAGTCCTCCATTGGTGGATAAGACGTGGTGAGCAACTCTTCCTGTTCAACATGGTAACCCATGTAACAGAAAAAATCCCACAACCCTGACAAACCTAACCGTGCTAGGCATCCGTTACTGATGTACTCAGCATGCGCTCGTGTCTCAACAGTCATCCCGTCAATTATGCAAAGAATCATATCTCGGATGTTGTCTTGATAACCCCGTGAATTACGAATGTCAACATATCCCTGCAATCTGGTAAGATATTGGTGAAAGTTCTCACCTTCAAACTGCAATAACCTCAACATCCTAAAAGTTAGTAGCAAGGGTGTTATGAACCGTTGTTGTGAGCCTAAATTGCCATGTTTTATACTTACTTTTATATCGATTTCTGCATGCATTTCATGAATTTGGGTTAGAATAATACATAATTTGTGTAGTTTATGTTTATTTGCAATATATAGAGGTCTACACAAGTTTTTGTTATATTTCGCAGAAATCGGACGCACTTTGGAGCTTAAAGGAAAGTCATGAATGAACTAAGGATGGTGCAGCTGGAGAAAACGCCATTTTTCACCATTCATCATTTCGAATAAAGTTTTGAAGTCTTCATGATAGTTGTAGCCCTCGGAAAGAGCTTTCCAACGCATACTCATATGCGTCAATCCGACGATCAAGGACTCGGGAAAGTGCGTTTCAAGAACAGAGCAGAATGCTGGAAAATACAAAGGAGGTCGATTTCGACCAGACTTGGTCGTTATCGACCTAATTTTGGTCGATTTTTCTCCTGGAGACCAGAAATCGACCCAGGAGGCTGGAAGAGGAAGGCACAGGTCGATATTGACCTAGCCAAAGTCGATTTCGAGTTGCCCAAAATCGAGTCAAGATCCCGGAATCGACCAAAGCTGGAGCAAAGGAAAAGTGAAGGTCGATATCGACTTAGCCAAGTCGATATCGAGTTGAGTCCAGACGATTTTCATCATGGAAGCCGAAATCGAGTTGCTGTAGTGAAGACGGGAAATTGCAGGTCGATATCGAGTGAGGCAAGTCGATATCGAGTGGAGCAACAGTGGCCAATTTCGAGCTAGTCCGAGTTCTAATCAAAGTTCTATCCAAAGTTCAATGGAGATATCCACAAGATCAAATTCTATCAAGATCTATCAAGATGGAAGAGATATTGACCTATTTTAGATATATTTCCTTTTAGATTTATTTCTTTATTTCCATGTTTTTATCTTAATAATTTAGATAGATAGATATAGATATAGATAGAGTTTCTTTCCTAGATTAGCTTGGAATGAAGCCTATAAATAAAGCTCTAGGGGGCTGATTTTCATTGATTGAAGCAAAGCCGTCTTCGGGCGCAAGGAGAGAGGAGAGAGAGAGAGAGAGAGAGAGAGAGAGAGAGAGAGAGAGAGAGAGAGAGAGAGAGAGAGAGAGAGAGAGAGAGAGAGGAGGAAAGATTGGAAGGTTTTGTAAGTTTTAGTTTATTTTATGTTAAAGTTAATTTCTTTCATCATGTTTGCTTTCTAAATTTCCTTCTTCTAGGGTTGGGGTGATCCCAACATAGATATGTGTGTTTGATTTATAAATCCATGAATTTATATATCTTTATCAACATCTACCTATGTGCTTAATCCTTTGCGACAGTCAGTCAAGGACAATTCCTTATTTGCAATTATGAAGCGAAAGTGAATTAATTATGAATTTGGATAGTAATTAGGCTTTGCTTGCGAAAGTTGGTTGATCCTAATTAAGAAAAGGTAGTAACACTTAGGGTTTATGCGAAAGCCTCTACATTCATATTTGTTAATAACGAAAGTTATTTGATATAAATCATGCATCTTTATGTGATTATAATCTACACATGTGTTTATTGTTGTGGTGATCCCTAACCTTGGAAGTTTGCATCTTTATTTATTTTATTTCATTATTTTTATCCTGCAAAGTTACCCGACACCGACCACCTCTTCTCCTATCATTCCCTCAACATCGACCAAGTCTTAGTCGACGTCGACAACAACCTCCTCACCTTTTCTAGCTAACCCTGAACCCCAAAACACACTAAACCTAGAATCGCTGACTTCTCTCCTGAGGACGAACCTGACTCCACTATCCTATAGCGGGGTCTTGACTACAAATTTATTTGGTCGAGAAACCCTCTCGTCAAATTGGCGCCGTTGTCGGGGAGATATTAATCGCGCCTAGTTTAATTGTGTTTAAAGGTTCAGAAAAGCCCATCCCTTTTTCTTACCCTATCACATACCCTTCCACCACCTACCTCACCGGTACCAACTGGGTGCCAAGCTTTTGCTACTAATTTGTGTTCTTGATTGTGATTTCAAAGCTTAGGTACAAAGATGGAAGACTTTGTAGAAGGGGATCATGCATGGGAAGAATGGTTTCAAGATTTGAGACAGAGAAATAGGATCGCAGTGGAGGAGGCACGATTAAAGGAAATAGCCCGGCTGGAAGACGAAATTCGAAGGCTTGAGGCTTCCATTCAGTCTAAAGGACCATGCCCTCCTCCCGACGAGCCAATTGACCCACTTGATGTCGACACCCCGATATGTCCTTCCTTGAATTTCATTCCTACTTTTCTACCTATTGTTGATGAATCATCTGAAGTATCACAAGACGAAATAGCACTAGAAGAGAAGAAAGCAGGCATTGTTGCCCAGAGTGTTACAAGGTCGCTTTTACCTTACAAGGTGAAGGTCATCCCCGACAATTTTGAGCAACCGATGTTCATATTCAAGTATGGGGTCCTAGCAAAGTGACATGAAGCTCCGCATGATGAGGTGGAAATATCTCTTCCCACTCCACCGTTTTGTTGTGGTGGAGACGCGCAAACAAATCAACATATGAAGCGGAAGAGGTATGATGATGATGTATGTATATTTGCTTTATATCTTCCTTTATGCATGCCAGCTAGAGCCCAGGAAGATGAATGGGTGAAGCCATGGAGCGTTCACTCGGGGAAGTTTAAGCTTCTTCACATGATGCCCCCGGATGACATTCCACGCTTCCCACCACCGGAGGAACCACCAGATCCACCTATGCCTCCGGACAAAGATGAGCCAGGCTAATGCTTAATGGAGAAGTCGGCCTAGCGACTATAAAATCTAGAGCTTGTAAATAGACAATTACTTTTTGGGACTTTTAGACATTGTTGCTTTTGTTTTGGTTTTGGGAATTATTTTCTATTGTGGGTATTTCTCTTCTAATTTTTTCAGGGACAAGGAAGAAAACAAGGAGTCGAAATCGAGTACATCAGGTCGATATCGACCATGCACACTCGATATCGACTAGGACCACAGCAGCAAAGCACTCGATTTTTGACATTCTGCACACCTATCTAGTGAGTTTCTTTCTTTACCCTTATTTTTTATACAGTGAGGACAATGTAATGTTTAAGTATGGGGTAGGGGAAGGGCTTACTTTGTGCATATTTGATTTATTTGACATTATTTGTGCATTATTTCTTGAATTGCTTATGCATGGCTATTTTGGAATTCATATTTGATTTATGTACTTACATGCATGTTTTCCAAAATTTATAAAAATGACCCCCATTGTAATTTTTTGATTAATGTCATGGAAGCTTTATTGAACTCGGCGATGCAAAATTGGATTCATTAGAGATATAGCATGAAATTGCCTAGTAAAGGAAAGTCACAATGAAGTGCATATTTTCTTGAAAACCATGAAATGAGGTAAAATTTGATGTTGCTTTTGACATATTGCATGATAAAAGGATGGATGACTTTATATTTTCATATAATGCTCATATGTTTATAATCCTAGCCTTACCTATGCTTATGCATCACAAAAGCCATATTATGCCTTATTTCATATTTGCTCCACACGATCTAAATATTGCCCATTTTTTACCTTATTTCCTATCCGGGGATTATGTTGAGAATGATGTCACATTATGGATATTATTATATGGTTATTATTATTGGAGTTTGGCAGGAAATTGGAAAAAAAATATATGGAAAATTTAATGAGTGAAAGAAAATCCGATCACCTCAGGAGATAAAGGTAGATCGACCCTGCTCGCTGAGATAATAGTTCGGCGAGATGGGACACCAAGGTGAGGAGTCCAAACCACTAAGTATCCGGGGCCATTCATGACACCCATGTTTGCGACTCGCGAGAAGGCAGTGCTGAGGTTAGAGAGGTAAAAACATAATATTGAAAAAGCAATGAGCGATGAGAGAAAGGTGAGAAATCAAAGGAAGAAGGAATGTGGTATGAAAATTTGGAAATTACTCCATTTCCCCGAATTATTAGCACCACATGGCCAAGAATTTGTCCACCTTTAGTCTTTTACCAAACTACTCCTTAATGAGCTTAAAGTAAAGTCCTCTTGATTATTAATGCTTTGTCACAAATGAAATGTTTTGCATAACCCTCTTTTTGTGAGTACGTAGATGTTGCTTTTTAATTGCACAAGCATGGATTTGTGACACTAGTACCTTTTCGAGGATGGTAATTGATTGCAGGGTTATATGAGAATGAATCTAATATGTTGAGAGTTTTGATTTCTTCCCTTGTATGATGATTAAAAGTATTGCTTGAGGGCAAGCAAGCTTAAGTATGGGGTGTTTGTTGTGAGCCTAAATTGCCATTTTTTATACTTACTTTTATATCGATTTCTGCATGCATTTCATGCATTTGGGTTAGAATAATACATAATTTGTGTAGTTTATGTTTATTTGCAATATATGGAGGTCTACATAAGTTTTTGTTATATTTCGCAGAAATCGGACGCACTTTGGAGCTTAAAGAAAAGTCATAAAGAAACTAAGGATGGTGCAGCTGGAGAAAACGCCATTTTTCACCATTCATCATTTCGAATAAAGTTTTGAAGTCTTCATGAGAGCTGTATCCCTCAGAAAGAGCTTTCCAACGCATGCTCATATGCGTCAATCCGACGAACAAGGACTCGGGAAAGTGCGTTTCAAGAACAGAGCAGAATGCTGGAAAATACAGAGGAGGTCGATTTCGACCAGACTTGGTCGATATCGACCTAATATTGGTCGATTTTTCTCCTGGAGGCCAGAAATCGACCCAGGAAGCTGGAAGAGGAAGGCACAGGTCGATATCGACTTAGCCAAGTCGATATCGAGTTGCCCAAAATCGAGTCAAGATCCCGGAATCGACCAGAGCTGGAGTAAAGGAAAAGTGAAAGTCGATATCGACTTAGCCAAGTCGATATCGAGCTGAGTCTAGTCGATTTTCATCCTGGAAGCCGAAATCGAGTTGCTGTAGTGAAGACGGGAAATTGCAGGTCGATATCAAGTGAGGCAAGTCGATATCGAGTGGAGCAACAATGGCCGATTTCGAGCTAGTCCGAGTTCTAGTCAAAGTTCTATCCAAAGTCCAATGGAGATATCCACAAGATCAAATTCTATCAATATGGAAGAGATATTGACCTATTTTAGATATAGTTCATTTTAGATTTATTTCTTTATTTCCATGTTTTTATCTTAATAATTTAGATAGATAGATATAGATATAGATAGAGTTTCTTTCCTAGATTAGCTTGGAATGAAGCCTATAAATAAAGCCCTAGGGGGCTGATTTTCATTGATTGAAGCAAAGCCGTCTTCGGGTGCAAGGAGAGAGGAGAGAGCAAGGAGAGAGGAGAGAGAGAGAGGAGGCTAGAGAAGGAGGAAAGAAGAGGAGGAAAGATTGGAAGCTTTTGTAAGTTTTAGTTTATTTTATGTTAAAGTTAATTTCTTTCATCATGTTTTCTTTCTAAATTTCCTTCTTCTAGGGTTGGGGTAATCCCAACATAGATATGTGTGTTTGATTTATAAATTCATGAATTTATATGTCTTTATCATCATCTACCTATGTGTTTAATCCTTTGCGACAGTCGAGGACAATTCCTTATTTGCAATTATGAAGCGAAAGTGAATTAATTATGAATTTGGATAGTAATTAGGCTTTGCTTGCGAAAGTTGGTTGATCCTAATTAAGAAAAGGTAGTAACACTTAGGGTTTATGCGAAAGTCTCTACATTCCTATTTGTTAATAACGAAAGTTATTTGATATAAAGCATGCATCTTTATGTGATTATAATCTACACATATGTTTATTGTTGTGGTGATCCCTAACCCTGTAAGTTTGCATCTTTATTTATTTTATTTCATTATTTTTATCCTGCAAAGTTACCCGACACCGACCACCTCTTCTCCTATCATTCCCTGGACATTGACCAAGTCTTAGTCGACATCGACAACAACCTCCTTACCTTTTCCAGCTAACCCTGAACCCCAAAACACACTAAACCCAGAACCACTGACTTCTCTCCTGAGGACGAACCTGACTCCACTATCCTATAACGGGGTCTTGACTACAAATTTATTTGGTCGAGAACCCCCTTGTTAAATTATAAGACAGGTTCACAACAAAATAGATATATACACAAAAATTGATAAACACACAAAACAAAGAAATAAACTTTGATTCCCCGGCAACGGCGCCAATTTGATGGATGATTTTTAGTCGCGTAAACCGTATCAAAATAAATTCGAACTTACCTAACTAATGTAGTGTGATAAGTACAAGTCGATCCCACAGAGAATCAAGTTATTCCTAAGTTAAGTCTATTTACCAATTAGTAGAAAAATGGGTTTTTTTTTGTGTGATTGAAAATAAGAAAGAAAATAAAATAAACTATAAAAAAATAACGGAGATAACAATTAAGAAGATAGTTTCATCTACAAATATCCACTTTAATTTGACTAGTTGATCCTTAATTCTTCTTCAAATTCTCTTTTCATCCTATTATTGTTCCTGTCTTGATCTTGTGTAAATTACTAGTCCTACGAGTCCTAGTAACCCTTACTAATTAGATAACCCTAACACGGTCAAGATTTAATCGAATAGTAGCATTAAAATTAAGGATTAACTAGGATACATGCAACACCAAGCTACGAGTCAACATTTAACATATAATTGATTCTCTACACACTAGTTTAGTCCTACGAGTCCTAAAAAGGTATGATTGCTACTATAGATTAAGGTTCGCTACGAGGAATCTACAAAATCCTAGCAATATTCTCAACTAGTTGTACGGACTAGAAGAAATCAACAATATTCGCAAAAGAATCAATACGAATCAATAGGAATAAAACAAGAATAGAAATCTCACAACTTTATCAAACCAAAGCTTCAATCCATAAATGAAACTGAAGAGTTTAGGTCTCATAAAAATAAGACAAAACACAATTAGGGTTTAGGAATAAAGTCAGTCGGTCGTCTCCCCTTATACGGCTCTGTAATGAATGTATATATAATACTACGAATTCCTTAACCTATAATCTAGGTTAAATTTGGTGAATATCCATTTTTCATGTCAAAATTAAGTAAATTTCCACTTTTTTACATAATTAAGTAAATGTCCATTTTTTCCAAAAATACCCCTCTTTCCCCATCCCTAACCCTTCATCCTTCCCTCTTTGACTATTTTTAATTTTAACATTGACTAGTCAACATTGACCATTCCGGTCAACGCCTGCATTTGGTGACAATTTTTTGGTGACAATTGAGTATATTTTTCTGGTGGCAGTTAATTGTGACAATTATTTTGGCGACAATTGATTTTTTGTGACATTTTATTTTTTTCGGTGACAGTTAGGGGAAAATTATTTCTAGTGACAATTGATTTTCTTTTTTTCTTGTGATAATTGTTGGTGACAAAAAAATTTGGGTGACAATTGATTTTCTTCAGCGAGTGACAGTTGTCAATAACACTTTTCCTCGGTGAAAAATGGGGTTTTTCTGCTAATAGATGATTTTCCTAATGACAATTGTTGGTGACAACTATTAATGACGAGGTTGATGACAATATATTGTCACCATGATGTTATTACCTTAAAAAATTGTCACCATAACATTATACATCACCAACACATTGTCACAAACTACATAACACTATTTTCATATTGTTTAATCAACCGTATAGTCACCAACTTAAAAAAAAAACATTGTCACCAACCTCTTTTTAGTAATCTATTGGCACCAACAATAAAACAGTGTAACTAACCTATTTTCATCAAGTTTTGATCAATAATCTATGTCACCAATTACAAAACTTTGTCACCAATCTAGTGTTAACCACCTATTTTTAGAAATTAATTGTCACCAACGACAAAAAAGTGTCACCAACCAATTTTCACCAACTACAAAGCACTTTCATCAAACTAAAATGTTTACAATGCTAATGTTATCACATTTGTCATCTAATATTAACACATTTTTGTTACAAAACTGAAACCCTAGAACAAGGGGATCATAGACCCAAGAGGGGCTAAACGTGAGCATACTAAAATTTGATGCACAGTATAGTTTAGAGTTTAGTCTTTAGGTGGCCCTAAACCCTAAATCCTAAACCCTAAAATGTGTGTACAGTACCAATGTTATCAGATTTATCATCTAATATTAACGTATTTTTGTTACGAAACTAAAACCCTAGAACTAGGGGAGCATAGACCCTAGAGGGGCTAAACTTGAGCAAACGAATAATTCGATGTACAATACTATAGTGTCACCACTCAAATATTAGCAGAATAACATGCATAAATAAATTGTCACCAAATAAAAATGGCAGTTATCTCGTTTTCACCAACTATATAACATTGTCATCAACTAATGTCACTAGTTATAGAACAATTCACCAAATATTGGCATCTAAATGATCCCAATGATTGTAAGCAAATATTGTCATCAAAATAATTCCAGTGACTGTCACCAAATATTGTCATCAAAATGATCCCAGTGATTGTCACCAAACTCAAGTAGACACATAATGACATAAAATGCCTTATAACATGGTTAAACTAACTAATAGGACATTGTCACCGACTATTGTCATTAATATAATAGTGTCATCAAATGATTATAGAACATTGTCGCCAACTATTATCATCAGTTATTATCATCAACTATAAAATACCCTCATCAACATACTATAGTCATTGGGGCATTTTGTTGAACAATTGATATGCATTATATATAAATAGTAAATTGGGCAGAAATACAACTTCACTGTCATTGAGGCATTTTGTCGAACAGTTGATATGCATTAAGAAAAGCACAATCCATCTTACACAGGGAGAGAGTTAAACTTATTGAATCAATGCTTAATTAATGATAACAAGAGAACACACAAATCCTAACAACATCAACAAACTAGTCTCTTAGGCATAAAGATCGATAACCATAATTTGCGGTGAAATTTGGTGCCGATTCAAATCTAGACAAAGGTGATTGCTTCTTCAGACCCCATCTCCTTGAAGCAAAAAAATCAAGGCAAAAAGACAATGGAGTTTTAAGGGAAATTCGAATATCATACCACTCTCACACGCACTAGAGAAAGCAATTCGATTCGACGGTGCTCCTCTCAATCGCAAGTAGGATTGGGCTAAGCAACTCTGTAGCGACCTTCAACATCTCTTGCAACCTTGGCGCGGTAGAGCACATCTCCCTTCTCGCACTCTCCCTCTGATTCGGTTCCACTCTCTGGTTTTCCAAATCAATTCGATTCGACGGTGCTCCTCTCAATTGCAAGTAGGATTGGGTTAAGCAACTCTGTAGCGATCTTCGACATCTCTTGCAACCTCGGTGTGGTAGAGCGTACATCTCCCATCTAGCACTCTCCATTCGCTTCCACTCTCTGGTTTCCCAAATCAATTGAAACAGGTTGCAACTTGCGAGATTGAAAATGAAAATGTAAACAGGGGTAGGGGTAATGTGGGTATTATAAAAATATTATGGACACTTACTTAATTACAAAATAAAAATGGACATTTACTTAATTTCACATTCCAAATGGACATCTCACCAAATTTTTCCTATAATCTATCTATTTTATATAGGGAAATTTACAGAAAACCACCTCTTAAATATCAACTTTTTCACATAACCACCTCTTAAATTGAAAATTACAACAAACCACCTCTTAAAAGAGTTCAGTCAACAAACAACCACCCTTGTTCATATTCCGCCTGATATCCTCTTAGATAATAGAAAAAGACCACTTTTCCCCCATCTTTCTAAGCCCATTCTCTACGAAAAGAGAAAAAAAAATTGAAAAAAAAAACGTTTTTTCAGTTATTTGCAGATCTTGAAGTGGAAATGCTTGGCAAGTAGATTTTTTGACAGCTTTCCTCTTCTCCCCTATCCATGGCTTGCCTCTCTGATAGCCTACTTCATATATGAGTGCACTATATAATGGATTGTTGGCTGAAAATATGAGAGGATAGGCGACCTCGACCCCGTCGCTAGAAGCGGCGCCGATAGCGCAGAGCCGCGTCTCAAGAGGCGTCATCAAACCAGGAGGTCATGGCTATGGCTCCTGAGACAAACCGCTCTTCGTCTCCTCCAAATCTCACCAATAGACTAGCCAAACCCTCTAAATTGGTAATCTCAAATCTCAATAGTTGGTTTGGGCAAATTCGAATCATTCAATTGCTAATTGAATCAAAACTTTTGATCATTCATTTCGATCGACCCAACTACTAGAGCCCTAATTGAATTCAGTCGATAACCTTTTTAATTAAATTAGGATACCAACTGAATTTTAGTGAAATTAGGGTTCGTTTGACTTAGTCATCAAAATTCTGTTAGCTTTGATCTCTATCCCTTGAAAAATTGATCTCTTACCCACTCCATGAATTCAAGAAAGAGATTCATATTGAAGCTCCAAATCAACAATCACTCAACAGTAATGTGCTCTGCTCTCTTTTTTCTATTGAATTAAGAAGGAAGGTGAGGGTAAAGTGGACATTTGAAGGAATACAGGTTGTTGTTTGTTCACAAAATCCCTTTGAAGGGTGGTTTTCTGTAATATTCAATTTAAAAGGTGGTTATGTGAAAAAACTGATATTTAAAGGGTGGTTTTATGTAAATTTGCCTTGTATATAATATTATATAATTCTATCTAATCTAATTTTCTATATATATCAAAATATAATAGTAATATACTATAGCATAGCAGCAGCACTTGAAAATCACGTGGGCACCTCCACTCTCGGTAGCCCACTGTCGGTCTCTTGATTTAACTAACATATATTTTATATATATATATATATATATATATATATATAGGGTTTACTTCAAATGTAAAAACTCCTTAACGTGTAAAATTTGCTTATCGCGTAAAATTTGCTAATGGGCCTAATTTAATTACTAATGGGCCTAATTTATTTACTAATGGGCCTAATTTCATTAGTAGAATATCTGCCCCCCCTTGCCCATTCGTGTGCCCCCCCTTGCCCCCCTTCTCGGACCAGATTTTTTTAAAAAAAATTTTTTTTTTTTTTTTTTTTGGCCCATAATTTTTTTTCGTGGTAACACTTTCTGCTGTGCAAGTATAACTTGCTTTTGTGCACATATAACATCTTATTGTGCAAATATAAGTTTATTTTGTGCAGACAAAATAATTCATTATGGGGTAAATAGGTAAATATGCCTATTTCAATTATAAAAATTTATAATTGAAATATGTTTAATTTATGGGTAAATTGGTAAATATGTCTAATTTTATGGGTAAATGCACTTTTTCCCGTTTTCGATACCTTTTATGCAACTGTGAAGTGCATTTGTTGAACTGTGAAGTGCATTTGTGCAACTGTGAAGTGCATTTGTGCAACTGTAAAGTGCATTTGTGCAACTGTAAAGTGCATTTGTGCAACTTTAATTGTGCAATTGTGCAAATTTAAAGTAGGATACAATTGTGCAAATTTAAACTACAATTGTGCAAAAGTAAGATACAATTGTGCAGATTAAGAATACAATTGTGCAAATGTAAGATCATAATGTGCATTAATAAGACAAAAGATGTGCTTTTGAAATCGATGTTTTAATTTTGTTTTTTTTTTTTACTTTTGAGAGTTTGGGTTCACCTCTCGGATAATTTAGGTTGATAGATGTAAGTTTGAAATCGATTTTTTTACGTATAAGCTATTAAAATTAAAGTGCATAAATAAGATTAAAATGTCCATAATTAAGGTTAAAAAGTGCATAACTTAGATTATAATGTGCATGATTAACAATTTGCGATTGTTGCGCTCTTGTCTATTATGTAACCTATGTGGGATTTGAACCCACATCTTTTGTGCAAACGCACATTGCTCTACGAATTGAGCTAATAGGCTAAATTATGATTTTTATGCTAAAATAGAAGAACCTAATCGACCTAAAACATATTGCAATAAAATTCTAAAATTCAATTAGCTCATGATTCAAAAACAATTTGACAATGCTATAAACATGAAATTAGCTCCAAATCAACCCAACAACACAACCATATCATCAATTTCAGTCAATTTGGCTGTTGGCAAAAAACCCCAAATTCTAAAGCATATCGCAATATAAAATTCCAAACTTCAATTAGATCATGATCCATAAACAATTTGACAATGCTATGAACATGAAATTAGCTCCAAATCAACCCAACAACACAACCATATCGTCAATTTAAGTCAATCTTGCTTTTGGCAAAAAGCCCCAAATTCTAAAACATATCGCAATATAAAATTCTAAAATTCAATTAGCTCATGATCCATAAATAATTTGACAATGATATGAACATGAAATTAGCTCAAAATCAACCCAACAACACAACCATATCATCAATTTCAATCAATTTGGCTTTTGGCAAAAAGCCCCAAATTCTAAAACATATCGCAATCTAAAATTCTAAAATTCAATTAGCTCATGATCCATAAACAATTTGACAATGATATGAACATAAAATTAGCTCAAAATAAACCCAACAACACAACCATATCATCAATTTCAATCAATTTGGCTTTTGGCAAAAAGCCCCAAATTCCGCTCCTAAATCAAACCCTAGGTTTTCAATCTCAACCTAAATCATTCAAACAATCTAAATAGTTGTAATAAACAAGTTTAGGGTTAGAAATCATACCAAATTCGAGTCTAATCAAGGAGCAAAATCGGGATTTCGAAGGTATTCCGAGCCAAAAGCACCGATTAGCGCTGTTGGGGAAGATGGGCTCGGTGTGGGCTCGAACCATGGGGGTTCCGGTCTCAGGGGGTGCGCCTGAGGGAACATAGAATCACTAAGTCAGCGTAGCTCATTTGGTAAGAGGGAAGTGTGGGGAAGGAAACGGAGCAACCAAGGTTCGGGGTTCGAAACCCACTGCTAGCGGGGGGTAATGGTTTCTTTTTATTTAAAAACCAAGGAGCAGCAAAGCAGTAGCAGCGGCTACTTATTTTTAAAAAAAAAATCTTTTTTCTTTTAAAAACCCACCTACCTTTTAATTTTTAGTGAAATTTTTATTAGGGTTTGTGATTTTGAGAATCAATTTTGTAAATTTGTGAATTGGGAATGTTTTTTATCGAATATATAATATGAATTGAAATTTGATTTTGGGAATCAATTTTGTAAATTTGTGAATGAGAATTTTTTTTATAGAATATATATAATATGAATTGAAAAGGTTAGTGATTCATACTTATAATTTGTGATTTGGGGTTTTTTTTTATAGGAATATATAATATACCTTTTAATTTTTAGTGAAATTTTTATTAGGGTTTGTTATTTTGAGAATCAATTTTGTAAATTTGTGAATTGGGAATATTTTTTATAGAATATATAATGTGAATTGAATTTGTGATTTTGAGAATCAATTTTGTAAATTTGTGAATTGAGAATTTTCTTTATAGAATATATAATATGAATTGAAAATGTTAGTGATTCATACTTATAATTTGTGATTTGGGTTTTTTTTACGAATATATAATATGAATAGAAAAGGTTAGTGTTTCATACTTATAATCTGTGAATTGAATTTGTGATTTGGGGATTGTTTTTTTTTCTAGGACTATATAATATGAATTGAAAAAGTTAGTGTTTCATACTTATAATTTGTACTTTGTCAATTTGTGCTCTAAATTTTAATTTGAGATTCAATTTATATGTAGAATATGAGATGCTACTAGTATTCGTAGAGATAATGTATAAGGAGTGAAAAAAAAGCTCAATCGAAGAAACAATTTGGTATTATCGTTCCTTATAGGGTTCAGCCCCCCTCTGGCGAAAATCCTAGATCCGTCACTGGTATATGTGAATAATATTTTTAATATGCGTGAATAATGCTTCATTCTAAAAGAAATTGTAATATAAACTTTTTTTTATAACCGTAAATATCTAAAATAATTAACTCCAATTCGATTCAGCCCGTACAAATGTACAATGAACTGCAATATTTTATTATTTTAAAAACTATTTAAAATTTGTAGGAATTAATAACATGATTCCATCTTCCTCAATTTCAATGGTACACTAAACTTGTAAATTAATAGATGAGCAACCATTACATTCCTTCTTCTGTAATTGAATGAAAATTAGGTCTAAAATATAAATGGACCGCAAGCAGAAAAATATATACCAACTTCCTTATCAATCCAAATCATTATCTTCAACTACGGAGTAATTAATTATGGCAACAGTTAAAAATGAAATTTGTATCCGAAGAGAGTGAGAGTCACGCTAAAGGTAGAGAGTGCAGTAAAAATTTGGTGGGCCCTAACCTGTTTTAAATTCATTTTTCATTTAATTTCAGATCAATCACAACCATTAATCCACAACCATCCAAGGGTTAACAATTGCTCACAAATTACATGGTAAGCTATGCTCACACATGATCTATCCTCTCTCTCTGTATATATATATATAAGGTTCTAGTGAAACGGATAATACGGTGTAACGGGGAAACGAATGAATATTGAGTCATATTCATATGAATATTATGTTATATGAATATATAAATATGAATATTATGTTGTGTGAATATGAATATGATTTAAATATGGGTATATGAATATGCTATTATTTATATTCACATAATATAAAGTGAATAACACCATATTCATATCCACACACCACAATATTCACATATTCATATCCACACACCACAATATTCACATATTCATATCCACATAATGTCATATTCATATTAATATAAAGCAATATTCATTCGTTTCACCGTATTCTTTGTTTCACTGGAACTCTTGCCTATATATATAGGGTTGGGTTCAGGTACACACAACTCCAAAAGTGAGAAGAAAAAAAGCAATTTGATTGGTCCACATGTATTAAAAAAAATCCCGTCTCTTATTCCTGAAGCGCGCTCCTGTCACCATTCCGTACGCGTGGTGCACACGCTCCCACTGAGCAATACTCCTGCCCCCACCTAGCGTCCCTTTTTAATTCAAAATAAATGCTAACATTCTGCCACTTTAATTTTGAGATTATTGTTAATTTTAAATTACTTTATAATTAAGCGGAGCCCATTATTAATCGTTCCGGCTATATACACCGCAAATCATGCACGTCCTTAAGGACGTGCATGATTAAAAGGCTTGCACGTCCTTAAGGACGTGCAATATTAACCTTGTGATTTGCGGTGTATATAGCAACATCCTTATTAATTGGGTGTGTTTATGCTTCCACCGCTATGCCAATATTGTTCATTTTATCACTTTAATTTTAACAACTTAATTTTTTCATATGTCGTTATACATTTATAAATTAGTTTAAGGGAAATTTCACGAGGTACCCTCGTGGTATAACGTTTTTCACGGGGTGTACAGAAGTTTGGACTATTTCGTGTGGTACCCCTAACCTTTACTCCTAATTCACCTCGCACCCTCCTGTAGTTAATTTTGACAGAGTTGTGACTTCTCTCCGTTAGTTTTGATTAAAGAATAAAGAACGATGGACGGTCAGACTGAGAGAGCGTCTTCGATGTCGAACTGAGAGGAAAGGGAATGCCGAACTGAGCGAATGGAGAGAGACCGGCGACGATTCAAGGGACGGCGAGTCCTGACGACTGGAGGCAAATGCAATCGACAAAGGTGACGGCGAACTGAGCGGAACAATTGAGGTGATTCAAGCGAACGAGGGTGAACAACGAACCCCCATAACTAGAAGTCTGGGAGCGATAGCGAAGGCAACGATGGCCAGATGTCTAGGCCGCCGGTCGGAGGTGGAGGCGGCGTTGATACGAGGTAAGTTCGTTAATTTTGTCCCCTTTTCTGAAATTTAGGGTTTAGGTTGAAAATTCAATCAGTCTACATAGAAGAGAGGAAGGAAGAAGGGCCAACTCTCAAGCGACACAGGTGGAGGAGGCGACGCAAGAGAGGAGGAGGATGAGCCGTACCGAGCCGACCAGAGCTTGAGGTGCCGGAATCCGCTGGGGGTGATGCCAGCTTCCCAGGTATGTCAAGTTTATGATATTTCGAACCCCTTTCCTAACAGAACAAGCAGGATACATGAGCTTCTAGTTTCTCCATTGCCTCATCAATTATCTACTTTGCCTTGTCTATTCCATTCCCACAAAAATCTAACACAATTGCCTCATCGTTATGGCCTTCATTTTTTATCACTATATTCTATTCATAGCATCTCTAGTTTTGTACATATGATGTACATACACAAAAGTATTGGTGACAATGACAAAGAGGGGGTTAAGGGAAAATTAAGAGTTCCATCCCCAAGTATTTTAGGCACAATATTCCGGGTGAAATGCACATATTTTATGGCATGTGAAGAGCTTCCTATTGGGTTGGCCATCTGTGGAGGATTTTGCAATTCTAAACATATCTAAGGGAGGCTTTTTGACACTTTCTGCCACTGTTTTTTTATTCATATACTCTCTATCTCATTGTAAATGTAAGAGCAATGGAAGAGCAAAGTTTTAGTCTATTAGCTCAAATGGAAGAGCAATGTGTTTTTGTACACATCGACGTGGGTTCAAATCCCACATAGGCTACAAATCATTTCTTTATTTATTAACTATTCAAATTTACCCTATATTCTTGGTTTCTTCTTGGTGTAAAATGGAATTGGAACATTTTCCTGTCAAATTCCTTACCACACTAACACATTCATGATATAGGAAATAGGAACTAATAACTAAACCTTGCAAAACTCATTAGTGCAATTTTCAGCAGTTGGTTTTATTAGCAAACCAAGCATAGTAGTTGATCTTGCAGTGGTCCACTCATGCTTCGGTCAGGAAAAAAAATTATTTCCATGCTCTCTCAATATATAATCTTCTTTGTGTTCTGGCTTTCAAGCTAGGATTGCAAACTAAAGAAGGGAAAAAAACTAAAATTCATTAAGTTGAGATTAGCCTATGCGGGATTTGAACCCACATCAACGTGCATAAGCACGTCGCTCTACCATTTGAGCTAATAGGCTTAACTTTTATCTATCATGTTGTGGAATAAGGAACAAAAAATCATAATCTAAAAAACATAATACAGAAATTGAAATACAGGATATGGAAAAAACTGAAAATCTGAAAAATTAATGAAATTCAAAATATGAAATACATAATACATAAACTAAAATTGAAATCTAATAAAAAAAATAAACTAAAATTGAAAATGAAAGCAATGTAGAGTAACAAGCCAACAACTACATGTTCTGCTCAGCTTCTTTTCCATTCTCTTTAGTTGCAACAGCAACCACAACATTAAAACTCTCAGTTGTCTTAACTCTTTTTTGTTAACTGTCATAGTGCACAAAACTCCCCTGCTGGCATATGTGTTCCTGATTTTGCACTTGTTTCCTCATTCGAGGCCACCTCTTCTTCATTTTCCTTAGTGACACTGGAGAACATACTCCTTATTAACCTTCTCCTTTAGCTTTAAATCTTGATGCCCGCCCACAACACCATTCCCAACAGACCCAACAACACCACTCATTTTCCATTATTATTTTTTTCTCCAGTCTGTTTGGTATGGAGTTGCTGGAGGTTAGATATCACACATTTTGTAAATAAAAACAAACCATAATATACTCAAATCAAACATGTAATGAAGCAAGAATTCATCACATATTGCAGAAATATTTGCACCAATATGTGATTGAAGTTAAGATAAATGCAAGGAATATCAAAATATTCAGCCTTGATTACAAAATCGACTCAAATTACTCCAATCAAAACACTCCGCTAATAACAAATGAAATGTAGAATCAATCAACAAGGGAGGAGCAAGGGACGAGCAGGGAATCAATCAACAAGGGAGGAGCATGAATCAACCTAATCAAATCAAAATACTCAGCGAAATCCAAAGAGCAAGGGATGAGCAAAGAAATCCAGATTAGGGTTTCAGAAATCGAATGAATCTAAGAGCAAGGGAGGAGGAGGAGCAGACAATCGAATGAAACCCTCAATCGAATGAAACCCTAGAGTAGGAGAGGAGAGGAACTAGAACCCTTAGATTTCAGAATCGAAATCCCTGGCTGAATCGAAAATCTAAACTAGATAAATCCCAAAACCCAATCTCAAAATCCCAAATTCAAATCCCTAATTAAACCAAAATTCCGAATTTTACAACGCAAAACTCAGAAAATACCTCTTCATACCAGCCACAATCGTCGGTGTCGCCGCCTTTGCACCAGCCACACTCATCGGCGTCAACCTCTTCTTCCAATCCTTGCTTCGCCCGCGTCGAGTTCTCCTCTCTAGGGCATTCGTGTGCATATCTTCGTCTCTTTGTCGTCCATCATCTCGTGAAGAACGAACAAAAGCAAATTCAGAAAGAACGTTAAAATAAACGGAGTGGGTATTTTGCGAAAGGATCTTTAAACTTAGGGGCACCACGCGAAATAGTCCAAATTTTTGTACACCCCGTGAAAAATGCTATACCACGAGGGTACCTCACGAAATTTCCGTTAGTTTAATTTATAAAATGTGTAAATTTGTAGGAGTATATTTTGTTTAAGTGGTTCAGCCGTTTTATTAGTAAGTGGTTCATGAGTTATATTAATCATTTCGGAATAGCTCACTAGAAAGGACTTGTAGGTAGTACTCATAGGTCTCCGGTTCGAATCTCGGAATGACCGCTCTTTATTTACCTATTCAAGGTTCATGAGTTATATTAGTAAGTGGTTCAGTAGTTATATTAGTAAGTGGTCCATGAAGTAAATAGAAGTGGTTCATCAATTTTATATATATTAACTGGTTCAGCACATATAAATAGAGGGTGGTTCAGTGACTAAGTATATAATGGTTCATGTAGTAAATAGAAGTGGTTCATTAATTTTATACTAACTGGTTCAGCACATATAAATAGAATGGTTCGGTGACTAAATATATAATGGTTCATAAAGTAAAATATAAGTGGTTCATGAAACTATAAAGAAGTAGTTCGTGAAGCTATAAAGAAGTGGTTCGTGAAGCTATAAAGAAGTGGTTCATGAACCTATAAGAAAGTGATTCATGAGCTTATAAAGAAGTGATTCATGAAGTTATAAAGAAGTGGTTCATGAAATTATAAATAAGTGGTTCATGAAGTTATAAAGAAGTCGTTCATGAACCAATAAAGAAGTGGTTCATGAACCTATAAAGAAGAGGTTCATGAAATTATAATGAAGTGGTTCATAAACCGATAAAGAAGGGGTTCATGAACCTATAAAGAAAAGTTTCAAGTAATTATAATGAAGTGGTTCATGAGCCGATAAAGAAGTGGTTCATGAGCCGATAAAGAAGTGATTCATGAACCGATAAAGAAGTGGTTCATTAACCGATAAAGAAGAGGTTCATGAACCTATAAAGAAGAGTTTCAAGAAATTATAATAAAGAAGTGGTTCATGAACCGATAAAGAAGTGGTTCTTGAGCCTATAAAGAAGTGGTTCATGAAGCGATGAAGAAGTGGTTCATTAACCGATAAAGAAGTGGTTCATGAACCTATAAAGAAGTGGTTCATGAAGTTACTCCATGAACCACTATAATTTGTTTCATGAACCACTACTATTTAATAATTGTAAAATTTTTATTATTCTTTATTTTCTTTTAATGTTTATTTTTTTAATTATTTATTTGTTTTATTTATTTAGTTAATAAACCAATACTATGTATTTGATGAACCAATTCGATCTCTTTATTTGATGAACAACTACTATTTAATTATTGTAAAATTTCCCTCTTCTTTTATTTTCTTTAAATATTTATTATTTATTTGTTTGTTTTTAAAATAAAATGATTCATGAACCAATATTATTTATTTGATGAACCACTACTATTTAATAATTGTAAAATTTTCACTCTTATTTTATTTTCGTGTAATGTTTATTTTTAATTATTTATTTAATTGTTTTTAAAATAAAATAGTCATGAACCAATACTATTTATTTCATGAATCAATATTATTTATTTGATGAGCCACTTTTGTATAAAAAAAACTAAACCATTTGGTATTAAAATCCTGAATCGTTTATTTTAAAATCCTGAACCACTTAGTTTACAATCCCTGAACCAGATTCATTTTTGCATTAGCATTGATCATGGCAAGACAAGTGAAGATCGGCCACAAAAAAATCAATTACTTTGATATGATTTTCTATTTAGCACACAAAATCAAAACTAAATGCTCCAGTTGTACTACAGTTCATTCAATCAATTCAAGAAAAATACCCTTACATCACTACGGTCCATTTAAAATTAAATAAAAAAATTTGTCATCCCCATCAATGCCATTTATTTTGTGGATATTGAATTGGAATTGCAACGGTTGCTCGGTCATCTTTATCTCTGTAAAAGCACTGGGCAAAGCAAACAACGGCGGAGGCGATGGCCATGGAGAGCGAGGCGGAGACGGGAAGGAGAGGAGTGGGCTCCTGGTCCAGCAAGTCCGCAAGTCTTCTAGTTCTCGTTCATCTATAGAGGGTGGCGAAAGAGGCATGGAGGGCGGCGCCGGGCTCCAGGTAGACGAACAAACAACGGCGGAGGCTGCCATGGAAGCTCCTTCCTTGGATCTGTTAGGAGGGAAAAAGGGCGTCAATGAAAGAGGAGGGGGGAGCGGGAAGCTCGGATTGAGATTGGGGAAGTGAGGAGGAAAGTGACCATGGATGAACACTAAAGACGGGTTACGTTTCAGATCTAGCAGGAAGAAGGAATTGAAAAGCACGCGCCTCTCATCCCATGAGTATATTAAGAAGCGCGTATTCTTTACCAAAAAAAAAAGCGCGTTTTTTTTTTATTTGACCAATCAGATCACTTCTTTCCTTCCTACCGGACCGGAAGCTTCTCATTTAAACCCTCCCATATATATATAGAGAGAATGGGTAACTTGTGCATACCCCTTAAGGTGTACTTTATGCACAATTCTCAGCCATTGATCGGGTGTGGATGGATGGAGGAGATTAAAAGGAGGCTTTTCTTTTTTTTTTTAATTAAATTTAGGTGGGTCCCGCCCACTTTGTGAAGAAACCGGCCATACACTCCACCAAAAGGAAGCGCGTGCGCCGTGAGCCACTCAACAATTAAAAAAAAAAGAAAATGTTTTTTTTTTGTGGCAACTGGCAAAAGAAATTTGTTATTTAACATTCCTTTCGGAAAAAAAAATAAAAAAGTGGATCCTGCTCATATGAAACTCATCCATTCCTATTTTTTTGAATTGATAATTTAGTTATTTATATCTTATTGATATGTCAAGATCTAGATTCAGATCAAAACAAACCTTTAAATTTAATCAAATCGGTTGAAATGAAATCAAATTAAACATAATTGTACGTAGTCAATTACTTAATATAAAAACCAAAAAAAAAACCGATTTATTTATTCTAAAAAAGATGATAAACGAATGGTTTTGGTTGAATCGATCAATTGAACGCGTACATTGAACGATGATGGAGAGATTATTCAGTGGAATTCTTATTTTTACAAAGTATACAGAAGCGAAAATATCATTATATGAATATTTGCATAACCGTTGTGAGCAATTAATTTTTCAAATTTATTCGATTGAATCGATCGATTTAATGCGCGTATTGAATGATAATCTGGATACTATTGAGTGAAATTCTTATTTTTACGAGGTACACAGAAACGATGAATAATTGCATAACCGTTGTGAATAAGTAAATTTTTTGAATTATTCGGTTGAATCGATCGATTTAACGTGTATATTGAACGATAATTTGGAGATTATTTAATGAAATGCATAACCAGTGTAAATAAGTAAATATTTACGATTATTCGGTTGAATTGGTCATTTTAACGCGTACATTGAACGATAATTGGTGGATTATTCAGTGAAATTCTTATATTTATGAGGTACACGAAAGAGATGAATAATTGCATAATTGTCGTGAATATGTAAATTTTTGGAATTATTCAGTTGAATTGGTCGATTTAACGCATACATTAAAATACAATTAAGAGATTATTCAGTGGATTCTTATTTTTTTGAGATACACAAAAAAAAACCTTTTTTATTGCCTCGTTTATGTGCAAATCCCCTTTCGACAATTTTGAGCGAAGAACCCGTGCATTTGGTAAGCGGCGACGGCGGCGGCGGGGACCACCTGTGCTCGTCTTGTCTCCTGGGTATGGCGAAGGAGAAGGGCTCAGATCTAGGGAATGAAAGAAGAAATAAGAACTCGATTGGCTCAGATCTCGGGAGTGAGAGAAGAAATATGAATCGGAGCCGGCGCCGGCCACCAATGGTCTAGATCTGAGAAGGGGTTAGACCTGAGTACGGCGAAGGGGAGAGAGAAGGGTTCTTCAAATAGATCTAGATGATGATGGTTTGGACCTCGGTGCCTCGACTTATTGCCCGGAGATCCAAGTTCCGCCATTGGTGGCCACAGGTCTGGGGAGTGGGGGCAAAAGCGTCATTGGGGAGGATTGGGCTGAAATTGCTTCCCATCGGCAACTCGATATACGACAGATCCCGCGCCTCGACATCAACTGCTAGTCGCTTCTCCTGCTCGCACTTGTCGGCGACAAGACGCTCCTTCCTCTCAGGAGAATGTCGTGCTCGTAGCGCCGGAGGCGGCAGGGAGAACTGAGGCCGAGATGGGATACGCCTCCGCTCGTCTGCGATGCTGCTTAGCACCGGTGGCCGCTGCAATCAACGCCGGTGGATCGGAATAGGAGCCGCTGGTACCGCTGGTACACGTTTGTTGCGGTGGCAGTGAGGGCCATTGGTACACGATTTCAACATCTTTGATGTTAAAGAAGGTCTACTGTGGTATTCTAGGGTTTTAATTAGTTTTGGACCTTTGGTTGCACGCACCCACTTTCTTATTTACAAATGCAGATTCCCCTTTCTTTTTTTTTTAAAGACGCACACATGACGTAATCTCGGCCATTCAATCCACTCAGATCTATGGCTAGTATTTGTGCACTAGATACACTCCTTAGAGTGTGCACAAGGGAACCACTCCCTATATATATATATATATATATATATATATATATATATATATATATATATATATATATATATATATATATATATATATATATATATATATATATATATATATATCAGGTATGAAGTGAAATGTTAAATGCGAGTTGAGAAGGCTGAATATAAGTTGTTCGATTATGATCCAAGTCATCCTACGGTTAATATTACATAGCCTACACGTGGCTTCTAATTTCACGAGATCGGATGGATGATGGGTCCCAAGCATCTTTTTGGTGAGAAAAATTTAACCTTTCATCTTCCTCAAATACTCCGTACAAGATTCAAAGGGTATGAATTTGGAGAGAGTGTGTAATGCATGGAGTATATAACTTCAATCTTCCATTTATATTCTTTTTCCTCAATCACGTCCCAACCTTCTAAATCAAAGTAAAATGGTGGAATCCAAACACGGCAGGATGGTATCAGCTGGTATATCCTCCAGCAGCCTCGACGGCGTCGTAGTGGTGATGTCCGCCAACGGCGAGCGCGAGAGCCTCTGCAGCAGCCCGTGGAACGAGTGAGAGTGATGCCCCGCCGACTTCGAATTGGGGGCTCAAAGCGTCCCTCCACTGCCCCGTAGTGAGAAATTAAGAGTCGAGAAGTTGGCCAGAATCGTCCCTGTCCCGGACCCCCGATGGCCGCAATAATCGTAGACTTCGCCTACTAGAAATCTGGAATAGCCACTCGGCCATCTCTCCATCAGATTCAATTAGTTGATAAATCACTAGGTATTCAAACTCTCCATTGGTACCTTAATTAAGCAATTTGGAAGTTGGACGAAATTCAATGGATGCATCGGGGTGATGATTTCAACGGGGAATTGGACGTGTTGAGAATTGTAATTCTAGTTTACTAGGAAGTGGGCCTTTAGGCCCAAGCCCATGCCTTGCCAAATGTTCCAATTTCCGACCGTTGCTTCATTCCGACCTTTTATAAGGTATCCATCAGCAAACCCTAAAGAAGAAGAGTTGGGCACTGTAGCGCCGCTCCAAAAAAGGGAGCATGGGAGCTCCTCTCCCATGGCTGAAATCAGGAGAGTTCAAGGCTAGGGTTTTGGGTTCCGTTCGAAGAAGCTAAAGCCGAGAGAAGAAGATAGAGAGAGGCTCGAGTTTGGGTTCATCGGTGAGAGAGGCTCGTTGAGCAATCTCCATGTGAGCCAAACTCGACCAGAGAAAGAGAGAGCAGGAGATCCGAGGAAGAAGAAGGCATGCTCCGACAGCCTTCCTGCAGCGACATTGAAGAGACGATGAAGAGAAGCCAGCAAGGAGGTCTTCGACGCCAACGCGCCAAGCTGAGATCGCAGCCCTGCTGTGTCCGTCTTCTCAGTTTAAGGGGGTTTTCGTTCCTTCCCTTCCTTGCATCTGATTTGTACTCATTACATATGTTTATGCTTCTCAGTTTCTTCGATGTTGCTTAGTTGCCCTCTTAGGATCCTTGTATCTTTCTCGTTTTGGCCTTAGAGCATATTGGATGACATCTAGAGCCGGGGACGTAGGGATTAGCCCGAACCTCGTAAACATATCGTGTGTGTCCATGTTATCTTACCTTTCGGTTTCTCTATTTTGGATCGATCTAGATCCTTCGTGTTTAAACCGGACTAAAAGACCACTTCGACCCTAATCTGACCTTTGATGAGTGCAACCCCGATTTCTAACAATTGGTATCAGAGCATATGTTCGATCTTTGCCTTCCGCTGTGCATTTTCATCGCTCTAAACTGCTGTCCATGTTTTGTTTTTGCTTGGATTCGAATTGATGCATTTTTCGTATGTATTATTGCTGAAATCTGGGCTTTATATGGACTGTTTGGAGGCTGTTTTCTGGGGCTATAGATTCTGAATTGTTGTGCTCCTGTTTAAGGGTCTTATTTGTGAATTCTTGCTGAATTTTCATGTCTAAAATGTTCTTGATGAACCTCTATATGCTATATATGAGTTTCTTGAATTTTAGACTTGGTTATGTGGTCTTTGAGAAGGATATGTGGACTGTTATGTTGCTGTCCAGAAATTTTTTCTGTCAATGTTGCTGTCCAGAAACTTGCTTGAGACTTTGAACACTTGCTGAATTTTGCTTCCATGTTTTGTGCTTTAAATTCAGCTCCATATAAGTGTTCTATGGTTTATCATATTTCTCCTCTTCTATAAGAAATCTGAGATGAAGTTCCTTGTGTGCTTAGGAATCTTCTTGGCTTGTAATACTTATTTGTTGATTTATTCATGAGTATATCTCTTAATTTTCAGCATTTATAAGTATTATCAAGGTGTCTCTCAATTTCTGTTTGAGTGGAAATTATGAGTTCTCTTAAAGTTTCTAAGTTGATGTCTATATGCTTCTATGTGCTCTATCCTCTCATATCTGCGCTAAACTGAAACTTTGAGACTTCTAATGCATCCTCACTGAATCTGTGTTCATCTTTGCTATTGGATGCCCTGCTTTTCATGTTATTCCATTCATATGAAATCTATATTGAAGTTCTTGACTATGTTAAGAGTCTTCCTAGCATGTGATACTCGATTGCTGATTTATTTATGTGTTTATCATGAAATTTTTCAGCTTCTTAAAGTGTCTAGACTTGCTTGACGATTTCCTCTTGATATGGAATATATATGAAGTTTCCTTGAAGTTTCTAAGTGCTGATTTTTTATGTCTCTTCTCTCATTTATCCTATGCCTTCTCCATTATTATCCATTGTGGCTTTGACATTATCATGACTTGAGACTCTTGCCTATTCATTTGGTTAAGTTTGGTTCCTAAAGTTTTTGCCATTAGAATTGTTGCTAGAATTCATAAGTTGTTTATTACTCTTGATCACGGTAATATTGATGCTTGCTTTCTTGCTAATTCTATGGTTCATCTGACCAAACTTGTAAACCCTTCTTTAGGCTTGTTGTGCAGCTGCTTGTAGCTTCTTTTCTTGTTTCATGTGACATGGATTTGGATAGCTCTCTTGCTTGCCTTGGTCTCTCGTTGATAATGTGTTTTTTCTTAACCTTTTATCTTGAGATATTAGGTTCAGTTTCTGTCACATGCATGGATATATGTTATGAAATTCCTATTTGCCTTAAATCTGGTTCATTCATTGCATAACTACCTGTCATTTTGAGCTATTCTGCGTTGTTGCACTCTTATACTCATTCATGATGTATTTCTGCAAAAGTTTTCATGCTCTTCAATTGTAGTTACATGTGTTTTATAGGCATTTGCTCAGATATGTTTTTCTTCTCATTTTTGCATAATTTGAGATGAAATGAAGTTCTGAATGTGTGGAATTTCCTTGGTTGCTTGTCTGCTCCAGTTTATAGGAAAACCTTATGATCTTTACTTGGCTTACTTCATGAGAACTAACTCTTTATTTCTTGTGCAATGAAATCTGAAAAGGGAGATGTCAAGACCTTAGAAGAACTGAAACTGGATGGTGTTCAAATCAGGAATCAGCCAGGTGACATTCCTTCAAGATGGAAGTAGCATCAAATGTCAAGATGACTAGGAAACCATGATGATGGTATCCTTGGAGATGCTTGCTTCATCGAAGATTTGTTAAAACAAGACCAAAGGGAGTCTTTCTTACACCTTTTATCTCCTATTTTTCAGTTTGATTGGTCTCTTGCATATGTCTCTCTATGAGTTTTGTGTTCTCTAGTTAAGCCTTAGTGATACAGTTTGTGTTTTTCCTTTGCTAAAACTAGTACAGTTGCCTTTATAAGTAATTCTGAGCATGTTATAAATTCTTAAGACACCTTTGGTGTTCTTGAATTATATAACTATGCTTGATTTACTTGATAAAGATCAACTTTGCTTGATCTTGTGTTTCTGCATAAACCATGATTCTGATGGCTTGCACTTTTGTTAGGTTAAACCTTGCTGTTGTCATACCTTTTGAGTGCAAAATCTGCTGGTTTTATGATGACATGTGAATCCTTCATTTATTGATTTCTATGTAAAAGTGGCATGACATCTTTGTGATCATATGCTCTTACCTGAACTAGGTTTAGGTTTAGAAATCATGATATTAGGATTTACCTGGTGATGTATATTTCCTTCTTGTCTATGAGTTCATGCATGCTTACTTGATTATCTTTGAGATATCTATGTTTTGCATCAACTAATTGCTTAGTTGTAGAATTCTTGACTCCAGGATTTATACCTGTGTATGTGCCTACTGTGTATGAGCCTGATTGTTTGCCTTGTGTGCCTCATATGCTCCATTCAGTAGCACCTATGACACAACAGCTTCTCTATGTTCTCTTATAGATTAATTTCTCTTTCATGAGTTAAAAATCTATTGCAAGTTCATAGTGAGAGTTCTTCCTATACTTTGAAATTTTCCTAAGAGAATTGCTTGAGGCACTGAGCTTGTGTGCTATTGTGTGTGTTGACAGGTAACTCTCATCTGAAAGGAAGATGTGTGACAAGAGTCACCTCCCTGCCCAATAGCTATAAGGTGGTGGTTGTCTCATTGGAGCATACCCAAGCTAGTTGAAGGTGGAGGATCTTCATCACCAAAGTTGGAAGAAGAAAGGGGATGTGTAAAACAGCTTGCAAAGTCACAAAATCTGGTGGGAAAAGGGCCAACCAGCTTGTGAACTCACCAAATTTGGTGGGGAAAGTTAGTATTTCTACCCTAATTTTTCATGCTTTTCCAGTTTTTAAAACAAACTTGCCTTGTGTTGAGAAGTATTTGCATATGTATTGCTTGCTATAAACTTGTCATGTTTGTGAAACATGTGCATGTGAATTGCTATCTATACATATGACTTTTCTGGTTGAGTTTATTTTTCAAAAAACTTGCATGATTTAGGTAGAAGTTTGCTAGCACTAAAATTTGGTAGAGCTTGCTCTATAGTTGGTGATGGATAGCTTTTAACAACTGCTTATATGTATCTTTTGATCATGTCTTGCAAAAATTCATGCTCTTATAAGATCATTGCATGTTGTTTGTTTCCCTTGCTTATTGTTTGTTCCCCTCTTGCTGTCTTGTGTCCAAAGCCAGCTGAAATAAGTTGCCTTGTGTCCAAAAATCAGCAACACTTAGTCCGAGTCCAGATGCATAATATGCATGTCTTGCTTGTGTGCGCATGTTTTACTTGCCTATACTTGGATATTGTTGTGTTGCTGATTTCTGTTGTCATGTTTCCAATCTGAGTTAAAATGCATGGTTTACATACATGTTTTACCTGCTTATACTTGGATAACATGCTCTGGTGGTTGATGTTTGCTGCTTCTAATTCATAGACTATTTAGTTTGCATGGTCTTTGGTGCTTGTTCACTTTTGTGGTTACATGCTTTACTAAATCAGTTGAGTCTTTGAGTTCTTTCCTACATGCATGTCTAGGATTTCATGAGCAGTGACATATGACTAGCTATACGAGATTGAGATGCTAGTCCTGTCCTTGGTCAAGCTATACGAGATTGAGATGCTTTGACCTGTCCAAGGGTTAACACTTACCAGAAAATTCAGTTTCATGTTAACTGATTTCTTGCTTGGTTTGTTTCCCTTCAGAGGGCATTGCTTGCTTGAAGTTACCCTCTAAGAGGGCACTACTTGCTTAGCCCAATCTGTCTTAGAGATTAGAGGGTTCCATCCCCTCAAAAGTCTCTCTGTCCTGGGTCATTGTGACCCTGCTGTCTTGGTTTTCTAGCTCTGGACTCGAGGTCTATCGATGCATTCTCCATATGTTTGCATTTATTTTGCTAGATGTGCCATGAGTGGTTCCTGCTAGATTTTAAGCTCCTATATTTGGTTGATATATCTAACCATGTTCATGTAGGAAGTGCAGGTACTGTGATGACGGAGTTGTTCAATATGCTATAGGCTTTTCTTCTTTATCTTTTTCCTTGTAAACTAGATTTAAGAGGGCAATTGTTGAGAATTGTAATTCTAGTTTACTAGGAAGTGGGCCTTTAGGCCCAAGCCCATGTCTTGCCAAATGTTCCAATTTCCGACCGTTGCTTCATTCCGACCTTTTATAAGGTCTCCATCAGCAAACCCTAAAGAAGAAGAGTTGGGCACTGTAGCGCCGCTCCAAAAAAGGGAGCTTGGGAGCTCCTCTCCCATGGCTGAAATCAGGAGAGTTCAAGGCTAGGGTTTCGGGTTCCGTTCGAAGAAGCTAAAGCCGAGAGAAGAAGATAGAGAGAGGCTCGAGTTTGGGTTCATCAGTGATAGAGGCTCGTTGAGCAATCTCCATGTGAGCCAAACTCGACCAGAGAAAGAGAGAGCAGGAGATCCGAGGAAGAAGAAGGCATGCTCCGACAGCCTTCCTGCAGCGACATTGAAGAGACGATGAAGAGAAGCCAGCAAGGAGGTCTTCGACGCCAACGCGCCAAGCTGAGATCGCAGCCCTGCTGTGTCCGTCTTCTCAGTTTAAGGGGGTTTTCGTTCCTTCCCTTCCTTGCATCTGATTTGTACTCATTACATATGTTTATGCTTCTCAGTTTCTTCGATGTTGCTTAGTTGCCCTCTTAGGATCCTTGTATCTTTCTCGTTTTGGCCTTAGAGCATATTGGATGACATCTAGAGCCGGGGACGTAGGGATTAGCCCGAACCTCGTAAACATATCGTGTGTGTCCATGTTATCTTTCCTTTTGGTTTCTCTGTTTTGGATCGATCTAGATCCTTCGTGTTTAAACCGGACTAAAAGACCACTTCGACCCTAATCTGACCTTTGATGAGTGCAACCCCGATTTCTAACAGGACGAAATCACAAAAGGATTTGTTTGTTTAATGCACCAATGGCATGGATTGTTGGGCAATTTGTTGGACAATCTGCCAATGCCATGGATTGTTGGGCGATTATATAGTGCCCCCTCGCCATTTTAGATGAAAGTTCGATGCTAATTTATTTGGTACAAATCAAATCAGTGTACGAGGCTGTTAATAGATCAATATGTACACCATTTAAAAAGAATTGAAAAGGATTGTTTCCTTGCAGTTATGGATAGAGTTTGGTAGAAGATGAAAGGTCAAATTTCTCTGACCAAAAAGATGCTTGGGTTGGGACCCATCATCCATCTGATCTCATGAAATTAGAAGCCACGTGTAGGCTATGTAATATTAACCATAGGATGACTTGGATCATAATCGAACAACTTATATTCAGCCTTCTCAACTCGCATTTAACATTTCACTTCGTACCTAATATATACCCTCTATATATATATATAATGAAAATGGTGCTTAAAATAAAAATGAGGTGATTGAGTAAAAAATTGCGCGCGGGTTTATTAAAAAAACTGAAACGCGCTGAACCGGAAAAAATAGAAGCAAACCGGGCTTTCACCCCTCTTACTCCTCCTCCTCTCCCATGGCACGCATCTTCTATCCGATCTCGGATCTCATCCGCCTCAACCTCCACAAACGAGTCCAGAATCTCATCCGCGCCGGCGACCTCGTCTCCGGCTCCACCCTCTCCTGCCAGGCTATCTTCTTCCGCACACTGGGACTGTAGAGCCCATGGAGGAGACCTCCCTTCCGAATTCGAATCTGAATCCCTCGGATTCCGCCGTCGAAGCCACCGTCGTCTCAAATGTTCCCCAGTGCTCCGACTCCTTCATCAAGATAGAGAGAGTATTGGTCACCATTTAGTAGGTGCTCTAACAGGTGAACACAAAATCACTCTCTATTTTTTCTGATAATTGTAATTCCAGCAGTTCATACCTAATGGTACGTTTCGATTTCGAGTTTTTTTTTTCTCGTGTGAAAATTAGGGGTTTTTCATCTCTCCTCCTCCATAGTTCCTCTGCAATCCCTGCACAAATTCACAGACTACAAAGGTCTGGTTTCTTTTGCCTTTGTATTTTCTTAATCCAATTTCGAATCCATTGTTCTGGATTATTGATTGCTCA
Source organism: Persicaria maculosa (assembly GCA_963922045.1). Lineage (NCBI taxonomy): Eukaryota > Viridiplantae > Streptophyta > Magnoliopsida > Caryophyllales > Polygonaceae > Persicaria > Persicaria maculosa. Next base: position 69,323,039 of record OY998254.1, read on the forward strand.
CTAAAATAGTTTGGATTTAGAGGTTTGTTGAAGGTAATTTAACATGTTTATTGTTCAAATTGTTGCAATTCATTGGCAATGAATTTTTGATTTTGTCTGCCTACAAAGTGTTCGATTAAATGCCTGAGAGGGAAAGAGCATATATGTTTTTAGTTTGGACATATTATGTGGTTCTTATAGACATAATTGTAGTTATGAGTTATAAACCTCTTATCTTCTTACTTTGAAACAAGTAAAGACACACAAATACCACTTATAGGCATAGTTTTTTCCTTTAAAAAACTTAAGTATGTGCTAGCTGATATTTGCTTTATGATTTTGAGTATATGGCTCTCACACTTGCTGTTGGGTTATGGGTGCATCTAATGAATGTGTTGATTGCTAGTACTCCTGATCAACCACTTCAATTTGATATGTCTTGCTATCATGAACAATTTGTTATTATTCGAGTTATCTATCATGATATTCATACTCTTTAGAATGGTGGGTACATGAGTGCATTCGTTGTCTTCTTTTTGTCCTTTTTTATTTTCTAGGTTGTTAGTGAAAAGAACCGCTGTTTTCTATGAGTTGCTTCACTTATTTTGACTTTGATTTCCATGAAATATATCCTAGGGAAAAAGATCATTTGTTTAGAAGAGTAAGGAAGAGTTAAAGTATATTATTTTTCAGCCCTGATGTCTTACATGAAAATGTAACAGATAAGAGCAAGCCCAACAACTTTGGTAAAAAATCTCTAAAATAGAGATTAAAATGTCAAAATCTCTATAAAAAATTCACTCAAACTCCAACAGCTTCTCTATTTTACAGAATTTTACATTTATTAAAGACTATAATAAATAAATGCATTTATTAAAGATATTTAATTCTACATTTCTAAAAACTTAAATATAACATTTAACCTCACATTTGTTGGTGAACTATTATATGTTACCCATCCTCTTGCACGACATATTAATTTTATTATTATTATTATATTCTAATGTGATATTTTTTTAAAACAAAATCTAGTGATAAATTTGATATTTATTTTTTAAAATGGTATTAATATTAAATTTAGATTTTTACTATAAAAGTTATCATAAAATTGGATAAAATATAATTCAAACTTAATCTTATTATTTTCAATTAGTTAATATATATTTTATTATAAATTAGATTGGTGATTGGTCATATATGAATAATTAATTAATTAATTAAATTAATTAACTAATAAGGCTTAATTTATAATTTATAAACATAAAACCATTCCAATATGAGTTATGAGTTCAAGTGAATATTTTTTGAAGTGAAAATTTTATAGACTAATTTTTTAATGTGAATTTTGTAGCATTAAATTAGATGAAATTAGTTGTGCTATTTTATTTATAAAAGTTAACATAGCATTATGATGTTTTGTTCTATCTATATTGATTTAACATAATTAATTTATATATTATATCAAATTATATCAATTTTTTTAATTTATTTTTAAAATAATTATATTTTTATTACTGGTAATTAAGTATGAAATTATATTTTTTCTATATTATGGGTGAAAATGTGGGGTTGTATCATTAAATTCTATATAGGAACAAGTGAACATTAAATTATAGAGATCAACTTCTCCTCCAAATTTAGAGATTTTTTTCCTCTCTCCATCCATTTCTCTATTTTAGAGATGAGTTTGGAGAAGCTGTTGAGGAGAAAAAAATGGTCATTTTCTCTAAAATCTCTCTTTTTCTCTATTTTAGAGAAGTTGTTGGGCTTGCTCTAAGAGAAGTTGTGTGTTTGAGCTATTAGATGTACATGCCTGCTGGATAGAATTATAAGGTAAATTAATAAGAATATAAAGTGCATGAATAATAATCTAAAGTGCACATGTAAGAACATAAAGTGCATAACTAATACTTTGAAGTGCTTAGATGAAATTGATATTAGTTAACCGTTCAAGTTTGAAGTTGCTTCTTATATGAAATATTGCAATAGGCTATTAAGACGAATGCCATGTCACCCGACTCTGCCCTTTTATATCTTGATCTACCTTCAAGTGTTTTAATGGGTGAAGCATTTTAACCTCAAACAGATGTTGTAAACCAGTTCCTTGCTGACCAATACAAAGATATCACCAAGTAAGTATCTGCTTTACATGGTACACCCTTTATTTTTGTTATCTCTTAAAGTTCTCTGGCCTTCATCTGCCACTTGAGCTTCTCAAGGTTTTGGCTTATCACTTCTCTTTCGTAATCTCTTAAAGTTTAATGCTTTGTTTTCAGTTTTCTGATTTTGGTTTCGATTTGTGAATTAGGATTGCCAATTCCAAAATTCTTTCTTTGATTTGTTCTCCTGCTTTAGGTTTTAATGTTATTGTGGTTAGTACACCGCATTTCCGTCAATAAACACCTCGTCGTTGTCTTCCTTCTCTCTGGGATCAATGTTGTAGTTGCCACAATACTGGAATGCTTAATGAAAAATTGTGTCGTTGTCTGGTTGATGTCAAATGAAAGTTGTTAAGGTTTAGCTTTAGATCAAAACATGTTTGCACAATGTGGATGGTGTAGAGAGTTTATAACAGTAGATGTTAACCTCTTTTTATTAGGGTTAATAAGCTATTAGTTGCTGATGTAGCAAATGACTTGGTGTTCCAGTTGGTTAGCCTAACTACTTCCGTTGTTTGTATATAAATAGGACATTGCTGTAATAGCTTAAGACTTTGCAATACAACTGAAAATTCCCACACCATTTTCTTCTTTCTGTTACATGCAATAGCTAGGGGTTGAGAGTTCTTATTTCTACTTGAGACCACACAGCTCCAAAGGTGGATACATGATATATGGAAGGGGAGGACTAGTCAATCCATGCTTCTTCTGGATAATGTTATTAAGGTTGGCACTTGTTGGTATTTCAGGTGATCTCTTGGTGGAATCTCGTATACTGCAGTGCACTATGCAGATATCCTTCGTGAACGTACATATGCTGAAATATATAAAATGGGAATGCTGAATCCTCGGTTAGAGTTGGGAGATCTTGAAGCCCAAATAAGTCTTGGATAGTTTAGTAACTTGGTTGAGAGCATAGGTAACCTTTTGTCCCTTTGGGTTAGTTCTACGGTCACTTAACTAACCAATAGGTACTGTACTCGTCCCCTGGAGATCTAGTAGTTGTGAAGAAAACATATTGTAGAGGATATGAATGAATGATTCAATTGCTTGAGAAATTATCTTTCGTGCATTATCTGAGTTTAATCTTGTTATCTTTTCATGTTCAGAAAATAGAGAGGTTTCATTTAAACCTCTATATGTTGTCCTGAAAGAATCATACAAAGAAAGCTACAAGTCTCTATCAAATATATGAATCCATTTTCTGCTTTTTTTGTTGTTGTTAATGAATCTTTTTGTGCTGAATAAGCTTTAAAAGCCTATTAGCTCAATGTTAGAGCAATGTATTATTTTATGATAAAAATGCAATTCATAATCTTAATTGTGCACTGTATAATCTTATTCTTGCATTTTATCATTTTATTTATGTATTTTATTATCTTAATTGTGCATTTCGTAATCTTATTCATGCACTTCATGTTTTTATCCTTGCACTTTATCATTTTATTTATGCACTTTATAATCTTAATTGTGCACTTCATAATCTTATTCATACACTTCATATTATTAAACACATACCATCATTTTATCTTTGCACTTTATCTGCTTATTTATGCAATTTATCATTTTATTCTTGCACTCTATAATCTTAATTGTGCACTCTATAATCATATTCATGCACTTCATGATTTTATTCTTGCACTTTATCATTTTATTTATACATTTTATACTCTTAATTGTGCACTTCATAATCTTATTCATGCACTTCATATTATTATTTATACACTTCATCATTTTATTCTTGCACTTCATTAGTTTATTTATGCACTTTATAATCTTAATTGTGTCATTCATAATCTTATTCATGCACTTCATATTATTATTCATACACTTCATCATTTTATTCTTCCACTTTATCATCTTATGTATGCACTTTATTATCTTATTCTTGCACTTTATAATCTTATCCATAAAAAGAAACAAAAAGAAGACAATCATATGCCTATCTTTAGGGCGTGTTTGCTTGTAGGTTATTTTTAAAGGGGTTGAGGTTATATTTTAAAAATAACCTTGTTGAGTGTTTGATTGGTGAAAGGTTATTTTTTTAGATTGTGTACAAAAGGACAAAATTGCTCTTCCCATTTCATTAAAGGAATTGAGCCTTCTTCATCACAAACATGCACTACTCATTCAAATTGCAAGAATGGCCAGACTTCTAAATATGAAACACTACAAAGGGCATACGATTATATGTTATTCAAATCCAATGAAGACATGCACTACTCATTTATTCAACCAGCAATTTTTTTTTTAGAAATACACAAACCACAAACACTGTTCCAGGCATTATACAGACTTTACATATTACTTCAGTACCCAGCCTCTATTTTCTTTGACATAGACCGTATCTCATAATTCAGTACAATGTATTATAAATCGATTACACAGGAATGAACTTGAAAGCATCTTAGTGCGATTATATCATATCAATGTCTTCATCCTCGAATTTAACATTGTCATCAAAAGCTCCCTCATCCTCTTCATTGAGTGAAGCAATACCCTCCTATTACCGAATGTTTTTTGGAGCAATACCCTCCTATTACCGAATGTTTTTTGGCATCTCACCGTAGGCGTTCAGCAATCTTGCTTCGTTAGGCATGTTTACAATCAATCCTGGCATCTTGAGAGAGAAAAACGATAAGAACTCAAATTGATCAAAGCACTTGTACGACTTCCACATTAATTCTATTCAATATGTTCCATAAAGTTAAACAACTAGCTAGACAGGGATGATCTTTGATGATGTAAAGGCTGATCAGCCTCAAAAAGTTTGATAAATACAGAACAAATAGCATTTAACCACCTTAAACAAACCCTTTTCTTGTTTCATGACAACAGCAAAACAGCCCTTATTTGTCTGTTTCATGGCAGCGAACTGAAATTTGATTTGTTGAAGATCTAGACAAGCAATGCATTCAACAAATTTCAAATTGAAACAAAAGATGGCCAGATTATGCACAGAAAGGAACAATACAAACAAGTAGAGATGACCCTCTCATAACAGCCTGATCAACTAATCAGAACAACAACCCAAATCATACTTATTATAGAACATCAGCAAATCATACTTCTGTGGATTGGATATAGAAGTATTATGTGTGTTGTGAGCTCAATCTATGAATACAAGTAGTTCAAAGATTCATTCAACCTCTATAACGTTGAATCGTTGTTGCTGAACTAGATGAGGTAGAGGAAAGCCCAAACAAAACAGATAGACAACCTCAAACCCATGAAATTCATCCTGTGCAAGCATCTCAAAAACAGTAATTTATTCATAGGGACAATTAATCAAACACTTGGTGGGCAAGAGCTTATGAAAAACTCACCAATTTAAGCATACGGAGGTTTTTGTATTTTTATTTATTTATTTATTCAAAAATTTATTATATGGAATGGAAAGATATATGAGAGAAAACCTAAAGCTACAAGCCACCGCCGTTCCCCAAGCAACTCATCCAATCCACCGCAAATCCCACACGAGTAACCTCAGATCTACATCCAAAACAAAGATCCGAAGTATCCAAAGCAAAAACTAATCTCAATTTCAATTGAGATGATAAAGCGCTCAGATCACATAGACCAATAAAACAACACTAATGACTTGCACTTCATAATAGATTCATATACTAACCAAATGATACATTAATCCCAAGGGAGGTAATTGGTGCGGGAGCTATTGCAGGCTGGAGCTTCTGGCGGCGGTAAACGCCGGCGAGGAGAGGCAGCAGTAGCGAGTGCGAGAGAAAGGAGAGAATGACGGTGGACAGGTACTTGATCGAAGAGCGAGCGAACAGATGAACATACGGGGATTAAAGTATAAAAGATCGGGCCATTAACAGATCGTTTCGGCTAGGGGTGGAATTGGTACAATACCAATTAGTTTTTTCCGTTACCACGTACCAATCAATTATAATTGGTAATCTTAAAATCCAAACCATTACCAACCACCGAAGGGCTTGTACCAACTTAATTGGTAACCAATTAAATTGGTTGGCACATGTTGATAATGGTAATTTACCATGTTTTTTTGTGTTGAAGAAAAAAACATACAAATAATCAATGACAATACAACTTAATTAAAATTTAAAATTTATAAGAAGCAACATAAATATTTAAATAGTTCATACATTTAAGCACAAAAGCAATATAAAGACTTAAATAGACCCGATAATATTCAAAATAAAATGTCTACTAGCTTCCGAATAACATTTAGGTTTTAGTCTGAACCGAGGCCGAACTAGCATTCCTCCCTTGATTAAAAACATTTTCTGAAAAATAAAAAATATAAAAAGAAATCAAGTTAATAAATAATACTTATTAGTTATTACTTAATATAAAAAAACAAAATAATAAAGAAAAAAGAAATAGGTATTAGTACTAATTAACTTGAATAGCTTGCACCAAAAAAAAATTCTCCTATATAGCAATAACAGATAGAAATAAAAAAAAAACAATAAAAAGATTCTCCTATACAGCAATAACAGATAGCATAAAAAACCACACAAATTGTGAAAACTGCAAGTCTTGAACAAAATAGCAAATAAAAATGAAAAAGGTTGAACAACATCAATAACAGATAGCAAATTAGCAATAACGAACAACAATAACAAAAAGTAGGAAGTCTAGAAATAAGCTTTTAAAAATAGAAATAAGCTTTTAAAAATAATTTTAAAAACCCAAATATATATTGGTAATATTTGGTTGGTAATTACCGTACCAGCCAATTGAAAGTCGGTTGGTAATGGTAATCCCAACTTTTCTGTTTTGATTACCATTACCATGCCGACTTCTTGAAGTTGGTACGGTATACCGTACCAATTATATTGGTTACCAATTATATTGGTTACCAATTTAATTGGTTCGGGTGGTACGTCTTGGTACGGTTTTCATGGAAAAATTTCCCCAGCCCTAGTTTCGACTATATACACCGCAAATCCCCACGTCCTTAAGGACGTGCAAGTGGGGTGAGAGCCACCCGAACCCGGACGTGCAAGCACGTTTTTTTTTTTAAAACGTGCTTGCACGTCCTTAAGGACGTGCAAAAGGGCACGTTCTTAAAGACGTGTTGCACGTCCTTAAGGACGTGCAAAAGGGCACGTTCTTAAAGACGTGTTGCACGTCCTTAAGGACGTGCAAGCCCGTCTAGTAAAGACGAAGAGGACGTGCCTCTTCGTCTTCGTCTTCATTCCACCAGAGAAATCGAGAGAGAGGGAGAGCGATCACCGGGGCTTGACCGAGAGAGAGACCGAGAGAGAGAGACCCAGAGAGAGAGAGAGACCCAGAGACATGGACACAAAAAGAGAGAGAGATCTCGAGGCGGCGGTGGCGGCCCTGGAGGCGGATCTGCTGGCGGCGACGGAGGGTGGTGGTGGTGCGACGGCGATGGAGGTGGAGGGTGGTGGTGGGGGTGGAGCATCGGGGGAGGCGGTGGCGGTGGAGCCGGTGGCTGAGGGTCTGGTGGTGCTGGCGGCTGTGGCGGCGGAGGAGGGTGGTGGTGGTGGGGCGGCGTCTGGCGGCGGCGATGGAGGCCGAGCAGTGGCCGAGGAGGAGGGTGGTGGTGGTGGGGCGGCGTCTGGCGCCGGCGACGGAGGCCGAGCAGTGGCCGAGGAGGAGGCGGAACCGCCGCGGAAGCGTCAGACCATTGAGGTGTCCCCGATCCCGACTCCACCGGTATGTTATTTGAATTACTTTTTGTTTGATTTATTTTTAGAGTTTTAAAATATAATTTGATAGATAATATAGTTTTATAATAGAAGTTTATAGAATATATGATTGATAATATATATTGTTTGATAGAATATAATTGAAAATATATTTTTTGATTTATTTATATATTATAATGTTTTTTTATAGTATATAGTTTGATAGAAACGAATATAGTTGTAATTTGATAGAATATAATAGATAGTATATATTCAAATACATAGAAAAAATTACAATTGAAAGACAAATAAAAAACATTAAAATATATAGGCCCATTAAGGACATAGAAAAAAATTACAATTGAAAGAAAATAAAAAACATTAAGGACGTGCAAGTACGTCCTTAAGGACGTACAAATCCTTAATCCGGATTTGCGGTGTATCTAGCAACACCCTTAACAGATGAATAGGATCCGCGCCCCGAAATCCATTAAATAGGCCCATTTTCATTATAACTGTTTTTTCATTTTAAGGACATTTTTTATTTGAACCATTACCCCTCTCTCTCTCTCTCTCTATATATAGGGTAGGGTTCGGGTACACACAACTCCAAAAATGAGAAGGAAAGAAGTAATTTGATTGGTCCACGTGTACAAAAGTGAATTAAAATTATGAGTCAAGCGCAACTTTTCAATTAATTAGTGACACCCACCCAAATTAATTAGTAGCACCCCATTCTCACTATACACGCACCAAATCAAACACACAAATTAATTGCATGCGCTAATCAACACCACCTAGTAATTAATTAGAAATTGTACGTACATGTAAAAGGGTTTACATTAACTTTTAAAACTCATTTTTTGGCATTTTCACTTGTTAAAAAAATATAAAAAATATATATTTGGGTGTAATTTAATTTTATCTACACATAGACACTCACTTTGTATACGTTTTGTTGAAAAAAAAATTGACAAGAAGTGGTTCAGACATTTTATTCACAGTGGTTCAACAATTTTATTCACAGTGGTTCAGCAATTTTATTCAGAGTGGTTCAACAATTTTATTCACAGTGGTTCAACAATTTTATTCACAGTGGTTCAACAATTTTATTCACAGCGGTTCAACAATTTTATTCGCAGTGATTCAGCAATTTTATTCACAGTGTTTCGACAATTTTATTCACAGTGAACCAATACTATTTATTTCATGAACCACTACTCCCTCCGTCTCGTAATACTTGTTGTTTTAGCTTTATGCACACTTATTAAGAAAACCTATATTTATTTCACTTTTATAGGTTAAAGTACTTAAAGTAGCAATTATTACCTATAAAAAGAACAATCATTACCTATAAAAATAATAATTACAGTTAAAACAACAAGTTTTTTTATACAACTTTACTACTCTAAAACTACAAGTATTACGAGACGGGGGGAGTATATATATATAGCTAATGGTTCAAATGAAAAAGGTCCTTAAAATGAAAATATGCTTAAAGTGAAAATGGATCTTTGGTTGGGCACGGACTGATTTAAAAAAAAAGTGGGCCGAACTGACCCAACGGGGAAAAAACAAAGCTTCCTCCTCGTTCTTTCCCGTCCAACGTCTTCTTCCGCTTCCAAAGAGAGCAACGCTGCCTTCCTCCAATGGCATCTCACACCTTTCCCGTCCTCTCCTTCTAATTGTGTCCCTCTCTCTTTGTCTGATTCCCGTCCCTTCTCGTTTCCGTTTTCGGAGCTCCATCAACGATGTTGCTGATGCTGGACCTTGAAGGCCATGCCGATGACGAACCACTGAAGCCGCCGCCCGTCGAACCGTCGTCTCTCTACTCTCGATGCGCCACCAGCAGCCAAGGGAGGTCTCCCTCTCCCTTCCTCTTACATGCGTTAGGGTCCGGCCAAACGCGAATGGAGCCGTCGGGAATCCAGATCGATTAGGCATTCGGCTTTAAGGAGACGAAATACGGAATCCAGATCGGCATCAAAAAGGTCTGGCTTTGCAAATTTGTTCGAAGCAAGTGAGGAATTCGAAGGTTCCCGTTCACATTGTATGTGCCTCCCTCCCTTTCATTTAGCTTTGTTTCGATTTGATTTTGATAGAGATTTGTGTTTTTATCCTTCTGAATTATTTAATGAGTTGATTGAAATTGTTGACTTGAACTTATGATTTTTTATTGGTGAAAATTGGATTGAAATTGGGCTTTGCCTCATTGATTTTCTATTGTCGTTAATGTTGAAATTTATTGGATAACAATAGGGAATTCTGTCATGTACCTCCTGAAATTGAGCAACTTTTGATGATTTTCTAAAGTTCAAGTGGAAGAGAGTGATCTTAGTCCTATCAGATAAAACTCTTCATGCAATGTTGAACTCAAATCATCTTGTATTGCTGAACATTCAAAGCCATTCTCTTGTCTTTTCATGAGGTAGGTTTATTTACGAGCGTAATTTGAACTCGAAAAGTGAATTTTATTTGTGGCCTATTTGATATTTTGATCAGCTCAGCCAGCAAAAGCTTACATCCCAAAAGGTCATTTAGAAACATCAATTATTTACACATGTATGTATCCTTTAGGAACAAATGGAAGGTGAATAATATATTTCATGATTCACTTATTGGAAATTGAGATTAAGATAGGGGTAGAGTCATGCATTTTATGTGTTTGATAAAATGCCTAGGAGAGAAATCGAGATTGAGGTATGGGTTGTTTTGACATAATCATTTTTGCCTTTGAGAGTCTATTTGTTAGTTTGTACTGAACAAAGGTTTGATATATTAATAGTTAATACTGCACGAGTTTGGAATTGAAAATTTGATAATGCTTTGTCTTGTAGTAACTAATAAATGTGTCTTTATGTACCAACATAATGTGTAGTAACTAAATGTGTCTCGCTATGACTTTGCCTGTGCTAAGGTGAATGGAAAGATTTATGCAGTTGGGGGCTATGGGCTTGATGGCGACACTCTCTCCAGTGCTGAGGTGTATGATCCAGATACTGACAAATGGATCCGCATTGAGTCTATTCGCCGCCCAGGGTGAGGTGGCTTTGCCTGTGGGTTCCAGGGAAAACTCTATGTCAGTGGAAGGTCAAGTTTCACCATTGGGAACTCCAAATTTGTTGACATATATGACCCTGAGATGCACAGCTGGTGTGAGATGAAGAATGGATGTGTTATGGTCACAGCTCATGCTGTGATCGGAAAGAAGCTCTTCTGCATGGAGTGGAAGAACCAGAGGAAACTGGCCATTTTCAACCCCGAAGAGAACTCGTGGAAGATGGTCCCAGTGCCATTGGCGGACAACATTGGCTTCAAGTTTGGAATACTGGACGGAAAGCTGCTACTGTTCTCGCTTAAGAAGGACCCATCATACCGAACCCTGTTGTATGACCCAGATGCAACCCCAGGGAATGAATGGAGGATGTCCGACATCCAACTATCAGGCGTGTGCTTGTGCAGTGTGACCATCAAAGCTTGATTAGGATGTTATGTGATGGTATGGCTGTTTATTTAATTTGCTTCAAGTGTATTATTCCATGTGGTGTTTGTTCATTTGTTGAAGACAACTTTGGTTAATTTGGTTTAATATGATTTCATGTCCTAGAAAACCAGTGTGAAAGAGAACTTGTTGGTTTGGTTCCTTATTATACCTTGATCTCTCCGGATTATACAACCGGAGGCCTTAGATATCTCATGACAGGTAGTAAAGCTTGATTATACAACCAACTGAAATAGGACATTTTTTTTTGTTAAAATTACTAAACGTAAAAAGAGTGACGTGATTTAAAGGTATTAGCTCAGAATGGTAGAGCGATGTGCCATGCACAAAGATGCGGGTTCAAATCCCACTATTTATGGTTCTTCCTGTTCATGAATAAGATTATAAAGTGCAAGAATAAAATGACAAAGTGCATAAGTAAGATGATACTACCTCCGTCCAAAAATACATGTCCCTTTACTATTCATGCACGTTTTTTTAGGAGTTAAAAACTATATAAAATATTAACTTTTTTATTATATTTTTTTAATAATTATAAACTTATTATCAATAAGTTTATAATTATTCAAAAAAAATAATAAAAAGTTAATATTTTATATAGTTTTTAGCTCCTAAAAATACGTGCTAAAAAAGTAAAAGGACATATATTTTTGGACAGAGGGAGTAAAATATAAGAATAAAATGATGAAGTGTATGAATAATAATATGAAGTGCGTGAATAAGATTATGAAGTTCACAATTAAGATTATAAAGTGTATAAATAAAATGATAAATTGTAAGAATAAAATGATGTAGTGTATGAATAATAGGAAGTGAATGAATAAGATTATGAGTGCACAATTAAGATTATACAGTGCACAAATAAGATTATGAAGTGCACAATTAATATTATAAAGTGCATAAATAAAATGATAAAATGCAAGAATAAAATCATGAAGTGCATGAATAAGATTATGGAGTGCATAGTTAAGATTATAAAGTGCAAAAATAAAATGATAAAGTGCATAAATAAGTAGATAAAGTGCAAGGATAAAATGATAAAGTGCATAAATAAGTAGATAAAGTGAAAGAACAAAGACCGATAGATGGTGATTCGAACTAAGGTAGAACGAGATAAAGACCCCAGGCCTCCTAAGAGGGTAGAAACCAAGTATCAACGACTACAAAGCCCGCCTCTACAACCTTACACAACCAAGCGGACAACTTGGAGGCACAAGGAGAGGACTTGTGATTACCAGGATCACCAAGCTCTCGCGAGGTTGATGAACTCAAAGCAAACCAAGCAAGATCAAGAACCAATTTGCAATCGATGAGCAATGCTACGAATCGATTGACTTTCTCACAGATGTGTTTCACACAAAACTGTATTTTTCTATATCAAAGAGGCGTAAGTTCTACAGATGAAGAAGGCCGGCTATATAACCCTAACAAGTGATTTCGGCCAAAAATAATAATAAAAATAATAACCTTAAGAAATTATTAAAATAACCCTAAAAGTTTCCTAAAATAGCTTAAGTAGAAAAGTTACTAAAATAGGAAATAGGGTAATGTTCAACCCTTAAAGAAATCGGCTCCAACATGTGATTAAGATGGTTCGACGCTCTTGATCCCAATGCACATGTAGGTCTTCAATGAAGGCTCGGGGAGTTGAACCGTGCTCGAGAATAAAGCGTGACTCACAAACATGAATGAGTCTCTCTGCAGCTTCTTGGCTCGGGCTTGAGTCATAGGTCCGTCTCCTAAGATGATTGGGGTGTCTGGAGGTGTAGAAGATGGTCCCGCATCAACCTCCCCTTCTTGGAAAGGATTCGACCATGAATCCAAGTCCTCATCCACAGCAAGATATGGAATAAGATCCGCGACGTTGAAGGTAGCACTCACGCCATAAGTTCCAGGAAGCTCCCGCTTGTAGGCATTATCACCCACCTTGATACAGGGTTAGCCGTGTGATGGTCCGATCTTCGACAACAAGCAAGAATTAAACACGAACTAATAAAGACAGCAAGATTCTCAACCAAGAAGTGGCAAGAATCGACAAGACTCAAACAAGACTCAAGAACGCAACAACTAGATATCAAGATTCGACCAAGAAACTTGCAAGATCGATCAAGAATAATCAAGAAACAAAAGAAACACAGCAAGATTAATAAGACTCGACACAACAGTATGAAAGACTCGAAATTTGTATGAAAGAATGAAACGACACGACCGATAAGGACTGAAACGATCTATGCAGAACAAGATAAAGACCCCAGGCTTCCGTAGAAGGTAGGAACCAATACCAATGACTACACAACCCGCCTCTGCAACCCTACACAATCAAGCGGACAACTTGAAGGCACAAGGAGGGGGCTTGTGGATACTAGATTCACCAAGTCTTGCGAAGTTGATGAACGGCAAAGCAAACCAAGCTAGATCAATACCAATATTTTCAATTGAAGAGCACAGCTCTATTCAATCGACAACCACTCATTGTGTTTTACACAAAAAGAGAGCTTTTCTTATAAAATTCAACGTGTCTGTTTAACATAGGATTGTCGGCAATATATAGCCATACAAGACTGATATTGGGCCGATTTAAGATAAATAAAAACTTAAAGGAATTAAATAAAATAACCTCTAAAGTTTCCTAAAATAACTTAAGTAAAAGAAATACTAAATAGGAAATAAATATAATGTTCCAAATCCCGTCAAAACCAGCAGTAGCTCAAAGAATGTGGATTTCGGCCAAGCTATAGGTCGAATCTGGAAAAATCTTCAACATCAAAGTTGTAGATATCTTCGTCCTTTTTCTAACAAGGTATGGCACGCCTCAATCCGATCAATATTGAATCCGTACGACCCATTTTACAGAGACGTCGAAAAACTGTCAAATTTTGAACGAGAGTCTAAAACGTCATTAACCTTTGGATCTCCTCCCATGGTGGAGCCTTCTTCTTCCTCTTGAGAAGCACATCATCCGAAGGTGTCTTTGATGGTCCCGCATCACACCTTCTGTAGAACCTTGAAAGGTCCATCTTCTCGTGGTGCAACCTTGCTCTTCCTCTCATTGGGAAACCTCTCCTTCCTCAGGTGCAGCCACACTAGATCCCCGGGCTGGAACGTCACCAATCTGCGCCTCTTGTTGGCCTTGTTGGTGTTGTACTCAGTCTTCCGCATGAGTTGCTGACGCGTCCGTTCATGTAGCTCCTTGAGGAACTCAACATGCTTACTTGTGTCAAATGACTCATTCTCTCTCATAGGATATGGAGTAAGATAAAAAGGGGTTAGTGGATTAACACCATATACACATTGAAATGGAGTAATTTTAGTTGAGGAATGCAATGTCCTATTGTAAGCAAACTCCACATGAGGTAAGACTTCTTCCCAAAGCTTCAAATTTTTCCTTATAATGGCTCTAAGGATAATGGTTAAGGTTCTATTGGTCACCTCAGTTTGGCCATCAATTTTGGGGTGACTAGAGGTAGAGAATAACAATCTAGTTCCCAATTTGTTTCACAAAGTACGCCAAAAATGACTAAGAAACTTAACATCCCTATCACTCACAATGGTCTTAGGCACTCTATGCAACCTAACTACCTCTCTAAAGAACAAGTCAACGACATTGGTAGCATCATCAGTCTTATGGCATGCTATGAAGTGAGCCATCTTAGAAAATCTATCCACCACCACAAAGATAGAATCCCTCCCCTTCTTAGTTAGGCATCCCAACAATAAAATCCATAGAAATATCTTCCCAGGGGCAGAAGGGATCGACAGTGGTGTATATAAACCATGGGGCATAAGCTTAGACTTGACCTTTAAACAGTCAATACATCTCTTAAGGCAACGTTTTACATCCCTAAGCATATGTGGCCAATAAAAGTGTGACTTAAGGGTATGATAGATCTTATCTCTCCCAAAATGACCCATTAAACCTCCACTATGGGCTTCATTCACCAATAATAACCGAAGAAAAGACCTAGGGATACACACTTGGTCTTTCCTAAATAAGAATCCATCAAAGATATAAAATTGGTCGGTAGGACCCTTATCTAGGCACTTTCCAAAAACTTCCCCAAAATCAGCATTATTAGCATACAATTCCTTAATGTACACAAAGCCTAAGACTCTAGAATCCAAAGTGGTCAAAAGGGCATGTCTCCTAGATAAAGCATCAGCAACCACATTGTCTTTCCCTTTCTTATACTTTATAACATAAGGAAATGTTTCTATAAATTCAGTCCATCTACCATGCCTCCTATCAAGTTTATCTTGGCTCTTAAAATGTTTTAAGGATTCATTATCAATCCTAAGTATAAACTCTCTAGGCCAAAGGTAATGAGACAAGCACCTTTGTCATATAGTTCTTTGTCATACGTAGAGTAATTAAGACAAGCACCTTTTAACTTTTCAGAAAAGAAGGCTATAGGCTTACCTTCTTGCATGAGGACTCCGCCTATGCCAACTCCGCTAGCATCACATTCAACCTCGAAAGGTCGAGTGAAATCAGGCAGAGCAAGCAATGGAGCTTGCGTCAACTTCTCCTTAAGCTGCTGAAAAGCGTCCTCCTGAGCTGGACCCCACTTGAACTCGCACCTCTTCTTCGTGAGTTCCGTGAGAGGGGCTGCGATGGAGCCGAAATCGCGCACAAATCTCCGATATATAGAAGCTCGCCAAGCCTTGGAAACTCCTCACATGGCCAATGTTAGTAGGCGTCGGCCAGTCCTGGATTGCTTTGATCTTCGCGTCGTCGACTCACAATCCACTTGAGCTCACTACAAAACCCAGAAAAGACACTTGATTATTACATAATTCACATTTTTTAAGATTGGCATACAAGTGTTATGATCTAAGTGTAGAAAGTACTTCCCTTAAGTGTGCTTCATGTTCAACATGTGACTTGCTATAGATAAGAATGTCATCAAAATACACAACGACAAATTTACCTATGAAATTTCTAAGCACATGGTTCATTAATCTCATGAAAGTACTAGGAGCGTTAGTCAAGCCAAAAGACATGACCAACCATTCATAGAGTCCAAATTTGGTTTTAAATGTTGTTTTCCATTCATCACCTTCCTTCATCCTAATCTGATGGTAACCGCTTTTTAAATCAATTTTAGAAAAGATAGAAGAACCATGCAATTCATCTAACATGTCATCTAAGCGGGGTATAGGATGGCGATATTTCCCAGTTATGTTGTTAACATGTCATCTAAGCGGGGTATAGGATGGCGATATTTCATCTAACATGTCATCTAAGATGTTTACTTTCGTAAATAATTTATGAAAACTAAGGTGAAACTCAAGGCAAGAAATTTTACCAAGAGTTGTGAAGGAGTAGATAATGTTATATGTCTATTTCATCCGATGTTGGCCTAAGAATCTTGGTTTAAGGAATTAACCACCATTGATTCTGTTAGCATTTTGATGAGATATTACTAAGTAAAAGTTTAAGTTGAACAACACTTTTATTATGTATAGCATTATGTGAGTTAAGTCTAATATTACAAACTTAGTGGGGAATTGTTGGAATATATTAGACTAATAATTAATTAATTTTCCACAAGGATTAGAAGAGGGGTTTATATTTTCAGTTTTTGGAAATTATGTGGTGTGGACACATGGCACAAGGGCTGTTACAGATCTGTGGTTCTCAAATATGTAGTTGGTTACTTTCCCGCCAACTGCCATAACCACATTAACTTCCTATTAACTGTAGTTTGGTGGTTATTTCCCTCTCTTATTAATACTCTAACTCAGTCTCCTTTACAAACAAGTTGAAGAAAACAATCAGATTTGCTGTCTGATTGTTTTAGGGCTTTGTTGTATCCTTAGGAGTGAATTTGTCTGCAACCCAACAACAACTAGTGGGGACAAATATCACTTAAAAGAAAGTGATCTTTTTCACGCCTCAAAGCACTAAAGCCCCCAATGTACCAACATGCACTACGTAAATTACTGATGTAATGCACTCTCGGTAGGGGACTAATTTCGTAACAAGTAAACCAGAATAAGATTGAAAACCAAAACAAAAAAGCATGTTCATGAGAGAGTTGATTGAAACCTCATCTAGGGTACATTGTTATGAAAGATTCAGTGAATGGGGCAGTTCCACGACTCCAGCAGGCATTGTTACTAAAACTTGCCAACTGCAACAATCAAACGCCAAGTTGTAAAATTAAACGAACAACTTAAACAGTTAATGATTCATGATAAAGGAAGTCACTAATTCTGTAAGAATGAGTAACTGATAAATCCTATGAAATATGGTTGGTCTTACTTAATTGTGGGTAATTTTTAAATTGAGTGTTTCCGCATATTCACAAATCCCTTTGAAAGATGTCATATGGTAAATCTCAACTGAATACCTTTTGTACACCAAAAGGTTTCTGATAGAAAACAGCACTAATTTTGAGTAGTTTCACGCTCCTTGACTCCTAAAATTTCAGGTTTACAAAAGGGCCTTTTCATGATCCAGAAATCAGAAAACAGTACTCATTTTGAATATATTCTTGTGTTTCAGCAAATAAATTGTTTAGTAGTTTCAAGTTTCTGCTAAAATTTCAGGAAAGGTGGGAAAACATTTTATTAACATTCACAATTAGACACACCAATTAGACTCCACATTTCACATCTTTTCATTATTACAGGTAACATTTAAAGAGCATAATGTTCCAAGAGCTTGGAACCAAAAAATAAATTGCACATTCATTGCAAATAAGCCTACAAGTGGAAAATGCAAGCACAAAGCAATCCAAAATCTAGATGTGTAAGGTAAAATTGCAGCTTTCCCCGATGTTAATAGATTCAGCCAATGTTATCACTTTGCATTTAGTCTAAATATAATGTCAGGGCTAACAGGAACCTGCAGAAGTTCCAATTAGAATTTGAACGTGTTCTATTATAACAATGCAGGAAAATATAAAATAAAGACTCTTCAATTTGGATCCAGCTACTGATGTCACAATTTAGAGTACAAGATTAGTAAAAACAAGGGGGAGGAAATAGGCAAACAGTACAAGTTCCTTCAAATGCTTACACATCTAAACGGCAGATCTGTCGAGAAATTATAAAGCAAACCCTAGTTCGAGCCTAAATCCGTGCAAAAGAGGCAAAATAAAAACGAAAGATGGAGAAGATGAATATTGAGGTTGGGCTCATACCTTGGATCCTTCCTCGGTTCAAAGGCCGAACTCATCTTTTCTTTTCTTACCATCAAATCTTAGTTGTATATTTTAAACCATTAAAACAATGTCACAAAGTAATCGAAACACAAGTTCCTTTCCAAAATCTCTCTTAAGCATTTCTACAAACACTTTAAAGGCATAAAAGAAAGGAAACACCAAGCCTCAATATCAAGACCCAAATTTGCCCAATCGTCAATCACAATCGCATAAATTTAAAATAATTCAATACAAATTACCTGCGATATCAACTTGTATAAATGGAAGAATGAAGTATATTGAAATAAATAAACACCACTTCCACCATAACAGAGTGCCTGAATCACATATGAGAATAAAAAGACCTGGGAAAAGAGGAACTCAATAATCAGAATGTAGTTTCAGTCGAAAAGGGGGAGAAATTGAATGGAAATGAAGAGGAAAAAAAACCCTTTATTTGGTAATGCAGACTTGAGAATACCCTAAATTGATAAAAATGTATGTTTGGCAATCATTAGAAATCATAATAAAAGAGACAACAAAAACAGACTACAAGAGGGAGAGTCCCTACCCTAATTCTAAAATTCATTAGAAATCATAATAAAAAAGACAAGGAAAACAGACTACAAGAGAGAGAGTCCCTACCCTGATTTCTTAGATTTCAAATCTGAAGAATGAACCCAAGCCAACCCCCAAAATTTCCCACAAATCCGAATTTAATTGATAAATGAGAAGTTCAAATCTCCCTAATTCAAAATCAATTTCAGATCAATCATAAAACATAATTAAAGAATTCGACATCTGACCTTGATTTCTGCGTTTCAAATCCTAAGACGAACCAAATCGGCTGTTGGAGTATGCTCAACGAGAAAGGATCGAGATGGTGTGAGATTAAGCACTGTTGGAGAAGGTTATAGATGGCTCAAACGATTGACAGATGGCTAAGACGAGAAGAGAGACCCTGAACCTGATTTCTTCGATTCAGTTTTTAATCCAAATAACGACCAAACTCGCTGGAGACAATAGCGAGATGAACCAACGCCTAGAGGAAGGAGGGAGATGGAGAATGCCTGGCGAACGAGCAAGATGGAGAAGACCGGAGATGGCGTCAGCGTACAGCCCTGTAGAAAGAGAGGCACCAGAAGAAAGAAAAGTGGAAAGGAAGGCGGCTAGAGAGGAAGCAACCCTGAGGCGGTGGGAGTAATACGACAGCGGAAAGGACACATATATCCCAAAAACAAAAAAATAAACATTTTTAAATTGAAGGTTTGAGGGCTAAATTGGTAAAGGAGACATAAAAAATCAGGCCCGTCAAAATTTTTATAAAAAAGCAATCAGACGGCCCACGTCTCACCTCAGATTCCTGCTTTATGTAGCAGTAATTTGGGCCTCAGATTGTATTTGGGTCGTATATATATGCAGCCCAACGATCCTTGTGCATCCTATTGTAATATTGACACCATGCAGTTCGGTCCTGGTTCAACCACTGGCCAAATCCTCATGAAATATGATTAGAATTTGATTATCTCTTTTGCTCACGGTAACGGCATCCAAAATACCTGAAATACAATAAAATACGAGTGTAGACTCCGAATAACAAATAATATAAATTAACTATAAAATATGCGAAATATGTATAAAAATAACCTAATATAATATGCAAATACATAACTAAAATAGACTCTATCACCGTGCCAATTGCAAATGCAGCAGTATTGATCAATTAGTTCCCATTTTGCATTTGCTTTTCGCGATGTTTCAACATCATGTTCTACAGGGAATGACATGATATTCTTAGGAGCAATTTCTTGAAGTGGTCTTATAGGATTTTGGTTTATAGTTCATTTGTGAAAATCTATTAGGTTTGATCAAACATGACAAATGGATCGGAGCTTAGTTGAAGTTTATAATCTTCTGATGTAATTAAGTTTGATAAATAACTTTCTTTGTAAAACTTTGAGAAACAAGAAGTAATGAAGTGAAAGCTATGTCGCAGTGCCACACTCTCCATCTCTCCTCTGCTTGAGGATTGGTTCAGTCCGCCTTTCCAACCTCACTCTCTTCCCAGCGAGACTAAAAGCTATGGCGCTAAGAGTTGTATTTCAACGAATCACCGGCAGAGACATCGCTTCCTTGCTCGGCTTCTCCAGATCGGCCCATTAACCACTCAATCGACTCTTTGACGGTGCCGCTTCCGTTTTCTCTTCTGGAGAATGAACTCAGTTCGGAATCCAGCGTTGGATTTCAACTCCCCCACTTTGCCTCCGACGGTGGATCCATGGAGCTGAAGACAATTCCCAAGAGAATGGTAAGATTTTTAACTTGTTTCCTTCCTAATTTGATCCTCGCGAGGATCAAATTAGGAAGGAAACAAGTTAAAAATCAGTCCTTCAGGTGCGTTGTTTACACTACAAAAAAAAAAAGATATTAGCAATGGCTATTTACCGTGGCTAAAAGTCCAATTGTCGTGGCCAAAGGGTGTTAGCCACGGCTGTAGCCATGGGAAACAAGCCGTAGGGAAACATGGGGTGACAAAAGAGAGTAGCAACGGCTATAGCCGTGGCTAAAGTGCTAGCCACGGCAAGTTGCCGTTGCTAAATTATTTCTGGGAAATTAAAAAAAAAAGCTACTTTTTAGCCCGGATTCTTCAGATCCGGGCTAAAAAGTCCCACATTTTAAAAAAAATAATATAATACACAAATAGTTATTTGTGCATTATATTATTCAAGCCCTTGCCAAAAAGCACTCTCATTTGATTCTTTCTAAAATCAAATATGCAAAATTTAACTAATTATACAACTTTACATTTACATATACATAATCAAACAAATTTACATATATATCAAAACATACCCAAACATATCAAGCAATCTGAGGTGCATATACATGGTATTAAATACATGACCCAATTCAATAAGACATTAAAATTTCCATGCTAAATTTTACATTTTCATCCCAAAAATAAGATGCTATCACATCTCTATCCTTACTTTGATAAACCACTGGATGCTATTATCAGTTTGTTTGAAATCTCTAACTAGCTTGACAAATCATCCCAACTCCACATACACCAAGGTTATGGTTTAAGCCCAATACTGCTATCAAGCAATCTGAGGAACATGTGTGATTCTTGATTCCCACAATGTTCTTCCTTGAATTAGGCAAGTACAATAAATGACGAAGGTTATGGTTTAAGCCCAATACTGCTAACAGAGACGATGGCATCTGAAACTCTTGAAAGAAAGTTTGATACATACTTTAATGATAAATGGGAACAAAACTTGGTGCATAGTTACCTAATGCTTTCAAAGCTCGTCTAATTGTCCTACTCTTGCCTTGCGCACTTTGCTCACCTCCCTTATCTGCCTGCACTTCTACACATACATCCAAGTTTAGGACAAGAATCAATATTGGTCCTTTTGCAGGGCTAAAAATATAACATTTTCTTAATACTAGGAGCAGACCGTGCTTAATTCGCACGGTGATTAAACCCCTTGTTTCTTGTGTATCTTTGAATCTGATTTAAAAAGATGAATTATTTGGAGAGAGAATGCTACGTAAACACTCTCATTTGAATCGTATTCCAGTCCAACTCTCGATAAGACAAGGGAAATTATATTTGATCATAATTGAAGCATTAATATGCACCTCTAATTATAGCTAGTAAACACTCTTAAATAAAAGAATAACTTGTAATCAGCTAACAAATACCATGTGCTTATATAGTAAAAATATCACAAATATGAGACTGAAAGATGAAGCTTTAGTAGTTGAATCAATAGGTGAAATCATTGCATTTTCCCATTGTTATAACCTGTTGCAATGAGAATGTTTCATAAACAAGGCCTCTCAACTGACATTTCAAGGATTTCAAAGGAGAATCTGTCTACTTGAGTAAAAGCCAAAGAAATCATTGCATTTTCCCCACTGTTATTACGGCCAAGTTACCCATATATGATGACAAGGCTCCAATCAGAGCCATATTTGACAACCAAACAAAATAAAGGACGGTTTCTATGAACTCAAACCCTAGAAACAGTAGATTGGAATTGCAATTCAAAACCTAGAGAGGATCTGTGACCAAACCCTGCTGATAAAGCAAACTGCCTCAATATTTCAGGCCATGTGAGGGGACTCAAGTGCCGCTGCCACAACTAGGACAATACGCGTAGGCTAAGGTAGCAATTGGGAATATATTATCAAAAAAGGGCAATAGAATCTCTTCCAACAAGTCAGCAAATAACTGGGATTTACAGGGATTTCATTTGGAAAATTTTCTTATCAAGAAAGAGAGACTCGTTACATACATAAGTGAGATAACACAATCATGATCCCATCTAGTGACTAGTGCAACATGAAGTCATGAAACACAAGAACGAACCATGGCTCAATAGGATGTTGTGATTATAAAAAAACACTTTGAGAGTATATAAAGAATCAGTTTATATTTCTATATATTAATGAGTGCTAATGACATTAAGGTTGCAATCCTGATTCTACACTTCATCACTTTATACCATAAATTAAGATAAAAGATATCTTACAAACAAAAATATGATAATTGTTAAATATCAAAACTGGAATTGGAATTGATAAAGCATGCATTTTCTAAATAAAAATTGAAAGGATAAGAAAGGAATGTAAACATGCATCAGGTGGAGAGGGTAAACTAGAGATAAAGTATTCCCATCCACAGCCCTTTATATAATATTGAGAGTTGAGACAACAAAAATCATGTACATGGCATGGTGAGGGTTTTCTGGGTGGCAATGTACAAGAAGCTCATGGTTTGTGGATTGAGATTTTTATATGTTATCAAGTATCATTATTTAAAGTGATATAGACTAATAATATATGACATTATCATATATGAACCAGGTGAAACATTACATGTTTATTGAAATATGAAAATAATCATTTGAGAAAATGACATTACCCGGATAATTCCTTTAACAAGTGATCATCAGGAGACCCAGGGACATCAAAGTGGAAGAAAATATGGCGGAGGAAATATACCAGGAGACACAGGATAATGACACCTTACCTCTCAATCAAGATTCAAATTCCAAGGTAAAGAGATCACAATTTCGTAAATATCTTCAAGCTGATTTTAGATTAAGATTAATTATGAAAACTCCAATTAAAATGAATGAAAACTCTAATCAGAACGAATGAACTCTAAGCCTCAATTTCCAGAACAAGCAAGGCCAAACCAAACCAATCAAATTCAAATTGAGAAACAAAACAAAATATCTCTTCTATCCATTAAAAAAAATTGAATGCAACAGATTACCACACAGATTATCCGTACATGCAGTAGATCGGGAAAGAGCGAGGAAGACAATTAACAAATAACAACCACGTTGAAAGGATTCAATTTCTTACTAGAAACCGAAGAAGCACGAAGGCCTTCTCTGGATCAGAAAGGATTCGAAATTTGAATCTGACAGCGAGCGAGCGAACGAGATATTGAAACATCGGAGATCTGAGGAAGGTGCCCGGGAACCACTTCTGTCGAGCCCTAACCACACAGTAATCAAGATTTTCCCCAAAGTCAAACCAAACCCTAACCAAACTGTAACTTTTCCCCAAAATCAAACCCTAACCACATAGCAATCAAGCTTTTAAATTGAAATGAATGGGATTTAAATATATTACCTAAAAATTGGGATGTCGGAGATCTGAAGAATGTGCCCCAGATCCGGGCGTGGGGACGAGCGGCGCCACGACGGCGTGGGGACGAGCGGCGCAACGACGGCGTGGGGGCGTGCGGGCGAGCGGCACCACGACGGCGCATATGCGAAGGTCTGATGTTCTGAGAGAGGGACGGGGTCAGATAGAGATGCAGAGAGAGAGGGGGGTCGAAAACTCAAAAAGATCTCAGTGGACAGTGGGAGTCGGGTTTTTTTTTTAACATATAAAAAAATAGTTTAGCCACGGTAACATCCATGCCGTTGCAAAATGATGTAATCCCATACTTACCGTTGCTTTGCCGTGGGAATAACCCACCCAATGGCCACGACAAATCCAAGCCGTTGCCACTATCCGTGGCTAATATTTTTTTTTTTGTAGTGTTAGATTGGTGAATTGTATCGTTGCATTCTTTGTTTGAATTTGAAATTATTCATCTATGGGATCTCCAATTTTTGTTAATTACTGTATAATTTATGGAGTACTATGCTTCGCCAGTCTCGATTACGGTTTATGGTTTTAGATACTCCCCTAAAAGGGGGGTTTAGTGATTAATGATAACTTAGCTTACTATGACTAATTGAGCAAATATTTGAAATGCAATTTCATTAGAGTTGCAATTTTTTTTATAGCGAAACCATGAAACGATATTTGCAAATTTCCTCAAACATCTTTTGCTCCAACTGAAATATTGTCCTATTGAGAGAAGAGTCAGCTTGACAACATCTTTCGGTGTTGTTGATGTGTTGTTTTATAGTACATTGACTCTGTTACAATGAGACTCTGTTAACATGGCCATGCCAGTTGCAAATGCAGGAGTATTGATCAATTAGTTCCCATTTTGCATTTGCTTTTCGCGATGTTTCAATATCATGTTCTACAGGGAATGACATGATATTCTTAGAAGCGATTTCTTGAAGTGGTCTTATAGGATTTTGGTTTATAGTTCATTTGTGTAAATCTATTAGGTTTGATCAAACATGGCAAATGGATCGGAACTTAGTTGAAGTTTATAATCTTCTGATGTAATTAAGTTTGATAAATAGCTTTCTTTGTAAAACTTTGAGAAACAAGAAGTAATGAGGTGAAAGCTATGCCGCAGTACCACACTCTCCATCTCTCCCCTGATTGAGGATTGGTTCAGTCCACCTTTCCAACCCCACTCTCTTCCCAGCGAGACTAAAAGCTATGGCGCTAAGAGCTGTATTTCAACGAATCACCGGCAGAGACATCACTTGCTTGATCGGCTTCTGCAGATCGGCCCAAGCCTTTCCCCTACCGGCGCCCATTAACCACTCAATCGACTCTTTGACAGTGCCGCTTCCGTTTTCTCTTCCTGAGAATGAACTCAGCTCGGACTTAAACGTTGGATTTCAACTCCCCTAGTTTGCCTCCGGCGGTGGATTCATGGAGCTGATGGCGGTTCCCAAGAGAAATGTAAGATTTTTAACTTGTTTCCTTCCTAATTTGATCATCGCAATCAGTCCTTCAGGTGTGCTGTTTAATTTGGTGAATTGTTTCGTTGCATTCTTTGTTTGAATTTGAAATTATTCATCTATGAGATCTCCAATTTTTGTTAATTACTGTATAATTTATGGAGTACTATGCTTCGCCAATCTCGATTAGGGTTTAGGGTTTTAGATACTCCCCTAAAAGGGGGGTTTAGTGCTTGATGGTAACTTAGCTTACTATGACTAATTGAGAAAATATTTGAAATGCAATTTCATTAGAGTTGCAATTTTTGATAGAGAAACCATGAAACAATATTTGCTAATTTCCTTAAACATCTTTGCCTCCAACTGAAATATTGTCCTGATTAGAGAAGAGTCAGCTTGACAACATCTTTCGGTGTTGTTGATGTGTTGTTTTATAGTACATTGACTATGGTACAATGAGACTCTGTTAACATGGCCGTGCCAGTTGCAAATGCAGGAGTATTGATCAATTAGTTCCCATTTTGCATTTGCTTTTCACAATGTTTCAACATCATGTTCTACAGGGAATGACATGATATTCTTAGGAGCAATTTCTTGAAGTGGTCTTATAAGATTTTGGTTTATAGTTCATTTGTGTAAATCTATTAGGTTTGATCAAACATGGCAAATGGATCGGAGCTTAGTTGAAGTTTATAATCTTTTGATGTAATTAAGTTTGAAAAATAACTTTCTTTGTAAAACTTTGAGAAACAAGAAGTAATGAAGTGAAAGCGATGCCGCAGTGCCACACTCTCCATCTTTCCTCTGCTTGAGGATTGGTTCAGTCCGCCTTTCCAACCTCACTCTCTTCCCAGTGAGACTAAAAGCTATGGAGCTAAGAGCTGTATTTCAACGAATCACCGGTAGAGACAACGCTTGCTTGCTCGGCTTCTGCAGATCGGCCCAAGCCCTTCCCCTGCCGGCGCCCATTAACCACTCTATCGACTCTTTGGCGGTGCAGCTTCCGTTTTCTCTTCCCGAGAATGAACTCAGCTCGGAATCCAGCGTTGGATTTCAACTCCCCCACTTTGCCTCCGGCGGTGGATCCATGGAGCCGATGGCAGTTCCCATGAGAAAGGTAAGATTTTTAATTTGTTTCCTTCCTGATTTGATCATCGCAATCAGTCCTTCAGGTGTGCAGTTTAATTTGGTGAATTGTTTCGTTGCAGTCTTTGTTTGAATTTGAAATTATTCATCTATGAGATCTCTAGTTTTTGTTAATTACGGTATAATTTATGGAGTACTATGCTTCGCCAGTCTCAATTAGGGTTTAGGGTTTTAGATACTCCCCTAAAAGGGGGTGATAGGGTCTATTTTAGTCATGTATTTGCATATTTTCTTAGGTTATTTTCATGCATATTTTACCTATTTTATAGTTAGTTTATATTATTTACTTTTCGGAGTCTACACTAGTGTTTTTATATATTTCAGGTTAAGATTATATGGATTTGAAGATCGCTCGTTGTTTACGGGATCGTAGTACAAATTGGAAGCCAAGGTGGGCCGGCTACATGTATGGAACCGGGCTGAAATTGCGTTTAACGGAGGCGTATGCGGCTCCAGGATTTGCATCTCAACATTGCTTATTAAGTTTTACCGTATATTTAGATAGATTAGATTATATTTAGATAGATTAGACAGATTATATATATTTATATTATATAATATTTAGGATAGATTAGGTGGGATACACGGTTGCAATATATATCATATACATTCATTCAAACAGAAGCCGTGACCGACTGACTCTTATTCCCTAAACCTTTATTATGTTTTGTCTTAGTTTTATGAAGATCTAAACTCTTCCGTTTCGTCTATGGATTGAAGCTTTGGTTTGATAAAGTTGTGAGATTTCTATTCTTGTTCTATTCCTATTGATTCGTATTGATTCTTTTGCGAATATTGTTGATTTCTTCTAGTCGGTACAACTAGTTGAGATTATTGCTAGGATTGTGTAGATTCCTCATAGAGAACCTTAATCCATAGTAGCAATCATGCCTTTTTATGACTCGTAGGACTAAATTGGTGTGTAGAGAATCAATTATATGTTAAATGTTGACTCGTAGCTTAGTGTTGCATGTATCCTGGTTAATCCTTAATCTTAATGCTACTATTAGGTTAAATCTTGACCGTGTTAGAGTTATCTAATTAGTAAGGGTTACTAGGACTCCTAGAACTAGTAATTTACACAAGATTAGAACAGGAACAATAATAGGATGAAAAGAGAACTTGAAGAAGAATCGAGGATCAACTGGTCAAACTAAAGTGGATATTTGTAGATGAAACTATCTTCTTAATTGTTATCTCCGTTATTTGTTTATAGTTTATTTTGTTTTCTTTCTTATTTTCACCACTCAAAAACCCCCTTTTCCTATTAATTGATAAATAAGCTTAACTTAGGAATAACTTGATTCTTTGTTTTGTGTGTTTATCAATTTATATATATCTAATTTGTTGTGAACCTGTCTTACGGTTCATAACACCCTTGCTACTAACTTTTAGGATGTTGAAGTTATTGCAGTTTGAAGGTGAAAACTTTCACCAATATCTTACCAGATTGCAGAGGTATGTTGACATCCGTAATTCACGGGGTTATCAATACAACATCCGAGATATGATTCTTTGCATAATTGATGGGATTACTCCTGAGACACGAGAACTTGCCAAGTCCATAAACAACGGAAGCGTTGCTGGTTTAGGAGTGTCGGGACTATGGGATCTTTTCTGCTACATGGGTGACCAATCGACACAAGAAGAGTTTATCACCACGTCTTTGCCACCAATGGAGGACTCTGTCATACACATGGAAAATGAAATCCAAGCCCTTACACAAATGGTGCAGGAGAATGGTGAGAAAATAAAAAACTTGGGGGAACAATTGAGCCAACTTATTCAAACATCGAGCGAGATAATAGCAGATCAAATGGCCGCCCCTCAAGTTGATAAAGAAAGTCAACCCATTCCGCCATCCCGTGAGACATTGAAAGATGCAAGAATGGAAGATCCTGTCGAAGTCATTGTTCTTAATTCATTGCCTCCTAGTTGGTTTCAGAACGAGGAGGAATTGTTCACAGATGACAACAATTTCTTTGACGATGGAGAAGAGAGTCTAGTGCTTCCTGACATGAAATCTCATGAGTCGTCGCATAAGGTTTCATGTGTTGTGTCTCCTACTCCATCCGATGCATTCATTCTCAGCTCCCCCGTTGATGAACCATGTCCTAGAGCCACCTGCTGAGGCTCGAGAGGTAATAAAGGTAAAATTTTGCAATTTGGAAGGTAACAGTTATTATGTTGATCATTTTAATTGTTATTTTGAAAAGCCACCAGTGGAACTGAACTGGTGGTATCATATTCCTTCAGTAGGGAGTCATAACGTTGATAAATTAAAAGGGTTTTTAACTTATATAGTATTATATAATTTCAATTTATTAGTGTGTTATGACATCTTGTGTAAGATGTGTGCACATGAATATGACAGACTACTGAGGGCTTTGGCAATGTCTGATTGGTAAGGATTTGAGATTAAGAATAAGTCAGGTTAATGACATAAAAATCATAAGTTAGAGTTTTCCTTTTTCTTTTTGATTAGGATTAATTTTTATATATATTTTTTTTATTTTCGTACAATAAAAAAAAAAGAAAAAATTAAAACAAAAAAAAAATTAAAAAGAAAAGAAAGGTCGAGCCTTCCTCTTTCCTTTCCTCCCTCCGCCGTCCTCTTTGTTCACCTCTCTCCACCGCCTCTTCTCTCTCCTGTTCACCTCGACCGTCGTCGAGCCAACCCCATCTTCGACATCGCCATCCCCATCCCCAATACCGCCCCGCCTACATCCCGCCACCTAGACACAGCACCTAAGGCAAGGGAGAGAACAGATGGCGAAGCATCAGCGGCGGCCTGGTCCCAGCACTCATCCAATGCCACCCGACGCCGCCTCAATCCTTGCCGTTGCCGGCTTTGATTTCAATCCCTGAATTTGTGCCCTCTATTCCAATTTCGGATAGGTATGTGCAGATATCTTCCCCCTGAGCTAGTTGTTGATGAATTTTAATTTTGGGGCTTTTCTGGACTGATTTTGTGCTCAATTGAGGTTGAACTGATTGAGTTGACGATTGATTGTGCTCGAGTTCGATTATTGTGGGTTGGGTGAATGCCTGATTTTGGTTCAAATTTTTGATTGAAATTGTTAAGTTGGTCATTGATAATGTGCTAAGAATTTTATTGTGTTGAACTGTGGGGCTTGATCATCTTCTAATGCTTAAGTCTATCATGCTTTCATGAGTTTTTTTTCATATACTGGATTGTTAGAATGCTTGGTATTTTGAAAAGGTACTCAGTGACTAGCCCTGATTTTGTAATTGGAATTTGAGGTGGAATTTGGCTAATTTCTGTTGCTAAAATTGATCGCTTTAGCTCATAGAAGTTCAGTCATTCATGACACTTATCTATTGCAAACAAGCTTGTTCTTTGTTGATGTTATACGTTTTGGCCAGTGATTCTTACAATTGAGTCCTTGAAACAGTATTTGCTAATTTCCTCAAACATCTTTGGCTCCAATTGAAATATTGTCCTGATGAGAGAAGAGTCAGCTTGACAACATCTTTCGGTGTTGTTGATGTGTCGTTTTATAGTACATTCACTATGGTACAATGAGGCTCTGTCGACATGGCCGTGCTAGTTGCAAATACAAGAGTATTGATCAATTAGTTCCCATTTTGCATTTGCTTTTCGCGATATTTCAACATCATGTTCTACAGGGAATGACATGATATTCTTAGGAGCAATTTCTTGCAGTGGTCTTATAGGATTTTGGTTTATAGTTCATTTGTGTAAATCTATTAGGTTTGATCAAACATGGCAAATGGATCGGAGCTCAGTTGAAGTTTATAATCTTCTGATGTAATTAAGTTTGTTAAATAACTTTCTTTGTAAAACTTTGAGAAACAAGAAGTAATGAAGTGAAAGTTGTGCCGCAGTGCCACACTCTGCTTGAGGATTGCTTCAGTCCGCCTTTCCAACCTCACTCTCTTCCCAGCGAGACTAAAACCTATGGCGCTAAGAGCTGTATTTCACCGAATCACCGGCAGAGACATCGCTTGCTTGCTCGGCTTCTCCAGATCGGCCCATGCCCTTCCCCTACCGGCGCCCATTAACCACTCAATCGACTCTTTGATAGTGCCGCTTCCGTTTTCTCTTCCTGAGAATAAACTCAGCTCGGAATCCAGCGTTGGATTTCAACTCCCCCACTTTGCATCTGGAGGTAAATCCATGGAGCTGAAGGCAGTTCCCAAGAGAAAGGTAAGATTTTTAACTTGTTTCCTTCATGATTTGATCATCGCAATCATTCCTTCAGGTGTGCTATTTAATTTGGTGAATTGTTTCGTTGCATTCTTTGTTTGAATTTGAATTTATTCATTTATGAAATCTCCAATTTTTGTTAATTATTGTATAATTTATGGAGTAATATGCTTCTCCAGTCTTGATTAGGGTTTATGGTTTTAGATACTCCCCTAAAAGGGGGGTTTAGTGATTATTGATAACTTAGCTTACTATGACTAATTGAGAAAATATTTGAAATGCAATTTCATTATAGTTGCAATTTTTTACAGCGAAACCATGAAACGGTATTTGCTAATTTCTTCAAACAACTTTTGCTCCAACTGAGATATTGTCCTGATGAGAGAAGAGTCAGCTTGACAACATCTTTCGGTGTTATTGATGTATTGTTTTACAGTACATTCACTATGGTACAATGAGACTCTGTCGACATGGCCGTGCCAGTAGCAAATGCAGGAGTATTGATCAATTAGTTCCCATTTTGCATTTGCTTTTCTTGATGTTTCAACATCATGTTCTACAGGGAATGACATGATATTTTTAGGAGCAATTTCTTGAAGTGGTCTTATAGGATTTTGGTTTATAGTTCATTTGTGTAAATCTATTAGGTTTGATCAAACATGGCAAATGGATCAGAGCTTAGTTGAAGTTTATAATCTTCTTATGAAGTTTGTAATCTTCTTATGTAATTAAGTTTGATAATTAACTTAACTCTTGGTTGAGGATTAGTTCAGTCCGCCTTTCCAACCTTACTCTCTTCCCAGCGAGACTAAAAGCAATTGCGGTAAGAGTTGTATTTCAACGAATCACCGGCAGAGACATCGCTTGCTTCCTCGGCTTCTGCAGATCGGCCCACGCCCTTCTCCTCCCGGCGTCCATTAACCACTAAATCGACTCTTTGACGATGCGTCTTTTGTTTTCTCTTCCTCAGAATTAACTCAGCTCGGAATCCAGCGTTGGATTTCAACTCCCCTAATTTGCCTCCGGCGGTGGATCCAATGAGCTGATGGCAGTTCCCAAGAGAAAGGTAAGATTTTTAACTTTTTTTCCTTCCTGATTTTATCCTCGCAATCAGTCCTTCAAGTGTGCTGTTTAATTTGGTGAATTGTTTCGTTGCATTCTTTGTTTGAATTTGAAATTATTCATCTTTAAGATCTCCAATTTTTGTTAATTACTATATAATTTATGGAGTACTATGCTTCGCTTGTCTCGATTAAGGTTTAGAGTTTTAGATACTCCCCTAAAAGGGGGGTTTAGTGATTAATGGTAACTTAGCTTACTATGACTAATTGAGCAAATATTTGAAATGCAATTTCATTAGAGTTGCAATTTTTTATAGCGAAACCATGAAACGGTAATTTCTAATTTCCTCAAACATCTTTGGCTCCAACTGAAATATTGTCCTGAAGAGAGAAGAGTCGGCTTGACAACATCTTTCGGTGTTGTTGATGTGTTATTTTACAGTACATTGACTATGGTACGATGAGACTCTATCGACATGGTCGTGCCAGTTGCTAATGCAGGAATATTGATCAATTAGTTCCCATTTTGCATTTGCTTTTCGTGATTTTTCAACATCATGTTCTACAGGGGATGACATGATATTCTTAGGAGCAATTTCTTGAAGTGGTCTTATAAGATTTTGGTTTATAGTTCATTTGTGTAAATCTATTAGGTTTGATCGAACATAGCAAATGGATTGGAGCTCGGTTGAAGTTTATAATCTTCTGATGTAATTAAGTTTGATAAATAACTTTCTTTGTAAAACTTTGAGAAACAAGAAGTAATGAAGTGAAAGCTATGCCGCAGTGCCACACTCTCCATCTCTCCTCTGCTTGAGGATTAGTTCAGTCCGCCTTTCCAACCTCACTCTCTTCCCAGCGAGACTAAAAGCAATTGCGGTAAGAGCTGTATTTCAACGAATCACCGGCAGAGACATCGCTTGCTTGCTCGGCTTCTGCAGATCGGCCCACGCCCTTCTCCTCCCGAATCACCGGCAGAGACATCTCTCCTCTGCTTGAGGATTTGCTCAATTGAGGTTGAACTGATTGAGTTGACGATTGATTGTGCTCGAGTTCGATTATTGTGGGTTGGGTGAATGCCTGATTTTGGTTCAAATTTTTGATTGAAATTGTTAAGTTGGTCATTGATAATGTGCTAAGAATTTTATTGTGTTGAACTGTGGGGCTTGATCATCTTCTAATGCTTAAGTCTATCATGCTTTCATGAGTTTTTTTTTCATATACTGGATTGTTAGAATGCTTGGTATTTTGAAAAGGTACTCAGTGACTAGCCCTGATTTTGTAATTGGAATTTGAGGTGGAATTTGGCTAATTTCTGTTGCTAAAATTGATCGCTTTAGCTCATAGAAATTCAGTCATTCATGACACTTATCTATTGCAAACAAGCTTGTTCTTTGTTGATGTTATACGTTTTGGCCAGTGATTCTTACAATTGAGTCCTTGAAACAGTATTTGCTAATTTCCTCAAACATCTTTGGCTCCAATTGAAATATTGTCCTGATGAGAGAAGAGTCAGCTTGACAACATCTTTCGGTGTTGTTGATGTGTCGTTTTATAGTACATTCACTATGGTACAATGAGGCTCTGTCGACATGGCCGTGCTAGTTGCAAATACAAGAGTATTGATCAATTAGTTCCCATTTTGCATTTGCTTTTCGCGATATTTCAACATCATGTTCTACAGGGAATGACATGATATTCTTAGGAGCAATTTCTTGCAGTGGTCTTATAGGATTTTGGTTTATAGTTCATTTGTGTAAATCTATTAGGTTTGCTTCCTCGGCTTCTGCAGATCGGCCCACGCCCTTCTCCTCCCGGCGTCCATTAACCACTAAATCGACTCTTTGACGGTGCGTCTTTTGTTTTCTCTTCCTCAGAATGAACTCAGCTCGGAATCCAGCGTTGGATTTCAACTCCCCTACTTTGCCTCCGGCGGCGGATCCAATGAGCTGATGGTAGTTCCCAAGAGAAAGGTAGGATTTTTAACTTTTTTCCTTCCTGATTTTATCCTCGCAATCAGTCCTTCAAGTGTGTTGTTTAATTTGGTGAATTGTTTCGTTGCATTCTTTGTTTGAATTTGAAATTATTCATCTTTAAGATCTCCGATTTTTGTTAATTACTATATAATTTATGGAGTACTATGCTTCGCTTGTCTCGATTAAGGTTTAGAGTTTTAGATACTCCCCTAAAAGGGGGGTTTAGTGATTAATGGTAACTTAGCTTACTATAACTAATTGAACAAATATTTGAAATTCAATTTCATTAGAGTTGCAATTTTTTATAGCGAAACCATGAAACGGTAATTTCTAATTTCCTCAAACATCTTTGGCTCCAACTGAAATATTGTCCTGAAGAGAGAAGAGTCGGCTTGACAACATCTTTCGGTGTTGTTGATGTGTTATTTTACAGTACATTGACTATGGTACGATGAGACTCTATCGACATGACCGTGCCAGTTGCAAATGCATGAATATTGATCAATTAAGTTTGATAAATAACTTTCTTTGTAAAACTTTGAGAAACAAGAAGTAATGAAGTGAAAGCTATGCCGCAGTGCCACACTCTCCATCTCTCCTCTCTTTGAGGATTGGTTTAGTCCGCCTTTCCAACCTCACTGTCTTCCCAGCGAGACTAAAAGCTATGGCACTAAGAGCTATATTTCAACGAATCACCGGCAGAGACATCGCTTGCTTGCTCGGCTTCTGCAGATCGGCCCACGCCCTTCCCCTCCCGACGCCCATTAACCACTCAATCGACTCTTTGACGGTGCCGCTTTCGTTTTCTCTTCCTCAGAATGAACTCAGCTCGGAATCTAGCATTGGATTTCAACTCCCCGACTTTGCATCCTGCGGTGGATCCATGGAGCTGATTGCAGTTCCCAAGAGAAAGGTAAGATTTTTAACTTTTTTCCTTCCTGATTTGATCCTCGCAATCAGTCCTTCTATTGTGCTGTTTAATTTGGTGAATTGTTTCGTTGCATTCTTTGTTTGATTTTGAAATTATTCTTCTATAAGATCTCCAATTTTTGTTAATTACTACTACATCCGTTGCAAAATATAAGGCATTTTGCTTTTTGGCACGTTTTTTAATGAGCTAAAAACTTAATGAAATATTAAATTTTTATTAAATTTTTTTACATAGTATTATACAAAATATAAGGCATTTTGTATAATACTATGTAAAAAAACTTAATAAAAATTTAATATTTCATGGGGTTTTTAGCTCTTTAAAAAACGTGTCAAAAAGAAAAATGTTTTATATTTTGCAACGGAGGTAGTATATAATTTATGGAGTACTATGCTTTGTCAGTCTCGATTAGGGTTTAGGGTTATAGATACTCCCCTAAAAGGGGGGTTTAGTGCTTTATGGTAACTTAACTTACTATGACTAATTTAGCAAATATTTGAAATGCAATTTCATTAGAGTTGCAATTTTTGATAGCGAAACCATGAAACGGTATTTGCTAATTTCCTTAAACATCTTTGGCTCCAACTAAAATATTGTCCCGATGAGAGAAGAGTCAGCTTGACAACATCTTTCGATGTTGTTGATATGTTGTTTTACAGTACATTAACTATGGTACAATGAGACTCTGTCTTCATGGCCGTGCCAGTTGCAAATGCAGGAGTATTGATCAATTAGTTTCCATTTTGCATTTGCTTTTCGCAATGTTTCAACATCATGTTCTACAGGGAATGACATGATATTCTTAGGAGCAATTTCTTGAAGTGGTCTTATATGATTTTGGTTTATAGTTCATTTGTGTAAATCTATTAGATTTGATCAAACATGGCAAATGGATCGGAGCTCAGTTGATTCCGATACAATGTTGTGTTATATATACAGTATATGTCATGAGGAAGTGATTTGTCTTTTTGGCTTGTGCAGGAACTGCGGTGCAGTATGGTTGCCGCACTTCAATTGTTGTGGCAGGCGCAAGGAAGGACCGATTGATAAGTAAATCCAAGTTGGTTCTTGAGCTGTGGCACCGAGCTTGAATCATTTATCGTTTCTCTAGGTTAACAGATTATACTCGCATTGATCTTTGAATAGAAACTACTTGTGATTGTCTAGCAGTTTTTTCGATTTTTTTATCGATGCTAAATCTTCCTCCCAAGTTCTTATAGCTAAATCTGCCGAATCTGTTTCCTTTTATTCACTTTTTTCTCTTTCAAGCATCTCTCCTATTAGTCTTGAGAATTTGTTGCATATAATCCGCCTACCCCAAATGTAATGGTAATCTTAAAGATGGTAATTTGCCCAAAGCTTTTATCTAGGACAGTCAAGGTAGTTGAGAATTTCGCATCTTCATTTATTAGTCACTAGTCCCACTACCTAGAATAAGCACGCGATACAAATAACTTTCTTTGAAAACTCTCATAATACTCGGTCACATTTGGAGAAATAAAGTCATCTCAAATAATGGCGGTTATATGGAGATAAGCATTGGATGAACAAAAAATTAACCTCCTTCCCTGACTCCCATACCTTGAATTTGTAAATAAAGAGCGACCATCCGGGGTTCGAACCGCGGACTTATGGGTACTACGCACAAGTCCTTTCCGGTGTGTCATTCCGGAATCACATTCCAATTTGTTTGTAAGCACCTTCTCAAGAAATTAGTGAAGCGGGTCAACACCGTTGTTTGTAGGCGCCTATCCGGAATCCAACTGAAAGACTGTCCTGATGAGAGAAGAGTGAGCTTGACAACATCTTCCAGTGTTGTTGATTTGTCGTTTTATAGTACCATTGACTATGGTACATTGAGACTATATCGACATGGTCGTGCCAGTTGCAAATGGAGGAGTGTTGATCAGTTAGTTCCCAGTTTGCATTTGTTTTTCGTCGTGTTTCAACATCATCTTCTGCAGGGAAGGACATGATTTTCTTAGGAATAATTTTTTGAAGTCGTCTTATAGGATTTTGGTTTATAATTCATTTGTGTAAATCTATTAGGTTTGATCAAACATGGCAAATGGATCGGAGCTCAGTTGAAGTTTATAATCTTCTGATGTTTTTGGAGGGTAAATTTCCATTAATTCATTATTTCATAGATAATGAAATCCCAATTATCATACACTAAAAATGTGTGTAAATTTTTAAGCATAGCTCAACCCCGCAAAATCGGGCCTTGGCTTACCTTTTTTTTAAAAAAAATCAAAAGAGAGGAACTAAGGGCCCGTTTAGAAAGGGTATATAGATATAGGATATAGGGTATGAGTATGAGATATAGATATCAAGATATGGGTATTGGCTATGGGTATGAGATTGATATCTAATATCTTATATCCTTGTTTGGGAAGGGTATATAGATATCATATAGGGTATGAGCCATTTTTTTTTTTTTATAAAAAAAAGAGAAATTGTTTAGCTAATGAACCAAAAATTGGCTGAAGAAACTTTAACGCATAAGAAACCAATAGCAACTCTAAAAAATAATTCACTCATAATTCTGATTTTGAACAAAATCACACCAACACACAATATCACACCTCTGATAGATTTGAAAAGGCTGAAGAATCTGATTTTTCAAAAAGGATTTTCAAAAAACCCTAATTACAGATTCAAATCTATCACAGTAGAAGAAGTGATAATCTCAGATTCGAAAATCACTACCAGCAAACCCTATAAACCCCAATTTTGCTCGTTTGCTGTTCAATGGAGGAGGGAGCCCCTTCAATGGAGGAGAAGAAGAATCCCTTCAATGGAGCAGGGGATAATAGCATATTCAAAAAAACGAGACTACTAGCAAACACTACATCCCCCAATTTCGCTTGTTTGCTGTTCAATGGAGGAAGGAAGCTCTTCAACGGAGGAGAAGAAGAACCCTTTCAATGGAGATGGGAGGTTCTTTTGCTCGTTTGCTCTCTTTCTTGTATGAAAAGCATTTCCTATATCCCCAAATTTTTCCAGATATCCAAAACTAAAAAAAACCCTACAATCAGCATATAGAGATATAAGATTGATATCCATATACTAATTTGTTCAGATATACCAGACAATGGATATAGATATAGGGCATCCTATACCCATATCCTATATCTATATACCCATACCAAACAAGCCCTAAGTTTTCAAGGAAAAAGAACCCTCCACTTAAAACAACCACAAAGGCAAAACAAACCTGAACGGGAGATCTATAAACTCTCTCGGAAGCATAGAAAAAAGATGCAGGCATAAATTGGGTATTAAGAAAAATCAGAAGCTACAAAATGGCAAGCTGATAACCAAATGAATTATACCCAAGCAATCTGTGCCTACTGCCAACAGGGAAGCAGACAAATTGAAACTCAAAATCAGGAGGTTCAACAAAAACAATCTCATATTACACTGGGAAACAAGCCTAAATCAAGAGGGCTAACTCAATTCAGACAAAAAAAATGGTGAGCTGAACTTACCCGTTAGAAGAGCTGTGGTTGCAACGGGGCTCTTGCAGCCGACGACAAGCTTTGCAGGCAACGGGCAAGCTGAAAATTTGAGATTCGAGGCTTAAAGCATTAAACCAAGTACTGAATTTCGATTTGAAATTTTCAAAATAGAAATCAAACATACCCAGTTGAAGGGCTTGGGTTTGCAGCGACCTTGAGGATTAACGATTCCTTTGAAAGGGCGACGGGGAGACTGGAATTTGAGCATAAACTATCAAAGCCTTAAACAAAACTTGGGTTGAATGTTCAAAGGAGCAAGAATACTTGGCCACCAAAAAAAAAAAAAAAAGAGCAAGAATACTTACCCGGAAACCCTTGAAGTTGAAATTCATCTGGCCTTGGTTTTTAGAGCTCTCGAGCCTTAGCTTTCTCTGTCGATTGCCCCTAAACAAAGGTCCCCAAATTACAAATCATCAAAAAAAATTAATCCAGATTAAGGGCCAGCCTAGCTTGGTTACTGTTTGCAGAAGCTCTCTCCGTGACTGTCTCAAGTTGCAGATCTTTGCTAAAAGCTTTCGATGGTCAGCTAGGGTTGGGTGCATCTGCTGAAAGAGCAAAGAGGATGGATAATTTGATCAAGTTGGGCCTAGTTAACAAATGTGAATTTGGGCTATGGTCAAATAAAAAATTAGGCAATTAATATCATACATAAATTAATATCACACATATCACATATGTATACGGCTTGAAAATTTTTTAAAGGTATATGTATGTATATGTTAATTACAAAAATAACCCACTAAAATATGCTAAGAATTATTTTTGGCACAAATTAAGAATTCGAGTTTAATCAAAATATAAAATTAAAATCGTCAAATATTCTTTGCCGATTAATTCTGGTGGGTCAATCTCAAATCGACTCCTAAATACAAACGGAGTCAAAATCTCAAATCGAATTTCACCAAATATAAACTCGGTCCTCTTAAAGAACTACGTGTAGACTTGATACTCTTTTACGAGTTACGTAAGAAATTCTGTATAAAATTTAACATGTACCGAATTCAGTCACCTTGCCCAAAAATAAATCATGTCCATTTTAAGGAACTACGCCCGATTTGATTCCGACTTGTCGGGTACGTAGGCCACCTGACATAAAGTTAAAGCTCGTCGGGTTCAATCTTCAAACAAAACAAAAGGATCAAACTAGTTCTTTCATAAGAACTACATAAGATTTGATCCCGTTCAAACGGGTATGTAGGAAGCTCGACATAAAGCTACAAGCTCGTCGAGTCCAATCACATTCGTCAAACGATCTAAAGATCAAAGCCAATTCAAATGGTTCTCAAAAGAACTACGGGTGATTTGATCCCGTTCAAACGGGTACGTAGGTAGCTTGACATAAAGCTTAAGCTCGTCGGGTAAAATCGCCAATAAAAAAATCAAATTGGTTTTCCAAACAAAATTACGTAAAGACTTGACGCCGTAAGAACGGCTACGTAGATAACCTGATATTAAATCCTAAAAATATATTGGTTACAGTCGTCAACCTCTAAATTCACTTTTAAATGAATATGAGGTTAAATCCTACCAAATTAAATCATTTCATATTTAGAACTACGGGTGATTTGATTCTCTTCTAAGAGATACGTAGGACACTCGATACAAAGCTTAGGCTCGTCGAGTTCGATCACCACTCTCAAATGATCTCGCGATCAAACCCAAATACAAAATTCATATTTGTCCCGAACTACGGTGACTTGATTCCACCAAACATGCGGATACGTAGGATAATCGAAAGGGGTTGAACTCAAATATTAAAAATTAAATAAAATATGTTGTACAACTATTTGCGCATTTTTTTTCCAACAGATGTAATTATGTTTGATAAATAACTTTCTTTGTAAAACATTGAGAAACAATAAGTAATGAAGTGAATCAATGTTGTCTCATAGCATTAGGTGAAGTCCTTTGTTCTGCAAAAGATGGTCCTCACTCTCATAGAGAGAAACCGCCCTGCCGCCGCAGTGCCACACTCTCCATCTCTCCTCTGCTTGAGGATTTGTTTAGTCCACCTTTCCAACCTCACTCTCTTCCCAGTGAGACTAAAAGCTATGGCGCTAAGAGCTGTATTTCAACGAATCACCGGTAGAGACATTGCTTTCTTGCTCAGCTTTTGCAGATCGGCCCACACCCTTCCCCTGCCGGCGCCCATTAACCACTCAATCGACTTGAAGGTTCGATAAAGTATAACAAAGTAGAATAAAGATACTCTAGAAGGGGGGTTGAATAGAGTATGCCAACTTTTCGCTGTCAATCTCAAGACTTTTGAAACGCTTGCAAAACTCTTTGGGAGTAAACTCAATTCTTTCGATTGTGAAACCTGAATCACAAAAAAGTTATACAATTCGAAACAAGTGCGGAAATATTGGTAAAGCAATAAGTAAAGAACACGACGAATTGTTAACGAGGTTTGACTCCTTAAAAGCTTAGTCCTCGCCTAGGGTTCTTCCACAACCCTAGGATTCAACCGGCTTTATTGATTCATAAAACTTAGGATCCTAATAGCTCACCGAGAAGCCTCTCTCCTATAAAATTGCAATCTAGTCAACTCACGTTCCCTTGGAGTCCTAGACCAATCTAGAAGAGCCCCACCTCTCTCAGCTATATAGTACAATCCTCTTACACTTCGTGGATCAATCGCCTAGTGCTCACTGTGTAACTCTCAAATGCTTTGAAACAAAATATAAGACTCTTAAGAACAAGCAGAGAGAACACCCTAAAGAGAGATCGTAAACTTGAGGGTTGAGTGTGCAATGTAGAGCGTCGATATTCGTAAGTGTCCGTCAGTCCTCTCTCTCTCTTCTTCATCTCCTTTTATACTTGATCAAATCGGTGCCATTTGAAGGAAGAATCTTTGCCCAACGTCTACTTCAAATCATGGCCAAGGATGGATCTTCGCAATCTTCTAAAGATGGAAACTACGAAGCCCCAATCCATCCGATTTGATTCTTCATATCTTTCAGCTTTAAGGAAGGAGATATCTCAAAATCTTTGCTGTATGGTTAGTATAAAATATGTATAATAATATTCGGAAACCATACATAGATAATATAAGATAATAAATAAAATACATACAATACAGGTTTTGAATTTCATCAATACAGCTTTAGCTTCAAGACCTTTGACACAAGCTTTGTGTCAAAGCCTTTGAAACCATTTCCGATTTTCATCAAGGGAGTGGAGTTATCAATCTCCCCCTTGATGAAAGACAAAACCTGTGCATCCCTATAACTTAGTCAAGCAAATATATCATATAAAAAATTGGACTAAGTACCTGCAGGGGTTAGACAAATGTTGGATCATATAAGTTCAAAACCAATGATAAAAGTATCCAACAAAATAAGGATAAGTAAGGTCTTCCAAGACCCTATAGTTCAAAAGAGTTTAAAGTCTAACCATCTCCCCCTTTTTGTCTTTCAGCAAAGGGAGGAGTATGAAAACAGTCACCAAAACAATTTCAAAATTTAAACAAAGAGTCATTCGAATCTTAACGATTAAGGCAAGAGATGTTTATCCGATTTAAAAAATTTCCACAAATAAAAATATAATCGGATAACATGCAATAAAAAGGATTTTCCCGAATAGGTAACAATAAAGTAAAGATATTTAAAATTCCTTTTAAAAAAATATTTGATCAAATATCTAAAAAGATACCAACCAAATATATGATCCGTTATATGTGCTCTACTGTTCAGTTCACAACCTTTGAAATGAGGTTCAAGGGTCTTGACACTGAGTAGAAGTTTTCTTTCGTAAAGGGAAAGCCCCCCCTACGAAAGTACATCCCTGTTAAGCATTCCGATTCCTCATCTAATGAAGGTGAACCTGTCTTCTGCCAATGGCTTAGTGAAAATGTCAGCCCATTGATAATCAGTTGAAATAAAGGATATGGACACATCACTTTTTTTGACATGGTCTCTAATGAAATGATGCCTTACATCAATATGTTTGGTCCTTTAATGCTGAACGAGATTCTTTGTAATGGAAATGACACTTGTGTTGTCACACTTAATGGGAATGTCTTTGAGGTCGATGCCAAGATCTCTCATTTGTTGGGCTATCCAAAGGATTTGGGAGCAACATGCTCCAGCTGCTATGTATTCGGCTTTGGCAGTGGAAAGAGCAACCGAGTTTTGTTTCTTTGAGTGCCAACTAATCAAGGATGCCCCTAAAAATTGGCAACATCCCGACGTGCTCTTCCTATCCACCTTATAGCCTGCAAAGTCTGCATCAAAATACCCAATTAGTGTAAATCTATTTGCTTCGGGTACCACAAGCCAATCTCCTTAGTGCCATTGGGATATCGAAAGATCCTCTTCACGGCCACGAGGTGAGATTCTTTAGGGTCAGCTTGAAACCTAGCACA
Source organism: Persicaria maculosa (assembly GCA_963922045.1). NCBI lineage: Eukaryota > Viridiplantae > Streptophyta > Magnoliopsida > Caryophyllales > Polygonaceae > Persicaria > Persicaria maculosa. The sequence goes on from OY998254.1 coordinate 69,365,789, forward strand.
CATGCAAACACTAAGCATGATGTCAGGTCTACTCGCAGTAAGATATAATAAAGATACAATCATCCCTCGATACTCCTTTTGATTGACACTCTTCCCGGTCTTGTCTTGATCTAAGGACAAGGTTGAGCTCATGGGTGTCTTGGCTGCTTTGGATTGATCCATCTTGAACTTCTTTAATAGATCCTTAGTATACTTGCTTTGGTTGACAAAGATCCCTTTCTTAGATTGATGAACTTGCAACCCCAAAAAGAAGTTGAGTTCTCCCATTAAGCTCATCTCAAATTCACTGCACATAATATCAGAAAATTCCTTGCACAGATGTGTTAGTAGCCCCAAACAATATATCATCAACATATATTTGGATAACCAATATGTCCTTTCCTTTGGTCTTGATAAAAAGAGTTTTGTCGATCAACCCCCTTTTAAAATCATTTTCTAAAAGATATTTTGACAAGCGCTCATACCAAGCTCTTGGGGCTTGTTTCAAACCATATAGCGCTTTGTCTAGTTTGTAAACATGATTAGGAAATTCCGAACTTTCAAAACCTGGGGGTTGAGCCACATAAACTTCTTCTTCAAAGAAACCATTAAGAAATGCACACTTGACATCCATTTGATATAATTTTATGCCCATAAAAGATGCAAATGCTAATAAAATACGAATGGCTTCAAGCCTGGCTACGGGAGCAAAAGTCTCCTCGTAGTCGATACCTTCCTCTTGATTGTAGCCTTGAGCAACAAGCTTTGCTCTGTTCCACACGATCTTACCATTCTCATCTAGCTTGTTCCGAAATACCCAACGTGTGCCAATGACTGATTGATGCTTTGGCCTAGGCTTCAAGGTCCAGACTTTGTTCCTTTCAAATTCGTTAAGCTCACTTTGCATAGCAATGATCCAGTCTGGCTCTTGAAGGGCCTCATCCACCTTCTTTGATTCTACAAGTGAAACAAAAGCATGAAAAACACATAGATCTTTAAGTTTAGAACGAGTTTTAACACTAGATGTAGGGTCAAAGATGATATCCTTTAATGAGTGTGATGAGGAGTATTTGAACTTTCTCTTGCTAGTCTCAGCTCCCTGGTTCGTCACATCAACATGATTGATTTGTGGTACATCTGACTCCATGGATATGTTGGGCTCAGTTACAGTAGTTTCTGAAGTCTCAACACTTTTGGATTGGTCGCCAAGGGCTTTGGACTGAGCTTCAAGACCTTGGGCCAATTCCTCAGTATTAAGAATATGATCCTGCATGTTCCTCTTCTCTCGTGTGCATGCTTTGCACATCTCAATACCTTTGAAGTCCATCTCATGTAGTCCTCTTACAAGCCCTTTGGACACAAGCTTTTGTAGTGTATGTGGGTTTACATGACCGAGTCTCCTGTGCCAGAGCTTTGGATCGTGCGTCAAAGCCTTTAGGCAGGTTAAACTTCCTTGTGCCACTTGCTCAGCATTCACGGCATAGATGTTGTTATAGGGATAGGCAGTTAGAACTATTTCACCTGTATCTTCTCTGCGCACTAAACATCTTTTCTTGTTAAATCCAACATCATTACCATTATCACATAGTTGAGAAACACTAAGAAAATTATACTTCAAATCATTAACAAGATAAACATTTTTAATGATGTGGTTAGGATCACTCCCAACACTACCGATACCAACAATGTCACACTTTCCTTTGTCAACAAGAGTGATTGTTCCAGTGGATTGCTTCTTTAGTTCATGGAAGAGAGACCTCTTCCCACTCATATATCTAGAGCATCCACTATCAATAATCCATTTTTGCTCTTTCACCTTGGTGATCTCCTGCAAAACAAAAATCAACCTTTGCGGCTAGACCAATGAGCAAATTTAGATTCTTTATTGGGATAAACCATATTTGGTAAAATAGTGCCTTTGGGGACCCAAACTTGCGTTATCCGTTCTTTTCTCAAGCGAACAGGAAATGTATTGTGAATAATATGAGGATCCTTTCTTCTATAGGGGCAGGTCTCTCTTACATGTCCCTTTCTTGTATAGTGGTGACATATAGGAGAGGTTCTGCTTCCTTTTGCCTTTACAAAAGTGGTAATGTGTTGCTTCTTTAAAAACCTCGGGTTGTAACCAATACCACTTCTGTTTAGAGAACTTTGTTGCTCACCCAACATACTATCAAGAGTGCCCTTGAACTTGGTAAAACTTATGAAAATTGGAAATCGAGATTTAGATCTTAACAACCATAGATTTATTACTCCACTCCCTTGATGAAAATCGGAAATGGTTTCAAAGGCTTTGACACAAAACTTGTGTCAAAGGTCTTGAAGCTAAAGCTGTATTGATGAAATTTTAAACCTGTATTGTATGTATTTTATTTATTATCTTATATTATCTATGTATGGTTTCCGAATATTATTATACATATTTTATACTAACCATACATCAAAGATTTTGAGATATCTCCTTCCTTAAAGCTGAAAGATATGAAGAATCAAATTGGATGGATTGGGGCTTTGCAGTTTCCATCTTTAGAAGATTGCAAAGATCAATCCTTGGCCATGATCTGAAGTAGCCGTTGGGCAAAGATTCTTCCTTCAAATGGTGCTGATTTGATCAAGTATAAAAGAAGATGAAGAAGAGAGAGAGGACTGACGGACACTTACGAATATCAACGCTCTACATTGCACACTCAGCCCTCATGTTTACGATCTCTCTTCAGCGTGTTCTCTCTGCTTGTTCTTAAGATTCTTATATTTTGTTTCAAAGCATTTGAGAGTTACATAGTGAGCTTATAGGATATATTCTGAGAGAGTGTTATACTCGAGAGTTTATAACTCAGGAAGTGAGCACTAGGCGATTGATTCACGAAGTGTAAGAGGATTGTACTAGATAGCTGAGAGAGGTGAGGCTCTTCTTGATTGGTCTAGGACTCCAAGGGAACGTGAGTTCACTAGATTGCAATTGTATAGGAGAGAGGCTTCTCAGTGAGCTATTAGGATCCTAAGTTTTGTGAATCAATAAAGCCGGTTGAATCCTAGGGTTGTGGAAGAACCCTAGGCGGGGACTAAGCCTTTAAGGAGCCGAACCTCGTTAACAATTCGTCGTGTTCTTTACTTATTGCTTTACCAATATTTCCGGACTTGTTTCGAATTGTATAACTTTGTTGTGATTCAGGTTTCACAATCGAAAGAATTGAGTTTACTCCCAAAGGGTATTGCAAGCATTTCAAAAGTCTTGAGATTGACAGCGAAAAGTTGGCATACTCTATTCAACCCCCCTTCTAGAGTATCTTTATTCTACTTTGTTATACTTTATCGAACCTTCAAGTCGATTGAGTGGTTAATGGGCGCCGGCAGGGGAAGGGCGTGGGCCGATCTGCAGAAGTTGAGCAAGAAAGCGATGTCTCTACCGGTGATTCGTTGAAATACAGCTCTTAGCCCCATAGCTTTTAGTCTCGCTGGGAAGAGAGTGAGGTTAGAAAGGCGGACTAAACCAATCCTCAAGCAGAGGAGAGATGGAGAGTGTGGCATTGCGGTGGCAGGGCGGTTTCTCACTATGAGAGTGAGGACCATCTTTTGCAGAACAAAGGACTTCACCTAATGCTATGAGACAACATTGATTCACTTCATTACTTCTTGTTTCTCAATGTTTTACAAAGAAAGTTATTTATCAAAATTAATTACATCTGTTGGAAAAAAAATGCGCAAATAGTTGTACAACACATTTTATTTAATTTTTAGAGTTCGACCCCTTTCGGTTATCCTCTTGATTCGAAGTCGTATCGATACCAAGATTTAAGTGGTTTTAGGGATTTTAGCTGCACCCGAGTTTTAGCGGGTTGCCTACGTATCTCTTGGAAGAGAATCAAGCCTTACGTAGTTCAGAGTATTTTGGATTTTTTGTTTGGTTTGATTTGGATTTGGTTTCGTTTTCTTATATGCATTATAGGATGAAATTCAAGCCCACCTTCTAGGAAGGGTATCTCGAACAACACTTCACTCGAGTAACTTGAGCCCACCTTCTCGGAAGGGTAACTCAAGTAACCCGCCTATCATTTGCATAGAAAACGATTTGGCTTTGATGTAGTGTTTGATTTGACTTAGAGGTTTGACTTAAAGGTCAATTTGGGGATGGTGGATTTTGATTTTGATTGTTGGTCGTGATCAAACTCGACGAGCGGAAGCTTTGTATCGAGTTAGAGTGAGCGCTTTGGTTTTGATGGAAAATTTGACATTTGGGACGACTAGAGCCGACAAATGAATTTGGAAAGGTTTGTTTGAAAGTTTGGGTGTAATTGGACTCGATGAGAATTTAATTTACATCGAGTTTCCTACGAATCCGCATGTTTGGTGGAATCAAGTCACCGTAGTTCAGGACAAATATGAATTTTGTATTTGGGTTTGATCGCGAGATCATTTGAGAGTGGTGATCGAACTCGATGAGCACAAGCTTTGTATCGAGTCAGAATGGACAATTTAAATTTGTTTTTGGCGATTGAACTCGACGAGCCTTGGCTTTGTATCGAGTGTCCTACGTATCTCTTAGAAGAGAATCAAATCACCCGTAGTTCTAAATATGAAATGATTTAATTTGGTAGGATTTAACCTCATATTCATTTAAAAGTGAATTTAGACCTGACATCATGCTTAGTGTTTGCATGTGTGCTAGGTTTCAAGCTGACCCTAAAGAATCTCACCTCATGGTTGTGAAGAGGATTTTTCGATATCTCAATGGCACTAAGGAGCTTGGCTTGTGGTACCCGAAGCAAAGAGATTTACACTAATTGAGTTTTCTGATGCAGACGTTGCAGGCTATAAGGTGGATAGGTAGAGCATGTTAGGATCTTGCCAATTTTTAGGGGCATCCTTGATTAGTTGGCACTCAAAGAAACAAAACTCGATTGCTCTTTCCACTGCCAAAGCCGAATACATAGCAGCTGGAGCATGTTGCTCCCAAATCCTTTGGATAGCCCAACAAATGAGAGATCTTGGCATCGACCTCAAAGACATTCCTATTAAGTGTGACAACACAAGTGTCATCTTCATTACAAAGAATCCCGTTCAGCATTCAAGGACCAAACATATTGATGTAAGGCATCATTTCATTAGAGACCATGTCGAAAAAGGTGATGTGTCCATATCCTTTATTTCAACTGATTATCAATGGGATGACATTTTCACCAAGCCATTGGCAGAGGACAGGTTCACCTTCATTAGATGAGAAAACGGAATGCTTAACAGGGATGCACTTTCGTAGGGGGAGCTTTCCCTTTACGAAAGAAAACTTCTACTCAGTGTCAAGACCCTTGAACCTCATTTCAAAGGTTGTGAACTGAACAAAAGAGCACATATAACGGATCATATATTTGGTTGGTATCTTTTTAGATATTTGATCAAATATTTTTTTAAAAGGAATTTTAAATATCTTTACTTTATTGTTACCTATTCGGGAAAATCTTTTTTATTGCATGTTATCTGATTATATTTTTATTTGTGGAAATTTTTTAAATCGGATAAACATCTCTTGCCTTAATCGTTAAGATTCGAACGGCTCTTTGTTTAAAATTTGAAATTGTTTTGGTGACTGTTTTCATATTCCTCCCTTTGTTGAAAGACAAAAAGGGGGAGATAGTTAGACTTTAAACTGCTTTGAACTATAGGGTCTTGGAAGACCTTATTTTGCCTTATTTTGTTGGATACTTTTATCATTGGTTTTGAACTTATATGATCCAACATTTGTCTAACCCCTGCAGGTACTTAGTCCAATTTTTTATATGATATACTTGCTTGATTAAATTATAGGGATGCACATGTTTTGTCTTTCATCAAGGGGGAGATTGATAACTCCACTCCCTTGATGAAAATCGGAAATGGTTTCAAAGGCTTTGACACAAAGCTTGTGTCAAAGGTCTTGAAGCTAAAGTTGTATTGATGAAATTCAAAACCTGTATTGTATGTATTTTATTTATTATCTTATATTATCTATGTATGGTTTCCGAATATTATTATACATATTTTATACTAACCATACAGCAAAGATTTCGAGATATCTCCTTCCTTAAAGCTGAAAGATATGAAGAATCAAATCGGATGGATTGGGGCTTCGTAGTTTCCATCTTTAGAAGATTGCGAAGATCAATACTTGGCCATGATCTGAAGTTGCCGTTGGGCAAAGATTCTTCCTTCAAATGGAGCCGATTTGATCAAGTATAAAAGGAGATGAAGAAGAGAGAGAGGAATGACTGACACTTACGAATATCAACGCTCTACATTTCACACTCAACCCTCAAGTTTACGATCTCTCTTCAGCGTGTTCTCTCTGCTTGTTCTTAAGATTCTTATATTTTGTTTCAAAGCATTTGAGAGTTACACAGTGAGCTTATAGGATATATTCTTAGAGAGTGTTATACTCGAGAGTTTATAACTCAGGAAGTGAGCACTAGGCGATTGATTCACGAAGTGTAAGAGAATTGTACTAGATAGCTGAGAGAGGTGAGGCTCTTCTACATTGGTCTAGGACTCCAAGGGAACGTGAGTTGACTAGATTGCAATTGTATAGGAGAGAGGCTTCTTGGTGAGATATTAGGATCCTATGTTTTATGAATCAATAAAGTCGGTTGAATCCTAGGGTTGTGGAAGAACCCTAGGCGGGGGCTAAGCCTTTAAGGAGCCGAAACCTCGTTAATAATTCGTCGTGTTCTTTACTTATTGCTTTTCCAATATTTACGCACTTGTTTCGAATTGTATAACTTTGTTGTGATTCAGGTTTCACAATCGAAAGAATTGAGTTTACTCCCAAAGGGTTTTGCAAGCGTTTCAAAAGTCTTGAGATTGACAGCGAAAAGTTGGCATACTCTATTCAACCCCCATTCTAGAGTATCTTTATTCTACTTTGTTATACTTTATCAAACCTTCACGACTCTTTGACGGTGCCGCTTCCGTTTTATCTTCTTGAGAATGAGCTCAGCTCGAAATCCAGCGTTGGATTTCAACTCCCCCACTTTGCCTCCGGCGGTGGATCCATGGAGCTGATGGCAGTTCCCAAGAGAAAGGTAAGATTTTTAACTTGTTTCCTTCCTGATTTGATCCTCGCAATCAGTCCTTCAGGTGTGTTGTTTAATTTGGTGAATTGTTTCGTTGCATTCTTTGTTTGATTTTTGAAATTATTCATCTATGAGATCTCTAATTTTTGTTAATTACTGTATAATTTATGGAGTACTATGCTTCTCCAGTCTCGATTAGGGTTTAAGGTTTTAGATACTCCCCTAAAAGGGGAATTTATTGATTAATGATAACTTAGCTTACATGACTATATGAGCAAATATTTGAAATGCAATTTCATTAGATTGCAATTTTTGTTAGCGAAACCATGAAACGATATTTGCTAATTTCCTCAAACATCTTTTGCTCCAACTGAAATATTGTCCTGATGAGAGAAGAGTCAGCTTGACAACATCTTTCGGTGTTGTTGATGTGTTGTTTTACACTACATTGACTATGGTACAATGAGACTCTGTCGACATGGCCGTGCCAGTTGCAAATGGAGGAGTATTGATCAATTAGTTCCCAGATTGCATTTACTTTTCGCGATTTTTCAACAACATGTTCTACAGGGAATGACATGATATTCTTAGGAGCAATTTCTTGATGTGGTCTTATAGGATTTTGGTTTATAGTTCATTTCTGTAAATCTATTAGGTTTGATCAAACATGGCAAATGTATCGGAGCTCAGGTGAAGTTTATAATCTTCTGATGTAATTAAGTTTGATAAATATATTTCTTTGTAAAACTTTGAGAAACAAGAAGTAATGAAGTGAATCAATGTTGTCTCATAGCATTAGGTTGGTTGGTGGATTGTACTAAATCTTTTCAATTAAAATTTTGGTCGGGTTATTTATTCCTTGTCTTCTTTCGTTCTAGTTATTTTCATGACATCTTATGAGTTATGTGGAAGGTGTTGGTGGAAAAACGATGCATATTCTGTAGGGGTGGGCACAAATCCCGCAAATCCCGGTCCCATTCCGGACCCGTCCCGGTCCCGTCTCGGTCCCGGTGGGATTTAAAAAAAAAATAGTAAATCCCGTCCCGGTCCCGTCCCGCAAAAATTATGCGGGACGGGACGCGGAACGACCCGTCTCAATCCCGCAAATCCCGTCCCGTCCCGCATATATAGTAATAATAATACATTATGTTATACATACTATAATATATTATATATATATATATATATAGATTACATACACTTGTAAGTATACAGTGTATATGCATACATATATACACAGTCACACTTGTAAGTATACAGTGTAAATCGCAAAATATATATGCATACATATAAAATCTATATATAGATTACACTTGTAAGTATATAGTGTAAATCGCAAAATATAAAGGAAATTTTTAACTTTTTATAATATTTTTTATTTGAGGGACAAGGCCCGTCCCGTCCCGGTTCCGTCCCGTCCCGCGAGGGATAAGGCTCGTGTGGGACGAAGAAAAAAAGAGTAAATCCCGTCCCGCAAAAATTACGCGGGACGGCACGCGGGACGATCTCCGTCCCGTCCCGCGCCCACCCCTAATATTCTGTATGAATTATCAACTTCATTTATGGTGACATTTGCTGTTGTTTTATGTTTGTTCGGAACTTTTGGATGATGTTACCAATTTCATTGTTGTATTGGTCCTTCAGAGTTTGTTCAGAACTTTAGATGATGTTACCAATTTCATTTATTTGCAGTGCAGCATACATGAAGCAAGAATGTTACTTACAAATCTCGTGGTATAGGTTTCTCCTCATAAAAGAGGCATCAGAAATGGTCTGAAGGCCCTGAAACCCATTCCAGTGATAATCCGTTGGAAGTAAGGTGTTATCTAATGAACAAGAAAGAACTGAGCATTTTTCTTGGGGTTTGGGTGGTGAAGTATTATTTCAATAAAACATGGAGAGTTAATAAGGCTTGTCTGTTATTGTCTTGTTTTGATCTCATCGCACATATCTGTAAGATGTGTGAGATACTGTGTTATATACAATATTCGTCATGAGGAAGTCATTTGTCGTTTTGGCTTGTGCAGGAACTGCGGTGCAGTAAGGTTTCCACACTTCTATTGTTGTGGCGGGCGCAAGGAAGGACCGATTGAGAAGTGAATCCAAGTTGGTTCTTGAGCTATGGCACCGAGCTTGAATCATTTATAGTTTCTCCAGGTCAACAGATTATACTCGCATTGATCTTTGAACAGGAAATAATCATGATTGTCTAGCAGTTTTTGGATTTTTTTACCGATGCTAAATCTTCCTCCAAGTTCTTATAGATAAATCTGCTGAATCTGTTTCCTTTGTTCTTACTTTTTTCTCTTTCAAGCATCTCTCTTATGTGTGTTGAGAATTTGTTGCATATAATCTGCCTACCCCAAATGTAATGGTAATCTTGAAGATGGTAATTTGCCTAAAGCTTTTATCTGGGACACTCAAGGTAGTTGAGAATTTCGCATCTTCATTCAGTTGTCACTAGTCCCACTACCTGGAATAAGCACGCGATACAAATAACTTTCTTCGAAAACTCTCATAATACTCGGTCACATTTGGAGAAATAAAGTTATCTCAAATAATGGTTGTTATATGGAGATAAGCATTGGATGAACAAAAAATTAACCTCATTCCCAGACTCCCATACCTTGAATTTGTAAATAAAGAGTGACCATCCAGGGTTCCAATCGGGGACCTATGGGTACTACACACAAGTCCTTTCCGGTGAGCCATTCCGGAATCCCATTCCAATTTGTTTGTAAGCACCTTCTCAAGGAATTAGTGAGGCGGATCAACACCGTTGTTTGTAGGTGCCTTTCCGGAATCCAACTGAAACACTATCCCGATGAGAGAAGAGTCAGCTTGACAACATCTTCCGGTGTTGTTGATTTGTTGTTTTACAATACCATTGACTATGGTACAGTGAGACTATATCGGCATGGCCGTGCCAATTGCAAATGAAGGAGTGTTGATCAGTTAGTTCCCAGTTTGCATTTGCTTTTCGCCGTGTTTCCACATCATGTTTGATACGTTTGTGATACCCGATCCTTCGCCTGTGGGCTCGGAATCATGAACCCCAAACTTGTTGATGGCCCGATCTTGCAATTATTCTTGATATTCTTGATGTTTACAAGCAATTACAATTAAAGGGTTCGAACTATTGCGAAAGAAACAAATAAGAACAAACAACAAAGTAACAAGAACCAACAAAGGAAACACCGACGGAAGCAAAGCAGCAGCGACGGTCGCTGGAATGGCCGCGGGGCAGCCAAGGGAGTCGCGGGGCGGCCCTGACAATGGCGACGGTTCTGGGTAGACTCAGCGACGGTTTCTCAGGATGAGTTTCTCCTTTGTGTATGGTTTGGGATTGTGTTTAGATCTTTGTTTGGTATCGGATGAGCAAGAACATAAATTGATTGCAAAGGCTTTTGGATTGGGAATCGAGGGAACCTTTTAATCCTTAAAAGGGTTCCTCAATTATAATTCCAATCTAATTTTTATTGAATGTAAAACATGAGTTTAAATAGACAATATACCAATTCTATCTTGTGCAAAATATAGAGTTTTGGTAACTAAAGATAAATTAAATAATCTATAGATATGTAAATCTTTCTTAAGATAAGTAAATCTAACTAAGGATAGAAAATTAACAACTTGGTGGACAAGAATTATATCTAGAAGAGATATAATTATTTCCACATTATTTTCCTAAATTCATACAATAATTAAATCTAATTTAATTAAATAAATTCGAAAATAATTAAATAATTATCTAGAAATTCGTCCAAACAGTGACAGCTGTAAAGATGATGATTTTCGGCCATTCTCGAGATCGATTCTGGAGAAACCTTCAACAACAAAGTTGTAGATCTTTTCGTCCTTGTTCCAACAAGGTATGGTACGACCTCATCCGATAAATATAAACTCCGAACGACCCATTTTACTGAGACGTCGATATGCTGTCAACCCATTAAGAACGAACTCACACTTGAACATTAGCTCACCTTGCTCCTTTGAAGCTTGTTCCATGGTGGAGCCTTCTTCCTCCTTTTGAGGATGACACTCTTCGCCATCAATGACCCTCGAATCGGTCTTGAGAGCTCGCCTGGATCAAGATCATTGTTTGACCCACAGAAGGCCATCTTGATCCACATCATTCTCCCCTTCTTAGCTTCGATTCGTCCTCGAATCGAGTCGTTGATGATCAAAGGGGAAGGAGCAACCACCAGGAAGTAACTTCCTTGACAATCAACTTGAGATGGCGCCAACAGAATTTGAGGCAAAGGAACATCAAAAACAACACCTGTCATAGGGAACATTGAGCAATCAAGAGGAACAATATCAATAGGCTCAATAACCCTATGAACTTCAGAATTATCAACATTAGGAACATTCTCAAGAGGTACAATAGCTAACTCCAGAGAAGTGTCCCCAACGTCCTTATCGTTGTCGTCAGAAGCAACCACGTCATCTTGCAGAAAATTACAGCCAGCTTGCAGATCATATTCGGGTGTCTTCCCAGAGGAATCTTGCAGCGTGTGACCCACCGTTGGAAAGCTCGTCGAGTCAGCTTCGCAACAAGACTGAGTTGACTCAATTCCGAGGTCGGAGTCAACAGGAATCTGCGAATCAAGTTCAGCGCGCTGTGCTGAATCCGTGGCAACGATTTCAACAGAAAGCTCCTTCACGTCCTTCTTGAACTTGGCCATCACTTCCTCCACGGCCTGTTTGCATATAGCCATTAATCTGGCATCTTGGTTGGCTCTACATTGCGCCTCTTCCTCTTCGAACTTCGCCTGTGATCTAGCATAATAGACATCTAGTTCAGCTTGAATTTCGGCTGTAAGTTTGGCTTGAAGTTGTTGTTGACGCCTCTCCTTTTAGATTTCTGCTTGCCGTTGAAGTGCCTCATCAGTCTTTTTTTTTGGAGAAGCCGAATCTGATAGCGTTGTCGACACCTCTTATCTTCGATCTCCAATTGACGTTGTTCTTCCTCTTGACGTTGAAGCCAAAGTTGACGTCTTTTGGCTTCGCGTTGACGCTCTAGGGTTTGTTGTTGTAGCCAAGCTCTCCGACATAACTCTTGTTGGCGTCGTTGTTGTTTAGCACGTTCCAAAGCAAAAAATCCATCCAATGGATCGGGATCATCATCCAAATCTCCCCAAATTTCCCAAGCCATCAAATCAAATTGTGAATAACATCAAGAAAAGACAAGAACTTGCGAAACCTACGGCTCTGATACCACTTGATACGTTTGGGATACCCGATCCTTTGCCTGTGGGCTCGGAATCAAGAACCCCAAACTTGTTGATGGCCCGATCTTGCAATTATTCTTGATATTCTTGATGTTTACAAGCAATTACAATTAAAGGGTTCGAACTATTGCGAAAGAAACAAATAAGAACAAACAACAAAGTAACAAGAACCAACAAAGGAAACACTGACGGAAGCAAAGCAGCAGCGACGGTCGCTGGAATGGCCGCGGGGCAGCCAAGGGAGCCGCGGGGCGGCCCTGACAATGGCGACGGTCCTGGGCAGACTCAACGACGGTTTCTCAGGATGAGTTTCTCCTTTGTGTGTGGTTTGGGATTGTGTTTAGATCTTTGTTTGGTATCGGATGAGCAAGAACATAAATTGATTGCAAAGGCTTTTGGATTGGGAATCGAGGGAACCTTTTAATCCTTAAAAGGGTTCCTCAATTATAATTCCAATCTAATTTTTATTGAATGTAAAACATGAGTTTAAATAGACAATATACCAATTCTATCTTGTGCAAAATATAGAGTTTTGGTAACTAAAGATAAATCAAATAATCTATAGATATGTAAATCTTTCCTAAGATAAGTAAATCTAACTAAGGATAGAAAATTAAAACCTTGGTGGACAAGAATTAACAACTTGGTGGACATAAATTAACAACTTGTTAGGTGCAATTTCTTGATGTGGTCTTATAGGATTTTGGTTTATAGTTCATTTGTATAAATCTATTAGGTTTGATCAAACATGGCAAATGGATCGGAGCTCAGTTGAAGTTTATAATCTTCTGATGTAACTAAGTTTGATAAATAACTTCCCTTGTAAAACTTTGAGAAATAAGAAGTAATGAAGTGAATCAATGTTGTCTCATAGCATTAGGTGAAGTCCTTTGTTCTGCAAAACCTGGTCCTCACTCTCATAGAGAGAAACCGCCCTGCCCACCGCAGTGCCACACTCTCCATCTCTCCTCTGCTTGAGGATTGGTTTAGCCCGCCTTTCCAACCTCACTCTCTTCCCAGCGAGACTAAAAGCTATGGTGCTAAGAGTTGTATTTCAACAAATCACCGGCAGAGACATCGCTTGCTTGCTCAGCTTCTGCAGATCAGCCCACGCCCTTCCCCTGCCGACGCCCGTTAACCACTCAATCGACACTTTGACGGTGCTACTTCGGTTTTCTCTTCTTCAGAATGAACTCAGCCTGGAATCCAGCGTTGGATTTCAACTCCCCCACTTTGCCTTTGGCGGTGGATCCATGGAGCTAATGGCAGTTCCCAAGAGAAAGGTAAGATTTTTAACTTATTTCCTTCCTGATTTGATCCTCACAATCAGTCTTTCAAGTGTGCTGTTTAATTTGGTGAATTGTTTCGTTGCATTCTTTGTTTGAATTTGAAATTATTCATTTATGAGATCTCCAATTTTTGTTAATTACAGTATAATTTATGGAGTACTATGCTTCGCCAGTCTCGATTAGGGTTTAGGGTTTTAGATACTCCCCTAAAAGGGGGGTTTATTGATTAATGATAGCTTAGCTTACTATGACTAATTGAGCAAATATTTGAAATGCAATTTCATTAGAGTTGCATTTTTTGATAGCGAAACCATGAAACGGTATTTGCTAATTTCCTCAAACATATTTGACTCCAATTGAAATATTGTCCTGATGAGAGAAGAGTCAGCTTGACAACATCTTTCGGTGTTGTTGATGTGTTATTTTACACTGCATTGACTATGGTACAATGAGACTCTGTCGACATGGCTGTGCCAGTTGCAAATGGAGGAATATTGATCAATTAGTTCCCAGATTGCATTTGCTTTTCGCGATTTTTATACAACATGTTCTACAGGGAATGACATGATATTCTTAGGAGCAATTTCTTGAAGTGGTCTCATAGGATTTTGGTTTATAGTTCATTTGTGAAAATCTATTAGGTTTGATCAAACATGGCCAATGGATGGGAGCTTAGTTGAAGTTTATAATCTTCTGATGTAATTAAGTTTGATAAATAACTTTCTTTGTAAAACTTTGAGAAACAAGAAGTAATGAAGTGAATCAATGTTGTCTCATAGCATTAGGTTGGTTGGTGGATTGTACTAAATCTTTTAAATTCAAATTTTGGTCGGGTTATTTATTCCTTGTCTTCTTTCGTTCTAATTGTTTCCATGACATCTTATGAGTTATGTGGAAGTTCTTGGTGGAAAAACGATGCATATTCTGTATGAATTATCAACGCCATTTGTAGGGACATTTGCTATTGTTTTATGTTTGTTCGGAACTTTATATGATGTTACCAATTTCATTGTTGTATTGGTCCTTTCAGAGTTTGTTCGGAACATTAGATGATGTTACCAATTTCATTTATTTGTAGTGCAGCATACATGAAGCAAGAATTTTACTTACAAATCTCGTGGTACAGGTTTCTCCTCATAAAAGAGGCATGAGAAATGGTCCGAAGGCCCTGAAACCCATTCCAGTGATAATCTGTTGCAAGTAAGGTGTTATCTAATGAACAAGAAAGAACTGAGCACTTTTCTCTGGGTTTGGGTGGTGAAGTATTATTTCAATAAAGCATGGCGAGTTAATAAGGCTTGTCGTTTATTGTCTTGTGTTGATCTCATCGCGCATATCCGTAAGATGTGTGAGATGCTGTGTTATATACAGTATTCGTCGTGAGGAAGTCATTTGTATTTTTGGCTTGTGCAGGAACTGCGGTGCAGTAAGGTTGCCTCACTTCTATTGTTGTGGCGGGCGCAAGGAAGGACAGATTGAGAAGTGAATCCAAGTTGGTTTTTGAGCTGTGGCACCAAGCTTGAATCATTTATCGTTTCTCTAGGTTAACAGATTATACTCTCATTGATCTTTGAACAGGAACTACTCGTGATTGTCCAGCAGTTTTTGGATTTTTTACCGATGCTAAATCTTCCTCCACGTTCTTATAGATAAATCTACCAAATCTGTTTCCTTTGTTCTCACTTTTTTCTCTTTCAAGCATCTCTCTTATGTGTGTTGAGAATTTGTTGCATATAATCTGCCGACCCCAAATGTAATGGTAATCTTGAAGATGGTAATTTGCCCAAAGCTTTTATCTCGGACACCCAAGGTAGTTGAGAATTTCGCATCTTCATTCAGTAGTCACTAGTCCCACTACTTGGAATAAGTTCGCTATACAAATAACTTTCTTCGAAAACTCTCATAATACTCGGTCACATTTGGAGAAATAAAGTCATCTCAAATAATGGTTGTTATAAGGAAATAAGCATTGGATGAACAAAAAATTAACCTCCTTCCCTAACTCCCATACCTTGAATTTGTAAATAAAGAGCGACCATCTGGAGTTCAAAACGGGGACCTATGGATACTACTCACAAGTCCTTTCTAGTGAGCCATTCCGGAATCCCATTCCAATTTGTTTGTACGCACTTTCTCAAGGAATTAGTGAAGCGGATCAACACCGTTGTTTGTAGGCGCCTTTCCGGAATCCAATTGAATCACTGTCCTGATTAGAGAAGAGTCAGCTTGACAACCTCTTCCGGTGTTGCTGATCTTTTGTTTAATAGTACCATTGACTATGGTACAATGAGACTATATCGGCATGGCTGTTCCAGTTTCAAATGGAGTAGTGTTGATCAGTTAGTTCCCAGTTTGCATTTGCTTTTCACCGTGTTTCAACATCATTTTCTACAGGGAAGGACATGATTTTCTTAGGAGCAATTTCTTGAAGTGGTCTTATAGGATTTTGGTTTATAGTTCATTTGTGTAAATCTATTAGGTTTGATCAAACATGGCAAATGGATCGGAGCTTAGTTGAAGTTTATAATCTTCTGATGTAATTAAGTTTGATAAATAATTTTCTTTGTAAAACTTTGAGAAACAAGAAGTAATCAAGTGAATCAATGATGTCTCATAGCATTAGGTGAAGTCCTTAGTTCTGCAAAACCTGGTCCTCACTATCATAGAGAGAAACCGCCCTGCCCGCCGCAGTGCCACACTCTCCATCTCTCCTCTGCTTGAGGATTGGTTCAGTCCGCCTTTCCAACCTCACTCTCTTCCCAGCGAGACTAAAAGCTATGGCGCTAAGAGATGTATTTCAACGAATCACCGGCAGAGACATCACTTGCTTCCTCAGCTTCTGCAGATTGGCCCACGCCCTTCCCCTGTCGGTGCCCATTAACCACTTAATCGACTCTTTGATGGTGCCGCTTCCGTTTTCTCTTCCTGAAAATGAACTCAGCTCAGAATCCAACGTTGGATTTCAACTCCCCCCTTTTGCCTCCGGCGGTGGATCCATGGAGCTGATGGCAGTTCCCAAGAGAAAGGTAAGATTTTTAACTTGTTTCCTCCTTGATTTGATCCTCGCAATTAGTCCTTCAGGTGTGCTGTTTAATTTGGTGAATTGTTTCGTTGCATTCTTTGTTTGAATTTGAAATTATTCATCTATGAGATCTCCAATTTTTGGTTAATTACTGTATAATTTATGGAGTACTATGCTTCGCCAGTCTCGATTAGGGTTTAGGGTTTTAGATACTCCCCTAAAAGGGGGGTTTAGTGCTTAATGATAACTTAACTTACTATGACTAATTGAGCAAATATTTGAAATGCAATTTCATTAGAGTTGCAATTTTTGTTGGCGAAACCATGAGACAGTATTTGCTAATTTCCTCAAACATCTTTGGCTCCAACTGAAATATTGTCCTGATGAGAGAAGAGTCAGCTTGACAACATCTTCAGGTGTTGTTGATATGTTGTTTTACACTACATTGACTATGTTACAATGACACTCTGTCGACATGGCCGTGCCAATTGCAAATGGAGGAGTATTGATCAATTAGTTTCCAGATTGCATTTGCTTTTCACGATTTTTCAACATCATGTTCTACAGGGAATGACATGATATTCTTAGGAGCAATTTCTTGAAGTGGTCTTATAGAATTTTGGTTTATAGTTCGTTTGTGTAAATCTATTAGATTTGATCAAACATGGCAAATGGATCGGAGCTCAGTTGAAGTTTATAATCTTCTAATGTAATTAAGTTTGATAAATAACTTTCTTTGTAGAACTTTGAGAAACAATAAGTAATGAAGTGAATCAATGTTGTCTCATAGCATTAGGTTGTTTGGTGGATTGTACTCAATCTTTTCAATTCAAATTTTTTTCGGGCTATTTATTCCTTGTCTTCTTTCGTTGTAAATATTTCCATGACATCTTATGAGTTATGTTGATTGTGGTAGTTCTTGGTGGAAAAACAATGCATATTCTATATGAATTATCAACTCAATTTGCGGTGACATTTGCTGTTATTTTATGTTTGTTCGAAACTTTAGATGATGTTACCAATTTCATTGTTGTATCGGTTCTTTCAGAGTTTTTGATCAAATCTATTCTTACCTACCTACAACTTCGTGGATGAATAATAATTTATTTGCAGTGCATTGTACATGAAGCAAGAATGTTACTTACAAATCTCTTGTGTACTGGTTTCTCCTCATAAAAGAGGTATCAGGAATGGTCCGAAGGCCCTGAAACCCAATCTAGTGATAATCCGTTGCAAGTAAGGCGTTATCTAATTAACAAGAAAGAACTGAGCATTTTTCTTGGGGTTTGAGTGGTGAAATATTATTTCAATAAAACATGGATAGATAACAAGGCTTGCCTGTTATTGTCATGTGTTGAACTCATCACAAACCCGTAAGATGTGCGAGATGCTATGTTATATATAGAACATTCATTATTAGGAAGTCATTTGTCTTTTTGGCTTGTGCAAGAACTATGGTGCAGTAAGGTTGCCACACTTCTATTGTTGTGGTGGGTGCAAGGAAGGAACGATTGAGAAGTGATTCCAAGTTGGTTCTTGAATTGTGGCGCCGAGCTTGAATCATTTACCATTTATGTAGGTTAACAGATTATGCTTGCGTTGATCTTTGAACGGGAACTACTCATGATTGTCCACCAGTTATATATATATATATATATATATATATATATATATATATATATATTTACCGACCCTAAATCTTCCTCCCAAGTTCTTAGATAAATCTGCCGAATCTATTTCCTTGTGTTCTCACTTTTTTCTCTTTCAAGTATCTCTCTTATTTATGTGTGTTGAGAATTTGTTGAATATATATGCCTACCCAAAGTGTAGTTGGTAATCTTGAAGATGGTATTTTGCCTAAAGCATTTATCTAAGACACTCAAAAGTAGTTGGGAATTCGCATAATTCAGTAGTCCCACTACCTAGAATAAGCACTCGATACAAATAACTGTCTTCGAAAACTCACATTTGGATAAATAAAGTCATCTCAAACAATGGTTGTTATATGAAGATAAGCATTGGATGAACAAAAATTAGGCGTGGGCATATTCGGGTAGCTGACACGAACCGGGTAATCGTGTCGGGTACCCGAAACCATATACGCCCAAACTGCCGAACCGTATACAAACCAATTCGAGTTGGGTATCTGACACGGTAAAACTACATTTTTCCGATCCGAACACGAACCGTTTACAGCTGTATTTTCATGGTTCGTGTTGTATCTTTTCGGTTTCGTGTCGTGTCTGTTTTTTCTGCACACCCCTACAAAAATTTAACCTCCTTCCCTTTATCTCCATACCAATTTCTTCTCTGACTCCTATACCAATTTGTTTGTAAGCGCCTTCTCAAGGAATTAGCGAAGCGGATCAACATCGTTGTTTGTAGGCGCCTTCTCTAGGAATTAGCGAATCGGATCAACGTCGGGACACATGAGAGTGAATCTCTAAATTCCAAAACTTGGTCCTCACTCTAAGAGAGAGAAACGACCCTGCCCATCGTAGTACCCCATTCTCCCTCTCTCCACCACTCGAGGGTTGGTTCAGTCTGCCTTTCTTTACTCTCTTCCTAGTGAGACTAAAAGTTATGACGCTCTAAAGAATTCTAAAAAATAGAGAATTATAAATCATATATTCTGATTTTTTTGGGTTAAATTCCAACCGCTTCTCCATTATAGATATTACTCCAAAATATATAGAATTTTATCCAAATTTAGGGAATGATATCCGTTTTTTTTTCTTATCATTATCTATTTTTGGATAATGGAATGAGGAAACCGTTGGAACAAAAACAATCTTAATTAGTGACGGAGTCAAAAACTTATCGAAGGGGTGGTTGAGATCCTCTAGTCCACAATTATGGTCCATTATGTAGTGTGTATTGCTTGACTAGATGTGCTGAATTGTTTTATTACTTTTCTTAATAAATGGGATAGTTTTATAATTATTTTTAACCAATAAAAGAAAGCGGACTATTCCTCTTATAAAAAACGGACTATAAAATGGATCATAAAGGCGGACTAAAGGATCCTCACCGTCGAGGGGAGGGGGGGGGGGGAGTTTTGTACAAATGTTAGATTTGCTTTTCAATAGATTTTTCTATAGTTTTGCATTTTTCTATAGTTTTGCGAATCAAATCTATGATATTTTAGTTTAAGACAACGTTTTTTTTAGTTCAAAACACATATTTTTTTTCAAAGCGACGGTTTATTAGTTTAAAGTTGTGTCATTAGTTCTTATTTTTTTTCGCTTAAAACGAAAAAATTGATATATTTTAATCTATAACAACATTCTTTTCATCTAAAAATATATTTAACGAAAAAATTGATAAATTTTAATCTATAACAACATTCTTTTCGTCTAAAAATATATTGTTTGAAACCTACAAAGTCAATATGAAACTTGTTGTTCTCTTAGCATGCAGTAACGCGTAACGAGATATACAAACTTTAAACTGACATAATTTCTTATATAATTGTCGAATTTAGTAATATAACCTCTTGTTTTGAAGCTATTGGGTTGAATTGTATTACCAAAATATCAAATTAAGTAAAATATAAAAGTATTGTGAATTATTAAAAGACATTTGAAATAATTAACCTGTGTTCAATGTTGTTAGGATCGAGATTCTAGATCGGATCGTTGGGCAGGTGATAGAATCGTATCGTAGGATCATAAGATCCTACCGCATATTTAAATTTAAAATAAGGTAATTATAGAATATTTTATATTACCTACATGTAAAGCTAAATATCAATGAAAGAACACTTATTGATCGTCAACCACTTCACATGTCTATCCATATACAGATGCATATGTGTTGCAATATATAAGTTAGATATATTTTACTTTATTCGTCCGTGAAAACACATGCAGACACATAAATATACTATTAATTGTTATAAGAGCATTATTGTAAAGCAAATACCAAAATATCTACAATGTATATTTTTCTAAACAAAAATAATAACTTAAAATGACTTTCTTTTTATCAAATGAAGAGAGTATTTTAAAATCATCAATATTTTTATCAATCTTAGTATATATGTTATTTAATTTATTTATGACTCTATAGGTTTATGATATATAATTTCTAAAATATCAATATAGATAAGTTGGATTGCACAACTTGCAAATAGAGGGTCGAGGAGAAACTTCAAACTTGGAGATAAATGGTACTCCTTCCGTTTGCGAAAACTTGTCATTTTAGCCTCGGACACAATTTTTAAGAAATTTTCTAAACCACTCAAATTTCCCCTAGTCTTCTCATTGCTACAATTGGTACGTACCTTTTAAATTTCAAATTGATTGGAATCTACTCTTCCGTGACTTTTTACCTTCTTACTCATCCCAAAACATGTACAATTATAAGACTAAAAGTGGAGCCAAATTTTAAATTAGCTAAGACCAATTCAAAATAACTAACGGTAAACAATGAGGGATGATGTCTAAAACGACAAGTTTTTTTGAACGAAATTCGGAGGCTAGAATGACAAGTTTTTGTGAACGGAGGGAGTAATAAACTACAGGATAAAAAAAATTGCATGAAAATCAGAATAAAAACAAATTTTTTTTATTAGGTAAAAATTCGGATGGGTAACCCGGTCCGATAGCATCTAACAAGGCAAAACGGATAGGGGAACCTATCCGAAGGCATCCTGTCGGATGGTATAAGTCAGGCCCCTTGGTCGAGTAGCAAAGGTGTGCAACCTTATCCGCTACCTTGTTACCAGTGCGGGGAACATAAGATGTACTGACGTTTGGTACTCCATTGAGAAGAGCTTGTTTGTCGGACATAATCATTTCTATTTCCCATGGGCACCCAACCTTTTTGGTTAGGTAATCCGTAATGGTTTTGGAATCCCCTTGTATTATTAGATCAGTAATCTGTAGTGCCTTAGCTTTTTCTATTCCTAGTCATAGTGCTCGGGCTTCTGCCATGAGACGGGATTGTCCGCCAATAGTCTCACCTCCCAGACACAAAGGATTTCCTCGCCAATCTCTAATAATGTAACCAATAGAGCTATTTGAAGTTGATATAAATGATCCGTCAAAGTTTAGTTTGTGCTTGCCCAAAGGGGGTTTCTTCCACCGGAATGTATTTTTGAATTTTTTTGGTTAAACCTTTATCTTCCTTCTTTTTTGGTAGCTCTTTTGAGTCATATGGGTTCCATTTGTTCGCTCGTTTCCAATTTTCAATATTATCTCCGATCATTTTCTTAATTCATTCAGAAGAGGGGGTGTTGACATTTCTGAATATTGTTTGGTTTCTGATAAACCAGATAGTCCACCATCTGATTGCTATATATTGTTTCATGTCCATCCGGATGGATTTGCTTAAGATTTGTAGAATCTGATTCATGTCTCTGTTTTCCATTATGAGAGAATCAATTCGTGCAGATAGCTCTCTGGGAAATTGCTCTTCGAAATTGTTGATTGGGCATTCAATGAACAGACGAATATCATCTTCCTCACTCTGGTTGCAGAAGGTGCAAGTATTTGGCACCGCTACCCCCTTTTGAGATAAGCGACAAGCCGTGGCAAGTCCTTTATGCTTGATCTTCCATAGAAAATTTTTGACCTTTGGCGCAGCGTCAATTTTCCAAATCCATGAAAACTCATCTGTTGTTCTGTGGGATGTGGATGTTATTAAGTCGTAAGCACTTGTAGTGGTGAACCAGCCCTTGTTGGCTGGCCACCAATACAATCTGTCACTAAAGGTGTTGATCGGTAGAGGGATTTTCATAATTTCTTCTGCTAGTGGGGGAGGAAGAACAGAACAGAGTTTCTCCGCCCACCATTGTTTTCCTATGATGAAATCACTAACTGAGTCATTTAGATTTATATTGAGCTGGGCGTCAATTCTGTCGATAAGTGGAGTCGTTGTTACCCAATTATCTGTCCAAAACTTGATTGATTTCACATCCCCCACCAGCCAGATGAGACCTGATTTAAACTTCGGAATCAATGGGCTTAGTTTAGACCATTGCCATGAGGCACTACCTTTCCTAGAATAGGAAAGGATGTGGCATTCTTTTAAGTATTTGTACTGTATAATTTTGACCCAATAATTATCTGGTTCTGCTAGGATTTTCCATAGGAGTTTTAGTTGGAGTGCTTCATTCATTTCTCTAGTTTTTCTTATTCCTAGTCCTCCTACTGCTTTTGATTTACATATTTTCTCCTAGCTGATGAGAGGGCTATGTTGTGCGTCTTTGTTCCAGAAGAAGGTCTTGTTTACTTGATCTAATTGTTTATGAACAACCACTGGAAGCATGAAACTTTGCATTGCATATAGAGGTTTCGACGACAGGTTAGAAGTTATAAGTGTGGCTCTACCCTGTTGTGATAGAGCATTAGCCCGCCATTTGCTCAGCTGGTCTTTAGACTTACATATTATTTCCCCGAAAGTTTCCTTGGTAACCCTTCCATTTATGATCGGGCAACCCAAGTAGTTTTCCAGATTCCGTTCTAGGGGTATATTCAGAATGCCTTCAAGGTCCCTTGCTCTTGATCTAATGATTCCAGATGTAGTTTGAAACGAAGATTTATGATATTTAACTTTTTGACCCGAAAATTTGCAGCAGTCTTCAATTATTCCTTTAACTTTTGTACATGCTGCATTACTTCCTTCGGAAAAGATTATTATGTCATCTGCAAATGCTAAAAACGGAATACACGGTCTTGAGTGGCCAAATCTAAAACCAACACTATTGTGGTTAGATTCAGCGTCTTCCGTTAGTTTTCGAGCTCGGACTTCTGCACCAAGAAGAAAGAGAAAAGGGGAAAGGGGATCCCCTTGCCTCAGACCCCTAGTTGGCTTGAATAGATTAGTTGGTCCATTGTTTACTAGTACTGAGAATTAAACTGTAGTCACACACTCCATAATGATCTCAACAAATTTTTTATGGAAACCAAATCTCTGGAGTACTGCTTTCGTATATTGCTAGTCAACTCTGTCATATGCTTTCTCCATATCGATTTTTATTGCGGTCCATCCCTTAGAGCCCTTCCTAGTGCGAAATGAATGAAAAATTTCATGGGCTATTAGGATGTTATCTTGTATTGCTCTGTCGGAGACAAAAGCACCTTGAAGGGGATGGATAAGCTTTCCCATTATTCTTTTCAATCGTTCCGTAATAATTTTAGAAATAATCTTGTATAGCGTGGAACATAGACTGATCGGTCGATAATGTGTGGTCATAGATGGGTTGTCATTCTATGGTATTAGAGAGATAAATGTGCGGTTGATTTGTTTTAACAAGTTGCCTGAGTGGAAGAAAGCTTTTATTGCCCTGGTAATGTCAGCACCCACAATTCCCCAATATGTTTTATAGAACTCCGTCGTCATGCCATCCGGTCAAGGAGATTTGTTACTTCCTAGGGAAAATACCGCGTTTTTTACTTCACTATTCGTAGGTTGTTGAATAAGTAGCATGTTCTCCTCTTCTGTTATACTTGGGTTAATAGCCGAGAGATACTCTTCTAGTTGGGTGTTCGTGTAAGACTGTTCCTTGGTGAATCGTTTCTTAAACTCTCTTTGTATTTCCTTTTTAATATTTTCATCGCCTATTATTTGGGTTCCTTCAGCGGATGTAATTGCTCTGATGATTTTTCGATTTCTTATTCCTGTGGCAACTCTATGAAAATAGGAGGAATTAGTATCTGATAGTTTTAGATGCTTTGATTTAGCTCTTTGGTTCCAGTAGGTTTTATGGAAGAGGAGTAGATTTTCTCTCTTTGTTAGGAGATTATGTTCTTTTGTATATTTGTATTGATCTTGGGTTGTGATCTGATCTGATTGTAGTTCTATTAACGCCTCCTCGACCTCTTGAAGTTGGCGGAAGATGTTTCCGAAAGTTCTATTTTTCCAAGCTTTGGCTTTTTGTTTCAGGATTTTCGATTTGTGGATGATTCGGAACATTACTGATCCTGCGCATGAGGCTCTCCACGCTAGCTTGTTTCACTATGTGTCGAAAATCTTTTCTCTGTAGCCATATGTTTTCGAATTTAAATTGGGGTGGTTTGAAGTTAGTGTCTTTGGAGAAAGTAATTGTGATGGGGCAATGATCAGACTTTGAAAATGCCCCATTTTTTGTCACTAGTCCTGGGAACATATCTAGAATTTCATGGTGAACTAATACCCTATCTAGTTTTTCCCAAATGTTATCTGGACCTCCTTGTTTCTTTCTCCATGTAAATGGGTTACCAATGGAGGAGATCTCGATCAAAGAGCACATATCTTTAAATTCCAGCAAACACTGGAATCATCCAGGTGAGGTTTCTGCTCCACCATACTTATAAGATGTTTGACTTATTTCATTTAAATCTCCCATCACTAGGCAGGGGAGATTACTTTGGATAATTAGGTTGTATAGAATTCTCCAAAACTCCTCTTTTTCTGCAGGATTGGGGGGGGGGGGGGGTATACAAAGAACATAAGGCATGAAAAGTTTTCCTTTACGTTTTCATATTTGATTCCTATTATTCTTGGAAGGTGACTAATAACCGAGATAACCACGTCCACAAGGGAGCTTTCATTCCATAGCAGCATGATGCCCCCCGAGCGACCGGAGGCTGGGGACCAACACATATTTGTGAATCATGCGTTTTTCCATAGAGAATCTTTAGGTTCTGTTTCCGCCTTAGTTTCCGCTAGTATAAGCATTTGTATGTGGTCTAATGTGCGCCACCCCGTAATGTTTGTCCAGAGAGTTTCTTTCCCAATTCCCCTACAATTCCAATATCATATAATCATGACTCCCTCTTTGTAGTATGATCGAGCTTCAGGTGGTCTCTCCCATACCCATTTATTTCTCTTTTGATGTTTGTTCTTTTCTGTTTCGTATGTGATTTTTGTGTATTTTCCTTTCGAATTTTTCTAATGGTGTTGTATTTTCCCACTTTTTCATGCTTCTGGGCATTAATCCCAGGAGAGAGTGTATGATTCCAAAGGCAATGTTTTACCGTATAAACATTTAGCAAAAAATAAGAGGTGTTTTGATTACTATTAATGGTTTTTTGTTGGTTGAGAGGGGGGATTAGTTCACAAATATTATTATTTATGTTGATCAAGTGAGCATTATTCCTTTTGAGTTTTTCCATTCCTTTGTCCATAAGCAAGGTGGCTATACCAACCTTGAGAGCAAGGGATCCTATTGAACAAGCACTTTCCTTATGGGTGCCGAGAGGCTCCACGGCACCAACATTTTCATCAGTATTGATCCTCCATAATAGATGCCAAAAAGCAACCCAATTTTGGTTAACTTGTAATCTAGAAATGTGTTGAACAAAAAACAACATTCTAGGACTAATACTCAACCGAACATACTAAATAGAATTCCACCTGAAAGTGGGGGAAAGCCATGCAAAAACAGTGAAAAGGCCACTGTTTGAGCTAGCTAAGTTCAACACCAGAGTATACATATTATGCATTCCAAATTTACTTAACTGATAGGCAAAAATTATGCAAAGGATGGTACCATACCTTATTCTTTTCCTTTGCCTCCGGCGGTGGATCCAATGAGCTGATGGCAGTTCCCAAGGGAAAGGTAAGATTTTTAACTTTTTTCCTTCTTGATTTTATCCTCGCAATCAGTCCTTCAAGTGTGCTATTTAATTTGGTGAATTGTTTCGTTGCATTCTTTGTTTGAATTTGAAATTATTCATCTTTAAGATCTCCAATTTTTGTTAATTACTATATAATTTATGGAGTACTATGCTTCGCTTGTCTCGATTAAGGTTTAGAGTTTTAGATACTCCCCTAAAAGGGGGGTTTAGTGATTAATGGTAACTTAGCTTATTATGACTAATTGAACAAATATTTGAAATGCAATTTCATTAGAGTTGCAATTTTTTATAGCGAAACCATGAAACGGTAATTTCTAATTTCCTCAAACATCTTTGGCTCCAACTGAAATATTGTCCTGAAGAGAGAAGAGTCGGCTTGACAACATCTTTCGGTGTTGTTGATGTGTTATTTTACAGTACATTGACTATGGTACGATGAGACTCTATCGACATGACCGTGCCAGTTGCAAATGCAGGAATATTGATCAATTAAGTTTGATAAATAACTTTCTTTGTAAAACTTTGAGAAACAAAAAGTAATGAAGTGAAAGCTATGCCGCAGTGCCACACTCTCCATCTCTCCTCTCTTTGAGGATTGGTTTAGTCCGCCTTTCCAACCTCACTGTCTTCCCAGCGAGACTAAAAGCTATGACACTAAGAGCTATATTTTAACGAATCACCGGCAGAGACATCGCTTGCTTGCTCGGCTTCTGCAGATCGGCCCACACCCTTCCCCTCCCGACGCCCATTAACCACTCAATCGACTCTTTGACGGTGCCGCTTTCGTTTTCTCTTTCTCATAATGAACTCAACTCGGAATCTAGCATTGGATTTCAACTCCCTGACTTTGCCTCCTGCGGTGGATCCATGGAGCTGATGGCAGTTCCCAAGAGAAAAGTAAGATTTTTAACTTTTTTCCTTCCTGATTTGATCCTCGCAATCAGTCCTCCTATTGTGCTGTTTAATTTGGTGAATTGTTTCGTTGCATTCTTTGTTTGATTTTGAAATTATTCTTCTATAAGATCTCCAATTTTTGTTAATTACTACTACATCCGTTGCAAAATATATGGCATTTTGCTTTTTGGCATGTTTTTTAATGAGCTAAAAACTTAATGAAATATTAAATTTTTATTAAATATTTTTACATAGTATTATACATATTACCAATATGTATAATACTATGTAAAAAAACTTAATAAAAATTTAATATTTCATGGGGTTTTTAGCTCTTTAAAAAACGTGTCAAAAAGAAAAAGGTTTTATATTTTGCAACGGAGGTAGTATATAATTTATGGAGTACTATGCTTTGTCAGTCTCGATTAGGGTTTAGGGTTTTAGATACTCCCCTAAATGGGGGGTTTAGTGCTTTATGGTAACTTAACTTACTATGACTAATTTAGCAAATATTTGAAATGCAATTTCATTAGAGTTGCAATTTTTGATAGCGAAACCATGAAACGGTATTTGCTAATTTCCTTAAACATCTTTGGCTCCAACTGAAATATTGTCCCGATGAGAGAAGAGTCAGCTTGACAACATCTTTCGGTGTTGTTGATATGTTGTTTTACAGTACATTGACTATGGTACAATGAGACTCTGTCTTCATGGCCGTGCCAGTTGCAAATGCAGGAGTATTGATCAATTAGTTTCCATTTTGCATTTGCTTTTCGCAATGTTTCAACATCATGTTCTACAGGGTATGCCATGATATTCTTAGGAGCAATTTCTTGAAGTGGTCTTATATGATTTTGGTTTATAGTTCATTTGTGTAAATCTATTAGATTTGATCAAACATGGCAAATGGATCGGAGCTCAGTTGATTCCGATACAATGTTGTGTTATATATGCAGTATATGTCATGAGGAAGTCATTTGTCTTTTTGGCTTGTGCAGGAACTGCGGTGCAGTATGGTTGCCGCACTTCTATTGTTGTGGCAGGCGCAAGGAAGGACCGATTGAGAAGTAAATCCAAGTTGGTTCTTGAGCTGTGGCACCGAGCTTGAATCATTTATCGTTTCTCTAGGTTAACAGATTATACTCGCATTGATCTTTGAATAGAAACTACTTGTGATTGTCTAGCAGTTTTTCGATTTTTTATTGATGCTAAATCTTCTTCCCAAGTTCTTATAGCTAAATCTGCCGAATCTGTTTCCTTTTTTCTCACTTTTTTCTCTTTCAAGCATCTCTCCTATTAGTCTTGAGAATTTGTTGCATATAATCCGCCTACCCCAAATGTAATGGTAATCTTAAAGATGGTAATTTGCCAAAAGCTTTTATCTAGGACACTCAAGGTAGTTGAGAATTTCGCATCTTCATTTATTAGTCACTAGTCCCACTACCTAGAATAAGCACGCGATACAAATAACTTTCTTTGAAAACTCTCATAATACTCGGTCACATTTGGAGAAATAAAGTCATCTCAAATAATGGCGGTTATATGGAGATAAGCATTGGATGAAAAAAAAATTAACCTCCTTCCCTGACTCCCATACCTTGAATTTGTAAATAAAGAGCGACCATCCGGGGTTCGAACCGCGGACTTATGGGTACTACGCACAAGTCCTTTCCGGTGTGTCATTCCGGAATCACATTCCAATTTGTTTGTAAGCACCTTCTCAAGAAATTAGTGAAGCGGGTTAACACCGTTGTTTGTAGGCGCCTATCCGGAATCCAACTGAAAGATTGTCCTGATGAGAGAAGAGTGAGCTTGACAACATCTTCCTGTGTTGTTGATTTGTCGTTTTATAGGATATATGGTATGAGTATGAGATATAGATATCAAGATATGAGTATTGGCTATGGGTATGAGATTGATATCTAATATCTTATATCCTTGTTAGGGAAGGGTATATAGATATCATATAGGGTATGAGCCATTTTTTTTTTTTTAAAAAAAAGAGAAATTGTTTAGCTAATGAACCAAAAATTGGCTGAAGAAACTTTTAACGCATAAGAAACCAATAGCAACTCAAAAAAATAATTCACTCATAATTCTGATTTTGAACAAAATCACACCAACACACAATATCACACCTCTGATAGATTTAAAAAGGATGAAGAATCTGATTTTTCAAAAAGGATTTTCACAAAAAACCCTAATTACAAATTCAAATCTATCACAGTAGAAGAAGTGATAATCTCAGATTCGAAAATCACTACCAGCAAACCCTATAAACCCCAATTTTGCTCGTTTGCTGTTCAATGGAGGAGGGAGCCCCTTCAATGGAGGAGAAGAAGAATCCCTTCAATGGAGCAGGGGATAATAGCATATTCAAAACCAAAGCGCTCACTCTAACTCGATACAAAGCTTCCGCTCGTCGAGTTTGGTCACGACCAACAATCAAAATCAAAATCCCCCATCCCCAAATTGACCTTCAAGTCAAACCTCTAAATCAAATCAAACACTACATTAAAGCCAAATCGTTTTCTATGCAAATGATAGGCGGGTTACTTGAGTTACCCTTCCAAGAAGGTGGGCTCAAGTTACTCGGGTGAAGTGTTGTTCGAGATACCCTTCCTAGAATGTGGGCTTGAATTTCATCCTATAATGCATATATGAAAACGAAACCAAATCCAAATCAAACCAAACAAAAAATCCAAAATACTTTGAACTACGTAAGGCTTGATTCTCTTCCAAGAGATACGTAGGCAACCCGCTAAAACTCGGGTGTAGCCCAAATCCCCAAAACCACTTAAATCTTGGTATCGACACGACTTCGAATCAAGAGGATAATCGAAAGGGGTCGAACTCAAATATTAAAAATTAAATAAAATGTGTTGTACAACTATTTGCGCATTTTTTTTCCAACAGATGTAATTATGTTTGATAAATAACTTTCTTTGTAAAACATTGAGAAACAAGAAGTAATGAAGTGAATCAATGTTGTCTCATAGCATTAGGTGAAGTCCTTTGTTCTGCAAAAGATGGTCCTCACTCTCATAGAGAGAAACCGCCCTGCCGCCGCAGTGCCACACTCTCCATCTCTCCTCTGCTTGAGGATTTGTTTAGTCCACCTTTCCAACCTCACTCTCTTCCCAGCGAGACTAAAAGCTATGGCGCTAAGAGCTGTATTTCAACGAATCACCGGTAGAGACATTGCTTTCTTGCTCAGCTTTTGCAGATCGGCCCACGCCCTTCCCTTGCCGGCGCCCATTAACCACTCAATCGACTTGAAGGTTCGATAAAGTATAACAAAGTAGAATAAAGATACTCTAGAAGGGGGGGTTGAATAGAGTATGCCAACTTTTCGCTGTCAATCTCAAGACTTTTGAAACGCTTGCAAAACCCTTTGGGAGTAAACTCAATTCTTTCGATTGTGAAACCTGAATCACAAAAAAGTAATACAATTCGAAACAAGTGCGGAAATATTGGTAAAGCAATAAGTAAAGAACACGACGAATTGTTAACGAGATTTGACTACTTAAAAGCTTAGTCCCCGCCAAGGGTTCTTCCACAACCCTAGGATTCAATCGGCTTTATTGATTCACAAAACTTAGGGTTCCTAATAGCTCACCGAGAAGCCTCTCTCCTATACAATTGCAATATAGTCAACTCACGTTCCCTTGGAGTCCTAGACCAATCTAGAAGAGCCCCACCTCTCTCAGCTATATAGTACAATCCTCTTACACTTCGTGGATCAATCGCCTAGTGCTCACTGTGTAACTCTCAAATGCTTTGAAACAAAATATAAGACTCTTAAGAACAAGCAGAGAGAACACCCTGAAGAGAGATCGTAAACTTGAGGGTTGAGTGTGCAATGTAGAGCGTCGATATTCGTAAGTGGCCTTCAGTCCTCTCTCTCTCTTCTTCATCTCCTTTTATACTTGATCAAATCGGCGCCATTTGAAGGAAGAATCTTTGCCCAACGGCTACTTCAGATCATGGCCAAGGATGGATCTTCGTAATCTTCTAAAGACGGAAACTGCGAAGCCCCAATCCATCCGATTTGATTCTTCCTATCTTTCAGCTTTAAGGAAGGAGATATCTCGAAATCTTTGCTGTATGGTTAGTATAAAATATGTATAATAATATTCGGAAACCATACATAGATAATATAAGATAATAAATAAAATACATACAATACAGGTTTTGAATTTCATCAATACAGCTTTAGCTTCAAGACCTTTGACACCAGCTTTGTGTCAAAGCCTTTGAAACCATTTCCGATTTTCATCAAGGGAGTGGAGTTATCAATCTCCCCCTTGATGAAAGACAAAACCTGTGCATCCCTATAACTTAGTCAAGCAAATATATCATATAAAAATCGGACTAAGTACCTGCAGGGGTTAGACAAATGTTGGATCATATAAGTTCAAAACCAATGATAAAAGTATCCAACAAAATAAGGATAAGTAAGGTCTTCCAAGACCCTATAGTTCAAAGTAGTTTAAAGTCTAACCATCTCCCCCTTTTTGTCTTTCAACAAAGGGAGGAGTATGAAAACAGTCACCAAAACAATTTCAAAATTTAAACAAAGAGTCATTCGAATCTTAACGATTAAGGCAAGAGATGTTTATCCGATTTAAAAAATTTCCACAAATAAAAATATAATCGGATAACATGCAATAAAAAGGATTTTCCCGAATAGGTAACAATAAAGTAAAGATATTTAAAATTCCTTTTAAAAAAATATTTGATCAAATATCTAAAAAGATACCAACCAAATATATGATCCGTTATATGTGCTCTACTGTTCAGTTCACAACCTTTGAAATGAGGTTCAAGGGTCTTGACACTGAGTAGAAGTTTTCTTTCGTAAAGGGAAAGCCCCCCTACGAAAGTGCATCCCTGTTAAGCATTCTGATTTCTCATCTAATGAAGGTGAACCTGTCCTCTGCCAATGGCTTAGTGAAAATGTCAGCCCATTGATAATCAGTTGAAATAAAGGATATGGACACAACACTTTTTTCGACATGGTCTCTAATGAAATGAGGCCTTACATCAATATGTTTGGTCCTTTAATGCTGAACGAGATTCTTTGTAATGGAAATGACACTTGTGTTGTCACACTTAATGGGAATGTCTTTGAGGTCGATGCCAAGATCTCTCATTTATTGGGCTATCCAAAGGATTTGGGAGCAACATGCTCCAGCTGCTATGTATGCGGCTTCGGCAGTGGAAAGAGCAACCGAGTTTTGTTTCTTTGAGTGCCAACTAATCAAGGATGCCCCTAAAAATTGGCAACATCCCGACGTGATCTTCCTATCCACCTTATAGCCTGCAAAGTCTGCATCAAAATACCCAATTAGTGTAAATCTATTTGCTTCGGGTACCACAAGCCAATCTCCTTAGTGCCATTGGGATATCGAAAGATCCTCTTCACGGCCACGAGGTGAGATTCTTTAGGGTCAGCTTGAAACCTAGCACACATGCAAACACTAAGCATGATGTCAGGTCTACTCGCAGTAAGATATAATAAAGATACAATCATCCCTCGATACTCCTTTTGATTGACACTCTTCCCGGTCTTGTCTTGATCTAAGGACAAGGTTGAGCTCATGGGTGTCTTGGCTGCTTTGGATTGATCCATCTTGAACTTCTTTAATAGATCCTTAGTATACTTGCTTTGGTTGACAAAGATCCCTTTCTTAGATTGATGAACTTGCAACCCCAAAAAGAAGTTGAGTTCTCCCATTAAGCTCATCTCAAATTCACTGCACATAATATCAGAAAATTCCTTGCACAGATGTGTTAGTAGCCCCAAACAATATATCATCAACATATATTTGGATAACCAATATGTCCTTTCCTTTGGTCTTGATAAAAAGAGTTTTGTCGATCAACCCCCTTTTAAAATCATTTTCTAAAAGATATTTTGACAAGCGCTCATACCAAGCTCTTGGGACTTGTTTCAAACCATATAGCGCTTTGTCTAGTTTGTAAACATGATTAGGAAATTCCGAACTTTCAAAACCTGGGGGTTGAGCCACATAAACTTCTTCTTCAAAGAAACCATTAAGAAATGCACACTTGACATCCATTTGATATAATTTTATGCCCATAAAAGATGCAAATGCTAATAAAATACGAATGGCTTCAAGCCTGGCTACGGGAGCAAAAGTCTCCTCGTAGTCGATTCCTTCCTCTTGATTGTAGCCTTGAGCAACAAGCTTTGCTCTGTTCCACATGATCTTACCATTCTCATCTAGCTTGTTCCGAAATACCCAACGTGTGCCAATGACTGATTGATGCTTTGGCCTAGGCTTCAAGGTCCAGACTTTGTTCCTTTCAAATTCGTTAAGCTCACTTTGCATAGCCATGATCCAGTCTGGCTCTTGAAGGGCCTCATCCACCTTCTTTGATTCTACAAGTGAAACAAAAGCATGAAAAGCACATAGATCTTTAAGTTTAGAACGAGTTTTAACACTAGATGTAGGGTCAAAGATGATATCCTTTAATGAGTGTGATGAGGAGTATTTGAACTTTCTCTTGCTAGTCTCAGCTCCCTGGTTCGTCACATCAACATGATTGATTTGTGGTACATCTGACTCCATGGATATGTTGGGCTCAGTTACAGTAGTTTCTGAAGTCTCAACACTTTTGGATTGGTCGCCAAGGGATTTGGACTGAGCTTCAAGACCTTGGGCCAATTCCTCAGTATTAAGAATATGATCCTGCATGTTCCTCTTCTCTCGTGTGCATGCTTTGCACATCTCAATACCTTTGAAGTCCATCTCATGTAGTCCTCTTACAAGCCCTTTGGACACAAGCTTTTGTAGTGTATGTGGGCTTACATGACCGAGTCTCCTGTGCCAGAGCTTTGGATCGTGCGTCAAAGCCTTTAGGCAGGTTAAACTTCCTTGTGCCACTTGCTCAGCATTCACGGCATAGATGTTGTTATATGGATAGGCAGTTAGAACTATTTCACCTGTATCTTCTCTGCGCACTAAACATCTTTTCTTGTTAAATCCAACATCATTACCATTATCACATAGTTGAGAAACACTAAGAAAATTATACTTCAAATCATTAACAAGATAAACATTTTTAATGATGTGGTTAGGATCACTCCCAACACTACCGATACCAACAATGTCACACTTTCCTTTGTCAACAAGAGTGATTGTTCCAGTGGATTGCTTCTTTAGTTCATGGAAGAGAGACCTCTTCCCACTTATATATCTAGAGCATCCACTATCAATAATCCATTTTTGCTCTTTTACCTTGGTGATCTCGTGCAAAACAAAAATCAACCTTTGTGGCTAGACCAATGAGCAAATTTAGATTCTTTATTGGGATAAACCATATTTGGTAAAATAGTGCCTTTGGGGACCCAAACTTGCGTTATCCGTTCTTTTCTCAAGCGAACAGGAAATGTATTGTGAATAATATGAGGATCCTTTCTTCTATAGGGGCAAGTCTCTCTTACATGTCCCTTTCTTGTATAGTGGTGACATATATGAGAGGTTCTGCTTCCTTTTGCCTTTACAAAAGTGGTAATGTGTTGCTTCTTTAAAAACCTCGGGTTGTAACCAATACCACTTCTGTTTAGAGAACTTTGTTGCTCACCCAACATCCTATCAAGAGTGCCCTTGGACTTGGTAAAACTTATGAAAATTGGAAATCGAGATTTAGATCTTAAAAACCATAGATTGATAACTCCACTCCCTTGATGAAAATCGGAAATGGTTTCAAAGGCTTTGACACAAAACTTGTGTCAAAGGTCTTGAAGCTAAAGCTGTATTGATGAAATTTTAAACCTGTATTGTATGTATTTTATTTATTATCTTATATTATCTATGTATGGTTTCCGAATATTATTATACATATTTTATACTAACCATACATCAAAGATTTTGAGATATCTCATTCCTTAAAGCTAAAAGATATGAAGAATCAAATCGGATGGATTGGGGCTTTGCAGTTTCCATCTTTAGAAGATTGCAAAGATCCATCCTTGGCCATGATCTGAAGTAGCCGTTGGGCAAAGATTCTTCCTTCAAATGGCGCTGATTTGATCAAGTATAAAAGAAGATGAAGAAGAGAGAGAGGACTGACGGACACTTACGAATATCAACGCTCTACATTGCGCACTCAGCCCTCATGTTTACGATCTCTCTTCGGCGTGTTCTCTCTGCTTGTTCTTAAGATTCTTATATTTTGTTTCAAAGCATTTGAGAGTTACATAGTGAGCTTATAGGATATATTCTGAGAGAGTGTTATACTCGAGAGTTTATAACTCAGGAAGTGAGCACTAGGCGATTGATTCACGAAGTGTAAGAGGATTGTACTAGATAGCTGAGAGAGGTGGGGCTCTTCTAGATTGGTCTAGGACTCCAAGGGAATGTGAGTTAACTAGATTGCAATTGTATAGGAGAGAGGCTTCTCAGTGAGCTATTAGGATCCTAAGTTTTGTGAATCGATAAAGCCGGTTGAATCCTAGGGTTGTGGAAGAACCCTAGGCGGGGACTAAGCCTTTAAGAAGCCGAACCTCGTTAACAATTCGTCGTGTTCTTTACTTATTGCTTTACCAATATTTTCGGACTTGTTTCGAATTGTATAACTTTGTTGTGATTCAGGTTTCACAATCGAAAGAATTGAGTTTACTCCCAAAGGGTTTTGCAAGCATTTCAAAAGTCTTGAGATTGACAGCGAAAAGTTGGCATACTCTATTCAACCCCCTTCTAGAGTATCTTTATTCTACTTTGTTATACTTTATCAAACCTTCAAGTCGATTGAGTGGTTAATGGGCGCCGGCAGGGGAAGGGCGTGGGCCGATCTGCAGAAGTTGAGCAAGAAAGCGATGTCTCTACCGGTGATTTGTTGAAATACAGCTCTTAGCGCCATAGCTTTTAGTCTCGCTGGGAAGAGAGTGAGGTTGGAAAGGCGGACGAAACCAATCCTCAAGCAGAGGAGAGATGGAGAGTGTGGCACTGCGGCGGCAGGGCGGTTTCTCACTATGAGAGTGAGGACCATCTTTTGCAGAACAAAGGACTTCACCTAATGCTATGAGACAACATTGATTCACTTCATTACTTCTTGTTTCTCAATGTTTTACAAAGAAAGTTATTTATCAAAATTAATTACATCTGTTGGAAAAAAAATGCGCAAATAGTTGTACAACACATTTTATTTAATTTTTTATATTTGAGTTCGACCCCTTTCGGTTATCCTCTTTTTTGGACAAAAATGCGCAATAATCGTACAACACATTTTATTTGATTTTTAATATTTGAGTTCGACCCCTTTTGGTTATCCTCTTGATTCGAAGTCGTATCGGTACCAAGATTTGAATGGTTTTGGTGATTTGGGCTGCACCCGTATTTTAGCGGGTTGCCTACGTATCTCTTGGAAGAGAATCAAGCCTCACGTAGTTTAGAGTGTTTTGGATTTTGATTTTGTGGTTTGATTTGGTTTGGGTTTGGTTTCGTTTTCTTGTATGCATCAGAGGATGAAGTTCAAACCCACCTTCTACGAAGGGTAGCTCGAACAACACTCCACCCGAGTAACCTGAGCCCACATTCTCGGAAGGGTAACTCAAGTAACCCGCCTATCATTTGCATAGAAAACTATTTGAGTTTAATGTGGAGTTTGATTTGATTTGATTTGAGATTTGACTAAAAAGTCAATTTGGGGGCCGTGATTGAACTCGTTTGTGAGTTTCCTACGTACCCGTTTGGAAGGGATCAAATCGCACGTAGTTCTTAAAAATGACAAATTTGAATTTGGTATTTAGGTTTTTGAAGTTTTGGTCGTGACAAGACTCGACGAGCGGGAGCTTTGTGTCGAGTCGGATGAGACACTTTTGATTTGACGGAAATTTAATTTTTGGGACGACTTAGAGTCGAAAAGTGAATTTGAGGAGATTTGGTTGAACGTTTTGGTGTGACTGGACTCGGTGAGAATTTGATTTACACCGAGTTTCCTACGTATCCACTTGTTTGGTGGAATCAAGTCACTGTAGTTCGGGACGAAAAGAAATTTTGTATTTGGGTTTGATCATGGGATCATTTGAGAGTGGGATGATTGAACTCGACGAGCAGAAGCTTTGTATCGAGTCGACATGGACAATTTGAATTTGTTTTTGGCGATTGAACTCGACGAGCATTGGCTTTATATCGAGTGTCCTACGTATCCCTTAGAAGAGAATCAAATCACCCGTAGTTCTAAACGAGAGCAATTTAATTTGCTGGGTTTTGACCTCATATTCATTTAAAGAGAATTTAGAGGTTGGCGACTGTACCCGATATATTTTTAAGATTTAATATCGGGCTACCTACGTAACCGATTTTACGGTGTCAAGTCTTTACGTAGTTCTTTTTAGAACAAAATTTGTTTTGGGGCAGGGTGACTGAATTCGGTACATGTTAAATTTTATACCGAATTTCCTACGTAACTCGTAAAAGAGTATCAAGTCTATACGTAGTTCTGAACGAACCAATTTAATTTGTTTTGTTTTGACCTCATATTCATTTAAAGAGGATTTAGAGGCGGACGACTGTACCCGATATATTTTTAGGATTTAATATCGGGTTACCTACGTAGCCGTTTTTACGGCGTCAAGTCTTTACGTAGTTCTACCAAGAACCAATTTGATTTATTTGGATTGACGATTGTACTCGACGAGCATAAGCTTTATGTCGAGCTACCTACGTACCCGTTTGGACGGGATCAAATCATCCGTAGTTCTTTAGAGAACCATTTGATTTTTTGGTTTGACGATTGAACCAGACGAGATTTAGCTTTATGTCCGGTGGCCTACGTATCCGATAACTCGGAATCAAATCAGGCGTAGTTCTGTCAGTAACCAAGTTTATATTTGACGAAACTTGATTTGAGGTTTTGACTCCGTTTTTATTGGAGTCGATTTGAGACTGACCAACTAGAATTAATTGACATAGAATATTCGACGAGTTTAATTTTATGTTCTGATCAAACTCGGCATTCTTAACTTGGGCCAATTATAATTCTTATAATTTTGTGGGTGAGTTTTGTAATTAAACCCTTTTCTTATCATCACTGCCGAAGTATGTTTGCATCCTTTCATTTGTATTCACAATAATAAAGTATAAAATGTGAAAGTAAATACTTGTGATTGTATATGGGCATATAGACACTGCAGGCCCAGTTTCGATATTGGTCTCAAACCCAACTGAAATTTTATTAACTCGGTTCCTTTTTTAACCATTGCTTTGACCACACCAGCAAATACCATACGACAATTAGGTCTAAAGAGACCTAGGATGACGACAGTTCAGAGACACCGTTCGAGATCGGCGTGGTGGTGAAGGGAAAAAGAGAGACCAGGGATCGGCACAAGATTCAAGGAAGCTTGGACCAATTTCTTTTCGGTCTGAGTCACTGGAATTTATCCCCTTTTCATTTGTTCCCGGATTTCCCATGAATTGGGTTCATGCTTGACACGAATTGAGCAAGTTAACCGGGAAGTTAAAGGTATGAATTCCAATTTATGATTTATTTTTTCTTTAAGGATGCTCATCGGCTCTTTTCTTAATTTGTTTGTCTCTGAGTTTATCCAGGAGATTTGTTGATTTGAGTTTTGATCTACGTGCCTTCGTTTTGTCCGAACGCACTGGTTTGAAAAAGGTGGGATCTTAACTCCCTGTCATTGTCCGTATCGACTCGATTCCGGGCTGATTTGTGCCCTTGCAATTTACAATTTTAGGGGCTCCAATTTGGTTAGTCGGAATACCGGGCTGGGACAATTTGAAGAGTGGCGAGAGGCCCGAGAGGGGATCCGTTGCAACTTCGGGAACGGATACAGCTTCAACCTCTCTAATTAGGTATGTTTGACATCCTTTTTCCTTCTGACAAATTGATACCCTTGATTTCTCAGTAGTATTGATTTGTTGGACCACTGATTAGGGGTTTTGATTTGCATCCGGGTTATATTTATTCGGATGTGATCATGTTAGTTTGGAGATGAGAGGCGTTTTTTACTTCCCAAGTTGTTCCAGTTTAACATCGTCTTTGACTGACTTGAATCGAACAGTTTAGCCTTTTGGTTCAAACAGTTAGGGTTTACATTTGGTTGCAATTTGGTAGCAACAGAGAGGATTGATGCCTCAAATTAGCTTTAGGTTTTGGGGCTTTTGCATTTTTTTCTTGCCGGGTTTTGATTTGTTGATTGAATCTCCCAAAATTTCGGCAGCGCTTCGCCCCTATAAACCAATCCGCGTCGGGATTGAATGTAGTGGCGAAAGAATATACTTTCAAGCCAACTACGAGAGGGGATGCTCTCAACCTATGACGTGATGGTCTCTAGGCGAAAGAAAATACTTTCAAGCCTATGACGAGCCCAAACACTAGGTGAGAGCATGTGAACCCAAGCCTGGGTCTTCTCCATTGCAATGCTTATTTGTACCTGCAGACAAAGAAAAGAAGTGAGGATAGAGTTCTACCCTCTGTTGGATTTGGAGGATTTAAGCGGTTGTGATTTTCTGTATAATTGCTATTTGTGTAGCTGCTCTTCTCCTTTTTGTGTGAAGAAGATCACAACCCTTTTGTTTGTTGCTATGGTTGCAGGTGGACGGGCAAAAGGAAAGGCAGGGAAGAGAGGACAACTGCTCCTATTTTGCAGTTGAATGTGATGGGTCTCCAGGAAGGAATAACCCAGCAGCCCCACTCTCTGTAATTTTTTTTGTGAGCGCTTTCTTTGTGTTTGGCCCGGATGCAGAGAAGGAAAAGGGAACTGCAGAACATTGTAGTTGTACCCTTTTTTATAGGTAGGAATGATAGGGCAGTTACTCTTAGAAAGTAGAAACTCCTCCCCACGTACTGTGCAAGTGTGCAACATTTTCCTTATTTAATTTCTTTTTTTTTTTAAAATGTATCTTGTTCTCTTAACAATCATGGAAGCAGTATAACCGATGTACAATTCTTCTCCACATGTATTGGGCCACCTGGGTGTGGGCTTGGAAATTTTTTAAGGCCCAATTTTGAGACACTAAGCTTTGTGCTTAATTCGAAGAAGATTCATCACATTTTTTGTTTGACATTCATGTGATGATTTGAAATCATGAATAATAATGAAAATAA
This sequence comes from Persicaria maculosa, assembly GCA_963922045.1. Lineage (NCBI taxonomy): Eukaryota > Viridiplantae > Streptophyta > Magnoliopsida > Caryophyllales > Polygonaceae > Persicaria > Persicaria maculosa. The sequence goes on from OY998254.1 coordinate 69,405,917, forward strand.
AATTTATGAAATTTTACCCTTCAACACTCTTGATTCGAAGTCGTATCGATACCAAGATTTAAGTGGTTTTGGGGATTTGGGCTGCACCCGAGTTTTAGCGGGTTGCCTACGTATCTCTTGGAAGAGAATCAAGCCTTACGTAGTTCAGAGTATTTTGGATTTTTTGTTTGGTTTGATTTGGATTTGGTTTCGTTTTCTTATATGCATTATAGGATGAAATTCAAGCCCACCTTCTAGGAAGGGTATCTCGAACAACACTTCACCCGAGTAACTTGAGCCCACCTTCTTGGAAGGGTAACTCAAGTAACCCGCCTATCATTTGCATAGAAAACGATTTGGCTTTGATGTAGTGTTTGATTTGACTTAGAGGTTTGACTTAAAGGTCAATTTGGGGATGGTGGATTTTGATTTTGATTGTTGGTCGTGATCAAACTCGACGAGCGGAAGCTTTGTATCGAGTTAGAGTGAGCGCTTTGGTTTTGATGGAAAATTTGACATTTGGGACGACTAGAGCCGACAAATGAATTTGGAAAGGTTTGTTTGAAAGTTTGGGTGTAATTGGACTCGATGAGAATTTAATTTACATCGAGTTTCCTACGTATCCGCATGTTTGGTGGAATCAAGTCACCGTAGTTCAGGACAAATATGAATTTTGTATTTGGGTTTGATCGCGAGATCATTTGAGAGTGGTGATCGAACTCGATGAGCACAAGCTTTGTATCGAGTCAGAATGGACAATTTAAATTTGTTTTTGGCGATTGAACTCGACGAGCCTTGGCTTTGTATCGAGTGTCCTACGTATCTCTTAAAAGAGAATCAAATCACCCGTAGTTCTAAATATGAAATGATTTAATTTGGTAGGATTTAACCTCATATTCATTTAAAAGTGAATTTAGACCTGTCATCTTCATTACAAAGAATCCTGTTCAGCATTCAAGGACCAAACATATTGATGTAAGGCGTCATTTCATTAGAGACCATGTCGAAAAAGGTGATGTGTCCATATCCTTTATTTCAACTGATTATCAATGGGATGACATTTTCACTAAGCCATTGGCAGAGGACAGGTTCACCTTCATTAGATGAGAAATCGGAATGCTTAACAGGGATGCACTTTTGTAGGGGGAGCTTTCCCTTTACGAAAGAATACTTCTACTCAGTGTCAAGACCCTTGAACCTCTTTTCAAAGGTTGTGAACTGAACAAAAGAGCACATATAACGGATCATATATTTGGTTGGTATCTTTTTAGATATTTGATCAAATATTTTTTTAAAAGGAATTTTAAATATCTTTACTTTATTGTTACCTATTCGGGAAAATCTTTTTTATTGCATGTTATCTGATTATATTTTAATTTGTGGAAATTTTTTAAATCGGATAAACATCTCTTGCCTTAATCGTTAAGATTCGAACGACTCTTTGTTTAAATTTTGAAATTGTTTTGGTGACTGTTTTCATACTCCTCCCCTTGTTGAAAGACAAAAAGGGGGAGATGGTTAGACTTTAAACTGCTTTGAACTATAGGGTCTTGGAAGACCTTATTTTGCCTTATTTTGTTGGATACTTTTATCATTGGTTTTGAACTTATATGATCCAACATTTGTCTAACCCCTGCAGGTACTTAGTCCGATTTTTTATATGATATATTTGCTTGACTAAGTTATAGGGATGCACATGTTTTGTCTTTCATCAAGAGGGAGATTGATAACTCCACTCCCTTGAGGAAAATCGGAAATGGTTTCAAAGGCTTTGATACAAAGCTTGTGTCAAAGGTCTTGAAGCTAAAGCTGTATTGATGAAATTCAAAACCTGTATTGTATGTATTTTATTTATTATCTTATATTATCTATGTATGGTTTCCGAATATTATTATACATATTTTATACTAACCATACAGCAAAGATTTCGAGATATCTCCTTCCTTAAAGCTGAAAGATATGAAGAATCAAATCGAATGGATTGGGGCTTCGTAGTTTCCATCTTTAGAAGATTGCGAAGATCAATACTTGGCAATGATCTGAAGTAGCCGTTGGGCAAAGATTCTTCCTTCAAATGGCGCCGATTTGATCAAGTATAAAAGGAGATGAAGAAGAGAGAGAGGACTGACGGACACTTACGAATATCAATGCTCTACATTGCACACTCAGCCCTCAAGTTTACGATCTCTCTTCAGCGTGTTCTCTCTACTTGTTCTTAAGATTCTTATATTTTGTTTCAAAGCATTTGAGAGTTACACAGTGAGCTTATAGGATATATTCTTAGAGAGTGTTATACTCGAGAGTTTATAACTCAGGAAGTGAGCACTAGGCGATTGATTCACGAAGTGTAAGAGGATTGTACTAGATAGCTGAGAGAGGTGAGACTCTTCTACATTGGTCTAGGACTCCAAGGGAACGTGAGTTGACTAGATTACAATTGTATAGGAGAGAGGCTTCTCGGTGAGATATTAGGATCCTATGTTTTGTGAATCAATAAAGTCGGTTGAATCCTAGGGTTGTGGAAGAACCCTAGGCGGGGGCTAAGCCTTTAAGGAGCCGAAACCTCGTTAATAATTCGTCGTGTTCTTTACTTATTGCTTTTCCAATATTTACACACTTGTTTCAAATTGTATAACTTTGTTGTGATTCAGGTTTCACAATCGAAAGAATTGAGTTTACTCCCAAAGGGTTTTGCAAGCGTTTCAAAAGTCTTGAGATAGACAGCGAAAAGTTGGCATACTCTATTCAACCCCCATTCTAGAGTATCTTTATTCTACTTTGTTATACTTTATCAAACCTTCACGACTCTTTGACGGTGCCGCTTCCGTTTTATCTTCTTGAGAATGAGCTCAGCTCGAAATCCAGCGTTGGATTTCAACTCCCCCACTTTGCCTCCGACGGTGGATCCATGGAGCTGATGGCAGTTCCCAAGAAAAAGGTAAGATTTTTAACTTGTTTCCTTCCTGATTTGATCCTCGCAATCAGTCCTTCAGGTGTGTTGTTTAATTTGGTGAATTGTTTCGTTGCATTCTTTGTTTGATTTTTGAAATTATTCATCTATGAGATCTCTAATTTTTGTTAATTACTGTATAATTTATGGAGTACTATGCTTCGCCAGTATACAGTGTATATACATACACTGTATACTGGCGAAGCATACACTTGTAAGTATAATAATAATAATACATTATGTTATACATACTATAATATATATATATATATATATATATATATATATATATATATATATATATAGATTACATACACTTGTAAGTATACAGTGTATATGCATACATATATACACAGTCACACTAATGCAGTAATGCTACTGCATTCCACCAGAAAAAGAAAACTAATGCTACATATTCATCAATGTAACGCATCAGTGTGTATATGTAGGAAAACCCGTAAAATATAAAAAAAAATTATAGATTTATATGTGTTATATCTTTGAAAATCGCAAAATATAAAGGAAATTTTTAACTTTTTATAATATTTTTTATTTGAGGGACAAGGCCCGTCCCGTCCCGGTTCCGTCCCGTCCCGCGAAAGACAAGGCTTGTGTGGGACGAAGAAAAAAAGAGTAAATCCTGTCCCGGTCCCGACCCGCAAAAATTACGCGGGACGGGACGCGGGACGACCTCCGTCCCGTCCCGCGCCCACCCCTAATATTCTGTATGAATTATCAACTTCATTTATGGTGACATTTGCTGTTGTTTTATGTTTGTTCGGAACTTTTGGATGATGTTACCAATTTCATTGTTGTATTGGTCCTTCAGAGTTTGTTCAGAACTTTAGATGATGTTATCAATTTCATTTATTTGCCGTGCAGCATACATGAAGCAAGAATGTTACTTACAAATCTCGTGGTATAGGTTTCTCCTCATAAAAGAGGCATCAGAAATGGTCTGAAGGCCCTGAAACCCATTCAGTGATACTCCGTTGGAAGTAAGGTGTTATCTAATGAACAAGAAAGAACTGAGCATTTTTCTTGGGGTTTGGGTGGTGAAGTATTATTTCAATAAAACATGCAGAGTTAATAAGGCTTGTCTGTTATTGTCTTGTTTTGATCTCATCGCACATATCTGTAAGATGTGTGAGATACTGTGTTATATACAATATTCGTCATGAGGAAGTCATTTGTCGTTTTGGCTTGTGCAGGAACTGAGGTGCAGTAAGGTTTCCGCACTTCTATTGTTGTGGCGGGCGCAAGGAAGGACCGATTGAGAAGTGAATCCAAGTTGGTTCTTGAGCTGTGGCACCGAGCTTGAATCATTTATAGTTTCTCCAGGTCAACAGATTATACTCGCATTGATCTTTGAACAAGAACTAATCATGATTGTCTAGCAGTTTTTGGATTTTTTTACCGATGCTAAATCTTCCTCCAAGTTCTTATAGATAAATCTGCTAAATCTGTTTCATTTGTTCTTACTTTTTTCTCTTTCAAGCATCTCTCTTATGTGTGTTGAGAATTTGTTGCATATAATCTGCCTACCCCAAATGTAATGGTAATCTTGAAGATGGTAATTTGCCTAAAGCTTTTATCTGGGACACTCAAGGTAGTTGAGAATTTCGCATCTTCATTCAGTAGTCAATAGTCCCACTACCTGGAATAAGCACGCGATACAAATAACTTTCTTCGAAAACTCTCATAATACTCGGTCACATTTGGAGAAATAAAGTTATCTCAAATAATGGTTGTTATATGGAGATAAGCATTGGATGAACAAAAAATTAACCTCATTCCCAGACTCCCATACCTTGAATTTGTAAATAAAGAGTGACCATCCGAGGTTCCAATCGGGGACCTATGGGTACTACACACAAGTCCTTTCCGGTGAGCCATTCCGGAATCCCATTCCAATTTGTTTGTAAGCACCTTCTCAAAGAATTAGTGAGGCGGATCAACACCGTTGTTTGTAGGTGCCTTTCCGGAATCCAACTGAAACACTGTCCCGATGAGAGAAGAGTCAGCTTGACAACATCTTCCGGTGTTGTTGATTTGTTGTTTTACAATACCATTGACTATGGTACAGTGAGACTATATCGGCATGGCCGTGCCAATTGCAAATGAAGGAGTGTTGATCAGTTAGTTCCTAGTTTGCATTTGCTTTTCTCCGTGTTTCCACATCATGTTTGATACGTTTGGGATACCCGATCCTTCGCCTGTGGGCTCGGAATCAAGAACCCCAAACTTGTTGATGGCCCGATCTTGCAATTATTCTTGATATTCTTGATGTTTACAAGCAATTACAATTAAAGGGTTCGAACTATTGCGAAAGAAACAAATAAGAACAAACAACAAAGTAACAAGAACCAACAAAGGAAACACCGACGGAAGCGAAGCAGCAGCGACGGTCGCTGGAATGGCCGCGGGGCAGCCAAGGGAGCCGCGGGGCGGCCATGACAATGGCGACGGTTCTGGGCAGACTCAGCGACGGTTTCTCAGGATGAGTTTCTCCTTTGTGTGTGGTTTGGGATTGTGTTTAGATCTTTGTTTGGTATCGGATGAGCAAGAACATAAATTGATTGCAAATGCTTTTGGATTGGGAATCGAGGGAACCTTTTAATCCTTAAAAGGGTTCCTCAATTATAATTCCAATCTAATTTTTATTGAATGTAAAACATGAGTTTAAATAGACAATATACCAATTCTATCTTGTGCAAAATATAGAGTTTTGGTAACTAAAGATAAATTAAATAATCTATAGATATGTAAATCTTTCTTAAGATAAGTAAATCTAACTAAGGATAGAAAATTAACAACTTGGTGGACAAGAATTATATCTAGAAGAGATATAATTATTTCCACATTATTTTCCTAAATTCATACAATAATTAAATCTAATTTAATTAAATAAATTCGAAAATAATTAAATAATTATCTAGAAATTCGTCCAAACAGTGACAGCTGTAAAGATGATGATTTTCGGCCATTCTCGAGATCGATTCTGGAGAAACCTTCAACAACAAAGTTGTAGATCTTTTCGTCCTTGTTCCAACAAGGTATGGTACGACCTCATCCGATAAATATAAACTCCGAACGACCCATTTTACTGAGACGTCGATATGCTGTCAACCCATTAAGAACGAACTCACACTTGAACATTAGCTCACCTTGCTCCTTTGAAGCTTGTTCCATGGTGGAGCCTTCTTCCTCCTTTTGAGGATGACACTCTTCGCCATCAATGACCCTCGAATCGGTCTTGAGAGCTCGCCTGGATCAAGATCATTGTTTGACCCACAGAAGGCCATCTTGATCCACATCATTCTCCCCTTCTTAGCTTCGATTCGTCCTCGAATCGAGTCGTTGATGATCAAAGGGGAAGGAGCAACCACCAGGAAGTAACTTCCTTGACAATCAACTTGAGATGGCGCCAACAGAATTTGAGGCAAAGGAACATCAAAAACAACACCTGTCATAGGGAACATTGAGCAATCAAGAGGAACAATATCAATAGGCTCAATAACCCTATGAACTTCAGAATTATCAACATTAGGAACATTCTCAAGAGGTACAATAGCTAACTCCAGAGAAGTGTCCCCAACGTCCTTATCGTTGTCGTCAGAAGCAACCACGTCATCTTGCAGAAAATTACAGCCAGCTTGCAGATCATATTCGGGTGTCTTCCCAGAGGAATCTTGCAGCGTGTGACCCACCGTTGGAAAGCTCGTCGAGTCAGCTTCGCAACAAGACTGAGTTGACTCAATTCCGAGGTCGGAGTCAACAGGAATCTGCGAATCAAGTTCAGCGCGCTGTGCTGAATCCGTGGCAACGATTTCAACAGAAAGCTCCTTCACGTCCTTCTTGAACTTGGCCATCACTTCCTCCACGGCCTGTTTGCATATAGCCATTAATCTGGCATCTTGGTTGGCTCTACATTGCGCCTCTTCCTCTTCGAACTTCGCCTGTGATCTAGCATAATAGACATCTAGTTCAGCTTGAATTTCGGCTGTAAGTTTGGCTTGAAGTTGTTGTTGACGCCTCTCCTTTTAGATTTCTGCTTGCCGTTGAAGTGCCTCATCAGTCTTTTTTTTTGGAGAAGCCGAATCTGATAGCGTTGTCGACACCTCTTATCTTCGATCTCCAATTGACGTTGTTCTTCCTCTTGACGTTGAAGCCAAAGTTGACGTCTTTTGGCTTCGCGTTGACGCTCTAGGGTTTGTTGTTGTAGCCAAGCTCTCCGACATAACTCTTGTTGGCGTCGTTGTTGTTTAGCACGTTCCAAAGCAAAAAATCCATCCAATGGATCGGGATCATCATCCAAATCTCCCCAAATTTCCCAAGCCATCAAATCAAATTGTGAATAACATCAAGAAAAGACAAGAACTTGCGAAACCTACGGCTCTGATACCACTTGATACGTTTGGGATACCCGATCCTTTGCCTGTGGGCTCGGAATCAAGAACCCCAAACTTGTTGATGGCCCGATCTTGCAATTATTCTTGATATTCTTGATGTTTACAAGCAATTACAATTAAAGGGTTCGAACTATTGCGAAAGAAACAAATAAGAACAAACAACAAAGTAACAAGAACCAACAAAGGAAACACTGACGGAAGCAAAGCAGCAGCGACGGTCGCTGGAATGGCCGCGGGGCAGCCAAGGGAGCCGCGGGGCGGCCCTGACAATGGCGACGGTCCTGGGCAGACTCAACGACGGTTTCTCAGGATGAGTTTCTCCTTTGTGTGTGGTTTGGGATTGTGTTTAGATCTTTGTTTGGTATCGGATGAGCAAGAACATAAATTGATTGCAAAGGCTTTTGGATTGGGAATCGAGGGAACCTTTTAATCCTTAAAAGGGTTCCTCAATTATAATTCCAATCTAATTTTTATTGAATGTAAAACATGAGTTTAAATAGACAATATACCAATTCTATCTTGTGCAAAATATAGAGTTTTGGTAACTAAAGATAAATCAAATAATCTATAGATATGTAAATCTTTCCTAAGATAAGTAAATCTAACTAAGGATAGAAAATTAACAACTTGGTGGACAAGAATTATATCTAGAAGAGATATAATTATTTCCACATTATTTTCCTAAATTCATAAAATAATTAAATCTAATTTAATTAAATAAATACGAAAATAATTAAATAATTATCTAGAAATTCGTCCAAACAGTGACAGCTGTAAAGATGATGAATTTCGGCCATTCTCGAGATCGATTCTGGAGAAACCTTCAACAGAAAAGTTGTAGATCTTTTCGTCCTCGTTCCAACAAGGTATGGTACGACCTCATCCGATAAATATAAACTCCGAACGACCCATTTTACTGAGACGTCGATATGCTGTCAACCCATTAAGAACGAACTCAAACTTGAACATTAGCTCACCTTGCTCCTTTGAAGCTTGTTCCATGGGGGAGCCTTCTTCCTCCTTTTGAGGATGACACTCTTCGCCATCAATGACCCTCGAATCGGTCTTGAGAGCTCGCCTGGATCAAGATCATTGTTTGACCCACAGAAGGCCATCTTGATCCACATCAATGTTCTACAGGGAAGGACATGATTTTGTTAGGTGCAATTTCTTGATGTGGTCTTATAGGATTTTGGTTTATAGTTCATTTGTGTAAATCTATTCGGTTTGATCAAACATGGCAAATGGATCGGAGCTCAGTTGAAGTTTATAATCTTCTGATGTAATTAAGTTTGATAAATAACTTTCCTTGTAAAACTTTGAGAAATAAGAAGTAATGAAGTGAATCAATGTTGTCTCATAGCATTAGGTGAAGTCCTTTGTTTTGCAAAACCTGGTCCTCACTCTCATAGAGAGAAACCGCCCTGCCCACCGCAGTGCCACACTCTCCATCTCTTCTCTGCTTGAGGATTGGTTTAGCCCGCCTTTCCAACCTCACTCTCTTCCCAGCGAGACTAAAAGCTATGGTGCTAAGAGTTGTATTTCAACAAATCACCGGCAGAGACATCGCTTGCTTGCTCAGCTTCTGCAGATCAGCCCACGCCCTTCCCCTGCCCACGCCCGTTAACCACTCAATTGACACTTTGACGGTGCTGCTTCGGTTTTCTCTTCTTCAGAATGAACTCAGCTCGGAATCCAGCATTGGATTTCAACTCCCCCACTTTGCCTTTGGCGGTGGATCCATGGAGCTAATGGCAGTTCCCAAGAGAAAGGTAAGATTTTTAACTTATTTCCTTCCTGATTTGATCCTCACAATCAGTCTTTCAAGTGTGCTGTTTAATTTGGTGAATTGTTTCGTTGCATTCTTTGTTTGAATTTGAAATTATTCATTTATGAGATCTCCAATTTTTGTTAATTATTGTATAATTTATGGAGTACTATGCTTCGCCAGTCTCGATTAGGGTTTAGGGTTTTAGATACTCCCCTAAAAGGGGGGTTTATTGATTAATGATAGCTTAGCTTACTATGACTAATTGAGCAAATATTTGAAATGCAATTTCATTAGAGTTGCATTTTTTGATAGCGAAACCATGAAACGGTATTTGCTAATTTCCTCAAACATCTTTGGCTCCAATTGAAATATTGTCCTGATGAGAAAAGAGTCATCTTGACAACATCTTTCGGTGTTGTTGATGTGTTATTTTACACTGCATTGACTATGGTACAGTGAGACTCTGTCGACATGGCTGTGCCAGTTGCAAATGGAGGAATATTGATCAATTAGTTCCCAGATTGCATTTGATTTTCGCGATTTTTAAACAACATGTTCTACAGGGAATGACATGGCCAATGGATCGGAGCTCAATTGAAGTTTATAATCTTCTGATGTAATTAAGTTTGATAAATAACTTTCTTTGTAAAACTTTGAGAAACAAGAAGTAATGAAGTGAATCAATGTTGTCTCATAGCATTAGGTTGGTTGGTGGATTGTACTAAATCTTTTAAATTCAAATTTTGGTCGGGTTATTTATTCCTTGTCTTCTTTCGTTCTAATTGTTTCCATGACATCTTATGAGTTATGTGGAAGTTCTTGGTGGAAAAACGATGCATATTCTGTATGAATTATCAACGCCATTTGTAGGGACATTTGCTATTGTTTTATGTTTGTTCGGAACTTTAGATGATGTTACCAATTTCATTGTTGTATTGGTCCTTTCAGAGTTTGTTCGGAACTTTAGATGATGTTACCAATTTCATTTATTTGTAGTGCAGCATACATGAAGCAAGAATTTTACTTACAAATCTCGTGGTACAGGTTTCTCCTCATAAAAGAGGCATGAGAAATGGTCCGAAGGCCCTGAAACCCATTCCAATGATAATTTGTTGCAAGTAAGGTGTTATCTAATGAACAAGAAAGAACTGAGCCCTTTTCTCTAAGTTTGGGTGGTGAAGTATTATTTCAATAAAGCATGGCGAGTTAATAAGGCTTGTCGTTTATTGTCTTGTGTTGATCTCATCGCGCATATCCGTAAGATGTGTGAGATGCTGTGTTATATACAATATTCGTCATGAGGAAGTCATTTGTATTTTTGGCTTGTGCAGGAACTGCGGTGCAGTAAGGTTGCCGCACTTCTATTGTTGTGGCGGGCGCAAGGAAGGACCGATTGAGAAGTGAATCCAAGTTGGTTTTTGAGCTGTGGCACCAAGCTTGAATCATTTATCGTTTCTCTAGGTTAACAGATTATACTCACATTGATCTTTGAACAGGAACTACTCGTGATTGTCCAGCAGTTTTTGGATTTTTTACCGATGCTAAATCTTCCTCCACATTCTTATAGATAAATCTACCAAATCTGTTTCCTTTGTTCTCACTTTTTTCTCTTTCAAGCATCTCTCTTATGTGTGTTGAGAATTTGTTGCATATAATCTGCCGACCCCAAATGTAATGGTAATCTTGAAGATGGTAATTTGCCCAAAGCTTTTATCTCGGACACCCAAGGTAGTTGAGAGTTTCGCATCTTCATTCAGTAGTCACTAGTCCCACTACCTGGAATAAGCACGCTATACAAATAACTTTCTTCGAAAACTCTCATAATACTCGGTCACATTTGGAGAAATAAAGTCATCTCAAATAATGGCTGTTATAAGGAGATAAGCATTGGATGAACAAAAAATTAACCTCCTTCCCTAACTCCCATACCTTGAATTTGTAAATAAAGAGCGACCATCTGGAGTTCGAAACGGGGACCTATGGATACTACTCACAAGTCCTTTCCAGTGAGCCATTCCGGAATCCCATTCCAATTTGTTTGTACGCACTTTCTCAAGGAATTAGTGAAGCGGATCAACACCGTTGATTGTAGGCGCCTTTTTGGAATCCAACTGAAACACTGTCCTGATGAGAGAAGAGTCAGCTTGACAACCTCTTCCGGTGTTGCTGATTTTTTGTTTAATAGTACCATTGACTATGGTACAATGAGACTATATCGGCATGGCCGTTCCAGTTTCAAATGGAGTAGTGTTGATCAGTTAGTTCCCAGTTTGCATTTGCTTTTCGCCGTGTTTCAACATCATTTTCTACAGGGAAGGACATGATTTTCTTAGGAGCAATTTCTTGAAGTGGTCTTATAGGATTTTGGTTTATAGTTCATTTGTGTAAATCTATTAGGTTTGATCAAACATGGCAAATGGATCGGAGCTTAGTTGAAGTTTATAATCTTCTGATGTAATTACGTTGGATAAATAATTTTCTTTGTAAAACTTTGAGAAACAAGAAGTAATCAAGTGAATCAATGATGTCTCATAGCATTAGGTGAAGTCCTTAGTTCTGCAAAAGCTGGTCCTCACTATCATAGAGAGAAACCGCCCTGCCCGCCGCAGTGCCACACTCTCCATCTCTCCTCTGCTTGAGGATTGGTTCAGTCCGCCTTTCCAACCTCACTCTCTTCCCAGCGAGACTAAAAGCTATGGCGCTAAGAGATGTATTTCAACGAATCACCGGCAGAGACATCACTTGCTTCCTCAGCTTCTGCAGATTGGCCCACGCCCTTCCCCTGTCAGCGCCCATTAACCACTCAATCGACTCTTTGATGGTGCCGCTTCCGTTTTCTCTTCCTGAAAATGAACTCAGCTCAGAATCCAACGTTGGATTTCAACTCCCCCCTTTTGTCTCCGGCGGTGGATCCATGGAGCTGATGGCAGTTCCCAAGAGAAAGGTAAGATTTTTAACTTGTTTCCTCCTTGATTTGATCCTCGCAATTAGTCCTTCAGGTGTGCTGTTTAATTTGGTGAATTGTTTCGTTGCATTCTTTGTTTCAATTTGAAATTATTCATGTATGAGATCTCCAATTTTTGGTTAATTACTGTATAATTTATGGAGTACTATGCTTCGCCAGTCTCGATTAGGGTTTAGGGTTTTAGATACTCCCCTAAAAGGGGGGTTTAGTGCTTAATGATAACTTAACTTACTATGACTAATTGAGCAAATATTTGAAATGCAATTTCATTAGAGTTGCAATTTTTGATAGCGAAACCATGAAACGGTATTTGCTAATTTCCTCAAACATCTTTGGCTCCAACTGAAATATTGTCCTGATGAGAGAAGAGTCAGCTTGACAACATCTTTCAGTGTTGTTGATATGTTGTTTTACACTACATTGACTATGTTGATTGTGGTAGTTCTTGGTGGAAAAACAAGGCTTGCCTATTATTGTCATGTGTTGAACTCATCACAAACCCGTAAGATGTGCGAGATGCTATGTTATATATAGAACATTCATTATTAGGAAGTCATTTGTCTTTTTGGCTTGTGCAAGAACTATGGTGCAGTAAGGTTGCCACACTTCTATTGTTGTGGTGGGTGCAAGGAAGGAACGATTGAGAAGTGATTCCAAGTTGGTTCTTGAATTGTGGCGCCGAGCTTGAATCATTTACCATTTATGTAGGTTAACAGATTATGCTTGCGTTGATCTTTGAACGGGAACTACTCATGATTGTCCACCAGTTATATATATATATATATATATATATATATATATATATATATATATATATATATATATATATATATATATATATATATATATATATATATATATATATATATATATATATATATATATATATACCGACCCTAAATCTTCCTCCCAAGTTCTTAGATAAATCTGCCGAATCTGTTTCCTTGTGTTCTCACTTTTTTCTCTTTCAAGTATCTCTCTTATTTATGTGTGTTGAGAATTTGTTGAATATATATGCCTACCCCAAGTGTAGTTGGTAATCTTGAAGATGGTATTTTGCCTAAAGTATTTATCTAAGACACTCAAAAGCAGTTGGGAATTCGCATAATTCAGTAGTCCCACTACCTAGAATAAGCACTCGATACAAATAACTGTCTTCGAAAACTCACATTTGGATAAATAAAGTCATCTCAAACAATGGTTGTTATATGAAGATAAGCATTGGATGAACAAAAATTAGGGGTGGGCATATCCGGGTAGCTGACACGAACCGGGTAATCGTGTCGGGTACCCGAAACCATATACGCCCAAACTGCCGAACCGTATACGTACCAATTCGAGTTGGGTATCTGACACGGTAAAACTATATTTTCCCGATCCGAACACGAACCGTTTACAGCTGTATTTTCATGGTTCGTGTTGTATCTTTTCGGTTTCGTGTCGTGTCTGTTTTTTCTGCACACCCCTACAAAAATTTAACCTCCTTCCCTTTATCTCCATACCAATTTCTTCTCTGACTCCCAACCCAATTTGTTTGTAAGCGCCTTCTCAAGGAATTAGCGAAGCGGATCAACATCGTTGTTTGTAGGCGCCTTCTCTAGGAATTAGCGAATCAGATCAACGTCGGAACACATGAGAGTGAATCTCTAAATTCCAAAACTTGGTCCTCACTCTAAGAGAGAGAAACGACCCTGCCCATCGTAGTAGTACCCCATTCTCCCTCTCTCCACCACTCGAGGGTTGGTTCAGTCTGCCTTTCTTTACTCTCTTCCTAGTGAGACTAAAAGTTATGATGCTCTAAAGAATTCTAAAAAATAGAGAATTATAAATCATATATTCTGATTTTTTTGGGTTAAATTCCAACCGCTTCTCCATTATAGATATTACTCCAAAATATATAGAATTTTATCCAAATTTAGGGAATGATATCCGTTTTTTTTTTCTTATCATTCTCTATTTTTGGATAATGGAATGCGAAAACCGTTGGAACAAAAACAATCTTAATTAGTGACGGAGTCAAAAACTTATCGAAGGGGTGGTTGAGATCCTCTAGTCCACAATTATGGTCCATTATGTAGTGTGTATTGCTTGACTAGATGTGCTGAATTGTTTTATTACTTTTCTTAATAAATGGGATAGTTTTATAATTATTTTTAACCAATAAAAGAAAGCGGACTATACCTCTTAAAAAAAACGGACTATAAAATGGATCATCAAGGCGGACTAAAGGATCCTCACCGTCGAGGGGGGGGGGGGGGGGGAGTTTTGTACAAATGTTAGATTTGCTTTTCAATAGATTTTTCTATAGTTTTGCATTTTTCTATAGTTTTGCGAATCAAAATTATGATATTTTAGTTTAAGACAACGTTTTTTTTAGTTCAAAACACATTTTTTTTTCAAAGCGACGGTTTATTAGTTTAAAGTTGTGTCATTAGTTCTTATTTTTTTCGCTTAAAACGAAAAAATTGATATATTTTAATCTATAACAACATTCTTTTCGTCTAAAAATATATTGTTTGAAACCTACAAAGTCAATATGAAACTTGTTGTTCTCTTAGCATGCAGTAACGCATAACGAGATATACAAACTTTAAACTGACATAATTTCTTATATAATTGTCTAATTTAGTAATATAACCTCTTGTTTTGAAGCTATTGGGTTGAATTGTATTACCAAAATATCAAATTAAGTAAAATATAAAAGCATTGTGAATTATTAAAAGACATTTGAAATAATTAACCTGTGTTCAATGTTGTTAGGATCGAGATTCTAGATCGGATCGTTGGGCAGGTGATAGAATCGGATCGTAGGATCATAAGATCCTACCGCATATTTAAATTTAAAATAAGGTAATTATAGAATATTTTATATTACCTACACGTAAAGCTAAATATCAATGAAAGAACACTTATTGATCGTCAACCACTTCACATGTCTATCCATATACAGATGCATATGTGTTGCAATATATAAGTTAGATATATTTTACTTTATTCGTCTGTGAAAACACATACAGACACATAAATATACTATTAATTGTTATAAGAGCATTATTGTAAAGCAAATACCAAAATATCTACAATGTATATTTTTCTAAACAAAAATAATAACTTAAAATGACTTTCTTTTTATCAAATGAAGAGAGTATTTTAAAATCATCAATATTTTTATCAATCTTAGTATATATGTTATTTAATTTATTTATGACTCTATAGGTTTATGATATATAATTTCTAAAATATCAATATAGATAAGTTGGATTGCACAACTTGCAAATAGAGGGTCGAGGAGAAACTTCAAACTTGGAGATAAATGGTACTCCTTCCGTTTGCGAAAACTTGTCATTTTAGCCTCGGACACAATTTTTAAGAAATTTTCTAAACCACTCAAATTTCCCCTAGCCTTCTCATTGCTACAATTGGTACGTACCTTTTAAATTTCAAATTGATTGGAATCTACTCTTCCGTGACTTTTTACCTTCTTACTCATCCCAAAACAAGTACAATTATAAGACTAAAAGTGGAGCCAAATTTTAAATTAGCTAAGACCAATTCAAAATAACTAACCGTAATTTAGGAAACAATGGGGGATAATGTCTAAAACGACAAGTTTTTTTGAACGAAATTCGGAGGCTAGAATGACAAGTTTTTGTGAACGGAGGGAGTAATAAACTACAGGATAAAAAAAATTGCATGAAAATCAATATAAAAACAAATTTTTTTTATTAGGTAAAAATTCGGATGGGTAACCCGATCCGATAGCATCTAACAAGGCAAAACGGATAGGGGAACCTATCCGAAGGCATCCTGTCGGATGGTATAAGTCAGGCTCCTCGGTCGAGTAGCAAAGGTGTGCAACCTTATCCGCTACCTTGTTACCAGTGCGGGGAACATAAGATGTACTGACGTTTGGTACTCCATTGAGAAGAGCTTGTATGTCGGACATAATCATTTCTATTTCCCATGGGCACCCAGCCTTTTTGGTTAGGTAATCCGTAATGGTTTTGGAATCCCCTTGTATTATTAGATCAGTAATCTGTAGTGCCTTAGCTTTTTCTATTCCTAGTCATAGTGCTCGGGCTTCTGCCATGAGAGGGGATTGTCCGCCAATAGTCTCACCTCCCAGACACAAGGGATTTCCTCGCCAATCTCTAATAATGTAACCAATAGAGCTATTTGAAGTTGATATAAATGATCCGTCAAAGTTTAGTTTGTGCTTGCCCAAAGGGGGTTTCTTCCACCGGAATGTATTTTTGAATTTTTTGGTTAAACCTTTATCTTCCTTCTTTTTTGGTAGCTCTTTTGAGTCATATGGGTTCCATTTGTTCGCTCGTTTCCAATTTTCAATATTATCTCCGATCATCTTCTTAATTCATTCAGAAGAGGGGGTGTTGACATTTCTGAATATTGCTTGGTTTCTGATAAACCAGATAGTCCACCATCTTATTGCTATATATTGTTTCATGTCCATCTGGAGGGATGAGCTTAAGATTTGTAGAATCTGATTCATGTCTCTGTTTTCCATTATGAGAGAATCAATTCGTGCAGATAGCTCTCTGGGAAATTGCTCTTCGAAATTGTTGATTGGGCATTCAATGAACAGACGAATATCATCTTCCTCACTCTGGTTGCAGAAGGTGCAAGTATTTGGCACCGCTACCCCCTTTTGAGATAAGCGACAAGCCGTGGCAAGTCCTTTATGCTTGATCTTCCATAGAAAATTTTTGACCTTTGGCACAGCGTCAATTTTCCAAATCCATGAAAACTCATCTGTTGTTCTGTGGGATGTGGATGTTATTAAGTCGTAAGCACTTGTAGTGGTGAACCAGCCCTTCTTGGCTGGCCACCAATACAATCTGTCACTAAAGGTGTTGATCGGTAGAGGGATTTTCATAATTTCTTCTGCTAGTGGGGGAGGAAGAACAGAACAGAGTTTCTCCGCCCACCATTGTTTTCCTATGATGAAATCACTAACTGAGTCATTTAGATTTATATTGAGCTGGGCGTCAATTCTGTCGATAAGTGGAGTCGTTGTTACCCAATTATCTGTCCAAAACTTGATTGATTTCCCATCCCCCACCAGCCAGATGAGACCTAATTTAAACTTTGGAATCAATGGGCTTAGTTTAGACCATTGCCATAAGGCACTACCTTTCCTAGAATAGGAAAGGATGTGGCATTCTTTTAAGTATTTGTGCTGTATAATTTTGACCCAATAATTATCTGGTTCTGCTAGGATTTTCCATAGGAGTTTTAGTTGGAGTGCTTCATTCATTTCTCTAGTTTTTCTTATTCCTAGTCCTCCTACTGCTTTTGATTTACATATTTTCTCCTAGCTGATGAGAGGGCTATGTTGTGCGTCTTTGTTCCAGAAGAAGGTCTTGTTTACTTGATCTAATTGTTTATGAACAACCACTGGAAGCATGAAACTTTGCATTGCATATAGAGGTTTCGACGACAGGTTAGAAGTTATAAGTGTGGCTCTACCCTGTTGTGATAGAGCATTAGCCCGCCATTTGCTCAGCTGGTCTTTAGACTTACATATTATTTCCCCGAAAGTTTCCTTGGTAACCCTTCCATTTATGATCGGGCAACCCAAGTAGTTTTCCAGATTCCGTTCTAGGGGTATATTCAGAATGCCTTCAAGGTCCCTTGCTCTTGATCTAATGATTCCAGATGTAGTTTGAAACGAAGATTTATGATAGGTAACTTTTTGACCCGAAAATTTGCAGTAGTCTTCAATTATTCCTTTAACTTTTGTACATGCTGCATTACTTCCTTCGGAAAAGATTATTATGTCATCTGCAAATGCTAAAAACGGAATACACGGTCTTGAGTGGCCAAATCTAAAACCAACACTATTGTGGTTAGATTCAGCGTCTTCTGTTAGTTTTCGAACTCGGACTTCTACACCAAGAAGAAAGAGAAAAGGGGAAAGGGGATCCCCTTGCCTCAGACCCCTAGTTGGCTTGAATAGATCAGTTGGTCCATTGTTTACTAGTACTGAGAATGAAACTGTAGTCACACACTCCATAATGATCTCAATAAATTTTTTATGGAAACCAAATCTCTGGAGTACTGCTTTCGTATATTGCTAGTGAACTCTGTCATATGCTTTCTCCATATCGAGTTTTATTGCGGTCCATCCCTTAGAGCCCTTCCTAGTGCGAAATGAATGAAAAATTTCATGGGCTATTAGGATGTTATCTTGTATTGCTCTGTCGGAGACAAAAGCACCTTGAAGGGGATGGATAAGCTTTCCCATTATTCTTTTCAATCGTTCCGTAATAATTTTAGAAATAATCTTGTATAGCGTGGAACATAGACTGATCGGTCGATAATGTGTGGTCATAGATGGGTTGTCATTCTATGGTATTAGAGAGATAAAGGTGCGGTTGATTTGTTTTAACAAGTTGCCTGAGTGGAAGAAAGCTTTTATTGCCCTGGTAATGTCAGCACCCACAATTCCCCAATATGTTTTATAGAACTCCGCCGTCATGCCATCCGATCAAGGAAATTTGTTACTTCCTAGGGAAAATACCGCGTTTTTTACTTCACTATTCGTAGGTTGTTGAATAAGTAGCATGTTCTCCTCTTCTGTTATACTTGGGTTAATAGCCGAGAGATACTCTTCTAGTTGGGTGTTCGTGTAAGACTGTTCCTTGGTGAATCGTTTCTTAAACTCTCTTTGTATTTCCTTTTTAATATTTTCATCGCCTATTATTTGGGTTCCTTCAGCGGATGTAATTGCTCTGATGATTTTTCGATTTCTTCTTCCTGTGGCGACTCTATGAAAATAGGAGGAATTAGTATCTGATAGTTTTAGATGCTTTGATTTAGCTCTTTGGTTCCAGTAGGTTTTATGGAAGAGGAGTAGATTTTCTCTCTTTGTTAGGAGATTCTGTTCTTTTGTATATTTGTATTGATCTTGGGCTGTGATCTGATCTGATTGTAGTTCTATTAACGCCTCCTTGACCTCTTGAAGTTAGCGGAAGATATTTCCGAAAGTTCTATTGTTCCAAGCTTTGACTTTTTGTTTCAGGATTTTCGATTTATGGATGATTCGGAACATTACTGATCCTGCGCATGAGGCTCTCCACGCTAGCTTGTTTCACTATGTGTCGAAAATCTTTTCTCTGTAGCCATATGTTTTCGAATTTAAATTGGGGTGGTTTGAAGTTAGTGTCTTTGGAGAAAGTAATAGTGATGGGGCAATGATCAGACTTTGAAAATGCCCCATTTTTTGTCACTAGTCCTGGGAACATATCTAGAATTTCATGGTGAACTAATACCCTATCTAGTTTTTCCCAAATGTTATCTGGACCTCCTTGTTTCTTTCTCCATGTAAATGGGTTACCAATGGAGGAGATCTCGATCAAAGAGCACATATCTTTAAATTCCAGCAAACACTGGAATCATCCAGGTGAGGTTTCTGCTCCACCATACTTATAAGATGTTTGACTTATTTCATTTAAATCTCCCATCACTAGGCAGGGGAGATTACTTTGGATAATTAGGTTGTATAGAATTCTCCAAAACTCCTCTTTTTCTGCAGGATTGGGGGGGGGGGGGGGGGGGGGGGGTATACAAAGAACATAAGGCATGAAAAGTTTTCCTTTACGTTTTCATATTTGATTCCTATTATTCTTGGAAGGTGACTAGTAACCGAGATAACCACGTCCACAAGGGAGCTTTCATTCCATAGCAGCATGATGCCCCCCGAGCGACCGAAGGCTGGGGACCAACACATATTTGTGAATCATGCGTTTTTCCATAGAGAATCTTTAGGTTCTGTTTCCGCCTTAGTTTCCGCTAGTATAAGCATTTGTATGTGGTCTAATGTGCGCCACCCCGTAATGTTTGTCCAGAGAGTTTCTTTCCCAATTCCCCTACAATTCCAATATCATATAATCATGACTCCCTCTTTGTAGTATGATCGAGCTTCAGGTGGTCTCTCCCATACCCATTTATTGCTCTTTTAATGTTTGTTCTTTTCTGTTTCGTATGTGATTTTTGTGTATTTTCCTTTCGAATTTTTCTAATGATGTTGTATTTTCCCACTTTTTCTTGCTTCTGGGCATTAATCCCAGGAGAGAGTGTATGATTCCAAAGGCAATGTTTTACCGTATAAACATTTAGCAAAAAATAAGAGGTGTTTTGATTACTATTAATGGTTTTTTGTTGGTTGAGAGGGGGGATTAGTTCACAAATATTATTATTTATGTTGATCAAGTGAGCATTATTCCTTTTGAGTTTTTCCATTCCTTTGTCCATAAGCAAGGTGGCTATACCAACCTTGAGAGCAAGGGATCCTATTGAACAAGCACTTTCCTTATGGGTGTCGAGAGGCTCCACGGCACCAACATTTTCATCAGTATTGATCCTCCATAATAGATGCCAAAAAGCAACCCAATTTTGGTTAACTTGTAATCTAGAAATGTGTTGAACAAAAAACAACATTCTAGGACTAATACTCAACCGAACATACTCAATAGAATTCCACCTGAAAGTGGGGGAAAGCCATGCAAAAACAGTGAAAAGGCCACTGTTTGAGCTAGCTAAGTTCAAAACCAGAGTATACATATTATGCATTCCAAATTTACTTAACTGATAGGCAAAAATTATGCAAAGGATGGTACCATACCTTATTCTTTTCCTTGCCTCTTTAGCCTCCATAGGATCGCCAATAAATGTTGCAAACAGAGAGGGCTGGTTAATAGCATAGATAATCTCCATGGAGCATAGAATACAGTTGGTGGTCATAAATAAACCAATTACACAATCGATAATAACTTTAATCGGTTTCCAAAGGATATTACAATCGTGAATACGACGGACGTAATCAGAAATCCTCATCAACCAAAGATGCAGGGAAATTATCCACTCTAAAAGAGTATGACTAGCATTAGCGTAGGCAAGTGATTTAATAAATGTTGTAAGGAGGAAATCGAGATTGCAAATAAATACGAATAAAGTAAAGCAAACCGATTGGATCCCAGCAAATAATGTTCAAGACTCCCTCTCGATGCAGCAGTGGGAAGTCAGGTTCGATCCTCGAGGAAGCTGGTCAGCGGATCCTCGGCAGCGGAGGAATCTCACGGGCAGAAGTCGACTTCAGGGTGCTCGACCTCGACTAGGGTTAGTCGATAGAAGGTCAGGCAAGTCGAACTGAGCAAACAACAGCTACTGGGCTTGGTCGATCTCGAGTAGTTTACTCGATATCGAGGAGATTTATCGACGTCGAGGAGTTCTTGTTGAGATCGAGTTGCCTGCAGAAACAAAAGCTATGGCGACCTTGCTTGATCGAATGTGAGAAGTCGATGTCGACCAGTTTGGTCGAAATCGAGTAGTGACAGAAAGTAAAAACGAATGCAAAACTTCGGATCTAAACCGATGGATGAAAGAGAACTTCCAAGATTGGGGTTTGCAACAACGATTACCATGAAAGCGGAATATAAATCATAAAAGGCGGTGACTTTATCGATAAAGGAGAAGGCTTTCACTCAATCCGACAAGTAGGAATATAAATCTCGCGATAAATAACCCTAATTGTATCTATTCCTTTTCATATTTAGAATTTATAAACTTCCGAATAAAAATCCTAATTACTACCCAAGTTTCACAACATGAATTCTTCAATTTCTCAATCAAAGATTAAGCACATGGAATAGAATAAGACAACGATAAAATACCTCCTTTTGCAATCGTTAATCCACCAACATGGCTCTCGTTGGCCTCACCCCAACCCTAGAAGTAGGTGGACTACTCGCGCCTCATTGCAATCAACATCATTGATTGAAAAGAAATAACTTGCATAAACTAAATTCAAAGTCTTTACAATCCCGGCACTCAAACTTTCGTAGAATGCCAAAACCCTAAAACCTTTGAACTCCTAAACTCTATGTGGAACTACTTATCTCTGAAATTGAATGAATAGAAAATCAGCCCCATGGGCTTTATTTATAGGGCTTAATCCTTGCTAATCAAGGAAAACAATCTATATCTATTTTCTAAAGATACAATTAAATAAAGATAAAGCATTAAATCTAAAAGGGAATATCTAAATATCTCTTTAATTAATGAATAATCTTCTCTCCTTGGATAAATCTTGATAAAACTTGATAGATTCGGACGTCTTCGCATCCAAACAATCCAGCTCGACTTCGGACAGGCCCAACGAACTCACGGCCCAGAGATCTTTTTGGTCGATATCGACCAATTTGGTCGACATCGAGTAAACATGTCGACATCGGCTTCTCTAGGCTTTCTCGAGCAGCTTCTCCTCGGATCCTTGAACTCGGGTAGCTTCTGGGTTTGGTCGATATCGAGTAATTTACTCAACATCGAGTAAAAAACGTAGCTTGAGTTGTCCATTTCTTCTTTCCTCGATCTGGTTCTCTTCCTCGAGCTGAGGTGTCTTCTGCGTCTTGGTCGATATCGAGTAAAGTACTCGACATCGAGTAAAGTCCTGAACTCGAGTTGGCTTCGTCTTTGGTTCTCGACCTGGCTTTCCTCGACCAGGCTCTGCTTCACAACTTTGGTCGATATCGAGGAGTTTCCTCGAAATCGAGTAACTCTTAGCTTCCGTCTTCTCTTCTTGGTTTCGTCCCGAAATGGCTCCAAATTCTGTAATATTAAACCAAAACTTATGTAGACCTCTATTTCTTGCAAATAAGCATATATTACATAAATTCAACATATTCCCAGCCCGAAATATGCAAAGTATATAGAATAAGGAGCTAAAATGTGCATAAAAACATGGCTATTTTAGTGACATCAAATCACCCCATACTTAAGCTTGCTTGTCCCCAAGCAATAACTTGGATGGTCATTTAGGGGAAACCTGCAAAGACTCTCAACATAATGGATCCATTGTTATATTAACCAACACTCGATTGCCATCCTTGAAGAGGTACTTGGTGCCTACAAATCTGTGCCTGTGAATGAAAAGCAATTTCTGCACACAAAAGAAGGTTTCTACAAAAACAATTTTATGTGACAAAGCAACAATAATCAAGAGAATTTTATTTAAGCTCAAAAAGGAGTTGATAGGTAAAAGGCTAAAGGTGGGCAATTTCTGGCCATGTGGTGTTAAATCCGGGGAAATGCATCATTTCTAAGCTTTCTCAACCACATTCATTCTTCATAAGATTTCTCACCTTTCATAATGCTTTTTATCAATAATAATGCTTTTACCTCTCTGACCTCAGCACTACCTTCTCGCGAGTCACAAACATGGGTGTCATGAATGGCCCCGGATAGTTAGTGCTTTGGACTCCTCACATGTGTATCCCATCTCACTGAACTATTATCTCAGCGAGTAGGGTCGATCTACCTTTATCTCCTGAGGTGATCAGATTTTTTCTCACCCATTAAATTTTCCATAAAACTGAATTTTTCTTGCCAAACTCCAATAATGTCATAACAACACAACAAACCATATAATGTCTCCATAAAATGATTTCCATTTTCAACATAATCCCCGGATAGGGTCTAAGGTAAAAATGGGCAATATAAGGCACATGTGGAGTAATAATGATATATAGGCAAATAAGGCTTATAATATGGCTTTTGTGATGCAATTGGGTAAAGGTATGGCTAGAAGTATGAAAATGAACATATATGAAATTTAAAATCCTCCATCCTCTTATTGTGCATAATGTCAAAAGCAACATCAATTTACCTCACTTTTGTGGTTTTACCATAAAAATCGCACGTCATTGAGACTTCCCTTTTCTAAGCAATCTTGTGCAATATCTCTAACAAATCCATCATTTGCATCGTCGAGTGTTGCCCTGGCTTCCATGACTCTATTTTTTGAACTTTTTGCAAGCTTGGGTGATATCTTTATAACTCTCTTTAAAAATGCATATTTTGAATAATGTAGAATTTAACCATGCAAATAATATGCAACTAAAGTCAAATACAGAGTTGTGCCATGTCCTAAATAATCCGATGCAACCCATGAAATAAAACTTAAAATACAGTCCGGAAGCACATAAAAACAATAAAGTCCTAAACATAGTCTTTACTCCCACCCCATACTTAGAATAGACAGTGTCCTCACTATCAAAGAAATATAACCAAAGGGAGGGAAAAGACTTACACAGCTGCTCATTGGTGGGGCGGTGGACTGTAGTAGGGGAGTTGGAGTCGACGGTCATTCTCTGCCTGCTCTGCTAGAACCTCAGCGTGCTGACATGTCTAATCATAAATTGTAAAATAAAGTACCCTTACAAATATAACAACCCCATACTTAGTTCATAAACTATCCTATAAGAAATACTCCATCCGTTCGGCAAAACTTGTCATTTTAACTCTCCACACAACTTTTAATAAAGCTAATAATTACACTCTTTTTTTTTTTACTAATTTACCTTCATTTATTACTCTACTTTTTACTTTATCAAAAACTACAACTCACAACACATCAATCAAATCAAGGGTATTTTAGTAAAGTAGAAGCAAAAATACCTAAAAGGACAAGTTTTTTCCGAACAAAAAAAAAATTAAAACAACAAGTTTTGCCGAACGGAGGGAGTAATAAATAAGCATAAGGAAGTTTATATCATCAAATCATGTAACAACTCATATAATGAAACAATAAATGCAACATATATATGAATTTAAATAAAGCCCTAAATTCAAGAAATTTCCAAATATATCATGTTATAAATCTCACATTTCATGAATTTCCTTGACAATATATATGAACTAAGTATAAGAATCATTTTAAATACATTAAAAATCAGCCCACCACATTTAGCTTATTTCCATATATAACCAACCCTTAATAATAAATATTAATTTCCTTTTGCAAATTTCAAACCCTTAGTATTCAAAACACAACTCTAGATCCAATCTCTACCTAGGTTCTCTTAAAGAATAAATAATCTGAAATTTAGAGAGAAAAGAGGGAGAAATCATACCTTTGAGTTGAAATTGGGGGAAGAAATATGTAATTAGAGAGAATTAAGGGGGGGTTTCTCGGATTTGGTTCAAGAAACCAACAGTAGTCGGCGGTTTGAACTGGTGGAAGTGCAGGTAAAGAAAGCACGGCTCGGCAGGGGCTGTAGGTGCTTGGGGTGCGTAGATCCGGGCTCGAGGAGGCCGGAATTGGGGCAAGGTTGCCGGATTTGGAGAGGTGAAGGTGGCCGGCGAAGCTTCTGGGCAGCAATGGTGAAGTCGGCAAGAACGCAAGGAGGGAAGCTTCGGACTCGGCGAGGGCTGCAGGTGGTCGGAGTGGGTGGATCCGGGGCTCAGGAGGCCGGAATTGGGGGAAGGCGACCTGGATCTAGAGAAAGGCATCCGGATCTTGGGAAGCGGCAGTGCTGGGCAACAATGGAGAAGACAGCATTCTCATAGGCCTTCAATCTTAGCTCCTCTAACTCCTGCAAATCAATAAAGCGTTTCTTACCTGCCTCGTCGAGATCCATGTTGAGCTCCTTGAGAGCCCACATTGCCTTATGCTCTAGTTCGACAGGTAAATGGCAAGAGTTGCTATAAACCAAGTTGTAAGGAGTTGTTCTCCGCGGTGTTTTATAAGTCGTCCTATAAGCCCATAGCGCATCATCAAGCTTAGATGACCAATCCTTCCTTGAGCGGGAGACTGTCTTTTCCAAGATGGCTTTGATTTGTCGATTAGAGACCTCCACTTGACCACTAGTTTGGGGATGATAAGGTGTTGACACCCTGTGTGTTACCCCATACTTAGCCAAAAGAGCCTCAAATCCTCTCTCGATGAAATGCGAGTCACCGTCTGAGATAAGAACTCTAGGAACACCAAAGCGAGGAAATATATTAGTTTTAACAAACTTTGAAACTACCTTCGCGTCATTGGTCCAGGTTGCAACAGCCTCAACCCAATTAGAGACATAGTCGACCGCCACAAGGATGTATTTGTAAGGTCCTGAAGCAGGGGATGGTCCCATAAAGTCTATTCCCCACACATCAAATAGCTCAACCTCCAAAATCCCTGTGAGTGGTGTCTCATTCTTCCAAGTAATGTTGCCCGCTCTTTGGCATTCATCGCATGAAGTGACATAATCCTGCACATCTCTGAAAAGATTACGCCAATAAAAACCACATTGAAGTACCTTAGATGCAGTTTTGAAGCCTTTTGCATGTCCGCCTGTAGGGAGAGTATGACAATGGCGAATGATACTTTCTACTTCCTCCTACGGAATACAACGTCTGAAGATATGGTATTTTCCTTGTTTGAATAAGTAAGGGTAATCCCAATAATATTGCTTGACGTCGTGGAGGAACTTCTTCTTTGCCTGTGAGGATAGTCCTGACGGAATCTCATTTTCTGCAAGATAGTTAGCGAAATCCGCATACCAGGGTACCTTTGATCCTCTTATAGCATATATATCATGTATAGGACTAGTAGGAGGGGTAAAGAAGAAATATTGACCGGAATCTGTACGAAAAATCTCTCCTGAAGACTTACAAGTGTTTGGTCGATTTCGAGTAAAGTTACTCGATATCGAGTAAGTTGTAGTGGCTGCTGGTGATGTGCTCGACTTCTGGTGGTCTGTCGAGTTGGATTGGGTCGACATCGAGGAAATGTTGCTCGATGTCGAGTAACTCTGCAGCTCAAAACCATGCAAGGAAGAATACTCACTAGATTTACTCGATGCGAGAAAGGTTGCTCGATGTCGAGGAAGACTGTGTCAGTTCGCATCAGGTGCTCGTCAGGGCGAGATTCGTCGATTGGTGTGGTGTCTTGGGCTTCCTCTAGCATGTCCTTGGGGAGCCTGGATAGGTGATCGGCGACTAAATTTTTTATGCCCTTTCTGTCCTTTAGCTCAACATCAAATTCTTGGAGTAGGAGCACCCATCGTAACAGTCTTGGTTTAGCATCCTTCTTTGTCATTAAATATATAAGAGCAACATGGTCAGTATGGACAATAACTTTAGATCAAACAAGATAAGAACGAAACTTTTCAAAAGCAAAAACCACAGCCAAAAATTCCTTCTCTGTTGTGGTGTACTTAGCCTGAACCACATCAAGAGTCTTGCTTGCATAGTAGATGGCATGTAGTTTCTTGTCTTTTCGCTGTCCTAGAACTGCTCCCACGACATAATCGATGGCATCACACATGATTTCAAAAGGTAGTGACCAATCCGGTGATTGAATGATTAGAGGGGAGATAAGAGCTTCCTTTAACCTGGTGAAGGCTTCAAGACATTCGCTAGAAAACACAAACTTAACATCTTTCATGAGAAGGTTAGTTAATGGTTTGGCAATTTTAGAGAAATCTTGAATAAACCTTCTATAAAAACATGCGTGACCAAGGAAACTCCTTATCTCTTTGATGGATGATGGTGGGGGCAATTTCTCCACTAGCTCTATCTTGGCCCTGTCCACCTCAATACCCTTCTTAGATACCTTGTGGCCTAGCACAATTTCTTCCCTTACCATAAAGTGGCACTTTTCCCAATTGAGAACCAAATTTATCTCTTCGCAACGCTTGAGTACCCTGCGCAGGTTACAGAGACAAATATCGAAAGTAGTACCATAAACAGAGAAATCATCCATAAATACCTCCACTATATCCTCTATCATGTCGGAGAAGATGGCCATCATACACCTTTGAAAAGTGGCAGGGGCATTGCAAAGGCCAAAGGGCATCGTCCTATATGCAAAAGTTCCATAGGGGCAAGTGAAGGTGGTCTTTTCTTGATCTTCAGGATGAATAGGAACCTGCCAAAAACCAGAATATCCATCCAGGTAACAAAAGTAATCATGTTCAGCTAACCTTTCGAGTACCTAGTCAATGAAGGGGAGCGGGAAATGATCCTTCCTAGTGGCGGTGTTGAGCTTTCTGTAATCGATGCACATCTGCTAGCTGGTAGTGATTCTTTTAGGAACAAGCTCTCCCTTGTCGTTCTCTTCAACGGTCATTCCACCCTTCTTAGGGACAACATGAATTGGACTTACCCACTTGCTGTCGGAGATTGGATAGATGATTCCTGCGTCTAGCATCCGCATGATCTCCTTCTTGACCACCTCCTTCATGTTAGGGTTAAGCTTCCTTTGATGCTCAATTGTTGCCCTGTGATCATCTTCCAAAAGAATTCTATGCATACAAGTAATGGGTGAAATACCTTTTATGTCATCTAGAGAATAACCAATGGCTTTCCTATGAGTGCGGGGGACTTCTACTAGCTTGTCTACTTCCTGTGTGTTTAATGAAGCACTGATAATCACAGGAAAAGTAGAGTCAGGACCAAGAAATTCATACCTAAGGGTGTCAGGTAGGGGCTTCAGCACCGGAGAAGGGCCTTGTGGAATCAAGATGGGCTCTACTTCCTCCGTCTTCATGATCTCCTCTAGGTAATCCGTCTCAATCCTCATAAAAGAAGCATCCAAATCAGCTACAAGAGATGGCGTCGACCAAGCATACATCGAAGACAACGCTGAATCGGACATAGGGATGTACAGCTGTAAGGGACTACTCGACATCAAGTTAGAATAATCAATATCGACCAAAAAATCAAATTTACCTTTGATGCAGTTTTGGTCGATATCGAGGAGGACTGCTCGATATCGATTAAAAAGACAGTTGTCGAGTTGTCTTTCTCGACTTCAGGTGTTCCTACAGGGAAAATTGTAGTCGATGTCGAGGATAACTGCTCGACATCGAGGAGATTTGGTAGACTTACCTTTTCTGGGGGGGTGGTCGAAGTCGATGTCGAGCAAGGTTCCTCGAGATCGAGTTGACTAGTCGATGTCGACTTGATCTGCTCGATTTCGAGTGAGTCATTAAGCTCCGCTGATAATGCGTCGTCGAAGAACTCTTCCTCGCTTGATTCTGCAGCAACTAGTTCCTCCTCTAAGGTGGATTCTGCCTTTATAACAACCTCTTCTTGTGCAAAAAGTCTTCCTGCAGACTCATTGCAAGAGATAACATTAAATTTTGAATAAATAGCTTTTATTTCCATTACCTCTTCTGTGTCGGGATTGAAAAAGTATTCAATAATCTCATCTCCAATGGTGAAGGTGAGAAGTCCCCTTTTTACTCCAATGTTGGCATTTGATGTTGTTAGGAATGGTCGCCCTAGGATGATGGGGCAAGTTGGGTCCTTTTCCATTTCTATTACAAGGAAATCCGTAGGGACAAAGAATTTACCAACTTTAACAGGAACATTATCAACAATACCTATGGGGATTACCACCGTCTTGCTTGCCATGTAGAGCTTGGCATCCACAGGTTCTAGGGCGCCTATTTTTACCTTTGACCAGATGGATAGGGGCATGATGCTTACGCTTGCTCCTAAGTCACACAGTGTCTTAAAACGATGTCTACCAAGTTCAGCAGTGATAGCAAACTTACCTGGGTCAGGTCTCTTCTCAGGGAAATTCATCTTCTTGCATTCTTTAGCAATCCCAGTCATTGATCGCGTGTTGCTAAGAATCTCTTTGAGGAACTTGACATAGGCAGGCATCTCGTGAAGTGCTTCTGTAAAAGGAATAGTAACATTTGGACTCTGAAGCAATTTCACAAAACGCTGAAACTTACCATCAGTTGGATCTTTCTGGTTCTTAGAAGGGAACGGGAGTGTCTACTTAGTTTTCTGAGCCAGAACAGCTTCCGAAGGTGATGAAGACTCCTCAACATCGACATCTTTTTGCTCGACATCGACAAGATTTTCCTCGATATCAACCACCATAGTCGATCTCGAGTTGGAGTGATGTGCAGACGAGTCTTGGCTAGGCTTCTCCTCGATGTCGAGTTGACTTTGGTCGATATCGACCAAATTTTGGTCGACATCGAGTTGCTGTTGCTCATTGTCGAGGACGGTTTTGCTCTTTTCTTCTCCGTTCTCTGGCTCGTGCAATTTGTGACCGCTCCGTAGCTTTACAGCAGCGACATGTCCGTGCTGCCCTTTGGGATTTGGTTCTGTATGCCCTGGGAGCTGCTCGGTTGGTCGTGGAATCTGCGCCGCGAATTGACCCATCTGGGTCTCTATGTTTCTCTTCCAGATGTCCAGCTCTCCAAATTTTGCATTGATGTTCTGGAACTGATTGTTGATGGTGCCTTGATTCCGGCGCATCTCATCAAGGATCATCTGTAGATCATCCTTTCGTTGGTCCCTTTCTAGATGTCCTAGAGCTTTGTATGGCTGGGGGTTCCTAGGAGGACCTTGGTTCCGTTGTGGTTGATAGAACCTTTGGTCCCCCATATAGCGATTGGGACCCTCTGCGTAAGCTACTTCCTCGTGGGTTTCTGTCATCCTGACTTGCTCTGTATGTGGGCACTCAGTAGTGGTGTGCCGCTGTGAACCGCATTGGATGCAAGGTTGGTTGACAGAGAGGTACTTGACTTGCTTGAGTAGCTTGCGATTTTGATCCTTGTAATACTGCTCCCTGACATCTGGGTCAATCTCCTTAGAAGCTTCATAGAGAGGCATGGATGGGGCTGGCCTGGCGTAGGCATTCTCATCATAGTTTGTCGGAGCCCCATACTTATTATCGTAGTTAGTAAGCTTATTGAGGACAATCCATGCGTCAGCTGGTGGCATCGTCAGATACTCATAATGAGTATACTGGTTGATCCTATCCTTAGCGGCCAGGTCAAGAGAATTAAAGAAGATCTCCTGAACGACATAGGGTGGCTGTCCATGTGTAGGGCAGGATCGCAGTAGATCTTTATATCTTTCCCATGCTTTTGCCAGCGGCTCCCCAAGCTTCTGTTTGATAGTTGTAATCTTCTGGCGGAGGAGCGCTGTCTTGGCAGGAGGAAAGAATTTGTTGAGAAATGCCTGCTTTACTTCTGCCCATGTTGTGAGTGATCATGGAGGGAGACCTTCAAGCCACTTCAATGTTGGATCGGCTAGAGACCATCGAAAGGCCTTCATCATGACATATTCCAATATGGTACCTTCAGCAAGAGTATGACACATTTCAGAAAAATTGGTAATATGTTCAAGAGGACATTCATTAAACCTTCCATAAAAGGCATTATTTTTAATCTCAATTAGGAAAGCAGTGCGAATTTCAAAATTATTGGGAGGGATTAGAATGGCCGATTCAGGCACGACGAGAGTCGGGTGCATGTAATCCTCTGCAGTGGTAGGGTATTTGGCAAGCTCAGCTTCCGCTTGCCTCCTTCGCTCTGTTTCCTGCTCGATGCGTGCTCTCTTAGTGGTGAGAGCAGTATCCTTGGCGGCTAGTTCCGCTCTAAGCCTTTCGATCAACTCGGCTTGTGTTTCTGCGGTCGCCATGATCCTTTTTAATCTAGAGTGGATGTGTAGGAAATGTTCCGGTTCGTCTAAGGCGTCAAACTCAGGTTGTTGACCAGAACGGCGCATACACTGCAAAATAAAAACTTAAAGGCAAACGTGAGATCTGACTACCTAAGGCGCGAATGATTGCTTCCCCGGCAACGACGCCAATTTGTTGTAATGAGGAAATCGAGATTGCAAATAAAATACGAATAAAGTAAAGCAAACCGATTGGATCCCAACAAATAATGTTCAAGACTCCCTCTCGATTCAACAGTGGGAAGTCAGGTTAGATCCTCGAGGAAGCTAGTCAGCGGATCCTAGGCAGCGGAGGAATCTCACGGGCAAAAGTCGACTTCAGGGTGCTCGACCTCGACTAGGGTTAGTCGACAGAAGGTCAGGCAAGTCGAACTGAGCAAACAACAGCTACTGGGCTTGGTCGATCTCGAGTAGTTCACTCGATATCAAGGAGATTTGTCAACGTCGAGGAGTTCTTGTCGAGATCGAGTTGCCTGCAGAAACAAAAGCTATGGCGACCTTGCTTGATCGAATGTGAGAAGTCGATGTCGACCAGTTTGGTCAAAACCGAGTAGTGACAGAAAGTAAAAACGAATGCAAAACTTCGGATATAAACCAATGGATGAAAGAGAACTTTCAAGATTGGGGTTTGCAACAACGATTACCATGAAAGCGGAATATAAATCATAAAAGGCGGTGACTTTATCGATAAAGGAGAAGGCTTTCACCCAATCCGACAAGTAGGAATATAAATCTCGCGATAAATAACCCTAATTGTATCTATTCCATTTCCTAATTAGAATTTATAAACTTCCGAATAAAAATCCTAATTACTACCCAAGTTTCACAACATGAGTTCTTCAATTTCTTAATCAAAGATTAAGCACATGGAATAGAATAAGATAACGATAAAATACCTCCTTTTGCAATCGCTAATCCCCCAACATGGCTCTCGTTGGGCTCACCCCAACCCTAGAAGTAGCTGGACTACTCGCGCCTCATTGCAATCAACATCATTGATTGAAAAGAAATAACTTGCATAAACTAAATTCAAAGTCTTTACAATCTCGGCACTGAAACTTTCGTAGAATGCCAAAACCCTAAAACCTTTGAACTCCTAAACTCTATGTGGAACTACTTCTCTCTGAAATTGAATGAATAGAAAATCAGCCCTATGGGCTTTATTTATAGGGCTTAATCCTTGCTAATCAAGGAAAGCAATCTATATATATTTTCTAAAGATAGAATTAAATAAAGATAAAGCATTAAATCTAAAAGAGAATATCTAAATATCTCTTTAATTAATGAATAATCTTCTCTCCTTGGATAAATCTTGATAAAACTTGATAGATTCGGACCTCTTCGCATCCCAACAATCCAGCTCGACTTCGGACAGGCCCAACGGACTCACGGCCCAGAGATCTTTTTGGTCGAT
Source organism: Persicaria maculosa (assembly GCA_963922045.1). NCBI lineage: Eukaryota > Viridiplantae > Streptophyta > Magnoliopsida > Caryophyllales > Polygonaceae > Persicaria > Persicaria maculosa. The sequence continues at coordinate 69,438,680 of OY998254.1, forward strand.
ATCGACCAATTTGGTCGACATCGAGTAAACATGTCGACATCGGCTTCTATGGGCTTTCTCGAGCAGCTTCTCCTCGGATCCTTGAACTCGGGTAGCTTCTGGGTTTGGTCGATATCGAGTAATTTACTCGACTTCGAGTAAAAAACGTAGCTCGAGTTTTCCATTTCTTCTTTCCTCGATCTGGTTTTCTTCCTCGAGCTGAGGTGTCTTCTGCGTCTTGGTTGATATCGAGTAAAGTACTCGACATCGAGTAAAGTCTTGAACTCGAATTGGCTTCGTCTTTGGTTCTCGACCTGGCTTTCCTCGACCAGGCTCTGCTTCACAACTTTGGTCGATATTGAGGAGTTTCCTCGAAACCGAGTAACTCTTAGCTTCCGTCTTCTCTTCTTGGTTTCGTCCCGGAATGGCTCCAAATTCTGTAATATTAAACCAAAACTTATGTAGACCTCTATTTCTTGCAAATAAGCATATATTACATAAATTCAACATATTCACAGCCCGAATATGCAAAGTATATAGAAGAATGAGCTAAAATGTGCATAAAAACATGGCTATTTTAGTGATATCAATAAACATGTGACTAGGTTTATCAAAACCAAGCCACACAGCAAGGACATTTAGTACTTGAGACTTGTTGAAAGAGAAATAGAGAGAAAAGAGCCCTTTGTACTCCTGAAACAAAGATTTGGTCATAATAAATTTTATGCATTTGAACTTGTGTCGGTCTTGATTAATCCACCATAAGATATAGAGAAGGGCTTGAAGTTGAACCTAACAAATACTGCAACCACTCAGATAGTTCAAGCATTTAGACAGTCTATCGTATCTACTAGACTTGATACACAATGGAACATCTATTATCAAGACATGGAATTTTACCATGGAACTTAGAAACATAAGCCCCAATTTTACATTATAGGAGATATATTCAAGATTCAAACACGTTTGAAATAAGAAACAATTGTAATTAAAAGAGATTGTTACCCGGAAGGTTGCAACCCTTGCAATGCTCAACAAATCAGTTAGAGTTGCCATGGGAGGCACCGATTTCTCCATCTTGAAAGCCAGTTTTTTTGCCTTCATTTCGTCCAATGATTTCCTATTTTTGCTTCCGCCCTCACCGGGGCCTAGAGAACCCACGAGAGTTTTTTTCTCATAGAGATGTTTTGGGCCCTTTCGGGGGGTATTCAATAGGAACTCGGCGGAGCTGAGCCATATGGTTTTTTTGCCTTTAATCATGGCAGGTGATTTCATGACAAGAAGAAAAGAGGTACACGAGTTAGAGATTTGAAACCATTGACAAGAGAGGAGGAAATGATAAAGAAGGTGAGTGGTGTGAGATGAGGAATCCCACCGATTATGCCTTACATAGAGGTAAGTTGAGAAGTAGCAGAAGGAACGGACATCACTAGGGAGCAGATCCAGCCTCAAAAGGAGTTTCAGGCAGCAGGAGAGGATAGAAGCCACAATCAGTCTTCCACACAGCGAGCAACCACCTCCCACCTTGACATCTAGGGCTATCGAGACCCTAGAACCAGGTCCCGGCCACGGCGGAGCCCTACTCTTTCCAGAGCACCCCCAACCCATCATGATACCCATTACAGACTCAAGCCAACGCAGATTTCCAAACCGAACCACCAGAAATAGGTAAACGGGAAGCAGATCCCCATTTTGTTTTGACACTAGCATGAACAGACCGATCGCTATCACGGGGCCGAGGAAGGAGCCCATGTGCGAGGGGAGTAAGGGAGAAGAGGAGATTTTCAATTTCTCAAGCACCGAAAAGAGTGCGTAGGGAGATTGCACCAGGATTTTGTCACGAGATGGGTAGATTGGTAGGTTTCCCAGGATGGAGATTAGGGATTTTGGTAGTCGACGAAGGGGGCACGTGATATTAGGATGTGGCGCGTTCATTTTGCACCGAAAGGGTTTTTTTTTCACTTAGTATAAAAACATGATTTGCGGGATATATGCCATCTCTGAAAATAATCCCATCTTTTTTCTTTTTATTTTGTTCTAAACATAAGCCATCTCTTTATATATAGGTTTAGAATCGTAACTTTTCCCTCTCGATGTGAGAATGATTACCCTTAATATTCCCAAGCTTTCCAACATCTCATTTTTTTTTTGATTGGGTAAGAATTCGGGAGCATAAAGCTACCCGATAGCATCCTTGTGGATGAGGTCAACAAGACCTGAATCATTGTGAAATGAGGTGGTGGGGGCAACAAGAGCAACGTGTGCAACCTTATCTGTTACAACGTTACCGCTACGAAGGACGTGGGAGAACGACACTTCGTAGAACCCAGATATGAGAGAGCTAATATCAAACATAATTAGCTCTATTTCCCAGGGACATTTCATTTTGGATCTCAGATGATCTATGATTATTAGCGAGTCGCCTTCAATAATGAGACTGGGTATTCTCATTTCACGGGCCCTGAGGATTCCCTCTCTCAATGCTAGTGCCTCTAACATTAATGGTTTGTGTAGCCCAATTATTCTTCCCCCTAGGGCCGAGACATCACCCTTATCGTCACGGATAATATACCCTACAGAGTTTTGTCTGTGGCCGGAAGCTGAGCCATCGAAATTTAGTTTCCATTTACCTCGTGGTGGCCTTTTCCATTTGCTTTTGTGCTTTGTCCTTGTATTATTTGGGATCCTATTTCCATTGTTTCTGATAACACACCACTAGAAAACTTCAATTAGACATATGTTGTCAACATATGTCTTTCAAAAAAAATTCCGATCTCTTTGTGCGTGTAGTAAAAGATCCAAATTTTCACATCGGTTTTAAGCAGATGTCTTTTCTCAATTAGAATCTCTAAATTTTGGTTATGACATATTCACTTGTTGATGAATATCCATGATTTGTCATTTGAAAACATGTGAAAATGTCCTCATAAAGCAAAAAAGTGACATTTACATCTGTCTTTATAAAATAAGTAATCTCTTAAGACAAAATAGACAACATTTTTTGTTTTGGTCATATGTCCAATTTAAGTAGCATCATCTTCACTTGCACGACATGTGGAGGAGTGAAGGACATATAAAACTTTGATTGCTGGGAAATGATCCCTTGCCATCTAAAGAAAAACAGAAAAACATAAGTCCAAAAATGTGACCACTTCCAAATGTTTCAAAATATAGATCAACAAACACAAGTCCATAAATGAGAAGGCAATATCTAACAGAATCAATCACAACTTAGATTCATGTAAGAAGAAAACCCCACGAATAAAACATGCATTACCATCTTTGAGTCTTTTCACAAAGCCCCGGGCTTAGCATATGTCAATTGATCGTAAAAATATGAGTTATAATATCTTTTGCTTAATCTTTCTTATTTGTATAAATAAAAGTCAGCTAGTTAACACACGAACAATAGATATGTTCGCTACACTAGAAGTATAAGATGGTCCATTAAAAAGAAAAGAAATACTTGTAAGAGCAAAACTACACCAGAATAAGACCAAAGTTATCAATTAATGGGTAGCACAAACAAAAAATTTCTAGTATCCTAAATAACTAATAACGCATCATATGTCCAAAGACAAGTAACACAACCATCAGAAAAACAAACATGAGAACAACCGGTTCAAAACAGGTCACATCCAAATCACATGTGACTATCAATCCAAATCACACAGAAAATGCATTAATCCATTCCATGCTTTTTTTAACAGCATATTCATCTCCAAATGCTTGATAATAAACATAAGGCTTAATGTACATGGATAAAAAAGCACATAAGAAAGTATATTTAATGACATGTTTTGGCGAAAGGTGGTAGTTAGATTCTAGTTCATGTACAGATCAGTCAAAGCCCATAAAAAAAATTAATGAACTAGCTAGATTACCCGAAAGAAGTTAAATATCAAACTATGAGGCAAGTTCATTTCATGAAAGAAGTAAATTACCTCATCAATATTTGGAGGCAAAGTAGCTTTATGTTCAGCCCTAGGCAAAGTAAATTACCTCATGAAAGAAGTAAATTACCTCATCAATATTTGAAAGAAGTAAAAAAAAAAAGCTTTATGTTTAGCTTCCATGACATGAATTAGCTCCCCACCTTTCTTCTTAATATCATTATCCCCATTCCACTTAAACTTTCGTATGTCATAGAGTCGAGCATACTCATCAATCCCTCCAACTGCAAATAGATTAGGGTTCCTAGGATTGATTTTGATTGCATGCAATTGGTTAGCAAACCTATAACTCCTCCGATCATCAATTAAGCGACATGTGAAAAGTTTCGTATCAGCTTTAGTTCTCAGATCAAACTGCATTAACAAGAATTTCAGCAGCAAGCTCAAAAAACATAGTGACATAGAGAAGTAGAATCTACAACCACCTCGATTAACATGTATTTAGAAGCTTCCATGAAATAATCAATCATCTAGGCAAAAATCTACACTAAGAAAGGGCATTATATTCCATAATCATTGCAAATGATTACCAAAAGCATGAAGTTATAAGACCAACCCAAAGCGCGTATTGATTCAACTCATTTAATGGCCTTCAAAATGATAAAAAGGAAAGGCTATAGTTTATATCTGCAGGGCTTCCTTTATACAAGCTGCATCATGCATTTTAGTTTCAGGTCACCAACAAAAAAAAAGGATCAGAAGGATTAGAGTGATGGATAGTTTCTATATTATTCAGAGACTAATTTGGTTGTGCCTTTCAGAATCCACGATGCAAAAGTTAAATTGGCTCTTACTTATAAACCTCATTAAAATAAAATAAAATAAAATAAAAAGAGAAAATTATAACTTACATGTTGCACAATTCCATCCTCTCCACAAGTATAAAATATATGTGGGCTCCCTGGCTCAACAGCCAATTTATACGCACGCCCATCGTGTGATCCCAATAATGAGGTCTCCACACCACCACCACTAAGGATTTTTGCATGTCTAACCTGCAAGTAGGCATAATATAGGATAAAAACAGAGTCCTTTCTTGAACACCAAAGATACCCTACATATGGTAAAGGGTTAATATTTCAATCTTGATGCTAGAAGTTCAAATTTATTACACACATCTTATCTATTTCATTTAATAGTGAATTGATATAAAACAAAAGAAGTAATTAAATCAAATACAAATAACCACATACACAAAATCCAGGATATGCATCTGATTGAATTGAAAGAATTGCATCTGATTCCAAATCCAGGATAAAACAAAATCCAGGATAAAACAAAAGAAGTAATTGAATTGAAAGAATTGAAGAGTAAAACAACCCTTTCGCATGATTGAATTGCATCTGATTCCAAATCCAGGATATGTAATAAAGAAAACACAAGATATCATTCAAGCTAGGATACTACCAAACAAAAAATTTAGACAATAGAAATAAAAATGGAAAAATATAAAGGGGAAAACAAGAAGAGCAAGTAACAAAATTTACTGTGTAAAGTATTCAAGCTGCCACAAAACTAACCGGTCAGATACTTTAATTACATGCAAGAACAACAAACATAAGATGAAACAAGAGAATGACAATCTTCCTAGAGGCCTTAATGGGCTTAGACAGGTATATCAACTAAAATATGAGATCTTGCAAAAAATATTTTTACCCAGGTAGGATCCTGATACATGATTAGGAAAAAAAAGTGCAACTGACTGTAACCATAGCCCAATATCGGGAACTACAAATCTCTATTACAAATCAAATACTATACTAAACATTCCTAAAATTCTTCATTTTGATTTTCCATCATGTGCATGAACACCAATACCTCATAATTTTCCGCCTATAAAAGTATGATTAACTTGAGTGTTATATTTTCATAATTTCATTATTAGTTAACAACTTGCAAAAGAACAGAGCACTAAATGTAATTCCAAAAACTTTCTCAACTATGATTTCCAACTTACAGCTACAGGATATATTGTGCATCCATTAATCTGAATGAGAAGTGTGTTGTCTTGCAAGATTGAGGCCTAATTTTGCAAATTGAAGATTTTGTAGATTGTCCAACTGACACTTTAGATGCCAAAAATTGATAATTTAAAGGGAGCTTTGCTATCCCAGGGATATCTGTAGAAACAAAGGCACCAAAAAAAAGGTTTGTCAGATAACAGAAGTAGCTATAGAAATTACCGTAAAGATTAAACAAAATTCCAAAGAAATCGATGATCTAGCAAACAAAAAAATAGCTCCAGGATACAAATTGTTTCTATTTGCCAGCAAGTCGACTGATAAACTACTAAAAAATCCCCAAAATCTAGGGCTAGAAATGGGGAAAACCAAAAGGATAGGGTTTTTCATTCATGATAGTAACCGAAATAAAAAACGACATAACCAGGTGGTCCACCAGTGAAAAGCCAATCGTGTTCTTTGCTGGCCATCAACTAGTCCTGCATTGAAGGCCATTAGTGATTCAATGTTCCTTGACTCTTTGATCTTCTCACAAATTTTTTATTTTACTGCATTGGGCAGATTTGGGCAACACTACGAATACTTGCGTTCGAATAGAAGATGAGCAGTATCTTCTTCATGATGGTCGCAGACCACACAATAAGGTGGGATGGCGATTCCTCTTCTAGATAGTCGGGCTGCTGTTGGTAGTCCATTGTGGCAGACTTTCCACATAAAATTCTTTATCTTTGGTGGGACATTGAGTTTCCAGATCCACTCATTGATGTCGTTTGTTAAATCTATCGACTTTGTATTCAGTTTATATGCACTTGACGTTGTGAACCACCCTTTTTTGTCCGGCCATCAATACATTCTATCTTGAATATGACTTACCGGTAGAGGGATGTCTGCAATTTGTTGTGCCACCTCATATTCCAGAATTGATTCTAGCTTTGTCCTGTTCCAAACACCATTCGTGATATGTTCCACAGTTTCATCTTTATTAATACTTGTCAGGTCAAGACAAGCCGAATTGATATTTTTAATGGGCGCCCATTTATCTTTCCAGAACTTAATCGTTTTTCCATCCCCTACTGACCATGCTAACCCTTCCTTGAATGGCTCAATGATTTTCCTAAGTTGTGTCCATTGCCATGAAGCATTTCCTCTCTTATCATAATTCATAATGAACTCATATTTTAAATATTTATGGTTAATAATTCTTACCCAAACGTTGTCTGGTTCCGCAAGAATTTTCCAAATGAGTTTCATTTGAAGGGTGATGGACAAAAATGTGCAATAATCGTACAACACATTTTATTTGATTTTTTAATATTTGAGTTCGACCCCTTTTGGTTATCCTCTTGATTCAAAGTCGTATCGATACCAAGATTTGAACGGTTTTGGTAATATGGGCTGCACCCGAATTTTAGCGGGTTGCCTACGTATCTCTTGGAAGAGAATCAAGCCTTACATAGTTCAGAGTGTTTTGGATTTTGTGTTGGGTTTGTTTGATTTGATTTGGGTTTGGTTTCGTTTTCTTGTATGCATCAGAGGATGAAATTCAAGCCCACCTTCTAGGAAGGGTGGCTCAAACAACACTCCACCCGAGTAACCTGAGCCCACCTTCTCAGAAGGGTAACTCAAGTAACCCGCTTATCATTTGCATAGAAAACGATTTGATTTTGATGGTGGAGATTAATTTGACTTGACTTAGAGGTTTGACTTAAAGGTCAATTTGGGGGTTGTGATTGAACTCGTTTATGAGTTTCCTACGTACCCTTTTGGAAGAGATCAAATCATACGTAGTTCTTGAAAATGACAAATTTGAATTTTTCATTTGAGTTTTTGAAGTTTTTGTCGTGACCGAACTCGACAAGAGGAAGCTTTGTATCGAGTCGGCGGAGACACTTTGGATTTGATGGAAATTTGATATTTGGGACGACTTAGAGTCGAAAAGTGAATTTGAGGAGATTTGGTGGAAAGTTTAGGTGTGACTGAACTCGGTGGGAACTTGATTTACACCGAGTTTCCTATGTATCCACTTGTTTGGTGGAATCAAGTGACCGTAGTTCGAGACAAATAGGAATTTGTATTTGAGTTTGATCATGAGATCATTTGAGGGTGATGATTGAACTCGACGAGCATAAGTTTTGTATCGAGTCAGAATGGACAATTTGAATTTGTTTGATTTTGACCTCATATTCATTTAAAGGGAATTTAGAGGTCCACGACTGTACCCGACATATTTTTAGAATTTAATATCGGGTTACCTACGTAACTCATAAAAGAGTATCAAGTCTTTACGTATTTCTTTTTTGGAACAAATTTGATTTTGTTTGACTGACTTAACTTCATTTGGAGACGAAGAAAGTATTTTTTCTTTTGGGAATTTTTGATTGAACTCGAAAGGCTTTGGCTTGACATCGAGATTCCTACATATCCGACAAAGCGGAATCAAATCTGATGTAGTTCTTAAAGAAAACAAATTTGATCGTTTGAGGAGCGTGTGATTGAACCCGATGAGCTATAGCTTTATATCGGGTTTCCTATGTATCTCTTAGAAGAGAATCAAATCACTCGTAGTTCCTTACGAACCCAATTTCATATTTGGTGAAACTTGATTTGAGGTTTTTGACTCCGTTTTTGTTTACGAGTCGATTTGAGATTGACTCACTAGAAATAATTGGCAAAGAAATTTTACGAGTTTAACTTTATGATTTTGTTAAACTAAATTTCTAATTTGTTCCAACTATAATTTATATATTTTAGTGGGTGATTTTTGTAATTAATCACATTTTCTTGAAAAACAAATGTGTTAATCACTTAATCACGTACATATGTGTACAATGATCACTTAGTTAGCTTCTTCCTCTTCTACGTTCACTTTCATTTTTTTTTGTTTTGTGTTCAGCGGCTCCGACACATAGCCATGGCCCTCTGAAGGAGTAGCGGTGTAGCACGGGAAGATGATGTGAGCAACAGGGCGAGCGTGATCCAGAGAAAAAAGGCGGAGATGGTCAACCGGAACATATCACGACCCGTGAACATCCGGCTCTTTGGCGAGCTGAAGAAGAGCCGGGCATAGCGAGACGCTCTTTGAGGAAGAAGATGAAGGTCGATTCTCATGAAGAAGAAGCTCCCTCGAGTCGTAATTCCCGCCTTTTTTTTTGCAGGCTTAGATTTGTTCTCGCCTCTTTTCCTTGCAGCTTGCCCCTAATTTGGGTTCGGAGAAATTAGGGCAAATTTGATAATTTTGTAATTTGGGGATGTTTTGCTTGGAAGCTTTTGGATTTAAGACAACCACAAGAGGGATCGAATTCAGTGTCCAGAGGGGCTGAGAAGAGCAGTGTACCAACTCAGGCGCGACCCTACGACGTCGGAGTTAGCCGCTACTTTGGTTTCTCAGCTGGATATGTCAACCTAACTTTTCCCCTTTTTCTTTGTTTATACCGAATTGAGACATCGGTTGATAGCAATCATACACTGACTTAGGATTTAGGCATATGAACTTTGGGATTAATCAGCTTGCCATTTCTAGCCTCTGATTTTGATTTTTTTTTTATACCCAGTTCACGTTTGTGCTCCTTGGGGATTTTTTGCTTGGAAGCTTTTGGATTTAGGACAACCACAAGAGGGATCGAATTCAGTGTCCAGAGGGGCTGAGAAGAGCAGTGCACCAACTCAGGCGCGACCCTACGACGTCGGAGTTAGCCGCTACTTTGGTTTCTCAGCTGGGTATGTCAACCTAACTTTTCCCCTTTTTCTTTGTTTCTACCGAATTGAGACATCGGTTGATAGCAATCATACACTGACTTAGGATTTAGGCATATGAACTTTGGGATTAATCAGCTTGCCATTTGTAGCCTCTGATTTTGATTTTTTTTTATACCCAGGTCACGTTTGTGCTCTTTTTTTCCTTCTGATGTGTCCGATGGAGTCTTTAAACCCCTAGCTCATGTTTACTTCGCCTTTGTGGCTTGTTTTGGGTCCCTTGAAACTTAGTGCTTCCCTGCTGAAATTTTTTGTTGTGTAGAGAGGCTAAACTTCAAGGTATCCGATTTCGTGCTGCTGTCTGACAGGGTATTTGTCCCTTGTTCACCTTCGTTTGTGACAGTCTAGGAAATTCTGCATTTATTGCTTATGAATTCCGACCAAAATCCGGCAGCACTTCGTCCCTGTGAACCCATCCACGCCGGGATCGAGTGTAGCGGCCAAAAAGAATTTCGAGCCGTCTATGAGAGTACCCTCAACCTATTATAAGGTTGAACCCTAGGCAAAAGTAATCTTATACTTAAGCCTATTATCGGGCTCAACCGCTTAGGTGAGGGAACTAGTATCCAAGCCATTGATCATCCTTTCCTCCTCTCCATGTACCTGCAAAATAAACCATAGAAAAGTTGTGGGTATAAAATTATACCCTCTGTTTTGGAGTTTGAACAGTGCTGATGGAGTCCTGTGTCTTCTCTGTTGGTGATTTGTTTTGTTTGGTTTGTGTGCGGTTGCAGGTAACCTTTTTAGAGGAAGGGGAGGTGTGTGTTGATTTCTTCTGTCTTGCAGACGGAAATGGAAATGACAGGAGCTAGGAGGAAAGAACAACTTCTCCCTTTGTTCTGCAGTTGAATAGGATAAAAGAAGGAGCCAGCCGGGAGCAGCAGCCAAAAGCAACTGCAGCAAAGCTCTTTATAGGGTAATAGAGGAAGTTACATTCCACCTAGCCCACGTTCTGTATAACTGCCCTTCTCTATTTTCTTTTATATATATATATATATATATATATATATATATATATATATATATATATATATATATATATATTCTTCAACTAAAATGGAGAGCAGTTACAATTGTAACTTTCGAATCCCTTCTGAACATAAATTGGGCCTATTTGGAATGGGCTTGTAATGGGATTTTTTTAAGGCCCATCTTTGGATATGTGAATCTTGTCTTTAATTTAAAGAAAATTCATCACATTTTTTTTTTGATATATAATGTATGTAATTAATTCAAATCATGAATCTAAAAAAATATTCATGAAATTTTACCCTCCAACAGTTGCCCCCCGAACTTTGTGCGTGTGAGATATCGAACACGTTCAAAGTTCGAACATTGTGCTATTTATGCATCATTTATGTCTCGAACAGACCTTTGCTTAATCAAGCTTTTGGTTTTTTCTGTAGTCCGAAGAAGGATTGGAACTTGTTTTATTGTTCCATTGATAATTGATCATAACGAAAAGCAATCCTACTTGGAATTTTCTTATGACCAATGGGATGCAATCTAGTATGGGTATCTGAGAGTCGGAAAGATTTTCCTTCTCACAATTTGATTTCTGCCTTTGTGGCTTTTCAACCAGTTTGGCTTTTGAGCTTTCAAACTGACTGAATTCTTGGCTTTGAGTCAACTTTGTTTTGACTTTTTGCCAATTTGGTTTTTTTTTTTGGCTTTTGGTCGGAAATTTTCAACTTTAAGCAGAATTTAGATTTGAAGATTTTCTTGTGAAAGACAAGGAATTTGGCTTTGACGACTTGGTGTCGTAGGTTTGAACTTTTGTCTTTTGACCGATTTTAGTTGGATTTCCGGTCTTAGACTAAATTTGGTTTTGACGATTTGATGTCGTATATTTGGATTTTGGTAACCTTTGTGGTGGAAGCTTTGTGATGAGAACATCACAGGAGATGATTTTGAAATTTGATACCCATACCATTGGAAGCCAAGGCATTTGGTGGCTTTTTTTCCTTTGAGCTTTAGTTTTGTGTTTGTGGGCTTTGAATGACCATACATATATAGATAATGTAGGCCAATTTTTGTTTGGGAGGGTTTGAAGGGTTTTGAGAGGCTTGAACCTTTTTTGGCTTTGTGAGAGAAGAAAACATTGACCATTTGATTAGTCAAGTTTGGAGAAGTTTTGAGGAAACTTTTGATCTAAGGTTCCTTGGAAGGAAATTTTGATTTATAGAACTTGAATTAACTATCACATTTAGGCATGATAATCAAAGTCGGGAAAATTAGGCATAAGCCTTTTGTTTGTTTCTCTTTGTGAGAATGTCTTTGAAAGACCATTTCTTCCTCCTTCTCTCCCTTCTTTTGCCTCATTTCCAGTAAAAGCACAAAATGTGCAAGTCTTTGGACTATACTTGATTTTTCCCCTTGCAGTCGATACAACATTCATATGACTACATAAGTAGAGGATTTGACTTCTTTTTCTTCTTTGTTGAGAAAAGAAGATGTTTTGTTTGTTTTTGTGGCTGCATCTAGCACTTTGACTAGCTAGACTGCCTACGTACCCCCTTTATGAGGGATCAAGCCGCTCGTAGTTCTTTGTGAACCCATTTTTCATATGCTTCCGGGTCACTTGAATTTCGGACTAATTTCAAGTCCTTTTTTTTATATGCATCACTCGAATTATTTGAGCGCACCCTCTAAGAAGGGTTTCCCAAAAACTCGACTATCATTTGCAAACCGGGAGTTTTCTTTCTCTTTTTTACTTTTTTTTACCACATCATTCAGATCACTCAGGCCCACCTTCTAGGAAAGGTTTCCCGAATAACCTGACTATCATATGCGAGCCCGGATTTTTTTTTGTGCGACTGAATTTGACACATATATATTTTTTATGTCAAATTTCGTACGTACCCCTTGATGGGGATCAAGTATTAACGTAGTTCTAGGCAGAACTATTTGTTTTTCCGCCTTGGAGACTACTTGATCATTTTGACACCCTTACTTGGCTTTAGGTGTCCTTGATTTGGTTGAGCTTGTGGACGAGAACTTTTGACTGCCTCTTCCAGAGCTCTTGCTTTTAGTCCTTTTCATTTGGACTTTCTTGCTTTTAGGCTCATCAACTTTTTCGAGCCTTTTGAATAATGGAGCTTTAGATTCTCCGCTTGTCAAGGCTGAATTAAGCCTTTGAAACATTGAAGGTTTAGATTCTTCACTTGCCAATGCCATATCAAACCTTTGAAACACTGAAGATTTGGATGCTCCATTTATTGAGGCTAGCTTGAGTCTTTCAAATACGGAAGATTTCAGTGTCTCACATGTAGGGGCTAGATCAAGCCTTTTAAACACCGAAGAGTTAGGAGTTCCACTCGAAGCCATCTCGAGCCTTTCAAATGCGGACACTCTAGGCTCTATTACACTTGCGGTTAGAACACCCTCTTCGTATGAGATTTGGAAATTTTTGACACAAGCCTCCTCGACAAGTTTTTGTGGAGCTTTACCCTTGAAAGAGGGTTTTTGCTTTTGCACTTGAACTTTATGCTTCTTGTGCATTTTTGAAGTTTTTGCGAAGCTTGACTTCTTTCCCTTTGATTCCTCTCTTGATTTTGAGGAGGGAATTTGATGTGTGGAGCGAAGAGTAATCTTTTTAACTCCTGCTTCATTTTCGTCCATGTCCTCGGTCCATGAGACCATATAACATTGAGCGATTTCTTTGTCTTTAAAAGACTCATCTTTTGAAGAATCATCTTTGACCAACGCTTTAAGAGGCAATGAAACTGTGGGGCTGCCCCCAGTTCCAATAGTCATAGAAGATGCTTTTTTTGTTTGAGAAGATACTTGGAGTAAGAGAGTGGACTCTGCAACGTCTACCATTGAAAGGGTATTTGATGAAGCTGCTTGAGTTGAGGATGTTGCCCCCTCGATTTCAATTTCTCCTTTGTTAATCATCTTCTCTACGATGTCCTTGAAGACGTAGCAATCTTTAATTGGATGGCCAATGAGTTGATGATACGAGCAATATTTTGGATCACTCGTTTTGCCAACCTGTTTTGGCCTTTTTGACTCCGGGAGTGTTAGAAGTTTAGCACTCATCAATTCATCGAATATCCCTTGTACATCGTCATCGTCAAAGGGATATTTCTTTTGCCTTCTTTCATTGAAGGGCGAGTCTATTGGCTGGCTCCTTGGCTTTCTCTTTTCTTTGAGCTTTAGAACCATTTCCGTTACCGGACTCCCGATCATGTTTGGCGAAAGTCGCCATAGACTCAACTTCATCTTGTACCTCATCACCATCATTTTTGTTAGCCTCACTATCTTGAAGCCTGTTGGATCCTCGTGCTAGTTTTTTTTTCAACATTGCACGCTTTAGATACCAACTCATTAAATGAACGAGGTTCAACACTTCCAACATGAACTGCTAATTCTGGTATTAGGTTGTTTGTGCACATTTGAACACATGCTTGTTCACTTAACTTTTCATGGCACTGGAGTCTTATACTCCTCCACCTAGCGATGAAGTCGTTGACGAGCTCATTAGACCTTTGATAGGTGTTTGCGAGATCCATAATAGAAACTCTTGCTTTCGAGCTCACAAACTGAGCTAGGAACTCTTTGTAGATCGTCCCATGTTTGAATCAACCTTGGTTGAAGTTGGGTGTACCAAGTGAATGTCGATCCCTTCAAAGATTGGACGAATTGCCTAATTAATAAGGCATTGTTTAAGGCGGTTTCACCACAAGCAGAATATAAATGAGCTAAGTGCTCGTGGGGTGAACCGTGAAGGCCATCTAACTTATCAAAGCTCGGTCTTTGGTAGCCTGGGGGAAATGACATCGAATCATAGTGTGCTGGATATGGCTTTCTATACCCAAACACTGCCGGATTTTGTGATGCATCTCTTTGATTTCTTGTGGAGAGATCAATGTGCTACTGCTTGAACCTTCACCATTTGGCCTTGATTGCTCTTGTCTATTTGCTTGAGCTTGAATATTGATTTGAGCGAGAAGTGATGCAATTTGGGCATCTTTTTCATTGAGCTTTCTTTCTAACTCTTGAAGCTGCTCCTTGACACTTGGTGAGCTGGTAGTCAATACCGGCATCACATTTGGTCCCTCTTGTGGGATGTTTGCTTGAGATTTAACCATTGAAGCATCTGAACTTGTTAGCTCCAACCGGTCTTCATCTCTTGCATCCTCTTTGGAGACATGGCATGTTTCTTGAGCCTTCTTGCCCTTCTTGGATCTTGAAGGCTTAAACTTTGTGGCCATGGGTTTTGTCTCTTCCGAGTAGGAGGTCATGTTGACTTGTACAACCTCTTTCGGATAGATAAGCATAGACCCAACGAAGATCTCTCTTGGAGAAGCAACTAGGGGAATTTCTTTTGCCCCCTGTGAGCTAGGAAGATCTTTTGCAAGGGTTGCACTCGCTCGCTCTAAAGTTGATGAACGAGCTACCACAAGACGAGGTCTTGTCTTGCAACACTGAAATCCGCACTTGTGTCCCCTTCTCTTCGTGGATATGTTTGCCTTCTTGGCAATGGAGACGGGTTGTGCGGAAGTTGCGACTGCCCTCTCATTCTTTTTTATGACATGAATGATAGGCCTTTGAGCTACATCATTAGTGGGCTTCGTGCCATTGTAATCATCTTCTTGCATTTTGATCTTTTGGCAGTTAAGATGGTTGTTGAGCTTGTTGTCGCCGAGTCGGGTGATCTTGAGCTTCCTGCCCCCATGGCTTGGAAGAGTTGTTGGCTTCATGCCCCCTTCCCTTGAAAGCGTTGTGGGAGAACTGGACACCCACTTGCCGACGGTCTGATTCTCCGGAGCTCGAAGAGCCCCAAATACATTGTTGATTGGGACCTTTGCAAATAACGAGTACCGAGTGATGTCAATTTTTTCTTCGAACGATCTCTTCTTGATCCAACGACCTCCTTTTATAGTGAAGATTGATGGAAGCTCGCCTAAAGCTCACAATCACTTTAGGCGAGGATTTCTGCACCAATAATAAACAGAAATGGGGACAGGGGGTCACCTTGTCTCAGCCCTCGCGAAGGTTTGAACACTTCCGTGGGCCCATTGTTGACAAGTACAGAGAAGGACATTGTTGTAACACATTCCATAACTAGCCTAATAACTTGATCACTAAACCCGAATTTCCTCAAAACTGCCTCTGTGAACGTCCAATCAACTCTCTCATATGTTTTTTCCATATCAAGTTTAATTGCTAGCCAGCCCTCCGTCCTTTTTCGTGTTTTGAAAGAGTGGGAAATCTCATGTGCAATAAGAATATTATCCTGTATGGCTCTATGAGACACAAAGGCGCCTTGAAACAGGTGAATAAGTTTCCCTATCACTCTTTTAAGTCTCTTAGTAAGAATTCTTGAGATTATTTTATATATCGTCGAGCATAGGCTAGTGGGTCTATAGTCTGCAGTCTTAGAGGGATTGTCACACTTAGGTAGTAGTGTTATGAATGTGCGGTTGATATGCCTAAGCAGTTTACCAGAATGAAAAAATGCTTTGACTGCTTTAATGACATCACATCCGACTATATCCAAGTACGCTTTGTAGAATTCATCTGTCATACCATCTGGGCCTGAGGATTTGTTTCTGCCCAGAGCCAAGACAACATTCTTTATTTCGCAGTTAGTCGGTTGCTGTCTGAGGCTATTATTTTCCTCTTATGTGACAGTCGTTGGTATTAGTTCAAGGTACTCGTTAAGTAAATTCATATTTATCTGCTATTTGGAAAACCGCCTATCAAAATAATTTTTCACTTCTTCCTTGATATTATCTTCACCCATGATTTGTGTCCCTGAAGTCGATGTGATGCTTCGGATTATCTTCCTATTTCGTCTTACAGACACTATTATGTGAAAATAGCCCGTGTTGGAGTCTGCTAACTTGATATGCTTAGATTTCGCCCTTTGTCCCCAATATTCTTTTTGAAATTTTAACAATTGTTCTTTTTTCTTAATCAGTTGCTTCTCCACCGTAATTTCCTTACCCGTTCTTGGAGAATTTTTAGATTGTAAGGCGATCAACTTTTTCTCAACTAATTGTATTTGATGGAAAACATTCCCAAAGGAGTTTTTGTTCCAAGTTTTGGCTTTATTTTTCATAAATTTTGTTTTATAAATTAATCTATACATTGCTGACCCCGAGCATCTTACTCTCCAAGCTTCCTTAACAATATTCCTAAAATCCATCCTATGTAACCACATATTCTCAAATTTGAACGGTGGTGGAGTAAATTGTCTCCCAGAATCTAGGCAGATTGAAATAGGGCATTGATCTGAACCCGAAAAAGCCCCATTAAAAGTAGCTAATTCGGGAAAGGTGCTAAGGAACTCATGCTGAACTAGGACTCGATCAAGTTTTTCCCATATATTGTCTTCCCCTTCCCTTTTTTCCGCCAGGTGAATTGATTTCCTGAAGACGGAATTTCAGATAGAGCACACTGGTCTTTGAAGTAGTTTAATCTAGTGTATCTGGATACGTTATTTGACACTCCACCAACCTTCTCATTGCTACTGCTTATTTCGTTCATATCCCCAATGACTAGACACTGTAGAGGCTCATTGATGATGATATTCGAAAATTCTGACCAGAAAGCGTCTTTGTCACTTTCATGCGGGGGGCATAAACAAAGAAGATTACTCCTATAATTTTTTTTATCATTGCACTTATATTTTACACGGATCACTCTCGAAAGAATCACCTCAGCTTCTATTGTCTCGTTAGTAAAAGCGTTCTCGTTCCACAATAATCCGATTCCACCCATTCTATCCTCCCCCATCGACCAGATGGCATTATTAAACCCTGTAGCTTTCCAAGTTTTCTCCTGTGGAATTGTGCTTGTTCTAGTCTCTGCAATTTCCATTAGATTGACGTCGTCGTTTATCCTCATTGCCTTTAGATCTAACCAAATATTTCCCCTTCCAACGCCTCTAATGTTCCAAAAACCGACTTTCATTTCATAACTGTTCGAACCATTAAAAGCCGAGGGTGTGGAACTTCTAATAGCAAAAACATATCTACACGTACATATAATAACTCCTAGTTGTATGACCCCTTTAGTTTTTTCAAACCATTTCTCATGACATGGATTTAAGCCACATGTAGCTAAGTTTGTCCAAATATGATGTTGTCTTGATATAGTTTTAATCAGCATTTTCTTAATCAAGTTAGACATAAAACCGAACACATAAAGCTTGGAAAGCCTTTTCACGGAGACAAGTTTGCACCATTGAATCATAACATTCATAACCCTCATCTGCTCCATATTTAAATTATCATAGGAATTGCAACTACAATGCTTAAATCTACATCTGCCCACATTAGAAATTGTCCAAACATTCCTCCAACATAATACACACATCAAGCAATATCCCATCACAATTCTATGCCAAAGCAAACCATAGACATACATGTCAACCTTTAAACGAGTTCTAGAAGGGATTACAACTGCCAATTGATAAATAATCAAAGAGACAATGGTATCACTAAACACCCTTTGTTTGATGATAAATTTTTTATTTAAGAAATTCATGGTCATTAAATAGGATAGCAGATGGTTTGATCTAAGAATGGGATCAATCATTAGTGAGTTTGAGAACTTAGAAGTAGGTATATAAGCCATTGGTTCTTGTCTAGAACTAATCAAGGCCACAAATTGTACATTAAGAGGGTCTAAGAATGGGCTATTAGAAAGATGTTTTAATGATAACATATTCTCAAGGTGGTAGCATTTGAAGTTTCTTTCTGAATTAGAATCAAACAGGTAATGTAAACTCTTACAGAACCTAACATAGCAAATTTCCAATTGATTATCCACTGCAACTCCCAAAATACTCATAGGAGCTCAAGACGATGTAGCACGACTCGCGGGACAAGAGAGTTTGTGCAATTTTCAGCTACAGCAAGCTGTCACGACTCGTGGGAGGCCTTCACGAGTCGTGACGAGTGAACCTGTGTGTTTTGTGACTTCTGCAGGCTGTCACGACCCATGACAGACTCTTCACGAGTCGTGACAGTGCCAGATCCGGCCAGACCTTGCGGATTTCCGGCTGTTTCTTTAATTTGTTTTGGATTAATTAAAACCAATGTAATTTCCAAATTTCTAGGGGGGGTTACGTTTTGGACAAAAGGGCTGGAAACACTCAGCTTTTGGGGAAGAAAACTTGAAAGAACGCTAGATTAGTTGAAGGGTAAGGGATTGCGATTGAAGGCTTTGAGACGATTTCCGCTATAGAAGACCAAGTATTTCTCTTAATCTTCTTTGCTATGTCTTCTTATCTTGCTTTTGATTTGTTCTCTTTTATCATGTTTGGCTAATTCGATTGTTCTAGGGTTGGGGTGATTCCGCTATGTTGAGATAGACCATACTTACTACTGCTTGAATGTAGTTTGATTTTTGTTTGATTTAATCCTATTGAGCGTATAGCCTAATTGATAATAAATTAGATCCAATTAGGGGTTGAGACCGAGAGGAGATAGCCCTAATAGGAAGATAGATGATTGCATGAGACCGAGAGGTGATTGTTGTCATTGGAGCTATAGGATTACCTGAGACATTGATGTTTGCTTATGAGTGACACAATAGCATGATTCAAGGTCTCTTGAGGATTTATAGGGTGTCATAGAAATTCTAGGTTTGTTTGTTCTAATTGAGACCGAGATGAGACATTTGAATGAACTTGCTTAGATTCTAAGAGCGTAATGGACCTAACTTTAGTTTAACTTTGCACGAGAGTGATTGTTAACCGGTTAGGTACAATTTACTATGAGACCGAGAGGAGATTAGTAATGAACCTAGACAACCTACCTTCATACAGAATCAAATTCATTCGAGTGAGAAAAATCTCTTAAGTCTATCGACGACACATTGTGGTTAATCCCCAATTCTAGAATGTTTTCTCCATATTTGCCCAAAACTTCCATTGGCTTGTTTTAATTTGTTTTTATTAGTTATATCATAAAACCTCAATTTCGATCTCTACTATTTTGGCTTAGTCAACTGGTTGCAAAGATTCGATTAATACTCCTATAGTCCTTGTGATTCGACACCTTGATATACTACAACCGATCCCATACACTTGTGGGAGTAGGTTTCAAGCCTATCAAGTTTTTGGCGCCGTTGCCGGGGACTAGAGCTAGTATCGATCGTTACTTGACAACTAGTTTGCTAAGTTTTTTTTTGCTTTGATTTGTTTGTTTTTGTTTTTTTATTTTAGATGTGCTCTTTTAAAGATGAGTTGTGTTCCCTATTGTGATGTTTGTGCGTCCTTCGGTCATGCCACTCGTGAACATCAGTTCTCTATTTATGGGACATATGCCTATTGCGAGTTTTGTGGAGGTTTTGGACACACAATTACTGAATGTCCAGATTTTCTAGCTCCCACCTCTCGTGATGCGAATTTCATGTTCCGCATTTGCAATCCTGATGGACATTACGAGTGGGAGCGCACTTATGAAAGGGATTCAGACGAGCTTCAGTGCCAACCTTCGCTACCTCCTCATGATCCAGAGCCTAATTCACATCTGTCCATTGATGAGCTAGTCACTAGGATAGCGGAGCTGAAAGCTCAACTAGCGCAACACACATTGAATGCTCTAGCTATTCCGGAGAGTTTGCCAATCCAAACAAATGTCAGTGACAATGACAATTGCACTGGTGTTTCTTTTGAGATTAAGGAAAGTTTTGAAGAGCATGTGCATGAGTTGATTGAGCCAAATATTGATTTTGAGGAGGATGAGCCCAAAGAAGAGCCCGGATTGGTTGTTCACCAAGCATACATGGTGCCATCACTGTTTTCTGAAGGGATGGTTCAAGAGAATGTTGATCAACAATGTGGAGCATTTGCCGGAATGCTTGCAAAATGGCATAGGGAGGAGATATCAATTAAAGTTCCTGCCGACATACCGCCTCCCATCAAGTCCCAAGAGGTGATCTTATTATTTGAAGATGGTGGTGACAATGAAGGTACAAATGGACGATGGGCTAAGAAGAGGATGAGCACATGCCTATGGTGCTTGAGCAAAAAGCGATCTAAATCATGTCCCTCCAAGAAGACTTTGCTAGATGGATGGGATGAGCTATGGACCATTCATTCAGGTCGATTTAAGCTTCTCAAAGATAATAAGGGTCGGCTTCAGACTTTGCACTAGCGCTTCTCGGGAGGCAACCCGAGGTAAGTTTTCTTTTCTTTAAAAAAAAATGAGAAAAATGAAAAAAAAAACAGTTTTTGTTTTTAGTTTATAGTTTTGTTTTTCTTTTATACATGTGAGCTGATTTGCAAATGAGCAAGTATGGGGTAGAGAGTGCGCTATATTGAGAATATTGATTATGTTCGAGCTGAGTGGAAGGTGTTTTGACACCTATCTACTAGCCCCTATCTTGTCGAGTTTGTTGCTTGTTT
The DNA here is from genome assembly GCA_963922045.1 of Persicaria maculosa. Taxonomy (NCBI): domain Eukaryota; kingdom Viridiplantae; phylum Streptophyta; class Magnoliopsida; order Caryophyllales; family Polygonaceae; genus Persicaria; species Persicaria maculosa. The sequence continues at coordinate 69,459,694 of OY998254.1, forward strand.
GTCTTGGTTGTCTTCCCTAGGTTTGGACACAGATGGCTTTGGCTTGGCCACCTTCAAGAAACTCGTTCTAAATGTTGAAATTGTGAGTATTCTCATCTCTTCCTTGATTGTTTTGCACATTGAGGACAGTGCTTTGCTTAAGTATGGGGTGGGGGTGAATACTTCACAATTTTTGCGGTTTTTGTGTCTATTTGGCCCATCCTTATTTTTGAACGTTTGATGATTACTTGAGCATTGAGCCACTGCCTTGTATGTTTGACTAGCTAGATTGTTTACCCTCTTGCTTGATTATGTATGTTTCTCGCCTTATACTTGGATACTAAAGCTTAACATTATGGTGAGACCGCATTATTTGGTTTATGTGCGCAATTGAAATATGATTGAGGCAGTTTTGTTAGCCCATTTCTCCTTACCTACCCTTGCATTTGATCTTCTGCTTGAAGCCTTCTGAGCCTTAGAAGCTTGTTTCTTTGGTAGCTCCACAAGATTTTCATAGCCCGCTATTTGCCTTTACCCAATCCGGGATTTTGGGTCATGGTGGTGTATTTTGTTGTGTGGATGTGCTTCAAGTATGGGGTGATTTTTCTTGATTGTGGTTGAAAAGAAAGAAAGAAAAAGTCTTGGGATAAGAGGAGGATAAAATTCACTCTTGTACAAAAGTCAAGAAATGAAAAAAAAAATACGGTTAGTAACCGATCCTGCTTGTGGAGAATAAAATTCACACAAGTAGGAAGAAGTGCAAATCGAGGATGCCAAGACACTTAGTAACCGGGTGCATTCATCACAAATGTTTGTATTCGTGTAAAACGGTGTCGAGGCTAGAGAGGTAAGAAAAAGAGTGAAAAGGAAAAAGAAGAAAAAGAAAACTTTTGAGGTGGTTGACAAAAGTGAGCATGAAAAAGTTGTTGTGATGGAGTTTATTTGGTGGATTGGTATGAGTTTGATTCTTTGAAAGTGTGTGTTTTTCCGGTTGTTCTCGAATGATCCATTTTCCCGGATTTCAGCACCACATGGCCTGAAATTTTCCATACCCAACTATTTCCGTTTTAGCCTCATCATAACCCTGTAAAGCCCTCATGATTTTATTGTGTGCATATTTTCAAGCGGTGGATATTATCAAGATTGTTCAAGCTTTGTGGATGATGGGTATTGAGGTTGAGATTTAAGCGAAGTGCATTAGAGGATTTTGATGTTTTGATGTGCTAGTCAAGCTTGATTGTTGGCAATGATATGCTAGGACGTCATTCGTTGGATAATTCTATTTAGCAGATGCTATCTTGTGATTTATTATCTTAGTCTTGCTTGGGGACAAGCAAGGGTAAGTATGGGGTATTTTGATAGCGTCTATTATAGCATTGTTCTTTGGGCACTCTTGTATAGAGTTTAGGGCGTTTTACTAGAGTGTTCTACCTATTTGTTAGCCCTTAGTGTCCCATTTGGAGGAATCGGTGTCTACCGCTAGTTTGTTGTGATTTCAGGTACTTTTGAGCGGTTTTGGAGCCGATTCAAGAGCTAAAGGATAAGGGAGGTGATTAGAGGCGATTCCATGTGAAAACGAGTCATCAAAGACGGGCTAAAGGGGTCGAGAGATGAGCTAAAATATGAGACAAGAAGCTAGCATATCAGGTGAATCACTCATAGGAGCTCAAGACGATGTAGCACGACTCGCGGGACAAGAGAGTTTGTGCAATTTTCAGCTACAGCAAGCTGTCACGACTCGTGGGAGGCCTTCACGAGTCGTGACGAGTGAACCTGTGTGTTTTGTGACTTCTGCAGGCTGTCACGACCCGTGACAGACTCTTCACGAGTCGTGACAGTGGCAGATCCGGCCAGACCTTGCGGATTTCCGGCTATTTCTTTAATTTGTTTTGGATTAATTAAAACCAATGTAATTTCCAAATTTCTAGGGGGGTTACGTTTTGGACAAAAGGGCTGGAAACACTCAGCTTTTGGGGAAGAAAACTTGAAAGAACGCTAGATTAGTTGAAGGGTAAGGGATTGCGATCGAAGGCTTTGAGACGATTTCCGCTATAGAAGACCAAGTATTTCTCTTAATCTTCTTTGCTATGTCTTCTTATCTTGCTTTTGATTTGTTCTCTTTTATCATGTTTGGCTAATTCGATTGTTCTAGGGTTGGGGTGATTCCGCTATGTTGAGATAGACCATACTTACTATTGCTTGAATGTAGTTTGATTTTTGTTTGATTTAATCCTATTGAGCGTATAGCCTAATTGATAATAAATTAGATCCAATTAGGGGTTGAGACCGAGAGGAGATAGCCCTAATAGGAAGATAGATGATTGCATGAGACCGAGAGGTGATTGTTGTCATTGGAGCTATAGGATTACCTGAGACATTGATGTTTGCTTATGAGTGACACAATAGCATGATTCAAGGTCTCTTGAGGATTTATAGGGTGTCATAGAAATTCTAGGTTTGTTTGTTCTAATTGAGACCGAGATGAGACATTTGAATGAACTTGCTTAGATTCTAAGAGTGTAATGGACCTAACTTTAGTTTAACTTTGCACGAGAGTGATTGTTAACCGGTTAGGTACAATTTACTATGAGACCGAGAGGAGATTAGTAATGAACCTAGACAACCTACCTTCATACATAATCAAATTCATTCGAGTGAGAAAAATCTCTTAAGTCTATCGACGACACATTGTGGTTAATCCCCAATTCTAGAATGTTTTCTCCATATTTGCCCAAAACTTCCATTGGCTTGTTTTAATTTGTTTTTATTAGTTATATCATAAAACCTCAATTTCGATCTCTACTATTTTGGCTTAGTCAACTGGTTGCAAAGATTCGATTAATACTCCTATAGTGCTTATGATTCGACACCTTGATATACTACAACCGATCCCAAACACTTTTGGGAGTAGGTTTCAAGCCTATCACACACTCAGAACACACACAAAGGAAGAGTAATTAGATTTATAGTATGAAAAAAGAAAGAGAGAAAGAAGAGAGAAGCTGAGGTGCAAGAAATCACCCCGTTGCCCACCGTTTAAATAGAAGAAACGGACAGTCCCCCTTCGGATGGAGAGCGCACAAATCAACACCTCCCAGTCGATCACCCCCCACACCCCCATCCCAAATATCTTGTAATAGTAATACGATTTCTCCGAATTGCAGAAATAGGAACCAACCAGAATCGGACATATCTTCACACACTTAGGAATCGTACACCTCCGATTAGGCCAAGGTGGGGGACGATTAGACCAATCCCCATCAGAAATCCATTTTTTGAACCAAAAACTATACCAACGACAGACAAATTTGAAGGGATTAGGGTTAAGAACACCCTCATACGCAACCTGAGATTTGGGGAAAACGAAAATCGCCAGTAACAAGAGGCCAATGCAAGGATAATGATGAGATATGGCTACCCAGAGTAGGGTTAAGGTAGGATTATCATCCAAACCCAGAGGTAAGGATGGGAGATCTGCAATAGAGGTATACGGGTTTGTAGGCACGAGAGAGAAACGAGAAGAAATTTTTGGCAAGGGTTTTTTCTTTCTTCGGGGAGATAGGGGGTTTTCACATCCCGCGCGTGAGACGCGTTCAATTGGGAACATTGGGGTTTTCTCTATGTGTTGGGTTCCAACATCTCAATTGGTCGATAGGATAGTACGTTTTTAAGTGCAATTAAATTAATGTGAAAGTCTCATAGATAGTATGCAAATTGTCTCAGACTCATGGTCATATCTGACTTATATCTGTATATATTCTCCCTAGCTAGTTTATGCGTTTTATTTTATTCAAATTAAATGGGCTAAAATGGTGGGCCTTGAAATCTAAATAATATAGAGGCCAAATTACAGGAAACCACCCCTTAAATAACTCCATTTGCAATAAACCACCCATTAAAAGCATAATTGCGGTAAATCACCCTTTAAATTACAAAAGTTTACAAAACACCACTCACCCTTAAAATCCGTCAGAGGTTGTGTTAAAAATGTATAAAAAGACCAAAATACCCTTAGTAGAAGGTCAAATTTTCCCTTATTTATCCTTCAATAACACCTTTTTACCAAAAAAAAATCATTCAATAACACCCCTCCCTTTTATTTCGCCTCGATGCTTCACCAACCTATACCAAAACCATGCACCATAAGGCAAGTAATGGCCTAATTTTTATTTTTATTTTGAAATTTGACTATCAATCGCATGAAATGCTAAGAAAGACATATGTAGGTGTTTAATATCTTTACTCTCGCTCCCATAGTCCTTTAATTTCAGTCTTTTCGTTGCATTTGTCTATCTTCAATTTCCCCCAAATTTGAGTAGAATTAGATGGAATTTTCAATTGTTTTATGGCGGTTCGAAATTGTGATTTATATGCGAATTTGGGAGTATGCCCAACTACGGTTGTGGCATGGGGGATCTCTAGTCACCGGTTAGATCTGGCTATGGTGGTGGACTATCACATCTCCATTGATGGTGGGTTGGGAGAGACGGAGAATCGAGAGGACGAGAGAGTGGGGTAGCATATTAGGACAACCTGTATGGTGATGAGGTTACCGGTAACGTCTGACGAGTGACGACGGTGGGTGGTCCAGTGGTGGACCTAGGTAGTCCCTTCGATGGTGAGCACTGGCCAATTCAAGGAGGGGCGACCACTTTGCATTCCTTCAATTCCATTTTGTTTATTTTTTGTTAATTATTAATTGCAAAAGGTGAGGGTATTTTTGATAGTTTCAACATTATTTAATGGAACCCTAACGAGTCTATGGAGTGGGTGGTGTTTTGCAAATTTTTGTATTTTAAAGGGTGGTTTACTGCAATTATGCTTTTAAAGTGTGGTTTATTACAAATAGGGCTATTTAAGGGGTGGTTTTATGCAATTTGGCCTAATATATATGGTCCAATAACAAAAGTGAAGAAGCCCCTTTTAACAAATCCACCCCTTATACTTATAATTTTAGAAACAATGCTTTCACAAAAAATGTTCTTTCAGCTCAAATCCCCTTCCCTCTCTCATTTCCTCCTGACATCTGAAATTCTCCTCTCCTCACAAGTCACAACTGTAACGATATTTCCTCTCTTCTTAGTTCCTCGATTTTCCCTAATCGGCCCTTGCCATGGTTGCCGGAAGATCCAAGCAGGAAGATTCTTCGTCCTATCTATTTGAGAAATCTGAACGATGATGCCCTGCTTTGAGGGAGGGAGGGAGGGATGCGGGTGCCGACAAAGCCAACTACGCCGGTGACGAGGGCAGTGAGGTCGGCAAGGGCGATAGGAGCCGGTGGTCGAAGTGTGCAGGTAGGTGGTTGCGGCGACGGTTTTGTACCAATTTTTGTTGTTTTCGATTTAAAAGAAGGCCCTAGCCCTCAACAATTTCATTCATTTTGTTCATTTTAAACTACCTAATATGTTTAGGTTTTGATTTTGAGGTATAATCTTTAGAAATTAGGGTAGCGGAGGAAGGGCGGGAGAGGGCTGCGAGATTTGGATTTGTGATGTGGAGATTTGGGACCGGAAAAGAGAGGTCACCGAGACAAAGAAGATGTGCGCCGGAGGGAAGATACTCGCTAGGAAGGGTGATGCCAATGTGGGGTGGACACCGGAGATCTGCGTTGGCGATGGTCCTGCCATGCTCTTTTGTGGACACGGGAAAGCGGCGGTAACTTCGTGGTCCAACATGTTGTTGCAGGCTTCAAAGATTGCAATTAATGGGAGAGGGAGGGAGAGATTCAGAAGTTGCAGACCTTATAAAAGTTGTTGGTTTTGGCACTAATTAAGTTCGGTAAGGTTAAGTATTGGGGTTCATGAGTCTCAATAAGTTATTGGTGTTAAATGTTTGAGGATTGATAAATTTCCCTTGAATTCATGATTTTGAGGTTTATTTCTTGAGATCTTGCCTTGATTTGGTTGGTTTGGGTCCGAATAAGTGATTGTTTTTAGTTGTTTGAGGATTGATGAATTTCCTCTAAATCCACTAGAACTCCATCTATATATGTGTTTGATTTGAAACTATCAATTTTGTCAAAAGTAAGGGTTTAGGGGATTCAATTTTGGGATTTTAGATCCAATTTGAGCACAAAAGTGCCTTCTAATTTAGGTTTTTGGGTTTAATCTTTCTTTGCTAAACTAAAGTGCCTTTTGATTGGTAGATGAAGGAGATGTTAGTGTTAATGTTGGTTTTTTTTTCATGTTGTTAGCAGAGCAGAGTGGCCATCCCTACCAAGCATAATGCATACAATCAACCTATTTGGAATGGAGATTTACTCACCTTACTATGGAGAGCTTTGATATCCTGAGCGATTTGCAGATTCATTTTTTAACCTTTCTCTATAGCACATTATTCTTACTTGATAGATAAATTATATTAGATGCAATATTTAATGTTGTCATTGGAGATCTTGCAAGGGTGGAGCATAGTTTAGAGATTTGCAAACAATAGGGCTAAAGAGAGACTCTCTCAGGTGAGTACTTCTTAAACACTACCTTTTGTCATCCGAATTTGAAAATCTGAAAAATTAAGTCTATTTACTAAATCTGGAATAGAGAAACTAAAAAATCTGAATTTTTAGATATGTTGATGCTCTTTTCATGTTGATCAATTGTGATTTATGTGTTTTGTTTGATCAATGGTGGAGCCACTTCAGTTGCGAATTGCGATTCATGAAAAAAGCAGCAATTTTCATCGAATTTTTATGCAGTCCGTCACTGCCAGGTTTCTGCTTCGCCTTCACATGTCCCCTTCAGTTCGTTCTTTTCCTCTCCTGCAAAAGCTTGATGATCACAAAGTGTGTTTGGCGGCGGTAATTAATTCGACTCTTTGGGGTTGATTTCCATTAATAAAGGTCAGTTTCTAACTCAAAATGTGTTCAATTTCCCTATTTAATGTAACTTTTTATGAAAATGTGGTGAAGTTAGGGTTGGAGTATTCAGTTTTGAAAATTTATCCATGTTTAATTCCTTACTGTATTAATTTAGTTATTATTAGTGTAAATTTGTCTTGGTAGATTGGTACAAGTATAATTTTGGTACTTGAAAAATCTGTTTTGGTTGTACCTTGTAAGCAATCCAACTCTTTATGTTGATTTCTACTGATTTAGGATTAAGGTTATTGAGGCTTGCAACTTGGATGGAGTAAAAAGAAGAACTGAATTCTGTGGTGAAATTTACTTGAGTATGTCTAGCTTGTGAAAACCAGAAGACGGAAGATGCATTAAATCCAATTTAATGGTAAGGTTTAACTGATTAGCTGATCTGATCCGTTATTTGTTCTCTTGTAATTTATGGATGAGGCAGTTTAGGTGAGTTGGTTGATTGAGTATATTATTTGTCTCCTTTTTGTGATGAAAGAGCTATTTTAATTTATTGATTAGCTTGTATATTTATTTACTTAATTAATTATTATTTTTGTGATGATGTTGATCGCCTTCCTCGGGTCCTCCCATTACCAATTTCTTTCAGGCATATATCAACCTTAGAAGCAATTTCAACTTTGGATCCCCCAACCACCATGAAGGAGTGCTTTGCATAATGCATCCGATGTCTACGTAAGTAGTGCAATCTCATTCTTTAGATGAAGGAATTCATGGACAATGAGGAACAAGCCAACAACAGGTCCGACACACCAAGAGAAGTGTTGTGCTTCAAATTGACATCCTTGAGATTCGAGAAGGTCACACGTCCCTGTTACAGTTTTATCTCGAGAATTTCAGCTCAAACATGAACGGAAATGAGACCAAGGAAGTTGATATAGAGCCACTGGACAAGCCAAGGTATCTATGTGTTTTGAATGGATTTTAGATCTGGTGCTTGGATCTCACGCAAAGAAACACTGATGATGCACATCCACCACCATCCGTTGTTAACTTCGTACGAGCTCGAGCTGCTGAAAACATATCTTCCTATCACTACGAGTCTTTTCAAATGTGTTTGTCCATTTCATGAAATTGCTGAATTTTGATTATTGTATGTAATTATCAAAGGTGTTTGTGTTTTTCTTTTTGGTAGGGAGCAAAGTTGTTTGTACTTTGCCCCTTTAGCCTTTAAGAGTTACTTATCCTCAGTCCCCTTTAACTAACTGCTAAATGTTTGCAAGTGCAGTTCATCATATGGTGGGCATGGCTGATGAGAGGTGCAGTTACTGTGGCCTTTTCTTATTATCAGGTAAATTACAATACATTTTCTTTCTCAGAAATTAGACACAATACATTAGGAATTGGCTAAGATGCAGTACTGCATGGTGCATTTGGATAGATCTTAACCATCAAAGTCTTTTTTTGATGTAAAGGATCTGCCCCCTACATTTTTTTTAAAATAAAAACTTGGGTACCAAGCATCTTAGGTGTGGATGTTATACTAAAATTTACAATGGACTGTTGCAGTTTTCAGATTTTGACGAATCAACGGTGAAAGAGAATTTCCTGATGATAACAACTGCCATAATAGTTGTTTTGTTAAGGACTGTGGTAGGTCTCTTCATTCCCATCCAAATGGAACACTAGATAGGAAGTTAATGCCATTTTTTTTTTCTGAAGTTTGCTTCAATCCAAGTATCCTAAACTTGTGAATGACAGGTGTTCGGTTCAATAACAAAGCCTTTTATTGAAGCTTTGTTGGGACGTAATATGCCAGCAATTTCAGATGCCACTGATTTTGCGAGCCTCGACGACCTCATGCTTCTTTTCATGGAAAATGGAGATGACTACAACAACAATAACAACAATGAAAACAACAATCCAAGACCTAATGACCGGAGCTTGAGGTTGCTAATGAGGTACCCTACATGGACTGCACACTACCTATGGAGGAAATTTGATGACAAATTCATGAGACCAGTTTTTAGGGGAGGGGTTTCGTACCATACCAGCCCGACTCTCCAACTGAAGCTCCAACCCAAAATCAAAACTTGGATGAACAACATGACCAATGAAGAACTCAAAACCCTACTCAGAACTTTCTCAAGGCTCGGGTTTGAACTGGAAATCCCTTCTTGGAGTTAAAAAGCCTTGTCCTGCTTTGTTGCATCATCTTGGGTTTGAGAGTGTCTGCATAAGAATGCATAGAAAGACGCTTGGAGGATTGCTGAGCATGTAAACACACTTTGTAAAGCAGTGAGAACAAACGACCATATTCAAATTTTGAGAGATTTAAGTTGAGACTCAAGACTATAGATTGTACATTTTTCACAATGTAAGATCGCTTCCCTTTCGATAGTTCACCTGTAAAACTTGCAAGTTAATGTGTTCTATTTTTTTCCAGTTAAGTTAAACAATTAATTTGTCAACTCAGATTTCTTAGCTTTATGAATATGTTTAATCTTAAGAGCATCTACAACCCAAAAACTTCCAGTATCTTAGCAAATGTAAAGTTTCTTATGTTGCAGTAAAAGTCTCTCAATACAAAAACTTCGGCTGCAAATTTTGCCCAGCTGATGGAAATATTGCAGTAAAAGTTGTTTGTACTTTGCCCCTTTAGTCTTTAAGAGCTTTATTAAGGAGTTCAATAGAAGTAGCAACTTAATTCGGGAACAAATTCCAGTTTGTATCTTCTTTTTTATTTCTTGGTTGAATTCCATTTTTTTTGTTTATGTGTAGATGTTGGATTTTATACCCTATCATTCACATATGAAGGAAAGCGGTTTGTGTGGAAAAAAATTCGTTTGTTCGATTCGCTATCATTGCTGAATTTTGATAGATTGTGAGGATAACAAAGTTGTTAATTGCCCCACTAGCTATATGAGCATTATTAAGCCCCTCAACTTTAAAAAATAAATAAATGTTTAGCATTATCCGCCTCCTAGATTTTAGAAGTGAAGTTGTTCTAAAATCTCAACTTTGATTTCTCCTTTTATGAATGAAAGTTTTGCATTTATCAAATGAGAGGTGCTCTAAAATCTCAACGTTGATTCTGAAATTAGGACAAACGGTTATTGGGGTGTCTTTATTTTGATTTTTTTTAATGTAAATTGAACTAATTTATGAGTTGGTTGAGCTGCTTTCGTGGTTTAAAGTTGCTACTATTTTGGTGGTTGTGTTCATTTTGGAGAAACAAAATGGTAGAACATGAATATCATATGAATACAAGTTTCTAAGTTAAATGAAAATACAAATCATGGATCATATGCAATCTGAGCATGATCATATGCAAATATCATATGAATACAACTTTCAAGTTTCTAACTTGATCAGTTGATTTCACAGGCTCCCAGTGAAATTCAATATCGGAATATCATATGATTCATCATATATATATATATATATATATATATATATATATATATATATATATATATATATATATATATATCCATGCAATGTTGTTTTTTAATGTTGCTATTTTTGGGGAAATTTTATTTTGGTGTGATTTTCTCATGATATTTATTATTTTTAGCATCGACAATGGTAATTAACAAGCTCTATTATTGGTCCTACCCATCTGAATCCATTAGTAGCATAATCCATCGATCATTTCCTCCTGGTTTTAGTTATAAGGTTATTTTTACATCAACTTTAGAAGGAACATTGCGAGGAACTAATGAAGGAACATTGTGAAAATCTAACAATTACATAACACTCAAATAAAATTATATTATTAAGTGCATGGTAAGTGTTTAGAGTTTTGGTGTATCATTGAAATTTTTTTTAAACACAAGAATTAAATAATTCAAAAAAATAATAATTAAATAATTCTCTGTGGTAAAACAAAGTATTGGTCCTTTCTGACTTCACTTGTATGGCCTGTAGTAATGGAGAAAATAGGGGTATTATGTGTGCCATGGCATAGGGTGTGATAATGGAAGAACACAATCTGATGCACACAGTATCTACCTACTGCAAAATTTGTTATTGTGAGAAATTGGGTTTAATAAACCCATCGTTCTGTAGGTTTGATAACATAATTTTCATTTTCCTCTGATCAATTATGAGACTTTTGTTTGTGATTGTAAGTGTTATTGTATTATAACAAGGGTTGTAATTGATAGCATGACAACAATTCAAATGAAATATATTCATGGGAGACTAAAATGGTAAATTTCATGAAAAATACTCACTCGTACAAGGTACGGGAAAAGTACTAGTGTGTAAATTATTTGCCAATCACGTAGGATCGTACGACTGTAAGTAGAATCTCGATTCCACCGATTCTGTACCGAGTCCAATACGACTCTATTACATACGATTTTCCCACTGCGATCCTGATCGATTGTCCAAAGTAAATCGCACGATTCAACGACCCGGATCTAGACTTTGATAACATTACCTGTGTTTAACTTTCAAACGTTCACAACTTTTTACTCAGATATCGAATTGAGGTTTATAATAGGCGAAACTAATTAAAATAACCCAACCTTTAAGAGGGTGTTAAAAATATATCTCCACCTTTCAAATGTAAGATAAATATCTCGACCTTTATAAGTGATGGTAATATAATATCCTAATGATTTCTCTCCAATAAAATTCTTATTTTTTGTATTGTATTACTCATGTATTTTCAATTCAAATAAAAAATATAAAATTAAATTAAATGAGTTTAAAAGTTTATTTAATAAACTTTTGTAGTTTTATATTTAATTTGTACCTAACTTTTTATATCTTTTTTTAAATCAATAATATCTATAACTAGCCAAATAAATAAAAAATGTAAAGCAAAATAACATATTTTCAATTAGTAAATGATTAGCTAGTGATTTAACTTATCAAAACTGAAGAATATTTTATCAATTATAAACTTTATGTTACTACAAAATTGAAATGAAAATTTAATTCTTTAGATTATTCAATGGTGTTCATATATATATATGAGAAGTAAATTATTATTATTAAAAAAAACTATAAAAGAATGTAAATTGTTTATTTTTTCTTAAATCCAAAATAAATAAAAATTAAGATAAACTTAAAAACCAATCTAATTTAATCTAATAAACTTGAATGATATTTTACACAATCAAGATATTGAATATTATATTTTAAATATTTACTTGTTTTATTTTTGTTTTGATTAAATTTAATTATAATCTATAAATACATATTAAATTGAATAATTTAAATTAAATACGTATTAAATTGAATGTTTAGGGGCAAAACTAATCATTTTTGTGGGGGAGAAAATTTTGGGATATTATATTACCATCACTTATAAAGGTCGGGATATTTATCTTAATTTTGAAAGGTAGGGATATATTTTTAAAACCCTCTTAAAGGTTGGGTTATTTTAATTAGTTTTGCCTTTATAATATATCAAAATGAAGCTCTCGATGAGTAGAACAAATATATGTGATTTTTCGGATGAAAGGAGGGGTGAATGCTCCCCCTAGCTCCGCCTATGATCTTACATTTCTCAAAAAACTCAATATGGAGAATTTGTTGGAGCTGCTCCAAGAGTTGTATTTCAACAAATCACCGGCAGAGACATTGCTTGCTTGCTCAACTCCTGCATATGGGTGTTATGTGGACACGAGTAACTTGAATTCGACTCGTACCCGCTTGATAAAAACTCGACTCGAGCTCGTTCATTTTCCAAACGAGCTGAGTATGAACACATTTTTAAGCTCGGTTCAAATCTCGACTCGTTCGAATTAAACTCGAATAGCTCGATTTTTTTGAAATTTCTAAAATTTCCCTTAAAATTATTGTATAATGAGCAATTATAATTGTTTAAAAGTCGAAAAAAGCTCGATTTGTTCTCGTTTATATTCTAAACGAGTCGAGTATGACCACATTTTTAAGTTCAAGTCAAAATTTAGGTTTGCCTCGAACTCGTTCCTATCTTAAATGAACTAAATATGAACAAGTAATACTTCACTCGTTCGGCTCGAATAATAACCCTACTTCTACTTCTTCAGATCGGGCCACACATTTCCCCTGTTGGTATTAGACTAGAAAGACCTATAGTAATGAGCTTCTCGTGGTTAGAGTCTTAGAGATGATGATTGTAAAATTGAAAATTCTGGGTTATGTTTTGTTAGGAAGACCGGTTGAGAGCCTAATAACTCAAATAGCCCAAAAGATAAAACATCCAAATAACGTAGCAGCTCATTCCCAATATATCCCTCTTCAACCCTTCGGAGTCCCAAACCCTAGCTCGACGTTCCCCTCGCTGCCTCTCACTCATGTACTCCCTCTCCCTTCCCCGGACCTTCCATCTGACATATCAAGCTAATAGCTACGCTCTTATTCAACGTCATCCTCCGATTTTGTTCTTTGATTTGTATTGTATGATCTGGATGTAACTGGCACTCGTTGCTTTTACTGATTTCTACGGTAATTTGATTTTTTTTTCCACAAGTCTGTCTTAGGTTTTAGGTAGGGATGAGAAGCAATGACTCCTAAAGGTACCTCCCTCTATCTCTTTCCGTTGGCGTTTTATGCGATTCATCTTATGTACTTCGTCTCCTTGAGGCACATTTTGATTTGGCATCTGTTTCGTCGTAGTTTCATGTGATTAGATACCTTCTTTAGTAATTCGCAGAAATTGGAAAATATGAATAAATGTCAGATACTCTGAGCAGTTGTTGCTGTGAGTTCGTTGTTAGTACTTCTTGTGGTACTCTGGAATATTTGTGTATGAGTTGTTGAACTTTGTGATGAATTCGTTGAAGTGATTTCACTGCTATCATTTCCCATCAATATCATGTCGTCCACATACACCAAAGCAACAATAAATGAATCACCTACCACCTTTGTGAAAAGAGAATAGTCATGTAAGGACCGAAGAAACCCAAGCTTTCCCAAAAACCTTGTGAGCTCAAAATTCCACTGTCGGCTTGCCTGTTTTAGCCCATACAGAGATCTATGAAGCTTACAAACCTGTCCAGGAGCAACTTTAGTGTACCCAAGAGGAGGTAACATATACACTTCTTCATCAAGAAAGTCATGAAGAAATGCATTGTTGACATCCAATTGGTGTAAAGTTGAGAGCTTTGCCACAGGAGAGAAAATTTGTTTGTAATCCTTGTCCTTTACCTGATTCTAGCCTTTAGCCACTAACTGAGCCTTAAATCTTTCCACCTCTCCACTTGGTTTATACTTAATCTTGTAAATCCACCGAGAGCCTATAGCCTTTTTGCCTGGAGGCAAATCTGTTATGGACCAAGTGTGATTGCTTTCCAAAGCATCTATCTCAGCTTTCAGGGCCAAACGCCATTTCTCATCATCTTTAGCTTGACTGTAGGTTCTAGGCTAAAAAATAGCACAAACATTGATCAAAGATTGCACATAAGGAGATGACAAATTAGCCAAATGCTGAACTGAGAAGACAGAAAATGATTGGGAGATAGAATCAGAATGAGTAGGCAAATTTGAGCAGATATACTCTTGTAGCTTTTGAGGTATGTGAATAGGTCTCTTAGCAGGAAGATCAAAAGCAGTATCAACCACTAGTCTGTCCTGAGACTGAGACATAGGAATAGCTGGACTAACAATCTCTTTACTAGATTCCATTCTCAGAGGAGACTTGAGTATCATTAACATCCGCAATAGATTCAGAGTGATTCTCAGTATATATTTCTAGCAAGACAGTGACATGAACAAGAGGATATGGAGCATCAACAGAAGAAGGATTAACTAAGTGCAACTTATGGTGTTGAGGGATATAATTTCCTATTGGATCATGAGCTTTGTAAGTAAACACAAGCTCTTGGAACTTCACATGCCTGCTAACCAGAAACACCTGCCTATCCTTGTCAAAGACGTTAAAAGCCTTTTGATCAGGAGGATAACCAAGGAAAATACACCTTTTAGCCTTGGTTCCCAACTTATCTGTCACGTCATTAGGTTGATAAGCATAACACAAGCACCCCACTATTTTCAAGTTATCAAATGTAGGAGGTGTACCATTCAAAATCTCAAAAGGAGACTTCCAATTTAACATAATAGATGACATTTTGTTAATCAAATAGGTGCCACTGAGCAGTTTCAATGAGATGACAATGTTTCCTTTCCACCCTACCATTTTGTTCAGAGACACTTGGGGCAGATCTTTGATGAACAATTCCATATTGTTCTAACAAATTGACACATGCTCTTTGAGTGAATTTTGTTCCATTGTCGGTTCTAATGAACCTAATATTGGTATGAAACTGATTTTTCACCATTGCAATGAAAGTTGCAATCATCCTATACACCTGAGTCTTATCCTGAATCAAATAAACCCAAGTAGCTCGGTGTTATGAGGAAAATCAAGTATGAAATATAAATCTCAAATTCGACTCCCTGATCTCCGCAAATTAATTACAAGACTTCCTTCCGCTATAGTAGAAGGCAGCCAGGATCGATCCACGAGGAAGCGTGTCAGCGCCCGCCTTTTCAGTTCCAGATCTCAGCAAAATTTCGACCAGAAGAGTCCTCGACTTCGAGTAAGTTACTCGACTTTGACAACACTGTCAACTAAAGCAGAAAGCAAAGACGAACGAAAACAAAAGCACAGACTGGTCGATCTCGACCAAACAACTCGATGTCGACCAACACTGGTCGATCTCGAGTAAGCCTTGTCGATTTCGAGTAAAAACACAGAAACACAGATTTTGCCTTTTTGAATGAAAACGAAAGTAAACACGAAATTAACTCAAAAAAAGTAAAGACTTCCAAGACCAGGGATTCAACACCACACCGATAACTATGTAAAATAACACATAAAGGCATAAAAGATCATGCTTTTCCATCAAATAACTCTCGTTATTAACAAATAGGAATATAGAGGCTTTCGCACAAACCCTAATTGTTACTAACCCTTTTTCACATAATTAATCCAAGTTGTATTAAGATCACTTTCGCTTCAATAACAAAAACAAGGATCACCTTCAACTTTCGCAAAAGAATCATGCTCATAGGGATAGAAGATGAAATCGCATCAAAAGATTGTACCTTTACCGCATCATCTTACATGGCTACCATTGGGCTCACCCCGACCCTAGAAGTTGGGTGACTACTCGCTCTTCATCATGAATAAACTCATCAAGGATTTCAAGAAAATAAATTGCATTAAATAAACTAAATAAGACTTACAACCGAATAAAGCCAACTCCGCTATCGCTTCAAAAACTCCACTCGACTCCAAGACTCTCTCTCTACTCCTACTCGACTTTCTCTCTCTATATGTGGCTTGTAGCTTGGATTATTGAATTCATAAAATCCAGCCTCTAATGCCTTATTTATAGTGTTCATTCCCTAGCTAATTAGGAAAGAACAACTATATCTTTATCTAAATCTATCTATCTATATCTAAAGATAAAATTTGAAATAAAAGAAATAAATCCAAAAGTAAACTAGGACTATTATGCATAGATCTTCCTTCTCTTGATAGAACTTGATGTATTTTGATAGAATATCTCAAATCTTGGCTTGCAAGTAACCACAATGCTCGGATTTCTCCTCGATCTCGACTCGGACAGCTTTTGGAATCTCCTCGACGTCGAGTAGAATTCTTCGTCTCGACTAGTCCTATGCTCAGCTCGTGCTCGATATCGTCCTCTGGAGCAATTGTCGAGTAAAATTTGGTCGACGTCGACCAGTTTGGTCGACTTCGAGTAAATCTGTCTGCCTTCAGCATTCTGCTCCGTTCTTAAAACGCACTTTTCCGAGTCCTCGTTTGTCGGATTGACGCATATGAGCATGCGTTGGAAAGCTCTTTTCGAGGGCTACAAATTTCATGAAGACATCAAAGCTTGATTCAGAATGATGAATGGTGAAAAATGGTGTTTTCTCCAGCTGCACCATCCTTAGCTTCTTCATGACTTTCCTTTAAGCTCCAAAGTGCGTCCGATTTCTGTGAAATATAACAAAAACTAGTGTAGACTCCATAATTTGCAAATAAACATAAACTGCACAAATTCTGTATTATTCTAACCCAAATGTATGAAATGTACGCAGAAATCGATATAAAAGTATATATAAAACATGGCGAATTAGGCTCACAACAAACACCCCATACTTAAGCTTGCTTGTCCTCAAGCAATACTTTTAATTTGTCATACAGGGGAAGAAAATAAACTCTCAACATCTTAGATTCATTCTCATATAACCCTGCAATCAATTATCATCCTCGCAAAGGTACTAATGTCACAAATCCATGCATGTGCAATAAAAGCAACATCTACTCACAAAAGGAAGGATATGCAAAAAAAAAACAATTCATGTGACAAAGCATTAATAATCAAGAGGACTTTAATTAAGCTCAATAAGGAGTAGATCGGTAAAAGGCTAAAGGCGGGTAATTTTTGGCAATGTGGTGCTAATGATCCGGGGAAATGGAGTTCTTTTCCAAACTTTCATACCACATTTCTTCTTCATAAGAATCATCACCTTTCTCTCATCGCTCATTGCTTTTTTCAATATTCTGCTTTTACCTCTCTGACCTTAGCACTGCCTTCTCGCGAGTCGCAAACATGGGTGTCATGAATGGCCCTGGATACTTAGTGCTTCGGACTCCTCACCTTAGTGTCCCATCTCGCCAAACTATTATCTTAGCGATCAGGGTCGATCTACCTTTATCTCTTGAGGTGATCGGATTTTTTCTCACTCATTCAATTTTCCATATATTTTTCAATTTCCTGCCAGACTCCAATAATGATATATAACAACACAACAACCATAATAATCTCCATAATGTAACTTCATTCTCAACATAATCCCCGGATAGGAAATAAGGTAAAGAATGACAATATTTAGAACATGTGGAGCAATATTTGAAATAAGGCATAATATGGCTTTTGTGATGCATAAGCATAGGTATGGCTAGGGAATATAAACATATGAGCATTATATAGAAATATAAAGTCCTCCATCCTCTTATCATGCAACATGTCAAAAGCAACATCAAATTTACCTTCTTTCGTGGTTTTCAATAAAAGTATGCACTTCATTGTGACTTTCCTTTACTAGGCAATTTCATGCTATATCTCCAATGAATCTAATTTTGCATCGTCGAGTTCAATATTAAGCTTCCATGACACTAATCAAAATTTTCAATGGGGGTCATTTTTATAAACTTTGGAAAACATTCATATAAGCACATAAATAAAATATGAATTCCAAAATAGCCATGTATAAGCAATTCAAGAAATAAACTAGAAATATGCACACATATGGTCAAATAAATCAAATATGCACAACAAAGTAAGCCCTTCCCCCCACCCCATAATTAAACATTACAGTGTCCTCACTGTATAAAAAACAAGGGTAAAGAAAGAAACTCACTAGACAGGCGTGCAGATCGTCGGAATCGAGTGTAAATGTTGCTGCAGAGGTGGTCGACATCGAGGAGTTTGGTCGACGTCGACCAAGACTACTCGAGATCGAGTAAGGTGTTGCCTCCAGGGTGGTTTCCTCGACCACAAGCTCCTTTTGCTCGAAATGCGTGGTCGATGTCGAGGAGTTCTACTCGACGTCGAGTAGGCCTGCAACTTCTCTTACCTGTAAGATTCATTAGACGGAAAATATCCACAATAGAAAAACTTAAAAACAATGTCCAAAACCAAAAACCAAAAACAACAATGTCCAAAAATCCCAAAAACTAAATGTCTATTTACAAGCTCTAGACTTTATAGTCGCTAGGCGGACTTCTTCTTTAAGCTCAAGGTGGCATTTGCAGGGCCCATGTAGCTTGGGCTTCAAACATGACTTCATTCTTGTCGATCTGCTGCAATCCTCCTGAATGGATCTTGTTCACCGTGAAGGCCCCCATCTTCTTCTTCTTGAACTTTTTAGGGAACCAATGATCATTTGACTTGGAAACATAGACTTTGTCTCCAACTTCATATTCCTTGGGCTCATCATTGGAAACCCTGCATAAGCGCACATACCAAGGCAAACCTCTCCCATGTATAGATAAATCATTGATTGAAATAGGAGAAGAAAGATCCATATCTTGGCTTACCTTTGCAGATTCGGACTCGGGGGCCTCCTGGTCTGGTCGACATCGAGTAAGGTCACTCGACATCGAGGAATTCGGCTCGTCTTGTGGACTACTGGTCGAGGAAGGAGAAGTCGAGGAAGTAGGGTTTTGGTCGACGTCGACCAAGTTGGTCGATGTCGAGTTGTCCTCGGCTTTGAGTGGATTGCTCGACGCTGCTATTGTTGGTGGAGGGCTCGAATTCTGGTCGACGTCAACCAAGTTACTCGACGTCGAGTAACTCTGGTCGACTTCGACCCCATACTTGAATCTTGTCAAGGCATCCGAAAAATAATTAGTCGACGTCGACTTACCTTAGTCGATGTCGAGTAGATCCTTTGTGTCATCGTTCAAAATGGCCATGATCTCCTCCACCTGGGCTTCCATATCCCTCTTTTCTAGCTCTTCTGGAGTCATATTTCTTACCTTAGGCTCCCCGCATGTGATGTACCTAGCTGATATAGATTTGACCTCTTCCATGGGACCTGTATGCCTTTCGGTTTTATTAAAGGAATACTCAATTACCTCATCGCTGATGTTAAAAGTGAGCACTTCCTTCCTTACGGTTATGTTGGCATCCACCGTCGCCAAGAAAGGCCTTCCTAGAATGATTGGACAAGCAGGGTCCTCTGCCATATCAATAACCAAGAAATCAGTAGGGACAAAGAACTTACCTACTTGCACTGGTACATTGTCCACCATGCCTGTTGGGATGACCACCGTGTTGTTCGCCATATAAAGTTTTGCATCCACAGGCTCTAAGGCACCTATCTTAATCTTGGACCAGATTGATAAAGGCATTATACTCACACTGGCTCCCAAGTCACACAAAGCATTAAATTTGTATTGACCAAATCCAATGGTTATAGCAAACTTACCTGGATTTGGCCTTTTTTCAAGAACGTCTATTTGGCTGCATTCCTCTGCGATCTCAGCCATTGACCGCTTCTTGCTTAGAATCTCCTTGAGGAACTTGACGTAGGATGGCATTTCATTAAGAGCTTCTGTGAAAGGTATTGTGACGTTGAGCCTTTGAAGCATCTTGATGAAACACTAAAACTTCTTCTCTACTGGATCCTTTGGAGATTTTGATGGGAAATGCGGCTTCTTTTTCATCGGAGGTGCAGAAGGGTGGTCGACAGGGGCAGAAGGATGGTCGACATCGACTTGGTTTTCCTCGAGATCGAGAAGAGTGGTCGACTTCGGGGCAGTCGTGGCATTCTGGTCGATATCGAGTTACTGTTGGTCAATGTCGAGCAAGTTCTGGTCGACGTCGAGTGGCTTGGTCGACGTCGAGGAGTCTCTTGCAGCTTCTTCTTCTATGTTGGGCTCGAGCGTTTGCATCTGTCGCCCATTCCTTAGGTTCATGGCAGCCACCTATCCTGTAGATTTACCCTTAGGGTTAGGTTCAGAAGATCCAGGGAGTGTACCTGACTGTTTGGGGACGGATGCTGCTAGTTGACCCATCTGAGTCTCCATTGATTTCCGCCATATATCAATTTCCCCAAGCCTAGAGTTGACACCATGCATCTGAGTGTAGATGGAATTGATAAACTGCTTGGTGTCTGAATGATTCCTCCGCATCTCCTCAAGAATGGTCTGTAGGTCATCCTTCTTACCTTCTCTGTCAGGGTGACCAGGAGCTCTGTAGGGAGGGGGATTATGATGCTGGGGCTGGCGATAGTAGCTCCAGTTCTGATTCTGATGTGGCCCTGAGTAGTGTCCCCCCGCATACCTTACCTCTTCGTGGGTCTCTCCTTGATGTACTTGATCGACGTGTGGGCACGCAGTAGTGTTGTGCCTCACAGACCCACATTGCAAGCAAGGTTTATCTTTAGACAAAAACTTAACTTGCTTGGTGAGACGGCGTACCTGATCGTTGTGGAATTGCTCCCTGACATCTGGATCAACTTTCTTGGGTGGCACATACAACGGCATAAATGGGGCGGGCCTCTCATACCTTTCGTCAGAAGCGGCCGCAGAAGTCCCATAGGTGTTGTCGTAGTTGGCTAGTGTCTCAAATACCTCCCATGCTCGGCGTGGAGTGTATCCAAGATACTCATAGTTGGTGTACTTGTTGATCCGATCCTTAGTAGGTGCATCCAGGCAATTGAAGATGATCTCCTGGATGACGTAGGGCGGTTGTCCATGCGTAGGACAGGATTTCAGAAGCCTTTTCTAGTGCTCCCAGACTTGTGCTAATGGTTCTCTTGGCTTTTGTCTGAAAGTCGTGATTTGTTGTCTGAGGGCAGCTGTCTTTGCAGGAGGAAAGAACTTGTTGAGGAACAGGTCCTGTAGTTCGTTCTAAATGCGAATTGATCGCGCAGGCAATCCTTCTAGCCATTGTTGGGCTATTCCTGTAAGGGACCAACGAAAAGCCTTTAGTTTTAAGTATTCAAGATTAGCACCATCAGCTATAGCTTCACATAAGTCTATAAAAGTGGTGACATGCTCTAAAGGACATTCATTTATTCTTCCCCTAAATTGACTCCTTCTAATTTTAGTAATAAAAGAAGGGTGAATTTCAAAATTAATAGGGGAAGAACGATCGCTGATTCTGGAACTTCCAGAGTAGGATGCAGATATTCCTTTGCGTTGGCTGGGACATGCCCAATCCGCTCCTCAAGTTCCCTCCTTGCGTTGATCTCGCGATCTACCCTTGCCTCCCATCGTTGTTGATTCTGTGCCTATTCCGCCTCTCGTCGGGCGTATTCTGCTTCTCTGGTGGTGAATGCCTCAATTTGTTGGTGGAGTTGCTCAAGCTCATGTGCTGGTGTGAGCGGAACCGCATTCTCATTGTTGTTCTACGACATCCTCCTGAACCTTTGTCGAAGGTGGAAGTATCGCTCTGGTTCTAGAAGCGGATCGATATGTGTGCGATCAGTTCTTCGCATGCACCTGAAAAAAAAAAGCAAAAAGAAACAAGTAAAAAAGAACTAAAAAGGGCGCGATTGATAGCTTCCCCGGCAACGGCGCCAAATTTTTTAGGAGGAAAATCAAGTATGAAATATAAATCTCAAATTCGACTCCCTGATCTCCGCAAATTAATTACAAGACTTCCTCCCGCTGTAGTAGAAGGCAGTCAGGATCGATCCACGAGGAAGCGTGTCAGCGCCCGCCTTTTCAGCTCCAGATCTCAGCAAAATTTCGACCAGAAGAGTCCTCGACTTCGAGTAAGTTACTCGACTTTGACAACACTGTCAACTAAAGCAGAAAGCAAAGACGAACGAAAATAAAAGCACAGACTGGTCGATCTCGACCAAAAAACTCGACGTCGACCAACACTGGTCGATCTCGAGTAAGCCTTGTCGATTTCGAGTAAAAACATAGAAACAAAGATTTCGCCTTTTTGAATGAAAACGAATGTAAACATGAAATTAACTCAATAAACTAAAGACTTCCAAGACCAGGGATTCAACACCACAACGATAACCATGTAAAATAACACATAAAGGCATAAAAGATCATGCTTTTCCATCAAATAACTCTCGTTATTAACAAATAGGAATATAGAGGCTTTCGCATAAACCCTAATTGTTACTAACACTTTTTCACATAATTAATCCAAGTTGTATTAAGATCACTTTCGCTTCAATAACACAAAAAAGGATCACCTTCAACTTTCACAAAAGAATCATGCTCATAGGGATAGGAGATGAAATCGCATCAAAAGATTGTACCTTTACCGCATCATCTTACATGGCTACCGTTGGGCTCACCCCGACCCTAGAAGTTGGGTGACTACTCACTCTTCATCATGAATAAACTCATCAAAGATTTCAAGAAAATAAATTGCATTAAATAAACTAAATAAGACTTACAACCGAATAAAGCCAACTCTGCTATCGCTTCACAAACTCCACTCGGCTCCAAGACTCTCTCTCTACTCCTACTCGGCTTTCTTTCTCTATATGTGGCTTGTAGCTTGGATTATTGAATTCATAAAATCCAGCCCCTAATGCCTTATTTATAGTGTTCATTCCCTAGCTAATTAGGAAAGAACAACTATATCTTTATCTAAATCTATCTATCTATATCTAAAGATAAAATTTGGAAATAAAAGAAATAAATCCAAAAGGAAACTGGGACTATTATGGATAGATCTTCCTTCTCTTGATAGAACTTGATGTATTTTGATAGAATATCTCAAATCTTGGCTTGCAAGTAACCACAATGCTCGGATTTCTCCTCGATCTCGACTCGGACAGCTTTTGGAATCTTCTCGACGTCGACCAAGTTCCTCGACGTCGAGTAGAATTCTTTGTCTCGAGTATTCCTATGCTCAGCTCGTGCTCGATCTCGTCCTCTGGAGCAATTGTCGAGTAAAATTTGGTCGACTTCGAGTAAATATGTCGGCCTTCAGCATTCTGCTCCGTTTTTAAACGCACTTTCCCGAGTCCTCATTTGTCGGATTGACGCATATGATCATGCGTTGGAAAGCTCTTTTCGAGGGATACAACTTTCATGAAGACATCAAAGCTTGATTCAGAATGATGAATGGTGAAAAATGGCGTTTTCTCCAGTTGCACCATCCTTAGCTTCTTCATGACTTTCCTTTAAGCTTCAAAGTGCGTCCGATTTCTGCGAAATATAACAAAAACTAGTGTAGACTCCATAATTTGAAAATAAACATAAACTGCACAAATTCTGTATTATTCTAACCCAAATATATGAAATGTATGCAGAAATCGATATAAAAGTAGATATAAAACATGGCGAATTAGGCTCACAACACTCGGGTGTGATCATCAAGAACAGCAAGGAAATACTTAGCTCCAAAAAGAGCAACCTCTTTGTAAGGGCCCCAAACATCCATATGCACCAATTTAAAAGAAGAATCGACTGTTGAATCACTTGAAGAAAATGACAACTTGTGATGCTTTGTCATATCACAGGAATCACAAGAAAATTTGCTGAAATCCAACCCTTACACAAATCCAACTGTTTCATCTTAGACACTGAAAGATGACCAAATCTAGCATGAATCAAGTAGTAAAATTGCCACTTTATTACAAACACTCCGAAGAAATTTATTCAAAGTTGAATCAAAACAACTGTCAACATGAGTCTTGCTGAACTGACATCCATTTGCACCATCTCTAGCCTTCAAGTAGTCCTCCATCCTCAATGCACTTAGCAATTATGAACTTAGTGGTAAGGTCCTGCAATATGCAGGAGACCGAATTAAAACTAAAGTCCAACCTCTGTGCCTTCAAGATCTTAGACACAGACAATAGATTATGCTAAAATTGAGGCACAAACAATACATGAGTCAAACTCAAATCTGCAGATAGAGTAACATTTCCAGCTTCTTTAACCAAGAAAGAAGTGCCATCTGGCAAACCAAGAGATACCAACTTATCCAAAGAGTCTACCTCACAGATAATGTTTTTGTCAAAAGCAATATGATTTGTAGCACCCGACTCTACAATTCAAGACAATTTATCAGCTTTATGATTGCCAACACGGAATGAAAGACTCTATTTACCTGCAAAATTGACAAAGGCGTGATTGACTGATGTATTAGCTCCATCCATTGGAGCTTTGCCTTTCATCATTTTCACAATCTCAAGAAAAATAGCATTCACCATGCTTGGACCTGGCTTAACACCCTCTGAATCTAGGGGATTGTCATACTGATACTCCAATTGTTGTCCCTCTGTATTAGCTGCAAATTTGCTAGAGCTACCTTTCTGAAACTCACTGTCCCTTGGTCCTTTGAACCACTCAGGATAGCCTACACCAACTTAAAACAATAGTCCTTAGTATGTCCCTTCTCCTTAAAGTAATCACACTAACGATCATACTTAGCTTTCTTAAACTCTCGTTTCATCTGATCAGTAATCTTCCCTTGAGCAGATCTGTTTCCCACAGCAAACACATTACCATCAGATTGACCATTCCTACTCAGTGCCAAAGCATTCATCTCTGTTTGTAAACCTGCAATTCCTTTATGTCTCTCAATTTGCACAACCATTTGGAAAACCGTGTTTAATCCAGCCATATGATTCATGAAAGAACATTGTTCTGAAGATGTTCGTAAGCATCATTAAGTCCCATTAGGAACTGCGTCACTTTTGCCTTAGTTTCCCTCTCCAAGATGCTCTTCAAAATCATACAACTACAATGACTGATCCCATCACAACTGCACATAGGAAGTGGATCAAGAAGCTGAAGTTCGTCCCATATCTTCTTAAGCTTCCCATAATATGCAGGCACATATAGGTTTTCTTGCCTCAAGTTACTAAGATCTCTACGTAGCTGGTAAAGGAGAGGATCATTGGATTCGTAAAATCTCTCACGAATCCCATCCTTAGACGACTGAACATACATGAAATGCTCACCAATTTCGCTTGTCATGGAGTTAATCAACCAACACATTACCATGTAATCTGCTCTACTCCATTTATCAAATTCAACACTATCCTCATCAAGTTTAACGCAAGCACCAATTATGAAACCTAATTTCGCTTTTGCACCTAATGCCATACGAACACCCCTACTCCAACCAGTGAAATTGGAAGATGAATTTTGCTTGAAAAAACGCATTTTTCTTTCCGGTGCTAGAAAATACATCAAGGCAAGGTTAGGAAGGCCAATAAACCAATAGTTTCCCTGTGTTCAAAGAATCTTAAATCGATAAGATTCTCTAAAATTGAATTAGTTTGACATTTTCTAAAATTGTTTTTTCTAGAATTTATACGATATTTTATAATATAATTTCTTAACTATCCTTTTTGGCATAGATTAAAAAGAGGGAGTAATGAATCACTCCAGAATGGTTCAACTGGAAAAGACTTGTGGGTAGTATCCGAAGGTCCCCGGTTCGAACCCCAGATGGCCACTCTTTATTCACAAGCTCTTTATTTACAAATTCGAGAAAGAGCGAGTAATGTGCTTCTCGTGGTGTTACCATAGAGAATTAGAGATGATATGATTGGAAAATTGAGAAATTTGGGTTATGTTTTGTCCGGAAGATCGGTTGAGAGCCCAATAGCTCAAATAGCCCAAAAAAAAGCCCAATAATTAACGTAGCAGTTCATTCCCGATGTCTCCCTCTTCAACCCTTTGGAGCCCCAAACCCTGACTGATTGTTCCCCTCGCTTCCCCTCACTCAGGTATTCCCTCATCGCCCATCGCCCATCGCCAGACCTTCCAGCTGCCATATCAAGCTAATAGCTATGGTCTTATTCAACGTCATCCTCCGATTATGTTCTTTGATCTGTGTTGTATTATCTAGATGTAATTGGCACTCGTTGCCTTTACTGATTTCTGCGATAATTTGATTTGTTTTTTAACAGGTTTGTCTTAGGTTTTAGGTAGGGACGAGCAACAATGGCTTCTAAAGGGACCTCCCTCTATCTCTTTCCGTTGGCGTTTTAGAATTTCCAAGTGCGATTCATGTTATGCTATTTATCTCCTTCAGGCACATTTTGATTAGGCATCTGTGTTTGTCGTAGTTTCATGTGATTAGATACCTTTTAGTATTTTGCTGAAATTGGAAAATATGAATAAATGTCAGATCACTAAGCCAAAAAAGGTGTTTTACATCGCTAAATATACATCGGTTCCTTGTCCATTTGATGTATTAAAACGCATTTTACTTTTATACATCGGTTACTAATTATGACCGATGTAATAAGTGTTCTTAAAATATATATAACCGGTGTGTAAAGTATATACATTGGATGTTAAATAAAGCGATGTAATATGAGTAGTGTATAAAGTTTTTATGTATATTAAAAAAGTAGTAATGGTGTCTTAGGCCATGTTTATCAAGGAATACTAGGGATACTAAAAATACTAATATTTTATTCTTCTCTTTCCGCCACATCATCCTAGCATCTCATTCTCCCTTTTCCCACTATCAATAATATCCCTAGTATCCCAAAATCCATCTTTTCTTATCAATTCAATTTACAGTTATACCCCCTCCCATAATTATTTCCATCATTTTCTACCAAATCAATTTACGATTATACCCCTCTCGACTCATTTTCTATAATCTAGATTAATTTACAATATTAATATATTTCATTTAAAAATATTATTCATAAAAAAATTCATTTAAATATCGTAAAAAAAATATTATTCATAAATTAATATTATTTATAAACTAACTCGGTGACTGCATATATAACCATATTTGTAGATAAATTATGAAAATTATTACCTTATATCACATAATTTATATTTTTTAAACAACATTATAAATTCTTCAAATGATAATTATTACTAATAGTCAAAGTTAATGAAATATAAGTAAAAATATTTTTTAAGGTATTATTACATATAATTGGATTTGAACAAATATTTTTTTCGAAATTTAATCAAATATATTCAAAATTGATGTCTATGTGTAGAGAAAAATGAATATAGTATTTTGGTTATTTTTATAATTTTTTTTTTTACAATTTCAATGTCAAAAATTGCATTTTCTACTTGTAAAAAATCAGCCAACAACTTAAATCTCAACCATCCAACCCAATAAATCATAGCCGTCCATTATCCCTCCTCTCCCGGGTTGACACGTGGTCCCTTCTTAATGCCAATGGGATACTTGGAAGAATACTACCACTAGTATCCATATAGAGGGATCTTGAACCCCATCCAATTTTTTATTCATTAAAACTCCTAGCATCCCACCCCAAGTACCCCTTTAAACATGCCCTTATATACACCGAAAGATGTATAACCGATGTAACATCACATTTTTTGCGGGTGATTTATTTATTTATATTTGGCAGTTGGTGATGTATATGAATTATTATAATTTTTAGGGAAATTCCGTTTGGTACCCTTGAGTTTTTGACAATTTCGGTTGGTGTCCCACACTCTTTTTTTTTCCGGATGGTACCCCTGAGTTTTGTCAAAAGTCCGGCTCATGCCTAAAACTCATAGTTTCTTGTTTTTAATGAATAAAACCACCCTTTATTTTTATTTTTTTCATAAATATGCCCATTTACTTTTAACATTGAACAAAACTACTTATTAATTGACTAAATTCAACACAAAAGTGACAAAACCAACTTTATTTTTTAAAATTTTACAAAATCACATATTATTTTCAAAAAATTTATCCCAAAACCACTCGTGTTTAAAAAAAATATAGAACAAAATCACTACCATTTTTTAAATTGTACAAAAGATCTATTATTTTTCTATACTTTGCAAAAACAAAAAATACTCATTATTTGCAAAAACAATATTTAACACCTATTATTTTTCAAAACAATATTTAACTTATATCTCACTAACTTTAAACATTTGTTAATGTGATTGATCAATTTAACCAAATGCTCGATTATAAATTTTTTCAAAAAGAAGTAAAATTTATTTATTTTATTTACTTCTCTTGTAAAAGAAAAATATAATAAAAAAGTAATCATTCTTATCTTATTAGGTTTTAATAACACATTCTTTGTGCATTTTTTTAAAGCATAAAGGGTGGTTTTACACAAAGTACGACTTTACGAAGTATTTTTTATAATTTATAAGTTAACTATTTTTGTTCACATAATAAGACAATAGATTTGTGCAAAATTTTGTAAATAATGGGTGATTATGTACATGCAATGTTTGACAAATAATGAGATTTATTTTTTACAAAATATGAAAAATATATAACGGATCTTTTGTGTAATGTTAAAAACAATGGTTGATTTTCATCAAAAAAAATTTTAAAAGAATGGATATTTTTTGCTGAAACTTTGGCAATAATGTGTGATTTTGTTAGTTTTTAAAAATAAAGGTGGTTTTGTCAATTTTGTGTTGAATTTAGTTAAATAATAGGTAGTTTTGTTCAATGTTAAAAGTAAATGGGCATATTTATGAGAAAAATAAAAATAAAGGGTGGTTTTATTCATTAAAAAGAAGAAACTATGAGTTTTGGGCATGAGCCGGACTTTTGAAAAAACTCAGGGGTACCATACGGACAAAAAAAAAGTATGGAACACCAACCGAAATTGTCAAAAACTCAGGGGTACCAAACGGAATTTTCCTAATTTTTATTTCGTTGACATAACTAAAATTTCTTGATTTAAGTTTGTGCTACCTCTTTATTTTTATTTTTTAAAATAAGATACGAATGAATCGATTTTGTTCATAGAAAATGGATCAATTTTTATAAAATAGCCAAAGATTAATCAACCATTTGGAATAGTAGTTAAAGTGACATAAATATTTTTGTTTTAAACTTGAAATTAAATGTATAAAATTGGTTATTTAAAACGTTTTTATATGTTATAATATATGGTTTCCCAAATTTAAAAAAGATTAATAGGGAGATTTTTTCTACTAGTTCGTCTAACAGCTATGCTCAGCTAATCGTTTTCATTTGTTGTTGCTCCAAGACCCGATGACTGATGAGAGAGCACCTCGAAAACCCCTTTTTCTCTGTTGAGACGAACCCTAGGAAGACAATTCTCCCCAAATTTCCCTTTCAGGATGATGAATCGAGAAGAAAACGCCTATGCTCAGCAATGAATCCCGACCGTCAATTGAAGCTTCCAGGCTATGGCCGTGTGTCCTCGAGCAACAACTAAGGACCGAAATTATTCACTCCCTCACGATTCAAAGCTCTAATCCGAAGATATCGCAAGAAATTGGTATCGTTGTTGGGAAATCCAGGGAGAAATTAAGAAGATGGTGGTGGTGGATTGCCGAATGGTGTCTTCCTCCTCAGGGCATCCACGAATTTGCGTCCGGCTGCTCGAATGACGGGGCGGAGGGGGGCTCGTTGTCCTTGCCTCACGTCCATAGTACCCATGTCCAGTTGAATCAAAGTCTCCATCATAAGCAGATCTTTTGGAGCCGATGTTCATGGTGGGTGCGTGCTTGTCGTGGACGGTGGGGGAAGGGTTCGGTTTTTTGGGGTTGTGTTCTCCAAAGAGCGGTGTTCCTTTCAGTGTTGTTCACTTTGTGTCGATCTCCTTCGATCTGGGTGCGATCGATCTAGGTGCGAATGGTTTGGCGTCCTCTCCAAATTGAAGCAAAGTGCGGTAAATCCATGGCATGGAACGTTGTTCCATGCCTCTCATCTGAACCTTGGTTGCAATGCCCATGTGCTATGTACTGGTCAATTAATTCACATTTAATCTCTTTATCCTACATGATTAATAATGCTCTTGCTATAGATCAGACAAAGATATGGCTTGTCCCATTGCATCTTACACATGTTTGGATTTGGTATATTTTCATGACGTTGAAATATGATTATTGTCTAAGTAATGGTACAAAGGAGAGTGAAAAGATTAGAGCCTACTCCGGTGTTAGTATAGCGAAAATTTGTTGCCATAAAAGCTCCATGAAACTTAGAACTATGAATCGATTTGAGAACCATCGACGTTTATCGAACCCACACGCCACCAGGCTTTATCAAGTTTGGATTGGTGTGATCATATCAAATCTTGAATCCAAGGGGGTACCAGGCCCTGCGGATATGGGGAATACATTGAACCCCGGGAAAAAACTAAGAAAGTATGAACCTAAGACTCCTACCAAAGGGCTGGATACCACAGGTTCACCCAAAACTCTGGCTTCTAAACACATATCCAAGGGGGGACTAGGCTCTGCGGATAAGGGTTCAAACCCACCTCCTAAACCATCCAAGGGACATGCGTTGTTTCCCTTTGATATTACCTGCTCGCAAGGGGCAAATTCTCCTATTAAATCCTCAAATTGCTTAGCCGAATCCGGAATTAGCAACCGAAAATTTCAATCAGTCCAAATCAAATGCTTCCAAAAATTGAGTATTTGGAGTTGTGATAAACTCATCCAAAATTTGACTAACACCTCGCTTGGTGGGTGGAGTGTTGCTCCCCTCCTTTGCTCTCGTCATTGGGCTCTTGGGCTCGTGCGCTTGGACTCTAAGATTCGACATCAGTTAGGGATGATTTCCTCCTTACAAAGTTTAATATCGATCCATGGGGTAATCCAAAACAAATCAACAAAACCAAATCAAAAAACAATCTCGGTTAATCTGGGTAAACATGATTACATTTGGGGGTTTACTAATAAACGTCCTATGATTCGACACAAGAAAATGGATTTCCGATATGGGGCTATGCCCTTTCGTCATCATTATGTAAAACCCTTGTCTCATAACCTTTTTTTGAATCGATTAAATGTTTCGATTCAAACACAAGAATGTTTAAAATGAAGATAAGCTTTTGGAATTGTAGAGGAATTGGGAGGACAACTTTTTGGACAAACATTAGCACTTGGTGCAATTCAGAACATATACAGCTACTAGCCTTAGCAGAAACGAAAACGGAAAAAATCCCGGATCCGGCACTCTGACGCAGTGCTGGGTTTGACCATGCTATCTGGTCCCCAACTACTGGCAAGTCTGGTGGTCTTGGGATTATTTGGAAGGAAAATGTTATGTTACATGAGAAAATTGAATTAATCTCTCAAGCCTCCAGAATCATAAAGGTTAAATACAGTAACCAAATTGAAAATTTCTATTGCATCCTTTATTTCGTTTACGCACCGCCTCACGAACAAGATAAAGATATATTTTGGTCGGCATTGACAAATGAAACAAAGCATGAATCTTTTCCTTGTATAATCATGGGGGATCTGAATGAGATTGGATATTTTACAGAAAAAGATGGGGGCTCTGATGTATACCCGGGTAGACTTGTCAGACTAACAAATTTCAAAAATGATTGTTCATTACTGGAAATCCCATTCTGGGGAAATCTCTTTACTTGGAGGAAAAAGCAAATTGAAGAAGGAAATATCCGAGAAAAATTAGATCGGGTACTGGTGCATCATGAGGTTATTCACCAATACCCACTTCTATCTACTAAGAATGGGGTGTTCTCGCTATCGGACCACTACCCAATCACAATCGACTTAGCATCTAAAATCAATTTTAAATCCCCACCTTTCAAATTTGAGAATATCTGGACCAAACGAAAGGATTTTAGGAATATTATTAAACAATCTTGGCGACTTGCCTGTCCAGGTTTGACAATGTTCCTGGTAAGGAAAACTAGGCTGCTGAAACAAAAGGCAAAGGAATGGAATAGGAAAACGTTTGGAAACATATTTAGACAATTATAGGATGTGGAGGAGCAGTTATTGAAAATCCAAACGGAACCAGTTAATCATGGAAACCGCAACTCGGTTAATAAAGAAAGGAATCTCATCAACAAAAAGGAAAAGCTCTTACTATTTCAAAAAAACTATTGGAGCCAAAGAGCAAAAACAAAGCATATTAAGTTGTCAGACTCAAACACGGCCTACTTCCACCGTATAGCATCTGGAAAGAGAAATAGGAAAGCAATAAGAAAAATTACAACGTTAGAAGGTACCCAAATTATAGGGAACGAAAATGTTAGTAACGAGATTAGAAGAGACTTCCAAAACCGATTCTCAAAACAAAACATAAACAAGGAAAAACTAAATGAATATCTTCAACTGATAACGGAGGAAATATCCGAGGAAGATAACAATATGTTAATTAGCATTCCAACCAATGGAGAAATAAAGAATGCGATATTCAGTATGGGAAAGAACAAAGCTCCAAGACCTGATGGAATGACAATAAAATTCTATAAGGCCTATTAGGATATTGTTGGCTCGTCAGTAACAAGAGCGGTTAAAGGATTCTTTCATTCAGGAAAATTACTAAAACAAATAAATCATACGTTCATAACGCTTCTTCCAAAATGTGAAAATCCGACAACAACAGCACACTTCAGACCTATTAGCTTGTGTTCAACAATTTACAAAATAATATCGAAAAGTCTGACTGAAAGGTTAAAAATGGTCATAGGCAAACTTATTAACCCACTCCAAGGTGCATTTGTCTCGGATAGGGCCATTTAGGATAATGTGCTAATCGCACATGAAATTTTTCACTCTTTCAAAAGCAGAAAAAGGAAAGAAGGATGGATTGCAATAAAACTCGACATGGAAAAAGCTTATGATCGGGTAGATTGGGAATTTACAGAACTTGTACTAAAAAAATTTGGATTTCATCAAACTTTTGTTGCGTGGATTCAGGAATGTATTTCTACGGTATCTTTTTCAGTTCTGGTCAATAATGGTCCAACTTATTTGTTTCTACCTTCAAGAGGTCTCAGACAAGGCGACCCTTTATCAACTTTTCTCTTCATCCTAGGCGCTGAGGTCCTTGCTCGGCGTTTGGTCTTGGAAGCTCATAACCCAGACTATCTCATGGGGTTTCGTTTTGGGAGTAACGGTCCTGTTGTCCCGTTTCTTGCCTTCGCTGACGATATCCTCATCTTTACAAAAGGCTCCGCCACGGCGTGTCAGAAAACAAAAAATATTCTGCAAGAGTAATGTCAAATCTCAGGACAAAAGGTTAACTATCATAAATCTGCATTCCAAGTGACCTCTGGCATCGCCAATTCTCGTATCCATGAGCTGTTTGGTGTCTTGGGCATCTCTCATGTTCACTCACTTGAAAAATATTTAGGTTGCCCGATCATAAATGGAAAAGTAAACAAGGATACCTTTAAAGATATCATATGTAACTCTAAAGACCAATTGAGTAAATGGAGAGCGGATTCTCTATCGCAACAAGGAAGAGTCGTCCTGATAAGATACAATCTGGCAACAAAACCACTGTACACAATGCAAAACTTTATGTTACCAACCACCATCCATAAGGAATTAGACCAGATAAACCGACAATTTTTTTGGAATAAAGATGCCCAACATAAACCACTAATCGGCTGGAACAAGATATGCAAGTCTAAGAGCGGAGGTGGTATGGGAATTAGGAAGACGAAAGAAATGAATGAAGCCCTTCAAATGAAGCTATTGTGGAAAATAATAGCGGAACCTGACAACATATGGGCCCAGGTGATTCAATATAAATACCTTAAAAATTCCCATTTGTTGAACTATAAGAAACAAAGTGGTACATCCTGGAATTGGACAAAATTGACAAATTTAATTAACCAATTTAAATCTGGACTAATTTGGTCCATTGGTAATGGAAAATCTGTCAAATTTTGGACGGATAACTGGATTGGTACATATACAATTAAGGACTGCGATGACTGCCCACTCTCTTATACTCAAGAAGAATTGGTAAGTGGCTACATTATGGGAGGGCGATGGTGGACAGAGAAACT
Source organism: Persicaria maculosa (assembly GCA_963922045.1). Classification (NCBI taxonomy): domain Eukaryota; kingdom Viridiplantae; phylum Streptophyta; class Magnoliopsida; order Caryophyllales; family Polygonaceae; genus Persicaria; species Persicaria maculosa. Next base: position 69,493,667 of record OY998254.1, read on the forward strand.
TGAAGCCAAACTACCTACATCTATAGTCAATGAGATTGCATCCATATCGATCCCGGTAAACCCCTTTGAGGATAGATTGTATTGGTGGCCAGACAGAAAAGGATTCACAACAAGCTCAGCATATAAGCTTCTAACGAGAACGACAACAGAAAGGAAGGATCAAAATGCGTGGATATGGAATTTAAATATACAACCTAAGATTAAAATGTTCTTGTGGAAAATCAGCCAGGATGGACTACCGACTAAGGCCAGACTTGCAAGTAGAGGGGTTCATGTTCCTACTACATGTGATATATGCAGTGGTGTTAGGGAAGATGATGTTCATTGTTTACTAGAATGTAAATGTGAAATGGTACAACAATGTTTAAACAACAACGAATACAATGCAATGATGCAAATCGCAATGACCAATAGAGATCTACACCAAGCTTTGGCTTGGTTAGAAGCTTCAGTGTTGAAAGACAAAATACAAAAGTTAGCTACCGTATGGTGGACTAAATGGTATTTTAGAAACAGGTTGACCTTCAGGAGTGAGCAATTTCCCACAAATACAACTATGACAGAATTCGTTAGAACTCAGTATGCTAACTGGGACCGAGCTATGCAATGGGAGGAGGATGACAACTCTGAATACCATAAAAGATGCAAGGCTAACAAAACAAAGATAGACCAACGAAAGGAGAACAGAAAAGTAAAATGGAAGAGGCCACCGTTGGGGGTGTTTAAAATGAACTTTGACGGATCGACATGGCAAACACAGGAAAGCAGTGCGGGCATCATCATTCGTGACTGGCAAGGCAAACCAATACACATTGCATTTAAAAAGCTTGGATGCAGGTCCCCTTTGGTTGTTGAGGCTCTGGCGCTCAGATTAGGGGTTTTGGAAGCCAAAAAACTACATATACCAAATCTCATCATCGAAGGGGACTCCAAAATCATCATCGATTATTTACAAAAACGAGACCGCTGTCCATTGGAAATCGAGTTGTTGATGTCTGACATAACAACTACTATAATTGGCATGAGAAAAGTGTCATTTTCTCATGTACCCCATTCTGGGAACAGGTTGGCTGACAAGGTTGCACACCTTGGCCATTATGTTTCGGTGTACCCCATCACCCTCAATCTAGATCTGAAGGATCTCATCCGAAAGGGTGCCTTTGGGTAGGGTAATCCTACCCAAATTATTTCCTAATAAAAAAAAATCTAACAGCTAAATAACTTGACCAAAAATAAAAAATAAAAAATGTAACAGCTACGTACTCCGTGATTAATAACTTAGCTATTCTAAAAAAATAAAAATTAATAGCATAATAGCTATACGCGTCGTTTTCCCACATCCCTAAATGTTCCGTAAAAACCTAGTTCGTCTTTCAATTGAGCAGCCAGAAGAGGAACCGTCGTTTTCAATTGAGCAAAAATCAGTCGATTTCTTCCAGAATCGCCGCGAATCTAACTGCTTCTTGGAATAGTTCTTCTTCATCTGCTTCATCTCATCTATTGTAGATTTGTTTCGATCTTTCTTTCTCCAATTCTTCTCATAATCAATTGTTGCAGTTGTTTGTCGTCTTGAAATTTGTCTCGACCGACCTCACCGCTGCAAGGTAAGGCTCTCTACTCATCTGGCCTCTCTTTGTCTCCTTTGCAAATCCTCCTCTATTGGCGTCAGACCATCGGTGACTCTCCTTGCTACTCATCTTATCCTTTCATCTCCTTCAAGTTAACAGAGAACCAAAAATGATTTTTACTTAGTTGGACTCATTTGTTGCTCTATTATATTCCCTGCAGTTCCTTTCGATGTGGTAAATTTTGAATCTAGGGTTTGCTACTCATCTAGGGTTTGCATATATGGTTTGAAATTTCTCATCCTATTGTGTAATTTTGCATCTATTGAAAGTTCAGTAGTTTGTTACCCTGCTATATTACTATTTGTTTTTTACAAGAACAGATTTTTGCAAATACACGAGGCAAATCGACATTAGCTTACTAGAATTACATGGTTGTGGATTGTAGTGTACATAGGCATATGAAACTTAAATCTAATGCAAATTCGCAATGACAAACCTAGAATTGAGTGTTAGGTTGAAATTGGAGATAGATTGAAAATGTCTACATTTCTTATAGCAATTTCATATACATTACTTATTTTTGCAGGAATATAAACAAAAAAGGCAGTCTTAACACCTTGAAGGTTGGTTGGCTTTTCCCTTGCAGGTTAAAATATCTTCTATATAGTTTTATTTGGTGCAACTTACAGATTGCAAATTGAATATTTATTGGTTTATATAAACAAGCAGAAGAAAGATGGTACTCATTTCTTATAGCAATTCGATGCTCTAAGTAGTTGTTGTTGTGAACTCGTTGCTTGTACTTGTTGTGGCATTCTGGAATATTTGTATATGAGTTGTTGAACTTTGTGATGAAATTGCCACTATATGCTTGATTCATTTGTTGTACTTATCTGTGTAGATAACAAGTGAGGTGAAGTCCTTTGTTCTGCAAAAGCTGGTCCTCACTCTCATAGAGAGAAACCGCCCTGCCCGCCGCAGTGCCACACTCTCCATCTCTCCTCTGCTTGAGGATTGGTTCGGTTCGCCTTTCCAACCTCACTCTCTTCCCAGCGAGACTAAAAGCTATGACGCTAAGAGTTGTATTTCAACGAACCACCGGCAGAGACATCACTTGCTTGCTCAGCTTCTACAAATCGGCCCACGCCCTTCCCCTGTCGGCGCCCATTAACCACTCAATCGACTCTTTGACGGTGTCGCTTCCGTTTTCTCTTCCTGAGAATGAATTCAGCTCGGAATCCGGCGTGGGATTTCAACTCCCCCACTTTGCCTCCGGTTGTGGATCCATGGAGCTCATGGCAGTTCCCAAAAGAAAGGTAAGATTTTTAACTTGTTTCCTTCCTGATTTGATCATCGCAATCAGTCATTCAGGTGTGTTGTTTAATTTGGTGAATTGTTTCGTTGCATTCTTTGTTTAAATTTGAAATTATTCATCTATGAGATCTCCAATTTTTGTTAACTACCATATAATTTATGGAGTACTACGCTTCGCCAGTCTCGATTAGGGTTTAGGGTTTTAGATACTCCCCTAAAAGAGGGGTTTAGTGCTTAATGATAATTTAGCTTACTATGACTAATTGAGCAAATATTTGAAATACAATTTCATTAGAGTTGCAATTTTTGATAGCGAAACCATCAAACGGTATTTGTTAATTTCCTCAAACATCTTTGGCTCCAACTAAAATATTGTCCTGATGAGAGAAGAGTCAGCTTGACAACATATTTCGGTGTTGTTGATCTGTTGTTTTACACTACATTGACTATGGTACAATGAGACTCTGTCGACACGGCCGTGCCAGTTGCAAATGGAGGAGTATTAATCAATTAGTTCCCATTTTGCATTTGCTTTTCGCGATGTTTCAACATCATGTTCTACAGGGAATGACATGATATTCTTAGGAGCAATTTCTTGAAATTGTCTTATAGGATTTTGGTTTATAGTTCATTTGTGTAAATCTATTAGGTTTGATCAAACGTGGCAAATGGATCGGAGCTCAGTTGAAGTTTATAATCTTCTGATGTAATTAAGTTTGATAAATAACTTTCTTTGTAAAACTTTGAGAAACAAGAAGTAATGAAGTGAATCAATGTTGTCTTATATCATTAGGTTGGTTGGTGGATTGTACTAAATCTTTTTAATTCAAATTTTGGTCGGGTTATTTATTCCTTGTCTTCTTTCGCTCTAATTATTTCCATGACATCTTATGAGTTATGTGGAAGTTCTTGGTCGAAAAACAATGCATATTCTGTATGAATTATCAACGCCATTTGTGGTGACATTTGCTGTTGTTTTATGTTTGTTCAGAACTTTAGATGATGTTACCAATTTCATTGTTGTATTGGTCCTTTCAGAGTTTGTTCGGAACTTTAGATGATGTTACCAATTTCATTTATTTGAAGTGCAGCATACATAAAGCAAGAATGTTACTTACAAATCTCTTATGTACAGGTTTCTCCTCATAAAAGAGGCATCAGAAATGGTCCGAAGGCCTGGAAACCCATTCCAGTGATAATCCGTTGCAAGTAAGGTGTTATCTAATGAACAAGAAAGAACTGAGCATTTTTCTTGGGGTTTGGGTGGTGAAGTATTATTTCAATATAACATGTAGAGTTAATAAGGCTTGTCTGTTATTGTCTTGTGTTGATCTCATCACACATATCCGTAAGATGTGTGAGTTGCTGTGTTATATACTGTATTCGTCATGAGGAAGTCATTTGTCTTTTTGGCTTGTGTAGGAACTGTGGTGCAGTAAGGTTGCCGCACTTCTATTGTTGTGTCGGACGCAAGGAATGAGCGATTGAGAAGTGAATCCCAGTTGGTTCTAAAGCTGTGGCACCGAGCTTGAATCATTTATCGTTTCTCTAGGTTAACAGATTATACTCGCATTGATCTTTGAACAGGAACTACTCGTGATTGTCCAGCAGTTTTTGGATTTTTTTTACTGATGCTAAATCTTCCTCCAAGTTCTTATAGATAAATATGCCGAATCTGTTTCCTTTGTTCTCACTTTTTTCTCTTTCAAGCATCTCTCTTATGTGTGTTGAGAATTTGTTGCATATAATCTACCTACCTCAAATGTAATGGTAATCTTGAAGATGGTAATTTGCCCAAAACTTTTATCCATGACACTCAAGGTAGTTGAGAATTTCGCATCTTCATTCAGTAGTCACTAGTCCCACTACCTGGAATAAGCATGCGATACAAATAACTTTCTTCGAAAACTCTCATAATACTCGGTCACATTTGGAGAAATAAAGTCATCTCAAATACTGGTTGTTATATGGAGATAAGCATTGGATGAACAAAAAATTAACCTCATTCCCAGACTCCCATACCTTGAATTTGTAAATAAAGAGCGACCATCCGGGGTTCGAACCGGGGACCTATGGGTACTACTCATAAGTCTTTTCCGGTGAGCCATTCCGGAATCCCATTCCAATTTGTTTGTAAGCACCTTCTCAAGGAATTAGTGAAGCGGACCAACACCGTTGTTTGTAGGTGCCTTCTCTAGGAACTAGCGAATCTGATCAACGTCGGGGCAGACGAGAATGGATCTCAAAATTCCAAAATTTGGTCTTCACCCTAAGAGAGAGAAACAACCCTCCCCGCCGCAGTGCCACATTCCCCTTCTCTCCTTCGCTTGAGGGTTGGTTCAGTCCGTCTTTCCTCACTCTCTTCCCGGCGAGAATAAAAGCTATGGTGTCAGAGCATGCCCGAAAACTTTCCTAAAAAATTCTTCAAAATAGAGAATTATAAATCACATATTCTGAATTATTTTGGGTTAAATTCCAACAACTTCTCCATTATGGAGTTTAGTCCAAAATATATAGAGTTTTCTTCAATTTTAGGGAATAATTAATTTTTTTCTCATCATTCTCTATTTTGGAGAATGTAATGGGAAAACTGTTGGATCAGAAACAATCTTAATATTCTAAAAAAACTCAACATGGGGAAGTTGTATGACATTGCTTGCTTGCTCAACTTCTGTAGATCGGGTCACACCCTTCCCCTGTTGGTATAGATTAGAAACACATAGGGTGTGTATGGGGTCCAAATAAACAGTTTTAAAACTGTTAATTTGGAAGATTTAAAAAAAGGGGACAATTGTTTATATATTCTTATAAACTTGCTATATTAGTTATATACTAGTCTTATACCCGTACTATGCACGGATTCAATAGTTATACTTATTTAAAAATTGTGTGTATAAAAATCAATATAATATTATCAATATAATATTAGATTATACTATTAAAATACTAAATGTTTGAAAAAAAGTTATCCATAAAATCGTATACTAATATGCGAAAAAATTCTCTTCCTTAAAGAAATTTTTTTTTGGACAAAGTCAAATTCAATAAGCTTGAAAACATACTTATTAAAACAAAATCTGTTCAATAACTATTCTAATAAATTTTATTTTTTATTTTGTTGTTATAAAGTGTGTGAATATTTAATTTGATTAGTGAAATAATATGTTTTGCTAAAGATATTATGTCATTAAAAATAAATATTTTTCATTTAAAAAATTATTAAAATCATAGAAACAACAATTATTAATCTTTATAACTTCATTTTCAAATTCTTGTAAGAGAACTTCATTTAAATTATAAGTTAAAACTAATAAATAGGATAGAGAATAAAATTATATTTTTTGGACATTAAATATATCTAGAAAATAAGTGTTTTGATATGAATACAGTAATAAAACATATCAATATCAATCATAGTTCTAATTTTATTGATTTTTCTAACCTAGACCTTTGGGGCATAGGTTGAACATTCATATTAAGAAATATTTTTTAAATATTAAATATTTTAAATTATTTGTAAATAGACTTCTTAGTGTCAATGCATTAGATTTAAGGAATTTTTTTGATGTGGTTTCTTACCCTATGCGGCTATGCCCTTAGAGCCATATGACAGAAAAATTGATGATTTTAAGCCGAGGAAAAAAATGCATGGGATGATAGATATCACATTCTTTTTGCATAGACTATAGTATTACAAATAAAGATTGATCTTATTGTTTTATGCCTTTCACATAATATAACCAAGATATATATAACCGATAGTGTTTATTCTCAAGAATAACTATAGTAGAAAGTGTTACAATTTATCATGTTTATTTGTAAAGTAAAATTAGATTATTAGCATCTTTGAATACATAACTTAAAAATGGGATATATGAAAATAAAAATAATAAAAAGTGTGTTGATACATAATATTTAATGAGAATATTAATATAAATGTTTAATAGAAATAAAAAACAATAAAATAATGTGAAAATAATAGATATAAAAAGTGTATTTTTTTAACAAAAAAAAAAGAAGAGAAAAGTGCGTTTTTTTAGCAAGGAAAGTATCTTCTAGTGGCATATTAAAATCATTTACACATAAAATAATGATACATTATGGACACAAAATATTTTCAAAATAGAATGTGTGTGGTTAGTGATTATTAAAACCGAAAAAAAGAAAAAAAGATTGTAATATATATGTTGCACAACATTTACACATGGCAAAAAAAATTAGATAGACAAAATGGGCAGAATTTTTTTTAACCAGAGCGCGACACGTGGCAAGTCAGCTCCTAATCTAGTATTGTTTAGGATCCCTCAAATCTTTAAAATAAGTTATTTATCCTTCAAATGATAAAATAATTATTTGTAAACCCATATTGCATTTTCTTCTCTGATCTGCAATTAAAATTTTCCGTTAAATGTCAAGAGCTTCAATTACAATCCTCCATTAATCTGCATTTCACCACTGCCTTCTCCCAACATAGTCAAAATTATCATAGTCGCCTAGCTGCCCCATTCGGAGAGGGAAGATCTCGTTGTGCGAACTGCTACCTGTAAAGCTATAATGTAACATTTATTATGTAACATTTTTCAAAACTGTTACCATAAGTATCTAATGTAACATGTTTTAACCTTTATTAACAAAGTGTTACATGAGCACAAATAATGTTACACTGGATGTAACATTATTTAAAATTATGTAACACTTTTGTATATGTAACACATTTTATATTTTATTGTAACATTATTTAAAATGATGTAGAATTTAATTTTTTCGGATGTCTACGCTGATTTTTTTTACATTATTTAATTTATTTTAAATAAATTTGAGTTGGAGATTCTACCTGTATTTATTATCTCCAAGAGTTTAGTTGATTACCTTATGTCTAAAACATTTAACGAAGATTTGGGGGAAAAAATAATTAGGGATGTTTTGGGAAAAAATAAAATATGCATGTGACAATATTTTATTCATATATTTTGAAAAATAAATTATATTTAAATAGAATATTAATGGAATTTACTACTATATTCTACTACTTTATAGTTTATATATACACACACACACACAATTTGATATATTAGTACCAACAAATTTAAATTAAAAAATTAAAACATATTTTTAATTTTTTTGTCCATTTATTTATTTATTTTGGAATTTAAAGATATTTATTAAAATATAAAACTAATAATTTTTGAAAAAAATATTAATAATACAAAAACTTAAAAGTTTGAAAGTAATATATAATCTAAAAACCTAAAAGCAATATATTCTATATGTTATTTTATCTATTTATTTATTAAATAAAATTATCATAGTATTAATATTTAATGTAAAAATAATATATTTTCCATATTATATTATATATTTTGTTAATGATATCACTGATATATGTAAATATAAAATTTAATAACATTTTAAAAATATATTAAACTTAAAATAACTTTACATTGTGGTAAAAAAAAATTACTTTATAACTCATATATTAAGACAAACGTAATTATAAACTTTAAATAAATTCATTCTTTTGTTTAACTTCATAGGAAAGGTTTAGCACTTTAGCAGTATTCTGGCCTAAAATATAATTTAGGATTTTCATTTTGGCGGAAAGTTTTCCCGCACAAAATTTTAGTGAAAATTTGCAACTTAACCCCCCCTCTTGTTCAACCTCTGTCCATAGTGCTCTAGAAAAAGACTTCCCGTGGTGAGGACGACGGGTTCCCTCGGTCCCTCGATGAAGGGCTTGCTCAGTCACTTGCTCGACAAAGTGCACGCTCAGGCAACCACTGAAATTACTGGGACCAAGAGCGACGATAAGTACTCCTTACTCTCTACTGCTACTTCATTGTTGAGCAAGAGTGATAATCATTTTTCCTCCCTGCTCCGATTTTGTTATTGCAATGTCACCCTTTGGTTTGAAATTGATTTAGGGTTTAAACCACACCACTACCTTTGAATATAAGCCAATCTCTGAGGCATATTGAAGGGTTTGGGCTAGAATACTCCCAGGCGAAGCGGGTGAAATCGAAGGCCAAGGCCTAAGGGAATATCCCAGGGTGCTTTATGAAAGAATGGTGATCAGGAGGTTTTGCACATTGAAGGAGAAACAGGTTCCCTCCCTTTCTTTTCCCACAATTTGTCTTTAATTTAGGCTAATTTTGAGGATTTGGGTTCCGAAATTTAACTAGGGCGGAATTTGTTGATTTGCAAATTCAGACTTTTTTTGTTTGGGGCAATCAACAGATAGGGCAAACGACTTTAGGGTTCGAAGAATCTGAAAAAGGGACCAACGGGGTCCCGGCCAAGGCAATTGGAAGGGATAACAACGCTAATTAGGTACTTTATTCCCCCCTTTCAACTGGGAGCTTAATTAATTCTTTTTTAATCTTTGAATTCGGCTGGTTTTGAGCATTTTAGATTACTATTGTCCCAGTTTTTGGATGATCTGTTTTGGTCTGATTGCTTCTTTTTCTGCAATCGGTAAATTTTGGGGCTGCAAAGTTGTGCTTTGTTTGAAACGGACAAAAGAAAGAACGTCCTGCTTGATTTTTTTTATAGGAACTTAGTTTCTTTGCACTGATTTAATTTGTACAGAAAATGTGTTCTCTTTCTTTGATTTCAATTTCATTATTCCCATGTCTGGCTGCAATGGAGTTTTTTTTTTCTTTTGGTCGTTTGAAATTGTTTTTGATTTGTGCGCCTGAACTTGTTGTGAAAGCATGCGTTCTAATTTGTAAATGTGAGGGGGATACTACCATGTCTTATGCTTTGGCTATAAATGAGAGTTTGACGTGATAGTTGGACTTGGATTCATTGACACAATGAACACTTTCTTATCATGTGTTACTTTTGTTTGAAAGAGGCACGCATGGTTGAGACGAACTTGTTTATGTACAGGTTATATATTTTTAGCACTCAAATTTCTCTAGGGAAGAATATGTGTTTGAGGAAGAACCTAGACTTTTGATATGGTTAAAACTTTTGATATCAGACAAGTCTTAGTGATTAACATTATTATTTGATCATTTTTAGTAGACTTTATGGGAAATGGTAATAAAAAATAGAAAAAAATGAGAACCTAGACTTTTGTGTTGATAACGAAGTTCTTAATTAAGTTATTTATTCGATGTTTGGCACACATGCATCATGGTATTATGAGTTTATATTGAATTTGAACCTTAGTTTTGGTAATTCACTACCAAGATATGCCTTACGCTGTTATGATGCATATTTTTGGTACTAGATCATACCTTCTTTGATACAGTTGGTGATTTGGTGCTAAAAGGACTCAAAATTCTAGGGTTTAGATTATTATTTTTTTTATTAACGTGAGAGTTAATTTATACTAAGGTCTTAGCATCACATATGTGAGGAAACTTCAGCTGCCTTATGATGCATCTGATGACAAACCAAGGCATATGTCCTTGTATACATTTAAAAAAAAAGAATCATGTTTTGAAGGACAATGTACTCTTATAATTTTTTTTACGATGCAACTCTTCTTCATATCCAAGCACTTGCCAAGTTTTGGGAAGAAGAAAATTCCATTTCTTTGGACTGTTTTCATGGTTTTCAATGTTACATGTAGCAAGGTTTTTCTAATGTGCCTTGACTACTTATATGCCTACTTATGTCATCTTTGTAACCCAACCTATTTATAGACAGGTTAAAATATTACCGTCTCACCTGTTATTTGAATTGTAATTGACTTCTTGTTCTTTGCCCTCACTTGTTATTGTCTTCTCCTCTCTTCTCAAGTGTGAAGTTCACCATCCACACAAGGCATTCATAAAGTATTTGAATTGTCTGTATTCAATATATTATATGTTACAAAAAAAATGACTGTTTTAGTTGAGTGGTATTATGCTGCCAGTGTCGCCAAAATATATGTAAATTGATATATTTTCTTATTCCTTTGTTTTAAAGATTAACTGCGTTCTCTTTAATATGTTGTGGGTAGTAAACCCAATGATTCATTTGCTTTTGAGTGTTATTTATATCAAAATCTAGATCCAAAGAGGACTAGGTTTCCCCAATAATCCATTGTCATATGATATTACAACAGCATGTAGTGGGTTTGTTCTAGGGCTGTTGTAAGAGGATTGTCATATAAGGGGTAATGACTGATTTCTTTTGCTCTGATCCAGTTGGAACTGTCTATTCCATTCCATCTTTTAAACAATTGTTTTTTTTTATATCAATCATAGGAGGTCAGTTCCGCAATGTTCTAGTAATTGCCGCTGATGCTCTATCTCGCTATGTTGATTGGTCTGATAGAGGAACATGCATTATCTTTGGAGATGTTGCTGGTCCCGTGTTAGTGCAGGTATGGCTTTGGTTTTTTCTACCGTCAATGCTATCAGTTGCATTTTTCCCTAAATTGTTGTTTCATGTTTCTTCATTTCTATTATCTTCTCCTTCACTATACAAGGATCAAGGCATGGCATCATCTTTGACAAAACACTTCCTGGTTTTGAAACTAATATATTTGTCTCTACGCATTTCACAAATAAATGTACGCTTGATAGCTTTCATCACAATCTCTTTCATTTTGGATGTGTGAATGTATCATGCATTTCAGTTTGTCTACTGGTATTAGCCTATACGCTATTTCATACTTAATCATCTTGGCCGAAACTGAATCTTATGTTTGATATGAACTTAGATGTATTGATGGACAACGTTGCTAGGTTCCTATCTTTGAGATTGTGATCGTTGCATGCCTATTACACTTTCAAATTCCTTTTTCGTTGTTTAATCTCCGTATTCAATATAATTCGTTGAGAACACTTTTGTGCATGCACAATTCGACAGTACCACTGATTGGCTTGGAAGGATGATAGATCTTCATGCACTACAGAGAAATGGTTTTGGAACCTGCAAAAGAAAGGGTTGAGCCTGATCCCAATGTTTATGACAAGCCATTTTTTTAGTGAGGATTCAACTCAAGGAAGCAGCAACAACTAAAGTGTGTTGAATGTCAACCCTTAGGGATTTTATGTGTCTTATTCACAAGTGTTATATGTGCATGATTCAAGGGGAAATACAGATTGTTGGACAAATTTGGTGTAATGGTTGAAACTATTGTTTGATAAACCGAATTTGTAACTCTTTTATTGTGTGTAATGGTGAAAATGGAGTTATTGTATATGATTAGTTTATACCTATACACATATGCTAATAAATTTAATTGAAATGTAATAGTCGAAATTAAGAATAACATTATTCTTTAAATGTAACATTGTTATTTGAATGTATTAATATAAATCAGATTAGTTCGACATATTATATATAAATATTTTTTTTCTAATGTATCATTAATTAAATCTCATGTAATGTAATAATATTTAATAATATTGTAATAATATTTTTTTATTAAATATATAGTACATATTTATTACGTTAGTTTACTAAAATATCTATGTACAAATGGATTATTGCTACATATTATGGCTACATAATATTTTAATAATTTATTTTGGCCTCAAAAAATATTATAGATATAAATAAAATAATAATGATTAAATAATTAATTTTGATATAAATAATTCTCTCTACCAAAAAATAATCTAGATATGAATAAAATATCACATATCAAATACTACATATTTATCTATTAATATTTTTGGTAAGTATGACTACGAAATATTTTTTATTTATATTTTTGTCAATTAACTAAAATATATTTAGATAGATTGTGCGTATATAACTTTCTATAAACTATGACAACATATTATTTTATTATTTTTTCTTCTAGAATCAACCATAATGCGCCACATATGATTTGTTTTCCCTAGAATCAACCACAACGCGCCACGTAGGACAATATGCACCTGTTTTAATATATAGATATAGATAGATAGATAGATAGATAGATTATCCCAGTGTATGGGGATGATAATCATAGAATTTGTAGTTAAAATTTGTGGTTAAAAAAGCTATTATTTGTAGCTTTTCACATATTTTTTAGTTTATTCTGTTTATTTGTTTTGAAATTACCATAATACCATAATAATAACCAAATAAACTCAAGTTTTTACAAATAAACTCTTTTTTTTACCTCATACAAATTTTACATTATTTCATAATCTTTCAACATTTATTTCACATAATTTTTTCACTTTCAACTTGGTTATAATTTTAGTCACTTTTTCTATCCCGCCCCGTACGAAACCCTAGTAATTAATGAGCTTCTCGTGGTTAGAGATGATGATTGTAAATTTCAGAAATTTGGGTTATGTTTTGTTAGGAAGACCGGTTGAGAGCCCAATAACTCAAATAGCCCAAAAAAAAAAACAGCCCAATAATGTAGCAACTCATTCCCAATATATCTCTCTTCAAACCTTCGGAGTCCCAAACCCTAACTGGCCGTTCCCCTCGTTGCCTCTCACTCAGGTACTCCCTCTCCCTTCCCCGGACCTTCCATCTGCCATATCAAGCTAATAGCTACAGTCTTATTCAACGTCATCCTCCGATTTTGTTCTTTGATTTGTATTGTATGATCTGGATGTAATTGGCACTCGTTACTGTTACTGATTTCTTTTGTAATTTGATTTGTTTTTTCATAGGTCTGTCTTAGGTTTTAGGTAGGGACGAGCATCAATGGCTCCTAAGGGTACCTCCCTCTATGTCTTTCCGTTGGCGTTTTATGCGATTCATCTTATGTACTTCGTCTCCTTGAGGTACATTTTGATTTTGGCATTTGTTTCGTCATAGTTTCCTGTGATTAGATACCTTCTTTAGTACTTCGCTGAAATTGGAAACTATGAATAAATGTCAGATACTCTGAGCAGTTGTTGCTGTGAATTCTTTGTTAGTACTTCTTGTGGTACTCTGGAATATATGTGTATAAGTTGTTGAACTTTGTGATGAAATTTTCATTGGATGCTTGATTCATTTCTTGTAGTTATCTGTGTAGATAACAAAGTGAGGTGAAGTCCTTTGTTCTGCAAGCATATATGGTTTCTAATAAATTTTTTAGATAATTTAAACTGCATCCTCACCATTGGGCACATTGTTAATGACACGTATAAATTGTATAAACATTAAGATGGATGCTTGCACGCTGATTGTGAATTACCTTTGTTCTGCAAGCATATATTTTGATTGATTTGAATTGGTTTGTATTTTAGGTTGTGAACTTGATTTATTTGAACTTTTAATAGGTGGTAACCATATTATTTTTTGTAACCAAATTTTTTCTTTCGATAATTTTGATAACTACCGGAAGGTAGTCAAGGGGTTTCAAAAAAATACAAACAGAATTACAGCTTAGTAACCATGGTAATGTACCGATGGTAACCACAAGTCGTGGTTACCGCATGGTAACCACAACTTGTGGTTGGTACGTGGTATGAAAATTTGCGTACCACTAGTTTGTGGTTGGTACGTGGTAATCATCATTTTTTGGTGGTTACTGTAACATGCCAACCCTAGAAAAACATGATCAACTCAATATTGAAATAAAGTCATTGGGTGACCAGTGACTATCTCATAGGATTGGAAAAGCACATGCAAAGTGATAAAGCTTGGGTGTGGGAGATTGTCATTCCCGACGGTTAAAAACATGAATCACAAAATGGTGTAGCATAACCTCAAACTTGCGCTCTATGTAATCAATTAAACTAAGATGAAGGACATTTGTTTATATGGAATGTTCAAACACACTAAATCTCATGAGAAAGATTGACACCCAAATCTATAGAAATATAATGACTACCAACCAAAATAAGATATGTATAACACAACAAATAAATGAGTTATTCAAAACAATTGATAAGACACAAATAGTCATGCTAGCGAGCGATTAATGAAGATTTTGGACAATAACAAACAAAATTGTTTTCAATGACATGAATGCGACTAAGGAACAAGACTAGGAAAAATATATACGCCACGAATTGACTAGTTGAGAAAGTACAAAAGAAATTCTTGGGACCAAGAATACAGAGGATCTTAAAATGGGAAGCCCCACCAGCAGAAACTTTTAAATTAGTTTTGACAGATCGAAACTGAATTCTGGAGAATCAACGACAACCTTTATTGATCGAAACCATTGTGGTATGGCGATTGCCTGTGATGCTTTCCTATGTAGTGATGTTTCTGCTACTGACGTTAAGGTATGTGCCCCCCATGATGTAGTTGTTGCTGCCAAGTCCTTGAGGTTTTGTCATGTTAAGGTGAAAGACGATAATCTTAATATTATCAACGCAGTCATAGGACGCTGGATGTGTCCCTAAGAGATAGAGATGTTGATCTCATCCTTCTTCAGCTCTATTCCTTTGAGACGTTGAATTTTTGCCATATATTTTGAGAGATCAATGTTTCGACGAACTATGTAGCTCGACTTTGTCACATATGGTGAATCCTGATAGATTGGTGACTCTCTCAAAGTTTCAAATTCTCATCCTGCGAGACGCTATTGGATGGCGAACGAATTGTAGATAACGTCACACAATGAAACAAATCTTTGCCTTGTAAAAAAAATTTATTTTATTTTTTTGTCAGAAAGAGGGCTACAACCCAAATTGATTGAAATTAAGCCAAATTGACATCAGTGTTCATGCCCCTGTCAGCGGCTACAAGGGGTTGAACAGAGGGAGGAGTAGATTCAAATACACAACCTGCCTCAGTAGCAGTAAAAGCCAGGTTAGCTAATCCATCAACTACCGAATTGGCACTCCTGTGGATGCACTCAATCTGCACCGTCCACCCTGAGTTCGTGATCAACCGACGACATCTCTTGATAAGGTAAAATTCCACGTGAGTGCTTGGGAGGTCATCCACCAACAACTTGCATACCTCGGAGGAGTCTGTCTCCACCAATATATTCCGAACGGAGGAATCAATACATAATTCCATCCCCTTTTGGACCGCCAGTAGCTCAGCTTTGAGGGTTGTGCTTGGGAGGTTAGCTTGATTGGAATGTTTCATTATCCTGACTCCAAGCCCTCCATCCATTATCGATGCTGTAACCGTTTCCCATGGGAGCAGATGAATTTTCCTTTGGCTCTCCGTCGATCCCCAGATGAAGCCTCGAACCTTCTTGTTGATTGCTTCGCAGACTCCTCTCGGGATTAGGGTGGACTACATAGCATACACTGGGAGACTCGTAAGGGCAGACTTTGCAAGTGTCACTCGTCCAGCCATGGAGAGGGTTCGAGCTTTCCACCCTCTCAATCTTGAGTTGAACTTCTCAAGGAGGTATTGAAATTTGCATGTGGTTCTCCTCCCCAGCAAGGCCGGCACACCAAGATAGGAGCCCAAATCGTCAGTTTTGGGAATTGAAAGTGCTGCACTGATAGACTGTCCCAGGCTTTCCGGAACATCGCGGGAAAACATCATGCTACTCTTTAAATTATTAACTCGTTCCCCAGACGCCGAATTGAACTTGGATAGACAATCTTTGATAACCGAGACCTGATCGGATCGTGCCTCCGCGAACAACAGTAAGTCATCGATGAAGAAAAGATGAGACAACTCAACCCCGCCAATCACCACCGGTTTCCAGGATCCTCCAGCGACGACGTCCTGTATCAAGTGTGAGAGTCTCTCCATGCACATCACAAAGAGGTAGGGGGAGAGAGGATCCCCCTGGCGGACTCCACGGGAGGCGGTAAAGGTGCATGCAACTCCACCATTCCACATTAACTTCGTGCACCCCATGGACTAACATTTCATGATGATTTGCACCAACTGATCGGGAAAGTGTGCAAGTTTTAGAGTTTCTTCAAGGAATGACCATCGAACTCTATCATATGCTTTTTCGAGATCCACTTTCAACACCATCCATCGCTTCCTGGGTGATCTAGCCTGCATAGAATGTAGGACTTCTTGGACAATCACAACATTGTCTGTTATGTTCCGGCTTAGGATGAAGCTCGATTGTGTCGGGCTCACCAACTTCTGGATGATTGGCTTTAGTCGATTGACGATCACCTTGGTAGCGATTTTGAACACCACATTCAACAGAGCAATCGTTCGGAAGTGCGTCATGTTCTCAGGAGTATCTCTTTTTGGAATTGAAACAATCAGTGAGTTGGAAAAATCGTCAGGAAAAGTACCTTCATTGAGGAGTTGTGTGATGGTCTGGGTAACTTTCCCACCTACAGTCCCCCAATTTTGTTGATAGAAGGCTGCCGGAAAGCCGTCCGGGCCGGGCGCTTTGTGAGGACCCATGTCCCGCAGCGCGTTCCACACTTCAGTTCCCATCACTTCTTTTGAAAGACGCTGGATGTCAGCAAAAGAAAGCGTCGGGAACGTAGTCTGCGAGGAACATGTCTCAAACCGATAGGTTTGATTTTGTTCCCTGAATAGCTTCGAGAAATGATCAAGGGCTAACTCCTTTATCTCATGATCCGACCGCACCCAATCCCCTGCACTGTTTTGGATAGCCGTGACCTTGTTTTCTCTGCGTCTAATGAGGGTTGTGAGATGGAAGAACCTGGTGTTTCGGTCCCCCTCGAGCATGAAGCTCGACCTTGATTTCTGCAGCCATATCATCTGTTCTTGATTCGAGCTCGAGGCAAAGATGCCATTCGAGTTTCAGCAGCCCTCGATGAGGTCTAGTCGACATCTGACGCTGGACTCCCTCAAGCCTTGCATACAGTTGTCTCTTTCGTTTGAAGATGTTTCCGAAAACCTATTCAGGGGTTGATTAAGTTTTAAATTTGTGCGTTTCTTATTTAGTGTAATTTTCCATTCTATTTGGTTTGAGTAACCAAATGCTTTGCGTATCTTCGCTATTTTCATGTAATGTTATATATCACTTTGTTTATTTGCATCCCCCGAGGCCCTGTTGTTTAAAATATCATTATCCTTTTGCTTTTCACATTGTCCCAATTCTTGCTTTTCTCAGCAGATGTGAGATAATTTGATATCTTATCGCTTTGCTATTCACATTGCCCAATATAATTTGAAATCTTATCGCTTTCTACTCACACTGCCCGATATATTTTGATTCTTTTGAAAGATGCCTTGATACTTTTAAAAGATGCTAGTTTCCTTTATATAAAGCGGTGACATTTTCTATATAGTTTACATCAACCCTCCATAAAAATCCTAATTTTCCTTTCAAAGCTCCCTTTGTTTTACACATCCTTTGAAAATGTCAAAGAAGCCTATGTCATTTGGACTTGTGTCTGGATCATCCAACTATTCATCTTCTAGCTCGTCTATTGTTTCATCTCCAAAAGTGTTTCATATGCCCATTGATCATACTTTTGATGTCTATGTGGTTGAGCTTTTAACCGAAGAAACTCCACCTCCCGTTTCTAGTTCAAGACGATGACCACATTGATCTAACATCGATAGAGATCGTGAAGGAGGACATGTCCAACTATACCATGATTACTTTTCAAACACACCGACATATCCAAAAGGGATTTTTAGGCGATGATTTCGGATGAGACGAGACGTATTATTGCGTGTTGTCAATGCAATATCTAGTGCATATCGATCCGTAGTTTCAGCAATGTCGGGATGCGAAAGGAGAGCTAGGGTTATCTCCGTTGCAAAAATGCATCGCGACCATGCGCATGATTGCATATGGAGTTGCAACTAACATGGTGGATAACCATGTCCGTACTGGTGCTACAACATCGCAATAGAACCTAGTGATTTGAGTTTGTCAGGAAGCTACCAGTTTGTGATATTAATAAAAGTGTAAATTTCTCTGGTACTTTTGTTAGAAATTTTGAGTTTGAACTGTGAAAATACAATACATTAAACCTTGTGGTGGGGTTTCTATCTTTTTCCTTTTGATTGGAAGGGTGTTTTAAAATGGTTGATCACTTCTTTAGGGGTAAAGAAATTGTATCAAACTAACAATGACTTTTGCGAAAGAGCAAGGAATGAGAGTTGGTTGTATACTTGTATTCATATTGCATCGATTGAAAGATGATGAATGAGTTTGGGTATTGATAAATAATTAATCTTTTGTCATGAAACGTTTTGGGTATGAATCCTATGATACTCAGCATCATAATATGCTATGGGATGCCTCCTAAACCGTTGACCAATGCACCACTCACATTGACAGATTTTCTAAAGAAATATGATCTGTTCTTATTAACTTAGTCAATATGTGTTGGCAGCAAATTAGTACAATAAAACTCAACATACAGAAAACGTGATATCTAAGCTTTGTAGTCTTGGAGATGATGATAGCTGTTATATGAGCGGAATAAGCCGAGCTTGGTTAGATAAAAGTTAGATACGAGCTTGTTCATTTAGTGAAAGTGGCGATGCACTAGAATAAAAATGGGTGGACATGAGCTTAAGAGAGGTTTCCGCAAGCTATATAAATAAAACCTAGTCCCACTTCAAAAAAATAAAACCTAGTCAAAACACGTAGAGCGGGTAAATAAAAGGCTAAGGGGTCAAGATGGCATAATTAGACACGCCTGCAAAAACGAGCAGAAGCAAGTCGAGATTCAGGCTCAAGGCAACTGTGGATGAGAAACTCACTAATTCATCAACACGGACACTTTCCCAACCTGAACGGCACGTGTCTCCACTTTTGGGGTAAGTGTCGGGCAAGGTGCTTGATGAACTTGCTATAAATAGGGCTCGAAACCTCATTACTAAGGGTCGGTTCTTGGAATCTCTAACAGCTTAGGTCGGGTTCCATGGCTTTGAGAGCCCTTTTGCGAGAGGGAATCGTCTCGCCTAGTAAGGACTGACACTTGATATAGTCCAAGAGAGAAAGGTAGTCCATGGATAACTCAAACTCAGATTGGCCCAAGTTTTGGTATGTGAACAGTAATCCTCTCAGGCAGCGGCCGCCCCTCCCTCCGACGACGTAATTTCGTATATATGTTAAAAAAATAAAAAAAAAATAAGGTAAAATAATAAAAAAATGTGAAAGATAACACTAAATTTGTCTAGCTTAGTTGGTTAAAAGGAGGGAATGAAGGGGAAGGGATTCAAAAGGTCATAGGTTCAAACCTCACTCATTTCTTTTTTTCCACTATTTTTTATTCCAACCAAATTTTCCCTATTATAAATGTCATATTTAAACCAAATTTTATATTTTTCTTTTAATATTTTCAAAAGATTATTCATTATGTTACACATATATTTCAAAAAATTCTTCTAATTTTTATTCCTATGAATTTTTTTTAGTTAAACCACAATTTATGAGGTTTTTTGTCATAGTTTTCAATCTTATTAATTTTTTTTTCATTTACCAATGACAAATTCTTTATAAAATTTATTATTTTCTTTCAATATTCAAAAAAAAAAATCTTAATCATGCTACACACACATATAAATTATTAAATTATTGCACAAATTTTTGTAATAAAATATCATATTTATACCACAATTTATAGTTTTCTTTCAATATATTTAAAAAAATTCTTTATTATATATACTGAGGAAATTTTTTTCCCCACCAAACAATTCCGCCCCCCCCCCCCCCCCTAGCGATTCCTGCGGCCGCCACTGCTCTCAGGTAAGCCCGATCACCCGCACATCTGAGTTTGAGCATGTTTTTAAAAATGAGATTCTCAAAAGAGGCTTCGTAAAAAAGAGCCGAGTATGAACACATTTTTAAGCTCGATTCAAAGCTTGGTCGGGTCGATTCAAACTCAAATTGATTGCATCTTGTGGAATTTACAAAAATTTCATTTAAATTACTATATGTCAAAAGCAAGTAAGATTACTTAATACTTTTAAGCTCGAGTCAAAATGTATGTTCGGCTCATTTTTAAAAGAACTAAATATGAACAAACAATACTCGACTTATTCGACTCAAATAACAACGCTAGATGATGAAGAAATAACAAAATAGCTCTACTAACATCAAAACTAACTACAAGAATCCGAATAAAGTTCCGGTCTATATATCATATATTTGTCAAAACCTAATAGTAGAAGCTCATCAACTTCATTTGTATGAACTCGACATGTTGATCCAATCCATGTTCGAAAATGCCGTTTGTATCATAAGTAAGGTGCATTTATAAACTAAGATCTCAAACTTCACATTATTAGAAATGAAGAGTAAATTTGGTTTTCTTTCTCCATCAATTCGAAGGGAGAGTACCGATCAGTTCCAGCTGCATACATCGATGAAGCTGAGTCATTTGAGCAAACAACATCATACAATCTCTGTTGAAGCCGTTGTAGGTCAATGTTAACACTAATCTGCGTGCAAACACGAGTTTTTTCGGTCTTAGTTATGTCGAAAATGTCTATTGGAAGCCAAAATTGATTAGCATGAATCTAATTTATATACCTGGCATTGAATATTATGGATGAAGATTGCATTCACTTTGCTGGATACACTGCAAACAACACTAAGCCCTTCGTCGAGTAACACCTTGAGGGCCTTTGAAAGGCGGAATCCGTCTTCCCTGTTGCCACCGCTGATTTGTATTTCGACACCACCATTGATGCTTGTGTAGATGGCGACATTGCGTGGAACGCTGCTCAATGCAATATCTTCTTCGAAGGGAAGACTTCTAGCTTGTAGTGTTCTTAGCCTGTCTCTTTTGTCTGCAAGCTCTTTGATGTTCTTTTGCAAGTGATTGATGTAGTTCACCGTTTCGGCTATGTGGTCACTCACGGATCGTTTTCCCTGTTATATGATCGATAAAGTTGATACGGGCTTAATAAGATTGACTTTGAACATTTTTTTAATGACTATTACAAGATTAGGGCTGTTATATGAGTCGAGTAGCTCGAACTCGGCTCGGACTCGACTCGAGCTCGTTCATTTTCTAAACAAGTAGAGTATGAACACATTTTTAAGCTCGGTTTGCTCGATTTAAGGTTGAATAGCTTGAATTTTGTGAAATCAAAGTTACTATGTTTTGAGCAAATATGACTGCTTAATGCTCGAAAAAAGCTTGGCTCGAGCTCGACTCGCTTCTAAATGAGCTGAATATGAAACCAATACTTAGCATATTCGGCTCAGTACTGAGTTTTTGTTGGGCATTTGTCACAAAACTAGAGAATTTTGTATTTTAGGGTTGAAGAAGCTTCAAGGAAGACTCGACGAGTGTAGATCCGAGTGCAACTATAGCTTGAATTGTCTACGAGGATCGAAACTAAACATCTCATAAGCATGCCTAAGATAAACCCTAGTCGATCATAAAATAAAAGGTAACCCATCTCAAAGTGAAACCCTAGCTAGATTTTATTGAATAACAATTGAAACTATCGATCACATCTATATATATCTATATTCAAAATTGAGGTTTTGAATTAAGTTTGAAGCAAGAGTACATAATTGATTGCTTACCTTGACAAAATCAGTGGGAAGGAGGGAGGAAAGAGTACTTAGAAGGCCAGCCATAGCCACTCTTCTTTGCCTCTCAGTATTCCTATGGATGATTTTCTTCATATCGTCTTCACCACCCGACCCACTTCCACCACCACCTCTAGCAACCCCATACAACTTCGTGCCCAATTCGGATGATTCTCGAACACGACTTTTCCGCTTGTGGCTGGTGGGAGGCTTGGCTGGTTTGGAGGCTATCACAGGTTGCTTAGTGCTGGTCTTGTATAAGTCCATGGCTGCAAGCAACTCACTATCAATACCGGCATTTTTTGAACATTTTTGCTCCTCCTTCCTCCTGGAAACTTGGAATGAAATCTCACAACTTTTGTCGAAATGAAACATGATTAATGAATTGTAAACGAGTTCACGGGTCTTTTTGCTGGTAGAAATTAAGAGCTGTGCCCTTGAGGAAAATGGAGGAATAGTGGTCTTGTTCAAAAGGAAACAATCTGTCAGTTTATATATATAATTGAAGGTGTTGTTAAGAATATATTGGAGTAATATAATTGAATAATTAGGGCTTAGTTTTATTGGTTGGAAAGTTGTAAACTAGAGTAGATAGAGAAAAGCTTACACAAGCTTACACGGTAAATTAAAGCAAAACCAAATCAGGTTGACGAAATATTAATTAAATTGCCACGTGAAAAGCAATCCAATTAGATTAAGAAATAAGTTGTATGAGCTATATACAAGGTTTTTTTTTTTTTTTTTTTTTTTTTTACAGTAGGCAACTATTAGGAAGGTTCGTTAGGCAAACAGAACACAACCTTGATCATCTTGAAGGATATATGTTACAAAGATCCTGTTCAAAGGGAGAGTGAACATATTACAGTTTCTTCTACTCTTAGCAATGAAATCCGCTACTCTATTAGCTTCTCTATAACAGTGCTTAAATTCAATATGCTGAAAATAATTAGAAAGAAGCTTGATTTCCTCAATTTACGCATGATCTCCCATTTCGTAGTAGTCATTCCAGTAATTGCTTTCACTGCTTAATTAAGTTAAAAAAAAAAATCAAATATGTACTTACTAATTACAATCCGTTTAAAGTTAGTTACTTTTCCGATCTTTTAATTGTAATGTTATATAGCTAATTTTAAAATATTATAAAGTTAAAAATGAGTTTTTTTTGGTACAGGTAAGAATTTGGAGAGAAAGTACCCTTTTGGATGAGAAATGAGAATACAAAGATGTATGTCAAGCCGAGCATCTGATAAACATTCGACTGAACGAGAGATATGATCGAATTATCTAATCTTCTTAGAGCAAAATGAGTTTTGAAAGCATATAGAGTTAGGGGTGGCAGGGGCAGCTACGTACCCCTAGGCCTACCCATGGAAAAATGTTGTGTTTAAAAAAACATTAAGGTAAACAGATGAAAAATGAAAAATGAAAAATAAAACACAAATATTGTAAGTTAGTAAAGAAAGAAATTAATGCAAGAGGTTCTGATTTTAAATTTTATTGTTTATCTTTTTGTAATAATTTTCATTCCTACCAAAATTTTATTATTATAAATGTTATATTTGAATCTAATTTTATAATTTTCATTCAATATTTTCATTATGCTACACATATATTTAAAAAAAATATTAATTTTTAGTCATATGTTTTTTTTTACTATAGCGGGATGTCATGCATATTTAAACCACAATTAGGATTTTTTGTCATACTTTTCAATTCTATCAATTTTTCCATTTACAAATGATATATTTTTTCAAAAAGTTATAATTTTCTCTAAATATATATTTAAAAAAAATACTCATCATGCTACAAATACAAATGTATATGGATTTTTTAATTAAATTTTACTATATGAATTTTGCGCTAAAAATGTCATATTTATAATGTTCTTTCAATATTTTTTTTAAAATGTATTCATAATATATACTGAGAAAAAAAATATTTCTCCAAAATAAAATTTCACTCCTATAAGAAATTATGCAGCCATCACTGAGATTTATATACTCATTCTAAAAGCTAAAGAATTGCAGATACAAAATTTATTGATTGAAGGCGAAAACCTTGTGGTTGTACAAGCTCTCCTGTGCGACTGGAAATGTACCCGGAACTCTGAGCTTTTACAATCAGATATTCTATTAGATTTTTCCTCATTTTCTAATGTTGTTATCCGTCATATTTTCAAGGAATCTAATGATGTAGCGGACCGGATTGCTTGTCTACTCTACAGTAGCCCTGCCGACGGTGCTTTGGAAGACAATCCATAACTGCTTGTACGTTCTTATCTGCAAGGATGCGCTAGGTTGGAAGTCGTCTGCTGGCGACCTCTCCTAAATTTTATCTTCCATCCAAAAAAATATATACTCAAAACAACTAATTACTACCTTATAAAAAAATTTAACAAACTTCATTTAAACTCTATTAGACGTATTACTATCCAGGTACAGTACAGCTATAATCACATTATTGCTTTAGCTATAAACCAATATGAAACTCATCCAACCATATTTTTATATAATAATAATAAAAAAACGTGTGAATTGAATGGTAGACCGAAGAAGAATAAAATGAGAAGAACAGCAGCAAGATGAACAGTACGGACTGGCCATATCGTCATTCGTCATGGAATGGGATTCCCATAAGATAGGGGTTTTCGGGTTCATCTCTTCTCTAATCCTTTATCTTTTAATTACTTCATAATCAATTGAATATTAATATTCATGGTATAAATTACACATATTAATATATAGTCCCCCCGACTAATGGAGGTTATATAATATAAAAAGAGCAGGTCGTCTCTCGACAGATGTCTGCATAGGTACTGGGACAAGCCGGCCACCGGCCGGATCGATTTGCGAAACTAAATTTTGATGGATCTGAAAAATCATCTAGTGAGGTTCGTAATTCGGGATATTGTCTGAGACGTTTTATCTCTTGGCAAGGGAACTTGCTCTAGTACTTCTGTCATCTTTGCGGAGACCTTGAGCCTGTTGAATTGTAATTCACATTTGTAAAGTGTGTGACCTGTGTTCCAAGTTTTAAAATTCTGTTTTCTGTTAGTTGTAGTACTCGCAGTCGAGTAAAAGTTAGTAGAGTTGTCGATGTCGAGTGCAGGTTAGTTTCTTTTTCAGTTTCCAGCACGTGGTCTTTTAGCTGTGTTAGTGGAGTAGTGGGATGCAGTTACTCGAACAGTTATTGAGTCTTGTGGTCAGGGGCGGAGGGAGGGGGGCATGCGATGGCTCGAGCCCCCCCGGGAAAATATAAAAAAAAAAAAATATTTTTGTTATATATATATATATATATATATATATATATATATATATATATATATATATATATATATATATATATATATATAGTGAAAAAGGAGCTAGAATAACATAAGAATTTGGTAGCGCAACTGGTATGGGGCGGGTGTGAGGAGAATGAAGGTCAGTGTTCGAATCCCTGCCTGCCTGCCCCCAATTTCCAATACATTTTTTTTTACCTTCTAGAATCGGAACTGGGCAAAAAAAAAGATTAAAATTGCACCAGCAACTCCAATACGGACTACCCTCTGTTGGCCATTCTGAAGTTTTGATCATGTCCTATTTTCATGATTCTTTGGATTGTTCCTCCTCTTGAATTAGAATCACAAGTTGTCTTATGTCTAGAATAGGAAATGGGCAAAAAAAAAAGATTAAATTTGCAACACCAGCAACTCCAATTCGGCAAAAATTGTGAGGCTTTATATGCATTCAGGCCATGAAGAATCAATTCAATTACCTATCTTCCTCAATTTCAATTTTTTCTTTGACCTTCTTCTATACGGACTAAACCCTCTGTTGGCCCTTCTCCTAAACCGACTAAACCATCTCGTAATTTTTTTTTTGAGACTAAACCCTCTGTTGAACCCGTAAATTTTTTTTGAGCCCCCCTCTGGACAGAATCCTGCCTCCGCCCCTGCTTGTGGTTACCTTTGTATGTAGGGGTGTCTGTAATGGAAGTTGGTGGGTATGTTTTGGAAGTTAATTTCCCTCTCTCTCTCTCTCGTGGTTGTGTGTGTTTTTTGGATTCTGGTGTCTTTGAGTGTGCACCAGCAAGCAATTGATCCTCAATTGGAGGTGCAGTAGAGCCTTCGAAAGGTGTCATGCGTGCTAAGTGGAACATAGAATTTTTATTGTCAGACACAAAAGTGGATCTTTGTGAATTTTTTAATGTTGTTTTTCGTTATATTTTCAAGTAATCTAATGTTGTTGCAGATAGAATCGCTCGTCTGGCTTACAACATCTCTGCCAATGGAAAGGTAGATATCGATACAAAACTTGAAGTTCTCGTCTAAAAAGACGCTTTAAGAAGGAGAGGCTCGGATAGGCAGCTGCTTGCTTTCCTTTCTTAAAAAAAAATAGTCATGTTATTAATTTATTGTGTTGTGGTGGTTAATTAGTAGTTACCTAATTAATTAATACAAACTACAAGATAAATATTTTTGCAAGAATTTAATGGCTCTTTTCACTAAGCAATCTAAAATCATATATATAAGCACATGTTTACATTTTGTTTTAATATATAACTAGTACTTTTCCCGTACCTTGTACGGGTGAGTATTTTTATTGAAATTTACCGTTTTAGTTCCCCCTCGTACTATGAATATATTTCATTTCATTGAATTGTTGTCATGTTATCAATTATAACCCTCGTTATAATACAATAACACTTACAATCACAAACAAAAGTCTCATAATTACGGTCAAGTTTGATATCTTAAACAAAATATTCGACACATTAATTTTCTACTAACATATTGCTCTTGCTTCTTGTCATGTTGTTCTTCGAAATCTTTGATTATCATGATGAAATACTTTTTTATTGAGACAATCGATACTTCAAATTTGACAAAAAAATAGTAAATCACCCGCTTCTACGCTTCTTCTAGTATCCATCCTAATTGAAGACAAAGAAAAGAAATCTTATAGTTTTTAGCTTAAGAAAGCCGAATTCGGATCCTTTATGATATTTTATCTATTACACATCATTCCACACTTTTTAAATTGATCTAAATTATAAACCAATTTGATAAAGATACCCTGAGTTTAAATGTATAAACCCTATATAGCTAAAGAATTTTAAAAATGATATTTAGTGTGTGTTTTTATAATACTTAGACCCTTAATTAGAAAAAAAAGAACTCTATTTGTAAGTGTATAAACATTAAGAGGCCAAAACATTAAGGAAATTTATAGATATGAAGAATCAAGGCTCCAATTATTGATCGGAAGAAACATAGTTTTAATTTATAGATATTTTTAATTTTAAATTTCTGTAATTGTAATCTTAAAAATTTTTTCTTTTTTTACTGGCGACCCTCTGTGTAGGGTCATTCAAGCCATCTTTTGATAGCTTCAAGATCGTTGGGTCGATCTTCTAGATCGCCGAGTCGATCTACTTCTTGCCTACTGTAAAAAAAAAAAAGAGGCCAAAACATTAAAAAAATGTTATACCTCTCAAATTGATGAAATGTGAAAATTAGTTGGGCATGACTTGTGTATGTAGAAAAAAAATTATGAGTACTCGATTAGGTTTTAGATGCAAGAAATTGATAGATCGTAAATGATAACTAATCAAAATAACATTCTTATAGTTGGTGTTTTGTATGAAAGATTTGACAAAAAACTCGCACATATAAGAATTTTTTTTTTGCATCCTTATAAAATTAGAAGCAAATTCTTTACAAAAAAAAAAGGTCCACGTGTCCCTTTTTTAAAAAAATTTTAAGCATTTATTTTTACATCAATTTATCATCCCACGTTCTCAATGAATTATTAGGAAACCATGTTCACAATTTATTTGTAAAAGCAATTAATCAAATTCTCTCAATTTCTTCCATTTTCACCATACCCACGCTTAATAATCGTCGAAGGAAACGATTCAATTCAGCATCCACAAGATGTGGTTATGAGATCCATTCAAATAAGACTACAATCACAAGGAAGAAGTGTGGTGGAGATGGAGATTGCCTCAGAATCACGACATCCGTAAGGGTGGCGACAGATGATTGATTGGGGCAGAGTTCGTGGTGGAGATTCAGCTTGGCTAGATCTCGCTCTCTTTCAATGACGCAGGTACTCAATGGAAAATTTACTATTTAATCAAGCCCAAAAATAAGGAGAAAAAAATTAGCTCCAATCCAAAATAGAAAGTAATACCAATCTCACTACTTGCTAAATTAAAATCCAATGGCAAAAAGAAAAATAGAGACCTCACATCAGGGGATATTAGCTCAAATCCAAAATGTAATGAATCAACCTTAAAAAATCGAATTTGGTTGAAAACAGTGATAATAAATGAAGAAACAACCAAAGCAAAGCTTGCATCATGAGGGAAATGAAGAGTGCTAGCGTACTGGTCGGCGTGACATCTTTTTGTGGTCATTGTCGGTCTTCTCTCTGTTGTAATAAGGTTGAATCTCCAACGCAATGCCTTTTTCATCGTCGGACATCATATTGATTCTCTATTGAAGAGATGACCTCCTCGCATTGAATTGTTTATCTACCGAAGCTTCATCAATTTTACCTAAAAGAGCGATTTTGTTATGCAAACATAGAGAAAGAGAAAGGGAAAAAGAAACCTATCTAGTTGGTTTATTAACCAATTAGTCAATCTTAAACAAAAAAATAAGAAACCTATCTAGCTGATATTGAAACCTAATTTTCATGATTATAATATACTTCATACCATGACTGTGAAAAGGGCTGAAGAAAATAATTGTTTTATGATTATACTCGTATTAAGTTCGTGTGTTATCATGGTAGTCCAATTATTCCAACTCAACCTACCATAGACTCATAAGCACCAACTAAATCTATTCAATAACAATTTTAAGTACATTAAAATTTGAATGTACCCTCTAAAATTAAACTAATGGAATCATAAAATTAAGTTCAAACAAATGAGTAACTACTCATTTCAATTTGACATCTAATAGACTATTTATTTTCAGATATTCTTAATTTTATTGCATGTAATATTAAAACCTCATTTTTCATTGTCATAATATAGTTCACACATTGTCTGTGAATCAGACTAATAAAATACAACAAAACATTAAATAGTGATACAACACAGAAAGTAAAAGAAATGGGAATTGGATTTACATAAATAAGCTGATGGAGAAAGAATAATCAACCTAAACTATATAAATGAATTGAATTTGCATATGCACATATGTTCCACATTAAGCACATGATAAGGAGCTCTAGTTGTATAGAAATATTTGCAGCACAAGCAAACACAACTTTTCTATAGATTAAAAAACTGCCTGAATTAGAGAATGTGAAGGAGATGATGAAATAACTAAATTCATTACCAATACTTAAGCCACTGAGATCTTTGAGTCTATATAATATTCATTAATCATTCATTTTAAAATCTTAACCTCAACATCCATATTCAGATTGACCTATTTACTAAAGAATTAGATATTTGCTTCTCTATAGTCCATTCACAACATCTCAAGCAGCCTCATCCAATTCTTGTGTTATCCCTTTAGCATTTTGCTTTTCATTCACCTTTTCTGCTTGATTCCCATTCACTTGCTTCTTCTCTTCACAATCAACGTTCTGCCCATTGTTTGCCTTAGTCTCAATAGCAGCAACACCCCCCCCCCCCAAATTCGCATCCTATCCTTGGAAGTGTTAAATAGATTTAACGACAATGCCATGAAACAAAGTATGGTCATAACAACAGTAATGAAAGATAACAACTCGACCCAAACTATATGAAACTATGTTAATTAAGATGCAAGCTACATTGAATTACAAATACACATGACCCAAAACAATTTTGGTGCTTAACAACAAACTAATGACTTTTACTCAGCACAGTTCACAACACAGGCATGAAAACAAATATGGCCATAACAACAGCAATGACATGTGTTAAACAGATTTAACAGCAATGCCGTGAAAAACATTATGGTTATAAGAACAGTAATCAAACATAACAACTCAACATAAACTATAACCAAATATCTTATTTAAGATGTGAGCTACATTAAATTACAAATACACATGACCTAAAACCATTCGGGTGTTTAACACCAAATAATGACTTTTGGTTAAGCACATTTCACAGTCAAATTCAATTTTGATTGAAATATGTACACAAATCAGCAAATATAAGCGAAGCACATCCCAATTGACAGAATGTGTGCAACATATGGGTTATAAGTTATAACCCATATGTTATTCAGAAGCACTCTAACAGCAAATATAAGAATCAAATACTTCTATGATGATGTAGATCAAATGCACGAATGCTCAGCAAATACCCATTTTGAGGGCAAAATTTGTACATAAATTGAAGATGGGTAGCTAGTGGTACTGTAAGGACTTTCCATGGATGGGTAGCTAGTGGTACAAAATCAACCCTACTGATTTTTCCGATCAAGCTTCACACCATCGGATTATTCAGAAGCAAAATTCAATTAGAAGCAAAATTCAATTAGCCAACTAAATCCAATTACAGACTTACAAAAGGCATCAGTGGAAAAAAAATTCCCCAATTTTTCCAATTAGAGACTCACATGATCACTAATTTTTCCTCAACTAAATTCAATTAGAAGCAAAATTCACCAACATCAACTAATTATGTTAGAGACTTACAAGAGGAGCAGGGCCTGAACGAAGAAGGATCCAGAGATCGAAGGCGAGGTGCTGGTCAGCCGCGTTAATGGCCCGCTATGGCTTCAATCCGCCACCATGTCGAGGTCGGAGTCCAAGGGGCTTTCTTCTGAGGGGTGAACATGAACCTTACGCTGCGACTCGCACATGCAAAATGAATCAAACAATTCATACAACAGAGAAACATGAATCAGATATGCACAAATAGTGTAAATTGAATCCCGTAAACCCTAATTTTTGACAAATTTGATAGCTTCAAATTGAATACATACCCGTGGATGAAGATCGAGTAGCACCCTCGTCTACTCCGATCAAGTACCAGGCCTCCCAGAGTAACCGCTTGTGATTCGGTCGCTTGTGGAGATTAAGGTGCCGCAGACCTGGCGATCAAATCGCAATTGGTGTCTCATGTGTTCGTCTTGAGGATGGCAGAGAGTGTAGCAGACTTTGCAATCGTTGAGCGTCGGTGAATCTAAGCACTTGAGATTAGCATGGATGGAGGAGGAAATTGAGCATGGATGGAGGAGGAAATTGAAATCGTTGAGCATGGATGGGGAGAACGTGGGTTTGGAGGAAAGGGAAAGACAGTTTCTTATTTTTGTGAAAAGGTGGACACGTGGCATAAATTTTTACAAAGAGGCTGCTTCTAAAATAATAAGTATAAGGGGTGGATAACAAAAATATAAGAAGATGTTTTTTTGCATGTATTTAATTAACTTCCTTTAAAATGTAGAAGCCATAATCACCTTATCGAAGAAGGTTAGCAACGTACACACCCATAGTTACGATAATTAGGATAATAATTAAAGTACTCATCCTTAGTCGTCTAATTGTCAGTATCTATTATCGTCACAATTAAGTCAGCTTTACGTCATATTTTCCAACAACAATTTGATTCCACAATGTTATGGAATACAGTAAGTATCCTCTGCTACTTTCCCCACAACCCTCGGTCCATCACTTAATTATTTCGACTATATATTAACACCGAAAAAAATTTAAAAAAATATTTGTAGGTTCTATACTCTTATATTTATATGTTTATAAATTTGTATCTGAAAAAATCAGATCTTAGAAAAATCAAAAATATATTTTCTAGAATAATCGATATTTTAATTATCTAAATTTTGAAAATGTGATTTTTTAAGATATAAATTTATAAACATATTAATATAAGGGTATAGAACCTAAAAATATTTTTTTAATCTTTTTTCAATGTTAATATATAGTCGAAATAATTAAGTGATGCACCGAGGGTTGCGGGGAAAGTAGCAGAGGATCCGAACTGTATGGAATATTCCCAATATAAGTAATAGTTACAGTAATAATTAAACCTATATACGTTGTTTAAAAAATTTATTGGAAAAGCTAGAAAACTTTAAAAGAAAATGAGGCGATAATTTGAGTGGTTCTAGACTTTGTTAGACCACCATCTAATAACGCCTTTTCAAATGAGAATAAGAAGTTCAGGGCGAGAGACCAAATATTCTGATTTGAATCCAGATAGTCACATAGACTTGCGATATTATTAGCAATGAGGTTGATCTTTTGAAGACATTACAACATTTTGATAAATCAAAGTCTCGGAGAAGAAGAAGGATGTTCGTAATGAGCATCTCATACTTTTTATGGGCAATTCTAGTAGTTGCTAATGACATAAATGATGGTTAAAATGTGGCATTCCAATTTCCAACTCAACCCACCTGAAACCCATCTCCTTTGCCGCCTAATAGTTGGTAATGACATAAATATATAACGATTTACCAAACCTGCTAATAATACTAAGGGTTTGTTTGGTAACACGTAGCGGATGGGATAACTGAAACTGATGAATTATATGTGTCAAATATATGTCAATTTAGAGTGTTTATAAGTTAGTAAGGTACTTAATACTCAAGTGATAGTGTAGCTGATACAAATTAGCTGATGAGATAGTAAAAAATAAATAAATAAATTTCTTTAAAAACTTAGGTGAGTAACAGTTGAAAATTCAAATATTTCAAAAGCTAACTAAATTAATATTTTATTTAATTCATTTATAGCTATACAATAGTAAAATTAAATATTTCAAAAATCACCTATATTTCTAAATTGAGCCTAAATATAAACTATTTTTTTAATTTGATGATACGTTTTTATACTAGGGGGGAAAAAACAACGCGTAGAATTTTAAGTCGAATAAAAAGTCCAAAAGGCAGCAGAAAATAACATGAGAATTGACCGTTAGCGCGCCATATATAGCATAAGTTTGACTTCTGCTTCCTAAAAATATGGAATGCCTCACCAATCACCAATCACCGTCCTCAATAATTAGCCTAACTTTCTACTTCTAGAAGCACTTCCAAAATATTCGGTAAGTATCAAAAATATAGATCGTTTGACTTTTCTTATATATTTTAATGAACTAAAAACTAGTATATAAAATATTGATTTTTTTAATTTTATTTTTAAAAATAAATATAATATTATTTTTAAAAATTATTAAAAAGTTAACATTTTATATTATTTTTAACTCATAAAAAACGTGCTAAAAAGTCAAACAACCTATTGTTTTATCCACTCTTATATGGATTTTTCATAGTGAGAAAAACAATACTAGCTCTGTTTGGAAATATAAGTTCTTGGACTTTTTGACACGTTTTTTTAAGTAGTTAAAAACTATGTAAAATAATATATTTTTTATTAATTTTTTTACATAATTATATACTTATTAGTAATATATACAAGGCTATGTAAAAAATTCATAAAAAATATTATTTTATATAGTTTTTAATAAAAAATATTATTTTATATAGTTTTTAACTCATTAAAAAATGTGTAAAAAAGGAACTTATATTTCCATACGGAGGTAGTACAGTTTATATATAAATAAACTATTATTTTGTACAAATCTTACAATGGAGTTCATCACTAATTCAGGGGAAAAGGCTCATTGGGCCGAAACATCTGGGCCACCGGGGCCTACTGCTTTACGGCCCAGTTTATAGGGCCTCATTGCTGCACCATATCCAGTAAATGGCCTCAGTTACACTTGCAGTTGCAGGCACCGAATTAGGGGTGTTATTCAACTCGGACGAGCCGAGCTTGGCATGTTCAAGCTTGTTCATTTGTTAAACGAGTTCGAGCCGAGCAGAGCCCAATTTTTAAACGAGATTTTTTTTTGTTCAAGCTTGGCTTATTTTAGTTAATGAACGAGCTTGAGCCGAACTTTTTTCGAACTTCAAGTAATTTTATTTGGTCATACCATATTAACTTCAAGAAAATTTTATAAATTTCATATTATTCGAACTATTTGAGCCTAAATCGAACGAGCCGAGCTTTTAACTGAGCTTAAAATCATATTCAGGCTCGGCTTGTTTAGGTAAGTGAACGAGCTCAAGTCGAGCATTTTTCGACCGATCCCGAGCCGAGCTCGAGCTGTTCAGCTCATATAACAGCCCTACACCGAATCACAATATCGGTATGGTAGCGTGGGAAATTTTAGATTATCACGTAGTGTACGGTGTGTACCGATAACATTCGGTATGTATTTTTTTGTACCATCTACTAACCGAAATTGGTCGTAACTGAAATTATTGGTATCGAAAACTTCGGTTATCAAAAGTACGATACCATGGTTAACAACAATCTTGGAAAATTTTCATTTACGTGGTTTTATTTATGGTAACTGATTGGTACTATCGACACTGATACAATGATTTCGCCTATTTATAGAAAATGAAAAACACGTTAACATGGTACACGGTATTTTTCTTGGTGGGATCATAGAAAAATACATGGAAATTGGACAAACACAAGAAAGGCTTGGCTATATGTTTTTTTTAGGGAAAACAAATTAAAATACCCCACCTTTGGGGTATAGTAAAAATATATCCTCGCCTTTCAAATGTAATAAAAATATCACGACCTTTGAGGGTAGTGGTAATATATTACCTCGAGTTTTCTCATGGGTCAAAAATACTGACAAGACAGCCTACGCGGATTCTTTTTAACAAGGCAGCATGCGTGGAAGTTTTTTACAAATTATATAGCACTAAAACTGGGTTTTCTTGAACGTTTCCTTAGGAAAAAAATAAACCGACAACAAAATTAAACCCAAAAAACGATATTGATTCAACAAAGCAACCAATCGTGTCAAAATTGCCTCAAATCAACACAACATGACTATTCCTAACACCAACCCGACAACAAAACTAAACCAACAACAACAACGAAGAGGAGAAAAAAACTTACTCAGTCAAATCCGTGAACGAATTAAAGAGAAAGAAGAAGTGAGAGAGACAGCTTAAGATAAGCGACCACGAGGGAGGAAGACTGTCATTGAAGAGGGAACCATGAGCTACCGGGAAGACCTAGAAGACAGTTCAAGAAGCGACCACAGGAGAAAATAGGAGGGAAGAAAAGGCGTTGTGTATGAATCCGGTCCAATTTTTTTTTTTTTCTAAGAAAATCGTTCAAAAAAAACCCTTGTTAAAAAAAATTCCACATAGGCTGCCTTATGTCATCATTTTTTACTCGTGAAAACACTCGTGGTAATATATTACCACTACCCTCAAAGGTTGGGATATTTTTATTACATTTGAAAGTTGGGGATATATTTTTACCATACCCCCAAAGGTGGGGGTATTTTAATTAGTTTTCCCTTTTTTTATTAGGTAATTATTCGAGAACCAGACATACCTGACACCTCGAGAGGCCGATAAAGTCGGCAGACGACGAACTGTCAAACATACAATGTAAAATAAAAAAAGGTGCAATACAAAAAGGACAACCAAACTACCTAGTCGAACAAACAAACCTAACCCAAAACAACAGGGGAAAACGTAGACTAAACTCGGAGCCAAGCACCAACAAGCGATGACACCGCTGGCCAGCGATACATCAGGAGTCCCTGGGGACGATGAAGACTCCTTATTACATTATTAGCGGAGCCTTCCCTTTTTTCCAAATCTTTTTTTTATATATAAATAATGTAATAGGGAGTATTTTAGAACCTGGATCAAGGGTTTATATTTCACTCCTTAAACTTTGTGTAATTAGTATGTGCTCAAACCTGTATCCCTAATAACTTTTCTATTTCAAAGATTTTTTTTTCAAAATTCTAAATATTTTTTTTGGCTTAATAGATTATCCATTTTATTTTCTAAAACGGAAAGGTATATTACAAAAAATAGATCATCTCCAAAACTGTTTTTAAAATTTATCCAAAATGAAAAAAAAAAACAAAATACATATTTTTCAAATTATTTTTGTTCAAACTCTACAAAAATCCCAATTTCGAAGATTTAAAGAATCATTTAGTTTAAAAGTTTCTCTATTTTGTCTACTGCTTTCTTATTTTGAAAAATGAGATAATTTCTTTTTATTAAATCAAAAAAATATTTAAACTTTTTCAAAAATTCTAAAATCTCCAAAATGGGTTGCTATTTTTTATTTATGATAAACAGAAACTTCTATTAAGTAATCATAAAGTCCGTAAAAACAATGTCAAACATAACTGAAGGTAAATCGTCTTCCCTATAAAAATGGGTAACTATTGAAGATGTTCTAACAAAACACATAAATTTTTATGGGAAATTTCACGAGGTACCCCTGAGTTTAAAATTTCACGTGGTATCCTTGAGTTTAAAATTTCTTTCACCTCATACCCTCTTCGGTTAAACTTAACGTTTTTAGTTTGTTTTTTATAAAAAAAGAAAAAGAAAAAGAAAAGAGTTGTCTTCAACCTCTCACAACAATACAGTACATACACAAGAGGAAGGCATGAACCGTAGAAAGATCGATCGACCACTCATTTCAACCTTCAAAAGCATTTTTGACCTTTCGATCTCCTTTTTGTACTGGTAGATTCCAGTTCAGATTGCTTTGAGGATTATCGATTTGTCTCTCCCCTCTAACCTCCCCTCCTTCCTCCCCTCTTCCAGCATAGCCACGGTCACCACCATTACTTGCCCCGACTTCCGTCCCTTTCGATTGACCAGTGAAATTAATCAATTTCGCAAGAAGCCATAGAAATTATAGCATAGCAACATCTAATTCCCCCCAAATCCCCAAATAACTTCTCAACCCCGACAGTTCGGATCCACCCCAAGTACAGCCTCTTGGCGCCACCTCTTCTCACTGCCGCCCCCACCTACTAGCCTCGGCACCAGTGGCGGCCGCAGGATCCTCCGAAAGGTGGGGCGAAATTTTCTAGTGTGTACTAAGATATTGGCCTTGAATAAACTCCTTTACCTAATCTACGATTTTCAACTTAGCAGTGGATTATAGAAAAGTAGGCTTACATTTGCTTACATTTGTTTTGTTGCTATGATAGTTGTTTCTCGTCATTCATTGGAAATTCAGGCATTTGTCATATTTAGGAGTGTAAACTTATCGAAATTCAATCATGTTAAATTCAAGGCTTTTGCATATTAGCTAGGATTGTAAACTCACCAACTTTATAATATCTTTTGGTTCCCAAAGACATGATAGAAATTGTGATTTGAATATGTAGGTTACGAAAATACAAATATTGCATAAAGTTTCATAAATTCAATTCACAAACCCCAAATTCAATTCATAAATTTCATTCTCAAAATCACATTCACAATAATTAAAACACAAAATTTATTCTCAAAATCAAAACTCTAATGAAAATTTCACAAAATTTATTCTCATAATCAAATCATAATTTCACCAATTTTATGGGGTTTAATTAGTTTATAGCTAGATAATCTGTATATAGTAGGGAGCTCGAGAAGTGAGAACATAATTAAATAAGGGGTAGAAACATAGAGAATATGTGCAAGTTGAACAAAGAATAAAAAAAAACTTTTTTGAGGGAGACGAATTTTTTTTATAAAAAAAAAGGCTAATTTCACCAATTTTATGGGGTTTAATTAGTTATAGCTAGATAATTTCTATATAATAGGAAAGTCGGGAAGTGTAAATATAATTAAATAAGTGGTAGAAAGAAAGAAAGTGGGGTGTAAGTTGAACAAATAAAAAAAAAACTATTTTTAGGGAGATGAAATTTATTTTAAAAAATAAGGCTAGTGGGGGGACTTGAACCCTCAACCTTTAGTCTAACATTAGTTTTCTTCCTTTCCACCAACCAACTAAGCAAAGTAGATTAATTAATTCTATATTCATCCTAGTTTTACTTATTACAACACTTTTATATATATATAAAAAAAATTCCAAACCCCGGGACATGTGGATCGAAGGGTGGGGCGGCCGTGTACGCCCGCCCCACCCTAGGGCCGCCCCTGCTCGGCACAGTCATTGCCTCCCACCCCCGCCGAGTCAGACTCCACATTGTCGATGGGTGGTGTCAATTTCTCGGCGAGGTATGGTACGAGCTGCAAGGACTCATCGATTCTATGTCGTCGGCTGACGAGCTCTTCCTCAACAATCAGATCCGGCCGATAAAGCTCTCCACGCATCTCCAGAGGCCGCAGGAGGGAAGGTTCTCGATCGCAATAGCGAAGACGTGTTTCGGAGGTCTAGGGATTTGTGATTGCGCGAAAAATCTGTTCGACGGAGAACTAGATATCTGTCGTCGTTGAGGAACACGGTGCCTTTTGATTGGTGCGAGGTGTCCGTAAATGGAGAGGAAGGTGCGGAAGAGGAGCGCCTCGACGAGCTGTCCAAGATGAAAGCTCAGGGCAATGGCGATGGGGTGACAAAAGCGCTGCTGAGTGCTGAGGAGAATGAGAGTGCCTACCACCAGCCCACGCTCCTCTTCTTTTTTTTTTAAAAGAAATTAACGGCGTTAGTTTTTTAACCAAAATGGGCACGAGGTGAAAAAAAACATAACTTCGGGAGTACCACATGAAATATGTCAAACAGTTGTACACCCTGTGAATTAGCTCTTACCTCAAGGGTACCTCGTGAAATTTCTGAATTTTTATTCATACACCTCATCGTCTCATCACATATTACTAGTATAGTACCCGCACCTTGTGCGGGGTTTTGTAGTTTATCAGATTTTATAAATATGTAATAATTACTTATGACACAATATAAGATTGAAATTGATTGAACTCGCTTCAGATGATTGCCATTGAACTCAAAACCATCTTATTTTTTCTTTTAGAAAAAAAGAGTGATCAATGCAAAACTAAATTACGCAGATTTCATAAAAGATTAAAAAGAATTAATTAATAATAGTCATTGCTTATACATCATAGATGATGAAGGATATATAAGTACTACATATGAACTAAAGAATGTATTAATTATCACATTGAATAATAACTTTCATTTTCATAATACATGTTAATAAGAAATAAATAACATAATTTGAGCATGTTACAAGATTTGCAATGTTTAAAATAAAATCATTTTTAATATATTAGGTCAAAGCACGAATAGTTAGCTTACTGTCTTAAAACATATGACAAATAAACAAAAAATGAATGAAAGTCTTTTGGATATTAAACTTTTACTTTCAATTCAATTGCAAGCAAAAAAAATAAGTAGAGGAAAAACCATCAGACAAAATGGGGAGTGGGAATCGAGCTCATGAACTATTGATAATGAAAAATTTTGATTCATATTTGATATTTCAAAAGACTTTAATTTGCCTCAAATCAATAAGAAGCTAGTTTTCAACGTATGACTATCATGTATTATTTTAAGAAGCTAGTTTAGTATCCACACCTTGTGTAGGTATTGATATAAAATTAGTTTTATATACTTGTAGCACGCTACCTATAATACAAAATTTGAACTATTAATTATTTAGTTAAAAATATAAGTATGAATATACTTGTAGCACGCTACCTATAATACAAAATTTGAACTATTAATTATTTAGTTAAAAATATAAGTATGAATTATATAGTAAAGGATAATAATTTTAAGTTATCTCAAACTAAATTTTAAAATATAATATAATATACATAAAAAAAATAATTTTTAAAAAATTATCCAAATTTTATAACAGAATTTAATTAAAAAAATTATTTATAATATTTTTCCAAAACTTTCATATATTGTATTCGATCTGCCATTTATTTCATATTCCCATTTTTTTCAACTTAATCCTATTTTTCAAAAAGAGATGCTTGACACCCCATATATTTTACAACTTTTTTTAAAAAAAATTAACTCATTCAATTAACTAAGCATATTATTTTTAAAATTGAGCATATATCTTTTTTCAAATCCAAGTATATTATTGAAATATCCTCCTTCTTTCATATTCTATTAATTATAACATATACTAAAAAAGGTAATGATACCATTTTCATTTTACTGTATAACTAATAGTTGTACATATAATTGAAAAAATATATGTACAAATACTTGAATAATTTAACTATGGAATCGACCATCATTTACATTTGTACTCATCAATGTCATCAATTTATTGCAAAGATTTGTTAAAATCAAATCATAATTAAAATCATTAAATAATATATATAATTAAAAATTCAAACTAATTAAATACTCCATCCGTTAATTAAAACATATCGTTTTAGACATTTGCACACTTTTTAACAAAGAAAATAAAAGCAAATAAAATACACTTATACCCCTAATTATTACTTTACTTTTTCACTTTATTGAAAATAATTGAATCACTCATCTTCTAATTGATTTGAATAAAATATTGATTTTTTCAAATCTTTATTCATTTTCTTGTTTCATTTGAAAATAAAAATAAGAAAAATATAATAAAAGAGAGTCTAGGTTTAGATTAAAAATTATATAATAAGTGAATTATACTAACTAAAATAAATTGGAACAAAATTAATTAATGGGATTTAACCTAAAAACTTTTATTTACAAAAGCATAATAGATATATAATAACATATATTGACAATTTTATATTTAATAGTTAGTATTTTAAAAAATTAAATATCAACTTAGTTAATTTTTAAGGGTTAACATCAATCAGTCGATTAATTGATTATCACTTATTTGATTTCGTGACCATACTCATTATGGTCCATAATTAGTCAAGTAACTCCTACAAACAATAATCCAAGTACTTAAAGTCAAATTTTAATTCTCATGTGAGATCGTAACCCGATATACATCGTTCAACTATTCTGTCTTCATTCGTTGAACATTAAGATATTTCATTACTATATTTTTTTATCAGTTTCATCCCATAGAGTTTGATCAAACGTATAGCAGATTGGTTGAAATAAAATAATATCAATTACCCATGAACTAATAACACATGAGTACCAACTAAGGGATGAAATAATGACTTATATACTCAACCAAATAAATTACAGTATAGAGTTATGAATACAAAACAAATCTCACATTGAGAATGTGAAATTGAAATTAAAAGAAAAATAAAAAAATAAAAGAGAGCGAGAAATCAAATTGAGTCTCAACAATAATTTCCACCATTGTTGATCAGTATTATTAGTATGATTGTACGAATTTATCCTTCGAATTGATGCAACAAACTTGAGGTAGAGATAAGAAAAAGAAAAATGTAAAGGAAGTGAGAAGAAGGGTGATTATATAGTAAATGATGGTGTACATACATAAGAAGACACACAATTAAAAATCTAAACAGGTAAAAAAAAGTCATATTTTATTTATTAAAATAAATATGATTTTATTTTAATCTTATCCGATGAATATATAAACTAATCAACCAAAATATCAAATATATCTACCGATTTCGTATCCAAATCTTAACCGACCCAATCTTAACAGAATTAAATTTAATTAATTAATTAAAATTGCTTAATTATCCAAACAACTTTATTAATAAATAATTAAAAATACCTACATTAAAGGAGAAGCCGCCACATGGCGTAGACGACTTCTCCTTTAGTATTATAACTAGCATAGTACTCGTGCGTAACGCACGGGATATGTAAAATATATTATATTTTTAGAAGAAATTATTATCATTTATTTACATTATATATATTATAATAATATGAAAAAACAACATAGCCAAATAATATTAATTTGGAAAAAATAATGCTTATATTATATCAGTATATAATGTATGCGGTAAAACTTGAAATCTCAATCATGTTATATTTGGAAAAGAAACATTATGAAAAAAAAATATTTTAAGTGGTTAGTTACTATTTATATAGACAAATAAAAAGTAAAGGAAGTAATTATCACATAACCATTCCACTACACCGAGTTATTTATAAATAATAATAAGGTTGGCCCCCTATATGATTAAATGGAGAAACTAAATACACAACAAATCTGCACGTCGGAATGGATGTGCAGATTTGCAGTGGGCTAATTAATTAAAAAAGTGTGCTAATTATTAATTAAAAATGGTTGCACGTTGGAATGAACGTGCGTTTAAAAAGGAGGATTTGCGGTGTGTCTAACAACATGCACCTATGATTAAATTTTTAGGATGAGAGTTGTCACCAATAGCAATTACAAAAAGTAAGGATGACTCCATTACAATTTTAAGTTATATCGGTTTTTAGATAAAAAAAAATATATTAATAAAAAAAATTAAAAAAATATAATGTACTGAAATACGTAGCTTTAATAAATTGACTTATTTTAATTGTTAAATCCAATAACTGATTGCGTTATAAAATCATATTTTAGCGGTTAGTTTAAGGTGTTTACAATTTTAATTGTATAAAATAACCCAATTATACTGTTCATCCAAGGAAATACTTACCCTTTGAGTATAGATTTAAAAAATTGCAACATTTTTACGATTATTTTGATTAGCTAAAAGTAATCAACAACAAATTATATTAAAATAATCTTAAAAAAACTATAATTTGATAAATATTTAATGTGAGTTGTCAATAATATTTTTTATTCTAATTAAGGAATTATCTTTTTACATTTCAAATCATCCGGTCCAAGATTTGGTACATTATAATTTTGTAGGATGAATCACACATCGTAACATAAGCTCTTTTTTTTCCAAATAAACATGAAAATAAATAACCACTTTCCTAATTGAGTTTTAAGGAGATCTGAATTATATTACTCAAACATGATACAAAATTAGGTTAGTTAAATGTTATTTAGTTATTTATTAAAAGTTAATCAAATAGAGAAATTGACCATTTAAATGTAAATTTGATTATTTGTAAATAATGATTTCAAATGAGGTCATTATTTATATTCAAACAATTTTATTGGGATAATTATCTTTCTAAATCCTAGCAGGCAAATAGTAAATAAATAAACTAAATTGAAACTTTCTTATTTTCTAAAAAAAATAATAAAATGACCAGGTTTCCACCATTTTTTTAGTAAGAAGAAAGGATTTGAATTTCTAGTGGCACTACGTTCAAATAGAAATACTAAGGATAGTACAAAGTTAGAGTCGATGACCATGTCTCGGGCGATTATGGGCCGGGCTTGAGTCCTAAGTCAAGTTGTTATCTATATCTATCCGGATGGGATTACCTGTCCCTTATAGGACAGCGCCCCCAGAATTGGCCTCACTGGTAGGGAGACAGGGAGAGATTTGTGACAATGGATCCTCACTGATATCTATCTATCTAGTTTTATCTCTCATGTGTGTCTATGTCCCACCATTTATTTACCAACTAATAAAATTCACAAATATGTACTTTATTCTCAATATATTGAACTATAATAAATGAGATACCAACTATAATCAACTTTATTATTTTATATATTTGAAATATATACAATTTGTACTTTATTATTTTATAATCAATTGTATTGGAAATACATGCGAAATATATTCAATTTGTAGCTAAACTTTTATATTTTGGATTATATTATATTATTTTATATTTAAAAGTAGATATTTTGAAACCTTGGGTTATTGTGGATGGTATTTATAATGGATTATAAAAAGTTGACAATGTTAATAAGCTAGTTAACGTACTTAACTTTGCTAAAAAAAAGTTAGCGTACTTAAGTTTGTGTAATTTTGGTTAAAAAAAATGACGTTAACCTAACTTTAAAATAAAACACAAAATGAGAGTCTATAAATTAAGAAAACCCCCCCAACTTTTATACCGACATCCTATTTGAAACGAGTTAAGGTGAAGAGGAAGTCATCTTGTAAGACATTGGCTACTATAGAAATCTCATTTATATGTTGCATCTTCTAGTGACATCTTCAAAATATCATTTACATGTTGAAACATAATTACATACCCAAAATCAAATTGTTATATCTAAAAGGATAAATATGAAATGACTTGTACAACCACGAGGGCAGACATCCCCAATTTAAAAGTTTGGCCATTGTTGGATCTTCAACAAACAAAAAAAGAGACAAAAGCGATTGTTTGTAATTAGTATAAAACACCTACACAATCATGATAAATATTATATTCATGGGAAATTGTGTTAGAAGTAATTTCAAATTTCACCCAAATAATATATCGAGACAAAAATCATTATCCAATGACTGACAATATGCAATAATTTCTTATTGTTCACACATAAAAAAAATATCATTAAAATAACACTCATAACAATACATATGAATAGGCTAATAAATACTGTTTGATGAATCACTTATTAGTTATTACCACTATCTCCCGCAAGAACACAATTAAGGGGGAAAAAGAAGTTAAAATCACTATTAGTAATAATACATAAATAACTATTAGTGGATAAGTGGCAGACAAATGAAATGACATACTGTATGAAGAAAGGAGGACGAAAAAATAAATGAAATTTGAAATGAAGTATAGGTTGATACTCCTAAACTCCCTAGTTTTTATAGTCTGGGAGAGTAACAAAACTGCTTTTAAATTAGATAAATCGGAAAAGATTTGATTCCACTTCAAAAAGATTTTTAAATCTCTAACAAAATGAAAATAAATAAATATTATATATTTGCCTAATTTGAAATATTTTTTTAAGAACTAATTTGAAATAATTAATCTAAGAAAATTTGACTTATAGCAGAAGCTATTAATATTTATCTATTTAAATAAATAATTGATGAGTTTGAATAAATAATTTTGTGTAAAAT
The DNA here is from genome assembly GCA_963922045.1 of Persicaria maculosa. Lineage (NCBI taxonomy): Eukaryota > Viridiplantae > Streptophyta > Magnoliopsida > Caryophyllales > Polygonaceae > Persicaria > Persicaria maculosa. The sequence continues at coordinate 69,538,377 of OY998254.1, forward strand.
TTGTTAGAATTTTTTATTTTTAAATAAATAAAAACAGTAACAACCAATTCAATTTGAAATAAATATATTGGGTAAATAATAAAGTTATTTAATTTGTAAAATCAATTAGTTAGGATGGTGGGACCATGATTGATGATAAATTGACACATAAGCCTATTTTCATGGGAAAACCGCCAAGTGGCATCTTCAACATGTGTTTTAGTATTATATTAGAAATTAGATATTAGATATAGATAGATTATTTATTATTATTATTATTTAAAAAGAACCATCAGATAAGAATATTTATAGATAGAAAAGATCAAAAGAATATAAGCATACTTTTTTTTATTTAAAGCATAACGTATTTTTTTTAAAAAAAAATACTGTATTACTTTTTTTTTTACCGGAAAAATCAACAACAAATACGGAGTAGTAAATTTAAGGCTGGACGTACACTTGTCCACCCCATATCGGTTGGACATAAAACTCCAATAAAATATTCCAGAGCGACTTAAAAAAAAAACTTTTTTCAGGATATTTTACTTTTTTAAAATGTTTTACTTTTTTACTTGTATTTTTTAAAAGATAAAATTATATAAAATATTAATTTTATATTAAAATCCAAAATTTTCATACTTTTTTGTTACTGCATCTTATATTTTTTTTGGAAGCAACATAAAGATTAGAAAGGATGTTCCGTGGCGGCCATCCTTTTTAGCGTATCCTTGCGGATGAAAATCCAAAGTTTTGGAATTGACCATCTTCTAAACAGATGTCAGCTGGGACACTATAGGCGAAACGGACAATCGAGTCTATCTGTTATAACATTAGATTTATTGAAAATATAATGAATAATAACATTAGAAAATGATGAAAGATAAAACAAAATATCAGAATGCATCTTTTAGATGGGAGGGAGAGTACTAGCAAATAAACCTTAACCTTACATTAATGATTATCCTGAATAGTATTGAAAGGGAATCCAAATAAGAGAGAACCCATTATGTGGAGTGGAGACAAAAGGCCCATCTATGCTATCACTCCACAAAGCAGATTCCATTACAAATGATGATCACATCTTATGAATGCAAAGCCCCTTACAACACACAAACCAACCCCTATATAAAGGCTCATTGGAAGCAATGTGTTTCAACCAAACTACAAACTTGCATTGCATTAAGCTTTGATATATCATACCGATCAATTCAAGATGCAGGCTCAGTGTGGGATGCAAGCTGTCCACAACAAATGCCGGGAGCTGATGAAGCACCACAACCACTGCGTCGACCATCTCTCCGACCACGAGCTCTCTTGCTTGCTCAACAAAGGTGTTATGGTTGATGGCAACAAGGTATATTTACAACTTTCATTAATTACTATACATAAGTGTACTCTGTCAAATGTATGTGGAAGTGTCCCTGGGAGGTGGAGATTGTCATTTCTAATATTCTTTTGTTGCTTTGAGATTTTGCTTCAACCTCATGTGAGCACATCTTTTAAGGAGTCAATCTAGTTGTTGATAAGATGATCCTTCTTCGGCATTTATTGGATGCGGTTAGATTAGTGTCTCATCTAGAACTTCGTGTTCTCGTCCGAAAGAATGCTATTGGGTGCCTGTTTTAAAAAAAAAAGTGTAATCTTATAACATACATACATATATGGTGGCGCATCACTTTACTTTCATAATTTATGCAGCGATTCTGGCTCGATGCGAAGCACCACTTGTGTGCCGAGTTCTTTGCCAGAGCTATTGACATTTCATGGGGTTCCAACTGCAACCACTGGACCTTCAAAGTCGAGAAATTGAGGTATAATCTTAATGAATTAAGTCTGTAATGATAGGAGGAGTAACCAAGTAGCTTATCATCTGTCAACAAATCTTTCTGGTATAATTGTCAATATTATATATATGTGTGTTGAGCTTATTGCGCACGTGCACTTGATATGTTTGTTGTACAGCGGTGGTGAATGTATAGAGGTGGCTGAGCTCCGAGAGGTGTGTTGGCTCGAAGTGAAAGGACACACGAGTGCGAAGATGCTGACGCCCAACACCGAGTATGAAGTTGTGTTTGACATCCAAATGACGCCTTGCGCTGTCGGGTTTAATTGCCACCCGGTGAAGTTCCACCTCACCACTCCTGATGGGTGCAAGATTGAGAGCGACAAGTGCTTGGACCAGCTCAAAGGGAAGGGGTGGGCCGAGATGTCGATTGGCAAGTTCCGCGCTCCTATGGCTTGTGGAGGTGACAAGAAGATCGAGTTCAAGATGCAGGAGACCAATGCACAGGTGAAGAAGGGGCTCATAGTCCGCGGTGTCATCATCCGCCCTGCCAAGTGTGGCTGCTAAATGATCGAACCATCTATTGGTCACTGATCGATATAACTAAATCGCCTTGCCGACTCAGGCTAGCTTATAAGGGTGTATCCATGTATGAATAAGACCAACTCTTTTCCTTACCACTATATAGCCTATAGCTAATTGTGGTTTAGGGTTATGAATTGGCCAACTCTTTCTATTGTTGTACTTCATGAATCTTGTATTATAAAGTCCTATGTTAGTTTCTATATATATTTTGCCCTAAACCGTGATGAATTGAGACCACTTAGTATATATTCAATCGTGATGTAAAAATTGTTAAATTCCGGTGGGTCATATGACATGGGTCAGACGTGCGTTCAAGCGCACCATGCATTAACAGAGCCAAGCACACAAGCCCAGCGAGATTCCATCCTAATGCCAAGAGGTTACATCCTAAAACCAATTGGCATTGACCGGCTTATATGGAAAACTTAGATTCCTCATATTACCAATGATTTATTTGCAAATAAAAATAATACTTTCTCCGTCTCAAAATTTAAGTCGTTTAATAAAACACTCACCCCTCAATCAACATCATCATTTCACTAATTTTTTCATAAATTTTATTGTTTTTTTAATACCCGCTATATTTTGTAACCAATCAAATTTTTTTTTTTAAAAAAGTCAACAACACATAAATCGATACAAATCATTACTATCCATTACCTAGAAAACCTAAAATGACATCTATTTTGATACAATAATAAAGGCCTAAAATAACCTAAATTTCGAGACAGATGGACTATAAAAGTAAATCTGATCAATCAAAACAATTGCACATGAAATATTGTTACATGATAGGGCCAAAAACTATTTGGACTGCATTCACATAGCTAGCTAGGAAAATGCTCAGAACAAAAGTAGGAAAACAATTTTCTTAACATTTGATTAAGTTACAGCTGCTTACATTTGTTACACATGGATGAACTTGATCAGCAATCAAACAACATCATACAATCTCTGTAGTAGCCGTTGTAGGTCAATATTATCACTGATCTGCGCACATTCAACATAGAAAACACAATTTTAGGGAGCTCCCTAAGAAAATACAACATCTCCAAAAACAAGTTGTGAACATGAAACTTTAGTATTTACATCACCTGGCATTGAATGTTATGGTGGAAGATACCATCGACACTGCCGGAAACACTGCAAACAACACACGCCCCTTCTTCAAGCAACACCTTGAGGGCTTCCGAAAGGCGAAAGCCCTCCTCTCTTTTGCCGCATCTGATCTGTATTTCGAGTCCGATTTTGCTTATAAAAATGTTGACGTTGCTTCGAGTGCTGCTAGTTGATGTGCCTTCATTGAAGGAAGGAGCTGATCGAGTGTCGTTGGAATTGGATTCTAGTAGTGTTCTTAGCTTGTTTCTCTTGCCTTCAAGCTCCTTGACACTCTTCTGTAAGTGGGTGATGTAGTTCACTGTTTCGGATAAGTGATCGCTCGCAGATCGCTTTCCCTATCACCAATTTAAGACGAAATATTGTTCAATATATAAGTTCGGAATCCATCTTCTAACACAACTTAAACTATATATCAGGTAGGGTTTTGTTTTCATTATGTTTTCAATTCGAATATGGGATCAATTTTGGTCTTAATTCAGTTCAATCGGACTCAATCGCTCTATATCTGAATTGGGTCCAAGATCTCTCAAGAAGCATATATAAACCCTAATTAAGCACACACCAAGCTTAAAAGTGAAACCCTAGATTGATAGTTTTCTCAAATATATGTTAAATATATCCAAGGATAGATATATCTAATAGTCATATTCTTTCAAAATTGGTAAACAATTGAAATTTAGAAAAATCTTTACCAAATGGATCAGAGTTCTTAATGAAAAATCATTAATTAAACTAATTGGATGAAGATTAAGAGGGTAATTAATTAATTAAATGTGTGTATACCTTAACAAACTCAAGGGGAAGGAGGGAGCGAAGAGTGTTTAGGTGGCCAGCCATGACTACTCTCCTTTGCCTCTCAATATCTCTATGTTGCTTCTTCTTCGTTTCGTCGTCACCACCACCAAGATCACGACCAGATCCACCACCAAGACCGCCACCTCCAGTAGTATCCGCGCCATATTTCATGCCCTGCCATGGCCCTTCAACACCCCGTTTTCGCTTGAAATCAGCGGTGGCCATGGCAGGGTTGGTGACTGTTGCAGCATCAGTGATTGAAGCCGGTGTATCCGTGTCGAGATCAACCACATCTTTATGAAGGATCTGATCCTCTTGGTTCCCTGAAACTTGGAAGGAGAACTCACAACTCTGCCCAAAAGGAAACATAGTTTTGGAGAGAGGAGATATGATTGATACAGCATAAAATAGCTAGTTACTAGTTAAGCTAAGCCAGCTAAGCATATATATATGAAGGGATTTTTTCAGGATATTATTGGTTGAATGAACAATTAAATAATACTCATGGGTATTGTTTATTGGTCAAAAGTTAGTAAATTAATTAAAAAAAACTTCACATTGAACTGGCAAATTATCGAAAGCAATCCAATTAGGTAGGTTGACACAAGTTATTTATTAGATTTATGAGATCTTGTTGAGTGTATGTGCACACAATATTTTAATGTTAAATTATATTAGAAAATCTTAATATAAGATAATTAATTTGGATAAAATATTGTTATAAAATATAAATAGATTTAGTTATAGCCAATTTTATTACAGGTTTTCTATCCTATGTCATTCTGGGTATAGGATAATAACCTCAATCAGTAAAGATTTTTCAAATTTAAATTATTTTAGCTTTTCATAATATTGCTTATCTAGGGTAATTTCTTTATTTGGTAAGGATTAAAGAATCTTTTTCGATTAATGTTCTTATCCTATGTCTTTGGAGCATAAAATGTCTGAGTATGATGACCTTCTAGAAAATAAAATGCTTTTTGATTCTATGTTCATACTGAGGAATTAATCATGAAGCTATTATAAGAATCATGCATCTTATAATGCGACATCATTAGCTATACATGACGACCAACTAGAGTAGTACTCATAGGGATTCATGGCTGGGGTCGTGTGTGAACGTGTGCTTATGTGCTAATAGCACAACACTTGAGTGAGTTACGTTGCAGGTTAAAATCAATTGACAATTGGAGGAGTGTAGATATGCACCGACTTGTATACTAACGCATGGCACCTTTCGCTCATCCATTCTGCCTTAATGCCCTCTGGACTTTTTTACGAAGGCCTAATATCTATTTAGTGAGATTTTCACTGTCTTAATAGTACCAATTTTTTTGTTCTTTTAAAATGCTTTACCCAATCATATCCCAAAAAAAAAAACAAAAGTTGCTCATAAACTTTAGGTGCAACCACTAACATTAGAGATGGGTTTGGATTGCCATCCCGACGGGTCAATGGGTCGTGTGACCCGTCATATCAGGAGCCATGTTGGGTCCAAACAGCTATAAACTAGCCGTTTGGAGCTGGATCACAGGTAGACCCATCGGGTACGGTCTGGACCCGTTGGATTGACAATACCCGCAACCCAGAGGCGGATCCAAACGGGGGCATGTGGGGGCACGTGCCCTCACCCTCATCTGCGCGCAAAACCCCTTGTATGTATTCTCCTCGTCGATAGCTTCGTTTTGATATATAATACGCATTAATCCGATATCCGAGTAAAAAGTTATGAGTGTTTGAAAATTGAAGGTATATTAATCACTTTAAATCTTATTTAAATATTTCACAATGCTTTTATATTTTATTTAGATTGACAGATCTTTGAAATGAGATGTTATATTACTCATTCGACAATTAGGTAAGAAACTATGAAAGTTTAAATGAGGAAAAATGACAATTTTTTCTACATTGCAGGATATTAGTGATGTTTCTAAAAAGATGATCGATGTAGGAATTAACAAAGCTTTTGGTTTAGTATGTCGTCTCATCGTGTTACCGGTTTCAAAAACTATATTGGAAAAAGCTTTCTCTGCTATGGGTATTATCGAGTTGAACTATTTCATTATAAAACTCAAATTAGCAATGACGATTTTTTGTACTAGTGAACATACTCTTTTATTTTTTATCACTATTTTGTAGTGTTGAAGACGTTATGTATTGTACGAGTTCGTATAATTCATTGTCGTTTATCATCGGTGTGCCCCCACCCTCTTCGGGTTCTGGCTCCGCCACTGCCGCAACCCGATTTGACCCTTGACCAGATCCTCCTAAATAACATATTCAATTTACCAATTATCCATCTTAATTAGCATAATTTGACCAAAAAATTAAATAACCTTAATTAACACCAAAAAGATTTGAAGGGAACCATGAGTTGTGTCACTGTCACGGAACATAATTGATAATAAGAACGTGGAAATGATGAAGCAGCTGAAGTGCAAGTGGGAACTAAAACAAGAGCAGCAAGAGATACAGTATCCATGGAATTTGATCCCCTGAAAAAAATATTGCTGATCAGCTCACCAGCTTCATCAATTAATTAAATTTTAATTGATACTTTAAATCATTAATCATACACATGGTATTAATCAATTACTGTATCATTTTATTTTATTGTGTTTTTTAAATGGAAGCTGTTTGTTTGGTTGAACTTTAGAAGTACAATTTAATAGGAAATTACTTCTTGGAAAATGACTTCCCATAAATTGTAATTCCAGTTAATTGTTTGGTTTTATTTTTATTTTTAGACATTAAAATGGGCAAAAGATTTTTTTTAGTGAGGCTAGAGGTAAGATGTCCGAATGACTATTGACAAGATAATTTCAAATAAATTGCACGCATGTTCTTTTCATTTTTTCCGAACACATTGCAAAAAGGCTCAAAACTCTCTTTTCTCGAATCAAAACCTAAATCTGTCGAACGAATTGTTTTGATCGAAAATAGCCGAAAATCGATGAAATTACTCAAAATATCTATTGATCGACACACAAATTGGTATATCGCTTGCTTTACATGATTATCGAATGACGATTTTTGGTCTTCGCTCGAAAAAACCGTCGAAAGAAGGAGCTCAGCAGGTAGAAACGAGGTACATGATGGAGCTCGACAGGTTTAGACGAGCCTTCATCAAAGCCTCGGTGAAAGAAGCCGAGCCTCCATTATCACCTCGGTGACAGAAATTGAGCTTCCATCATCAGCTCGGTGACATCAATTGAGCTTCCATCATCAGCTCGGTGACAGCAACTAAGCCTCCTCAACACATACAGCAATTCACGAGATCTATGTCTGACAGAAACGACATAAAAAATCGCACCCAAATCGCAAACAAAACAACCAATTTATTTCGTTTTTGTTCCAATTTGTACTCATAATTCAACTCAAACAATACTCAAATCAACGACAATCAAACAAAAGACACAAAAAACAACCAATTTCATCAATTTTAATGTCAATTTCAAACCCTAAAACACACAATTTCTTCTCCAAAAGCTTATCAAAAACAAATTATAATGAAATTTTTTACCTTAAAGTTAATATATCTATAGAACTCTATCAAATGGACCTTAAAACTCCAAAATATTGTTGCTATTGGTTGCTCATTGAAAACACACGAGATGCTCTTGGTAGCGTGAAATGGAGGATGACGTTCCATGGAGGATGGGTTGGGGATCGATTTTTGTTGGAAAGGACTTTGTGTGCAATTGTTAGAAAAAAATGAAAAGGACGGTGTGTAATTTAGTTGAACTTATCTTGTCAATATCCCTTTCTCCATCTTGTCTGAAGCCCTTATGATTTTTTTTGGTAAATTACAAATAACCACCCATAAATTAGGCTAGTTTTCACATAAACATCCATAAAATTATAAATTAAAAAAAAATACCCGTAAATTAGAATTTTTTTCAAAAGACCACCCATTTGTATGTTAAAACTTAAAAGTCCATTTGTTTCATTTGTAAAGATAAAAATGCTCCCATATCTTAGTTTTTAAAAAGTAATAATATGTGTTTTTTAAGTAATAATCTAGGTTTATTTTAGCTAGAGCTTATCCACATCTTATTCAACATTTGAAGGAGAGGAGACCGCCAAGAGCCTTTCAAATTATGCTCTTTATATTGCAAATCTGATGTATATATATTGTTTGGGGCATTTAGAGTTTTCAACGGTATGTGCTTAATTTTATTGCTTTTTTTCAAGTTGAATAGCAAAATATATATACAACTGCTTGTCTTTAAAAAGAATTGAGCTTGAATTAGGGGCATTTTAGTCTTTCCAAACAAAAAAATAGAGGTTTAATTGGTGTATGGTCTTTTGAAAAAAACTCTAATTTACGGGTGGCTTTTTGTAATTTATAATTTTATAGGTGACTATGTGAAAATTAGCCTAATTTATGGCTGATTATATGTAATTTACTCAATTTTTATATTGAAAAAGAGTGAAAGGGAAACTTACATTGTTGATCGCTGCATTTTGGAGGAATTAAAATTCCATGCACATACAACTGGAATATATGGTGAATAACATTAAAAGTTTGTTGCTCCCAAATATAACAATCCATTAATGTTTGGGATACATACAAATTATCATATCATCAAGACAAGTAAACCTCTGAAGATCAGTCAACACATCAAGTTAAACGAATTTCTAAAGAGTGACAATCTTGTGTCTTTGAGAGCCTCCCTTAAGCCATTCAAGCCATTGGATGATAAGTAACTCAGTACCATCAATAATTCCCATAAGATTTGGAGATATTGATGAAGGGGATGTGCTGAATAAGGTGGAAATCTTCTCCTTCGCCACCACAGTCATTGCGTTGAAGCCTTTCGCAAAAGCTCTTCGACATACAAAGGGCTTCAAGGCATTGAAGAGAATGAATGTAACTTATTCCCACTGGAATCCTTTCCAATTGATTGCATTGCAACAACTCAAACCTTTTGAGTTGTGGTAAGGACCCATTTTCGATTCTCAACTCCTTCAAAGCAAAAAGAGCCTCTAGTATAAGCTCTTGTAGTTGTGGAAGCCCCTTGATAGTTAGTATCTCTCCCATGTATGACTCCAATTTTAGATTGAGGAACCTCAGCTGTTGAAGACGGGCTAGAGCGCCCCTTAGATCTTCATCGGTTCCAATCTGGGAAAAGGCCAAGTGGAGGCTCAAAAGGTTAGGAGGAAACAGTAAAGGCGGGCTCTTTCTTACCTTTCCCACTAACGCGAGGCCCTTCAAGGATCGACAATGCGTGAGTTTTAGTCTCTCTAAATCATACTGCAGCATTGATCCCTCCTTGAGAGCAAGGGATAGAGTGTGAAGGTGGCAAGATGGGTTGCTGACAAAATCTGATATAGCATCCAGTTGTGCTTGGCTGTGTATCCATATCAGTTGCAACAATCTCAGACCAACCCAAACAGACCGTAGTTCGGTAGTCAACCATTTTCCAGCTCGTGACGACAAGCATTGCAAGTTTCTGGATTTGTTCACCCCTAGGACTGAAGTTGTTATTGGACCACAATATAAAGTAAGATGTCTAAGGTGTTCCATGCTAAAGAACATGTTGTTCATCTGTATACCATCCCCAGTACTATAAATGAAAGTCAACAAGTTTCTTAGGTTTCTTATAGATTCTGGAATTGTGCCACTGCACCAATGGATTTTCAAGTACCTTAAGAGAACCAAGCTTCCTATCTGCTCTGCTGAGTCCTTCAACTCAATCTTTTGGAGAACCAAAACTCTAAGAAGCTTCATATTTGAATATGACAGTTCGATATTTGGTACTGCTCTGTCATGATCTCCTAAATAAATAAGTGATCTGAGAAACTGATTTGATGTTGGAACTGAGTTCCTGTGTAAATCAAAACCAGAAAATTCATTAGAAGACACTAATCTTAAATCAGGTGGCAATAGATAAAGTGCCCCAATTAACTTGCATAGATCACATGATGTACCCTAACAACATGTATTGTTAAAAATACACATAATTTTTTTTTTCAGCCCAACAGCAAGGTCAGCCCAGTACATCCCGCCTAAGCAAGGTCCAAGGGCCAAGGTGTATGCAAACAAAAAAATATATATAATACTAATCTAAAATAAGAAAGATTCCATAATTATATGCTAATAAATTATAAATTTGGAAAAACAGGTTGATGTTATAAACTAGGGTAAAGAAAGAGGGGAGAATATGAGATTGTATTCAATTGAATTGCTTGTGGAGTATCCGCCAATACAATATATAGGAGTCATATCATTGAGCTCCAAGTATAAGATAAATCTATCTATAAAAGGAAAAACTCTATCTAAGTAAAGTGTATATCTTTGTACATCCACATAATAATATTATAACACTCCCCCTTGGATGTACAATCTTTATTCCGCCAACTGCCTCGTTAAAAACCTAGCTAGGAAAACCCAATGGGGCAAAACCATAGCTTAGGAAAAAAGAGTGCAGCCTTCTATGTACACTGCCTTTGTTGTTCTGCCTCATTAAAAACCTTGTCAGGAAAACCCAGTGGGATAAAACCCGATCGAAGGGAAAAAGAGTGCAGTGCGTGTATACTCCCCCTGAATTCAACATCCTTCTCGAAGGCTTCTCATTCTTCTTAATGTCGCCATCTTCATGAGCTTAAGGTCGAATCTCAACATTGTCTTTGATGCGTGTAAGCTGGAATGTCTTCGTGATTGACTTTGGCGCGCTTGACTTCCATGTATTAGTGTTGATCTGCTTTGGATGCACAAGTAAGGTACTTCAGGACTTAGTGTGTCTTTATTTGTTGATCTGGGGATCTGATGTATTGAATGGTGCTTAAGTTGCTTCATTAAAAACCTTACTTTGGAAAAACTCAGTGGGGTAAAAACCAAGATTAAGGAAAAGAGTACAACTTTGTATGGTACTTCGGGACCTAATAAAATGTCACCACTTTCACAGTTATAGGTAATTCAGGTACTCTAATAAGAATCTTTAACCAACTGCATGTGACAAGACTTTGATAATAATGCTTCGGGCATTTTCAATCGATCCTTTCCATTTATATGGGTATGCACTTACAACATTCGTCATTTACATTTGGAGCCAAGATTATATTCACTCCTGGTGAATACATTCTAATGTAACCTTTAATAGGCTTTTGTCCAATCAATTTGGCTTTATATTTTCCTTTGTACGAACACCCATTTAAAACCAATTAATGCTACACTTTTCAATGTTGGAGCTACAGGTCCAAAAATTTCATGCCTAAATAATCCATCTTTGCATGAATTATTTCTTTCTAGAAGTTGGGATATACCATGTATCCTTGTGAGGGGAGTTGCCTCGTTAAAAACCTTGCTTTAGAAAAACCCAAATGGGACAAAACCAAAGTTAAGGAAAAGAGTACAACTTTTCTCCCCCTCAATTTAGCATATAAATCACCAATTTTATAAAGGCATGTGACTTCTGGACCCTTAATATCCTTTCACAATCTAATCAAAGATGAAAAGATCATTTGTCTTCATATCGTAATACATCTCTCTTTGTGCACTCGAACTACAGGTCGAGATATTTTTAGAAGCTCTAATTATTCTTATGAAGCATGAAGTGCAAACTTAAATATGTGCCATCAACGATAATGAAATCTCTTCAGGAGCTTTATACTTGTGGACATATCACCATTGTTTGAAGTTACTACTAGAACCTTGATCTATAAATCATGCTAGTGCATTGGTTCAATTCTCTTCCATGCCATATATTGCTTCTTGATCTCCTTTTCTTCTCCCCCTAAATACCGAGTATTTTATCATTCGTGATAAACTCTAGGTATTTGATCATTTATGAGGACTCAAATCCTCCATATACCTCAACTTCCTTGATTTATAACAACTTAGTGTAATCTTATGAGATTTTAGTGCTTATATTGAACATGTAAATACCAAGCTCTCTACTGGATATAAATTAAAAGAAGGAGAATTTACTCTATTGTTGACCGAAATCGAATCAAGCTCTTGATATTCATGCCTGCTTATTAACTATTATTAATGACTCTACTGGATCATCTCATGCGTTAGCATTATCCTAAACGATAATTTCATAAGTAACGATTTCACTTGGTTGATTTAATCGTCAGCTTCTCAAAGCTCATTTATCCAACATATCAATTCCATTGATAGCATTTTCATATATCATCCATCTTGCCAATATGGGTAATCTATTTATTATGTGTTGGATATTCTTTTGACATCCTCGACTAGAGGGAAACAACTGCTTCTGGCAATTATTGGCTTTCACGATCTCAATTTATTTGTCATCACTACTTCTCTTTAGAGTGTTTTGACGCTCTTCTGGAGCCATCTTGTCATATGAATTTATTGCTTGATTATATCAACAGTCCTTCGAGGACTAATTTTGATGCTCTTCTGCATAAGGTTTCATTATGCCAAGTATATACTTTATGCAAATACTCATTAGTTATTTCATCCAGAAAACTTCAGGTTTTCCATATCATCAAGTACCAAGCTTTAAACCATTCTAACATTTTCATGTGATGATTCATTCACAGTTTGGGAGATTACAAATCCAATAGGTAAAACATCATCTTTGACTTGTTCTTCCACATTCTCCTTGATGTGGGAGTCGACTCATACATGATTATCTATAATCATTTTCAAAATTATGACCAGTATCCTAACAACGGTCGCGCGCACCGTATCCTCATCCTCTGCTAGAGGTAACAATATATATTGCATCTGACAATAAAAGAGGTTGTTATGAACCATAGGTCATTTAGCTAGCTATTTAGGTCTTTTTCTGTAATTATTGAAAAATGCAAGCCAATCCGCAATTTCTTTAGAACTCTGGGGCTGGTTTTGTAATTAAAACAAATTTGCCCCAAATTCCACTCATCTTCTCCGATGGAGTTTGCGGAGAGCGCCGCCGGAGCGACCGCCAACTGCAGGGGTATCCCGGTCGCCGGAAAATCAATGCTTGCGGAGCTTTCATCGTTAGGGCTTTGATGGTTAATGGTCATTATCATCATCTTCAACCCCAATCCGATATCGTACTCAGTCGCTCCGCCCTTGTCATCGATAGCAAACCCACCTCTGTCTGCAATCCCCATCTTGGAAGAACAGGAAAAAAAAATTCGATCTTTCTTGGTTGATTTGGAGATGAATTGACGAGGGTCTCGAAATCTCGATGTCACCGCTTTATCACAAACTCAAACCACGACAACATATATAAGAATCAAACCAATTCAATCAATCATATATAAGAATCAAACCAATTTAAAGAAACCATGGATAATTAAGAAGAAGAACAATCGAAAAACATCCCTTTGCATCATATGGTTGACGTAGTGAGCCTCCTCACTGTCAGCGTACTTCGGCGACGATTCCCGTGGAAACATCTTCCTAGCGATCGCCTCGCAGAGGAGAGTCGATCGGTCGAAGGATCAGTCAATCGATGGGCACCACTTCGCCGCGAGGCCGATCTTGTTCATCTGGCCGGAAATGAGGCTTGTGAGGTCTGATTTGAGGCGATCGGTGAAAAGATCGGAGATCCTTTCATGGAGAAACCTCTAATCGGGGTCCAGGTTGTACCGATTCAGATCTTTCTTCGCCATGTGGATGCGCCTCTGCTCCCGCAGCAATCCGGCCTCCCATTGTGTGAGCTCCGGCAAATCCAAGTAACCGAAATCAGCGAGAAAGGAGACGTTGACGGCTAGGGTTTTGGTTTCAGAGGCTATCGTGCTGATAACGTGTTATAAACTAGGGTAAAGAAAGAGGGGAGAATATGAGATTGTATTCAATTGAATTGCTTGTGGAGTATCGGCCAATACAATATATAGGAGTCATATCATTGAGCTCCAAGTATAAGATAAATCTATCTATAAAAGGAAAAACTCTATCTAAGTAAAGTGTATATCTTTGTACATCCACATAATAATATTATAACAGTTGATTCACAATTATCTCATTAAACAATTTAGGCTGAAACCTTAATTGAACCACCATAAGCTGAAAAATTAATCAATGATAAATTTTTGACAAAAATAGCCAAAATACAACTATTCCTTGAAGGCTATTATGTTAGCTAACAGTCTGGTTATGGCATACCGTGGATAGATAATAGCTCGATGTGACAATGATTCCGCAGAGGCTGATTGAGATAATATGTGAAAGAAGCTCAAGTCCTTTGCCTTTTGTATGCAAAGATCTCTCATTAGATCATGAAGCCGAACAACTCTGACTTTTCCTTCACCGTCTATGCCATCGACTTGAACCAAACATCGCTGGATCAACTCATGTAAGAATAACCGACCTACATCCTCAAGTGTCTCCCTCTGAAGGCACTGTTCTGATTTTATAAACCCTTCTGCTATCCATAATAAGATTAACTCTGTGGCATTTATTTGATCATCTTCACAGAAAATGCCCATATAAAGAAAGCATGGTTTCAAGTGATAAGGCAAATCAAAGTAACTCAGTTCCAACATTTCCTTCACAGGGCCATAATCATGGAAACCTTTGTTGTATCTCATTATCCTTGAGCTCATATCATTCTTAACACTCTCCCAATCTTGTATCGTGTTCTTTGTACTCAAGATTCCAGCAACTGCAACGATAGCAAGTGGTAACCCGTTGCATTTTTCTAACATCTCCTTTCCCAACCGTGCAAAGTCTCCACCATCTTCAAAATAACAAATGCCTTGCCAATTCTTGCGAATTATTGTCGAAAATAGTTCCCAACTTTCTCCTTGCGTGAGGCAACGGGCTTTATGGATATATATACCATCTCGAATGGGAAATTTAATAATCTCTTCATTACGAGTAGTAATCAAGACACTACCGCTTCCTCGTCTACAAGATGGAAATATTGCTGGAAATAATTCTTGTAGAGCTTCAATCTTCCACACATCATCAAGAACAATTAAACAAGAATTCCTCTGAAGAAATGCTTGAAGCTTAGAAAGATAGATCAGTGTTTCACCTTTTGGAAGTTGAATTCCAACCTGGACACATATCTCATGCAGGAGTTGAGGAGTGTCCCATTCACAAGATACACAAACCCAAGCACGGCTAGTGAATTGTTCCACGATTTCTTTGTGGTTGTAAAGCTTTTTCGCAAGAGTCGTTTTTCCCGACCCACCCATGCCAACAATTGCCAAAGTAGTCATCATATGCTTACCTTCTCCTCCAACGAATTTCGCAACAAGATTGTTCACATCCTCGTCCAAGCCAACAATGACTTCATCATTAACAATTTGTGGTTGAGTAAAAATCCTTCTCTTGTGGTTGAATTGGGGCAGACAGCTCGGGAGTTGATATCCTTTTGGCCTATCTATGGTCTCTCTCAGGGTATCTTTGAGTTCTTGAACTTGCTCTATCATCCGACGAGTGCGTAAAAGAGGATTTGAGCTAGAGACAAATGCCTTGAATTTCTTTAATATGCTTCCATGGCTTCTATCTTCTGCTTCTTGGTAAAGGGTGTCCAGCAAGTCTTCAATCTGGGGCGCCAGCTCCCTCAAGTGTTGGAGTTGAGTTTGCAACACCTGAGTCATGCTTGCTTGTTGTTCGATCTTATCTACGTCAAGGAAGTAGCTCTCCAGCATCTGCAACTCCTTTCTTAAACTATTAACTGCACTCTTTGTATCCATGGTCAATGATATGAACTCATTTTCCATGTAAACTGCAAATCGCTCAAGGATGAAGTTGAAAGGTTCAAAGCTCATTGTGAATTTGGTGGTTAGTGAAGGAGAGGGAGAAATTTCTTGTGAAGATGTTTTTAGAATGATTTGACAAGCTTAAATTCAATGGTGGGGTATGTGAAAACCATAGTTGTAGACTTTAGTCTCATAGTTCTGGACTTGTCAAGAGTTATCTATTGTTTACATTTTATTGTATTATGAACATAAAGAGTATGATAAGGAGCTTTCAAGAAAAAAATTTCTTTTTGGATTAAGAAAATAAAGAGTATACTATGATAGTTTAAGACTTGGAGTCAAGAGGTATGTCATTTTTAATTGGTAGAAATTTTCACATTTATTAAAAAAAAAATCATGTGAATAGTATAAGTTAAAAATATAAGCTTTGAAGACGGATTACATTCTTTGGAAATTCATGAAATTGTATTTTTTACAAGTTTGAAATTTGGGCATGGACGTTGCTACAATAAAGTTCGCATAGTAAGTTTGAAGCCCTTGTTTTGAAGAGGTACTGTATTGGGGGTTTCGTTTACTGAGATTGATTGAGCATCTTATTGAAGTTTGAAGATTTCCTTGGATGAGATTGATTGGTAAATCCATCTCAATTTTGCTTATTCAGATAGTAAGATGGTGTGTTTTAATTCTTCATCAGCAAATCAGCATTTTCAATAACAGGGTTTGAATTGACAAAATTGATCTGCAGTTGATTCTCCTTTTTCACAAAGATGAAATTTTGAAGGAATTCTCGTTAAAGAGTTGATCGATTCAAAGGAAACTCTCACGAGCAACGATCTCATAACTCTTAATCAGCCCTTGAATTGAAATTAGATACGCAACAGACCTAGAATTTATAGGCTAGAAACAAGAATAATGCAGGAAACAATAAACAAAATTCCAATGACGATCAATAAACTGACCTGACCTCAACGACTCGACGAATCAAGCTTCACAAATGCGCTGGCGATGGGATCGTCCACCTCTTGGTACGAGAAGCTTACCGGAGATCAAAACCACGATTCAATTAAACACCAAATTCATCCCAGCAGTAACCCCAACCCACCCCCAAAAAAACCTAGGTCCCTTTCTACCAAGCAACGCCCTGTCAGCCATCCGATTTCAATAGGAAAGCTCGGGGATTGAAACCAAAAGCATAAAAAAGGGAGAATGGAGGAAGAAGGAATTTGGAACCAAAACGTAGAGTGAAAATCTACCAGTGGCAGAAGTCGATTAAATAGTTTGAGTTGAGCTATTTGAAGTATAGAACAGCTGTACTTATTTATGACATACTGTAGTAACTTAGGAAAATTGTATAAATTCTGAAAACTTGAGATTGAGTTAAGTCGATTTGAATCAAGATTAGAGCATTCATTTAGCAAATGAAAGAATCCCAACTTTCAAGACAAGGTTGAACTACCGGCTCATATATATAATAGTATGTTCGACTTATTTCATAAAAGAATACCATCTTGATTGGTGGTATATTTTGTATTGCTTGACCATTTGATTAAGGGTTCTTCCTTGCTTTCATTAATTGATCTCATGTAGGTTATTCGAGTCGGGGCTCGTATTCAAACTCGTTTAGAAATGAATTACATTTGATTGTCCATTGTTTTTTTTTTTTTTTATTTATTAGGAAAGAATTCGGGTGGACTGGCCCTACCCGGCAGCATGCTTACGGATGAGGTCAAGGAGACCTGGATCATTTTCGATATCGACTCCTCGAGCAGAGCGGCAAAGGTGTGCAACCTTATCCGCCACTCTATTGCCCATACGAGGAATGTGGGAGAACTCTACTTCTCTCACCGTCGATAGCAAGACTTAACGTCAGAAAGGATTATTTCTATCTCCCAAGGGCATTTAGATTTTCCTGTTAAATGGTCCATGATTATCTTACAATCACCTTCAATTTGGATCCTATCTAACTTGAGTCTTAATACTTGATGGACCCCCATTTTGAGGGCAAGAGCCTCTGCTGTAAGCGGATTCTGTTTACCAAGTTGTTGATGGTGAATGGAGAGTGGCCGACCTTCCCAATCCCTAATAACGACACCGGAAGAGCTGTCGCCATTAGAAAGAGAGGAACCATCGAAATTAAGTTTGAACGTGCCCCTTGGAGGCTTGCGCCACTGAATCTTTTTGTGTTTGTTGTTCTTTTTTGAAGACAGCCCCCGATGGGGGTGTATAACCTCCTCGAATTCCGCCTCGGCCGCGAATGTTTTGTTCCAGTTATCTATGTGAGATGTGATCAATTTTATGACCGAATCTTTACGCGGAATAGCGGTCTGTTGAAACAAGTGTTGGTTCCTGATGTACCAAGTCGTCCACCAAGTGAAAGCGAGGTTAGACAGGACCGCAGGTTGTAGACTCTTCCCGAGGGCAGATAGAATGGGTCTGAAATCCCGAGACTGTGCAATTAGACTAGCAATAGTTGATCGGTCTTGGGTTGGAAATTCATGTATTGCTTTGATGAAGTGATATTCCAAAAATAAATGGACCTCGTCCTCGGGTGCCAAATTGCAAAGGGAGCAAGTGGGTGGGACTGCCGAACCCCTACACGCCAGCCTGGAAGCAGTTGGCAGGCCGTTTTGCGCAATCTTCCATAGGAAATTCTTAACATTCGGAGGGATATTAATCTTCCAAATCCAAGCATTAGGATCAGGAGATGGTAGGGATTGGGCTGTTATCAATTTGTAAGCGCTAGCAGTAGTGAACCATCCCTCCCTATCCGGCCACCAGTATAGACGGCCTTGCAGATTCGAAGAAGGAAGAGGGATGTCTAAAATCTCTTGTACTATATTCGTAGGCAAAACCCCATTAAGTTTTTCACTCCACCACTTACCTCCCAAAATATATTCACTGACGGTCTCATCCGGATTGAAAATTTGAGGGCAATCAACTCTAGTCAATAAGGAGGAGGTTGTGATCCAGTTATCTGTCCAGAACTTTATAGTGCATCCATTTCCTACCGACCAAATCAGGCATGCTTTAAAAGTGTCAATTAAGTCGGACAGCTTGGACCATTGCCAGGAGCTAGCCCCGGATCTTTTGTAATCGAAGATACCGGTGGAGCGCAGGTACTTATGTCTGATCACGTACACCCAGATATTTCTAGGCTCGGCCAGAATTTTCCACAGAAGCTTCATCTGGAGAGCGACATTCATATCACTAGATTTACGAATTCCCAATCCCCCAAACTGTTTCGGTTTGCAGATCCTATCCCAACTAATCAGAGGCCTGTATTGGAGGTCCTTATTCCAAAAGAAAGACCGGTTTATATGGTCTAGTTCTTTATGCAAAGCAGCAGGAAGCATAAAATTCATTTAGAAAAAGTCGAATTTGAATCGGACCTAAATCTAAACTCGCATCTTTACCTATAACATAGTTACTTAAGAAAATTGTGTAAATTCTAAAAACTTGATATTGAATCGAACTTTGATTTGAATTAAATTTAAAAGAGTATTCATTTAGTAACAATCCCTAACTACCTAAACTGAGTTTTTTTTTTCAAGTCAAGCTTGAACTACGTGACTCATATAACAATATACTCGGCTCGTTTAGAATAACTTAGGGCTGGAAATCACCCGTGGGTGACCAACTCACCCGACCCACCTGACCCGATTATATGGGTGAAAACCCGAAAAAAAATCGGGTAATGGATGGGTGATGGGTGGGTGAAACGGGTGATGGGTCGGGTGATGGGTGATATGTTTTTCACCCATTACCCGACCCATTACCTGACCCGCTTAACCACCCGCTAACCCACCCGATTATTTTTAAAAAAAATCCTAGTTAAAAAAAAAATATAGCCTAACATAACTACTTATTTTTCTTTTTTCTAATTCTAGCTTATCTATTCTCTAATTGTTTTTGTGCAAAAAAATCTAAAAGAATATAAACTTATTTTATTTAACTCCTCATCACATCTTTTCAAAAAATTATTTTATCTGTTTTGCTTACGCTACTAGAATGTTAGCAATTTCGCTCATTTCAACGACTTAGCATTTAGTGTGTTAAGCAACTGACTAAAATTCATCTCATTTGATTTGATATTAAACTTTTAATGCTAACTTTTTAATATGAGGATAGTGATATAATGTATGAATAAACCTTTTATACAATTAATAAGATTTCCACGTTGACGTAGTTTGTGAAATTATCAAATATGATCGATTTCTAAGTATGTCTTATGACTTTTTTTTTTAATTTACTTCACCCGATTACCCACCCAACCCACCCGACAGATCGGGTGAAATATTAGATGGACAGGTAATGGGTCGGGTGAAATTTTTTTATGACGGGTCGAGTGGAAAAATGGCTCCACCCATCCATCACCCGACCCATTTCCACCCCTAGAATAACCGCTTAATTGCCTTGGTGATATATTTGACAAAGCCCTACATATGCAGATTGTATTGATTGACCATTTCATTGACCTGAAAGATGTGAACAAAAGAAGCCTACTAAACTTGTTTTCTTTAGCAGCTTCAGTGGTTGCAGCTTAATGGCCTAACTGTCTGTTCTAGTGGACTGGACATTGCCAAAAGATGACCTGCTTCTTCTAGTTTTTACCAATGCCAAGAGTGGCACATCTCTTTTGAACAGGCCGAGCCACGCAACAAACCCGACAATTTTGTAGGCCAACCGATGCAAGTAGTAGACCACACCAGGTTTCAACCAAAACATTGTATTCACTATTCAGTACTAAGCCTTGGCTGCCTTGATAATGTAGGATATACAGTCTGATATGAGATCATGGGTCCATTCCGAATTCCGATAGTCTAAGAGAAAAAACTAAACCAAAAAATTCACTTCAAAGTTCAAAGGCTTGAAGCTTTTAGACTGGACAAATGTTCAGGTCTCTGTACACCATAACCATTGCTCAATGCAGCTTATAAGTGGATCCGAGCTTGTCTTCAATCATATGCGGGTTCATCTGCAACACCAAAGGGTATTTACGTTTTAGGGTATAGATTGATCCTCATTTATCTTGATATACACATTTGAATATTAACCAAACAGCAATGAAAATGGCATTACCACCACCATCATCGTTGTCATTGAAATCATCCTCATCGTCATCAAAATCCACATTCTGCAAACACAGACAGGGTCATGAGTGTAATCCCTCTTTCTTACCGTGGAGAAAAGAAAACAAGCAAGAGAGGAAGGAAATAGATGATAAGCACCTGCTCATAATCACCCTCATTACTGAACTCATCATCGTCCTCTTCGCCATCGTTTTCTTCCTCGTCGTCTTCATCCTTTTGATCCCCATCCTCTTCCTGGAAAGGAGAGGATATCAGACGATCTGATGAATGACATTCAGTTTCAACAACTACTGTTAAATGAACATAAAACAGCTCAAGAAATATCTTACTTTAGCCCTTCTCTCAAGCGCCTCATACATAGCCAATTTCTTGTCATCTGTCAAGAAACAAGCCGATTCATAAGAACAAGCATCTTAAAAATTGATCAAGTATGTTTAAATAGGGGGAATGAAACGTACCTATAACAGCTTGCCACTTCACCCTCCTCCGTTTATCAGGTGGTTTCATTCCTGCAATATAACTCATTTGTAATCCTCAAGAGAAATGAAAGCTTGAAATCTCCGAGAAAGGTAGATTACTAACCTTGTAGCAGCTCTTGCGGAAAATAACCACGCTGAAGCTTCATATAATCAGAAAGAGATCCTCGTTGCCTCTTATTTCTGGGCTTCAACGAGTCGGAATATCTCTCAATATCATGACTTTGGCTGTCTGAGATACAAATGAAAATGAATAGGCAAGCAACTGATCTGCTTCCCGAGCAGATTCTCAACTATAAATCATCAGCCCCAAATAAACAAGATAATAGATTTTGTTATCCTTTGCCAAAGAACAACAGATCGAATTCTAAATGCTAAAATAACAAATACAATTCAGTTGATGTTCTTGAGCGCCTATGAGGTTAAATTTTGTTATCCTTTGCCAAATTAAGACCTCTACACTCTTAACTACTATCCGAATTCGGGACGAATACTCGAGAACACATCAAATTAGACTTGCTGGAAAAATCAGAACATAAGAAACACATAATACCCAACAAGAGAGAGAGACTCATTCCCACTTGCACAACAACATCATCATCAACCAATGTATCCTATCCATACCCCGAACAAATCGAGATAAGTGTCTGAATAAAGCACAAAAAATGCAACACAATATACCTTGTGAGGCTGAATCCTCAACAAAGTAGGGTGAGTTTTCAAAATAACTTTGCAGTTTGTAGTTCCACCTAAAAAAATCCTCATCCCGAGTCACATTCGTTCTGTCAGGCAATGCAACATCCGCCTACCATAAACAAAGAAACTCAATTTATAACTATGGATTTGGTGATCTAATTGAATGCTGGATTTTACAGATGTGGAATTGAAAACAGAAGTCACAGTCACTTACAGGGAATAACAGGAAAGGCTCTTCCTTGCTGTGGAAGCCACGGGCAAACCCTCCTCGCCCTCTTCCCCGCCCCCTGAAGGCCATCTTCATGACACAAACACAAAATTGATATGATCATTTGAACAATTGGAGAGCAGTTGGTATCACTCAAGTGTCAATTACTTCAAGTATCGGGATCAGGGACAATAACGAACTCTATAGAATGAGTAATCATTCGTTGAATTAGCGGTAACCCCTATGAATTTCCGTCGTTACGGAAACGTCAAACCGAAATCGATTCAAAAAGAGGTCGAAGGAGAGGGAGAAGAACGACTTACAGGGAATAAGCGAACAGCAGAAGAACGACAAGGGTCTCTCCTCTCTGGATTCTGAGAGAAGAGGATCGGAAGATCAGGGCAAGGGTTTGCTAATAGATGGATACAGCCCAAACAAATATCCCACATTTGGCCCAATTTTGAATCAACCCACACCAAAGTACCAAACTACTCATAAGCAATCAACCCATTATATCAAAACGATCTTCACAATATTGTGTGATAGAGATGAAATCAGGAGTCAAACAATTTTGATTGAACTCACAAAAGGAAATACTGAAATGCAAAATCTCAGCCTCTCAGGCAGTGTTATAGAAATCACGTCTCATCTGGGCGCTAGGTGGGAGGGTACTGGAATTTTTAAGCTTAGGCCGCCTTCTAGGCGAAAATCCGTCTATGCACCGCCTAGCCCTACCTAAGCGCCGTCTAGATTCCGCCTAGTCTCGTCTAAGCGCCGCCTAGGCCCGTCTAGTCCAACGATTATTCAATTTTAGCTTCTATGCATATTTTTTTTTATTAGGTTAGCTTCTAGCCATATAATTAGTCAACTTAGGGATTTTTTATCCCCTAAGTCAGGATGGATTTGCCATTGAGTCGAACCTATTGTTTTAGATTTTAGAAGGTTTAGAGTCACCCTTCGGATGCGTACTTTTTGCGTTTATTTACTTTAGTGTTAGTTAAGCACCACAAATTTGGGTTTATGAGTGATATTATGAATTGTTATTACATTATATGAGTTATTGACATATGGTATGCGTTAAAATATAAGGAATAACCAAGTATGTTCTAAGTCTGCCTAGGCACCCGCCTTGCCGCCTAGCGGCTTTTAAAACATTGCTCTCAGGGAACCAAAGGTATCCATTAAGTAGGATTGTTATTCGAGTCAAACGAGCCAGGTATTGTTGATTCATATTCTGCTAGAAATGAGCCAAGCTCAAGCTGAACCTAAATTAAAACTCGATCTTAAAAATGTCTTCATACTCGGCTCGTTTAGGAAATAAACGAGCTCGAGTCGAGCTTTTATCGAGTCGAGCTTCGGCTCATATAACAACCCTACCATTAAGCCAGTAGAGAGGATCACTCCAACTGGCGAGAGCAACAGGCCTACAAGGCAAATGCCTTTTACAATGATCTCTCGGGATAAACTCCCCTACGGTAATCATATACTCCCTCCATTCTAAAATATAAGACTTTTACTATTAACGCACGTTTTCTTAGGAGAATAAAAACTATATAAAATATCAATTTTTTTTATAAATTTTTTTTATAATCTCATATTTCTTACTAATAAGTATGAGATTATTAAAAAAAAAAAAAAAAATTGATATTTTATATAGTTTTTATCATCCTAAAAATACGTGCTTAAATAGTAAAAGTCTTATATTTTAGAACGGAGGGAGTATATCATTGTCATATATAACTACAAGACAGACATTTCCTCTAACTGCCTAATGACACTTTACCATTTTATACCTTATATTTGCAGTCCTAAAAATGTGTCTTTTAGTGCTTCAATAAGGATCATTCATTGTCCTTTGAATCTGCAGCCATGAACAAACATCTTGAGGGATTTCTTGTGCATTTGCACCTGAATTAACTACACCACAGCTGTGACTCAGAGTCCTCGCAGGCATGTAGCACAATCAACAATTCCAATTCTTTCATGGAATGTCTTCCATCAAACTCAAGCGAGCTTGCTAGGCTGCTGCTAATGTTTTCAAGTTGGAAAAAGTGTCAAAGGCTATCTTCAAAATTTTTGGAGATAATGATGGAGGGAATATGTTGGATAAGATGGAAATCTTCTCCTCCACCACTACTGTCACTCTCAGTTGTGCCTTTCGAAGGTTGTTGAAGCCTTATGCAAAGGCTGTTGGAGATGGCAAAAGCTTTAAATCATTGAAGAGAATAGATGTAACTTGCTCCTGTTGGAATCTTTTCCAGTTGATAGCAATGCACAATTAGGAACCTCTTGAGTTGTGGCAAGGCACCTTCTTGTATTTTGCATTCCTTCAAATTGGGCAAATCCCTTAGTCTAAGCTCTTGTAGTTGTGGAAGTCCTGTGAAAGTTAATCTGGACCCAATGTACGACTCCTCTCTTAGGGAAAGAAACCTGAGCTGTCCAAGTTGAGCTAGAGCTACCTCCAGATATTCCTCATTTTCAATCTGGCTAAAAGCCAAGTGCAAACTCAAAAGGTTTGGAGGAAAAAAGAAAGGCAATTGTTTTCTTGCCTTTCCCCACAACACAAGACTCTTCATGACTCGACAATGTGTGAGTGTTAAATTGTCGAAATCATATTCCAACATTGAGTCCTCCTTAAGATAAAGGTACAGGGTATGCAAGTGGTTGGATGGATTGCTGACAAATCCATTTACAGCTTCCAGTTGAGATTGATTGTGTATCCCTCTCAGTTTCAATTCTCTCAGACCAACCCAGACAGTCCGTAGTTCATTAGTCAACCATTTTCCAGCTGGTGACTCCAAACTTTGCAGGTTTCTGGACTTATTCACCCCTAAGACTGAATTTGGAATTGCACCACAGGTTAAACAAAGATGTCTAAGATGCTCCATGTTACAGAACATGTTATTCTTCACCTCCGCACCATCCCCACTATATATGAATGTCAACAAGTTTCTTAATCTTCTTATAGATTCTGGAATTGTGCCACTGCACCATTGGATTTTCAAGTACCTTAAGAGAATCAAGCTTCCTATATGCTCTGCTGAGTCACTTAACTCAACCTTTTGGAGAACCAAAACTCTAAGCAGCTTCATGTTTGCATATGGCAACTGGACATTTGTTACTGCTATACCACGATCTCCTAAACAAATAAGGGACCTGAGATACCGATTGAAAGTTGGAATTGACTTCCTGCGTGAATCAGAACCCAAAAAAAATTCATTAGAAGACACCAACCTAAAACCAATTGGCATTTGGTATTAGATAAAGGAAGTACTTTATAAGACAATTTATAAGACATAATAGATTGATTAACAAGCACTTTATAAGACAATTTTATTAAGCAAGTAAAACAAAACATTACTTTGAATATTGAAAAAGAAATGTAGTGCACACTGAGCCATCATAAACTAAAACATTGTTCAATGATAAAATTTAACAAAAATAATCAGCAAATAATTATTCTTTAAAAGTTATTTTGTTAGCTAAGATTGATGCTTATGGCATACCGTAGAAAGATAATAGATCGATGTGACATTGATCCAGCGGAGGTTGAGACTGATGCTGATCGAGATGATATGTGAAAGAAGTTCAAGTCCTTAGCTTTCTCTATGCAAAGATCTCTCAATAGATCATGAATCCGAATTGCACTAACTTTTCCTTCACTATCCGTGTCATCAACTTGGACCAAACATCTCTGGATCAAATCATGTAAAAATAACCTACCTACTTCCTCAAGTGACTCACTCTCAAGGCACTGTTCTGATTTTATAAAACCTTCTGCTATCCATAATAAGATTAACTCTGTGGCATTTATTTGACCATCTTCACAGAAAATGCCCAAATAAAGAAAGCATGGCTTCAAGTGATAAGGCAAATCAAAGTAACTCAGTTCCAACATTTCCTTCACAGGGCCATAATCATGGAAACCTTTGTTGTATCTCATTATCCTTGAGCTCACATCATTCTTAACACTCTCCCATTCTTGTAGCGTGTTCTTTGTACTCACGATTCCAGCAACTGCAACAATAGCAAGTGGTAACCCGTTGCATTTTGCTAACATCTCCTTTCCCAACTGTGCAAAGTCTCCATCATCCTCAAACTTACAAATGCCCTGCCAATTCTTGCGAATTATTGTGGAAAATAGATCCCAACTTTCTCCTTGCGTGAGGCAACGAGCTCTATGGATATGAATTCCATCTCGAATGGGAAACTTAATAATCTCTTCATTACGAGTAGTAATCAAGACACTACCGCTCCCCATTCTACAAGATGGAAATATGGTTGAAAATAATTCCTGCAGAGCTTCCATCTTCCACACGTCATCGAGAACAATTAAACATGAATTCCTCTCAAGAAATGCTTGAAGCTTAGAAACATAGATCAGTGTTTCACCTTTTGGAAGTTGAATTCCAACCTGCACACATATCTCATGTAGGAGGTGAGGAGTGTCCCATTCACAAGATACACAAACCCAAGCACGACTAGTGAATCGTTCCACAATTTCTTTGTGGCTGTAAAGCTTTTTCGCAAGAGTCGTTTTTCCCAACCCACCCATGCCAACAATTGCCAAAGTAGTAATGATATGTTTACCTCCTGCTCCAATGAATTTCGCAACAAGACTTTTCACATCCTCGTCCAAGCCAACAATGACTTCATCATTAACAATTTGTGGTTGAGTCAAAATCCTTCTCTTGTGGTTGACTTGGGAGAGATAGCTCGGGAGTTGATATCCTTTTGGCCTATCAATGGTCTCTTTGAGGATATCTTTGAGTTCTCGAACCTGCTCTATCATTTGACGTGTGCGTAAAAGAGGATTTGAGCCAGAGACAAATGCCTTCAATTTCTTTAATATGCTTCCATGGCTTCTATCTTCTGCTTCTTGGTAAAGGGTGTCCAACAAGTCTTCAATCTGGGGGACAAGCTCCCTCAAGTGTTGGAGTTGAGTTTGCAACACCTGAGTCATGCTTGCTTGTTGTTCAATCTTATCTACATCAAGGAAGTAGCTCTCCATCATCTGCAACTCCTTTCTTAAACTATTGACTGCACTCTTTGTATCAATAGTCAATGATATGAACTCATTTTCCATGTAAACTGCAAATCGCTCAAGGATGAAGTTGAAAGGTTCGAAGTTCATTGTGAATTTTGTGGCTACTGAAGGAGAGGGGGATAGTTCTTAGGGTGATTTCTTTAAAATGATTGATAAGGTTAAATTCAATGGTGCTCGTGGTCTGGTGGGGATGTTGAGACAAAAAAGGGGTTGATGTTATGAACCAAAATGAAGATAAGTCAATGGTGGGGTAGGTGAAAATCAAAGCTGTACACTTGTAGTCAAGAGTTATGAAAAGGTATGATTATGGAAATCCATGACATAAAATAGAACCTGATGAATTACCAAATGAGGGATGAAACCCCACATTAATTAGACATTCAACCTTCCCACATCAAGGTCTGAAAATCTCTCTCAGTCATCGAAAGTTAAGGAGGATCGAAATACACTTAACCTGTTCATCCATGTGGCCAACATATCTCTTGCTCACTGACAGTAGATAGCTTGATCTATCTGCGGTGGAATTTGCTTTATTTCAGCCCCTAGCTCCTGCTCAAAATAGAATGGAAAAAGATCACTTAACAAAAAAATATTGTGTATAACTGTATATAGATGGGCTGGTACTCAAGGGTTAAAGCAATCTTTGTAGGTGATCAAAGTTATAGCTATACAATGGTGTCCATACCTCTCAGATTGACCAACTTACATTGGACAACAATCACATATTGAGAACAGACAAGTACTATATAGAGGGCAGTTGGCAGATAAGATCAATGCTCAATTGTTCAACATACCGAGTGAAGATACGTCTCTGCGTTCTTAGGGAAATCAAAATTAATAACAATGACAGCTTGAATGTCTCTTCCCCTAGCTAGTAAACAGATCAGCATGAAGAATCAAAACTTTGAGATTTCCACACAGTACATTGTGGTTCACATACGCAGAAAGCAAACAGAATGAATCAAATATGGCAACATGCCATGACAAATTCACAACAATGCAGAGACATAATGTATACAAATTTCAAACATTTTATTTTCTCAACCTATTCCAAAAATAAAGGCGAAATCTAAATAATTACCGACCTCACCTGTACCAAATTGGAACACAACAAAAAGCATACCCATGGTAGTAGAAAATAAACCAAAGGAGGCATTCGACACAGGAAAAGTTGTGGAAAGTAACCTTTACACAAGTACTGTTTACTTGTAGAGAGGAATGCAAATTTATCACATCATTCTAATAGTAATGGTGAATCTGTAAACGACAGGAATTGCAGAATATTCTAGACATTCAGAACAATCCCATTGGGGTTCCGAAAGAAAAAACAATGGAACATTTGACCCATAAGGACAATATGAAACTTACCGGTGCAGACAAGATACCTGCAAGCACCATTATGGAACGATGATCTTGCAGCATCTTTGCATGAATATAGAAACAAGAATAGCCAAGCTCTGATATCTTCTTGGCTAGCAGCTCAAACTCAGTTCATGGAATTGCAAAATATGATGTACTGGTTTATCTGAAGCTGAAAAAATACAACAAAAGATTTGATTTTACTTTAAATTGATCTGTTCTGTGATCCAAAGAAAAAGCATCATGTGTACAAAAACGTTAAGGTCAAACCTTTGAGAAAAGTGTGTTCAAACAGTGGAGTTTTTGCCGCTCTTTGACAAAGGCATAAAACTGTCTTATCCCCTTCAAGGTTAGCTCATCCATGAGGTTAATGACATAGAGATTCTGTAGGTAAAGCCTTTTTGGCTAAATCCAGTAATCTCCCTTCGGTTGCTACAAGTAAATGGATGGGTTGATGGAGCCTTATTATATCATCCTTGAGAAGTTCGATCAGTAGTAACCAGGACTTGAATTTTCAAGTGTTTTCCAAGCACCTTGCAAACTTGAGATGTTTGAAGTGCCAATTCTCTCGCTGGGACAATTATAACAACTGCACACAAATAGAGAAGTTAAGTGAAAGCCTTCACTAATCTGACTTTCAATTGGATGTTTATACAAGAACGGGGCAATCAAGGTTCAAGAGTAGAGTTGTTTCAATAGTAAAATTACTAGAGAATAAATTCCTGTGAATCACACACTAAATAGCATTGAGGCCAAGACAGGACAATAACATACAGAGGATTAAACAGCATCATTCAAAACCATAACAAACCACGAGATTCCTGATCACATGGAACCTTCATCCTGTGGAAACATCAAAACAAGGCTGCGCTACATAATAGAAAATAAGACGACAAATTCATGCTGGGGACTTTTTAAAGACTAACAACTAGCCACTTTTTTAATCTTCTAGCACACATGTTCACATTAGAGCATCCAAAATCTGGGAAAACTGAAAGAAGCAGTTAACTTACATACCCTTGTATGAAATTTTTCTGTTGGTCATTTTTTTACAAGGCAGGAATGCAGAAGTAGCTGTCTTCCCAGTTCCATTTTTCGCTCTGGCAAGAATGTCACTTCCAGTGAGTGCTATTGGGATACTCTCTTCCTGTATTGGAGACGGCCTTTCTAATCCCTTCTGATATGTTTCCATAAAAAGCTCACGCTTAAGAAAGTAGTCTTCAAATTCATTTCCTTTCGTGGCTATCACATCCTAAAAGTCAAAACAAAAAGATAAATCAGTAGCAGAATATATGATGTAAAATCCTACCCATTATTGATAATGTAATTAACAGAAAGTTAAAGGTGCAAAATAAAAGGGAACAATCATACTGCCAAAACAAGATATGGAAAAGAAGTGTCCAAGAAAATTGATCTAAAAGCAAAATCAGGTGACTCCAGTGAGGTCTAGTTGCCAATAACTTCATTTCACTACTACCCTTTCCAACCATCTCTGTCTATAATGGAATGGATCACCTAACAATTCATGAATCCATGAATCATGGATTATGATCTAACATTTGAGGAATTTCATGACCTGACATTTGAGCAGAAAGGGAGCAAAGTTCATCAATTGTTTCATTCATCTTGATCACCTATTTGCACAGACAGATGGAGACAGAAAACTAGTTACATCAGTCTTGATTCTTTGTATGCACATCCAGGAGATCTAACATGCACCTAATCTCCTATATATCAGTGCTATTACTGCTATATGATCTAACAAGCTCTATCTGCAAGCATTTGAATATGTCTTTCTTCTAGCTCAGCATAATGCTCAAGCATCCGTGCATAAGCATCCATTGCACGTTGCAATGCTTCCTTCAGCTCTTCGGAGCCTTTCTTTTCAGATTCAAGTTCAGCTCTTAGTTCTTCAGCAAGAGAGATCCACCTGCTCTCAGCTCTCAGACTTCTCAGTCCTTCAGCAAGTTCAGCTGCCTGCACAAATATACATTGTGAAGAAATATAAGATGCTGAAGATAAAAAGGTAGCAAACGCACACACGATTCATCTTATTAATGGTGTCATACTTTGGGAACTTGAATTCTAGATTTTTCATTTGACATTGATCCATCAACTGGAACCAATTGAATGCTCGACTCCTCATCCATTCCTTGACCCTCTCTTGGAAAAGTAGTGCTCTTAAAACAACGGTATGGTGCCTTATCTTCATCTGACAAGCCAGTATCTTCAGGCAGTGTCTGCACTCCAACGTCAACCTTTTCAACTGGCAATTTTTTTTTTTTGTATCTGGAGGGCTGTAGGAAAATTGGACAGGTGACCACCTCAAGGATGGACTATCAAGAACAACCTGTTCCTGTAGCATACAGAGAGAATGATTATCAATTTATCTCCCCAAACACTAACAGGAACCCTAGACCTACCCTTGCTGAATCAAATTTCTAAACTCAGTAACTAAAATGATAATTCTCTGGCAGATTATTCACAATCACATCCGATTCAGGTTCCCAATTTTTTAAACGACACAAACGAAATTTCGAATCACACAATTAGCCTCACCTTGACTTCCGAATCAGAAGAACAAGGCAAAGCATTCGGTAACACGTTCTCCTTCAGGAATCCCCGCTGCTTCCGATTGGATCGCTTCTTCCGCGAGCTAGGGTTTGGAGACGCGAGAATCTCCGACGACAGATGTGCCTGCTTCATCACTGGAGATCTTCGGAGCATCATCTTTTCGTGCGAAAACTGTACAGATTGACAAGAAATAAGCTAATATCTACCAAGAAGCTCGGATTTCGTAGCGAGACGGTGGATTATTGACAAAAATCCAGCCCCTATTGCTCGAAATCAAGGAATTGTGCAGAACTCCATTGATGGAGGGAAAAAAGCTTCGGGGCGAAAACTCAATGTGTGTTTCTGCGAATTTACAAAATTTATAACTTGGGCTTATACATAATTCATTACACATGATATGGCCCAATAAAAAAACAGGCCCAATATATCTAATGTTTGAGACTGTATAGTCTGTATTTGTTATCAGCTATGTCTGAACTTAAATCTTTTGACGAAAATATAGTGTCTCATCCCACTAGACCACCAGAAGGTTGGTTAGCGATGGAGGTGATAATCGGGTGAGTCAAACCGGGTTTAGGTAATATGAAGTATCAATTTGAGTTCGGTCAGTATGTATTTGGGTCGGGTTGGGTCGAGTCGGGTAAATTCAAGTCAAAATGGATTTCGAATTGAATCGAGTCGGGTGATCAATCGAGTCGAGTAACTTTAAGTCAAAATAATGGCAATTTAAATTCTTATCTTATAAAAATATAAATATTTTACCATACTTCGTATATGTAACTAAAAAAATAACGAAAGATGACATTATTATGAAAAAAATACGTTGAAAATTCAGCACTTTTGAAACATTTCAGATTAAAATGCATTCACTATTATAAAACTTCAGAATAGCGAGAGACGAAGAGAAGAGAAACTGATGTCTTCATTAGGGTTCCAAAGGACCCTTTATATAGAGATTACACACCTTGGGCCCCAAGTCTAACTAGGGTTTCCCATGTATATCCACATACAATAATAATAATATTATAACACTCCCCCTTGGATATACATTACTAATATTACAAAATTGTCATATTAAAAACCTCGCCTAGAAAACCCAGTGGGACCAAAACTAGGACCAATGAAAAATACAAATGACATAAGATACGCTTTGATGATACTGGCTCGTTAAAAACCTTATCAGGAAAACCCAGTGGAACAAAACCTGATCGAAGGAAAAAAGAGTGCAGTGCGTGTATACTCCCCCTAAATTTAACATCCTTCTCGAAGTCTTCTTATTTTCTTAATGTCGTCGTCTTCATGAGCTTATAGACGAATCTCAACATTGTCTTTGATGTGTATAAGCTGGAATGTCTTCATGATTGACTTTGACGCGCTTGACTTCCATGTATTGGTGTTGAGCTGCCTTGGATGCATGAGTATAAGGTACTTCAGGACCTAATATGCTTTTCATTGTTGATCTGGGGGATTTGATGTATTAAATGATGCTTAAGTTGCCTCGTTAAAAACCTTACCTTGGAAAAACCCAGTGGGATAAAAACCAAGATTAAGGAAAAGAGTACAACTTTGTATGGTACTTCGGGGCCTAATAAAATGTCACCACTTCCACAATTATAGGTAATTCAGGTACTCTAATAAGGATCTTTAACCAACTGCACGTGACAGGACTTTGATTTATATGGGTATGCACCTACAATGTCCGTCATTTACATTTGGAGTCAAAATTATACTCACTCCTGGTGAATTCATTCTTATGTAACCTTTAATAGGTTTTTGTGCAATTAATTTGGCTTTATATTTTCATTTGTACGAACACCCACTTAAAACCAATTGATACTACACTTTTCAATGTTGGAGCTACATGTCCAATAACTTCATGCTTAAATAATCCATCTTTGCATGAATTGTTTCTTTCTAGAATTTAGGATATACAATGTATCCTTATGAGGGGAGTTGTCTCGTTAAAAACCTTGCTTTGGAAAAACCCAAATGGGACAAAAACCAAAGTTAAGGAAAAGAGTACAACTTTTCTCCCCCTCAATTTAGCATATATATAAATCATCAATTTTATAAAGATATGGTACTTCTGGACTTAATATCATTTCACAATCTAATCAAAGATGAAAAGATCATTTGTCTTCATATTGTAATATATCTCTTTGTATACACTTGAACTACAAGTCGATATATTTTTAGAGCTTTCAACTAATTTCCAACTAATCCTCTGCTTATTGGATATCTTATTAATTGTTCAATAAACCAACCGCATTACGCTCTTAGCGTTTTGTAAGCTCGAATTATTCTTATCAAGCACTTCAAGTGCAAACTTAGATATGTGTCATCAACGATAATCAAGGATCTGATCTTTTCAAGACAACTAATAATCAATTCTAACACTGTCAACGTTCATGAAATCTCTTCAGGAGTTTTATACTAGTGGACATATCACCATTGTTTGAAGTTACTACTAGAACTTCGATCTAAATCGTGCTAGTGCATTATTTGTTGTAAATGTGACTTTTGTCGCCATCTTTTCATTTACTAATGCCTTTACTAGCTTGTTAGATATATAGTTTATTGAACTTCTGGTTCCATTCTAGTTCATGCAACATATTACTTCTTTATGTCCTTTTCCTCCCCCCCCCCCCTAAATATCGAGTATTTTATCATCCGTGATAAACTCTAGGTATTTGATCATCTATGGGGACCCAATCCTCCATATACATCATCTTTCTTGGTTTACAACAACTTAGTGTAATCTGGGGAGATTTCGGTACCTATACCGAACATTTAAAAAACTTGTAAATATAAAACTCTCTCCTGGAGATAAATTACAAAGGGGAATTTATTCTATTGTTGACCGAAATCGAATCAATCTCTTGATGTTCATGCCTGCTTGTTAGCTATTATTGACAACTCTACTGGGTCATTCTATGCATTAGCATTACCCTAAACGATAATCTCATAAGTAACGACTTCACTTGGTCGATTTAATCGTCAGCTTCTCAATGTTCATTTATCCAACATATCAATTTCATTGATAGCATTTCCATATTACATCTATATTGCCAATATGGGTAATCTATTTATTATATATCGGATCTTCTTTTGACATCCTCGCCTAGAGGAAAAACCACTGCTTCCGGCAATTATCGTCATTCACGATCCCAATTTATCTATCATCACTCCTTCCCTTTAGAGTGTTTTAACGCTCTTCTAGAGCCATCTTCCCATATGAATTTATTTCTTAATTATATCAACAGTCCTTCGAGGACTAACTTTGATGCTCTTCTGGAGATGTGTATATGGTTTAATTATGCCAAGTAATGACTTTATACAAATACGCATTAGTTATTTCATCCTGAAAACTTCAGGTTTTCCATATCATCAGATACCAATCTCTAAACAATTCTAATATTTTTATACGATGATCCATTCACAGTTTGGGAGATTACAAATCCAATAGGTAAACCATCATCTTTGACTTGTTCTTCCACATTCTCCTTGATGTGGGAGTCGACTCATACATGATTAACTATAATCATTTTCAAAATTATGACTGGTATCCTAACAACGATTGCGCGCACCGTATCCTCTTTATGTCCTCTTCTAGAGGTAACAATATATATTGCATCTGGCAATAAGAGAGCTTGTTATGAACCATAGGTCATTTAGCTAGCTATTTATTTGAGTTCTACCATACCCAAGTAGATTAAGAACAAGATCCCAAAATAAAGAGTACGCGTCTTCGGGCTCTCAAGAATAAATTTATCAATTTCACACAATTTAACAAGGATTTGCTTCAAACTCTTCTCCTAAATCATCATTAGTTGAATAAAATTGACATCATCTACCCATAATGGTTTCTTCAAGAAACATTTCCAATGCATATACATATACATAAAATGCAAATCAAACCAAATAGATAAATAAAACATAGATTTCATGTAGCTTCAAGTAGCCAAATTATACTAATAACAAACCAAATACGACCAAGTTTGCAGAATCAAAGGTGTTGGATCATCTAGGCTCCTTCGTTGATAATCTTTCATATGTAGAGATAAGTTTATCTACTTCAAGAGATAACTTTTATTAACACAAACAATATATATAATCATTATCAATATAAAACCACATATGTTTACCACATACCAACTCTTAACAAGTTGTTTCTTCTAGAAACACTTTGAGTTTTGTGCAAAAGTAAATTAAAATAAATGAACTACACATAATTAAAATTTATTCGGCCACTTCGGGTAGATATCAATTCAGATATTTATCACTTGTTTCAATAAACACTGTCATTCACAAATACTGTAGGTTCAATAACTATCTCAAATTTCAATTTCAATAATTTCATCATCATCTATGAGAGAAAATGTCTTTTCTTATTTGCATTCAGTTACTTTGGGGGATATAATACAAATCAACTTCATGATACATAAATAATGTCAACTTCTGGTGACCAGGAAACAAACAAGTTTAACCACTTCAGGAGTTTATATTTCACCTTCTATGAAACAAATCATATATGAAATAATTTACAAGTACAAGATGGAATCAACAATATCATCTTAGCTCATTACTACAAAGATGAGGCTAATATTTTAATCGATGCATGATGACGTTATTTATTTATCAACTTATCAATGTATCAATTCATTTAGATATCATTTATCATGTATCCGTCCAATATATGGTCAATTTACCCAATAACCATATCTATATGCATCATCAACCCCCAATCGTACATGATTTATCAATGCTCTAAATTCTTATAAATCAAAGTATATTAGCACTATGACATGATTTATGATATAAAATCTACATGTGCAATCAATAACGTCATTTGGCAATTAGCAAGAGCACAAAAATCATAACTCAAATATATGATGTTTAGGCTTACCCGAGCGCAAGCTCGATCGCATATATCAATATTGAGAAATCGGTCCAACTCCATCCCGAGCCTTAAAGTTGAGCCTAACACAAATAGGCCCACTACCGAGTAGAATTCAATCTTCTAAGGTTCAGCTCCTTTTACCATGATATCCTAGTGTGGATCCGTGGACAAACCACTCGCATGACACCACCCATCACCAAATCAAAATATTAAGAAATTATGTACCATGCCTTAAACCCTTTGAAATTCTAATTGACCAATTTAATTAATCAAGCAAGGAAAGTCAACGTACCTCTTATGTGAGCAACACGTACATAATCACACTCCGAAAACATATTTACAATATTATCAAAATGTTTTATTTTGATTAACTTTCCAATTGGCGATAATCTATCTTTATTCACTATCTACTCCGAGAGGTATGACTTTTCATCTACTTCAGGAGATGATGATAAAAATATAATATACAAATAAAACAAAACAAAATAATAATCATTACTCTTGCTACATGGATGATATTTATTGTTTCATCACTACGGGGATGAAATTTATCAATCATGTCAAGTGATTTATAATATTAATTTCTTTACTTTTATCCACTTCAGGGAATACATGGGATTTGTAATTAATTTATTCGCTTCAGGGATATATATACCTCTTTATCCGCTTTAAGGGATAGATTCTTGAGATTATATATTTTATGTCCACTTCCAGGGATATAATGGTATATTTCGTAATATACAAACGGAAATGATACAAGTAGATTTGGTCATGATATATGTAACTAAAAGTAAACATCCAAGTATGAACCAAAACCAAATTAAAGATATCGCACAAGCCGCATATGCCAAAGAATTTACAATCTCAATATAATCAAAGATACGTGCAATCTGGATCGGTCGGGATTGCAAATCTATTATCTACTATACTCCGTGTATATTACATATATAAATATATCTATATTTATTCATTTACTTTAGGTGGGATAGTTGTAAATAGAACACTCAGTAATATATAACGTTGATAAAAACAAATCCAAACGAAACACTCAATATACTATATTAAAAATAAATTAACAAATATATATTTAATCGGGAGAAATTGATTACCTCGATCTTTAGAGCAAACTTAATTTTAAAAGGGCTAATTTGCAATTCTCAATCCTTTAAATTTAGGAGAGGTGAGGTGGCACATTGGCAAAACAAAGCCTCGATGGGAGTAAGAACTCAATATTGAAAGCAAAGATTAATATGATGCTCATCACCGGTATAAGAATGTGATATACGTGCAGAAACTAGGTAAAGATAAAAGCTTTATTGAAATCCATGAAAGAATACCTAATCTCTATGAGCGCAATTTTAATTACGGTGATCATATGTAGGACAAAGACTAATTTATTGTGATGATATACGATGATGGAATCAGAGAAATCACTACGCCAAACAGCCACTCAAGAGACGAACAAAGTCGTCGCCTGAGAGCATAAACCGTCGCTATAACATTGAAGAGACAGACGTCCGTCGCCTGAAGGGTTGTCGCATGGACGTCGTCCCTTCAGTTAGAGGGCGACAGAATGACTAAGTTCGTCGCTTCAGTTACATCCAAGCGATGAACTATTGTCGTCTATTGGGCATAACGTTGACCTTTTGGGAAGGCTTTCTCTGGTGACCAGGCGACAGCCTCCTCCGTCGCTTCAGTTCTAAATTTTCAGGCGACGAACTGTTTGTTCGTCTCTTGGATGTGTTTTGTAAATTTTGATTTGTGCTGACACAACGAAACGAAGTTCCCTTTCTCCGTCCCTTGAATGATTTTCTTTTAAAAGCCTAAAATGGAATCTATATATTATTCCCATCTGTACACGCACCATGCTCATTCATAGAGTAGAGCCTACATAACCAATATATAACAATACCCAATTCAAGTTTAATATCATTACATTCACAACAAAACTTGTGTGAACACATAACCTGCACTTTACATTCACAACCTTCAGAACACCACCCACAAAATACACAAGACAATATCACATTATGAAAACCTGCACTTAGCAATTGTTGCAAAAAAACCTGCATACCATTTAAAAGCCTTACAAAGTTTCATCTGTTTTCACCCAAAAACTTGCATACCTTTGAGGCTTGAAAAAGGGGATACTCAAGCACTTGCGAGAATTCATAACATATAAACATACATAGGGGCTGTTTTTTTACCCGAAACCTACCATGTTCAATGAAAATGCTCCCAAAAAATTGGTAACTACCTATCATGACCAAAAACTTGCATGCTAACGATGAGTTTAAGAGGTAACTACCTCAGCGGTTGGTTGAAGAGTGGGATTGTCGCACCAACTGCTCTAATGCCTCGATACGTTTCTGCGTCTCATTGGATTGTTCGATGGCGTGCTTTGCCTGCTCTTCAGCATTCTTGGCTCTCTCCTCAGCCCGCTCAGCTCTCTCCTCAGCCCGCTCAGCTCTCTCCTCAGCCTTCTGAGCTCTCTCCTAAGCCTTCTGAGCTCTCTCCTCAAGCTCTTGCCTTTTTTATGAACCCTCCATGCTCCAAGAACCCCCTCTTTTCTTGGGAGGCCTTCTCACACCTCTTCACATCCCTGTCCAAAAGAAATAGAAACAATCAATCACAAACAGAAGGTACAAAAAAAATCAACCAATCAATCACTCAAGGAGAAAAAAATTACAGAAATGCAGAGCCAAATCGATGATATTTTTCCGGAGTTTTAAGTGCTTGATAATTAAGAAAAACAGTAGTTGTTTCTATTGATCATTGTGTTTTTGATAACAGGAAAAGCTTGTGTCTATAACACATCGCACATCATTTACCAGAAAATCACTTTCAAGCCCCTCTAATTTAAAATTTTGACATGAAAGAAGATAAAGATCATAAAGAAGCATTTCTCTGCCACATCTATAACACATCATTCTCTCTTTGTTTTCTTGTTGTACACTTGTACTGTCCATTTAGCAAATGGGCAGCTTCTCAAAAACACATGTATGAAACTTAATTGTTGTATACCCACAAATTTTCATGTGAAACCAAGGAAGGAAAAGGGAAAAAAAATAGGAAAAAAAAGGTTGCAGTGAATATGACAATCCAGAAGGGAAAGAAGAAGAAGACCATATCAAAAGCGCTCTATTTATGCATCAAATTAATTCAGAACTAGTGTGATGATCATTTGATAATTAGTATGATGCAAACTAAGAGTTTTTGCAAAGTTGGGGTGGGAAACATTGTTACCTCGAACTTCGGTGCCTCGCCGTTCTCCAAAGCATTTGATCAAGATCTCACATTCCGCCTCCACAGATATAGGCGGAGCTTGAGCATCTTCAGACTCCACACTTGTTTGTGTGTCTTCAATCTCTTTAACTGAACTTTTCAAACTATCATGCCATTCAAATTGAAAGTTGACACAATTAATTTAAAGGGAAGTATTAATTCAAAATTTGAATCGACATAAATCTAACAGAATAAGTAACTACACTCACCATTATCTCCCTAGCGTTAGGACATCCTTCATACGCATGTATTGTAGCATGAAGATGCGGGGCCGACTTCCCGGTCTTATAATAGTCCTCCGCCCTATGAGTTAAGGGTTTGGACCCCGAACGGTGGTTCATCGAATCATCGGGTTGGGATTATTTGTCCTATTACTCTGGTTCCTTTCGCTTATGGCCTCCAACAACATAAATAATACAATTAGCATCAAATACAAACACTTACTGCAAAATCAGTAATTTAAAAAAAATAACAGTAGCTTTTCTATATAAAAAAATCAGTAGCTTAAAAACAGTCATCTTAAATAACAGCAACTTTTCTATAAAAAAAATAACACGATTAGAAGGAAAAAATAACAGTAGCTTTTCTATAAAAAAAATCAGTAACTTAATAAAAAAAGTCATCTTAAATCATTTCAATAGGAGTAGCGTTATTCATTTAAAATCATTTCAGAGGTAATGTAAACTGTAAAATCTGTAAACAAAAAAAAAGTAGCTTTTCTATTGTTATTCACATTTTCATATAAGCATACCAACGCATATAACCTAAATGTGAAAAGCATATACATAATTTTAAAACATTACTCTTTTTGCTTCGGGCATGAATTCATGTTGCACCAGCCAGTTCCACTGCTCCGGACAGTGCTTGAATTCGGAAGGCCAAAAGGTTGTCCCATACACCTTGAAGAATTTGTGACACCTATACTTCCAGTCCCGATACCGATCGGGTGTTGTACTCGTGATATAGTTATTCAACGGTTCATCTTCAGGGTGTATTTGATACATGTTCTACAAAACAAAACACAATGGTTAAGTTTCTAGTATACTAAAGAAATTATAGAAAAGTATATACAAAAAATGGTTGAGAAGATAACCTTCAAATAGGATAGCAGAATGTTCTGATGCTGCTTTTCAAGCTCAGCCCATCTTGGAGCAAGTGTGGGCACGTTGGACTTGACGATGGTGCCAATCTCCCGCACTAGCTTGGAGTAAGTCTCG
Source organism: Persicaria maculosa (assembly GCA_963922045.1). Lineage (NCBI taxonomy): Eukaryota > Viridiplantae > Streptophyta > Magnoliopsida > Caryophyllales > Polygonaceae > Persicaria > Persicaria maculosa. Next base: position 69,579,109 of record OY998254.1, read on the forward strand.
TGGGTAGGGTCGTTGGTGAAGTCCGACCAAGTAACTTTGATCTTTCCCGAAGCCCTCTTAATGCGGTTTGTCTTTGCACTCACAACAGTTCTATACTTGACTGGCCCCTCCCCTAATCACAAACACAATGCGCACAATAATCAGAAAGAGGGTGATTCAACTCATTACCAATCAAATATATGAATCCAAGTGTTCAATAAATGAATCCCGCATGAACTATATTTATTGACAGAACACATGAACGATAACATGTGAAATTAAAAATAGAATACTTCACATAACACATGAACTTTATATATTGACAGAACTTCAGTATACAGTACGTATACCATATTTGTATGAAAGCAATTAGAAATTAAAAACTTCACTCTTACATAAATGAAGGCATGAAAGCAATTAGCAATTATTTCTGTCAATATACAGTATACAGTATACCAATTAGAAATTCAAATAGGATAACATGTGTGAAATTAAAAATAGAATACTTCACAAGTTCACATAACAAACAGAAGGTATAATGATCTGGTGAAAGTCTGGATATAATGATCTTGTGTGATATAGAATACCTAGAGCAGATTCAAAAGGAAATGGCCAACTTGAATCATATCGATAAATCAGTTCAAATTACTCCCTTTCTATATATCTCCGATCCAAATCAATCCTAGATAGTTAAGAACTAAGATTGAAGATTGATGTTTAGAATTTAGATTATTAATCAGTGAGTGGTCTATACCAATCATCAAATTCGCATAACAAACAGAAGGTATACAGTATACAATATACTTCACAAGTTCACATAACAAATAGAAATTCAAATAGGGTCGTTGGTGAAATTAAAAATAGGATAACAGTATACAGTATACCAATCATCAAATTTGGGGGTTTTTCACAAGTTCACAAGATTTTGGGGGTTCACAAGTCCACATAACAAACAGAAGTTCACAAGTTCACAAGATTTTGGGGGTTTTTCACCCATTAGATTAGTTGCTTCCCCTCGAACAGAAAACCGAAAATAACTCAAGAAACTAGGGTTTGGGTTTCGAACATAACCTCCATTCTTCTTGCATCTTCTACTCAAAAAGGGTCCGTCTAGAGCCGTGGCGGTGGATGAACCGTCTGTAATCACCAGACTTGGTGCTTGGGGTGGAGGGTCGGTGGCTTGTGGTGGTGGAGATGCAGATTCCATAGCGGGAGAAGCGGCGGTTGTGGGCGGAGGCGTGGAGGAATCAATTGCTGCAGAGGGCGGTTCCAACTCCAATGGTGGTGCCGGCGGTGGAGGCGGAGCAGTGGAGCGCTGGGGTTCGGGCGGAGCAGTGGAGGGCGGAGCCGGCAACATGGCTTTGAGGCTCTTTTGTTTTTTGGGAGGCATGGCGATGGAGAGTGATGGAGAGGGGAGGTCAGAGTGCTGGGAAGGAGAGGGGCCGGGGGAAGGAGAGTGACGGAGAGATTGAGAGGCTTGTCGGAGCACTGGTATTCAAGCGCTTGTCGGGAAGGAGAGTGACGGAGAGATTGAGAGGCTTGTCGGGAAGGAGAGTGACGGAGAGATTGAGGGCCAGGGGAAGGAGAGTGACGGAGAGATTGACGGAGAGGGGAGGTCGAAGATGAGAGCGGCTAGGGTTACAGGGTTTGAGAGTTTCGGGTTTGTGAGAGATTGAGAGGCCGCTTCCTGTAACCCTTCACTTTCGGGTTTGTAAATTAAAAAATTTTAAAAAAAAATCACTCAAGCCACCAACATTGATGTAAGTCCGTCGCTTAAAATTTTTCAAAATTTTCACAAAAAAAATAAGTGGGAAAAGACCCTGCCAAATGAGAATTTTAGTGGGAAAATCCCGCCATTGTTGAAATAATCCAAGCGACAAACTTAGTATCTCCGTCACCTGAATCTTTCTTTCTCTCAAGAAAGTTAATCTTTTATATACTTTGATACCTATTGTTGAGATCAATTAACAAATTTTGAATTGCATCATTAAAAAACATTCATAATATGAATTCATTCAGCCCCTTCGGCAGTACACCTCGTAATAACAATCACGATCATTCATACATGAAAATAGAAATAAAGTGTGTTTTGATTATTACAAAAGGACATTCATAATATCAATCACGATCATCGTACTCCTCGTCTTCATCTTCCTCCTCGGCTTCACCTTCGTCATGTTCGTCTACGTCTTCATCTTCATCTTCTTCGTACTCCTCGTATTCCTCGTTTTCTTCTTCTTCTTCTTCTTCACTCTCTGATTCATTTTGGAACGGATGCAAATTGATGGTGAGTTCAAAATCTTCAGTATAAACTAGGCCAAGTTCTTGATATGCTTCTTCTTGTGGTTGAGCTCCATCTGCATGTGTTTCCAAAGTGGTGAGATTGTAAACATTTCTATGTGTCATCACATTCACAACTTTCCACCTATCACCCAGCTTCGGGTCATCCACATAAAACACTTGCTTTGCTGTGCATGCGAGACAGAACGGGGAATCATCGTACCAACTATTGTTTGTATCAATAGTCAACAACCCGTGCTCGAACTTGTACGTGATACCGATGTTGTCAGGATCACTGTCAAACCACTTGCACTTAAACACTACAACCGACATCATGTTGGTGTACATGATTTCAACCACTTATTCAAGGATACCATAGTAGCTAGCACTCTCTGTCTCTACCATAACCTCGCAATTTTGGGTCTGCAAGTTTTGATCTCTATCCCACAAGACGAATTTGACCCCGTTCACATAACAAGATGCGTAAATCCCATGTGAAACTGGTTGTCTAGCCAAAGACAAAACCTCTTGTTTAAAGTATGGATCTTCATCTCTTTCCAGTCTAGAAACCTATAGTGGTAAGAAGTAAGGATGTAAATTAATGAAGTAAGGATGTAAAGTGGCAATAAGTAAGAATGAAAATTAGATGAAATGCTTATCCATTTAAGGAAGTAAGGATGAAAATTAATTTTAGGTGCATATGTAGTGGCATCCTCAAAATGTTCTAGCCAACCTTTCTCATGTTCATCCAAGTAGTGTGAAACTTCTTTGCATTCAAGCAAAACTTGCCAGTGCGCCTCAACAATCTCTGCGTGAGTTAACCTCGCATGAGGAATATAACTTTGAGGATGAACGAGCTCCGACACAACAGAAATATCATAAATGCCAGGAGAGGGGGTGGGTGTATTGTCAAGACCTTCTCCATCACCCAAGTACAAATTACAATCAGCAGGAAATCTATGTCCGGGTTGAAGATTGTTGTCAACTTCACGACAATGGCCATCCATACTCTTATCTGACCAGTCATTTTCCACCTTCAACTTCATAGAACATAAAATAGCAGTCAAAACAGTCCTTGTACTACCAGGATACAACGGAGCTTGAGCTTCCGCTAAAAGCCTCTCGTATTTTTGGTAATCATCATCGACCATATCACAAAAATCATGGTCATTGCCTGCCTCGTACCCAGCATGATAAGGAAAGCTGTCATGGATGATGTCCATCGTGGGATCATGACCGGAGGAAGAGGAAGCCCGTTGCTCTATGTATTGCGTTCTACGCAAGGAACCTATCGGCTCAACTGGATCTTCTCCATGACTGTCCCATACTGTATAATCCGACCACATACCAAAATGAGACAAGTGGTGCAACATCGTTGGGATGTTCACAGATTCTCGAGCGTTATGGCAATCGTCGCATGGACAAGGAAAATAGGCCCTCCCATTTGCATTTGCAGCCACATTATTCACGAAACTAGTAATCCCATGAAGATATTCATTTGAAGTACGAGGAAACTGCATCCATCTCTTATCCATTTTCTAAATTCACTATCATTTAAAAAATATAAATCCATCACACAACTTATAGCACTACATAATCACTATATATCTCTAACCACTTCACACAAATTCATTTCCAAATTCAATATCATTTTAGAAATATATAATATGAAATCTAAATTAAACATGTCACACATCTCAAATTAAATCCATCACACATTTCATTTAAACACAACAAATCCCAATCCAATACAAACAATCAATTTATATTTCCACAAATTCTAACCTAAATCATCACACATTCCAAATTTCAATAACAACAAATATCATTACTAAAAGTAGTTGTAAAATAATTCAATCAACATTTCGCAAGTCTCTATCACAAGGTTCAAAATCTCAAACAAATTCCTTTCTACAAATCTAACCATTATTTCACAATTCTTCCCTCTATTTAACAAAATATGTATAAAAAAAATTAAAAAAAAATGACACTAACCTTGCTACAAACTCAAGCGACTTCTTCAATCACCCCATAACTTGTTTAGATCTACAACAAAAATTCCAAATCACCAATCTAACCAATATTTCACAAATGCATCTATATTTAAAATTACAAGTATAAAAAAAATAAAGCTTAACAAACCTTACCACAACTCAAAATATATTGTTAGTCTTATTGAATTTTCACAAACCTAACTTATGTAAATGATTTATAATTTGAAAATGGAAAAGATGGAAAATGGGGGAAAATAAAGGAGATGAAGAACAAGAAGACGGACAAATGGTGTGGTTTAAGGTTATTGTTGTAACCTTAACAACATTCAATGAGGTAGGTAACAACATTAAATTCAGGCAACAGTACAAATTACTTCAAGCGACGGACATAGTCTCCATCCGTCGCTCCATAGCTATCCCCATTTGACTTGTGGGTTGACCAGACTCAGGCGACGGTACCAAATACTCAGGGGACGGAAACACCTTGGTTCGTCCCTACAGAACACTTCAAGCGACGGACACAGTCCCCCTCTATCGCTCGAGAGCTGTCCCCCATTTGACTTGTGGGTTGACCGGACTCATGCGACGGGATGCTATAGTCCGTCGCTAGAGACACATTGGAGCGACGGGATTTGCCCTGTTCATCGCCTCAGTGTCTATCTGGCGTAGTGAATTGAAAATAGCATCTTCAATTAGAGAACTTGTCCACAGATATATATGACCGGACTTGTGGGTTGACAGTCCCCCTCCGTCGCTCGAGAGCTATCCCCCATTTGACTTGTGGGTTGACCGGACTCAGGCGACGGGATGCTATAGTCCATCGCTAGAGACACATTGGAGCGACGAGATTTGCCCTGTTCGTCGCCTCAGTGTCTATCTGGTGTAGTGAATTTAAAATAGCATCTTCTAATTGAACTTGTCCGCAGATATATATGAGAAGTATCAAAACAAACAAACTGGATTCGGGCTAATTCCGATCCAAAACTCCAAATAAAGATGAAAGCAAGTTCAAATATAATCTCAGACATGTTAAAGCAACCAAAGATGAAAGTAAGTACCACACAAAAATTAATTGTAGATGGGCAACGAAAGATTTAGTAGAGGGAAAGAGAAATACAGCGCAAGTGGAACCATGATGATATACACTATGATTGAATAATTTCATATGCCAAAATTAATAAATTTCGGCATGATGATAAGCGCAAGTTCGTAATAAATTATAGTGGTCAGTTTCGTATGTAAAATTAATTGATAACATACGTACCGTATTGAAGATCAAATCAAAGAGCAAGCATTCGTGCTGATAACGTATTATAAAACTTCAGAATAGCGAGAGACGAAGAGAAGAGAAACTGATGTCTTCATTAGGGTTCCAAGGAACCCTTTATATAGAGATTACACACCTTGGACCCCAAGTCTAACTAGGGTTTCTCATGTATATCCACATACAATAATAATAATAATATTATAACATTCACAAAATTGACAAATTTTGATTAAAGTTAAAATATTCAGCTAAAAAGCCTAAAATCATCATTTAGGTGTAATATTGGATTAAAAATAACTAGTATGATCCCGCGCCATGGCGCGATTTTTTATAAATAAAATCTTACTAATATATTAAATTAATATTATAACATACTTGTAAAAGTTCAGATAATTAATATTTTGAATTAAACTCATGGGTTGAGAAAACGATTAAAGTAGTATACATATATAGATATATAGAGATATAGATTACTAATATTAATTTTATATTTTAAATTAATCCCATTGTTTTTTATAAAAAAACTACTAAAATTATAATTTAGGCTAAGGTCAATGTTTTGAATTAAGCCCAATAGTTAGTAAAATTAAAGAAAAAAGAGAATTAAAGGAAAAAGAAGAAAAAAATTAGAATTAAAGAAAATCAAAGAAAGATGGAAAAAAAACGAATGGTCAATACTCCTAAAATTCTTCTAAGCTTGACACATCATCCTAAACTCTTCTAAATTAAGAGTATATATATATATTATTTTTTTAGAAAAAAACTACTAAAATTATAATTTAGGCTAGGGTCAATGTTTTGAATTAAGTCCAATAGTTAGTAAAATTAAAGCAAAAAGAGAATTAAAGGAAAGGGGTATTTGCAAAACTAACCTAAATACCCGGTTGGATTGCGGGGGTTAACCCCAAAAAAAAAAATTGCAAAGTAACCCCCCTTTACCCGGTTTCTCACGGGCCGCAGCCGGTTGGAGAGAGAAAAGCGTTCAACAGTGAGAGAGGAAGGGAAGGATGAGGGGTTCGATGAAGCAGGGAAGACGCCTTCGTCGGAGGCGAGGTTCGCGGCTCTAGGCGACAGGCCTCCGGGCTCGACGGGAGGGCTTGAGCGCAGTCATCTTGGTCCTTCTTCCTCCCATTCGTCTCCTTCGGGCTTGACGGGGCCGGAGGTGGAAGAAGACGCCTCATTCGGCGAGCTCGGGTGCCATGGTTGAGGCAACCACAAGAAGGGAGAAGGAAGGGGGTCGGGGGCTCGGGTGCCAAGCCTCATGCCCTTCCTCCCTCACGCAGGGTCCTTCCACTCTCTCTTTCTTCAGGCGATTTCGAGCCTCGTCGAGGATAATCTCCACAATTGGCTTCGATTCTGCGATTCCAGGTACAATCCTTCACCCTTCTTCTTCTCTGCTCTATCTTCCAAGCCTTTAAATTGGAATTTTTAGTTTAGGGCTAGAGACTGAAATTTCGAATTTCGGAATTGAAATTGTTTGGTTTGAAATTTCCCATTCGGTTAGGGTTGGGGTTTGCTGTCTGTCATATCTGAATAAACAGGTGACATGTTGATTGGTGTAGGTGTCATGTAGTAAGTGGTGTTGCCAAATAGGGGGTTGAGTTTGTCCGTGAGATTTTCTAGTGGGGCAGGGGGTAATGTCAAGGGTAGAAGTCAGTAAAGAGAAAGATGATGATGAAGAGTTGGGATTGGTTGGAGAAAGGTCAATGTCAGGAGTAGGAGATTCTGAAACAATACCTCATATGGAGTACTCCAATTCTTCCCAAATAATGCATTCTCCCCCAAGAAATTGTGGCAACTTGGCATGCATTAATGAGGTTTCTTGGTGACTCCATTAATAAGAAACATGCCTTGTAGTATTTTTGTGTATGGAGATTTGAACAAATGCTTGATACTTTTGATGTTAACAATTGAAATTACTTCAATTTCTAGTTAGTGGAAACTTGCTGAATTTATTTTTATATTTATAGTTAGTGGGAACTTGCTGAATTTATATTCCCAAACTTCAGTATTTAAGCTGATTACACTAGCTAATAAGTAAGTAAAGTGATTTCTCTCAATCACTTCTTTCATGGCATATTGTCAAAGATTTAGTGTTTTGGCCTATTAGCTCAATCGGTAGAGCAATGTGCTTTGGTACAAAGATGTGGGTTCGAATCCCACATAAGCCATCTGAATATTGAATTATTGAGTTGTTATTAACATGTCAAAGGAAATCCTGCATACATGACATGAACTTATATTAACATGTCATTCAAATTCTACATACATGACATGAACTTGTCAAAGGAAATCCTGCATAGCTTTGGTACAAGCTCACATAAAAATGATCATCATACATTGTTAAAATCAAGAAACTGGAGTTTGCATAGTTTCCCACATAGGCCATCTGGATGTTGATATAAACAAGTGAATATGGCAGAATGTACTAGCTTTTAAATTTGATTCTTAGACTGAATCTTAAATGCTATAGTTTCCATAATCCATTTTTAGTTTCAGCATGGAGGAATGTCTCCTTGTAATTACAAGTTGGAGGGATGGATTCATTTTTAGTTTGCTCCCTGATCATGGTGTTGTGCCCAAATTAGACTGGCCGGTCTTTAAACTTCGTACCTAACTTTGAAGAATGCACATTAAGAGAGATCTCAATAGAAATTAGGTGCTTAGAGACTGAAGCCAGATTAACTTGGTTTCAAATTCAGCCTTGGATGATTTATGAGGTAAGCCCGCTCGCTCTGACTGTCATGTGAAGTAACGTAGGTGACATATCAAACCTATTACCCGTCATGTTAAAAACACATCTTATGACATGTCAAGCCTCTTCAGCATTATTAGGCCATTCTTTGCATGAAATTTTGACACACCTGCTTGAACAAAAGAAGCAAGCCAAATTAAGTTTGATTTATTTTGATATGAAACTGCCTATAATTTGGTGATGTAGCAAGCTTGACTTGTTCTAAAAATTAGTTGATAGTCGGCGTTGATTAATGAATAATAAGCCTATGTGGGAATTGAACCCACATCTTTGTGTATGACCACAATGCTCTCCCACTGAGCTAATAGGCTACATGTGAAGAATATTTATGTTAAAACATGCCTAAATGATTCAATCTTGTGCAAGGTGATCTTTCTAAAAAAAAAATGCAATTGTTGTCCACCTATTCCCTTGCAATATTCCACATCAAAAAGTCAATTGTTGTCCACCTGTGCAAGGTGATCTTTCCCAAAATTAATTCAGCCAAGAGAGAAAAATTCAATATCCAAGTCATTATGGCTCATCTACCTGTTCCCTTGCAATCCCTTCAATAGATCACAAAGAAACAGTTACCCTGTTTGTTACGCCTATGCCAATAGTAAATATTAACTATCCACTCTATGGTTTCCTACTGGACACCATTCGGTTGTCTACTGGACACGTTTGTCCCTGAGATCCAAGAATTTCTCTTCTTTCGCTTTCCCTTACTCCACTTCTACAGAACCAAATAAACAACATTAACACACTGCTAATCACTAATCTTGTCCTATAAATTGAGAATTCAAACAATTTGCAAGCATATCAAGCAAATCCAATCTGAATTTCGGCCCCAACCTGAAACCCTAACCGTAAAAAGTCCAAATCTTGGCTCTAACGGTCATTTGAACACCAATCCAGTGAATACAGGCTTGGAAGATAGAGCAGAGAGGAAGAAGGGTGAAGGATTGTACCTGGAATCGCGAAATCGAAGCCAATTTGTGGAGATTCTCCCCGGTGAGGCTCGAAATCGCCTGAAGAAAGAGAGAGGAATGAGCTGCGTGAGGGAGGAAGGGCATTAGGGTTGGCACTGACGGCCGAGAGGTCCTTCTCCCTCCTTTCTTGCCCGCCTCCGATCCCCTTCTAGTCGCCTGCGCCTCGCCTCGAGAGAGATGCCTCCACCGTCTCTGATCCCCTTCCTTCTCTCTTCCCTTTCTCTCCTTTCCGGATCGAGTTAACCTTGCAACACTTTCGGGTTTTTGGGTTAGTATGTGCAATTCCCTCTAAAGGAAAAGGAAGAAAAAAAATTAGAATTAAAGAAAATCAAAGAAAGATGACAAAAAAATGATTGGTCAATACTCCTAAAATTCCTCTAAACTTGACACAACATTATAAACTCTTCTAAATTAAGAGTTAAGATTTCGGTTGGCGTAGCCTAACCAATAGCATCCTTTCGGATGAGATCAGAAAGATCTTTGTGAGTTTCAAGCGCAATTCCGAGGAACGGGTGGCTAAGGTGAGCAACCTTATCAGCCACCAAATTACCTTCCCGGGGCACATGCGAATAGGATGTACTATGAAATGATGTGGTTAGCCATTTAATGTCTCTCGTTATAAATTAAGAGTTTATACAGATATAGATACGAAGAAAAATCCAAAGCGGAGGGAAAAATAAAATAAAGTCGAAACCGAGACGTGACCAGAGTCGTCGGAGGCAGGGAGGTCTTCAATAAATCCTAAATCGGTGATAGATGATGATGGAGGTCGTAGTACTTGTCGATCCAATTGCAGGGTGGGCCGGTGGAGAGAGAAAATATCTCTGCACCCCCAAACTGACCTGATACACGCAAATTTGCCCAAATTCCTCATGGATTTGCAATCGAATGGAAACGAATTCCTACCAGATGAATGCCTTCGAGACGGAAGACTCGATGATCAATCTTTCGATTTGACCTCTAAATTCTTCCTTGATGGCGCCGGTCTGGTCTTCCTCTCCGTCGATTCCACCGGAATTTCATGGAAGCGGGACGATTCTGCCTGTGATGTATGCTTTTGCTTTTGCTCTTCGCCTCAATTTTAATGTTTACGATTTGTGTTTTTTTCTATTGTTTGGTCGGCTGCTAAAATTAGGAAGATTCGCTGCTGGTGCTTCTGTTCGGTGATTTTGTTTCTTGTTCGATTAGAGGGAGAGGGGATGTGTCGATGTGATATCCAAATGTTCAATCTTTGGAGTTTTGGTGCCTCTGAATTGGTAATATTGCTCCTTGGATTTGGTTTAGTGCTTGCAATGTGTGGAAGACATGGCCGTCTCAGATTCACAGTCTAAGCCAAGCATAGAGTTTTATCATCACGAAATCAACAGCTTGATTGTGTTATGTCTGCCATTCCCTCTTGAGTATGAATGTATGATTAGTTAGGAGTTAGGACTGAAACAAGTGTAATCAGTTTATCTGATAATGTAATCCATAAACTTGATTTCGAGCAAATGAATGCAGAATATGAAAAATGTGAAGCCTGATTAACCTGATGTAAGATTGACAACGTGACTACCATATATATCTGATACAAGCAATTTCCAGTGAAGTACTGGCATAGTGCCTGTTGGCAGCCACTGCCATTCTGCTAGTATTGGATGCAAGCTAGAATGCAATGTACAGCATAATGCAAGAGGGAATAAATTGATTTGTAGGATGATGGGAAATGAAATGATAACATGTTTAATAAATAGTAGTTTACGGCAGTTTTGCTCTTTTTTGTATGGGCGACCTCTTTTTTTCTCTAGCAGTTGAATTTGATCACTTGTCAGCAGGACGAATCATCTTGCTTGCGAAGAAAACTTGTTTCAATCAGTACAGCTAACATCAAGTTTTCTGAGATATATGCTGCTGAGTTAGCTGACTATGGTTTAGTTCAGCATTGTGTACCTCCTGTTGCTGGGTGGTGCTTGTTGAAAAATCAGTGTTATGAGGTTGGTAGTTTGATTTTCGTCTGTTATCACGTATTCACTCTTACTGGATTTTATTGAGTTTATACTTGCAAGGTATTTATGCAATTTTTGTGTCTCAGATGCACCGGTTTAGGGTTCATGGTGTCCAGATATCAAAGACTGATTGGGTGTCAGTTGTCTATACGTTTGGTCATGCTGATCTTCATGTATGTAGAACATTTGTGAATCAAATTAATGCTTGCCTGAAGAAGGAGCTGGGAAGACCCAAGAGTCTTATGGTACTGTAGACAATTTCCTTGTGCTTTTGGAGCTTTTTCATCGTGTTCACATCTCTAATCAAGTAGAGGTGTGATTGTTTGAAGGGTTTCTACCCTTGTCTAAACTTTCCTCCTGCATGGGCAGGTATTTGTCAATCCATTGAGTGGTAAAAGGAAAGGCCAAAGGAGTTGGGAAGTTGTGGCTCCAATATTCTCTCGCGCTCACATCAGGACAAAGGTGGAACATTAAGCATGTTTACTAAATTCTTTTGTAGGGGCCTGAGGTCTTAGAGGACTTGACATAGAGAAAATACTTATGGTTTTATATTTTATATTTTGACACTGCTGAAGCTGTGATGATTTAATCTTGAATTCTAACCTTAAAGGGAGTTACCTTCTATAGCTTCCTAATAATATTGCGTCCTTGGAAAAGATTTGTGCAAATTGGTTTCTGAGTTTTGTTGTTGGCTGAACGTTATTCAGGTAATTGTGACAGAGAGGGCAGGGCATGCATTTGATACAATGGCATCCCTGGAAAACCAAGAGCTTAATTTATATGATGGTGTGATTTCCGTAGTAAGTCTCTTCATACACCTATACACCAGTGTACATTACAAGTCAAGACTTGTTCCTGGTGAAATCTTGCAAAATATTTTTTTTAGTCGAGATTGTTTACAATAGTGAATGAATTAGAAACATAAGATTAGATGCCAATAGATGACATACTTGAGTTAGAGCACAATCTTATTGAGAAAAATAAAACCTGGAAAGCTGAATCTAAAATCTCCCATCATATTTCCCATCATATTTCCCATCATTTCTCCCAATCCTTCAAATCTTGTATAGTAAAATCATTGAATTGTTGAATTTTGGAATACACATCATCTCAAAATTTGTCTTGTGCCTAATTTGGTGCTAAATATTCTGGCCTTTGGTTTGTATCAGCCATTCTGATTTTGACGATCAATGTGTGTTTCTGCAGGGTGGTGATGGGTTGTTCAATGAAATCCTGAATGGATTTCTTTTGTCGAGACTAAAGGCTCCTTTTCCTCCAGTCCCACCAGATTTTTTTGATTCTCATGATACTGAACGGTTCAGTTATTTTTCTGATCCAAATGAAGCGCCTGCTGGTACTTCTGAAAATGAAGACCAGTCTCCTCTTCTTCCAACTATGGAATGTAATGGATCCGGGTTCCCATGCTCCAGTATGTGCTCCTGTTCTTGTTTGTCCTTCCTGTTAAATTTTATTTTGACATTTGTTTCACTTTTCTAAAGTTGATGCTTGACATTTTAGGAGCAAACGACACTTTAGGTGAGGCAGGTTAGTGTTTGCTACTTGGATATAGTTGAAATCAAATAGCTTTGCTAATGACACTGTTGCTTAAAACATTCGAAGGAATGTCCATGAAGAAACGTGTACAAAGAAAATGTTGATATAAATGATTCTGAATATTGCTCTTTTTGTCTCTCTTTTGAAATTAGAGAATCGAGGTGCAAAGCTCGGTCTCCCAAATGAAAATTTCAGATTCGGGCTCATTCCTGCAGGTTCAACTGATGCTGTTGTCATTTGGTATGCTCCTTGGTGTATGTATTCATTGCTTTCCTTTCCCTTTGTAGTTCATATTATATAGGCATTACCTTCTTTACATTTCAGATATCTTATGGTGGCTTATTGGAGCCTTTTGTACCTGGTTCAGTATAATTGCATATTTATTTTGGTTTTGATAATACACATTTAACATGATTCTAGTTGGAAAAGTTTAGTAAATTATTAGCAACTAATATTACATGTTAGATACTAAAAGAAACTTTTTCTGGTAAATGGTAAAATTTCTTTTGTGCTACCAAATGCTACCAGATTTACGCTGAATCAAGCATTCACTCTGCCTGTCTCATAGATCTCCTTCATATCATCATTCCATTTTGATCTTGTTCAATATGTATGTGTAGTTTAAGGCACCATATTGAATAAAGTAATAAACTGTAATCAAATGTCTTTTTTTTGCAGCACCACAGGAGCTAGGGATCCTATAACATCAGCGCTTCAAATTGTCCTTGGTAAACGTGTTTCTCTTGATATAGCTCAAGTTGTGAAGTGGAAGACAACCTACGAAACAAAAGAAGAACCCTCTGTACGCTACACAGCTTCTTTTGTTGGGTAACTCGTTATTGTTACTTTCTTGAGTGTGGCTAGCTACTTCCCTCTTTTCTTCAAGGTTTAATTATTTTCTTAATGTTGTGCATTTAACATTGTTGAAACATCAGTGGGCCTTGGAATCTATTTTAAATTTTTAACCAACCATTATAGTGGAAGAACTCTGAAGGGTAAAAGGGTTCCTTTTGACCTTAGTAGCTTTTGTGTTGCCCTTTTCAACCATAGACATACCATAACTGATTCAGATCTGATGGATCACAAGGGATTGCCTATTGTATTGATCCCCTTCAAAATTTTCTGCTGATGTATTAAATCCGCAAGGATCACCATGTTTCAACTTCTAGATCTTACCATTGTTTTTTTAAAAAAAAAAATTGCTGTCTAGTGGGTGGTAGAGGCCTACTTATTACTTTGATTTGTTTTGACATTCGCAGTTATGGTTTCTATGGAGATGTAATTATGGAAAGTGAAAGATACCGCTGGATGGGGCCTTCACGCTATGATTTTGCTGGAACAAAAGTGTTTTTAAAACGCAGGTTAGTCCGTTTGACCAGATGTTACGCAGTTGTGCATCCTTGATTTCAGGCCCCAAATGCTATGATTGGACGTAGAAAACTCATGATTGGGTTCATGTGGTATTCCCCTTGACAAGAGACATCTAGAAACATTGCACAAAAAAAAAAAAAAGAGACATCTAGAAACATGAATTAGTATACTATTTATTCTCGCTCTTGTAATGAACCAGTTATTGTCTTTACCGTATAATTCTGCTTCCTGGACAAAGGGGAATTAACCCAGTACCCCACACTCACTGAACCTCTTGCTGTTAAGCTGGAGATACTCGATTCTATTTATATCTTGATATTCTAAGTTGGTGACACTTTTATCCAATAGGTCTTATGAGGCAGAAGTAGCCTATTTGGAGGTGAAATCTGAACAACCAAGTCCAGGTAATGAGGAAGGCCAGGTAGTTGGCAAGGTAGAAGCAAATAATGGTGGAAAATGTAAACGTGTAATTTGCCGAGCCAACTGCAAAGTCTGTAGTGATGTACAACAACCTGGAAACCCTTCTGGCACCGGACAATTACAATGGCTTAGAAGCAGAGGGCGTTTCATTAGTGTTGGCTCTGCCGTTATCACTTGCAGAAATGAGAGGGCACCTGATGGTTTGGTCGCTGAGGCTCACCTGTCTGATGGCTTTCTGCATCTAATCTTGATTAAAGAATGCCCTCGACCATTATATTTAAGGTGAGTGATACTCTCAGATTTGTTGATGCCAGAGTATAAACAATCGTTCTCAACGTCTCATTATGATCATTCATCTTTCATTACTAAAGTGTAAACAGTAGATGTCAAAGCTCAACAGCTATACAATAAATTGGATAATGCAACATGACAACATCTAATTGTGAAGCAATTTTTTCCCTGTGATTAACGATAGGCATCTACTGGAACTCGCGAGAAAAGGAGGGAGCCCCTTGGATTTCAAGTTCGTGGAGCACCATAAGGTACTCTTTAAACCCATCAAATCCCCCATTCCACAAAAATGTACCAAGAAAAAGGAGACGGAAAACAAAACAGAAAGAATCAGCTATATAATTTTTGGTTTATTTAGCATAAATTGTTGCCTTGAAACTCATTGATTCGCCAATTGACAGACACGGGCTTTCACTTTCACATCAGTCGGTGAACAAAGCGTCTGGAACTTGGACGGCGAGCTCCTTCAAGCGCATAAGCTTTCAGTACAGGTTTTTCGTGGTCTTATCAGCTTATTTGCAACAGGTCCTGAAGTTTAATACAAAGTTATAGATTCTGAGGTTGTTTAGGTCTTTTTTCCTTGGTTAGAGTTGCCTCACAAGAGCCAAAAAAAGGGCGACATTTTTGCTTGCATTTGTGTGTATATTATGGATGTTTATAGCATAAAATGTATTATGCACCAACCAAAATTCCTTCCAATGTCAATGGCGCCTTAACTTATCTGGCTTGTACTGTAGTCACCTGAATCCATTGGCACTTGGCCGTTGAGTGTTGCCCTTTCTTTCTTGCTGGGCTTGTACTATAATTAATGAACAAATGTGTATTTTTTTTACCTTTCTTCGTTCTGGTCCAAATTAGTATGGAAAAGCAAACACAATTGTGTATTGTTCATTATGTTATGTGTTTTTTGTAATTTATTATTTTTGCAATATAGATACCATTGATTGGGATAAACAATGATTGGTGAAGCTTTGTCTCACATTAAGAATGCATGATTATTCCATTCAAGACAAAGTTATACAAGTGTTCTTATGAAATATGAATTTTGCACAACGCTCATGTATTATGATAAATTATGGAAATTTTATGCGATTTTTCGATCCATATTTTGCATTTGTATTCTGAAGTGCACACTATGCAAGCTTAAGCTTGGTAGTTAGAACAATTTTGTGGGAGTACCTGCAAAATCTTATCTGTTCATTTTTATTTTAACGGTTAAGATCTTGTCAAATCTACCAATAGAGTTTTGTTTTTTAAACTCTATGGGGTCTAAAGAGTTTGACTAATTATTTGATGTTATTATCACGATGATTTGTTATACTAGAGAAGATATTACACCAAAAAAAAAAAAATTAAAAATCTATAGTTTGTAAACTGGTTTGGTTTATATTAGGAGCACCCTACACTACTTGGACAATCCTCTTTCTTTATGTATTAGAAAAATGAATATTCAATTTTTGGTATATTTAAACAATAGACAAAATAAATAAGCTTGATTTCAATAATTAATTTCAATTAATTAAACACTATGTCTATAGTGCACTTGCCAATAAAGTGTATTTTAAATAGAGTTGAAGTATCCATTTTGTAGCTGTTAGCTGCCACTACAGTGAACTTCCAAATAAAAATATTGTTCGGCTTAATTAACGCGCGTAGCTTTTGACAAATTCTTATTAGATTCCAATTAATTTGGCCTTATTTTTCACTATTCATACCCAACGTGCATGCAATTTTCGTTTAATTAATTATAATCTTTAAATTATAAAACCGCTCTGTAAATTTAAAAATCACTTATCCCTTTTTTTTATATTCGATTAATCCTCACAATAGCCATCTTGCTGGGACAGCCGACGTGCTTACAATCTATTTTTAATTATAAATTGGAGAAATAATTAAATCAAACTCCTCAAAATTAATAAATATGACATTAATTATTTTATTTATTTATTTACAACAATTTTGATAATGTCATTCCTTATATTGTTATAAATAAACTATATTAACACGAATGAATTCGAATGAATAAAAAAAGGGATGATTATATAAATATGGACTACATTACTTTACTGTATATATATGTAACAACAACCCTACCAAGTACCAACCATCATCAAACTTTACTTCAACCATTACTTTAATAATTTGCCTAAATCATGTTTGTGGATATATTAATTAAGATGCAATATATGATTCTATGAATATAAAAGGGGATCCAAGTGCATGCATGTGTAATGTACATGTATATTTCTAAGGGCAACTCCAACATCGATCTATTGCACGTATTCTTAAGAAAGTAGAGGATTTTAAACAATATAGAGGTTTTATGATTCCAATAGATTATGAATCTCTTATCGATCAGGGGTGGACCGAAGGATGGATTGGGTTCGCTCCAATCCGTGGCATTTTTTAAAATAAAATAATGAGTAAAAAAATTAAGAAAAAAGTAATAAAAAAATGTTTATTTGTTCAGTAAATTAAAGATTTTATTAATAAAAATTATACATCAGAAAAAATGTCAGCTTCATTACCCATAACCTTTTCCTTTTGGTTTTGGAAGGACCTATCTCCTCGATCGGGTATAAGAAAACCATGATCGGGTTAGCTTAATTACCTAGTGTACTAAACATTTAATTGACGGATCGACGTGGCAAACACAGGAAAGCAGTGCTGGCATCATCATTCGTGACTGGCAAGGCAAACCTATACACATTGCATTTAAAAAGCTTGGTTCCAGGTCCCCTTTGGTTGCTGAGGCTTTGGCGCTCAGACTTGGGGTTTTGGAAGCAAAAAATTACATATATCAGATCTTATCATTGAAGGGGACTCCAAAATCATCATCGATTACCTACAAAACCGAAACCGATGTCCATGGGAAATCGAGTTGTTGATGTCTAACATAACAACTACTTTATCCGGCATGGGAAAAGTGTCCTTTTCTCATGTACCCCGGTCTGGGAACAGGGTGGCGGACAAGGTTGCACAACCTTGGCCACTCTGTTTCGGGGTATCCTATAACCCTTAATTTAGATCTGTAGGATCTCATCCGAAAGGATGCCTTTAGATAGGTTAATCCTATCCAAATTATTTCCTAATTAAAAAAAAATCTTAAGGCTAGATAACTTTTTTTTTTTACAATTTTTCTATCTTCAATCAAATTTTGTCCATAATCTATAGTTATTTTTTTAAAAATATCTATTGCATGAGATATGAAAACTTCATAAAGTTAAAATATAATTAAGTTAAAATAATAATTATCCTTTCATCAATTTATCAATAATTAAGATATAAAATGTAATGAATGGGGTTAGTAAGCATTAGGAGTTTAGGGTATAAACTACCCTTAACCACTGTAATTGGATATCACTTACCCTAATCTCTCTCATATTCTCTATCCTCTCTAGGTCTATCTCTCCTATCTCCCTCTGAATTTCATCTTCTTTCTCTAATCTCCTCTCTAATCTCCATCTTCCCTTTTAATTCCATAAAGATCCCACTAGCAATATAACATAAAACATACTGTATGTAGTTATATTGATAAAGTATTTCGTCTTAATTATAATTTTATAATCTAATTTTGCTTTCACTTAAAAGTTGTAACTATATATAGTTATATACCGCCGTCTTTGAATAAGTAAAACATGACCCCTCGGAATTTGAATAGCTTTTATTTTATTAGTTTGATATTACTATTTCACTTTATTTAATCTATTTTCTTCCACGTGGAACTTAAAATATAGTATAATTAATTAACCTCATCCTCCTATATCTTAAAACTGAGTGTTTTGGAGAAGCAGAGAGGCTATCCACGTGGAGCCTTCTCCAATTTTTTTCATCATTTCCGTTTTTGCTCTTCTCTCCCTCTTTCTTTCTAAAAAAACCGAATGACATGTTTTCTTTCTCTCTCCTTTTCTAGAGAAGCTATCTCTCTCCCACGATCTGAAACTACCAAAACAAGGAAGCAGAACAAGGCCAGATTCGGGGCTGAGATATCAAGAGAAACTTTGCCGCCGCCGTCCGTCGTCGATCAAGGTAACGGAGCTCATCGCAAATTGCAAGCGGCGAAGAGCGAGGGAGATGCAAGCGTCACCGTATGTCGACCACGCCACTACTCGATTGGAATTCTTCAAGCAGCCATCGTTGAAAGAACAAGGCCCTGTAGAGAGAAAGGTTTATTCCTTTATTCCTAACTCTTACCCAATGTGTCGGTTTAAGTTGCCGATGGCTACCAACGATGCTCCTTGAGTTGTTGAACAATTGAAATGTTGTACAAACTAGGTTTAACTTGTAAATACACGTGAATATTTGTTGCCGGTGATCAATAATATATATTACTTGATTTTGTGTTACCTTTTAGTTTTGTATCGGTTTGTGTTACTTGATTCCAATATTTTTAACAACACACATCACGGGTGGTGGAAAATTCAACAGGTGTGAAATAAAAATAAAAACATCTACCCACGTTTCTAAATAATTTTAAGTTGGAACACATTTTAAAAATATGAGCCGCGTTACTTTATGTTCAAAAGTATTTTTTTCAAATATAATAACTATCTAGCCACGTTTTTTTTTTTTTTTTATATTAGCAATATTAAATTTTAATTAGTATGAAAGTTATCCCACTCCCCCACTCCCCCATTTTTTCTTATACACACGTAAAATCTGGAAGTTACCTTCATTTTTCAAATTTAGCATTCCAAATTTAAATTAACACTACCCCACTACCTATTTTAATTCCTCCACCTTAAAAATAACTATTTTAAATTAACATTCCAAATTTTATCCCACTAACCCCACTACCTATTTTAATCACCCCAACTTCAAATTAGTTATGCAACATGGTAACTTCCGTCAGTTTAAAATTATGTTGAAATATTTGGATAAAAAATACATTTTTGCCCTTTTCTTAAAGCTGAATTACCTTAGTTACTTATATCACATCCCCCCACTCGCCTACTAATCTCATAAGGAGGCTTCCAATCCGAGGAACAAAAACCACAAACAAGGTATTCTATTTTTCCTACTCATTTCTACATCTGTTGAAGGTATCCTTGTACCTCTTTTTTTTTGGAATCATTGCTCAGTTGTGTGACTTCTTGAACTTATATTTTTCAGTAGATGCTCAATCGATTTCCGAACATCCATCCTAGAGTGCGCAGGTACGTTTACTTAGTTTTTTCAGCAAACATGATGTGTTTCGAGTGAAAACATTTCAATGTTCGTGTTTTTAATTTGACTTCGTTATTTGGTTACGTGCTACAAGTTTCAAATGGCACCACCCGTAGATACCATCAACACCTTAGATGGATCCACAAACAAAATTTGGACAATTAAGGAAAGGATTACCGTTCTTTGGACAACGTCTTATCGAGACTCTAAGGGCGTCGACGGAATTCAACTTATTATCATGGATGAACTGGTTATAAGTTGATTTGTTTTTTGTTTTCATCCTATATATATTTATTATACATTTATACAATATATGATCTTCTGTACATGGGGATACCAGTCAGGGGATGATAACAAAAAAGAATGTTGCCAAATTTTCACCTTTTATCAAGGAGGGCGGATTATATTCGTTCGATAATTTTCTTCTCTCTGAGAACAAGGATTCCGTCAGATTTGCTCCTCACAAGTACAAATTGATCTTCACTTTCAAGACCGTTGTTTCTCGGATTGAAGGGCTGAACATTTCTCTGCATAGTTTTACCTTTGTTGATTTCAGAGACATCAACTACAACGTCTTTGACCATGATTCTGCTATTGGTAATTGTGTATATTCACTACATCAAATATTTTATTGGTTATGTTGTTGTTTCTGGTTTGATGATATGAGTTTCAGCTTGTGTTTTCTCTAATGTAGATGTGATTGGTTACATTACCAAGTTCTCTCCCCTTCAAGCCGACGTGAACGATTCGTCTTCACCTACGAAACTTGATTTCGCCCTGGAAAATAAAGTGTTAGTTTCCATTTTTTTTTTTATGTATTGCTTACATTACCAACTCTGAACTACACTCTGTACAAGTATTAAGAACTATATGGTTAATGCTTATAATTTATCATTTTCATTTTAATTCATTTTCAGCAATGAAACTCTGAACTGCACTCTGTGAAATAAGTATGCGCATGAATTGAATAATCACTTGACGAGCGTTGGAGAAGAAAAGGTGTTTGTAATCATCAAATTTGCAATGAAGAAGTTTGGATGTTCGTATCACCGATCCCTCTTTACTTTATTGGTCATTCACTTGCCTTTATCGTTCATCACTATAAATGATCATTCTGTCTTCTCTGAACTAATAACTTCAGGTGGATTTATCTTGAATAATGCTTCCAACGGAACAAAGCTCTATTTTGATGCAACAATACCGGAGATTGCAACCTTCAAAGAAAGGTTATCATTTTATATGTCAAGTTGATACATGACTCTTGTCGAATATGAACTTTCTTTACCTATTTTCACATGTTGTGCAATGTAGGTGGTGTGATGGAAATTCAAATGTTCTCGTGAGATCAACCATTGCAGAATTGTCTCAAACACCTGTGCAAGATCCCTTTCCAATTGATTCTAAGCAATGCATCCAATTCTTACATAAAATCGCCGAGGTTTATTTCGTCGTCATTTTCAAATACTATTAGTTACTGTATGAAATTAAAGTTCCCTAAGTGATTATTTTTTCTTACATTTTTTTGGTTAATAGCCGTGTACTGTAGTTATTGTTGGACGCATCGCCCAAATATGCAAAGATGTGGATTGGACGTATAATGGATGCAAAGTTTGCAACAAGAAGGCTATATATAAGGACTCTATGTTTTGGTGTAATAGTTGTTCTATACATGTCAAGTTCCCTGAACAAAGGTATGTATGATGATGTATTTCATGTCAGTTTATATATGTTTGCATAGGTTTTGTATGTTTGTTTTAATAGGAACAACGACCTAAATATTTGGCAAAGCATCTCAATTACCCACGATCTTTTACTATTTTTAGTTCCTTGCTGTCATGACTGATGTTAATTCATTTATCATTTAGATATCTGCTTCAGATTATTGTGGAGGATGCTACGGGGACTGCCAAGATGACATTGTTCAATCAAGCAGCCATCCAGCTACTTAAAAAGGATGCTTCTACTTTACGTGCTCAGATGGTTAAGGTCACTCCCTCTAACGCATATTTGTATGTAATTATTGTGTTTTTAGTCTACTTGGCATCATATCAATTGTGTTGTTTTGTTATTGTTTTTTTATAGGGAGATTCCAAGCTTACATTTCCCCCCGAATTCAACAAGCTTCTCTCTCGTAAGTATGTGTTCGTTGTTGATGTTGGACAATACAATATTGAGCATCCACGTGATGCGTATTCTGTCAAGAGAGTCAGTGAGGATGAGTCCTTGATTGAGAAGTTTGAAAATCACCTGATTTTTGCGAAGGTGGTTTTTTTTACCTATTACATGTGGTTGTTCCTTTTCTTTTATTCTATGGTTTAAAGAATACTAAGTGCATGCATATATCGTTCATGCGTGTCTGGTGTTATAGGATTATGATTCAGATCATTTGTCTCCTCAACCCGAAGCTCCTTCCAATGCTTCTTCAAGTATTGTCCTCACTCCATCAAAGCGATTCCATGAATCTGAAGATGAGTATACTTGCACTACGAGTGGTGAAGGTCAATCGTCATCAACCAAGAAGGTTGTTACCGGAGGCGACACAACAGTGTGATTAGTAACATTTGACATCCTTTTAGCATAAACTAAATATTTTCATGTGGGTTATGTATCCTGTTAACTTTTCTTTTGTTGGAATTTAGCAAACTTTCATCTCTTTAAGACGTGGTGTTTTGTCGAGTTTTATCTTATCTCCAATGTACTCTACTAATGTAGTATATGAAGAATGTGGGTTATGAATCCTACTAATGTAGTATATAAAGAGGTTTTTCAAAACGTATAGTTTGTAGAAACTTGTGTTGAGGACATATGCATGCAGATGTTATGACTCAGTTGATTATTATTTGCGTGCATTGTGGTTGACTTATTTTACTTTATGAAACCATGTTAAAATAATTTATGTGTCGCTCCTTCTTGTATCATATTAGTCGAAGGTAAGGCTCAATCGAATACTATGTTTTATACATCATTACTATGTTAAAAATCCCGTGCGCAGCGCACGGGCTATAGGCTAGTTTTTATAGTTTTTGCTTAATTTACTTTTGTTCCCAGTGGCCTATTTAATCTCATAATGTTCATTTTCTAAAGTTCAAGTTGGAATTATGTACATATTCAAAAAAAAAGTTGGAATTATGTACATTTGTGAAAGAAATAAGCTGCACAACATATATCTCATAATTTGGACATTCGATGATGATAAAAATGGGATTTGAATTACTAGAACGAGCACCTTAATATTTAAGATAACTTTAAACCCGTTATTGTTAAGTTTTTTGTTTTTATAACAAAAAAAATATCTGAGTTCGTTACAAATTCTACTAATTTCAGTGTTAGTTTACTAAACAACCTTATTCTCTTCCTCCTCCTTGAATTTGTAAATAAAGAGCGGCCATATCCGGGGTTCGAACTGGGGACCTTTGAGTACTACCCATAAGTCATTTCCAGTGAGCCATTCCGGAATGGTTTATTCTCTTCCTCCTCCAGCACTTCGGCAGGGTTCATGTCAAACTGTGAATTTGTGATTCATGATGATCTAGAGAGGAGAGCAAATTGAGAGCGTGGAGAAGAAGAAAGTAAACTGAACATTTGCAACTGATTTTCTTGTTCCAACTGTGTAACAGAGATGTCTTACTTATACACAAGTGAGGTGATCCACTGTGATGCAACACAGTGAGGACTCACCTACTGAGCTATGATCATCAAGGGTAATGAACTGCATATGTTGAGTCTAACACCCCCCCTCAAACTGGGAAGGGATACATTCCCAGTTTGGAAAGCAAATCATTTTGTTGTGAGGAAGATAGCTGTTTTGTGAAGAGATCAACAAGTTGAGATCCACTGGGAATGAAACAAAGTTCAATCAAGCCATCTAAGACCTTTTGCCGTGTAAAATGACAATCAATTTCAATGTGTTTCGTCCTCTCGTGAAACACAGGATTACGGGCAATTGCTAAGGCTGATTTGTTGTCACAAAAGAGCTCTACAGGCTTGATAGGATCGGCACCAATTTCTTCAAGGAGACGGATGAGCCAAGTAACCTCTGAGGCAGTAGTCGCCATTGCTCTGTACTCAGCCTCAGATGAACTCCTGGACACCACTCCCTGCTTCTTAGACTTCCAAGAGATAGGGGAGTCACCAAGCAAAATCACAAAACCAGTGACAGATCTCCTAGTAAAAGGACATGAGGCCCAATCAGAATCTGTGAAAGCTTTTACTATAGTTTTATCATGACCATGAAGGACAATTCCCTTGTCCAAAATGCCTGCAACATATCTGATAGTGTGCAGCATAGCCTGAAGATGTGAGCTTCTAGGATGCTACATGAACTGGCTAAGAGTCTGAACGGCAAAGCACAGATCAGGTCTTGTGTGTGTGAGGAAATTGAGCTTGCCCACTAACTGTCTATACACAAAGGGATTAGGAATTGGATCACCAACATCAGGATCAAGCTTCAGATTTTGTGGAAGGGGAGTGCAGGTGGGAGAGCAATCAGATAGCTGATCATCCTTAAGCAGCTCTTGGCTGAACTTTTTCTGTGACAAAGCTATGCCACACATAGCTGACTTCTAGGCCAAGGAAATAATGCAACAGACCTAAGTCCTTGATGCTAAAAATATCATCCAAATATTTCTTCAATTGGGAGATCTCAGAAGGATCAGAACCTGTGATTAGCAAATCATCTACATAGATTGCAATAAGAGTTTGTTGAGAGCCACTTCTTCTGATAAAGAGGGAATGATCACTTTGTGATTGGACAAAGCCAATTTGTCTGAGAGCAGTAGTAAGTTTGTAAAACCACTGCATGGAAGCTTGTTTTAAGCCATAAAGAGACTTAAGTAATCGACAAACAAGTTTCCCAGGGTTAGGCATACCCTCAGGGACTCTCATATAAACTTCCTCAAACAAATCCCCATGGAGGAATGCATTGTTGACATCACATTGATGAATTTCCCACCCTTTGGATGCTGCAAGAGAGATCACTGCTCGGATTGTAGTCATCTTGACCACTGGTGAGAAAGTGTCATGAAAATCAATGCCCTCTCTTTGTGTATATCCTTTGGCCACTAACCTGACTTTATGTCTTTCTAAAGAACCATCAGCCTTCAACTTGACTTTGTACACCCATTTACAGCCAATAACTTTCTTTCCTTTGGGTAGTGGAACCAATTCCCAGGTTTTGTTAGCAGATAAGGCACCAATTTCTTTTTTCCATAGCCAAAACCCAGTGAGGATCAGTGGCAGCTTCTTTGTATGATGTTGGTTCAGTGTATGAATGGATGTGGGCAAGAAGAGCAAAGGAGGATGAAGGTAAGGATGAAGAAAATGTAGATAAAGGTTCAAGTAGGGAGGTGTTGCAAACATAATCTCTGAGATAAGCTGGTTGAGTGTGAGATCTTGAAGATCTTTGTACAGTTACAGGAGGAACAATTTGTGTGGTGGTTGGTAAGATGATATTAGGAGGGAAGTCAGAATCTGTGGTATCATGGACAACAACAGGTAAAGGAGAGGAAGAATCAATGTCAAAGGAACTGGAATGAAAGGGAAAGAAATATTCACGGAAGGCAACATCTCTGGAATGGAATATTGCTTGAGTATGAAGGTTTAGCAGTTTGTAGGAACTCTTGCCAAAGGAGTAACCCAAAAACACACAAGGAACTGCCCGAGACTGGAACTTATCTCTGTCTCTTCTCAGTGTACTAACATAACACAGACAGCCAAAAACCTTTAAATGAGTGTAGGATGGAGACTTGTGAAACAACAATTCATAAGGAGATGAATTGTTTAGAGAGGGTAAAGGTGATCTGTCGATCAGATATGTGGCTGTCAGTATACACTCTCCCCAGTATTTGATGGGTAAATTGGATTGTAATTTTAGAGCCCGTGCAATCTCAAGAAGGTGCTTGTGTTTCCTCTCAATAACACCATTTTGTTGAGGGGATTTAACACAGCTAGTTTGATGGACAATCCCCTCTGAATGGAAGAAATTTTGAGTGGAGGAATCCCAAAATTCTGCTGCATTGTCTGATCTAAAAGCTTTGATGGTTTTCTGAAATTGGTTTTTAATCAAGAGGACAACATTTTTGAGGATGGATAAGGCATTGCTTTTGTGGGACATGAGATAAGTCCATGTACATCGAGAATGATCATCAACAATTGTTAGAAAATAACGAAAACCATCATGAGTATTGTGTTTATAAGGACCCCATGTGTCAATATGCACCAAATCAAAGGGATAAGCAGATTTAGAATGATGCATAGAAAATGATGGCCTGTGTTGTTTAGCCATAGGGCAAATCTGACAAATGAAATCATGTTTGTGAGTAACAGAAGCATCTATATGATGCAACTGATCAAAGGGGATATCCCCCATCCTACAACGTAACAAAGTTGACTTACAAGCCACATTGGCTGAATGAAGGGAATTGACATTATTGAAATTTGAAGGAACTGTAACAGTAGAAGCTTCAGAGCTTGGTGTCACCAGCAAATCTTGAGAGTCTTTGTTTGCAACATAAAGTCCTTTGCACTCATTGCCAAGGAGAAATGGTTGTTTCATCAAAGGGGCCTGAATGAAGCAATTATTAGGTGTGAAAATGATGTGAGAATTGAGATTAGTAGCAAGCTTTTTCACTGAAATCAAGTTGAATTGAAATCCAGGAACATGAAGGACATTTCTGAGAGTGATGTGTGGTGCTAAACAGACATTGCCAATGTTAGAAATTGGACACTGTCTGCCATTAGGCATTGTAATAAGGGAAGGTTTGTCAATTGGTTTATGGAAAATAAAGGAATGCAAATGAGGTGTGATGTGGTCGGTTGCTCCACTGTCAATGATCCACACTGAATTATGATTAAAGGAGAAGAGACAAGTATCTGTACCTGCTAGCATTGCCTTTTATTGATCAAGATCCGACCTGCTGAGTAGAGAGATGAGCTTGTCATACTGAGCCTGAGTTAATGAAGTAGCAGGAGCAGACATAGATTTGGAAGTAGCAGGTGCAGAAGCAGGAGCCTGGCTTGATGAAGAAGGCCCTTTCCCAGGTGGATATCCTATCAGTTTTCAGCATTTGTCAATAGAGTGACCAGTATATTTGCAATGATCACATACAGTCTTTGCAGGAGCTTGATATCCAGGTGGATATCCATGGATCTTCCAGCAGCGATCCATGGAGTGATCTGAAACTTTGCAGTGGTCACAGAAAAATGAAGGTTTCTTGGAGTTGTTGGAAGGAGGAGTCTGTGGCTTAGTCAGAGGCTTTGATTGAGAGGCGAAAGCCATAGAGTTGTTGTTAGTTGTCTGAGAAGATCCAGTGGACACAGATCTTTGATCTTCTTCCTGAAGGAAGAACTTGTAAACCTCATCAATAGACGGTGGTGGCACCATCATCAAGATGTTGCCTCTGACAATACTGTAGGCCTCGTTGAGGCCCATTAAGAATTGCATTACTTGCTGTTCTTCAAGAAGTTTCAACACAATTGAATTGGAACCACAATCACAGACTCGATTCTCCACAAGAAGTCTATATTCATCCCAGATCTTCTTACGTTTGGTAAAATAAGCAGTAATAGACAAGTTTTCTTGAGAAACGAAAGCAGCTTCTTTTTGAACCTGGAATAATCTTGTGCGACTGGATTTGCAGAAGCGAGCTCCAAGTTCGTCCCAAACTTGCTTCGCTGTTCGACAGTAGAGCACATATTCAGCAATGTCTTTGTCGATGGAGTGAAATAGCCAGGCGATCACCATGTGATTGCAGCGATCCCACTGCGCCATGGTAGGACCAGAAGCGGGACGTTGACACGAACCGGTGACGAAGCCTAATTTGTTTCTGGCGAAGAGAGAAACTTCACAAGATCGCTTCCAATGGTTGTAGTTGCCATCAGTGAGCAAGCGAGTTGATAAGACGAAGTCAGGACGATCGGAATGATGAAGAGACAGCTCATCGTTGATGGGATCAACGGCAACTTGTTCGTCGGCCATGGAAGCGACAAACAGAGAACGATGAAGATGCGATTGACGATGTAATTGAAGACGAAATTGAACGCGGAAGCTTCGAATCGACTAGGATCGAATTGATCTAGCCTGATACCATGTCAAACTGTGAATTTGTGATTCATGATGATCTAGAGAGGAGAGCAAATTGAGAGCGTGGGGAAGAAGAAAGGAAACTGAACATTTGCAACTAATTTTCTTGTTCCAACTGTGTAACAGAGATGTCTTACTTATACACAAGTGAGGTGATCCACTGTGATGCAACACAGTGAGGACTCACCTACTAAGCTATGATCATCAAGGGTAATGACCTGCATATGTTGAGTCTAACAGTTCAGTTCAACCACGTCCTTCAAAAAATTAACACGGTTGCCAACAAGATTGATGATCTTCTCCACTCAATTTCCCCCCATGATCTTCTCACTGACCTAAATCTACGTGTACTCATTCCTAAGAATGCCCTTGGATCTTGGGTGGTGGTTTAGCTAGGTATGCCTCCTCCCAAATCTTAAACTTATAAAAAAAGGGTGTTGCTAGATACACCACAAATCACAAGGTTAAAATTGCACGTCCTTAAGGACGTGCAAGCCTTGTGTCTGATTAATATTAAAAAAAAAAAAATTAACCCCTTTTAATCATGCACGTCCTTAAGGACGTGCATGATTTGAGGTGTATATAGCCGCAACGTAAAAAAATGCATTTTTTGGCATAGATTTGTGATTTTTTGGTATTTCAGAGAAAAATTGACCAATCTTTATATAAATTGGTATAAAATGGATTAATTAATAGTATTAAATTTGAACCAAATATGTGATTTAGGACCTGATACACATTAGACTTTAGACATTCTTCATGGGCGTCATTAATTATTTCAAAACAAGTTTTTTTCTCATATAAATATAATAACAACAGTTATTAATTACATCAACAACACTTCCTTTAAAAGTGAGGAAAACATCCAAACTCTTGTTAATAAAAAAATAATATAAGTAGTAAGAAAAAATGGACTTTTCCAATATTCCATGGTGGGCACTGTGAGATGAATACAACGTGCATCAGAGTTAACACATCCACAGAGTATCTCCAGTTTGAATTGCATTAATACGTGCTAACTTCACTTTTCCCCCCTTGAATTTGCTTACTAATTATCCAAGGCGTTGCTACTTGCTACCCCTCCCCCTCAAAAAAAATAAAAAAAAAGGTTTGAAATTGCACAAAGTTAAGGGGGATTTGATTTGCTCCTGTAAAGGATCATACTCCAGATACAAAGAAAGCATTAACTTTCAGGAGATTTATGCAAAATTCAACATCTTTTTCATATCAGCTAGCTGGTACTCTCTTTTCCTCCAATCTGTTGATCATTTTTTGTCTTGTTTTTACAGGTCTTGGAGATGTTGGGTCATGAAATTTGTTGTGTTTGTGAATTTGGGATTATTCTTTCTTATTGTGTATTTTTTGATAAACAAATTTGGGGCTACTATGTGTAGATGCTCCAATGCAGTTATCCTGTTTGTTGAAATGTCTGATACGTGGTCATTCACTGGTTGATCAAAAAACTATCTTGATCACATATTAGCCCACTGATTGATCAAACTAATATGTTGCTCAATTTCTTTGCTTACTTTCAATGTGGATCATCACAATTCACAACACATGGCTAATGTTGATAAACAATTGAAACCTGTCATGTATTTTTTTTCGCGCAGACGAAGCCTTGTAGTAGGTAGTGGAGAAGAAATGGAGGAGAAAGCTAGAGGAGGGCATGTGGTGGCGGTTGCTCTAAATGGCGGATCAAAGAGCAAGTATGCTATTAAGTGGGCATTAGAAAAGTATCTCCCTGAGGGCAAAGTTTCATTCAAGTTGTTACATGTCTACCCTGTGATCACCGCTGTCCCTACCCCGAGTAAGCAAAAATTTGAAACTTGTGTATTCAGGTTTTGGCTTTTGAGTAAGCATTTCCATCTGTAGGGAAATTTTCACAAAACAACATAAAACTCATTTTTATGTTATTGAGTTATCCAAAACTGTGGTAAAAAAAAATACAAGAATTTTTAGGACTTGGGTATTTATCAATGTGATTTTTTAGTAGATGGTTTATACTTTAGAATTGCTTCTTTTTGAGGGTCAGAACATTTGGGAATTTTGCTCATAGTATGTAAATTTGCTACTCATCTTGAAATCTCACCTTGATTTTGCTAATCCTTGATTTGGTGATTGACTTCCAGTGGGAAACCTGATCCCACTCCAACAAGTAAGAGATGATGTCGCAACTGCTTACAAGAACGAAGTGGAATGGCACAAAACAGAGATGCTTCTTCCCTATCAAAGGCTGTGCATTTACAAAAAGGTTCAAGCTTTTGTCACTCTATTCTACAACAAGCATAAATAAATTCAGAATATCTCTAAGATCAACCAGTTATTTTTTTTCGGTTACAATGATGCAGGTGCCGACTGAAATTGTATTAATGGAATCGGATGACGTTCCAAGTGCCTTAGCCGGGGAGATAGCTAAGAGTCGAATCAGAGAGCTCGTCGTAGGAGCTTCATCTAATAGCTTGTTCTCAAGGTATTAAGCAAGAAATCCACATATTCTCAATATTCAATTTCGGAAGGATTTCATAGGCAACTAACCTGTCATTTGAGAAATCGACGTTGTTCTCCCTTATGATCATGAATGTGCTTATTATTGACAAGGAAAATAAAAACACTTATGTAGGAAAGTGAAGGAGCAAATGTTATCGACAATGATCTCAGAATGTGCTCCTGGATTCTGCACTGTCTATGTTGTATCCAAGGGCAAGTTGGAGTCCCTTCGCCCATCAGAGTTAGATTCAACCGGGAACGCTACAGATGACAACACAAGTGCTTCAAGTGACTCTAGTGATAGCTCCTCAAAATATAGTTCAAGTACTCTAGGTAATCTCCTAATCCACAATGGTTGCTACCTCTAGATAAATAGACATTTCAGTTTCACCAAATCTATGAGATATAAAATGATTTATGCAAGTGATTTTTATAGCACAAAAAGTATAATGTTACAAGGCTATATAGCTTAGAAGGAGCGCGCGTGCTCACATCACAAACAACAAAGGAAATTAGAAAAGAGCACGCGCGTTGTATTGTGAAAAATGAGTTTGTGATGAGAAAGCATTTGCATATGGATATAGGTTTTCTATTGAAGGACACAACTACCTTTCCTGAAGTGACAAACTATTCTAAGCATGATCATACTATCCCTATTCATAGAGTTGGGAGGGAACTATCTAATATAACACTAGCTTCAACAGAACCGGGATCCTCCTCTTCAGACTCTCCGTTTGCCTCTCCTTCCCTAACAATGAACCGGATGGATGCATCACCAAGTAGAAAACCGGCTTTCAGTGAAGCCATGCGGGAGGCAACGGATCTCAGCCTCTGGAGATCTGTGGATCTAAGGGATGAGGAGGATGCTCTCAGCTTTGTTGCTGGTAGTAACTCTACAGGAAGTGCTTCTACCAACAGAAGCTTTACAGCAGAAGGCAAATCCTGGATCTCCGAACAACCGTCATCAATGAATTCTCCTTTGCCCAAATCACCACAATCTCAGGTCACATAATTCACTTTGGCTCTCCTAGATGTACATATATATGTGGATATAGTGATTGCCCCAATATGACATTTATTTATTGACCTTATTTTGTAGACGAGCGTCGACTTGGAGGTTGAGAGGCTTAGACTGGAGCTGAGGCATGTAAGAGGCATGTACACAATGGCTCAAACTGAGACAGTAGATGCCACTAGAAAGGTAAAAATAAAAAAACACCTACAACAAATGAGCCTTTGAAGTTGTTCCTGTATGATTGATTTTGTATTGTTCTTGCAATGGAGCAGTTAAACGACTTAAGCAAGCTGCGGTTGGAAGAAGCAATGAAGCTCAGAGAGATAAGTGACAAGGAGGAGAAGTCCAAGGAGATAGCGCGGCTAGAGAAACAGAAGACTGAAGCTGCAAAGAAGGAAGCTGAGTACGTGAGGGAATGCGCTATAAAGGAAGCATATCAAAGAAGGGAAGCGGAGTTGTTTGGTGCCCGTGAGGCCAAGGAGAAGGAGAAGCTCAAGAATGCCCTTGCAAGTCCCAGCCGTCAGTATCAGAAGTTTGCGTGGGAAGATATTGTCGCGGGGTCGTCCTCGTTTGCTGATGAGTACAAGATTGGAATGGGATCATATGGGACAGTCTACAAGTGCAAGTTACATCACACAACTGTGGCTGTGAAGGTTCTCCACTCGAAGGAGGGTTCCCAAAGCAAACAATTCCAGCAAGAGGTAAAGAGATCAAAACTATAATCATTTGTGAACCTTTGGTAGACCTTGAACTCAACTCTCTTATTCCGAAACATGTTTCAGCTTGAAATCTTGAGTAGAATTCGCCATCCCCACCTGCTGCTCCTCGTAGGAGCATGTCCTGAAGAGGGGTGCCTAGTGTACGAGTACATGGAGAATGGCTCGTTGGAAGAGAGACTATTCCGAACCAACCACACGCCTCCAATCACATGGTATGACAGGTTCAGGATCGCCTGGGAGGTTGCATCCGCCCTTGCCTTCCTCCACAACACCAAGCCCAAGACAATCATCCATAGAGACTTGAAGCCAGCAAACATATTGCTTGATCAAAACCTCGTGAGCAAGATTGGTGATGCCGGTCTCTGCACCATGCTTAATCTAGAGCCATCATCCATGACCATGGCTTCTAGGACAGTCTACAAGGATACTAGCCCTGTCGGTACCCTTTGCTACATAGACCCCGAGTACCAAAGGACGGGGATGCTCTCCACAAAGTCCGACGTCTATGCCTTGGGGATGGTAATTCTCCAGCTGTTGACAGCCAAGCCAGCAGTTGGCATTGCCCATGTTGTCGAGGATGCAATAGACGGAGGACGCTTGATGGAGATACTGGACCATGATGCCGGGAAGTGGCCTGTTAGAGAGGCCACTGAGATGGCCCTGTTGGGACTCCAGTGTGCAGAGTTGAGGAGAAAGGACAGGCCTGAGTTGAAGGACAAGGTTCTTCCGACATTGGAGAGGCTGAAGGAGTTCGCTGATGAGGCTAAGGATGCTGTTAACAACGGTCCAGTTCCTCCTCCGAGCCACTTCATATGCCCTATGCTTAAGGTATGTTACCTCCTTAGACATTCAAATTTAAATGTAGTTCTTTCCATGTACATTGAGTTGATGATCATCCCTATCTGTTGTTTGTAGGATTTGATGGAGGATCCGTGTGTGGCAGCTGATGGATACACCTATGATCGCAAGGCGATAGAGATGTGGCTCAAGGAAAACGACACCTCACCGACAACGAACTTTCCGCTGTCAAGCAAGAATCTCATACCAAACTACACTCTTCAATATGCCATCACGGAGTGGAAGGCGCGAAGAAAGTCTCCGCGAAGCTCCTCGAGCTCGATGAGCTCCATGAGGTCTAGGTGAAGCAAGTCATTACATTACAAATGTAGACATCTCTTCTACTCCTTGTTGGTTCTGGATTCAATTCATTCAAATGGATGCGTTTATCTCTTGCAAGAGATGTACTGAGTTTTGTATAGCTTGTGATGGTTGTAGAAATTCTGAATGTTTGTACTCCCCGGAAGTCTGGAACCCAATCTGTGATTGACAATAATATCATGGATTTCGATTGTTAGAGACAACTCCGATAGGATTTTCGCTTATGGCGGATGAAAGGTCCTGCAGTTGATGGAAATTATCCTTATTTGATCATATATGCCGAAATTAGGGATGCCAGACTCGAACCCGAATCACCCGACCCGAAAAAGTAGGTGAACACCCAGAGGAAAAAAAAAAACAAAAAACAAAAACGGGTGGAAAGTGGATAATGGGTGGGTGGGTGATGAGTCGGGTTGGATGTGGGTGATGATTTTTTTCACCCACACCCAACTCACCACCCGACCCATCATCCATCTCCCGCTACCACCCACCACCACCCATTTACATTATACTTCCTCCGTCGGCAAAACATGTCGTTTACTATAATTTTTTTTAACAAGTTTGTACTTATTAATAATATCTACGAAATTGTTTAAAAAATTATTAAAAAAACTAGATATTTTATATAGTTTTTATCTCCTAAAAAATTGTGCGTGAATAGTAAAGTGACATACTCCCTCCGTCCAAAAATATTTCTCATTTTACTTTTTAGCACGTATATTTAGGAGCTAAAAAGTATATAAAATATTAACTTTTTTATTATTATTTTTAATAATTACAAACTTATTATAATCAGTTTGTAATTATTAAAAAAATTATAAAAAATTTAATATTTTATATAGTTTTTAGCTCCTAAAAAAACGTGCATAAATAGTAAAAGGACATTTATTTTTGGACGGATGTAGTATTTTTTTATTTTATTATTGTAATTTATGAATAAAAACATTTTCGCGGGATATACTAGGTTGTTTTTTTTTTAACCGAAAATAATTTGGCAATAAGAAGAACTTATATGCCAAGAGCATCCCATCGGATGAAATCAAGAAGCGCAGGATCATTAGGTGTCCATGGGCCAGAGAAGGCATGTGAGAGGTGCGAAAGTCGATCAGCAACTCGGTTAGCCTCTCTTAAGACGTGACGAATCGAAACAGATTGGAAAAAACCAAGGGAGACTAGACTGTCTAAGACAATCATTTCGGAGTCCCCCGGAGGTTTTCCACAGCCCTTAAGGCCGTTTATAGTGGTGAGGTTATCTGATGTGGGACCATCTTCTACAACTCCAGACACACCAATCATCTTAGGAGAAGGACCTATGACTCGAGCCCGAGCTAAGAAGCTTCGGAGAGACTCATTCCTATGTGTAAGTCATGCTTTGTTCTCGAGCACGGTTCAACTCCCAGAGCCAACATTGAAGACATACATGTGCATTGGATTTCAAGAAAAGGCCAAGCCTCCTTAGTACATAGAGTGTCGATTGTCTTAAGTGTTGAGACTCCTTATGTTACTATTTTTAGTATTATTTCTACTTAAGTTATTTTAGGAAATTTTAGAGGTTATTTTTATTAATTCCTTTAAGCCTTATTTTTATCTTCTT
This sequence comes from Persicaria maculosa, assembly GCA_963922045.1. Lineage (NCBI taxonomy): Eukaryota > Viridiplantae > Streptophyta > Magnoliopsida > Caryophyllales > Polygonaceae > Persicaria > Persicaria maculosa. The sequence continues at coordinate 69,614,198 of OY998254.1, forward strand.
TTATCTTCTTTAAACACTAGAATCGACCCAACAGCCCTTGTGGTCTATATAATGCCGATTCCCTCCTTTGTAATCAGTTGGAACTTAAAAAAATTAGAATTCTCTCATATTTTGTGAAACACATGAGTGCAAGTCGATCGATTAGATCGAAGCGGAGCTCATCGATTGCAAATTGGTCTATTGTCTCAGCTTGGTTTGCTTTGTGTTCATCAACTTCGCAAGACTTGGTGATCCTAGTATCCACGAGCCCCCTCCTTGTGCCTCCAAGTTGTCCGCTTGGTTGTGTAGGGTTGTAGAGGCGAGTTATATAGTCATTGGTATTGGTTCCTACCCTCTTAGGAGCCCTAGGGTCTTTATCTTGTTCTATATAAATGGACTCGGTCCATATCGGTCTTTGGTCTTATAAATTTCGAGTATTTATTGTTGTTTTTGTCGAGTCTTGTGTTTCTTGTTTAGTCAACATCGAGTCAGCCTTTTCTTTATTGAGTCTTGCTGCGTTCTTGCGTTTCTTGATTGATCTTGAGTTCTTCTTGGTCGAATCTTGGAGTCTTGTTGAGTCTTTATTGTTTCTTGCTTCCGTTCTTTAGTTTCTTGTTTGATTGTTGAAGATCGGGCCATCTCACGGCTAACCCCGTATCATTATCACCTTCAATAATTAAGTTATGTATATTGAGTTGTCTAGCCGCATTGATGCCATACCAGAGCCCGACACATTCCGTCCCGGTAACTGAAACAATAGATGCAGGACCAGCACCTCATAAGATTGGTTTGCCAGCATGGTTTCTAATTATATATCCAAATGAGCCCCCCAAGTTAAGGGTGAAAGCACCGTCAAAATTCAGTTTAAAAGTTCCTGTCTCTGGTGCCTGCCATTTAGTCTTAGTTCTTGCCCTTTTAGGTGTGGGTCGAATGGTCTTGTTCCTAATATCACAATCTTGATCGTTGGTGGTTTCATTAATATATTTAGAGGTACTCCATAAATAGATTTGGTCTCTAACAAATTAGGTTATGCTTTGTATGTTTGGCGTTGCGTTATCAAAGAGGGATTTGTTACGAGAGTACCAAATGCCCCACCAGCCAAAAGCAAGCTTAGCGAACATTTGGGAGCCCAATCTCTCTTTTATGTTGTTTATGGTAGTATTTAGCTCAGTTCCTTGCGCAAAACAATTGTTCAAGGTGATGATCAGCCTTGGGTCTAGGTTTGCTAATATTGCTCTAGAGATTGGGCAATCCCAAAGTAAGCGCTAGAGATCCTCGTAATTGGAGTCACAGTGAGGGCAAGATGTCGGAATTCCCAAACTCGGAGAAGCAAGTCTAACTGACGTGGGTAAACCATTTTTTGTGATTTTCCATAATAAACATTTTGACTTTGGAGGGAATGTCCAAGTTCTAGATCCATCTCATATCTGATTTATGATGCCTTTTGGAGTAGTTGATCATTTGGATAGTTGAACTTGTGCTAAACCATCCATTTCTGCTCCATTTCCAGTGTAATCTATCCATGCGAATGTTTTGAAATGTGGCGATTAGTTTTTCTGAATTCCATATATGTTTTATGTTGTGATATAAATTGGTCTACAATAGTACTAGTATCCACTGGTTGTTGTTGTTGTTGTTGTATGAATAAAACCATTTAAATTTATTTTTTCTTTTCTAACTATAATCTCTAATATTACCTACAATTTAGCATTAAAACTAGAGTGGAATAATAATTGTAATATAACATTCTACGAATCATTCTGTTTATAATGTTAAAGATAAATTACGTATCTTTTAATATTTGACTTTTTTTTTATGTATGTGATAAGACATAATTTATTTATTTTTTGATAATTAAGTAAAAATTCGGATGCGAAACCGCTATCCGACAGCATCCTTTCGGATGAGGTCGATGAGACCTGTGTCATTGTATATAGAGGGGGTGGAGGCAATATGAGTAAGGTGTGCAACCTTATCCGCCACACAATTGCCGTTACGAAGTATGTGTGAAAACGATACTTTGTAGAACCCCGTAAGAAGGGTGCTAATATCAGCCATGATAAGTTCAATTTCTCATGGACATCTAGTTTTAGACTGTAAATGATTAATGATGGTGAGTGAATCTCCTTCTATTATTATTTTAGGGATTCTCAAATCGAGAGCTCTGAGAACACCCCTTCTTAATGCCAAGGCTTCGGTCATTAGAGGGGTTTGGTATCCTATCATTTCACTACCCATTGCTATTGAATTCCCTGTGCTGTCACGAATGATGTAACCTATTGAACTCTGTCGTTGGCCTGATGCATTTGCCCTTCTTAGGGTTCCTCCCGGTTTGCCTATTCGCCTCGTGAAGAACTTGCGTGTTTGCAGTGATTGTCATGCCGCTATGAAGCACATATCTAAGATCTACAACCGAGAGATCGTGATGAGAGACAGGACGCGGTTTCATCACTTTAAGGATGATCTTTGTTCGTGCAAAGATTTTTGGTGAAAGATCATACAAGTCTTTACAAACAATCAACACATTAAGTAAAAAGAGTCTAAAGTAAGGTGTTTGTTGAAAGTTACACATACTGCAAGAACTAAATAATCTCATAGGTTTGTTAAAATTCGAGTACTAATGAGTAATAACAATTGATTGTAATCAAATCGATCGATCTTGCAACTTCTATTGATGGGTTCCCTCGAGCATCATCCGGTAGTAAATCGAAGTTGTACTAAATCTTCCGAAGAAAATCTCGGTATCACCGTCTGAATCATCAGGTTGATGACCAGTCCTGCCATGGATGTAGTACTTTCCCAGATCATACAGCGACGTTGCGTTACTTGTGCACCAAGGAGACAGGAAATCAGGTTCACGACGACCTTCGAATTCAATCATAGAAACAAGCTCTTCGTGAAGGCTTTCGACACGAGCCTTTTGGAGTTGCCACTGCAGCCTGCGGAACTGTGCGTCTGCTTGTTGTAGATGATGGCTATACTGATCCCACGAAGCTAGATCCTGATGCTGTTCTACTTCTTGCAGCGTCATCACTCGGAACCTCTCATCCGACAGAGTTGGGAATTTCATAGTTGATCGGAGAACTTGCCTTTTGAGCGGGATACACTGAGTTTGTTGCATTAGTAAAGAGCCCTAATTATAAACCCTAATGTATGTTACTGACTTACTGGTGTACGTGAGAGAGAACCTGGTGGTTAATTGATTTGTTTGATTGTAAGAGTTTTGAGCTCTGATCTTTATATATATAGTACTATGTCCTGGAAATATTTTTCTTAAAGATAAATATTTTGAGATTATATCTATCAGAGATTTGTTAATTGTATGATATTTTTATTTCGGTTTTAGATACAAAGCCCCTCTGGACACAACAATAATTAAGGTGTTTATTAATTTTTAATACAAATATATGTGATATATATGGTAAGATATATCTAGCTAGAGGTTACTAGGTTAGTTAATTGTAAGAAAAAATTTGTAAAATAGGCACTTTTTTTGGTCGATTTTGCAAAATGTCCACGTTTTGGGACAATTTAGCAAAATGTCCACTATATAACCCTAAAAATCAGACGCTCTAACCTCCCCCCCTCTCTCTCACCGTTTCCTCCCATTCCAGATCGGCATCCTCCCGGTCCCAGAGCGATGGCCGGATATGTCCGTCGATGGAGGAGATTCTTCATTGTCGATGGAGGAGATTCTCCCGTTTTCATTGTCGATGGAGGAGATTCTTCAATCGGCGATGGCAACAGCTCGGATTTCCTCATCTCCTCGGAGCGAGCGATGATCGGATATGTCCGTCGATTAGCCAGCGATTGAGTGAGCGATTGAGCCAGCGATTGAGCGAGGTCGAGCAAGGTGACTCCGTCGATTAGCCAGGTCGAGTGAGGTGGACTCCGGCCAAATCGCGATTCCAGATTTGTGCGATTCCTCCGAGATCTCCAATTCCAGCGGCCGGTGGAGTCGGACACGAGCGTCAAGGAGGTCGAGCAGTCGAAGCGGGCGAGCGGAGCGAGGGAGGTGGCCGTAGCAAGCGGAGCGAGCGAGGTGGCCGGAGCGAGTGGCCGGGGCGAGATCTCCGCCTGGTTCATCGACTTTACAAAGGTTGAAGAAGGAATTTTCGTTAAATTACAAAAATGACCCAATAAATATGGAAATTATAAAAAATATCTGTATTTTATTATATTTGCACGACAAAATGTTAAATAAAATTAAATTAAATTAAATTAAATTAAAAATTAAAAAAAAACTCATGTATCGCTCATGATCTGTTAAAAATTAAATTAAATTATATTTGCACGACCAAAAACTGAATGGGAGAGAGACCGCGATCTGAATGTGAATCTCATCGCTCGTCGATTGCGACTCGATCAGTCCATATATGTGCACAACGTAAAGTTATTTTTGCAAAACAAAAAGTTCTGAAATGAAAAAAAAAAAAGCGGAAAAAAAATTTATATTTTGCACAACATACGATGTAAGAGTTGCACGACTCTATTGTAAGAGTTGCACGCCTCTGTTGTAAGAGTTGCACGACTCTGTTTTAAGAGTTGCACGGCTCTGTTGTAAGAGTCGCACTGAGAGTTGACTGAGTTCTTGGATAAGCTTAAGATGATGCCTGGTGGCGTTTCTATCGATTTTAGTGGGGTTAATATCGACAAATCCGTTGTTAGATACTTGGCAGGTTATTTTTGCACAACAATCGAGACTTTGTGAAATTGTTCTCAAAATGATCTTATTTTCTCTCAATATAATTTCATAATTTCTCAATAAATTATTGTACAACATGCTCTTATTTTTGCTCAACAATTCTTTATTTTTGCACAACAATCGAGACTTGTGAAATTGTGTCTCCTCATAATCTTATTTTTTGTAAATATAATTTTATACTTTTTTAATAGATTATTGCACAACACGGTCTTATTTTTGCTCATCAATAGAGTAAAATTGCACAACATGGGGGATTGGTGGAAATGTGCTCAACATTATCTTTAAGAGTTGCACGACTCTGTTGTAAGAGTTGCACGACTCTGTTGTAAGAGTTGCACGACTCTGTTTTAAGAGTTGCACGACTCTGTTGTAAGAGTTGCACGACTTTGTTTCAAGAGTTGCACGACTCTGTTGTAAGAGTTGCTCATCAATAGACAATAATTGCACAACATGGGGGATTGGTGAAATTTTGCTCAACATCATCTTATTTTTGCTCAACTATATGTTATTTTTGCTCAACTATATGTTATTTTTGCACAACATTATGTTATTTTTGCTCAGCATCATCCAAATATAAATGTAACCGTATGTTGAGCAAATATGACTCAAGTCTATTTTTTTATTTTAAATCTTTTTTTAACATTTTTTCGTGCAAATATAAAAGTACGATATGCAAATAATCCAAATATAAATGTAAGTTGTGCAAATATAACAAAAAAGTACGATGTTGTGCAAATAATCCAAACATTTTTTAACATTTTTTCATAGGGTGATTTTTGTAATAGAATATAGATATTTTTTACAATTCCCATATTTATTGGGTCATTTTTGTAATTTAACAAAAAAGTCTTTCTCCTTCCTCGCGCAGATCTGGAATTGCTCGGCTCCGCCTCCGGCTCACTCCGGCGTCGCTCGCTCGCTCCGGCCTCGTTCGATCTCGCCGCTGCGCCTCGCCGCCTCCGCCTCCGATCTCGCTCCTTCGCTCGGCTCCGCCTCCGATTGCAATCGAGATCCGGAATCCTCGCGCATATCTGGAATTGGATCCGGCTCCGCCTCCGCCTCACTCCGGCGTCGCTCGCTCGCTCCGGCCTCCTTCGATCTCGCCGCTGTGCCTCGCCGCCTCCGCCTCCGATCTCGCTCCTTCGCTCGCCTCCGCCTCCGATTGCAATCGATCATCCGGAAACCTCGCCCAGGTAATTGCATCTGGCTAATTCACTAATTACAGATAATTTGTCAAATTAGACTAATTAGTATATATATCGGCTAATTCCCTAATTTGTCCCAAAACGTGGACATTTCGCAAATTCAGCCTTATTTCGTGGCTATTTTGCAAAATGCCCCTAATTGTAATTTGTAAGGAAGGAATTTTTTTTTTTTTTTTTTGATTGGGTAAGAATTCGGGTGCAAAAAGCTACCCGATAGCATCCTTGCGGATGAGGTCAGCAAGACCTGGATCATTGTGAAAAGTGGTGGTGGGGGCAACAAGAGCAAGGTGTGCAACCTTATCTGCCACAGCGTTGCCGCTACGAAAGACGTGGGAGAACGACACTTCGTAAAACCCAGAAATGAGAGAGCTAATATCAGACATAATTAACTCAATTTCCCATGGACATTTTACTTTCGATCTTAAATGGTCTATTATTATGAGCGAGTCATCTTCAATGACAAGACTAGGTATTCTCATTTCACGGGCCCTGAGGATTCCTTCTCTCAAAGCAAGAGCCTCGGACATTAATGGTTTGTATAGCCCAATTATTCTTCCCCCTAGGGCAGTGACCTCCCCCTTATCATCCCGGATAATATACCCTATAGAACTTTGTCTGTTGCCCGATGCTGAACCATCGAAATTTAGTTTCCATCTACCTAGGGGGGGATTTCTCCATTTGCTTTTTTGCTTTGTCTTTGTCATGTTTGGGGTTCTATTTTTCCTGATAATAGTATTGTCGCCTTCTGTAAATCTATTAGCCTTTTCCCATTCTTTGTAAAACGAGTTAACCATATGTAGTAGTCCATCCACACTTGGTAGCTTTTGTTGTTGGAAAATTAATTTATTTCGGCATAACCATGTAAGGAAGGAATTTGTGTGTATGTAGATCCTCCGAGATATACGGATCAGTAGTATATTTTGTCTTTTAGAAATTTTCTGTTATTAATCTATTGAAGGTGTAAGAAGCTGTGGATTTTATATTTTGATAATAAGTTATTCCGTGTAATTAGACCCGTCAAACGGGTCATTTGAGTCGGGTCTCAGGTAAAATGGGTCCCGAGTATTTCCGGGTTGACTAGAGAAATTCTGAATGTTTGTACTCCCCGGAAGTCTGGAACCCAATATGCGATAACAATAATATCATGGATTTCGATTGTTAGAGACAACTCCGATATGATTTTCGCTTATGGCGGATGAAAGGTCCTGCAGTTGATGGAAATTATCCTTATTTGATCATATATGCCAAAATTAGGGATGCTAGACTCGAACCCGAATCACCCAATCCAGAAAAGTGGGTGAAATTCCAGAGGAAAAAAAAACGGGTGGAAAGTGGATAATGGGTGGGTGGGTGATGAGTCGGGTTGGATGTGGGTAATGATTTTTTTCACCCGCACCCAACTCACCACCCGACCCATCATCCATCTCCCGCTACCACCCACCACCAGTCCACCACCCATTTACATTATACTCCCTCCGTCGGCAAAACATGTCGTTTACTATTTACGCACGCTTTTTTAGAATGATAAAAACTATATAAAATATTCATTTTTTTATAATTTTTTTTAACAAGTTTGTACTTATTAATAATATCTACGAAATTGTTTAAAAATTATTTAAAAAACTAGATATTTTATATAGTTTTTATCTCCTAAAAAAGTGTGCGTGAATAGTAAAGTGACATATTTTGCCGAACGGATGGAGTAATATATTACTCCCTCCGTCCAAAAATACTTGTCATTTTACTCTTTAGCAGGTATATTATAATCAGTTTGTAATAATTAAAAAAAATTATTAAAAAAATTAATATTTTATATAGTTTTTAGCTCCTAAAAAAACGTGCATAAATAGTAAAAGGACATTTATTTGTGGACGAATGCAGTATTTGTTTATTTTATTATTGTGATTTATGAATAAAAACATTTTCGCGGGATATACTGTGTTGTTGTTGTTGTTATTGTTGTATGAATAAAAACATTTAAATTTATTTTTTATTTTCTAACTATAAATCTCTAATATTACCTACAATTTAGCATTAAAACTAGAGTGGAATAATAATTGTAATATAACGTTCTACGAATCATTCTGTTTATAATGTTAAAGATACATTACGTATCTTTTAATATTTGACTCTTTTTTTTATGTATGTAATAAGACGGAAATAGACGGAAATAGACAAAATCAAATGGGCGAAAACCACTCATATCTCACCCATCTCATCCGCTCACCGAAGGGGTGGGATACGTGATGGTCCACCCATGGTGCATTGGGTGAAATAAGGGTTTATCCACCTACCACTCGACGTTTCGACCCATTGTCATTCCTACACCGAATGCTGATGGTATTACTAGTGTTATTTAGGTGATCACATACCTTAACTGACCAAATTAATGCACAACTACACCCAACTTAACTGGCCCAGAACTTCCAACATTTGCTTTGCTTAGCTTAGGCAATCAACACATTGCATCCAATTACTGAAAAACAAGAGCTTCTGGCAAAGATCATCCCCTCACCCAAACAAATGACCCAATCCTATTTGCAAGTGATAGATAGGTTGAAAGGGTAGCAGTTGCGAAATTGAGGTAGTAAAATTGAATCATCAAAAAGATGCATGTAACTCTGAATCAAGGCGGCAATGTAGTTTGACGGATAATCAATGGAAATACTGTGATGGGGCAGTGTAGGATTTCATGTTACAAAAATAGGTTGCTGCGGCAACTTCTCTCTATCTCGTACTGTAATCCACCAATTCAACAATGGCAAAACCGTTTTAAAGGGAAAATAATGACAGTAGTGAAAGAACTACAGGTCCGAAAAGAACTGGAGGGCGGTAGTGAAAGAATGACAGTAAAAAGAAATAGTAAAAGGCCAATATTACTTCCTGTGATGAGCATAGTATCAGTGAGAATAGCCCGTCTGAACTCTTTCGTATCAGCAGTGATTGGGTATCCGTGGGCATAAACTCCAAAATCATTCAGGCAAGATTTTCTATACATCTATAGCGAAGCAAGAAGGATAAAAATGTTCTTTTTTGATTTTATATTATTCAAAGTTTCTGTAGCCTGAACCCGGTTTCTCAAACAAAATCACACTCTGGGATGAGTTACCTGCATGGAAGCATTGGATGCAAGAATGCATTAGTTATTCATAGCATCATTAATTATTCTAATCATTTTAGTTTTCCAGGTCAAAGATAGATCATCTAATCATAATGGAACTATTTTCATTGAAACCATGTGGAAATTCAGGTGAACTTTACTTTTGAAAGGTGTATTAACTATCAATTCTCACAAACACTAGCACAAAGTACAGGACTAACAAATTAACAAAAAGTGCAGATTGGTGAGCATCTAACATATTTATAAAAACAAAATCAACTTCTGTCATTTCCCAAGCTGGACAAAAAACTGAATTTGTTAAACCCAAATGAATCATCTCTTCAAGTCAAATCCTCTACTGCTAAGCCCAAAAACAACTATCGGAACCTTTTTTTTATTAATAGCTTTACATTTTCTGTCAGTTTATTGCTTTTACATTTGCAAAGGGTAAAATCTACACTCACATATTTGCATATTTTCAATAAGAGGAACACATGCATGGTTTGGGAACTGCACTAGTTTATATCGAGCCAATATCCCAGAACAAGTGAATCCAATAGTATTAAATAAGGGTCATCTCACGGTGATATCGAAGTAAATCTGCACTAAGTAACAGGCTGACAGCAGAGAAGGGACCCATTAAGTAAATCACTAAAACTAGAAGGGTAAACTCGCAATCAAACAGATTGACAAAATATGCGATATGGGGTTATCATCAAACATTCAAATAAAATTACACTGCAGATGAACAGTGGACAGAACAAACAGTAGAAGGTATACAAGTTACCTTTATCTGGGGAGAAGTGGTTGTCTATCATCAGGTACATGATGAGTAGTCTGGCAATGGAAATTTTGAACAAAAGTAGTCAGCCAAAAGTCAGAACCATTAACCACATTCAGTCAACAATATGATACTAGAAATTAGTGGGGGGTTGAAAGATCAAACCTCCTCATTTGCTCCTGCTGCCATATTAAGGAAAGAGCCCTTTGACCTGAAAATGGTGTTTAAGAAGAGTGGTAATGTAATTATGAAATGCAAGGAATAAATCCATGAAAAAGAGCTAAACAAGATATGCTCAGAAAAAGGAAGGAGTCTAGGAGAGGTATCCATATCATGAAGAGATAAATGACTTCGGTATCAAGAATCAAATGAAAATTTAAGAATGAGAACAATCAGATTACTGAAGAAAGGTAATCTGAAGTTGATACTTGCTCATAATTTGAATAGAATTATGAAGCTCATACCTCATATCATGCTTTGCATCCATCACTTCTATGGCACCGTTATCATTTTCCTCCTTGACTTTAGAAAGAGGTGAAAAGAACTGCAGAAAATGCAGCAGGAAAGTCAGTAGAATAGGGGGGATAAATGAACCTGCTCAAATTAACTTCAGGGCTCTCATTCTTCTATTACCTGATGCATGGAGATGAAAACAATCGATATTCCTAAGATAAAGTTTATTGTTATTGTATGACCAAATAACGCTGCAGATGCTATGCCAGTGAAAATTGTCGCCACAGTTGAGGAATACTTCTTCAAGATTGTATCTGATCACGTTGCCAAATTGAGGAATAAAAATGTAACATAATGGTTACAACAGCAGAACATAAAAAGGGAATGGGAGCTTGTGAAAAATATTTCAACTTTCAGTTGCTAAAAAAAATGAACACCATGGCTACCTGCATATTTGAAGAAAAAGGAAGATAGGATTCCCTGGGCAGCATTGTTAAATATAAGAAGCATGGTAGCTTTGGAATGCCCTTGGAGAATGTCTAAGCTTTCGGGACCTACACATTAAAAGTATTCTGAGAAAGACCTGAAAGTCAATGAAAAACAGATATAAAAAATGCAAAAGCAGTCTAAAATAGCATCTTATGTTACCTTTAAAAACTGCAATTCCCAATATTGCTAAAAAGTTGAATATCGCACCATATCCATACAAGAACAGGTTCTGCCAGGTCAATTACAGCAGTGTCAGACAGTACAACTAGCACTCAAGCACGATTTATATTCACTTTTTTCTAAACTTGCTTCGAGGAAGTACTAGCAAATGGCACAGTGCAATTACAAAAGCTAGCTTTACACAAAACATGCTTCATATACATTAAAACCAACCAATTTGATAATTAAAGCTCCAGAAAATAATTACTTGGAGGTATATGCTTGTGTCATATTGACTCTTCAAAGCATACTCGTTGAATACAGATGCCATTGATGGTATAGTTACCTGAGATTTTAACTCAGACGTAAGCTTCAACACATAAGATTATCAACAAGATGAAAATGTGACAAAATAACTTCTTGTGTTAAGAAAACACCTAACCATTTTCACAAGCAACTTACAAAAATCAACGTATAAGTGTATGCTCCAGCTGCAAGAGGGATTGCTGTAGCAGCTATACCCTCCGGCATAGAACGCATTTGATTAACAGTGATCCCTATCAGCAAAAGAGCAAGAGCTTCCCACTGTGACAAGGATAAAATTTCAAATTTTAGAAAGCAATGGTGGGTAATTTTATGGACAGATACTAAATAGGCAGATTAAGTTCCAGTAAACAAAAGAACTCACCTGAATGACAGAAAATCGACGTTTCATAATAATCTTCAACAGAATTGCAATCACCAAGACCTGCATGTTCAAGATCAAACACCCTCAACTATTGTTCAAGGTTCAAAAGCTCAGGAAATTCAACCATTATTATCTTCCATACAAAGTCCCACAACAACCCCAAGGATTCATGAAAAAAAAATACTTATTACTATTTTTGTTGTTATTGAGGGGGAGTAATAACCTGAAACCGGTTTGTGTGATTTTCATAACAAGTAAGAGAAGACAATTAGTATCTAAATAATTTCTAAATAAAAAAGGAATGAATAGTATTGAGCACAAACAAACGCAATTGTGAGCATGCACATAGCCCTGGTATTACCTTCAGGTTGCTTAACATCTTGACTGTGGCAGGATTGAAGTATAGCTGGAAAAAAAATGAAACAAAAAGTCTCTTTTAAACAAAAGCAAATATCTGAAATAGGGATAACGATAAGTTAAGTACAATCTATTTCTCTTCCTCTACACCAAGCATGCAAGTGCTGAAGTAACAATTTATTTCTGTTCCTCTACACCAAGCATGCAAGTGCTGATAACACATCTATGTTGCTGATAATAAAGTATTAGGCCATTCCAATCACTTTCCAAAAAAAAAGTCATTCCATACACAAGGAACTTCAAATAGAGCAGAAACTAGAGGCCCAAGAAACATACCTGCATAATGAACTTCAGATAATTGTTTATTGCATACAGAAAGGCAGGAACTGCAAGCAGCACATTGCTCCGTGCAGCCTGCATGAAATTAAAGCATGCATTAAGACCAGAAAGAGTAGACGGAAAAACAGTGAGGAACATTGATGATACAAGAACAATCAAGCAATTTCATATTAAGCCGTAACCGATAGCACCAGGGACGAAGCACGTGAAGCTTCGAGAAGGAGCATTAGAGAAATTGAGCCATCAACAACAAAAACTATCTGAAGGTCTGTTATTCACACTGCATAGGGGTAGATGGATAGCTTTGTTAGGTCTGTGAGGGCTGTTGTAGGACTCAGTCATTTTGGGTGGGCATACGGCATTTTTGGAGTTCCTTGGATTTTGGGTGATCACCCATTTTTGTAGGCTTCAGTCTTCCTGACTATGCAAAAAGCATAGTCAAGTTTGCATCCTTTTATATAATTTACCAGTTGCATACATAAGCAAAGCCCAACCATGCAAATTACTTGTAAAATTAAACTGATTTGAAAAGATAATCTGACGTAACATCATAGACACATACAGGCACAAAAGAATTGTAGGCTACAATTTCTCTAATAATAACTCAGCAATGTGCATCTATCTCTTGCAATATTTGCAAAACATGGACTATTATGTCAAAGTTTATCCAGTAATCCAAGTGCTTTTTTTTGAGTAATCCAAGTGCTAATTGCTCTTTTTCTGGAGGAATTTATAAAGGAAGAGAGTTACTTGGAGACATTTTATATTTTGAAGAAGCCGCGGGTTCGAAGCAGCCAAACATGCCAAAAAATCTTTGAATGGCTTAGATATATTTCCTAGTGTTATATTCAGGATCTCAGCAGGCTCAGCTGATGATCTTGGTAGAGAGGCTTATAAAAAAATAAAAATAAAAAGATAAGCATTTGATCACTTTTCTATTTTGTTTGAGAGAAGCCTCCTTTGCAATCAACTTTTCTCTTGAATACCTTCCTCAGGCAGTACCTACATTTCTCTTCCCCTGATCTTTTCTCCCTTCTTTAACAACTTTTAATTTATCATATGATTCAACTGGTCAAAGGAAGCATGACTTCGTCCACAAGTGCTGTTTTGGGGTGGACATAAACTTGTTGCAAAACTTTTAATCAACAAAATTTTACCTGAACGAATGAGGAGATTGAAAGAAGTGGTTTTTCTCCAACCTTTTGGCGCCTACTCTGCAAGAACAAGTGATAATCAACAAGCTAAACCAAATATGTTATCCCTTTGCATAAAGAAAGCATGAAGCCATGAACTCCGTCATCCATAAAACTTGAGCTCGTATTTTAGGGTTCTTTTGGCAATTGGTTATAATGAGTTTCTCTGTGACGATAAATTACTTATTTGTGCTGTTAAAGAGTTGATAAGTAGGAGCCTGATAATTAAGCTCCTCACTACAAAAGGAACCTAAGTTGTCAATGTTTTCAATGGTAGAATCAGTGAGGAAGTTCATCAAATAATTCCAATTATAAAATAAAATAAGTTAGTTAATTCAGGGAATGGCCCTCTGGTGAGATTGATGTTGTTCCAGCAATCATTATCTGACAATAGCTAGATAGGCAAGAGCTGTGCCTCAGAAATAAAACCCACTCCAGACCAAAGAACTACAGTTTTAACAATAAGAACCAAAAATCCAATGAAGTCAAAAACAGAACTTATAAGTTACACGATCAATAATTTGCAATTCTTACTACACTTCCATATCACTAAACCTTCATAGAACCAGCACAAAACATAGGTAACATTTTCAGTTTGCGAAATTGCATGCATCAAAAGTTCAAAACCACGAACATGAGATGAGACATGAGCTAGTGAATTAAGCTCAGCACATGCTTGATAAGCAGCTAGTGATTATGTTATGGTATCTATGTAGGTTCATAATCTCTCTAAGTACACAACAATTCTCAACTTCGAATGGATAACAGTCCGTTGTTCTCATTCTCTATCAACCCTTACTTCCCTTCTCACCTATCCAGCCCTAGGCCATTCGGCCATGAACATATCATCCCAATCCACACAAAAGCTTATAATGACGGACACTGACAGAAAGCTAGTAAAACACCAAATCTAGTTACATTATCTGATATACAAATATAACCAAGCCACGCGTGCTCGTTTTGGCGATTAGAGATAGCAGTATTTTTTTTGGCCCAGGAATTTTAGGATTCCATAAAATATTCCATAGTTAGGAAATTAGGACAAAAAATAAAACCATACATAAAGAATTAAACATGAGAGCTAACACGAATAAAAAAATCTCGGGAACAAAGACATAACAATAAACCTCTCGCTCTGAGTTCCAAGTTAGAGCACTAAAATGTAGTTGCCAAAATTACTTATTGTTAATTTCACAGAAAAATGTCTACATTCTACACAACATGCCTAGCACAATGTCATAACAAATTACCTAGCAAAGAGTTTTTCCGCTTACAGAACTTGTGTTCATATCATATCATCAAGACACTCACATAATGACTAAAAAACTAGAGAAATGGTCAACTTTACCTGGATGATGAGCATAACAATTGCAAAGAGAACTTTTGCAAGCTCTGTCAAGAAGTTAACACTAACTGGGCTAAATTTGAACTTCCCATCCACCTTGGACATGTAAACCAAAATAGGCTGACAGGATAAACAAATTACTTTAGTGCAATGCAAACCAATAATGCAGCAGTGAAGCACAATGAAACAACTACATAAATAAATTGATGGCAACCCCCAATCCCGTGCATATATCTAGCAAATGGCATCAATCACCTGTAAACCAACAAGCATGCAATCGCCAACAACCAAAAGAACATTCAGTGCACGTTGTTTTGATGACACCTTGATGCGATGACTGTCATAGGCTCTTGCGATGGATTTGCTAGATGGAGAGTGTAACTTTGAATGACAAACACTGCACTCTACCACTCCGTTCTTCATATTCACCCTTCTAATCTATCTCCAACCCCAGGGAAAAGGGAACTTCTAGCAAAAGTCAAACGATTAAAAAGTGTTAACGGTAGTATAATTGAGTTGAAAACTTGAAAGACATCGATAAAGTACGTCTCTGCAGTCATCAATGAAAAGATATTCATGAAGATAACAAATGTTCAACCAATTCAAATAAAAATAACATAACAAAAATTCAAACTTCAAGTTCAACCTCTCTGTTGAACAATTGAAGCCCTATATTATATGATCCAATCATAACTTTAAACACGGGGGACAGAGAAACAAAACAACTCAACCAGAACAGATCAGCACAATTTGAACCTCAGAAAAGAACCAGTTTTAGTGCACCAGAGATCCATCTAGACCTAGATCGCATTCAAAACCAGGATCATCCAATGCACCGACTAAGAAATCCCGAGAATTGCCGCCCAAAAATACCGGATCAAAAACACCGACAAAATCCAGATCTCGATTGATAAAGCTAACATCAAAACCCCAACGAACTGTGAAAAAACTCACCAGCACTTAGATCAGATGCTCGTCGGAGCTTGTATTCGCTGAGAGGCACCGAAAAATCCCGCCGTCGGATGCGGAATTTCCGGCAAGATCCACGCTTGAAGAGCCGGAAAATGGATCCTGGCCTTGATCCGAAAGGAATCGGATCGAAGACTGGCAAATCTAGGGTTAGGGTTAACAGGAAGATTTCGATTTCAATTTCAATTGGTGAGAGTTCAATTGAAATTGAAAGTAGAGAAAGGAGAAGGACTTGAGCTCTCCCTTTCCCAGAATCTGAGAGGTGCGAGGAATATGCAGAGAGAAGATGGGAGAGTTCCACTCCGTAATCTGTATTTTTGAACTTACAAGTTTCCCTTTTTGTTACGTTTGCGTTTTTATTAAAATTTACGTTTGGGTTCTTAATTAAAAACTTACTATTAACAAAAAAAAAATCCTCCGTATTTAGACTTGTAAGATCAATTTGAAATTCATGCATTAGTTGAGAACAATTAATTTCATTTCCCTAAATTTGTTTGCATTTGATCAATTATATAAAAAGAAACAATTTAGCTATGTAATCAGATAATTTTACAATGCAATCAATGGGAGGAAAATGACAGTACAACTCCAAAGGGTTCGCAGTCGACGATGTGTTCATATATAACGTGTACTGTGATCAAAAATAGGTTGCACCGACGTTTTCAGGTCACGTTATTTATGCGTTTTTTTAAACCAAAAAACAGTTTTTTTTGTTCAAAAATATATAATAAATACTTGAATATTTGGGCGGTCCACTTTAACCAGTTCTTTGAGTGTTTAATGAACCATCTCTTCAAGTGTATTGAACAGACAATTTAACATATTTGTAGTTTAACATGGAGCAAAGTTTATTAAAATGTTGACTGAAAAGATAAATTCAGAGGTAAAGTGCATATAATTGTTGTCTTCAGTTAGAAATAAATTACAAATTTGCTCGAGATCAAAATCATCATCATCGGTCCAACCTTCGATAACTAGATATCTCATCCGTAAACTGATTCTAATGCCCGAAAGATGTCCGACGACTTTCTCAGCATCGAAATCAACAATGTTAGTGTCTGCGTATACTACGCTACGCTAGAAAGAGGTTTTAACTTATTATTAAAGTCCAACGACTTCATTTCATCGTAAAATCAATTGATAATAGAAAGAGTACTATGTAAAGACATGTATCTCCGCTTGTCAAAGCATCCGCCAACCAACGATCAAACTCGAGGGCCCAAGTAGGGGTCGAGTCGTCGGTCGTAGCATCAGCTGAAGCTTGCAACGTTGTGGGTAGCGTTCCAAGGGCCAAGGATGAGGACCCCTTCTTGAGCGGAGCTAGCGCCCTTCCTATGTTGAAGTGATGAATCGCGTCCTGGATATCGCCTTCTGGGTACATGAACGTGAGGGGCACCCAGGCCCCGTGGACTAGGACTCAAGCTCCGTCTGATCGGACTCTCTCGAATCCGACCCTCATTAGCAATTCTTTCACCCTCGCTACTAAGTCGATCTGGCGCTCCCGGAACATTATATTATAAGTTATAATGTAGTAAGTCGAGAGGTCAAAAAATTAGTAACACGAGCAAATCAACATAAATTTTTATTACAGTATTATTTATGATATAAGTGATTAAAAATTAGATTGCAACATGGAAAAAAGTTTTTAAAAAACAAACACATTGTATAGGAGAGGCTTGAGGTTTCAGGTTTTGAGCCTTGAAAGAGCAGCCATGGTGAAGGGTGGTGATGGCGGGGTCGTCGGTCTCCCAGTGGCCGGATATAACGAGGATCGCCTTCGGCCTCTGACGAAACACCTGATCTGCCCATGACATGAGGAACTCTCGGGTGGCATTGGACTCATCGATGGCCATCCTCTGTTGGCCATGGGAGATGAAGAACGTCTCCTTTGATGCCTTCCAATTCCATCTATCTATATATATCAATGTATGCTCTCAAGGGATTAAACTCTTTAGAAAATGAGACGTGACCTTATCAAAGATATACACATTTATATACAGCTAGTGTCAGGAAATAGATTATGTTGAGAGGATGGTTTCGAGTGATCTAAAATGTGTTAGAAAATTTATCAGCTATCTCACTCGAGAACAACAATATGTCAGTAAACAAGCATAGAGTATCAAAAAAATGCAGAAACGAGAGATAGTGAATAAAGAAGCAACGAAAATAAACTATGTACTAAATGATACGACTCTGGGAGCCGGTACAAGCTAACCCTCATACGCAGGAATAGCGCTCCTCCAATGTGCTCTATCCTTCGCCATATATTCACTAAGGGCTCGTTTGGTTGAATGCGGGAAGTACAATTCCCGGGAACTTACTTCCCATGAATTGAATTCCCGTGAAATACACTTCCCATGAATTAAAAAAAAGTTGTTTGGTTGAATTTTGATTTTTAGTAATATAAAGAGGAAAATAAATAATCCATGTTAAAAAAAGGAGCAGGTTGAATTTACCTAGTCCCCTGGTTAAGTGAACTTCTTACGATTGGTAGAAATTGGAATTCCTGAAAAGTTGAATTCCTGTATCATTCGAATATAACCTACTTCTTGGGTTTTTTAACTTCCTGTGTTTTCAACTGACTAACCAGGCCTAAGACCCTGACTAGAGGTGGTCTAATCATCTCCTTCCAATTCTGCGCGTATCAAAATAATTATAGATCAGGATCTATATTTTCCAAATTAATATAGTGTTAGATTAGCAAATACAGTAGGACGGAGTACTACTTTACGGGTTCTAAATCTCTAATCCTACTTAATGAGATTCGACAACCTGTTAGCATGACAAAATTAATTGTAGAAGAAGGGTCAACGTCACCTACGGACACCCCAAATTGCTTTCAAAGTAGAGAGTACTTGGGTACAATAAATAGTTTTTTTTTTACAATAAGTTTGGGAGAGTAAAAAAACAATGCAAGGAAATAACTAGTCACACCAACACAATAATGTAATACAACACAGTGCAACTTATTGGCAGCCTTGAAGAATGAAGGCCAAATGATATCTCTCCAACTTCAAGGAACATAAACACATAATTTTGTAGATTTAAAAATAAAATAAAAAAGGTTTATCATTGCCTCAGGCCCTCAGAACACTTCAAATGACAGCTCTATGACTTGAGCTCACAAAATCAAACATGTTCTTGGTCAGCAATGAACTACTGGCGCAATGTACATGGTCTGAAATCTGAATCAATGTTGTGGAAGGAACAAGATTAGCTAATCAAGGAAATCGTCGAATTAATCTAGAGTATAGTAATTAGTAATTGTAAAACAAGGACATGATTTGTTGCTCAAATTGCAGCAGAAAATGCTATTCATAAAGTAGCAGTAGATCAGGGTATGCAATCAACAGCATCAACTTCGCAACAGCTTATTCGGACATGTATATTATGGACTCTTCAAGAGGGATCATCAACATCCTGTTCTAAGCCAGCGGACATTTCGCCATCTAAACCACAAGCAAGCAAACGATAACAGCCTTCTTTAGAAGTTATCTGAATAAGAAGGCACAGACGAACACAAGCAACAGGTGTAATTCAGAATAAGAAGGAAAGTGCATACTTGCTCTTGAAGAATGAAGGCCAATATTGGCGTCGAATGCAACTATTCAACACCAGGCATAGAGCGAGCTTCTTCTTCTGCAATCTTGGTATCATAAAAATTTGACTTTTAAAAGATCTGAAAAGATCAAGAGAAAAAGGATGATGCAATTTTCGAGTTTCAAGTTCAAATTTTCCGGGTTAGAACCAGGTATTTTCAGCCAATTAGCATTTAGCCTCTTTTGGTCCACACAGATCCATGTGTGTTGACTTGTTGCCCTTGTTAGTATTATCTATGGAATCTATGCTTTCATGTTACAGATTCACAAAAAAAAAAAGGAATCTCAGAAAAGGGTCAGTAGATTTACCATTCAACAGGTTCTCTCCGAATAAAAAAAGCTCTCAAACAACAGCACAATAGAATTCGAGAAAATGTCCAGCAGAACAATGATATAGTCTCAGTCTCATACCTTATGATTATGTGATGTCATTCACCAATAGTCATTGCACGAACATTTGCCATCTGTCATGTGGTGAAACCTTTTGGCATCTCGCATGATAAGTGTTCTTCCAACTAGTTTTGACACAATCTTCAATGCATTGTGGCAATCAACACACACCCGTAAATTCTTGATAATCCGAATAGGAGAACGAGCTGAACTGGTGATGAGGGCATAAGCAGTAGCAAGCCTTTCACTGTGAGCCATCAATGCTTCCTCTTTGCCTTCTTGGTCGATGTCATGGAGAACGAATCTGCAGTCTGGCACATAACCAGCTTCCTTCATCTGCTCTTTCATTCGTCTTAACAACGCATATATCTTGTCATTTTCGGGGTGAGATCTATCTCCTGCCCTATATTCATGGATCTTGCTTCTTGATTGCAAGGAGGTCTGAGCGGATTTTTTCTTTTCTTTCTCTTTTGATAGATCAGAAGGTTTAACTGGTACCAACCCAGCCTTCAACTCCTCCACTGGGCGACAACGATCCAAATGCTCCACAATATCAGCACAGCGGTCCCCAAGCTCCGAGTTCCCATGAACTCTAGATAGATTCATCAAGGTTTCCCAAACATCAACACTTGGTTCAACCGGCATCCCTTCAATGAACTCCAAAGCTTCATTCAAATGACCCGAAGTGCCCAACATGTTGACTATGCTCACATAATGCCTCATGGTCGGAACAATGCCATATACCTTGCTCATCGATTCAAAATGTAGCATCCCTTCAATGACATCACCAGTGTCAGCACAAGCATCAAAAACTCCTACAAATATTCGACCATCAGGACTCAGTCCTGCTTCCTTGAAGCGAGTAAACATATCAATGGCTTCTTCTCCAAGACCATTTTGCGCGTACCCACAGATCATAGTGTCCCAGCTTGTCAAATTGCGCTCCAACATCTTACTAAAAACAGTATCCGCATCGCCCATTGACCCACACCTCGCATACATCTGCAAAATCTTGTTGTAAGTGCTGACTCTAACCGAAGACAACGATTTCACAAGATGCTCATGAACGAACTTTGCTTCTTGTAGAGCTTCTTCGTCTTTGCACATCTTCATCAGATCTAAGTACCGTGGCAAATCTACCGAAATCCCTCGCTTCTCCAACAGTCCCAACACCTCCACAGCTTCTTTGATCTTCCCCTCCTTGCAACAAGCAGCCAACTCCTCCAGAGTCCCCTGAGGGAAGCAAGCATCAGGTGATTCACATCCTAGTCCTTGGGGAGCCATCATAGCACTCTGATCGTAATTCGCAGATTGAAACCCATTCAGACCTTGCTCAGGCATTCTCCCCACATCCCCACCATAATAATAGCCATTAATCTGCTGCTGATACCCATAGCTGCTAACAGACTGATGGTCACCATAAGTTTGCTGAGGCATTGTGCTTCCCACAGGACTGTAATAAGGAGTACTTGTGCTGGCTGATACCACATTTTGCTGAATCGAATCATACGAATTTCGAGGCGGTATCCCGGATTGCCAAGAACTACTACCTCCACCACCACCTCCTCCTCCTCCATAAGTCAAATGTCCACTTAAGCCATTCCCTACCCCGACATAACCTCCAGTAGGGATGTGCTGAGATGATTCCTTGTAGTATCCAGTTTGCACAAATTGATTCTGATGATTTACAGCTGTGCCATGAAAACTGTCACCAGAAACCCTAAAACCACCAGACACTTGATGAGAATCGATAGGGGACTCAGGGTTGCTATGTCCATCTGACGAATTGAAATCCAGCCTCTCAGCAGCAGCCCAAGTGTTTAGACTATTGAGGGATTTCGACGGAAGAAGAAAGGAGTGGTACGGGAAGCTGACCTTGTTCAGAGTGCATAGAGAGTTGATTGCAATGACCGCTGCCTTCTTTCTGGCCATTTCTTCGACGCGGGATCTTCCCTCGCTGGGGAAAAACCTAGCTCTGCTTACATGAACGAACCTGTAATGGAGTTGATAGGAGTGGGAAGAGGAGCTGTGTTATCGTTTACTGAGCAATATATAACATACATCGAGGTGAGAGAGAGTTTCAAACGAATTACAGAGAACAGTCATCGAGAGAGCAAAGGTTGTGGAGAACGACGACTTACAGAAAACGAGTGAGAGAGAACAGAAAACCGACAATGGAAGATCGATGGTGGCGGCAGATACGAATCGGAGGAGAAGAGAGGGCGAGGGTTTAGGCCCATTTCAAAAACCCAAAATTTTGCGGTGTTGGATATTTGTGGATTTGATGAGATTAGATAATTGCCTTTTTTGTTGAATCTGATTGCCTTTACATGTTAGTGTGCTCCTATTTATAAGAGAGTTTTACATACTGTATATTCTTAAAATAAAACTGGAATAGCGTATTTTCGGTATTAAGGTTGAATGAATTGAGAATCTTCATGGATAATCAAGTATGAGACAACGTTTCTATGTATTTTTTATTATTTATTTTGAAAAAGTTCGGTCAAAAGTTTTGTCCGAAGCTACCACATAAAGCGTGGTTCTTAATTGGGTTTCGGTGGGCAACCAACAAAAAAAAAATGAATATTTGTGTAAATATTTTGAATTTTTGAATATTTATGTAAATAAATACTAGTTAATTATAAATATTTTGGGGGAATCGAAATGGCATGTCGTTGTGGGAGGTTCAAACAAGCTAAGCTAGATATTGTGAAGCTTCATTTGTATTTTGTTGTTGACTAACAACCACCAAATCCATCATTTCCTCTAAGTGATGTTGTTGTTGGAAGAAAAAAAAAATGGTGTAATTAAGAACCTTATAAAAGTGGATTGAGTCTTGAGTTCACTCCTCACAACATCCAAGCCATCTTCACAAACGCTTCCAACTCTCTTATCTTATTATCTCCAAAGGTAATCCGAACCTTAATTAATTATTATATACTAAAAAGTTATATGTCCATGTATTAGTAATTAGCTAGCATTACACAAAATTGGATCTGACATTGGGGTTTTTCAGGTACTCAATCATCATGACCGACAAGAATAAAGCACGGTACAAATGCGACCACTGTGGAGAGAAAGAAGCCAAGCTAATGTACATAACGGAAAAGGTACATCCCGATGAAGGGCGTAAACAGGTTTACCATTATGAATGCATGCTAGAATAGAAATTGCGGCCTGACCTTTGTTAGCTCACCCAGACTATGTAACGGAAAAGGAATTGTCATGACGACGGTCTAGGTGAACTAACAAAGGTCATGCCGCAATTCCTATTCTGACATTTATAATGGTAAACCTATTTACACCCTTCATTGGGATGCACATTTTTTGTTATGTACATTAGTTTGACTTCTTTCTCTCCACAATGGTCGCATTTGTACCGTGCTTCCTTCTTGTCGGCTATTGATGATCGAGTACCTGAATAAACCCAATATTAGATCCAAATTTGTGTAATACTAGCTAATTACTAATACATATACATATAACTTTTTAGTATATATAATACCTCAGATTACCTTTGGAGATAATAAGATAAGGGAGTTGGAAGTGCTTGAGAAGATGGCTTGAATGATATGAGGAGTGAACTCAAGACCCAATTCACTTTTATAAGATTCTTAATTATACCACTTATTTTTCTTCCAACAACAACATCACTTAGAGGAAATAATGGATTTGGTGGTTGCTAGTCAACAACAAGATACAAATGAAGCTTCACACTATCTAGCTTAGCTTGTTTGAACCTCCCACAACGACATGCCATTTCGATTTTTTCCCCCCAAAATATTTATAATTAACTAGTATTTATTTACGCAAATAATCAAAAGTTTGAAAAATATTTTTTAAAAAAAAAATTAACTATTAAAAATAAATAAATAAATGATATGTGAAGATAAAATATTCACAACACATTTTATCACTTTGATATTAAGTGTTAAAAATGTGGGAAGATTTCATATCTTCATACCAACTCTTTCATCCACAATAATTTCAATGTGGGATGTAAGAGGAAAAAATATGAGGATATATTTTTTCTCAAACTTCATTTCCAACTTCATTTCCAATGTAGGAAATGTAGGAAACAAGTGAAGTGGGAGAAATAGGATAGTGGAATACATATATATAGCATCATGACTTCTCATTCAAACTCCAAATTTTCGATGTGGGATGTATAAAAGGATAGGAATGAGGGTTCATTTGTCCCACATTGTCATTGCATATTAGTTTATGTAATATTATGAATATTTTGAATTATGAATTATTCTAAGAATAATTTATATAATTTACATAATAATTATAAATTTATTTTATTAAAAATAAATTTATAAAAAAAAATATTTTGAAATGGCGGGTTGACCCGGGTCGAACCCGCCGGGTCATGGGTTATCTTTTCCCCGACCTTGACCCTCAACTCAAGCCGACCCTTAAACCCTAACCCGGGGTCACGGGTCGACCCGCCCGACCCGTGACCCGTGGCCATGTCTATTGTTAATGTGCCTTGAATCATTGTTGACCGGCGACGCATCGGGGGTTCCGGGGGGCTGGTGGTCTCGCTGACCGGTCAGCGAGTCGGGGGTCCAGGGGGCGACGCGCCCTTGGCGGGGGGCTAGGGGGGGGGCAGCGCCACCCTGTCTTTACGGTATGCGATGTTTATTGTAAACGGGCCTATTGTCTGTCTATTTTGGGCTTTCAGTCCATTGTCTGTTTAGGATTTCATGAGTCTCCTCATATACTCATGAAACGCCGACTCCTTGTAATCCCTAATCTGGTTTGCTTCCTCTAATAACAAAACTGGTTCTCTGCCCGTGGAAGTAGGCAACACACCGTTGCTGAACCACGTAAATCTCTGTGTTATTCTTCACTTTATCATTCTCGTTATAACATCTATCTAGGGTACGCATTTCCAGTTTCGATCAATACATCTAATCTTCAATTATCTCACAATTACGCATGTTTCGCCGTTAAATTGAATACTTGAACTCCTTGAGCTTGGTTTATGACTGCTGAAAAATGCCTCTTGTTTTGAAGAAATTTAGAACACATTGCCTTGGAACTTGGAAGTTTCTGACTTGTTGTTTCGGCCTCTATTTCATACGAATCCAAAAAGAGGATTTTCTCTTTACTCGCTTTTTATGGTTTTTGTTTTCACCGGTTGGTTGATAAATTGCATGATTAACTCTTTTTGTGTAGACTTCATAACTAACTAGTCCGGACCCCGTGCTCCACACACGGGATTTTTAAAATTAATCTAAATACACTTATCTTATTTTTCAGATGTTATCATATTAATCATTAAGTGATATACAAAACATGTACTCGTCCGGGAAACATAGTTTAATATATATATTTTTAGTATTTTCTTAATCTTTGAATATCGGTAAGTCATAGTTTAATATATACATTTTTTTCTTAGGTAAAAAACCACATTGGAAAATTTTTCTTAAATCTAATGCATTGACACCAAGAAATCTATCCCAAAAGTCTTTAGAAAAACTATAAAATTAGAATTATGATTGATATTGATGTGTTTCATTACTGTATTCATAATAAAACATTTATTTTTCTCGATATATTTAACGGCAAAAAAAAAATAATTTTATTCTCTATCATAATTATTAGTTTTTATTTCCATTTTTTTAATCAATTCTCCAATTTCTCATATCCTTCTTCTTTGTTCACTAGCTTATTTGATCTTTACATTATTTATTTGTTGTGTTGAAAATAAAAATTGCTAAAAATATAATTAGTATTCTTTTTTATTTTAATCTCTTCAAAAAGTGTGAAATTTGTTAGAAGAACATGTATTCTTATACAAAAAAAAAGTATCATTTTTTTCTTTTGTAGTTTTACCTTAAACATGATTAACAATTATGACCAAGTAAGTAATATTAATATCCAAAGATGATTGAAGTCAAAGAGTTCCAATAGTAAGATAATATATCCAGGGCCGACCCTGATGTTTTTATGGCTATAGGCGGAAAAAAAAAACAGGGCCATTTACTACAAATTTAGTCACAAATCATATTTTAAAATATAAATTTTAAACTTAATTTAACACTAGTAAACCTGAGTTATATTTTCATGACTAATTAATGATTCGTAGTATACATCTAATGTTATATATTGCCATTATACGATTCAAAACAACGATTTTATGCCATTATACTTATTTACGGTTAATAGATTTCCCTATTAGTGGATAAAAAGATGAGAGACTTTGATAGTAATAAATAAAGTTCGAAAAGTATTTTTTATAATCTCTTCATTTTTTCTATGGTAATTAAAATTAAACTTAACACGTAGCAATATCAAAATTGGCCATACTAATAAAATTATTTTTACTAAAAAAAACCACCTTGTATTATTTGTAAAAATTCAAATTAAGATAAGGTTATCGTGGACTATCCGTCATTTATTCACTTAGATTGAAGGTTAAACAAGTTAACAAGTTATGTAACAAATGTACGTGTTTTATTTATATCCTAACATTAATGAGTTTTTTTTGCTTATACATACAAAAATATTTATATACATATTACCTTAATTATATACATTATACATTTTATATGGGGCCCTTACTGGATCGAGGGCTCGAGGCGAAGGCCTCTTTGGCCTATGCCCAAGGCCGGCTCTGAATATATCTCCTTGTAAAATTTTATAGGTGACTTGATAAAACACGTCCACTAGTTGGTACCTGAAGTTGGTATTTGATGCTCCCTTCATCCAGAATTAGCATTTGATCACTAGTCTTGCATTCCACTATACATGTCCATAAATCAAACTTCATATAGTTACATAAACAGTAATGGTTGTAATGCTTTTATGTTAAAAAAAGATGATTAAACTACTGATATGCAGTGTATGATGACGCAATCGTTACCGCCCAACCAATGAGTAACATAAAAACTTAGACAATGACATAGCAAAAACAAAAGAATCTAAATCATGATTCATCTACTCTCCGCCAAAGATGTCAAAGGCCAACAGACATGCCGGTGTTTTTGGTTTAGGCTTCCTCAGCCTGAACAGCGTCTCTTTGGGACGTCATAGGCATCTCGAGGCCTGGATTTCTTAACACCAGTTGTGAATGACACCTTGTCGGACTTGTATCCCTCGACAGCCACGCTCGTGACCTTGACCCAGACTAGGAACTTGGTCTTCATACCCTCAAGTCCTCAACGCCCATAAGCTTTCCCCTCGGTAGAATGGCCTTAACTCTGGTTGCGTATCTTATAGCTGAGGAGTCCTTGAAACTAACTTCACAGGTATACGGCAGATGGACAATCAGCCTAGACTTTATCTCGTCAAATTCATAGCAGGTTATGTTCTAAGGAAACAGGCCTGGTGGTAAGTTATACTCTTTGAGGAGATCCGGTAGACTCTTCAACGGCTTCCTTGTCAACTTACAGATGCATGCGTTTCCGATCAATGTTTTCAGCTTCAAAGTATCTTCTCGCAAAAACTGTATTTAACACTACAATGACATATACATTACCCTTTAGCTTGTTGAAAATCCATTTTGCTTTCTGTTCAACAGTTTTTGAGAAGATCTGAAGAAACAAAAAAAAAATGTTATGCATCTTAGAAAGCAAATGGTCATGAAGATCTCACACAACATTACTGTATTCGACATAGACTACATCTATCCTATATAATCATGCCTCTCATATCAGCACATACCGAAAAACGGGCAAGTCCAGCAATATAGAGTTATAGTCATTCATCAAACCACAAACAATAGTCTTAGCAAGCTCAGTCCTTATAAGTGAATCATCCATGCCTGTTGAGCTTTCAAAACCATAAATGTTAGGAGCTTTCATTTGTCTAATCTTTATATGTAATCAAGTACATGTAAATTCCCGAAACTGAAACTCCTAACCCCTAATTGAGTCTGAATTGAGCCAAAATTATCAACCCCATATTGAACTCAAATACCACATTCAATCCAACCAACAAATTGAGTCCGAATTCGTGAAATTGAAAGAAGCAAATTGTAAATTTTGACAAAACTGAAAACTGAAAATGGAACACATAGAAGGTGAATACCTATTTTTGATGAATTTTCCAGTTCTTTCAAAAACCTAGGTCAAAGACAAAAAAAAAGAGGGCATTAAGGGTGCATACTCAGTCCATCTTCTTCTTCACCGGCGCCACACCATCAGCCCACCGCCCTCAAGAGCAAAGTTAATCATACCTAATCAATTAGCTTAAAAGTCATAATGTTTTGTGTAATTCAAGCTTCTTTTTTCAAGATTGATTCCACCTACTACTCTCAAGAGCTAACTTAAGACAGGAATCATCACAATCTAGATGACTCATATTTCTTAGTATCTCTTAATATGAAGAAAGAAACCCTTGCATTGCAACAAACATAAAACTCCAAATAACAACGATTTTTTATTTTGTCTTAGTAATCTGTAATCTATTTCCAATTCCTCGTGAGGCAAGATGGAAACTGGCTCTCCTATCTCATACTTTTCTGGCCGAACAAAATTAGTGTAAATGAAATCAACGGCACAAATCAAGGCCACAGATCAACTGTGTCTAATTTCGCACAATGAGTGACGGGTTAGACTAACATATTCAAACGAAAAATTCTGTGAGATTCGTTAAATGCATAATGAAACAGAAGGAGAAATGAAACCTGAAGATTTGTTCTGCTTAATGTAAGCCCAGATTTGCTTGAGAGCTAGGGTGCGGGGAGCCTCAGAGACGCCGCCAAGGAACTTCTACATTGCAGGGGAGACGATAAGGGGCTACAATTAGTATTTTTCAGTTCAAAATTCCAATTCATTCAGAAACCTAATACACAGTACAAGGAAAACTGAAGGAAAGGAGAAGTCAGAATATATGATGGTGCAACCACACACTTCTTTCTCCACACTAAACACGGAGCAGACCAAGAGGGCGAGCTTAGGAACATGATATAATTCCACATTCTGTTTGAGCAGGCCACCGCCCTTTTGCCCTGTTTAGTTACCAGTTACTCTAAACATTTGTACCCATTGTTGTTGTTGAGGAATGCTCTCAAGAACAGCCTTTCTTTTGTTTTTCTATGGATGTGAGCTGACCTGCAAGCTGTAATGTAAGAATCTTTCTTAGTCTTTTCTATTTAAGTTGATCTGTGTTTTTACCAAGTCAATTGGATTCCTCATTAAGCCCAACCTGAAACGTGTGTTAAGCTTGACCCAGGTGAGCTTTCCTATCTCATAGCTTTTTCAGCTTTTTTTCATAATTTAGGTACTTCGTTGTGCAAGAAATGGTCCTCCATGATGATCTTGACTCTGTCTTAGATTTGGATGAATATTAAATCTGAAGAAAATAAAGGTCTGAAGATCACAAGCATCAAACAACAGTTCATAAATTTTATTTCTGTCCTTTAAGTATTCATTTAGCCTTCCCAGTTTCTAGTTTATATTATCCTCTGCAAAAGAAAAAAATTGTCGAATTTTGTTGATATTATTTGTTTTTCTTCCCTACCTCTGAAAGTCCTAATGGGAAATCCATAACCATTACAGTTTCATTGGTAATCTCCAACCATCATTCTTCATTGCCACCATGTTTTTAAATTATTAGCTTAAATTTTGTTTTATTAATTAGTAACAGATTCAACATGAAGAGAACAGATGAAAGTTTCTAGTCATTGGCAAACCTTTCCGAGTCGTCACTTCATTTTTGTTCTTGAAAATCACTTTTTGAATAAAATAAAATAAAACAAAGTCCCAGTCCCCAAAACAAAACCTTTGAAAAACTAAATTGCTGCATATTTCTTATTCAGCAAAAAGTCCCAACCTAAAGTCCCTTAAAATGGTGGTAGGACTTGAAACAATTGGAAGCACCAGTTTAAGGAGATTATTAGGGGAAAAGATGCTGATCATCGAGTAAAGAGTCTGGTCAACTTTTTCACTTAAAATAGAAAGTATCCAATTATGCAGGAGTAAACAGACTACAACTTTGTGTTATCCAATTATGTAGTATCCAATTATGCAGGAGTAACAATTAACATCCTTCTACGAGAGCAATGTCATTTTGTCTGTCTGATGCTATTTCAGCAAGGCATAACATGAAGAGAAGTATATAAGTTACTTACTAGGCGAATACGAGGTGATGCATACCTTCATAAAGACATTCCAAGTTCCATTTGGATCATTAGCTGAACTACAAAGGCCGGGTTGAGTTCCAGGTTCTCTTTTAAAGTAACAACTGTTGGTTGCTCGACAGTTTAGCCCAATAGACTGTAGTAAGCAGATATACCCAAGTATTCGAATCATCCTCTTCAGAAGATCAAATTCTGATGCACCTGGGAACAAAGGGAGACCATAATTTTGAATAAGAAACCTAGCTTTGCTCCTCCTTCAAGCTAAATGAATCAGAAACCGAGCTTGTCAAGGAGGCGAAATTCAAAGACCTATGAAGATAATTGGTAAAAAAAATCACCAAAATGATTAAAACTGAACCCAATAGACTGTAGACGATGCTTTTGGAAGTAAGAAAAATGAAAATTAATCTCTCTACTCATGTATGCAATCAATCCTATATACAATGCAAATCTCAGCCCTCTACATCTAAATAGGACATCAACAACAAATAAGCAGTAAGGAAATCAAAATAGATTAGAAATTCAGAAATCAAATAGCAATTAAGAAGGAAATTGAAATAGATAAGCAATTCAGAAACTCATAAACAACAATTTGAACATGAAATCGAACAAATCATGGAAAACAAATAATTCAAAAACAAATTGAATCGAAATAGATAAGCAATTCAGAAAGTCATAAACAACCATTTGTACATGAAATTGAACCAATCATGGAAAACAAATAATTCAAAAACTAAATTGAAATTCGCAAACCCAAATTTCCGCTCCATCTCAAGTTCTTCCAAAGAAAAATCACCTCAAATCATAAATTCCTAACCAGAATTCAGGAAACTCCCAATTTCTAATACCCCAAATCGATTTATAGGGTTAGGGTTCTCACCAAACAATCACAGAGGAGGGGAAAGAGAGCCAGAGGTGGCTGCCATGGATGATGACGGCAAGAGGAGCGGTGCTGTGAAGCCGAAAATGTCGAGAATAAGGTAAGGAAAGGAGACATTGGCGGAGGGAGAGGGAGGGTTGTCAGAGTCGCCGAAGGTGAGGAGGGAGGGGCGTCGGAGTCATCGCAGCCAAGGAGGGAGGAGCGTCGGAGTCGCCGAAGCCTCAGAGCTCCAGTATGGGGGAGTTGAGATAGTCATCGTCTCTCTTTGTTCGCGTCCTTTGAAAACTGCCATTGCAAGCGGTTCTGTACTTCTGGTAGGGCCTAGGAGGAGGGGATAACGAAGGTCATTCAGAAAGAAGACAGGGGCAAAAGTGCAAGCTTACGCCGGAGCTCTTTCGGAAGCTTTTGAGAGAAGTTGTCGGACGATAGCCTTGGCGAAAGAGGAAGAAGGTTGAGAATTGGGGCGTCGGTCGACAACCGATACAACTTCCGCCCTATGCTTGTGTTTTGATCGAGAGAGATCGTGGGAGAGAGAGGGGATAGAGAAGGAGAGAAATAGAAAGAAAAGGCATAAAAGGGGAAGGAAAAAAAATCAGATATCGCTCCATGTGGATAGTCTGAGAGGGTTTGAAAGGACTCAGCTTTAAGATATAGGAGGATGAGATAGTACATCTCTTCACCCTCCTACACACAACATTTCCCCTTGAATAATCAACTTCCGTCATGACTCTGAGGGGTTATATACAATTTTACTTCTGTCATATGCATTGGTAATGCTGTCTCATTAAAAACCTTGTCAGAAAAAACTCAACGGGATAAAAACCTGATCGAAGGAAAAAGAGTGCAGTCTCGAAGACGACACATTCTGATCTTGCGTACCAGTTGTTCGAATCTCTTAGGTGGTAGGGACTTTGTGAACAAGTCAGTGAGGTTCTCATCTGATCGGATTTGCTTGACTTCAATTTTTCCTTTCTTCTCAAGTTCGTGAGTAGAGAAGAATTTTGGCGATATGTGTTTGGTTCGATCTCCTTTGATATAGCCTTCTTTCACTTGCGCAACGCAAGTCGAGTTGTCTTCATATATCACAGTTGGTTTGCCTTTGATTGACTTGATTCCAGACTCCCTTTGTATGTACTTTATCACCTTTTTGAGCCATACAGATTCTCTACCATCCCAGCTTCGTATAATGCTATCAATTCGGCATGGTTTGACCATGTCGCGGTCAAAGTATGCTTTGTGGACCTCCATGATATGGCCGTCTCTCCAAAGGTGAAGACATATCCATTTTGGGATTTGGCCTTGTGGGGGTCTGATAGGTATCCAGCATCTGCATAACCAACAAGAGTTGCATTTGAACAATTTTGGTAACACAGGCCAAGATCATGTATGCCTCTAAGGTAACGGAATAAATGTTTGATTCCATTACAATGCCTCATTGTAGGAGTTGAGTTGTATCTCGATAGTAAATTTATGGCGAAGGCAATGTCAGGCCTTGTATTGTTGGCTAGGTACATCAAGGCACCAATAGCACTTAGATATGGTGTTTCTGGGCCAAGTATTTCTTCATCATCTTCTCGAGGTCTGAATGGGTCATCGTGTATATTAAGGGAGCAAACGACCATAGGTGAGTTCAAATGATGAGCTTTGTCCATGTGAAATCTTTTTAGAATTTTCTCGGTGTAATTTGATTGATGGAAAAAGATTCCATCTTTTATGTGTTCAATTTGCAAACCGAGACAGAACTTGGTTTTTCCAAGATCCTTCATTTCAAATTCCCTCATCAAGTACCTAGTTGTACTTGCAATCTCATTCGGGGTTCCAACAATGTTTAGATCATCAACATATACTGCGATGATGGAAAACAAGGGGTGGGCATTTCCAATTAATTGCTAATTCAATTAACTGTAAAACAATTAATTGATATTTCAATTACTACAATTTCAATACCATAATTGTATTGAAAAGAGCAATTAATTGGTATTCAATTAATTGTTAATTTCAATTCAATTCTTCAATTAATTGATAATTGTTTTTTCCTTTTTATATTATCAGTTCATCATTCCAGATCCACACATATGGCTGTTCAATCCCCTGTTTTCCTGGACCATCTAGGTTTTCCTGTCAGCAACGTCTCCTATCAAGATTGGATTGCCGCGGCTCCTAATTCTGCCTTCGGATATCCCGATCTGGCTCAGCCTCTTCAGTCCGTGTTTTTCAATCCAGACCCCGCCCCCGCTCCGAATCTTCACCCATTGCGGTTCTCGAATGCATTAGCTGACGAATTCAGCCGCCAGACGCGCGAAATCGACGTCTTTCTTCAACTTCAGGTACCTAATTTTACAATTCCATTTTCCCTCACTTGGAAAAATCCATGGAATTAGGGGTCGTTGATTCCGGATTTTTGGTTTGCGGAAAACAGAGCGAGAGGCTGAGATGCGCAATCCAGCAACAAAATAAGAAGCAGATAGCAATCGGATCTGGTGAGCTTGTTGTCCCGTCCCGTCGCCAGATCTGGTGAGCTCCAGTGGCGGAATTCGAAACGCGAGTGGCTCTCCCGACCAAATTGCAGTCGGAACCGATGACGAATCTGATGATTGAAGCATACGAGAGTTTCCAGGTTGAGTATTTGGGGAGCTCGTTCTCTATGTGGGCGACGGACGACGGAGTTTCGTGAATTTGATGGAGAGAGAGGAATGAAGAAGATGAGAATGATGCTGGGAGTTGGTGATCTGATGGGATAGGCGTCGGCGATGCCTCCGGAGGCATGACGACGATGGAGGAGCTTCGTGATTATAATGGAGAGAGAGGCGGCTGATGAACGAAGGAGTGGTTTAGGGTAACAGTTCTCTCATTTATCAAATTAGCAATTAATCAATTAATTGATATTGTTTTGAATTGTAAAATAAAATCAATTCAATTAACTGTTCTCTCGTGATTATAATGTATTTTGAATTTTTCAGTTTTTCAAATCAAATTTTCAATTTCAAGTAATTTTGCCCACCCCTATGGAAAACCACGATTTTTATCTTTTGATAAAGATGCATGGACATCTCGAGTCGTTCTTGTACCCTTCTTTCAAAAGGTACTCGCTAAGACGATTGTACACACCACATTCGCCCAGATTGTTTCAATCCATATAATGATCTTCTCAACTTGATGGAGAACATTTCTCGAGGCTTTTATTTGCAAGATTAAGGCAATTTTAGTCCTTCAGGGACTTTCATATAGATGTCGGTGTCAAGTGACCCATACAGATATGCAGTCACGACATCCATTAAGCACATCTGTAGCTTCTCAGCCACTGTCAGGCTAATCAAATTTCTTAAGGTAGTTGCATCAACTACTGGTCTTCGTAATCAATTCCTGGCAGTTGTGAAAAACCTTGTGCTACAAGCCTTGCCTTATATCTTGCTACCTCATTTTTCTCGTTTCTTTGTCTCACAAAGACCCACTTATAGCCCACTGGCCTTATCCCCTTTAGTGCCTGAGTTACATGACCGAAAACTTCACGCTTCTTGAGTGATTTTAATTCAGCCTGAATCGCTTCTCGCCATTTAGGCCAATCTTTCATACAACGACACTCTTCAACTGTTTTTAGTTCAATATCGTCGTCTTTAGTCATCATTTCAACTGCTACTGAATAGGCAAAGATTTAATTGACAATGACATCTTTCCTGTTCCACTGTGTTCCTGTGGATACATAGTTTATGGAAATTTCATAATTGTCAATTGTTCTGTCTTCTTCAAGAAGACTCTCTTTTTCATCTTGTTCAATAAGATTCTCTTCTTTCTGAGGAATTTGCTTTGTCTTTCTGGATATCCTTGTTATTGACCTATTTGCCCTTGTTATTTGGCTGGACTATTATGGGATTACCAATCATGCCTTTTTGCCTCCTTGGTTGTCTTGGTTTCAAATCCTTTGAACGTACAAAGTGGTCTACCTCGCCTTTTGCGTATGGGAGATTCATTGGCGATTGGCTTATTTGGTAGATCCATAGATACTTCAATTCTTGTAGGGACATTTACAACGGGTATATTTGACTTTTTCACTTTTGCTATATGAGTAAATGCATCGGGCAACTGATTAGCCACTCCTTGCAAATGAATTATCTTTTGCACTTCTTGTTCACACACTTTTGTTCGAGGATCAAGATGTGACAATGACATGGCATCCCAGGTGACATCACCTTTATTAGGATCAATTTTGTTCTTTTCTCTCCCTAGAGTTGGGAATGTACATTCATCAAAATGGCAATCGATAAATCTTGATGTAAATAGGTCACCTGTTGTTGGTTCAAGATATTTAATAACTGAGGGAGATTCAAAACCAACATATATCCTCAGTCTCCTTTGAGGACCCATCTTTGTCCGTTCCGGTGGTGCAATTGGGACATAGACTGCACATCCAAACACCTTTAGATGTGACACATTCGACTCCTTTCCAGACACAAGTTGCACCGGGGAATATTTATGATATGCAGTTGGCCTGAGTCGAATCAAGGTTGCAGCATGTAATACTGCGTGTCCTCAAGCTAATGATGGTAACTTGGATTTCATCAGCAGTGGTGTAGCAATTAGTTGTAATCGTTTAATTAATGATTCTGCAAGACCATTTTGTGTATGTACATGCACTACTAGATGCTCAACTGTAATCCCAATGGACATACAATAGTCATTAAATGCTTGAGAAGTGAATTCTCATGCATCATCCATACGGATTTTCTTTATTGTATAGTCTGGGAATTGTGCTCTTAATCATATGATTTGAGCAAGAAGTTTAGCGAATGCAACATTTCTTGTCGACAATAAACTCACATGTGACCATCGTGTGGATGCATCTATTAGCATCAAAAAATAATGGAATGGTCCACACGGTGGGGCAATTGGCCCACATATATCCCCTTGAATTCGTTCTAGGAATGCAGGAGCCTCGACTGCTATTTTATTTTTTGAGGGTCTGGTGATCAATTTGCCCAACGAACAAGCAGTGCAATTGAGATTACTTGTCTGAATAACCCTCTAGTTCTTTAATGTATGACCAAGTGAATTCTCAATGATTATGTGCATCATCATTGTACCTGGATGGCCCAATGAGTCATGCTAGAGGGTAAACATCTTATGGTCGTTCAGATTTGGTCTGGTTACCATTTTAACCTCAAATGGACTAATGTAGGTATAATATAGCCCAGAGGAATAAGCTTGTAGTTTTTCTACCACTATCCTTTTGTTAGATACATGTGCTATCAGACACAAGTATTCCCTTTCATTTTCATTCATGGTTTCAATATGAAAACCATTCTGACGCACATCTTTAAAGCTTAATAAATTTCTTTGAGACTTGCTTGAGTATAATGCGTCTTTTATTACCAATTTTGTCCCTTTCATAAGCAAAAGGCAAGCCTTCCTGGATCCTTCGATCATCTTTGCCACACTTGATATCATGTTGACATTTCCTTCAAAGATTGTCAACTGAGTGAAGTATTTTTTATTTTTCAGGATGGTGTGGGTTGTTGCACTGTCCACTAGACATTCCTGCTTATAATCATGCTTAACTCCAGATGGATTCATGACTTCAAGAATTAAGAAAAACACAGAGTTAGACATTATATTACATGGTGGAATTTAAACTTACACAAATATCTTACATTACATGACGAATATCTTACATTACATGGGTAATACAAGGAAACATATATTACAAGCATCCTTAATTTATTTCATGCATAGAAATTTAAAAGCTAGTGCCTTCATCTTGGTAAAATCCATCACCAAACTCATTATCCATGTAGTCGTTGATATTCAAGTCACCCGGCATCAGTGGGGTATTAGTGGCAACAAAGTTTGTTTCCATATCCTTCCCCTTTTCCTTGAGAGAGGACTGATACAGCTCACACAAGTGTCTTGCTGTGCGACACACTTTGGCCCAATGACCAGTCATCCCACACCGGCAACATTGTGACTTTGGTTTGTTTGAGGTTTCCGTTGAACCCCTCTGGATCTTTGGCTTCATCCCCTTAGAGAATGATTCTCCATAGTTGTCTTTCTTATGGAAGAAAGCGGTTTCTCTCATAGCTTTGTTTGCGATTGTTGCCACGACACTTTCCTCTTTTGTACCCCCGTGAGCTTTTAGGGTCATTACCTCCAGATGGATTCAGGGTATGGTGCTGCACGAGGGGGTCTCATGTTGTGGTTTCTCATCAAAAGCTCATTTTTTTCTCCGCAACTAGCATTACATCTATTAGTTCAGAGTGCTTCACTGCTTCTTAAAGCCACTCTGCATGTATTGTCGTTGTAACAACACATTAGATGCATGCATTGTGGAGAATGTCTTCTCCATCTTTTGTCCATCTGTAATCTCATGGCCACATAACATTAACTGTGATGTGATTCGCTGCACAACGGAGCTATACTCCCTGATATTTTTGAAATATTGAACCCTTAAAGAGTTCCATTCATATAAGGCTATTGGGAGTAAGATATTCGTCTGATTGTCATATCTTTCATTCAGATTCTCCCATAGTTCCTTAGGATCTACCACCAATAAATACTCAGATTTCAGGCTTTCATGAATATGGTGGCGAATGAACACAATGGGTTGTGCCTTTTCTTGTGGAGTGGTGGTATTGTTAGCCTCAATGGTCTTTTCAAGACCTCTAGCCTTAAGGTGTGTTAAGGCATCCACCCTCCACTCAAAGAACTTGTCTCCTGATAGATCCAGGATATCGAATTCTCTCTTGGTGATGTTTGTCATAATAGCTAGCACTAAAAAAATTATAAGACGTAATGTGAGTGTAAATATCATGGAAATAATTTATTAAATGTAAATTTAATTAGTAGAATATAAATGATATGTGTGTAAATTAATACGCTAAGCTACCGTTAGATTATAATATATCCTATCATGCATGTATGTGTGGTTTTTAACAAAACATGAATATTGTATTATATATGCATGCATACAAATCACATATATTATATTTATATATATACACATGCAGGTACTTGCTACATATATATTAAGAAGTGTACGCAAACTCATGAAGATGTGTTGAGCCTCTTTTTGTGTTCCATTAATCTTTGTGAGTTTTGAAAACGGATATGAACAAGAATGATGTAAAACGGAAAGATCTGAGGGTTTTATGAGTTTCTGATGTAGAGGATCCCAATTTGGGCAACTACAGAGCATACTCCTCAGAAAAAATGATTTTGGTAAAACCGTTTTTCAAATTGAAGAGTTGAGATTCGAGGTTTTTACCTTGAGATCTCAAAAACTCAGTTGGTTTTAGATTTCGTGCTAATAACGTGTTGGATATTTGTGGATTTGATGAGATCAGATAAAGGCTTTGTAATTGCCTCTTGTTGAATCTGATTGCCTTTACATGTTAGATCTGCTCCAATTTATAAGAGATTTTTAAATACTTTATATTCTTAAAATAAAATGAGATAGTACAGAAGGTGAATTATTCACCTTTTAACCCTTCTACACACAACAACCTGTTAATTGAAAAACCGAACCAAAAATTGTCAATGAGATTGGATTACTCCTGGCTTATTGTATTTCAACGAATGAAATTTATATACTTTTTATTTATTGAATTCAATATAATATAAGCTTAATTCAAATTTATTTACTAATTATTATACTTAATTCAAGACATTAAATATTATTATTAATAAGTTATTTAAAATATCTATATTTATGTATTATATTGTACCTGAGATTTTTAAAAAATAAGTTTATATGATGATTATAAGATATATTTATGGTAAAGTTTTTTATGTTGTTTATCTTAGCTTTTATTAGTATTTTATAATATTATTAATAATGTCTATTTATTGATTGAAAATGTTCCCGTGTTATTTATGGATTTTATTACTATTTCATCAAAATGTTGGGCTTGACTCTTTTGTTCACCATTTGTTAAAAAAAAAATCAGCCTATTTAATTGTCATATCCTAAAAGATTTTATGAAAACATATCCTAGTTTTCATAGCAATAAAAAATAGTATTTTTTAAAATCAATATATAGTATTTTAACTGAATATATATTAAAAATAAATTATAGTAATCAATTAAGGTGGACACATAGGATATCATGCGGGTATAATAAAAACTTATTATCATTATATATAATCAACTAACCTAACCAAGTTAATAAAGATAAAATAATTTAAAGTAAAATATTTATAAAAACAATTAACCTATTAAACGTCACGTTAATATTTATAGTAAAAAATATGTTTGTTCATAGTGATAAGTTAAATATATACCTCGAGTTAAATGATAGATTTTATAACACTTAAGATATAAAAATTAATTATATAATGGATTTTATAACAATTTAAGATATAAAAATTAATTATATGATGGATTTTATAGTCACTTAAGAATGTTAAGATATAAAAATTAATTGTATAATGTATTTTATAACCAATATATATATATAATTACATTGTATGATAGATTTTGTAACTACTTATGATATAAAAATTAATCGTAGTAATTAATAAAGTGGACACTGGACACATGGGATGACATATTGACATGTTGATAAAATAGATGATATTATTGTCTGACATGACTTAAATATATTAAACCCTCATTAATTGATGAGTAAAAAAATAGTGAACAACCAGATGAGAGAGAAACTCCAAAAATCCTCCCTCCCTGAAGCGGCGAACCCTAACCCAAAGATCTCTTCCAAATCTGATCAATATGACATCGAATCATAAAAAATTTATGGGGCTTCTGATAATCTTGGTCACTGGATCTGGTATGAGGCAAAACCAACCAGCATTGATGAACACGGGTGGCCATTGAAGGCGAAGAAAGTACAAGTTTGTTGGAGGCAATCTTAGCCAAACAGTAGCGGATATTCATTCCATGTGTGTATTGATCGGTTCTTACAGAGTTGCAACAATAATGGAAGTAATTGGTGGTGGTGGGTTATAGATTGGTTTCTTCCGCCGCAAGGAAAAATTAAATTAGAGGGATATTCTTCAAAGGATGGATTGAGGGTTTGTTCGAGTTAAATCTTGTTCGGCGGGGTGAGAGATGGCTCTGAGAATGTCAAGAGATTGCAAAGGTATTGTTTATCATTTAATTCAATTAGAAATTTGTATCCACAACCCGTCTATATAAGGCGTGCTCATGGAATTGATAGGCACACTTCTTCTTCCTTCCTATTCTCAATTTATAAATACACTTGTGCTTGTTGTTTACTTTGGCGAGGAGCGATGGCGGGCAAGGCCCACCTAAAGGGCAAACAGAAGCTGATGGAGGAACCACCGGTGGAGGGCTCTGCTAAGAGTTCTGCTACCAATCCCACTACTAGGTCGTTGGCTTTCAAAACTCAATCCGAGGGGGGATCAAACCTCGTCGATAAGGGTGCTTACCCTACTCCTAAGCCATCCAAAGGGAAGTCCAGACTTCCCTTTGATATGGAAAAGTACAAGTCTTGCCTTGCTGGGGTGCGCGAAAACATTCTTACTCTCCGGAGCACTACATTGTACGCTACTATCATTGGCGATCCTTTGGATATTAAAGAAATCTGAAAGAAGATTCGGTTTGATTGGAAATTTTTGGAAGGGAGTTTCCAAGAATTCCTTTGGCCAACAACTGGTTTGAGATCAAGTTCTCGCGTCCTCAAGACCGAGACCGGGTCTGGAATGGCCGCCCATTCCACATTTTGAGCCAACTGCTGCTGCTCAAGCAATGGTACCAGGGCTTCGATCATATGACGGAGCCTATTACTATACTTGACATGTGGATCCGAATCCCTGGGCTCCCAGCAGAGTATATCAGCGAGGAGGCCAGTGCTGACTTCTATTGTCGAAGAGAATGGCTTGGGCTCTGTCCTCAAGCTTGATGCATTTACGACCAAAGGGAAGCGGGTGCGTTACCCCCGTGTCTGCATCAACGTGGACATCACTCGAATTCCTAACAAGTTTGTGTTGGTTCCAAATGACTTCGACGAGCTTGTCGAATTCCCGGACGACTGCGGGAGTTGTGGCATCCAAGACCATTTCTTTGCTAATTGCCCATAGAGGAGGGATCCTCCACCTGGTCCTGTTGCTCCGACTCCTCCACAGAACACTGCCGCTTCTGTTGGGGTTAAGGAAGACCCGGGCGATGATGACTCGAGAGAATGGGTTCGTATGGCCTCTAATCGAAAAAACGCCCCACAAGAGATGAATATTGGGCACCTCAAGTCTGAGCTCTTCAAGAGTTTTGGGATCAATGTCACCCGTTCTGATTCCTCCTCCTCTAGGCACTCACTGAAATCTGGAAACCACTCTTCTTCACACATGGTTGAGCCACCCCCACAGCCTACCATTGAGGCAACTCTTCGTGGCTTGGGTGAAATGTTCCCTGAGCAGCTTCTACCGGTGAACCTGATGCTAGAGATCCCAGATGATGAGTCTGTCAAAGAGTTGTTTGCAGACCCGGATTCCACCCCGGTCTTTATCGATGATGATGAGGATCCAATGCAATTCGAGGAGTTCTCTGTAGAGCCCTCGTTGGATGGCTTCGACCCGATGCTTGAATATGCTTAGGAGGATTTTGACGTCTTCCTCCAAGACGTCCCTCCTGTCCAAGAGTTTCAACTCCCAAATCTGAGCAACCCGGTGCCTCTGGCTGCAACCATTCGGGCGACTCCAGGTCAGTTCTCTTCTACCAATGATGTTGCTAGACATATGGAAAATCTTGAAGTTCTAACGAATTTTAACTCTGAATCGAGCAAAAGGAAGGGTGGATCCGGAGAAGGCGACGCTGCCTCATCACCTCTGATGGGAAGCGGCGTCAAGAAGACTCGTTATGAATAGCAATTTCGGTGGGCGGCTTGTGATTGTGCTTGAGGGGTGCACCATCATCTTGAAGCCTTGGTATGTAGTACCTCTCTTTCTTCTAAAATCATGGGTTTGGATAGTGTTTGTCTTCCTTGTGCTATCCTTATCCTCAGCTATGGCTAAGTATCAGCTAGTAGGTTATGCACTCGATCAAAGTATGGCAATCTTTGGCATGGTTGTAAACAGGAATCGTAAGATATGGAATCTATGTATGCGATGCAAATGCTCTCCTTATTGTCTTTCTCTTTGGTGTCGGTTGTTCT
This sequence comes from Persicaria maculosa, assembly GCA_963922045.1. NCBI lineage: Eukaryota > Viridiplantae > Streptophyta > Magnoliopsida > Caryophyllales > Polygonaceae > Persicaria > Persicaria maculosa. Next base: position 69,656,039 of record OY998254.1, read on the forward strand.
GGGTGGACAAGGCAATGTATTATATTATATGCTTAAGCAAAATGAAATAAAATATATCTAGTTTATATTACATGAATCTTGATTCTAGAATCAACAATGAATGGCAACAAATGCAAAGCTTAAGGCACCTGCGCCCTCCTTCTCTTTCGTTGGGGGTTGTTGTTGGGTTGCCTGGTTGGGGTTTTGCATCTCCTAAATCTTCCCCCACCACAAATGATTTTATGTTGAGGAACTCCTTGATTCAGATTACCCAATTGTTCAAGTGCCCAGTTACAAGTCGGGTGTTGTTGGGATTGGGTAGTGATTACTTGGTCTGCTCAATGGTTTCGTCTTCCTGCTATTATCTGTTGTTTGGGTGTTAGTGTGGGATGTTGTCACAACAAACCTTTTTTACCAAGTCTTCCGAAAATATAGGGGTTAGTCTGAACGAGCGACATATCCAAATTAATGTCCATCCTACTCTGTTTGGATATTTGAAACACCCTATCATATGCTCCCGGGTACAAATAATGAATAACTTTTACAATTACGAACAAATAGGGATATCGGTTCGCCTCTCTGTTTATGTTAGGTGCAAATGAAGGTAAGTTTCTGGAATTGCAGAGGGATGGGTAGGAAATCATTTTGGGAAGATATTAGCATCCGATGCAAGATGGAACATATCCAACTGCTGGCTATTGCCGAAACAAAAACAGATTCCATCCCGGAACCCAGTACCTGGAGGGGCGCGGGCTTTGACAATGCGATCTGGTCCCCAACAGTTGGTAAATCTGGTGGTATTGTAATTCTTTGGAAGGAGCATGCTCTATATATTACAGGAAACGGTTGACCTTGTGCTTCAACTTCCGCGTGTCATTACCGTGAAATATACTAATATTACTGAGGAATTCAGTTGTTTAGTATGGTTTATCTATGGCCCTTCGCACGAGCAGGATAAGGATGAGTTCTGGGACACATGATAACAGATTTGGTCACAACACAATCTCTACCTTGTATTATAATGGGAGACCTGAATGAAATTGGTTGTATTTCTGAAAAGGAAGGGGGAGTTGAAGTGCACCCTAATTGTTTGCGTAGGTTAACAACCTTTAAAAATTCTTGCTCTATCTTAGAAATCCCTTCTTGGGGAAACAACTTCACCTGGTGAAGAAAACGAGACGGTGAAGAAACACTTATGAAAAGCTGGACCGGGTTCTAGTTCAGCATGATATACTTCAACAGTTTCCAATGATTGCTACTAAGAATGGGGCATTCTTGTTTTCGGATCACTGTCCCATTACCATTTGATTAAGCACAAAGTTGAAGATTAAACCACCTCCATTTAAATTTGAAAACATATGGACTCAACGCAAGGACTTCAGAAATATCGTTCGTCAGTCTTGGCGACTTAATTGCCCGGGTTCGACAATGTTTAAACTAGTCAATAAGACTCGACTTCTTAAGCAAAAAGCAAAAGATTGGAATAAACGCACTTTTGGTAACATCTTTAGACAGTTACAACTTACAAGAGGTAAAGGAACAACTCCTACAATTACATAACGGCCAAGGAAGCACCCGAAACTCCTTTAACTCGGACATAGAAAGTAAATTAATTTCTAAAAAAGACAAACTTCTACAATTTCAAAAGGCTTACTGGTGCCAACGAGCTAAAACAAAGCATCTTAAACTATCTGATACTAACTCAGCCTACTTTCATAGGGTTGCGACAGGCAAACGCAATCAAAAATTGATTCAATGTATTACATCAGCATAAGGAACACAAAGCATAGGGGATATAAATGTCAGTAAGAAAATCAGAAAGGATTTTCAAAATCGCCTTTGAAGTCAAAACATTAACAGAAAAAAATTACAGGACTACCTGCAGTTAATACAAACTGAAATCACCAATGAGAAAAATACTAAACTAATAGCCCCCCCGTCAAATGACGAAATCAAAAAATCAGTTTTTGACATAGGAAGGAATAAAGCTCACAGTCCGTTCTGAAACGTTTTTCTGTTTATCTGAAGAGTAATTTATTCCACTATATTTTTCATTAATTCATTCCTAGTATATTACATACAAATATACTCAAACGAAGGCAGACGAAACGTCCTATGTAGGAGTTGTTACAAGAGTTGTTGGACTTCGGGATGCACTAGTCATTGGGCTTCGGAATGTTTGGGCTTCGCTCATGATCTGTTGGACTTGTGCTACTACTCCTCGTCGATCCAAACGGCAGAATGCAGAGGTTGGAGCGAACCTTCTAGAAGGTTGAGAAGGTGGGTAAGGCCTTCGTAAGCAGATCAGCAACCTGTTCTTTAGATGACACAAATGCTACCTTCAGGGAGTTAGAGGCGACACGCTCTCGGACGAAGTGATAGTCAAGGGAGAGGTGCTTGATTCGGTGGTGTAGCACAGGGTGAACGGCGAGGTAGGTCACACCCAAGTTATCACAAAGCAAAGTAGAAGCTGCATGAAGGAAAATGCGAAGTGTGGACAACAAGGATTGGAGCCAGATCATTTTCGCAAGTTGCAAGTGCCAAAGCTCGATACTCAGCCTCCGTAGAGGATCAGGCAACTGTCGGTTGCTTCTTCGGTATCCAGGAGATGAGATTGGGTCCGTGAAAGACACAGTAAGCACTGGTAGAACGTCGATCCCCTTTGTCGCTGCCCCAGTCGACGTCCGAATACGTGGAGAGGGAATGATCGCTGTGAGAAGAGATGCAAAATTTGTAATCCTGAGTGAGCTTGAGGTAGCGTAAGATACGCTTGACTGCCTGCCAATATGATTGACGAGGGCTGTGCATATGCTGTGAGGCTTTACCGGCAACAAACGCAACATCCGGTCTGGTGAAGCCCAAGTACTAGAGACTCCCGACAATGCTTCGGTAAAGGTGACTATCGTCAAAGGGAGATGAGGATTGAGACCAGTCCAAATTCATGGCCATCGGTGTGAAAGCCGGATTTGAAGCTAACATTGCCGCTTTGGTTAGGAGCTCAGAAATATGTTTGGACCGGCAAAGATGAAAGCCAGACTTGTCCCTAAAGATTTCAATGCCAAGGAAGAAATGCGCAGGACCGAGGTTCTTCACTGCTGGAAAGTACATGGACAAGGAATCCACAAAACTAGTAGATAGGGTGGGGTTAGAGGCAATTACCAACAAGTCATCGATGTATACCAAAACAAAGACACAATTCGATCCTTGGCGATAAGAGAACAAGGAGCTGTCGGCAGCAGAGGCAGTGAAACCAAGTGATAACAGGGTATCACTAACCCGAGCAAACCAAGCCCGGGGGGCTTGTTTGAGTCCATAGAGGGAATGGTTGAGGCGACAAACATGATTTGGAAATGATGGATTAACGAAGCCAGGTGGTTGAGTGACAAACACTTCATCTATCAGAGAACCGTGCAAGAACGCATTTTGAATGTCCAATTGAGTAGTGGCCCAGTTGTGCATCGCCGTCAGGGAAAGTAGGAGATGAATGGTGGAGGGCTTGATTACCGGACGGAAGGCCTCGTTGTAATCGATGCCCGGCAATTGGTGGTACCCTTTAGCCACGAGGCGAGCCTTTCGGCGCTCAATCAAACCATCGGAATGCCTTTTCATCTTGAAAACTCACTTGACCCCAAGAACATTATGGTTGGAATTGGGATGAACAAGGGTCCATGTTTTGGTCTCAAGAAGAGTTTGGAATTCTTGGACCATAGCGTGGCGCCATTCACTGTATTTGGTGGCTTCGGTGAAGCACGTCGGTTCCTCAAGGACCGGGCCGGTGGTGAGAGAGCAGTGTGGCCAAGGTATAGTGCCATCGGTGCGGGTGAAGGGTCGGAGAGAGTTTGTACGGGACCTGGTGAACATTGGGTGAGATGGGGGTGGGGGCTCGAGAGATGGCGACATGGTGGGTGATAAAGGGGAGGAAGGGCCAGTCGATGGAGTAGGGGATTCAATTGGAGAGGAAATATGGGGCTGGTGGATTGTGGGCTGAAAGGGATTGGAGTTTGGGCCAGTAGGTGGAATGAAAGGGTGAGTTAATATGGGTAATTAAGTTTCATTGTCCACAAGTGCCGAGCTTGAATCTCCTATTGAGGTCTGTTTGAAGGGAAAAACCGACTCATGAAAGATGACATCCCGAGATAGATACATTTTTTTGTGGGACCAATCATAGCAAAGATAACCCTTATGATTTGGAGAGTAGCCTAGAAAAATGATGGGGGTGAAGCAGAAATTCAATTTGTGGGTATTGTAAGGTCGAAGGTTGGGAAAGCATAAACAACCAAAAACCTTGAGAGATTTGTAATCCAGTGACTTATGAAACAGGAGGGAGTAGGGGGACTCATGGTGAAGAGTTGGGGTGGGATGCCGATTTTGTAAATAAGAAGCAACTTGAAAAGCGAATTCCCAATAGGGGAGAGGGAGGGAAGCATGCTTGAGTATGGTTAGCCCCATGTCAACTCCGACGATGTCGGGACTCAACGCTCCCGTTTTGTGGATGGGAATAAGGACAAGAGAGACGATGAGATATGCCCAATTTATGGAATAACGGTATAAGAGGTTTGAACTCAGAACCATTATCCTTTTGGATGGATATCACTTTTCGACCAAAGAAATTTGTCACAAGATTAATATAACTGGTGACGAGTTGCACAACTTGAGATTTTGCTTGAAACGGAAAGAACCAAACAAATTTTGAGTAATCGTCAACAATAGATAAAAAATAACGATTTCCATTAAGAGAGAGTATGAGTCGGACCCCAAACATCAATGAACAAAAGTTCCAAAACATGATGAGATTTATTTGGACTAGAAGAATGAGGAAGTGCATGAGCCTTGGCCTAAGAGCAAAAGATGCAAGGGAAGCACAATGGACTGGTGGAGTTGGGTATCCCAAAACGGGTTTGAACCAAATGGGTTATTCTTCTGGAAGGATGACCTAAACGGATATGCCAAAGAAGAGATGACGACAAACAAGTGACGATGGAGTTCAGAAGTGACAGCGATGCAGATGCTGGTGTGGAGAGGACGTACAAGCCGCCTTCAACGGTTCCCCGAAGCAGCGGGGTGTGAGTCGCGGAATCCTTTATCACGAAGTGATCATCATGAAAGGAGAAATAAACACGATTATCTCGACAACATTGATTTACAGAGATTAAATTTCTAGTGAGAAGAGGAGCATGAAGTAGATTAGAGAGTAAAAGAGGACGAGTAGAAGAGGGTATAGAGGAGGAACCGTGAGATTGGATTGGAATTGATGAGCCATGTCCCAAGGAAATCGAATCAGTGCCTTCGTAAGGGAGACGATCGAAGCGCAGATTGGAAATGTCGGGTGTGTAGTGATGGGTGGCGGCGGTGTTGGGGAACTAGGTTGTGGTGGTGTTGTGTGCCTGGAAGGAATGAGGAGAGGGAGCCTGGATCACCTGATCGAAGCGGCTCCAACACTTCAATGCAGTGTGTCCCTTCTTCTCGCAAATCTGGCAAGTAGGCCGGTTGTCTTGAGAGCTAGAGAAGTTGTGGTTGTCGCGACCTCGCGAGCTGCAGCCTCCCTGATCATCGCGACCCCTTCTTCGTCCAGAGTCATGGCCTCCTCGGTGAGTACCCCGTCCCCTATTAGAAGTAAAGTTAACTTCTGGTTGCGGATTGGAGATATTACTCGTGTTGTTGACTGTTGTTTGGGAGGCGGCGAGGAGAGCATTGTTGCGGCTGATTCTGCCCTCTTGGAGGAGCAAGAAGGACAAAACATCATGAGGTTTGGGCATCAGTGGTTGGGTCGAAAGGGTCGTCACTAGAGCATCATAGTCGGAGCCCAATCTTGCAAGTAGATAAGACACAAACTCGTCGTCGCTGATGCTCTGGCCGGCGGCCTGGATTTTATGGACGAGCGAGGTAGCTCGGTTGTAGTAATCAGTAGCAGAGTCTTCTCCTTTCTTAAGGCTGGTAAGGTTGAGGCGCGTCTGGACAATTTGCGCATTGGAATGAGCCAAATAGAGGCGGTGAAGCCTCTCCCAAATCTGTTGGGATGTGTCACAATCTAATATTTGCATCATAACAGACTCAGTTAGAGAGGCGGTTAGGATGGCTACCACCAACTGATCTTTGGTGAGCCAGTCGTCGATAACGTAGGAGTTGGCGCCATCTTCAGTGAGGGTATGACAAAGAGAGGTGCCGTCAACAAATTGGAGGAGGCGTTGGGATCGCAAATATGGAGTTATCTGTCGGATCCAGGTGGGGAAATTGGTGGATGACAGTTTAATTGTGTTTAGAGATTGAAAATTTGGCAAGGGGGTAGTAGGGGACAATGATACAGTAGACATGGAGGCCTGTATCTGCTATTTAATGGCGGTTGAGAGATCATCAGGCATTGAAGACGATTGGAAAGGAAGAAAAAAAAAGGAAAAAGGGTTTGGTGGTGACGTCGCTAGTCTACTCATGCTCAGATACCATTCTGAAACGTTTGTTTGTTTGTGTGAAGAGTAATTTATTCCACTCTATTTTTCATTGATTCATTCCCAGTATATTACATACATATATACTCAAACGAAGGCAGAGTAAACGTCATGTTGGAGCTGTTACAAGAGTTGTTGGACTTCGGGATGCACTAGCCATTGGGCTTCGAGATGTTTGGGCTTCGCTCATGATCTGTTGGGCTTGTGCTAGTAGTCCGGATGGGATGACGACTGAATTTTACAAGGAATACTGGGATATTGTTGGTCCTTCGGTGATCAAAGCAGTCAAAGGGTTTTTCCAATATTGTAGAATGCTAAAACAAATCAACCATACTTTTATCACATTGTTACCTAAATGTGACAATCCCACGACAACAATGAACTACAGACCAAACAGTCTGTGTTCAACGATTTATAAAGTCATATCCAAAATCATAACAGAAAGGTTAAAAAAGGTCATGGGTAAATTGATTAACCCTCTTCAAGGAGCATTTGTATCTGATAGAGCAATCCAAGATAACATCCTTATCGCTCATGAAATCTTTCATTCGTTTAAAAACAAAAAGGGCAAAGAAGGGTGGGTACCCATGAAACTTGATATGGAAAAAGTGTATGACATCGTAGAATGGGAATTCACAGAAATGATTTTGCTAAAGTTTGGATTTCATAAAACTTTTGTTAGTTGGATTAGAGAATCCATCACTACAATCTTCTTTTTAGTATTAGTGAATAATGGTCCGACTGATATCTTAGACCCTGCGAGAGGCCTTCGTCAGAGCGACCCGTTATCACCCTTCTTATTTATTCTAGGCGCTGAAATTCTAGCTCGCAGGTTGGTCTAGGAATCAAGGGATCCTAGGTAGATGGTTGGGTTTCAGTTTGGGTCTAGTGGACCATGTATACCCTTCTTAGCGTTTGCCTATGATATAATCATTTTCACAAAAGGTAGTGCTTCAGCATGCCGAAAGACAAAACACATTCTTGACGACTACTCCCAAATTTCAGGGCAAAAAGTTAATTTCCACAAGTCTGCTTTCCAAGTTACTTCCGGTATTACCCGGCCTAGGATCTCTGAACTAGAAAGCGTTCTCGGTGTTTCGCATGGTAAATCCATAGAAAAATATTTAGGGTGTCCAATCATCAACGGTCGTGTTAATAAGGATACTTTCAACGATATCATTTGTAAATCGGCTGATCAATTGGCTAAATTGCGTGCTGATTCCCTTTCGCAGCAGGGACACACGGTACTTATCAGCTCTAATCTATCAGCAAAACCACTTTACACTATGCAAAGCTTCATGCTACCGGGAAAAATACACAAAGAACTGGACCAAATTAACCGTAGATTCTTCTGGAATAAAGATGCACAACACAAGCCCCTAATTGGGTGGGATAGAATCTGTAAGTCTAAATCAGCCAGCGGGGTCGGCATAAGGAAGGCTAGGGAAATGAACGAAGCCTTGCAAATGAAGTTATTATGGAAAATTCTAGCGGGCTAAGCTTTTTATTTTTCCTTGAAAGGGACTGAGATTCTGAGGTATAAGAAAAGGGGGGGGGGGTGCCTCGTGGTAGTAGGCTAAGCTTTCGTCACTTCTGAATCAGTTTAAAAAGGGCCTCATATGGTCAATAGGTGATGGGCATTCTGTAAATTTCTAGACTAATAATTGGATCACTACCCAAGCACTTGTCGCAAGCCTTGAATGTCCGTCAACATGTAATGCAAACGAAAAGGTTTGTGATTATATTATTGGTGGTCGGTGGTGGGAGGAAAAGCTAAGGGCGATCTCCCCCCAGAACATTGTAAAGGAAATCACTGCTATCTCTCTTCCGATTAATCTTGCTCTGGATAGGCTTTACTAGTGGCCCAACAGAGAGGGATGGTTTACGACTGCGTCAGCATATAAATTACTAACTAACACGACAAACATTTCAAACAATGAGAAAAAATAAAAATGCGTGGATTTGGCAACTCAATGTGCCTCCAAAGATTAAGAATTTTCTTTGGAAGCTTAATCATTCCGGTCTTCCATCGAAAGCTCGTCTTGCGAGCCGGGGTATCTCTATACCAACGACATGTGAAATCTGTAATGATTCCATAGAAGATGACGTCCACGCTTTGATTGAGTGCGGGGGGTGCTCGCTTCAACAACTACTTAATGGAGCGGAATTATAAAAAATGGCCCAGATCTTGACAAGATCTACAGATTTCAGGGATGTCCTTGCTTGGGTTGGTTCTGCACTTACTAAGGAAAAAAGGCAACAACTTGGTTTCCTTTGGTGGGCCAAATGGTTCTTCAGGAATCAGTTTTTTCAGACAAGGTTCTAGGCCATCGAAAGCGGCTTTGACAACTTTTCTTAGGCGTCAGTCTGATGACTGGAAACATGTCAAGGAATTTGATGCTATCAATGATGAGAAAACTTCTACCACTCCTCTGATTAAGCAAAAGGGGAAGGCAAAATGTAACATCACGAGATTGATTGTAATGTCCTCCTTGAGGGTTTCATTCATTAGACAATGATATATATATATATGTTACAAAGGTATTGGGCCTTTTGGCCCACTATACAATATAAGACCTATGTAATCTATCAAACCCCCGCAGTCGAAAGTGGAGGGTCCCGTAAAGTGAGACTGGACCGAAAATCAAGGAAAAACTGTCGAGGTAAACCCTTGGTGAAAATATCAGCGTAGTGATAGGAGGACAGGACATGTAGAACGTGGACATGTCCAATGGCAACCTTGTCCCGGATGAAGTGGAGATCGAACTCAATGTGCTTCGTGCGTTGATGCTAGACTGGGTTACTAGCCAGATAGATGGCGGAGACGTTGTCAGTCTAGACCAGGGTGGCCTTCTGAAGAGGGCAACGGAGCTCAAGAAGGAGAATGCAGAGCCAAGAGCACTCGGAGACAACGTTGGCAACACCTCTGTACTCTGCCTCGGCGCTGGAGCGAGACACGACAGACTGCGCTTTGCTGACCACGACACTAGGGTGTCGTTGAGAAAAACACAGTATCCAGACATGGAGCGACTTGTGTTAGGACAACCACCCCAATCCGCATCAATGTAAGCAACAAGGTCAAGCTTAGAGGAAGGAGTGATTGTGGTGCCTAGCTCGAGGGTGCCGCTGATGTACCGAATGATCCGTTGAAAAGGAAGCCTGGCATGCTTGCCTAACTGACATGAAGAACATAAACTAGAGCGAAGCTCTTTATTACATTTGACAAGACTCTTAGAACGAAGCAAATCTAAAACTGCATGACTGGGATGACCAAGGCGAGCATGCCATAGACTGGATGACGATGCCGAGAGGGTGACTGGACTTGACGGGCTGGATGGTGAGGGTGACGACACAGGATAGAGCTCCTCGGTGCTATTATATCTCAGGCGAGTAACCCCCGTAGTAAGATCCTTCACAAAGAAACCAAAAGGATCAAACACAAGAGAAACATTATTGTCAGTGATGAACCGACGGACAGAGATAAGGTTTTTGACAAGTTTGGGGGCAATGAGGACGTTGTTGAGGTGTAAAGGGTTGGTTGTGGTTGGTAATGTGGCTTGTCTAATGCTCGAAGTAGCAAGGCGACCACCGTTTCCGACGATAATAGAATGTGCAGGACCCTTAAAAGAAAGAGAAGAGAGAGTACCTGAGGAGTTCGTCATATGAGATGTGGCGCTAGTGTCCATGTACCAAGCGGAGTCAAGAGGTGCCAGCTGCATTGAGGAGAAGGCGCGATGCACATCAGTCGGAGGATAGGTCTGATCAGACGAAGACGGGTAGGCTTGGTGACCGGCGGATCGAGGAGCTGGACCCAACAAGCCCGCTCCCTGCTGACGGTTGGGATACGGGGCTGGTGGGCAATACGTAGCAGGTGGGTAGCCAAAGGGCATCCAAGGCGGATAGCCGGGGGTGGGATACCAGGATGGGCGAGAGGAATCCGACTGCTGCAGCCACCGACTATTGCTGCGGTTGCGGCCGGCGCCTCTCCGCGCGGGTTGATCATTGTTGCGCGCGGCTGTGCTGCGGGGCAGAGGTCTCGTCAATGTCGCTTGACGAGACCAGTGTCGTTTTGTCCTTGGCGGCGTCGGTGGTCTGACGGTGAAGGCGAGTCTCTTCCAGGATCAGTTGAGACCGGGTCTTCTCGAAGGTGGGGACAGGTTCCGTCTGCTGGATATGAGTAGCAGCAGCATTGTATTCAGAGGGAAGGCCCGAAAGTACCTGGAGGACAAGGCGAGTAGCGCTAGGTTTGGAGTCGACGACGCCTAGTTGATTAGACAGGGTTTTGATATGTTGACAGTAGGCGGATATCGACGGAAAAGATGCAAGCTTGCAACTTGAGAATTCGTGCTCAAGGTAGAAAGCACGGGTGGATTTGTTGTCTTGAAAAAGATTCTTAAGCTTGTTCCAGGCATCCAAGGCGTTGTGTTTGGGGTCGAGGATGGTTGTCAAGAGATCTTTGGAGATGGTGTTGAAGATCCATTGAAGAACAATGGTGTCGAGTTGAGCGAAGAGATCGTTGTCTTCACTGGCGGGGCGATCGATAGAGGAATCGATGTGACGGAGGACCTTATGAGCCTTAACATGGGTTGTGAAGAGGTGAGACCACATGGTGTAGGAACTGGATTCGTGATCAAGGATGATGGGGATGCAATTTTTTATATTGGAGATCGTGAGAGCGGAGTGGAAGGGCGGTTTGGTGGTGGTTGTGTCGGCCATTGGGACGAGAGGGAGAGAGAGGGGCGAGAGGGGGGGGGGGTCGACGGCAAAGGGAGGCCGAGAGGGGGAGGAGGTCGGCGCAAGGGAGGTTGGCCTAGAGGGAGGGGGGGTGGCGGCGGCAAGGTGGGGCCGAGAGGAGGGGTGACAGTGGTAGGGGGTGGCGGCTAGGGTTGAGGAAAGAAGAAAATTAGGGTTTCGGGATCTTAGGCTGTGATACCATATAAGATCACGAGATTGATTGTAATGTCCTCCTTGAGGGTTTCATTCATTAGACAATGATATATATATAGGTTACAAAGGTATTGAGCCTTTGGGCCCACTATACAATATAAGACCTATGTAATCTATCACAAAACACCATTAGATTGTAAAGTGGCGTGAACCACCAGCTGACTACTTTAAACCCAACTTTGATGGCTCCACACATCACAACAAGGCCAGTACTGCTGTATTCTCATCCGTGACTGGCTGGGCCGTCCTATACACATGACCTACCAAAAACTAGGGTTGAGTTCTCCGGTTCTTGCGGAAACCCTCGCTTTAAAATTAGGAGTGAAGGAGGCTGTAAAGCTTCACATAAACCACCTAGTCATCGAAGGTGATTTGAAAATCGTTATTGATTACTTCCAGGATAAGTGAGATGCCCCTTGGAAATAGAATTAGTACTATCAGATATTAAAAGGTCTTTGAACGATATGAGAGAAGTTCGCTTCTCCCATATCCCCCGTGTCGGCAATAGAGTGGCTCACAAAGTTGCACACTTTGGCCACTCTACTGTGGGGAGTTCCATCATGACAGATTCAGATCCTCTTGGTCTCATCCGAAAAGATGCTCTTGGATAACTTCGGTTGTCCAAAACTTTACCGAATCAAAAATAAAATAAAATTGATGTGTAAAAAAGAAGTTAAGTTAGACTACACCAAAATTTGACATACAGACAAAATTAATTAGGATCCAACACATATGATTTGACATACAGACAAAGTTAAGTTAGACTACACCAAAATTTGACATACAGACTGATGAAACCACATTTGAAAAGTGAACCTCCTTCCACGTCTCCATGGGGGAGGTGAGCCATGTGTCGATTTAGCTGGCGGTCGGCGGTCTTACCTGGAGCCCCCACCCTCTTGTCGTCTATCCTAAGTGGGGGCCTCGACCTGTGTCGCGGAGACCAGAGCCGTTCGGACGGTCTTACCTGGACTCGACCACCACGACTTGCGGGTGATCCTCTCCAGTGCTGTTGAGCCTAGTGCTCAACTCGTTCCGCTTTCCGGGCGATAGGCTCACCAAGCATGGTTTTTAGGACCTGGATCCTAGTGTAGGATCAAGACAAGGGTGTGGGATCGGATCGTAGGATTGTAAGATCCTAGACAAAAATTGAAAATAAAATAAATAATAAAATAAAAACAAATCATCCTAAACAAATACCTTAATTTTAAAATAAAAATAAGTTTTTCCTCCATTAAACAAATTAAGTAACTAAAATAGTCCAATAATAAGCACTTAACATTTATAATTTGTTAAGAATAATGTCTCAAAAGTGACAAACAGACAAGGATAATGTCTTAAAATATGACAAACATACAAGAGATAAATCATACATCTAAATATCCAATGTCATCTCTAGTTTCAAATGTCATTATCACAATTAGCCACATCATGAACAATTTCAGGTGCTCAAACGTGAATTTGTCGAGTTAAGTAATGAAACAAATGGCTTAGGGTTTCAATTCAACGTCTTCACTCTTCTGCGTTCAATTTCTAAGGAGGTGGGTTGCCAAAAAAAATAAAAAATAAAAAGGCTCATCGTATCCAGAAGACCCAATATCCAAACAAAACATACACAATTACACAAATATGATTTTTGCTAGGATCGAATTTTTTTTTTTTTAGGATCGGTAGATCCTAGGTAGATTCTACCGATCCCATAGGATCCTAGGAAGATCCTAGCACGAAGGAGTCTATATGCCCGATCCGGATCAAAACCTTGCCTAGAATCGTAGGATCGTAGGATTGTAAGATTCGGATCGGGATCCTAATAACCATGTCACCAAGTGTCGGCTCGTTGCTAAGACGAACCTCCTCAGACAGGCTTGTAAAAGCCCCACATTCCCGGCCTACACTCCTAGGAATAAAATGGGAACCGACCCTCGATAATGAGGCTTTGACCTCCTTTTATAGTGCAAGTACTTCTACATGCATGCCACTCGTTGCCACATGTCAAGTGTCTCACACCATGTGTGATGGGGGCATGGATGCCATGTGTCCTAGCATGCATGGTTTATCGTCCTATGCGGAGCGAGCTCCAGCGTCCTTGGACTTAGTACTCGATCTGGGAGGCAAGTTCTAAGACCGGATGCCCGACGCGGAGGAAGCTCCAGCGTCCTGGGACTCAATACTCGACCCGGGAGGCAAGCTCTATGACCGGATGCCCGACACGGAGCAAGCTCTAGCGTCCTGGGACTTAATGAAATCTTTGATCCGGGAGACAAGCTCTCCGGATGCCCGACACGGAGCAAGCTCTAGCGTCCTGGGACTTAATGAAATCTTTGATCCGGGAGACAAGCTCTCCGGATGCCCGACGCGGAGCGAGCTCCAGCATCCTGGGACTTAGTACTCGATCCGGGAGGCAAGCTCTACGACCGGATGTCCGACACGGAGCAAGCTCCAGCGTCCTGGGACTCAGTACTCGATCCGGGAGGCAAGCTCTACGACCGGATGCCCGACACGGAGCAAGCTCTAGTGTCCTGGGACTTAGTGAAATCTTCGATTCGGGAGACAAGCTCTCCGGATGCCCGACGCGGAGCAAGCTCCAGCGTCCTGGGACTTAGTATTCGATCCGGGAGGCAAGCTCTACGACCGGATGTCCGACGTGGAGCAAGCTCCAGCGTCCTGGGACTTAGTGAAATCTTCGATCCAGGAGACAAGCTCTTCGGATGCCCTACGCGGAGCAAGCACAAGCGTTATGGGACTGGATAAAATTTTCTATCCGGAAGGCTAGCTCTACGACCGGATGTCCGACGCGGAGCAAACTCATGCGTCCTGGGACTTAACAACCCACTTTCTACATTTTAGATATATATTCATATATATACACCGTCCCTATTTGTCTGTAGGAAGAAAATGGATTTGAAGGTCTTAGTGGGAGAATGTCTTTCTGCGGTTTGCATAGGCCCTTCGTGCTTGCTTTCTTCTGTCCGTGACTTTTGATATGGGCATCTCTCCAATCTTTCGTTGGAAATTCGCAAAAACAGATATACAAGTGTATATGCATATATGCTATGCTTAATCAAATTTCAACCGCGGACCCCTGCCTATTCTGCCGCGGTGATAACTTAGATCCCCACCCACCTACCGGTGATAACTTAGATAAAAAAAGGGGTCAAAGATGGATGCTCCTTTAGATTTCACTTATGCAAAGCATAGTCAAATCTATTATATACGAACTCCCCCGAATTCATCCGCGGACTAATGTATCCAATCATCTAAAATGATTTCAGAGAGATGAATCTAAATAAGTATATACTTCGTATCGTACTTGAATTACCTCTTAGCGTGAGAGTGTCCCCACGGACGGCGCCAGTGATGAAATCACATTTGAAAAGTGAACCTTCTTTCACGTCCCCATGGGGGAGGTGAGCCACGTGTCGATTCAGCTGGTCGACAGTCTTACCTGGAGCCTCCACTCTCCTATCGTCTATCCTAAGTGGGGGCCTCGACCTGTGCCGCGGAGACCAGAGTCGTTCGGACGGTCTTACCTGGACTCGACCACCACGACTGGCGGGTGATCCTCTCCAGTGCCGTTGAGCCTAGTGCTCAACTCGTTCCGCTTTCCGGGCGATAGTCTCACCAAGTGTCAACTCGTTGCTAAGACGAACCTGCTCAGACAGGCTCGTAAAAGCCCCACATTCCCGGCCTACACTTCTAGGAATAAAATGGGAACCGACCCTTGATAATGAGGCTTCGACCTCCTTTTATAGTGCAAGTACTTCTACATGCATGCCACTCGTTGCCACATGTCAAGTGTCTCACACCATGTGTGATGGGGGCATGGATGCCATGTGTCCTAGCATGCATGTGGGAGTCGTGGATGGTTTATCGTCCGTGGACGTCTGGATTCCTTATCCTGACTCGTACTCGCCCCTTTTTCATGTTTATAAGGTTCTATTTATATAGCGGGGAACCTTTATTTATTTATGATATTTAAGAATATCATTATTTAAATTTCGGGCATCATCACAGACAAAGTTAAGTTAGACTACACTCAAACCTTAAGGCAAAAGGTTGGAAATGGTTATTTTTCTTTACCAAACTAACCTCTTCCCCCTTTTTTTTAATGCACAATGACTCGCTACATTATATTCATATTTATTTTGTATATAAATAAAAATAATGAGCTAAAAAAAGTGGGAACAAAAGACAAAAATATATTAGATGTCAAATTAGGATAAAGAGATGAAAATTAAAAAAAAAAGGGAGGGTGTGTTTGGTTTCCATTGCATTTTAATTATAATGCAATTATTTTACCTCATTTTATTTGCACGTTTGGTTCTAAAAATAAAAATATCGTAAAAATTGAGGTGAAACCGTAATTTAACCAAATAATTACATAAATTGAGATAAAATAATTGCATTATAAATAATACATCGTGAAATAAAAAAACATCATAATTTAAACACCTTAAAAATTGTGTTAACCAAACACCGCCTTATCATTTTGTATAAACATAATGCATTTGGAATCCAAATACACCCAAATTACAAAAATGATTTTACCAAAAAAAAAAAAATTAACATAAATGATCCAATTTGGGGTTTTATCTTGGAAATCTACGGAACTCTGAATCGTGCGAGCCCAATCGCTCCCTCGAGTCATCTCCCACAATCTTATCCAAGCCGAAAGCAAACCAGAGAAAGAGCGCTCAGACACCAGGTGGAAGTGCCCAGAAACCATCGCCTTCCTCCCTCCGTTTCTCTCTGATGGCGTCTTTGGCTCAGCAGTTCGTGGGGCTAAGGGTATGCCCGTCTCTCTCAGCTCCTCAGCTCTCCAAACCCCTCTCCTCAAAACACCCCGGCTGCAATTCCAAGCCCAGAAGCTTCCAGATTGTTGCGGCAACCCCGATTTCGAATGCCCAGACGAGGGAGAGGCAGAAGCTTAAGGATTTGTTCGAGGAGGCATACGAACGGTGCCGTACTTCCCCCTTGGAAGGCGTCTCCTTCACTGTCGAGGATTTCCATTCCGCCATTGAGAAGTATGACTTCAATGCTGAAATCGGCACCAAGGTAATCTCCTCTTCCTTTTCTGGCGTCGTGTGATACTAGTTTTGGGGGTTAAAGTTTAGTTGAGTGTGAAAAACCTTCCTTGATTGTAACATTGTCCGAATTGTTGTGCAGTTGAGTGTGAAAATCTATCTGGAAACTGTGATTATGAGTTGATGATGTATGTTTAATTTCTGCTGGAATTTCTGGATGCTTTTACTCATGGTGTCAAACTGTACTGTTCTAATTCCATCAAATGTGCTTGGAAGATTTGGCCTTTTTTTTGGGTTCATTTCCTTTGTCCAGTGGATTTAGGCTTAAATGCATTTAACCCAAACTTGTTCGACGATTATATTATACATTACCACTTGTATTAGTTGTTTGCATAATCCCTAATTTCATTATAATGCAATGTGCCACCAACCACAAAATACTTTGATTGCCAACTTTATAGTATGTGAAAAGATGAAATTACCTTGTTAATTACTGTTTAGTTGGTTTGTTTAGTAACTGTTTTTGGGGTTGAGCGTCGGATATCAGTAATTTTCAGTATGCAGGGTGGTTAAGAGCAAATCAGAGATCTTATAAATGGTCGTGTAGCTTACCAGGTTTCTAATGCCTAGAAATTTAATACCACTGGATGAATTTTTCTTCATATATCCATGCATCTGGCATAATTTAATCCAGGAGATTTAACTAGAGGATGAAGAAAGGCATCTCATGACAAATGAACATGTAACAGTTATTTATCCTTATTGATGCTCTATAGTAGGTCATCAAGTTCCATCCCCGTCTTTTCATGCTCCATATGCATTGTGTTTTCCCTTGGTGTTATTTCAGCATAGATCTTGATTCTTGAGGGTGATATATTGTTGATGGTTATGAATTGATATATCATTTTTTTTTAAATCTCAGGTGAGGGGGACGGTGTTTCTTACAGATAACAATGGAGCGTTGGTGGATATCACTGCCAAATCATCTGCGTATTTGCCTCTCCAAGAGGCATGCATTCACAAAATTAAACATGTAGCGGAAGCAGGAATAGTTCCTGGGGTGAGAGAAGAGTTTGTTATTATTGGTGAAAACGAGGCAGATGATAGCTTGATCTTAAGTTTAAAGTTCATCCAGTATGAGCTCGCCTGGGAGCGCTGTAGACAGTTACAAGCTGAGGATGCCGTGGTCAAGGGAAAGGTGGGTGTCCCTACACCATAATTTCAACTTCTGTATCTCTTGCTTGCTGCTTTTCTAGTGTCATATATGATTATTAATTATTATATGGGTGGTGAGATTTTCTGATTTAGTTAGAGTAGTTGTATTAGTAATGTTGCTTAAATTGAAGGCTTTGTATCTCTCGGATGTATGAATTATTTCCGCATCCATTTTAAATTGAAGTCAGAGTAGTTTTATTAGTAATCTTGTTGTTCTTTTGCTCTCGTTAGATGAATTGTTGCTTAGAAATGGACTATTTAATTTTATCTTCTTTGAAGGGAACATTCTAATTCTTGGTTTTCTTGGAGCAGGTTGTTGGTGCAAACAAGGGAGGAGTGGTGGCTATGGTGGAGGGTCTTCGTGGGTTTGTTCCATTCTCACAGATATCATCTGTAAGCATCCATCCATCTATCCCTTTTACTTCCGAGTTCTAACATGCCTTAGCTGTTGAATTCTATAAAATAATGAAAGACTCAAAGACTTGTGTGTATTGTGATTTTTGTTCCCACTTTGCATGTTAGCCTTAACATTGCCGTAGTGCTTTAGAATGTTTTATATTGAAATTAGTAATTACGCATGCATAATTGTTTAGCAGCAGCTCATTGAGTCCTTTTGCATGTCAAGTTCGCATCACCT
Organism: Persicaria maculosa; assembly: GCA_963922045.1. Taxonomy (NCBI): domain Eukaryota; kingdom Viridiplantae; phylum Streptophyta; class Magnoliopsida; order Caryophyllales; family Polygonaceae; genus Persicaria; species Persicaria maculosa. Next base: position 69,674,284 of record OY998254.1, read on the forward strand.
TTCAAGTGAGCATAAGAACACAATATTTATTAGGAAGCTCTTCCTACCAAGGTTATGTATAAGGTAGCCAAAGAAGTATAGTGTGCTTGTGTTCCTTCGCTTCTGCTCACTTTTCAGCATACAAGGTTAAATAATAATAATGTACTCACACTATTTATCTTTTACCAATACCTTTGCTTTGCTGTCCGTTAAACTTGTTTGCATGTTGTGTGTTTTTGTTTGTGCTTGGGCCACTCGAAAGCAGTCTCTTGACGGAGTCAGGGAAAGAGTGCGCACAAGTTGGCCCCTCAGACCCTACTTATGTGGGATAAACCGGAAATGTTGTTGAATTTGCTCGAGGAAACAGTTTGCATTAATTCGAGTCAAATGTATTTTGTCATTAAATATTGATTCCTTGTTCAAATTTCAATGTGTGCTTGATCAGAAATCCACTGCAGAAGAACTCCTTGAGAAGGAGATTCCCCTTAAATTTGTCGAAGTTGACGAGGAACAGTCTAGGCTTGTACTCAGTAACCGCAAGGCTATGGCTGACAGCCAGGCACAGCTCGGTATTGGTTCAGTGGTTTTGGGAACTGTTCAATCCCTCAAGCCATATGGTGCCTTTATTGACATAGGTGGCATCAATGGCCTTCTGCATGTCAGCCAAATAAGCCATGACCGTGTGTCGGATATCGCAACAGTCCTTCAACCTGGTGATACTTTGAAGGTATGCTGCTGCCTCGCCCGCTCATCACTCTAAACCGTAGATTCCATAATTTTCATAACAGTTAATGAATCTTTATCTGACTGTATATTTAGGTGATGATCTTGAGCCATGATCGTGAAAGAGGCCGAGTTAGTCTGTCTACCAAGAAGTTAGAGCCAACTCCTGGTGACATGATCCGTAATCCAAAACTTGTTTTCGAGAAGGTAACCTTTTTTTTTTTCCTGAGTTCCTTGTGTAATTCCTATATCTATTCAAACTGAAATTTGAAGTTACTAAGCCTTTTTGAAAAGCCATGTTGTAGCCTTGTAATCACTTGCTCATTCTTCTTATGAACATGGTTGGCCGATATAAGGCATCTAATCTGTAACAACTCTCGACGTTTATCATCACCCGGTAACTGTTTATTCCCTTGATGTAAACAAACAGGCAGAGGAGATGGCACAGACTTTCAGGCAAAGGATTGCTCAAGCTGAAGCCATGGCTCGTGCTGACATGCTAAGATTCCAGCCTGAGGTATTTTTTTTTGTGTACATATTGTGCTACGAATTGCTCTATGAATCAGAGATAATGCAATAAGTCAATATGATCTTAAAATCTTTATGATGATGATCATGCATCACTAGTTTGTTCTCTTTCCACGACGACACTGAATGATTCTAAGATACCCTTGATTTTATGTTGTGCAGAGTGGTTTAACTCTGAGCTCAGACGGGATATTGGGTCCGATCAGCACAGACTTGCCGGAAGAAGGTCTGGATCTCAGTGATATCCCGCCAGCTATAGACGAATGAGCTCCGGGAACCCACCTTCTTCAGTCATACTCCTTGTACTTACATTTTCCTCTCAATGTGTAATTTCTGAAATGGGCGTTGTACCAAATGGAGCTGTTAGTGTATAGTGTGCTGAGAGCTGTGAATTCAAAAGGCCCTTTCTCATTTCTCATAAACAAAGTGGTTGCTTTGTAATATGCAGGATGCATTTTTTTGCACATTTTTTTTAACCTCTTTTTGATTTGTGGCCTTAATTTTCATGTTATAAAAGATTTCAATTTAGTGAAATCAGTCTTGTATTCTTGTTCTTGCTTATTCAAGGTTTATTAGCTCAATTTACTGATTTCTGATTAAAGAAAAGAACTGATAAAGATAAACAATTTGTGCCAAACACACCCCAATTACGTCTGCTTTATTACGCCTATTTTATTTTTGTATTGTATGTTTAGACCCCATCTCTGTCTATTGATTCGTCGGCCTATTGAGAATTATGCTTGCCTGAATCCTTAATAATAAAAAAAACACCCCCAATTACATTTCTTTTTGATACAAGATAGATGACTGTCTATTGATTCGTCGGCCTATTGAGAATTATGCTTGCCTGAATCCCTACTTAATAAAAAAAAAAACACCCCCAATTACATTTCTTTTTGATACAAGACAAATTTTTTGGGTGTCAACTGCGGTTGTACCATCACGTAAGAGCGTCCTTTTCGGACGAGGTATTCAATCGTAGCACTGGATCTCCAACCTGTGAAGTTCGACTCAAGACTGAGGCGGGCAAAATGATCAGCGTCCCGGTTACCCTTCTTGCATATGTGGGAGAAAGAGATAGCCTCAAAGACACGACTATAAGTGAGAATGTCAGAGATAATCATCTCAATCTCCTACGGACACTTCCAGCACCCTACTTTAAGACATTAATTGTCTTAATTGTAGTAAGGTAGTCAATTACATCTATCTCAGTTCATCCCTTATATTTTATATTTTTGAAATCATATTAAAAAAATTATTTAAAATGTGGTATCTTATAGTATTACATTATTATTACAATTTACAATTACATTTGTTATCTGGATAAATATTGGAGTATTTTTTTGAGGGAATTTGGTGATTTAGACTTTTAAGCATGTTTACTTAAGTAGTTAGGCCAATTAATTGTTTTTTTAGCCGGCATAAACCCTATTAATTGTTTATACGGTTTCTAGACCCTTCCCCGGTTCTCTCGTATCTCTCTCTCTTTCTCAGGCGCTTCTTCCTCCATCCCCCTTGTTCTCCCTGGCGATTCTTCGATTCTCCCGAGCTTATTTCAATCTACCATGGCGGTTCTGTCTTTCAATCCTCCTTTTACCGTCGGCGGTGGCTTGGTCACTCTCCTCCGGCTGTTTGGTGTTTTTCCCCAAATTTCCGTCCAATGACTTCGTCTCCATGTATGTGGTTTTTGTTCGCAACTCGTTCTCATCCGTTTGTTCTTGTTCTATTTGTTGATTCCATCTTATTGTGCATCCTAATCCTTGTTTAATTTTGTGTATTTCGAACATTTGGTCCGTTTTACTGTATCTAGGGTTTATATGAACTTAGTTACTCTTGTGTTTTATTTGTGCGATTGGTGCCATCCTTTTAGTGTGATTCCACTTGTTTGTTTACGGTCATGGAGTTTCTCCCTCTGCTGATGAATCGCCATTTGAAAGGTGAGTTCGGATTTTTTTTTGTTTCATTGATTTGCAAGCAAGGTGTTTGATGAAATGCTTCTGAGAGAGATAGTTTATGGTTCTAACTTCTTTTTCGATTTGCAGATAAAGCGACAATGGAAGATATACATGCTTTTTCTATGGAGAAAGGTGAGCGCTTGGAGCCCTTGAGAAGACGAATCATACATGTGAAGAGGACAAAGGTACAAATTTACTCCTTGTTATTAGGAATTGTTCTGTCATTGATTTCAGTTGCTTTGAAGGATTGTACTTTGGTTGTTTACCTTTGTTTAGATGGTTTCTGGTTCCAAGTTCTGTTGCTACGCAACTACATGGTCTCTTTCTCACTGATCTTTAGCCATATATCTCAGAACTTATTGGCTTTACAAGAGCAGCTGACTGCACTTCTATAATTTTTTAAACAGTTGCTCATTAGTTCTGCAATAGGCCATCTAGTGTAAATGTTGTTGCAATAGGAAATCTATTGAATTGCAGTACTTCTTAGCATCTTCATGTCATTAATCCGGTCTATGCTTTTATATCTGTTTGTGAATTCTGTGAAGCCTTACTGGCTTGTAGCAAAATGTATACTGATGTATATTATTAAGTTTCTTTCCTAATTGCAGCTGTGTGTATTTGTTTAGCTCTGTGACTAATTCTGCATTTGATTCAGGATTTTAAATTACCTGTAGAGTGATCAAGTGCAGTGCCATGGGAAGCAGCGAGGAGGCAAAGTCTTCCAAGTCTGATAAATCATCATCTTCGCCTACAAGGTGAAACATGTGTATCTTCATTTCATTTTTTGGTTTGAAAGGGGTTGTCATCCCTGGATTTTGATGCCAGTTTGTGTATCTTCATTTCATTTTTTTTGTGACATTTGATTCCATTTTGGTTGGGGTTTACATTATCCCCAATTTTTTTGTGTGGTTGATTCCCTTTCATTCTTGTTTACTTATTCATTTTGGGGGGTGAGTTTGAATGCTGAAATGAAATGTTTGCTAATAGATAGATTTAGTGGCAGCTAGCTAAAGTGATGATTCCGACATCTGTTTAAGGCATGTCAAGAGCAATAAGCCTTTATTCCCATGTGTCTACTGTCTATGCACTTATGAAACAAGGTGTACTGATTTCTAGCATCAATAAATCAGTTGCCTATGCTGTTTTGTTTGTATAATGTTGCTATGCCATTCTTGCTGCAGAATCAGGGTAGTGAGTACTATGGATTTGTATAATGTTTGAGCGCACTATACGTACACACTGGGTACTCGTGTTTCATTTTGTTGAGGTGTTTATGCCAGTTTTCTAAAGTTTACATGTGATTTTCTTTCTTATTTTTATCTTTGCCAGGCTGCAAAGCTTACATCTCCTCTTGTTCTACTCTAAATGCTAAACCATTCCTTTCCTTCTTGCTTTCCTACTGAGAGACTCATTGATGAAATATGTAACTCTTCATTTTCTTTTCACTGCCCTTGACATTATTGGATCCTTTACACCATAACTACGCACTTGATTTGAATATACTCAATTTGCTTCCTGATTTGTCCATGACAGCCCTTTTTCCTCTATTTGCTTCCTGATTTCAATGTTGTGTCAAACAACAATGAAGATAGAAGGATCTCAACTGTTGGCATCATTTGGGGCCTATAGAGCTGTGAGTTGCTTCTTCATGAATTTTTGGTAGTATAACTTTTGCATTTTTAAGTGATTTTTCATCCTGAAAGTTTTCATGTAGTGTGGTTGAATTCCAATAATTCTATCACTGCATGAATGTGGCCACCTGGGCTTCCTAATGTTAGTGTTTTGATATCTCTATAGGTTGTGGAATGTCTTATGAAACTAATCAGTTCCGATCCATGTGGTAATGAGGACAATAGATACAGGTTCCGATCCATGTCAACATTTAGGACATTAATAACCGTGAAAGGTCACATAACAAGAATAAAACTAAACCCTTTCACTTGTTTTATTATTTCTAAATTAAAGTCTATTAGCTCAAATTGGTAGAGCATTGTGCTCAAGCACATAGATGCGGGTTCAAATCCCGCATAGACTATTTTTGTGACTATTTTTGTATCTTTCACCTATTTTCACGACAAAATCTATGTCTTTTTGCGATGAAAATTTTAGTGACCAACAAAATAGAAACAATTTCTTGTCATCATCAACTCCTGAGCTTTTGATTGTAAGAGATTGTATTGCCTTTGTTTGGTGACATTGTTTTGATTTCACATTTTCATACTTCAATGTCACCAATTTTATAAAAATATTATCACAAATGATTGAGATCAATTAATTGTACTTACAAATGTGTCATCAATGAATAAAAGTCATCAATAAAATTGTCATCAATAAAGTGTAATTACGTATTAAGCTCATATGTCATCAATTGTATAAAAATATCATCAACAAAAAATGTCATCACAAGTGTGTCACCACAAGTGATTGCATCAATGAAGTGTAATCACAAACGTGTCATCAGTGAATGAAAGTATAATCGATGAAAATAAATCGATATACAATTGGTTAAATTAAAAACATGTGGCATCAATCGATTTGATTAAAAAAAATGGCATCAAATAATTACATTATATAAATGACATCAAAATACAATTTTGAAAAATTTGTATCACATTAAAGAAAAAAATGTCATCAAAAATACTACTTTGAAAAAATATCATCAAAAATATGGCATCACGGTAAAAAAAAATATTATCAAAAAATTGACATAAAAAAAAGTGGCATCAGTCGTTAACAGTAAAAAAAAATGGCATCAATGATCAACGTGACATTACTGTAAACAAAAAATGTCATCAAGGTTTAAAAAAAAGTGACATTAAAAAAGTGTCATCAAATTATTTCATTAGAAAAGTGGCATCAAAGTGAAAATAAAATATAGTAAAATTTTGGCATCAAAACGATAAAATATGACATCACTAATTTTTTTTTTTAGTGATGTCATCAAAAATATCATCAAAAAATATCATCAAAAATATGGCATCACGGTAAAAAAAATATTATCAAAAAATTGACATAAAAAAAAGTGGCATCAGTCGTTAACAGTAAAAAAAAATGGCATCAATGATCAACGTGACATTACTGTAAACAAAAAATGTCATCAAGGTTTAAAAAAAGTGACATTAAAAAAGTGTCATCAAATCATTTCATTAGAAAGGTGGCATCAAAGTGAAAATAAAATATAGTAAAATTTTGGCATCAAAACGATAAAATATGACATCACTAAATTTTTTTTTTTTTTTAAAAAAAAGTTGGCATCAAAATGGGTTGGTCAACGTTGACCGGTCAATGGTCAAACGGTTGACCATTGACCAACCCACTCTATTGGAAAGGGGTCTAGGACAAAACTAATTAAATTGATTTAGGGCCTAAGTGCCCAATTGAATATTTAAACAATGGCAAGTACCAAAATCATACTTAAATATTAATTCGACCAAAAAAAGAAGGAAAAATAAACGCCGCCTGTAAGCCCGTCGCCTCTTTCAAAAACCCAACTCTCGGTGCTCCGTTACGCTCACCGCCTCCGCCTACCTGTTGCCGCCGATCGCCGGCGTCGGAAGCGATTCCTATATCCCCTACTTGCAACCAGTTGCTGTCGTCCTCCTCCAATAGATCAAACTTCTCTCATTTCCCACCGTCAAACCCCTTCTTCTTTCTTGTCTCAATCAATTTCCGAAAAGCATGGTTAAGGTGCGGATGAACACGGCCGATGTGGCCGCCGAGGTCAAATGTCTCCGGAGACTGATCGGGATGCGATGCTCCAACGTTTATGACCTCTCCCCCAAGGTAAGGTTAACAGCTAGTTCGCCCCGTCTCATCGGAAAAACCCTAATCTGTCTATCTTTTTATTTTATTTCGGAATTTTTTCTTGTGAGTAGTTCAATTTTGGTTGTTGGGATGCCATTTTCTCTTGATTGCCATGGTTTTCTGATTTTGATTTACTGAATGAATTTTGTGCAGACCTATTTGTTCAAGTTGATGAACAGTAGTGGCGTAACAGAATCAGGGGAGAGTGAAAAGGTTCTGCTGTTAATGGAAAGCGGTGTTAGATTGCATACTACTGTCTATGTTAGGTATAAGAATCGTTTGCGATGCTTGCTTTTGCTTGTGTCTCTTTATTGTCACTCACATCAAATTTTGTATATTATTTTTGAAAAAACTAAATGGGATAGAACTTATGTATCACTTGTGGAATTAATATTAATATACAGATTAAAAGCCATGGTGCTGAATTAAAATTTTATGCTTTCAAAGTAATGTGTAGGTTTTTTGGTACTACTGTTAATGTATATGTGAGATTTTGATCCCCCTTTGTTTTTTTCTAGGGATAAGAGTAATACACCATCTGGTTTTACTCTTAAAATAAGGAAACATATTCGAACTAGAAGACTTGAAGACGTTCGACAACTTGGATATGACAGGGTAAACTTTTTTGGCAAAATCATTTCTGTTGGGATCAGTGACTATATATTTCTCTGTGGTTAACTATATGCCATACCTGTTCAGATTATTCTTTTCCAGTTCGGGTTGGGCGCCAATGCACATTACATTATACTGGAGCTGTATGCCCAAGGAAACATCATTCTTACCGACAGCGAATTCACAGTATTGACTCTTCTACGGTCTCATAGGTTGGTTACTTCTGCACTCTGTCCTATTTTACTGCATATCGTGTTCTTTCAGGGAGAAGAAAGACCTGAGAAAGTGAGTGGAACTCATGGAAAGGGATATCATGGGATTGGCTTAGATAGGGTGTATTGGAGCTATATGTGTTAAGTTGGATTGATTATTCAAAAAGGGAGATCAGTCAAGCCGTTGGGAACATTACCAGAATGGTTTTAACTCATAAAACTTGTAGAAGACATCTGCGCCAACAGCTCTGGATTAGTTGTTTACTAGTATAGCTGAGCAGGCTTCCTTATGTTGATGCCTGATAAATTGATAATTAATAATGCATCAGAAAATGAATAGGAGCTTGATAATCCTCAAGAGAAGTAGGAAGGCATATATGATTTGCAGCTCTTAAGAGCGAGAGACAGTTAGTTTAGTGCTGACTGCTGACAATCTTTTGATAGAATTCGGGGAATCGTTCTGTAATTATTCTCTGTCTCAATCCTCAGATGTTCTACTATGTATGCTTGGATGTTTACTTTCTTATGGACTTTAAGCATTGTGATATAAATTCACGTTTACAGAGATGATGACAAAGGGCTTGCAATCATGTCACGACATCCATACCCCATTGAAACATGTCGAGTTTTTGAGCGGACCAGCCTTGAAAAATTGAAGGATGGTTTGACATTTTCAAAGGAATCGTGTGAGAATGACATAATTGAAGCCAGTGAAAATGGGAGCAACAAAAATGATGCTACAAAAGGAAAGCAAGGTGGCAAAAAAAGTGGCAAAGCTTCTGGAGCAAGCAATACTTCCAATGATGGTGCACGTTCTAAGCAACCTACTTTGAAAATGATCCTTGGGGAAGCATTGGGTTATGGTCCTCAACTTTCTGAACATATAATATTAGACGCTGGTCTAATTCCAAACACTAAAGTTGCAAAAGACAATATTTTGGACGGTGATAAAATCCAGAATTTGGCCCAAGCTGTAGAAAGATTTGAAGATTGGTTGGTGGATGTTATGTCTGGTAGTAGAATTCCTGAAGGATACATTTTAATGCAGAACAACAAATCTGAGGAAAAGGATAATGAATCAGCCGAACAAGGAGTTCGTCTGCAGGTTTTTTTTCTTGCAATTTTGTTTTACTCTTATACCACAAGATAAGATAGCTATCTTAGTTGATATGCCATAGTTTGGTTGGTAGTTTCAATTTTCATTAGTTTGGTTATTTTATTCCTTGTAATAAATTTGGATTTATATGCAGATCTACGATGATTATTGCCCTATTCTAATGGTTCAGTTCAGATCAAGGGATTTTGTGAAGTTTGACACATTTGATGCTGCTCTCGATGATTTCTATAGTAAGATTGAGAGTCAACGTGTAGAGCAGCAGCACAAGGCAAAAGAAGGAGCTGCTGTACAAAAACTAACCAAAATTCGCACAGATCAGGTTGTTATCATTATTGTCAATGTGCTGTGTAGTGGATATGCTCTTGCTGTAGCCATCGGTTGGCCAGCTGACTTCTGTATACTTTGCCAAAATATCTTTAGAAACCTTCTATGTTCTTTCTGAACTAATTTGCAGGCTTTTGTCTGCCAAAAGCAGTTCACTTCTGAAATATGGGTAATGCCTTGGAGAATTCATAGGGGGTTATGTTACATCACATTTTTTCTTGATTGCTATATATAGGAATATGGGTTGTCCCACATTGAAAATATTGAGATGTCTTGAACAACATATAGGCTTGGGGGCTACTCCTCTCATTGTCAATTGGTTTTGAGATGGAACCCCGTTGGATTTATGTGTTGTTCACCGGCCTATCTGAGTTATTCGGGCTCGAGAGTTTGTCAATAGATTTTATGATGTTCACATTTCCTCTCTACAAGCTCAAAAATTACTGCCAGTGGGATATTTTGTGCCGAGGTGTTATATTGCCGTTTTAAAAAATGATTTCACTCGCTTAAAAATATATACCATGCTTGATCTTTTGTCATCTTTCCCCAAGCTGATGAAAGAGTAAGATTATGGAGTTTTCTCATATTTACACAAGAAATCCTCCTCTGTAGGAAAATCGTGTGCATATGCTGAAAAAAGAGGTTGAACAGTCTGTCGGGATGGCCCAACTAATAGAATACAACTTAGAGGATGTAGATGCTGCCATCATAGCTGTCCGTGTTGCTCTTGCAAATGGAATGAGTTGGGAAGATCTTGCTCGTATGGTGAAAGAAGAGAAGAAGTCTGGTAATCCTGTTGCTGGGTTAATTGACAAGCTTTATTTGGAGAGGAACTGCATGACATTGTTGCTGAGCAACAATCTTGATGAAATGGACGATGAAGAAAAGACATTACCTGTCAATAAGGTGAAATGTCAAAACTTACCATATTCCCTTTGCTATAGTTTGTTGCATTGAAGCTCAAAATCCATAATCTATAATACTCAGAATCTTCAGCTTCTTACATTTATTTTTCCATGTCAACTATCCAGGTAGAAGTTGATCTCTCTCTCTCAGCCCATGCTAATGCTCGTAGATGGTATGAAATGAAGAAAAAGCAGGAAAGTAAACAAGAAAAAACAGTAACAGCTCATGAAAAGGCTTTTAAAGCTGTGGAGAGAAAGACTCGGCTTCAGCTGTCTCAGGTGTGTTGTGGTATCTACTAAAAAATGACCTCTTCTCTTCAGTTATGCCACAATATGATAAATCTTCTATCTGTTCAAAGTTAGGGTTCTTCAGTTGTGGGATGATAATGCTCTACTGTTTCAGTTTCACTCGATGGGCTCATTCATTTTAGAGGCTTGTCTTGTCGTGATGCATGAGTGACTTAGCTGTCTTTCTCAACTTGCAGGAAAAAACAGTTGCAATGATTACCCATATGCGCAAAGTCCATTGGTTTGAGAAATTTAACTGGTTTATTAGCAGCGAGAATTATTTGGTCATCAGTGGTCGTGATGCTCAGCAAAATGAGATGATAGTGAAACGTTATATGTCAAAAGGAGATCTGTAAGTTTTAATTGTATTGAGAGATATATGATTCACTGTCAAATTTTGAACTCTCCATTACTTGGGAAAAGATGAAATATTTTTTAGACACCTCCCACTAATACCCCTTGTTTTTTTCTTTCTTAATTCCATTTTACTCTATTAATTTGGAGCATGTTCTTGTCTTGCTCATTATTCATCTCCAGGGTCATCATACTCATGTTGTTTAATAAAACCTAAAGTTTGAAAATTGAACTATATTTGCCATTTTTGAAATAGTTTTTACTTGCCTAACCTTTATACATGATCATTCTTGAAATTCATTGTCCAGTCGTAGTACTTGTGAGCTGTGACCTTTCACCTTTGTACATGGTGGTTTTAGAACTTCCATTATGAAGACCTTGAGTCTTAATATGAATTTTACTTGTTCCTTGAATTGGTAAATTTGTTCCTGCTTTGCTCCTTTTTGCAATATTTTTATGCCTTTATTGAATTTTCTTTATTAGACAGCTTGATATGAATTTTTTAATATGTGCAACATGAAACAGATATGTACATGCTGAGCTTCATGGCGCTTCTAGCACAGTAATCAAGAATCACAAGCCTGAATCTCCAGTACCCCCTCTTACAATAAATCAAGCTGGATGCTTTACTGTAAGCTGATCTGATTCAAATATGTTTTGTGCTGGACAATAAAATTTATTGCAAGCCTGATTGAGACTGTTGTTGCTGGGTCTTGCTTTGTGCATATATATGTTATGCAGGTTTGTCACAGTCAGGCATGGGACTCAAAGATTGTAACTAGTGCTTGGTGGGTCTACCCACATCAAGTGAGTAAAACTGCCCCAACAGGAGAATATCTCACAGTGGGTAGTTTCATGATTCGTGGAAAGAAGAATTTCCTTCCCCCTCATCCTTTAATCATGGGTTTCGGGCTATTGTTTCGATTGGATGAGAGTTCATTAGGCTCACATTTAAATGAAAGGAGAGTCAGAGGAGAGGAAGAAGGATCAAATATTACCGAGAGTGACATTCTTGAGAATGTTTCTCTGAAGGAAGAGTCTGATTCTGAGTCGGATGAAAAGACAACAGAAGATAATCTGGGAGAAGAATTTAAAGGAAATCCTGGTTCAACAACCAGTATTTCTGAAGAATTCTCACATCACACTGATATTAGCTTGGACGGTAAACCAAGAAATTTAGAAGAAATCCAAGCTGAAGATAAGGCCGTCTCAGCTGGAGCTGACACAAAGGACATGCCTGAGGAAAAAGACCTCCCTTCAGTCACCACACAGCTTGAGGATCTCATGGATAGAGCACTTGGACTTGGACCTGCAACTATGGCCACTAGGGGTTATGGGCAAGATGATTCCCCTGGTCTTTCTGAAAAAGGAAACCCTCAAGAGAAAATTAATCTAAGAGATAAGCCTTACATATCCAAAGCAGAGAGGAGAAAGTCCAAGAAGGGGCAGAAAGGTAGCAGTGTAGATGCTGATGTGCTTGAAAAAGAAGAAAAACAAGATAAACCTTCTGCCAATCAGTCTGATCAGAATATTTCAAAGATGGGAGGTGGAAAAGCTACTCGTGGACAGAAGAGTAAGCTAAAAAAGATAAAGGAGAAATACGCAGACCAGGATGAAGAAGAAAGAAAGATTCGTATGGCTTTGCTTGCTGTGAGTGCCTTAAAAACTTTTATTTTTCCTTGTTATGGTATCAATTTTGATGATTTTGCTGGTGGGAAGTTGATCTAATATGATAAATGGTCCTTACCTTGTTGAGAGTGTTTTCCTTATGGCAACATGCTGCTGGAGATACATATATCCTGAATTATTCTGCTATTCTTCATTTCGGCTTTCAAAATCCTAAATGAGTTGTGAATGGATTTCTTAGGGTGTTAGTTATCAATGCATTCACTGCTAACATTCATTTTCGGGATGTGTTTCAGTCGTCTGGAAAAGTAAACAAGAATGAAAATAGTGCGCAAGATCAAGATGCTGTTGCAGACAAAGAAAAGAATCCTGTTAATGGTATGTCATTTTTTAGAAGTGTTTCTAATGACATTTTGTAGTTCTCATTGCTCAAGTTCTTGTTGATCAAGTCCCTTGCTCCATTTCGATGCCCTATGATATTGTTTGTTGTTGTTGCATGGTCAAATGTTGCAAGCAACGTGACTAAGAATTTCTGGATTTAGATATATTTGATGTGAGTTACTCCCTCTATCCCATATGAGTTGACGTTCTACAATTATGCACAAGAATTAAAGGAAGCCACTATTTACCATTCAATGTTCAGATTGCCAATTCAATATTAAGATGAGATAGAGGAAGCAGAGGAGTCTGGGAGATTTTAGAGGGCTGATCATTGATGTTTAGAGGAGATTAAATGCTTGGTAAATTGGGTTAATCACTTATTACACCCGGGAACGGGAGAATAGAAAGTCATTGTGGGAAGAGTATCCATTATTAATTTGGATCTGGATATTATTAAAGCTTTTGACAAATAATTTGGGACAAGGAAATTTCTCTAAAACATAAAATAATTTGGGACAGAGGGAGTATATGTTAGCACTTGGAAGTTGCAGGTCACTTGTTGCTCTTGCAGTTTTTTTAGGGCTTTCTTTGGCACGTGTCTATTTATACATTACAAGTACTTATTTGCACTAATAAATGCTTTTTCAACTCAAATAAATACCGTATCGGCTTATCAGCTATCAGCCCCTCGTGCCCAGGTTAATTATATATCTGCTCGGTAACCACTTATTGTTATCCAATGCTGCTTTGATAATTGTAGTTAGTTCCAATCACAGAAAATCAACCTCATACGGATTATTTGTGAATTAAACTCTTAAATAGAATTTAATTCTCACCATATTTTTTGAAAAAAGATTGTTTTATTCCATGTCATAGTGTACTAACCTTACTGTTATTTTCAAGTAGACTCCAAAAATTGCTTGATTGCATCCAATTCACAAATTGCAAGGTAATATAAACCTATCAACTTTAGGAAGTTTCACTAAATTAATATTTTTGGAATTCAGTGCACGCAAGCTACGCAGAGATCATGCTTACATTCTGCAAGATTTTGAACCTATTATAGCATCAGTTTTTGAAAGAAAATGTGATGAAACCTTATTCATTTCCTTAATAAAAGTGGCTTTCAAATATGCTAGGATTGGAAGATGCCCCAAAAATATGTTACAAGTGCAAAAAGGTTGGTCATCTATCTCGCGATTGCCCAGAACAGCCTGATGGAACTACAGAGAAGAAAGAACGCGCTCGTGCAGATCGTGCTGTTGAAGCTGATAAGGTAGTGATGGAGGAGGAGGATATTCATGAGATTGGCGAAGAGGAAAAGGAAAAACTGAATGATGTGGATTATTTGACTGGGAATCCATTACCAAATGACATTCTGCTGTATGCCGTGCCCGTTTGTGGTCCCTACAATGCTTTGCAAACATACAAGTACCGCGTGAAGATTATCCCAGGCACTGCCAAGAAGGGAAAAGGTATTTTGTCATATTTTATTTGTGTATCCTGCCATATATGTAGAATTACCATTAAATCATCTCTAGTCTTTTAACAGCTCGTGTTAGTATTTCAGTAATTCTAAGAAATTCAAACCATTTAGCCATAAATGTATATTTTAAGTGATTTGGATCATTGCTGCTGCTAGATATACTGAATGGGACTCAAACTGCACTAGCATACTTGTTTAACCCGCCTAAGATTGTTTGGATATCATGATAGATTGCTCATATGCTGATTGTTGCTTATAGGTCACTGAGAAGGTTACTTATAAGTCAAATATGTGTTGAGTCTTATAAGTCCTTTAAAGGTTAAAATAACATCCAAAACAACCCAAGACTAAACTTTTAACTTAATACAATACTACTGATGCAATGCCAACTACTCTCTAGGGTTCATTTGATGTGATGTGCTGATTGGTTATAAGCTTATTTATGGTAACAAGGTACTTAATTGTGCTGATAAGCGGCTGATAAGGAACTTATTGCTACTACACTTGGAAGTCTTGTGAACAGCTAAAAATCATTTTCATGCTCGATCAACAACATGGCCCTTAAAATCTGTGAAACTGCAATGTATTCATGATTTGCTCTTTAGAAATAGTTCTTTATCCTTTAGTAGAAGGTAGGACCGAAGTTTTTCTCATCTTTTGTATTCTTGTGTTTGTAGCTGCAAAAACTGCCATGAATCTGTTCAGCCACATTCCAGAAGCCACCAACAGAGAGAAGGAACTGATGAAGGCATGCACTGATCCCGAACTGGTAGCTGCTATGGTCGGAAATGTGAAGATTGCATCGGCTGGGCTTACCCAGCTGAAGCAGAAACAAAAGAAAGGCAAAAAGGCTGGTAAGGGACCAAGCTAGCTTAAACTCCAATAAGGAACCCGAAACAACGCTCTATAGATCCCGATTCAGACATAGAAATTCATACAGGAAAGTCCAGTTTGCCTTTCCCTTTTCTGTTGCTAAAAACTCTGTAAACTTTTTGATGTCAAAAGAAGAAAAATAAGGCTTATGGTGGATGTAATGAGTTGTTTTACCTTTGGCATTGCTAAAAAAGCAGCATTTTTGTTCAGAAGTTTAGGGTTTTTTTTTCCAGAGAGAACAATACAAGTTTTGGTCACCTTTGTCAATTCCTGGCAAATCGTTTCTTGACTATCGTCATTGTTACCTAAATTCTCCAATGAGTTAGGAAATGAAAATGTAACAAAATCGCGAAGACAATACTTCAACATGAACTACCAATTTGAGTTAGGTGCATCCTGAATGGTAAATTTTGAAACAACAATGTGTACTTCCTAGATAAAAATTTCCAGATTCCAAAGTCATGGTTCGCACGCACATGTCTCTGGAATTCTAGCATCAAATCAATTGGTTAACAAACTTCCTCTATTCCGATCTTGAAAAAAACAGTACACGACCAAACAATCTAGCATTCACTTGATTGATTCAGTGAAAATAGAGGTACTTTGCAGTACAATTTGTTCAATAGTTTTCCACCTCAAATCCTCTAAAAGAGCTACACTTATTCATATGTAAAATGTGACATGTCATACAAGTGCACCTACCATCAGATTAGATATTCAGATTAGATCTAAACTAATTCCAACTTGGGCACTTTGACTTTACAGGTGCCTCCAAAAGCCCCACATTTTCTAATCCATAGAAAAATGATGTACAAAACTCAACTACAATCATCCACAACTTATTTGCACTTTTTTTTATTTATGCCAAACAAAAGTTTGTTCATTTTGCAAACACAACAACTCATTGCATCATCTGTAGTTGTCACCTGTCATACTTTAAACATCTCCATCTCCACAAGCTTTCTTGAAGAACTTGAAATTACAGTTGCAACACGACACGGAATATAGACCCTGATTTAAGTGTTGTTTTCGGGTAATTTTCCCTTAAGCCAGCCACCTGTTAGTTAATTCAGAAGCTTGAGTTGACCGCCAAGGTAAGATGGGCTGCAAACTGCAATTTTTTTAATAGGAATTTTTTGTTGTTGTTGTTGATATTTTTGCTTTGACTTTTGTTGTTTGACCTGTCCACTTTAAGTTGGACTATCAAGAAAACAATATTATTCATGTCAATCATAATTACACAAGTCAAACTTCACATGTCGCTTACATGGATCCATGTTTGGTTCTTTGTCTTTTGATGGGTTGGAAAAGATGGAAACAAATGGAATTTTGGATTTACATTGTATATTAATTTAATTTCACATGGCAAAGTCAGACCATTTTTAAAAATAAACATAAAAATTCAACTACTACTCCCAATTCTATGTTCTTCAATTGGGTGAGAGTTTTTTTTCCCCTCTTATGGAACACTCAAATTGTGTGTGTTTTTTTTTAAATTTATCAAGGTAAATATTCGTAAATTACCCGACACATCAATATCAGGTAAATTGAGAGGCCGAAAATAAATGACAGACGGACTAACCGTCATCATACTAACAAGCTAAAACATAAAAATCCTAGCCCTATTCGAACAAAGCAACGAAAGGTTAGACAAATGAGGAAGTCAAGGGAGACTTCAGGATGAAACTGTGAATAGTGAGAATACGAAGAAACCCAAATTTTGTGTCCTGATAAATGTATTCCACTTCTTTTTGATTTTTTGAAAACTTAATTTATACATTAATTAGAGAATAGATCATTAGTTAAGGTGAAATAGAAAATAATTTGAAACAAATAATGCAAGTTCTCAATTGCTATTTGGAGTGCCTTAGGTGGTGTGAACTATACATAGGTCAATTTATACAAGAAATGCAATCAGTATTTTAATTGGGTTATACGGTATTCAAGTTTGACACATTATACCCTTTGGGTATTCAAGTTTGACACTTACCCATGGTGGATAATGCTAGGATACACCTTTGTCATCCTATAGGTGTAGAAAACATGGATTTAAACTATCCCAACTTTGAATGGATTTATAAACTAGTTGAAAATGCTTCTTTTTTTTTATATAATAAAAATCATTTTTAAATAAACTAAAAAGCTCGTGTTGTGAATGTATTTTTTCCCTTCTAGGTTATAAATACATGGATTTAAAGTTTTAAACTGTCCCAACTTTGAATGGATTTGTAAACTATTTGAAAATGTTTTTTTCTATAAATCATTTTTAAATAAATGAAAAAGCTAGTGTTGTGAATGTTTTTTTCCTTCTCACTTATAAATACAAATAAACTAAAAAAAAATATTGAGTTTATAAGTCTCCATTTGGCAACACAACACAACACAAGTAGTTTTGGGAACTTTGGTTTCAATATTATAAGTTTTATTTGAGATAAATATAAGATTTTAATTTAATTAGCTTTTGCAATTGAATTTTCAACAACTACTCACCTCAAGCTTTTCAGAATTTTTCTTTTTCTACTTACAAATATATTCAATTTCTTGTTTCTAATCAACTCGTTTGTATCGACTAGGGTTACCAAACACCGCAATAGCTTATAAACAATTGACTTTAACATATATTTAACACACATGATCCATCAATTTTAGCTGGCCTATCAGCTACGCTACATATTACCAAACTGATCATATGACTCTAAGGAAGCTTCCACACCCTTTTTTTATGGGAAAAAACTAGGTGCTTTTTATTGATAAGGAATAAGCATTATTTCGAATCACACGGAGAACCCTACACAAAAGTGGTGCAATTAAGTGTTAGATAGAATATATGTATAAGCCCAATTACCCATTTGTAATTAGGGTTAACTATCTTGTACTCCTATATATATATTCCAATGATAGCGAAGGCAACCCCAACGGGGATTATTCACTCTGACATTAAGAGGGTGGGGGATCATTAATCTGATCGAGGTGTTTGTTAGAACCTGATGGATAGCTTCAACCTATCTGACCTTCGGGTCATAACAATGTTGTTGATATGCCTTAAATCTGTTTGTTGACCGGTAACCACTAGAGGTTTTGAGGTAGAGCCTCTCACAACCAGGGGTCCAAAACGGTCGTTATCTATTTTGGGTATGTGGCTCATATATAGTTTGAATTAAGATTTCAAGAATCAGTGTAAACTCTTAAATCGCCTCTTATTTGTATTATCTAAAAACCCTATTTGCCTTATAGTAAAACCAACTCTTCTTTTGTGGTAGATTAGCCAACATATCTTTGGTGAACCACTCTAAATCTTTGTGTTTTTGTTGTTCTTATTCTTGAAATATTTGCTCTTTGTTATAACATATGTGCCCACATTTTCATTAGGTAGTTAATCTATGTGGATGCAAAAACACACTTACATTGGTTTGGGGTTTGAGTGACATATATGTTACGTTGGCTTGTCGATCACTTGCCTTTATTGGTTTAAGTGCGTGAAGATTAATGCTTAAAGCACAATTTTTTTTTTTAAAAAAAGTTTTTTTTTTTTGGGTCCTTGAAGCACAAGGACTAATCTTTAGTTTTATTTTATTTTTCCTTCCAGCCATACTTAACAAAACCATCTCGATGGATGTTGAACTTGAAGTCGAGGAGAACAAATTAAAGATCATCTCGAAGGTGCGTGGGTGGGCCAACTTTAAATTATAATACTATACATGTCTGCGTGCAATGTATATTTTCACAATTAGAGTAAATTAATTTTGTTGATTGATACAAATATATATTTGTTATATAAATGAATGACATAATTGAAAATAAATAAATCAGGCGGCAAGTAAACGGGTATCAGTGGCTGCGAGTAAACGGGTAATAGTGGAGATTAATTAAGGACAAAAACTACCATTTAATCATGTCCAATTTGGTAGCTGAAAACAAACAATTTTGTCCTCCCAGCCCTTTGCAGATTCTTACTAGACTATAATTTAAAAATACATATATGCCTGAAAATATCGTCACTTGGTTTGAAAATTTAAATAAAGTCATCCAATGAGACAATGTTTTAAATTAGAAAAATAATGTTAAAAAAAGAAACCACATGATTTGAATTATTCCAAATAGCTTACATTCTAGAAAGTCCAAAAGAGTCAATTATCCTTGAGTTTCTTTTAGAAACAATATAATTATATATCTGAAACTATAATGTAGTTTAATGAAGCATAAGTGAAAATAATCAACTTAGCAGGAAATTGTTAATGTGCAATAATTAAGTTGCTTTTAGAAAATTAGAGTTCAGCATATAATGTTGACAATTGAGTCCCTAAGCAAGTTGACGCACGAATGTTAATTAATTATTGTATGGTTCTACAATTAATTAAACATTTTTTGCAGCACAAAAATTTATTCATTATAAGCATTTTAAATAGGTTTGCAAAGACTTTGTATACAAAGAGATAAGGTTGTGACTTTAATTAACTAGTTTGTGAACAAGAAAACAACTAAGCTTAATATGTTTAGTAGTTTGTTAATTAGTAGATCTGATCAAATTTGCAAATTGAGTTTAACTAATCATTTTGATATGAACTCTAGGCCATGTCATTTTGCAACAAGTGTTCATTTACAATACTCCCCCCGTTCGGTAAAACTTGTCGTTTTAGAGTCTTGTTTTTGTTCGGAAAAACTTGTCATTTTAGGTATTTTTGCTTTTACTTTACTAAAATGCCCTTGATTTGATTGATGTGTTGTGAGTTGTAGTTTTTGATAAAGTAAAAAGTAGAGTAATAAATGAGGGTAAATTAGTAAAAAAGGAGTGTAATTATTAGCTTTATTAAAAGTTGTGTGGAGAGTTAAAATGACAAGTTTTGCCGAACGGAGGGAGTAGTGTTTATAGAATTCGAATTTTGATTATTTATTTATTTATTTATAAATTTTATAATTTCTTTTATTTGTTTTTGCTTGATCATATAATTGGGCTCAAGGCCCGTCCAATATATGGATCCCGACTTTATAATAAAAACAAAAATAAATCGAACATAAATTCCATTTCGTATAACCCAATCGGAGATTTTCAGTGTTTATCAGGCTGTTTTTTTTAAGTAAGAATTCGAAATGTCAAACAAATGTCTGGTAAATCGAAAGGGTGCAAGGAGCGTCAGACGGACATACCACCATGATACAAGAACTCACAAACAAACCAATCAACCGAAGCAAGATGAGGAAAACAACCCTAAGAAATAATGATCCGAGAAGAAGATCAGCTAAGTGAGGATGGAAGATTCGGCACGAGAAATGTGGATAGTGAGCGCATGTGAAAGTTGAAATTGACACGATCGATATCTCATCGCCAGGGAGACGGAAAGTAGAAATCTTCGATAGGTATGAACGACTCCTGGAGAAGCGTGAATCACACTATGTTCCTTCAACTAAATGAGAGATCTTTCGAAGATTACAGACATTACCTTATCAGGCTGGTGTTGGTTCCACTATTAAGGGATAGTTTGTTTACTCTCAACTTTATAATTACTAGGGTAAGATTTCAAAGTACCTTCCACAATTTAAGGTGCTTTTCCAAAAGCTACAATATTTGTAATTAATAGGTGATTTTTTGAAAAGAAATTTGAAAAACATATAATATTTTTAAAACGCAAAAAATTATAATCCTTAATTTGCCTTGTAACATAAAGGGATTTATTGGGCCTTTTTGTAGCTTTTAGATCACCCCCACTATTTGTTCCCATGACCTTTTGGACCACAAACATCTACGAGCATGAGCTTTTCAAGTGTGATATTTTTTTTTCCGGCATCTCTATGAAAAATTAATAGTGTTATATATCAATCCATACATAACACATTGGGAGTGATACTTAGTAGTCCATCATTAGTATGGAGTGCTTAAGTGATATATAAGGGAGCCTTTGTTACCTAGTGTTGTTATGTGAATTAAACAGTTCGATCTCGACTCGGGATCGACTTAAAAAATGCTCACTCGAACTCGTTGACTTATCTAAACAAGCCGAGTTTAAACAGGATTTTAAGCTTGATTGAAAGCTCGACTCGTTCGATTTAAGCTCGAATAATTCGAATTTTATGTAATTTTTAAAATTTTTTTTAAGTTAATATGTTATGCTTAAAACTCGAAAAAAGCCCATTTAAAGCTCGAAAAAAACTCGGCTCGAGCTTGTTTATTTTTTAAACAAGCCAAGCTTGATAACAAAAACTCGTTTAAAAATTGGGCTCGACTCGAGCTCGTTTAACAAATGAATCAAGTTTGAACATGCCAAATTTGACTTGTTCGGCTCGAATAACACTCCTAGGTTACGCATGCTAGAGCCTTTACATTTGCTAGTTAGAACCGGATGTAGGTAGTGTTCACATAGACATTCTTATGTTTCAAGGTGGGTACAAATAAGTTGGTGACATGTCCTCCATTTGCACCCATTAAGGGCACTTGTTTAAGTTTGGTGCTATATTTTTAATACTAAAAGTACAAGGCATTTTCATGAAATTAAATTTACCCATGATAGGTTCATATATATATATATATATATATATATATATATATATATATATTTGATAAGGTAAAGATTTGGATGAGATCAGGTCCTGCTGGACCACCATCCAAGGGCATCCTTATGGATGAATATGCGCAGAGCAGAATCAGCGAGGAGGTCCTGTATGGGCGTTGTGTGGATTAGTAGCGCGATCCTGTCGGCGGTCGAGTTGACCTCCCGGAACACATGGCTGAATTGCACCCTTGCAAAATGTTGGAGTAGGAACAGGGTGTCGGAAATCAGCATCTCGATCTCCCACGGGCAGCACCAAGAACCTCGCAAACAATTGATGACGGTCAGGCTGTCGCCTTCAATCATGATGTTGGGCAGCTGAAGCTCCTTTGCCTTGGCGATGCCTCCTCTAATCGCTAGAGCCTCTGTAGCTAAGGCTGAGATGTGTCCACATTTGAAGCCGCCACACTCGATGACTGTCCCGCTGTGGTCCCTAATAATGAAACCTGCAGAAGCTTCACCCGAAGATATATAGTTTGGATCCATCAAAATTTATTTTGAAAGACCCCTCATCTGGTTTGCTCCATCTCAACTTTCTTCTTCTCCGTGGTTGAGTTGTTTGAGTTTTCTGGTTGTGACATGTGGCCTCCTCTTCAAAGGTCAATTTAGAGGCAACCCAGTTATGTAGTTGTTGTTTGGTATAATTCTTCATAGTATGGATGGATGTTGTATTAAGGTTTTCAAATACTTTCCGATTCCTGCTTGTCCATAGGCTCCACCATGTCGTTGCAAGTCTTCCTTTTTGCTCGGGGTTGAGTTTAGTAAAAATTTCGCATACAATGTTTTTGATCGCTTTGTTTCGAGTGTCAATTTCTCGAATCACTTTTTCAATGTTTGGGTCAATTTTGTGAATCAATTGTAGGGTGTGGTGGCATTCAGTAAATAGATGGATTGGGCTTTCATCCGTCCGATCACAGAAAGCGCAATTTAGTGGAACATGAATGCCTTTGTTTGCTAGTCTGGTTTTCGTCGGGATTCCATCTAGTGCAAGTTTCCAAATGAAGTTTTCGACTTTCGGGAATGTGTCTAGGTTCCATATATATATATATATATATATATATATATATATATATATATATATATATATATATATATATATATATATATATATATATATATATATATCCATGTCGTGTCACTAGTTTCTTCTGTGTTTTGCTTTGTGATGTATTCTAGGGCACTTGCTGTGTTGAACCAACCATTTTTACTTGGTTTCCAGTATAATCTGTCTTCTATTTCGTGTTCAGGTATGTAGATGTTATCGATCTTTTTAACCACATCCATCGGGAGGATGTTGGATAGTTCATCAATATTCCATTTCTTGTTGATGTCGATATATTTTTCCGCCTTGTCATTTTCGTTGATTGTGATGTTGGGATGTTGTCGACCTTGTAGTGGTTTTTCGTCTAGCCAGATGTCGTTCCAAAAATTGATTGTCTTTCCATTTCCTATTTTCCATATTAGTCCTTTACAGAATTTTTCTTTTATTTCCATTAGTTTGACCCATTTCCAAGATGAATTACCTTTTCGCTGGTATTCAAGGAGGGGGGTTTCTTTCAAATATTTTTCTTTGATCACTTAGACCCATGGGTTACACGGCTCTGCTATTTGTAGTGCTTGGTTCATGTCTTTTGTTTTATGTATTCCTGCTCCTCCCAATCGTTTCTGCTTGCAAACCTTATCCCAACCAATAAGGGGAGAGAAGGATTGATCTTTGTTCCAGAAGAAGGATCTGTTTATTTGGTCAAGTTCTTTATGGATTGTTGCGGGGAGCATAAAATTTTGCATAATATAATTTGGCTTAGTTTCGAGGTTTGATCTTATTAGGGCCGCCCTTCCTTCTTGTGCAAGAGAGTTGGCTTTCCATTTCGTGAGTTGTTGCCTGTTTTGGTTACTGTTTCTTCAAATGTAGTTCGAGTGACTCGACCATTGACAATGGGACAACCTAGGTATTTATCAAGTGGTATCTGGTTTGTGATATGGATCGTATTTTGGATCAATTGTTTTGTAATGTTCGGGATTTTTGGTGTAGTTTGGAAGGTCGATTTGTGGAAATTGACCTTTTGTCCTGATATGGCACAGTAGTCGTCAATGATATTCTTGACCGCTCGACACGAGTCTTGGTTCACCTTGGAGAATATCATCATATCATATGCGAAGGATAGGAAAGGGATTTTCAGTCCTGATCTAGATATTTTGAATCCGATGGATTTGTCTGATTGGTTAGAAACGGCTTGTAGTGCCCTACCAAGAATTTCTACTCCAATGATGAATAGATAGGGTGAGAGTGGGTCTCCTTGTCTGATCCCTCTCCCTGGTATGAAGGGATCTGTGGGGCTATCATTAACCAAGACTGAGAAGGAGACGGTCTGGACACATTGCTCTATCCATGTTCGGAATTTTTGGCAGAAGCCAAATTTTTCTAGAACTTTGAACAGGAAGTCTCATTCTACTCTATCATATGCCTTCTCCATATCTAGTTTGACGGCAATCCTTTCTGCGATGATTTTGGCTATAGCTTTGTAAATCATTGAGCAAAGGCTTATTGGTCTAAAGTGGTTTGTAGTTGTCCGGTTGTCACATTTTGGGATCAATGTGATAAAAGTGTGGTTGATTTGTTTTAGGATTTGACCAGAGTGGAAAAATCCTTTGATTGCCTTTATGAATGACGGGCCTATAATATCCCAGTATTTCTGGTAAAATTCTGCTGTCATTCCATCAGGTCCTGGGGATTTGTCCTTTCCAATCGAGAAGAACGCATTTTTTATTTCCTGGTTTGATATCTTTTCGGTTAGCTTCGAATTGTCATCATCAGCGATTTCTGTGTTGATGAGAGAGAGGTAATCATTTAGAAGGTTATGGTTAATGGGTTGCATTCTAAACTTTTTTTCGAAATCGTTTTTAATTTCTCTTGTAATATTTTCTTCTCCTGTGGCTAGTGCGCCTTCCATAGTTTGAATTTCCTTTATGAATTTTCTATTTCTCCTTCCTGATGTCATTCGGTGAAAATACCCTGAATTTGTGTCAGTCAGTTTAAAATATTTTGTTTTTGCTCGTTGGCTCCAATACATTTTGTGGTATGATAATATTTTTTCTCGTTTATTTATTAGTCTGTTCTACTTTTGGCTATCGTTTCCATTCTGGGTAGTTCCGTTTTTGTTTTGTATGTCGATGAGTGAGTCATCGATATCTTTTAATTGGCGAAATATATATGTTTTCAAATGTTTTCTTATTCTATTCTTTAGTTAGTCGCTTAAGTGTTTGGGTTTTTTTCATCAAATTGTACATATGTGAACCCGCAACATGTGATCTCTAAGCTTGTTGAACCACGTGTCGGTAGTCTTTTCGTTTAGTCCACATGTTTTCAAATTTAAATGGTTGGGCTTTGAATTGTTCTTGGTCATCTAGTTCTGTTACAATAGTACAATGATCTGATGATGTAAATGCATGATTTTTCGTTGTAATATCGGGGAACCAGGTGAGTATTTGCTCCTGTATTAAAGTTCTGTCAAGTTTTTCCATGATGTTATTATTATTGGATCTATTTTTTCTCCATGTAAAAGAGTTTCCAATCGTAGGAACTTCTTGTAAGAAGCACCCATCTTTGAATTCTGTTAAGATTTTATATCTGTTTGAGTGTAGTTCCACCCCATCTTCTTTTTCTGAACTATTTTGGATTTCATTTAGATCTCTCATGATCATCAATGGGTAGTCCAAGCTTTGGACGTATCGTTGTAGGCCAGTCCAGAAGCTTGATTTTTCGTTCTCATGAGGGGGTCCGTAGACGAAGACGATATTGATAGTAATGTTTCTTTGTTTATTCTCGTATTTGATTACTATGAATCTTTGATCTGTATGTACCATTTCCAGTGATTCATTCCGAAGCTTATAACTTTCCCATAGGACACACAAGCCTCCTGCCCTACCCGTTGCTGGGGCCCAAACCATATGATCAAATCCCGACTTTTTCCATATTCTCTCAACTGGTTGTCTTTCTGTTTTTGTTTCTAGTAAAGCAATTATTTGAATTTTCTCTATTTTACAGAGTGAGTCTATTTCCGTCCATAGGTTTTTGCGGCCTATCCCGCATATGTTCCATGAACATACTCTCATATTGACCTATTTGATTTGGATGGTTCTGTTGCATAATCATTTCTTGGATCAAAGTATCGGTTCATGATGCAAGTAAGAAGGTTCACTTCATTATGTTTTCCATGAGAGATGAAATTAAAGTCAACCCTATAGGTGAAAGTGGGGTTCTAAATCTCGACCAGATTAGCGGATTTCGAATCAAACCCATCATATATCTTATTTCCGTTCTTGTAGTACCTCCACCTATGGAAGCATGACATTTCATAGAACTTAAAGAAGGGAGAGACCTCATTATTATCTCCTCCAAACATCAATTTCTTTGTTAAATCTGATCCTGGTTGGAAGCCTCTGATATCTGCTCTTTGGTTCACAAGAACTTGATACATATGAAAATATAATTTGCATAATTTTTCAACACCAAATGTCCACCATACACATAAGTAAAGAGTCATAGGTAGAAGGTTTGTTCTACTCTGGTTTTCTTTCTTCTCTTTTCCTCCAGATCCATTTTTCTTTTTCCTTTCTTTTCTTCTTGCACTGTTCAACATCTTCTGTTCTGGTGGTTCCGTCTTCCAAGAATCATGGTCAATCTTCTCTTTGTGTTCACTTACTGCAGTTTTCATAGGATGAGTTAATCCTTTTCTTCCTGTTTTTTTTTTGCTATTATCCTCCTTGTTTTTCTCCTGTTGCATTTCTGGTCCTGGTAATCTGTTTGTTTCCTTTGCCTCATACCTCTTTTCCTGAATCCATAGTCACAAGAAAGGAAGATCCACAATTTTCTAGTCCAGAAAGGTTTCAAATAAAGATCATACCATGAGGATGTTCTATTTCTTCTAGTGTAGTATAGATTCCAGCAATGATAATATAAGCGTCTTTGCAGTATTTCTTTGCTTTCTTTTATCTGTTCTGATTGTATTTGTTTGTCAGATTTCTTGTAATCAGATATACCATGGGCATAACCCTCAATTTTGGTTAGGCAAGTTCTTATTATTTCAATATTCAAGTAGCAATTCACGTTGCTTTCTTTATTGCACCTTTTTTCTGTGTTCTGTTTGTTTGACGGTCTTCCGTCTGCCAACTTGTCGGCCCATCAAGATTCAAGTATGTCTGATCTCGAATTCTTACTTTATAAAAAGAAAGCCAAAGAGATCAAGGGTGGTGGGGTTACCCTTGGGCTCTCAATTTATATAAACTAGTATTTTGCTACCTGGGTTTTTGCACATTTTGGTAAATGATAGATTTTTTAATTAATTACGATATGAGATGGATACGTAGGATGACACGTGGATAAAATAGACGAGGTCATTATCTAATGTGGCTTAAATCTATTGGATCTCATTAATTGACGTATCAAAAAACTCAGGTCAAATTACACTAGAAAATGACATAGATGAATTGGATCAGATCAAGGAGACTTCGATCACGTCTCTGTTTTAGTATATTATGTAGATTTGAAGATAGTTGGTGTTGTGTATTTTCATGTTTCATCAATCCATATTGTTGTATAATTTAGATGCTTTTTAATTCCTATCTTGAATTGAAAAATGTAGAACCTTGTTGAGAATATTAAAAAGTTCATCTCACAATGGTTTGAAGGACATATCTGATAACTCCCTCCCTTGATGAAAATTGGATTAAGTTTCAAAGGCCTTGACAGTATGTCTGTGTCAAAGGTCTTGGAGCTTTAACAGTGTTGATGAAATACAAAACCTGTTATCTATGATATTATTTTCAAATATTATTTTATTATATGCTTCCAGATATTATATTCTAACATTTCAGGAAGCTTTTTATATATTATCTCCTTCCAAAGTCGAAAAGTTAAAGAGGACACAATCGGAGATCATGGCTTCAAAAGTTTCCATGTTTAGAAGATCTCGAAGATGGCCATGATCTAGACTAGCCGTTGGAGAAGATCCTTGGCGCCGATTTGTCTCAATATAAAGAAGAAGGAAGATGAAGACAGATACACATTCATTGAACACGAGCTTTCATACACTCCAAGCCTTCAAGAGAAATTTGTCTTCGTGTGCTCTCTGCTTGTCCTAAGAGTCTGTTATTTCATTTCAAAGCATTTGAGAGTTACATAGTGAGCTTATAGGATATATTCATTCATAGTGTTATACTCGAGATTTTGTAACTCAGGAAGTGAACACTAGGCTTTTGATTCTCGAGAGTAAGAGGATTGTACTAGATAGCTGAGAGAGGTGGGGCTCTTCTAGATTGGTCTAGGACTCCAAGGGAACGTGAGTTGACTAGATTGCAATTGTATTGGAGAGAGGCTTCTCGGTGAGCTATTAGGATCCTAAGCTTTGTGAATCAATAAAGCCTGTTGAATCCTAGGGTTGTGGAAGAACCCTAGGCGGGGACGTAGGCCAAGTTCGTGCCGAACCTCGTTAACAATTCGTTGCGTCCTTTACTTACTGTTTTACCTTATTTCCGCACTTGGTTCGATTGTTTAACTTTGTGATTCAGGTTTTCAGAGAAAAGACTAAGTCTAATCTCAAAGGGTTTTGCACAAGCTTCAAAAGTCTTGAGACTATCTGCGAAAAACCGGCATACTCTATTCAACCCCCCTTCTAGAGTATTTCTATATTACTTTGTTTTACATTATCGAACCTTCAATATCAAAGATAAAAAATATAAGGAACGAGGAGTCTCTACACACTGATATAAAGTTTTGTGCGTGGTAGGAGGGTGGATCGATCAGAAACAAAAATGAAACCAACATGACTCCCATTTCATATGGCCCAATATAACTAGGGTTTCTCAGAATTTAACATGATATCAAAGCTGGGTTCGGCTAGATCCGACATGGGTTCGTTATCAAAAGTGCGAGTTGGATTTCAAGGGAGAGTGTTGAGAAGTTTAGTACGACAGTGTCTCTCCCACATATATCGATTATAAAAGAATAAAAATTATGGGTTAATAAAGGGCGAAGCTCTACACAACAACTTAGGCTTTTATGTTAAGTTGTTGGATCCCGACCTTATAATTGTTAGATATTTTACGCATGTTAGATAGTATTTAAAATGGTATCAGATTTAGTTCGGTTCAGGTCCATTTCTATAGTTTTGGCTAGCTATTAAGAGATTGAGATGTTTGACTTGGGAATAAAAAACTCATCCCACATTGGTTTGGGGCGTATCAAATAATATCAAAATATAAGGAATGGGAAACCCATTGTTTAAACTTTTGTGATGGAAAGGTAAATCCTCCCAACCTTATAATAAAAAATAAACAACACTAACACGACTCTCATTTTATATCGGTTCCGCTATATACACCCCAAACCCTGCACGTCGGAATTGACTTGCAGGGTTAAAGTGGGTTAATTAATTTTTTAAAAGTGTTAATTAGTGGAAAAGAGTTGCACGTTGAAAGGGACGTGCGTTTCTGATGAAAGATTTGCGGTGTCCCTAACAACACCCTTTTATACGTTTCGATGGGGAGTTCCCAAAACCTAACAAACCTTGCATAATATAAACCAAAATATAGATTGCCCATCGTTGACCCATGTAACATAACTTATAAAAATATAGATCCTTGAATAGGTTTTGAGTACTAAATATGTTGTTAGAGTACTCTATGCCTCGCCTCGATAGCCTTTGTAGGTTACCATCAAGTGCAAATAAGTGAAAATATTGATTACGCAAACCTAATATGTAATTAATCACCATATCGTAACCTTTATACTATATCTTAATAATTTGACATAATTTCATTAGGCAAAAAAATCCTTGTAGCTTGACACTTTTTTCATAAATTCACATTGATTTCAAGCCAATAAATTGTGGGTAGATGTGTGGAATAATATCTAATCTTAACATAATTGGTCACATCCGTTTGTTTTGCATTAATAGGGCAAACATATGAATCTTTTTGAAGTCATTCATAACTTTCATACCAATAAAACCCAATTAAATAAATTTGGGATTGAAAAAGTTCTCAACTTTTTTGCCATAAAAGAAATGTGATTGGCCATGTTTGTAGCGGTGGATTTTTACATCTATTTTTTATACTATAATAATTTGTGAAAAATGAGCACCATTTATAGATTGTACGTCATCCCCACCAAGAACCCAAATATGAAAACCTCTAAAAGATAATTAGCTTATCCCTCCACTCAAAAACCTTATCATTGCCTACATTATTAAGACAAATAGGGTGGGAAAAAGGGAAAAATAAGTGCAAAATTAAGTGGACAAGTTGTACCTTTTGGAGCTCATAGCCAATGACAATGCCCAAAATTAATCAATTCCATCAAAGAAAGTAAAAAAAGCACTAAACATATATACACATAAAACTCAATTGGAAACCAAATCTTTTAAGTTGGGTGTTAAAAATATTTTGGTATATAAAGAGGCGGAT
This sequence comes from Persicaria maculosa, assembly GCA_963922045.1. NCBI lineage: Eukaryota > Viridiplantae > Streptophyta > Magnoliopsida > Caryophyllales > Polygonaceae > Persicaria > Persicaria maculosa. The sequence goes on from OY998254.1 coordinate 69,704,456, forward strand.
CCTCTTTGGAGTCCGTGGTAGTAATCGCCCCCTAATCGAAAATGAAATTTAACATACATATTCCTCTCGTCGATAGCTTCGATTTGATATATTATAAGCTCAAATCCGATATCTGAGCAAAAAGTTATAAGCGTTTCAAATTTCAGCACTGAATTACAACATTTCCTACATCATTTACCAAACCGATATATTTTTATTGTAATTATCATTTATTAATTTCATATCTTAATAATATATTTATATCTGAGAACTTCAAATTAGGATGTTTTATTGAAATATTTGAAAACCATGAAATAAATCATTTAATATTTATGATTTTATTCTAGTTAGACATCCATAATATTGATGATTTCTCGGAAAACAAAAATTAGAGTTTAATTTTACATTAAATATATTTTTATCATAATTTTTTGCCCCCTCAATCAACAATTTTAGGATTCGTCACTGGGTATATATAAATTAGGTGGTAATTAGCACTTGTGGACGGCTGTGTTGGAAATAACATGTGCCAAATGCTATACCACGTTGACTACGGACTTTAGTTTGACCATATCCGTGTAAGATTAAGATCAAATTAAATCTTCTTTTGATCTTTAGCGATTTGGAAGAGATCACCATAAGGGGACCCAATTTCATTATCCTGGTTACTTCCTTAAATCCAACACATGAGTTACTTGTATGAGCATTTCAACATAAATCCACTATGTTTTTAGGAAAATTCATTATAGTGGTTACTTCCTTAAAATCATTCGATCATAATATGTATTAAGTCAATATCAATATGTAAATTAATTTTTACTTTAAAATAGAGTTGATTGTAATTTATGGAGAAAGAAATGGCCAATAAAAAGGAAAATTAAGGATCCAAATTTAGGAATTGTTTTCCAAAATTAACGAATAGATTGATGTCCATGTTGTGTGTCATCTTTTATATCTACTTTTATATCGATTTCTGCATATATTTCATGCATTTGGGCTAGAATAGTACATAATCTATGTAGTTTATGCTTATTAGCCAAATTACGGAGTCTACACCAGTTTCTGTTTACTTTCGCAGAAATCGAGGCAATTTACAGCAGTTCAGAGAAAGGAGGAAAAGCTCGAAGTCAACTACAGAAAGTCCGAGGTCAAGGAATAGCGGAACCAGGACAAATCGAGCTGGAAGCAAGAAAATCGAGTCGAAAAAGACAAGTCGAGGTCGAGCACCCTGAAGTCGATTTCTGCCCGTGAGATTCTTCCGCTGCCTAGGATCCGCTGACACGCTTCCTCGAGGATCGAACATGACTTCCTTTTGCTACATCAGGAGGAAGTCTTGTAATTATTTGCGTGGGCACGAATCTGGTTTGATTTATATTCTTATATTTTGAACTCGATTTCCTCCTACAACAAATTGGCGCCGTTGCCGGGGAAGCAATCATTCGCGCCTTAGGTAATTAGATCTCACGTTTTCCTTTAAGTTTTGATTTTGCAGTGTATGCGTCGTTTTGGTCAACAACTTGAGTTTGACGCCTTAGACGATCCGGAACGCCTTATACACGTCCACGCTAAATTGAAAAGAGCCATGGCGGCCGCAGAAACACAAGCCCGGCTGATAGAGAGGCTTCAAGCGGAATTAGAGGCCAAAAATACTGCTCTCACCGCTGAGAGAGCACGTACGGAGCAGGAAGCTGAGCGTAGGAGGCAGGCAGAAGCTGAGCTTGCCCAATTCCCTACTACTGCTTAGGATTACATGCACCCGACTCTCGTCGTGCCTGAATCGGCTATCCTAATCCCTGAAAACAAATTTGAAATCCGCACTGCCTTCCTTATTGAAATTAAAAATAATGCTTTTTATGGAAGGTTTAATGAATGCCCTCTTGAACATATAACCAATTTTTCTGATATGTGTCATACTCTTGCAGAAGGTACCACTCTGGAATATGTCAAGATGAAAGCTTTTCGTTGGTCTCTTGCCGGTCCAGCATTGAAGTGGCTTGAAGGACTGACTCCACGATCCCTCACAACATGGGCTGAGGTAAGGCAGGAATTTCTTAACAAATTCTTTCCTCCTGCCAAGACAGCACTCCTCCGCCAGAAGATTACAGCTTTCAAACAGAAGCCTGGGAGCCGCTAGCAAAAGCATGGGAACGATACAAGGATCTACTGTGATCCTGCCCTACACATGGGCAGCCAACCTATGTCGTTCAGGAGATCTTCTACAACTCTCTTGATCTGGCTGCTAAGGATAGGATCAACCATTATACTCATTATGAGTATCTGACAATGCCATCAGCTGACGCATGGGCTACCCTCGACAAGCTCACCAACTTCGACAATAAATATGGGGCCCCGACAAACTATGACGAGAATGTCTATGCAAGGCCAGCCCCATCCATGCCCCTCTATGAGCCTTCTAAGGAGATTGATCCGGATATCAAAGAACAGTACTACAGAGATCAGAATCGCAAGCTCCTCAAGCAAGTCAAGTATCTCTCTGCTAACGAGCCCTACATTGAATGTGGCTCACAACGGCACACCACTCTAGAGAGCCCACATACAGAGCAAGTCAGGATGGCAGAAACTCACGAGGAGGTAGCTTACGCAGGGGGTCCCAATCGATATATGGGGGACCAAAGGTTCTATCAACCACAGTGGAACCAAAGTGCCCCTAGGAACCCCCCGCCATACAGAGCTCCAGGACATCCAGAAAGGGACCAGCGGAAAGATGATCTACAGATGATCCTCGATGAGATGCGCCGGAATCAAGCAGAAAGCAAGCAAGCCAATAGCGCCATCAACAATCAGCTCCAGAATATCAATACAAGATTTGGAGAGCTGGACATCTGGAAAAGGAACATTGAGACCCAGATGGGTCAATTCGCGGCACAAATTCCACGACCGACCGGGCAACTCCCTGGACAGACAGAACCAAATCCCAAGGGGAAGACCAGACACGTGATGACTGTAAAGCTCAGGAGCGGGCACCAACTTCGCGAGCCAGAGAACGGAGAAGAAAAGGAGAAATCTGCACTCGACAACGACCAACAACAACTCGATATCGACCAAACGTTGGTCGATGTCGACCAAAATCTTCTCGACGGCGAGAACTTGCACAGCCAAGATTCGTCTACACAGCACTCCAACTCGAAGTCGACTACAGTGGTCGATGTCGAGGAACATCAGGTTGACGTCGAGGAGAATCAAGTCGAAGTCGAGGACTCTGCAGCACCTCCGACAACTGATTCCGCTCCAAAGCAGAAAAAGACGCTTCCTTTCCCTTCCAAGGCGCTGAAAGATCCCACTGCAGGTAGGTTTAAAAGGTTTGTTAAGATACTTCAAGAACTTAATGTTTCAATTCCTTTTACAGAAGCTCTTCAGGAGATGCCTGCATATGTCAAGTTCTTCAAGGAGATCCTTAGCAACAAGCGATCCATCTCAGAGATCGCCAGCGAATGCAAAAGGATGGATTTCCCTGAAAAGAGACCTGACCCTGGTAAGTTTTCCATTACTGTAGGATTTGGAAAATTTAACTATGAAGCCTTGTGTGATTTAGAAGCAAGTGTGAGCATCATGCCCTTATCAATCTGGCAAAAGGTGAAGATAGGATCTATAGAGCCTGTGGATGCCAAGCTATGCATGGCAAACAATACAGTAGTCATCCCTATAGGTATGGTTGATAATGTCCCTGTCTAGGTTGGTAAGTTCTATATCCCCACTGATTTCCTTATCATAGATTGTGCTGAAGATCCTACTAGCCCTATTATTCTTGGTAGACCATTCCTAGCTACTGCAGATGCTAAAATCAGCGTAAAGCAGCGATTTCTCACCTTCATGATAGGCGATGAGGTCTTAGATTTCTCTTTTGGCCCTACAAAGGAGGAAGTTCCATGGCTGGAGGTGAAGAGCATAAGCAACCACGGGGGCGAGCAAACAACAACGGAGGAAGGCGCCAAACAACAGATCGACATCGACCAAGGTTCCTCGATGTCGACCAACCAACTCGACGTCGACCAAACTCACTCGAAGTCGACTTCCTCTGTTGAGTACCAGACATGCCAAGAGTCTAAGTATGGGGTCCCTGTACTCGACGTCGACCAGATCTACTCGACGTCGACCAACCCTAAGCCCAAGGATTTCTGTTTTGGGCACGAAAAGGTAAGTCCAGGTATGATTTCAGCCCCTCCTCTGTCCATTAATAGATTTAATAAATATTTAAGGGGAGGTAAGGCCCCGTGGCGAGCTAATCTGCGAAGAATGAGAGCTGAAAAGAAGAAGAAGGAAGGCAAGGGATACTATGCAACCAACAATTTATCAGCTGAGCGTGCATACTATCATCAGGACCTAGATGATCCAGGAGAAGGGCCAAGCACAAGAGGGCCCTATATTGATGGTTCTTAACCGCTAACGGAGAAGTCGGTCTAGCGACTCTAAAATCTAGAGCATGTACATAAAACTTTTGGATTTTGGGACTTTTAAAATTTTAAGGTTTTGTTTTTGGTTTTTGTTTTTGGTTTTGAATACTTCATGTGGAAGGTCTTGTCTTTGTGTGAAAACTAACATTTTTAGGTCGAGAAGCATAAAGGATCGCAAAGAGTGGAAAAAGAAGTCCCTGAAAGTTAGTCGAAATCGACTAGGCCAAGTCGAGATCGACCAAGAAGAACATCGAGCAGACAAGTTTTACTCGACGTCGACCTAGCTACTCGACATCGATCAACCAAGAAGCTTCCTCGACTTCACACTTCCACTCGACGCTGCCAGTTTACTCGACGCCGACCAAGTTCCTCGACGTCGACCAACACAGTTTCCTCGACAGCCCCTGTTTTGCCTATTCAGTGCGTTATTCGGTGAGTTCCTTCCTTTACCCATGTTTTGTTTGATTTTTATACAGTAGGGACACTGCATATTTTAAATATGGGGTGGGGGAAGAGCTTAATATTATTTATTTATGTTTTATTCTTGCTTTTGGTTTTACATGGTGAATTTTGAGTAAAATTTTAATTTTTGCGCTTGATTGCTAAAATCAAAGTTTTATGAGACATCTCCCAAAGCTTGTGAATTGTTCACTGAAATAGTGTCATGGAAGCTTATATTGAACTCGACGATGCAAAATTGGATTCATTAGAGATATAGCATGAAATTGCCTAGTAAAGCGAAGTCACAATGAAGTGCATTATTTTCTTGAAAACCATGAAAAGCGCTAAAATTTGATATTGCTTTTGACATGTTGCATGATAAGAGGATGGAGGACTTTATATTTCCATATAATGCTCATATTTTGTTATATCCTAGCCTTACCTATGCTTATGCATCACAAAAGCCATAATATGCCATATTTCATATTATGCTCCACATATTCTAAATATTGCCATTCTTTACCTTATTTCCTATCCGGGGATTATGTTGAGAATGATGTTACATTATGGAGATGTTATATGGTGTTTGTGATGTTATTATCATTATTTGTGGAGTTTGGTAGGAATGATTGAAAATATATGGAAAATTTAATGAGTGAGAAAAAATTCGGTCACCACAGGGGATAAAGGTAGATCGACCCTGCTCGCTGAGATAATAGTTCGACGAGATGGGACACACAGGTGAGGAGTCTAAAGCACTAAGTATCCGGGGCCATTCATGACACCAATGTTTGCGACTCGCGAGAAGGCAGTGCTGAGGTTAGAGAGGTAAAAGCATAATATTGGAAAAAAAAAAGCATTGAGCGAAAGAGAGAAAGATGATGAATCTTATGAAGAAGGAATGTGGAAATTCAATTTGAAAAATACTCCATTTCCCCGGATCATTAGCACCACATCGCCAAAAATTTGCCCACCTTTAGCCTTTTACCAATCTACTCTTTATTGAGCTTAATTAAAATCCTCTTGATTATTGTTGCTTTGTCACACATGAATTGTTTTTGCATAACCCTCCTTTTGTGAGTAGATGTTGCTTTTATTGCACATGTATGGATTTGTGGTACTAGTACCTTTTCGATGATGGTAATTGATTGCGGGGTTATATAAGAATGAATCTATGATGTTGAGAGTTTTGAATTCTTTCCCTGAATGATCATCCAAGTTATTGCTTGGGGACAAGCAAGCTTAAGTATGGGGTGATATGATGTCCATGTTTTGTGCCATGTTCTATATCTACTTTTATATCGATTTCTGCATACATTTCACGCATTTGGGCTAGAATAGTACAGAATCTATGTAGTTTATGCTTATTAGCCAAATTACGGAGTCTACACCAGTTTCTGTTTAATTTTGCTGAAATCGAGGCAATTTACAGCAGTTCAGAGAAAGAAGGAAAAGCTCGAAGTCAACTACAGAAAGTCCGAGGTCAAGGAATAGCGGAACTAGGACAAATCGAGCTGGAAGCAAGAAAATCGAGTCGAAAAAGACAAGTCGAGGTCGAGCACCCTAAAGTCGGACTTGTCTTTTTCGACTCGATTTTCTTCCTTCCAACTCGATTTGTCCTGGTTCCGCTATTCCTTGACCTTGGACTTTCTGTAGTTGACTTCGAGCTTTTCCTCCTTTCTCTGAACTGCTATAAATTGCCTCAATTTCTGTGTACCCATTGTATAAAATCAATATAAAATAAAGGTAAAGGAAGGAGTTCACCGAATAATGCGTTGAATAGGTAAAACAGGGGCTGTTGAGTTAATGGGTTGGTCGACGTCGAAGAAACTTGGTCGACGTCGAGTAAACTGGCAGCGTCGAGTGGAAGTGTGAAGTCGAGGAGGCTTCTGGCTAGTCGACGTCGAGTTGACCTACTCGATGTCGAGTAGTTCTGGGCTGCTCCTCTTGGTCGATTTCGACTGGCCTAGTCGATTTCGACTATCTTAGGGTGCTCGATATCGACTTGTCTTTTTCGACTCGATTTTCTTGCTTCCAACTCGATTTGTCCTGGTTCCGCTATTCCTTGACCACGAACTTTCTGTAGTTGACTTCGACCTTTTCCTCCTTTCTCTGAACTACTGTAAATTGCCTCGATTTCTACGAAATTAAACAGAAACTGGTGTAGACTCCGTAATTTGGCTAATAAGCATAAACTACATAGATTATGTACTATTCTAGCCCAAATGCATGAAATGTATGCAGAAATCGATATAAAAGTAGATATAAAACATGGCACAAAACATGGACATCAAATCACCCCATACTTAAGCTTGCTTGTCCCCAAGCAATAACTTGGATGGTCATTCAGGGGAAGAATTAAAAACTCTCAACATCATAGATTCATTCATACATAACCCCGCAATCAATTACCATCATCGAAAAGGTACTAGTGCCACAAATCCATACATGTGCAATAAAAGCAACATCTACTCACAAAAGGAGGGTTATGCAAAAACAATTCATGTGTGACAAAGCAACAATAATCAAGAGGACTTTAATTAAGCTCAATAAAGAGTAGATTGGTAAAAGGCTAAAGGTGGACAAACTTTTGGCGATGTGGTGCTAATGATCCGGGAAAATGGAGTATTTTCCAAATTGAATTTCCACATTCCTTCTTCACAAGATTCATCACCTTTCTCTCTTTCGCTCAATGCTTTTTTTTTTCCAATATTATGCTTTTACCTCTCTAACCTCAGCACTGCCTTCTCGCGAGTCGCAAACATGGGTGTCATGAATGGCCCCGGATACTTAGTGCTTTGGACTCCTCACCTGTGTGTAGGGATGGCAATGGGTCGGGTGATGGGTGGATGATCTACTTCCGTCACCCGACCCACCACCCAAAATCTTTCACCCTACCCGACCCATCACCCACCAAATATTTCACCCGCCCCGTCCACCCATCACCCACCGGGTGATCAGGTGGATCGGGTGATAATTCGGGTGAAATACAATACATCAAATTCACCAAAAAAATTTATTGGAAAATATACGTCGAACACATTGACGAATAAATAAGTACCAAATATAGTGAAATTCGGTCAAATACGTGTAAACATCCACAACTTTCAACACTTCAGTCTAGAGAAAACATTACAACAATTATGAATAAAAAGAAGAGAAAACATAATCTTCAACGATCAAAGCCTTCAAGCTCGAAATCATTTATAGGTATCTTGAATTAGGGTTTATGGGGGTATATTAGTAATTTCACATATAAAATATAATTATATAATATAAGTCGGGTGGCGGATCGGGTGATGGATCGGGTGACGGGTAGGGAATGCCTTCACCCGAATCCGACCCGACCCATCACCCGTTCACCTATCACCTATTTAATATCCACTTTATTTCGGATTTTCACCCACTTTTTCGGATCGGGTGAGACGGATATCCGTCGGGTGCGGGTGATATTGCCATCCCTACCTGTGTGTCCCATCTCGCCGAACTATTATCTCAGCGAGCAGGGTCGATCTACCTTTATCTCATGTGGTGACCGAATTTTTTCTCACTCATTAAATTTTCCATATATTTTCAATCATTCCTACCAAACTCCACAAATAATGATAATAACAGCACAAACACCATATAACATCTCCATAATGTAACGTCATTCTCAACATAATCACCGGATAGGAAATAAGGTAAAGAATGACAATATTTAGAATATGTGGAGCATAATATGAAATATGGCATATTATGGCTTTTGTGATGCATAAGCATAGGTAAGTTTAGGATATAACAAAATATGCGCATTATATGGAAATATAAAGTCCGTCATCCTCTTATCATGCAACATGTCAAAAGCAATATCAAATTTTACCTCATTTCATGGTTTTCAAGAAAATAATGCACTTCATTGTGACTTCCCTTTACTAGGCAATTTCATGCTATATCTCTAATGCATCCAATTTTGCATCGTCGAGTTCAATATAAGCTTCCATGACACTATTTCTTTGAACAATTTTCAAGCATTGGGAGATGTCTCATAAAACTTTGAGTTTAGCACAAAAAATTCAAAATTTTACTCAAAATTCCCCATGTTAAACCAAAAGCAAGAATAAAATATATAATAATGATAATGAGCCCTTTCCCCACCCTATACTTAAAATATACAGTGTCCCCAATGTATAAAATCAATATAAAATAAAGGTAAAGGAAGGAGTTCACCGAATAATGCGTCGAATAGGCAAAACAGGGGTTGTCGAGTTAATGGGTTGGTCGACATCGAGGAACTTGGTCGACGTCGAGTAAACTGGCAGCGTCGAGTGGAAGTGTGAAGTCGAGGAAGCTTCTGGCTGGTCGACGTCGAGTTGGCCTACTCGATGTGGAGTAGTTCTGGGCTGCTCCTCTTGGTCGATTTCGACTAGCCTAGTCGATTTCGACTATCTTTCAGGGACTTCTTTTTTCACTCTTTGCGATCCTTTATGCTTCTCGACCTAAAAAATTGTTAGATTTTACACAAAGACAAGACCTTCCACATGAAGTTTTTAAAACTAAAGGAAGAAAACCAAAACCAAAACCAAAAGTTTCAAAGTCCAAATTAAAAGTTTTATGTACATGCTTTAGATTTTAGAGTCGCTAGGCCGACTTCTCCGTTTGTGCTCAAGGACCTTCAATGTGGGGCCCTCTTGTGCTTGGCCCTTCTTCTGGATCATCTAGGTCCTGATGGTAGTATGCAAGCTCAGCTGATATGTTGTTGGTTGCATAGTAGCTCTACTATGCAAGCTCAGCTGACCACCAGTGGTAGTATATTCTTATATTTTGAACTCGATTTCCTCCTACAACATAAATCCTATAATATTTTTTTTAAATGATAAACAACTTGATATTATATAGATAGATTGATTATTTCAAAGATGAAAATCAATTGTAAAAAAAATGATTAATTGAAGGAAAGGGAAGGTATGAGAGGGGGAAAAAGAGTAGGAAATAGGAGATTAATTGAATTAGCTAAAATAAAGAAAGAAATGACACATCAACATAAGTCTTCTTATTTAAGATACAGTATTATATAGATATAGATTAAATCTAACAATTTTCTTTTCATATTCTAGTTTTTAACTCATGCCTTCTTTTTTCTTTTATCAAGGTAATAATTTGAAATCCCAAGCAACACCATTGTCTGAGAAATCGAGAAGCCAAAACGAAATGGTCCGGAGTAGTTTCATGGTACAACCAGAAAATCAATAAAAAACATAATACAAAAAAGAACGACTGAAATACAAGTGATCCCAACAAACAAGACTGGTAGAGTGAAAGTCGATAAAGATCAAGGGAAGACCATGAATACCGAGAACATACAAAAGTCAAAAGACTGAAGCGACGTCTCAATGTCGGGGAGACAGAAACAGAACCTCATCAACAGAATTAAACATCTCTAGCTAGGTCGATCTGTGTGGATCAATGATGTTTCCCTCGCCTAGATGAGAGATCTTTGAAAACCACAAACATTGTCACAATCAACTCAATCGACATAATGTCCGAGACCGCAACTCCATCCGAAATTAAACATAGCCTCACCAAAGAACGACACCACTCCAAGGGACATATTTGTTAAACCAGCTCGGTAGTTAGTTAGAAGAGCTGATGTTCTGTTATAACAGAATTTGAGAGCATGCACACAACACATACGTGTGCTCTTCCATCTATAAATACACAACTCATGTATCACTCCAAACTGTTTTTCAAAGAAATAAAATTCTGGATGTTTGGGAGTTCAGCTTATTCCTTTCCTTGTTCAATCTGAGTGTTCTTGAGAGTTCATGACATTGATTCATAGCTGAGTAGAATCAATATGGTATCAGAGCTCGAGGATGTAGAGATCTGATTTTGTTTTTCTTTCTCTTTCGCTTCCGCAAGTGCTGATCCAAGCAAAATATGCAGACGTTTTGGTGAGCGAGCTCGATTCTTGAATCGCATTCATCCATGGCGTCTGTTACAGAAGATCAAGGATCGTAGTCATCAGAGAGAAGACGACGAGGTGATCTAATCTCAGTTATGGATCTACAGAACCCCTTATTCATCCATCCATCAGATAATTCAGGTATCATTCTCACTACTATCCAACCGACTGGTGAGAATTTTAGGAGATGGAAGAGAGCGATGATGAAAGGTCTGTCTGTAAAGAACAAAGTAGGATTTGTAGAAGGAACTGTGATTGAGAATTCTGAAAACTCTGCGTTGTGGAATAGATGCAACGACATGGTGTGTTCATGGATCTTGAACACAATGTCGAAAGAAATCTATGCAACCTTGGATGAATTTGATACAACTAAGCAGATGTGGGAAGATCTACACGAAAGCTTTGGCCAGAAAAATGGTCCCTTGTTGTTTTAAATCAAGAAGGAATTACAGGATTGTGAACAAAAGAATCTGGGAATCACCGAGTATTTCACGAAATTGAAGGGAGCTTGGCATAAATTGACTGGTCTATGTCCTCCAATTAGATGTACTTGTGGCAAATGTGACTGTAATCTCAATGCTCGAATTGAAGCATCTGAGAATGAAGAAAAGCTGATGAAATTCTTGATGGGGCTGAACGAGCAATATGGTGCTGCTCGGCGTAAGTTTCTTCTGTGTTCACCCCTCCCTACAACAAGATATGTCCACTCCTTGTTGATTCAAGATGAGACTAGTAGCAGCAAGAGAGGGACAGATAAAGGTTCATCATCTGCTGATGTCACTGCTATGTTTAGCAAGAAAAATGGAAATTAAAGTAATTAAAGATGGTGATCATCAGGGAAAGAAGAAGAAGTGCAACCACTGTGACGGATATCATCCATCTGAAAGGTGCTGGGAGGTGATAAGATACCCAAGCTGGCACTCCAAGAGCAAGTACAAGCCACAAGTGTCGAGGAACAACACTGAGTCAAAGAAGAATGGAAATGGCAACTACAGGGCAAATGCAGTCACTGAGAAAGCTCCTGAAGAGCAAGGAAACCTGCTACAGACCCTGACTATAGACCAGCAAAAGATGATGATGTCTCTCCTCAACATCATGAGCCAAGCCCAGCAACAACAATCAAATGAGGTGGCTCTTGCAGATACCTTATTCTGTGATGTAGTGTCTCCTCTTACAGACTCGTGGCTTTTAGATAGTGGTGCAAATTATCACATGACATGTGATTTGAAATACCTTACCAATATTATCCCTATGATACCTCCATCTAAAATTTATTTTCCAGATGGTCATACAAGTAGCATTACACACTCTGGTAATGTTTGTTTAACCCCCTCCTTAACTCTCGCAAATGTTCTATACATTCCAGATTTCAAATTAAATTTAGTGTCTCTAACTACTATTGTGAGGACCCTACATTACCATATTGATCTAAGACCTGTCATGTGCCTCATCCAGGACCCTGCAAGAAGGAAACCGGTGGCAGCTGGTAGAGACTTTGATGGGTTGTATCACTTAGTCCCTGAATTAGAGATTCCTCTCCTTATACATGAGTCATAGGAGATTGACAACGCCTAAGGCACATTCTGTGCCACATCACCTGTTATTCCTATGTTTCTTCCCCAGTCCAATTGTAAGTCTGATTTCAATGCTCTTTAGCCTCTCAGACTAGGACATGCACCTCTAGACAAACTTCTTCATGTACCTTCCATTTCTCTCGATATGAATAAAAGTTCAGACTTATCTTGTTCAGTTTGTCCTATTGCAAAGCAAACTAGAAATGTCTTTCACAAAAGCACATCTCATGCTACAAACATATTTGAATTGGTACATTGTGATCTTTGGGGACCTTATGAAACACCCACATACAATGTTAAAAAGTATTTCCTGACTATTGTGGATGATAAAAGTAGGAGTGTTTGGGCATATCTTTTGACTCATAAATCTGATACTGCTTCTGTCCTAAAGGATTTCATTGCAAAGGTTGAAAACCAGTTTACCACAACTGTAAAAATCTTAAGAACTGATCAAGGAAAAGAATTTTTCAATGATGGCTTAAAAAGTTTTCTGGGGAACAAGGGCATTATACATGAGAGCTCTTGTACAACCACTCCTCAACAAAATGGGAGAGTGGAAACAAAACATAGATACATTTTAGAAATTGCTAGAGCTCTCGGATTTCACTCCTCTTTGCCCATCAAGTTTTGGGGAGATTGCATCCTCACAACCACATATCTCATAAACAGATTACCAACACCTCTTCTTAAAAACAAATCTCCTTATGAAGTTCTGTTTCACACTACACCTGATTACTCATTTCTAAGAGTTTTTGGTTGTCTTTGCTTCATGTCTAGCAGTTTTCAACACAAAAAGAAATTTGATACAAGGTATGATCCTTGTGTTTTTGTGGGATACCCCTTTGGTTTCAAAGGTTACAAAGTTTACAATCTACAAGATAAAAAATGTTACATTAGTAGAGACGTGAATTTTGTTGAAGATTATTTCCCATTTGCCTCTACAAACCCCACTCATATACCTATGCAGGAAACACCACTCCTACAGCTCCAGAGATTCTATCTTCAAACCTTATGTTGATGATTGGCCTTTTGATCCCATTTCCTTGGAATATCTTTCTGATCATCAACCTCTTGATCCTATAACACCCCATGAGTCTCCTGTGCCACCAACATTTGATGCCATTTCTCCATCAAACACACCTTCTGAGCCTGTCTGTGTGCCTCAACCACAACAAGCCCCTCCTCTAAGACAGTCTCACAGAACAACTAAACCCCCTCTCTGATTGAAGGACTATGTGTGTACTGCTCATCTTGAATCTCCAACTGCAAGGTCTGCCTCCTGCAGTAAGTCTCCCTCTCCTTACCCTATGGCTTTCTTTATCTCTTATCAAAATTGTCCTATTGCATATAACACCTTTATTAGCAATAGTGCACTTCTATCTGAACCCATGTCTGTAAGGGAAGCACTGCAATCACCTGAGTGGTGCCAAGCAATGAACACTGAATTAGATGCTCTTTAAAGAACTCACACCTAGAGTTTGGTCCCTCGCCCAATGCACCAATCTGTAGTCACTTGTAAGTGGCTCTTCAAGCTCAAACTTAAGGCTGATGGTACCTTAGACAGGTACGTACAAAGCAAGGTTAGTGGCTCGAGGGTTCAGTCAAGTTGAGGGCATTGAATACAGTGAGAACTTTGCACCAGTTGCAAAAATGATCTCTGTAAGAACTCTACTGGCAGTTGCAACTGCACAGGATTGGTTCATTACTCAATTAGATGTCACAAATGCATTCTTACATGGTGATCTAGAAGAGGAAGTCTATATGGAATTGCCATATGCATATCAGCTTCTTAAATCCTTTCAGCATGCTGTTCAGGGGGAGAATGAGATACAGAAGCAGAAAGCTAAGCAGGATTTAGTATGCAAACTACGGAAATCCTTATATGGATTAAAGCAAGCACCTAGGCACTGGTTTGCCAAGTTTTCTAAAGTGGTTGTTACAGCAGGATTTGTGCAATCAGAATATGATCATTCCTTATTTGTAAAAAGGAATGGGAAGAAGATCACAACTCTACTGGTGTATGTAGATGACATGATTATTACAGGAAATGATGAAGGTGAAATAGGCAAACTTAAAGCTCATCTTCACAAGAATTTTCAGATGAAGGAGTTAGGTGATTTGAGATACTTTCTGGGTATTGAAATAGACAGGAATGAGAAAGGGTTGTTCCTAAATCAAAGGAAATATGCTCTAGAGTTGCTAGCTAAAACTAGGATGACTGATGCAAAGCCAGTAGCTACTCCATTGGATCCTCGAGTGAAACTCAGTTTAGATGGAAGCAAGGAAAAAATGGATAAAGTTGCATACAAGAGGATGGTAGAAAAACTGATCTACCTCACCATCACTCGTCCAGATATATGCTATGCAGTACATATGTTGAGTCAGTTCATGCACTCTCCAAGCATGGAGCATTGGCAAGCAGCTAAACATGTGTTGAGATACTTGGAGAAAGCTCCAAGACAGGGTCTTCTATTGGCCAAGAACTCTAAACTGCAGCTAAGGGCCTTTTGTGACACTGATTGGCAAAGCTGTCCTATGACTAGGAAGTCACTAACTGGATTCTGTATATTGCTTGGAATCTCATTAATCTCATGGAGAACCAAGAAGAAATCATATGTAGCAATGTCCACAGCTGAGGAAGAATATAGGGCTATGGCCATGGCTTGTCGTGAGATAACTTGGTTGGTCAATTTGCTATCTGATTTGGGTGTAAAGTTGGAACCTATCCAACTACACTGTGACAATCAATATGCACTTCACATTGCTAGAAATCACGTTTATCACGAGAGGACAAAGCATATTGAAGGTGATTGTCATGTTGTGAGGAACAAAGCTCTTAAGAAAGAAATTGTCTTGGGTTATAACTCCATCAAAGAACAACCAGCAGATATATTCACTAAGACAGTGAATCAAGACACGTCTGAGAAGATGTTAAGCAAGTTGGGAGTTGTGAATGTGTTCAAACTATCAACTTGAGGGGAGTGTTAAACCAGCTCGGCAGTTAGTTAGAAGAGCTGATGTTCTGTTATAACAGAATTTGAGAGCATGTACACAGCACCTGCGTGTGCTCTTCCATCTATAAATACACAACTCATGTATCACTCCAAACTGTTTTTCAAAGAAATAAAATTCTGTATGTTTGGGAGTTCAGTTTATTCTTTTCCTTGTTCAATCTGAGTGTTCTTGAGAGTTCATGACATTGATTCATTGCTGAGTAGAATCAATAATATTAAACCAAGATCAGAAAAAGCGGGTCAAGAGCAAGTCAAACCGGTTCAGAAGAAGCCTATTTCTAATTTATTTTTCTTTTATTTTCTTTTTCTTTTTTTTTAAATACATTAGAAAAATAAAAAAGTTTTCTTTCATTTATTTCCTGAGATTTGAAATATTTGAGTTTTATTACTATCAATAAAAATGTTTTTTTTTTCTATTTTATGGTCTAAAGACATATATTAAATATATTTATTGAAAAAAAAATCTAAATTAAAATTAATCGGCATTATAAATAAAATTTATTTGTAAAAATATTAAAATGTAAGAGAATCTTAGTAATTGTAAAGACTTAACCGACTAGAAAAGTCATTATTAAACTCCAAGTTCCGTTTCCTATTAGGCAACACTAGCTAGAACTTTACTTTTTACCTTTCTTTATTTATTAATGGAATATCTTCAGAAAATATCTCCAAACAAACACTAATATGACCAGACCGGCCTCATTCCGGATTTTATTTGTGAGTTTCAATAGATGATTAAGAGCATCGTCACAATGTTCGTGACTTTGTAGGATATCTCATCTAAGTAGAGGAATATTATTGGTCTACACTTTTTTAACAGACGTCACTTTCTTGTGTTTTTTCTCTGGTCTCTCCGGTGGCAAGAGTTGGAAAAGCGTATAGGTTTTTCCATGTTCTCGCTATTCACAGCTTCATCCCAAAATCTTTCTCGGCTTCCTCATTTGTCAGGCATTTCGTTGCTTAATTTGTTCACTTTGGACTTAGATAATTATGTTTGAAATTATTAGTATCATGACGGTTACTCCGTCTTTCGTATATATCAGCCTCTCGATTACCCGACACTAGCGTGTCAGGTATTTCAAATATTTAATTATCTTGATAAAAAAAAAAGAGTTTCAATAGAGTAGACCTTACTTGAAATTATTCAGTGGGTTCAATGCAATTAATGATGAATGATAAGGAAGAGTGAAATTATACATAATATCTTAAGCGATTGATAATATGTTAAATCTATGAAATAACGGTGGGTCATCCGACGTGGGGGGCAACGCACGCCAAGCGCAAACGCGCTAACCAATGTGGGATGGTTATATTTCCCATCTTTCCACAAAATCTCGATCTTAAAATCGTAAAAATAATAATAAATCAATATAACATGATATGTATTTATCGATATAATAATAAATCAACATAGTTATCGATCCGATCCGTTGGATATTTCATATAATGAAACACCAAATTTTAGCTTTTAACCTTTTTTTTTAAGAAAAGCTTTTAACCTTGAAAGGTACAATTATAAGGATTTTCATCCCACGCATTTTTTTTTTGGGTAATCGGAATGCTCAAATAAAGAGCAAAATTTGTGTACGTTTTTGTTTAATTAATGTACTCTCACATGTAAAATACAGAAGAAACATACAATTTGCAAAATTGGTAATTCGAAGGGGACAGTCGATCTCGGATTGGTCGACTCGTTAGTGAGCATGAAACACATGTGTTTCACCAACAAATTAAACCCATTAATTAAGATTATAAATATGACATAAAACTAAATGTGATTATGAAATGGTTAATTTTGTCTGGGTAGCTAGCTAGATAGTGCATCTTTATTGATTATAATAAGCCTCCTTTGTACAGTTTGAAACCAACCATTTGTTTGTGTGCGCCAGGAAATGGCAAACACTAAATGTAACCTGGTTAGGTTTTAGGCTAACATTTTCTATCCATCCATATATTAATACTTCGATCAAATTATAACACGTTTGCAAATAGAGAATAAACAAGTAAAAGAAAATATTATTATTATTAGAATTTTATAATCGGTTTTTTATACGAGTAAAAATTTGAGAGTTCAAATAACAAATTTGATTTTCGAGAGGTCGATGAATAGATTATGAATAGATTTTAACGTAGTGTAAGGATAATCTGATCCATATCGATCCATGGTCTACATATATATAAGATATATGCGTGATGTAGTAATCTGATTGTGCTCCTAGAGACCTTAGTGTGGGAGCATCTTAAGATGGAGTGGCCGACAGATCAACAAATAAACTAACTGTCATGATATATTACAATTGAAAAATAAAACAGAAAAGAAAGATGAATAACATGTTGCACACACTATGGACAGACCCTTGGGTTCAAGACCATAACCTGATTAGCTATCGACAGAACTTTGACCCCGAACTTAAAGTTTACCAACTCTTTACCCCAACTAAAGATTGGAATGTCCCCCTTCTCAACGAAATCTTTCCAAATTATATTGTTCAACACATCATAAAAATACATATCCCAGACTGGGACACTCCGGATAAAATAATCTGGAAATTTAACCCGAATGGTCGATTCTCTACTAGATCAACTAGACACATAATCAACACTAACAACACATCCACCAAAGATTATAAATGGATTTGGAAGCTGAACCTCCCTCCTAGAATTAAAAACATGCTTTGGAAAATATCTACTGACAGCCTGGCTACGACAGATAGACTAAATATGTATATAAATAGGGTCCCATCCCAATGCTGTTTCTGTAACCACAGTAATGAAGATAGCAATCACTTTTTTGTTAGTTGCCCCTTCACCAGAGCTACGGTTGCGGCCTATGAGCAAAGTGTAAGCAAAACTACAACACTTATTCCCAACCACTGCACTGATATTGATAGTATCATTACAACAAATACAGACAAGAAATTGATGGAAGAACTCAACTTTATATGGCAAAGAATATGGGAATCTAGAAATGAATTGATTTTCAGGAAAAAAACGCATGATACGCCTCATCAGATAGCCGTAAGAGTAATCATATACCTCAGAGATTGGCATCATGCCATCAAAACTAATAATGAAATTCCACCACTAAGTAAAAAAAGAAGAAGAAACCATATTAAATGGATAAGACCACCTAGGACTATCTACAAAATAAACGTAGATGGTTCTTTTATACCCACTGGCTCTTGCCGGGTGGGTGAGATTATTAGGGACCATAAGGGTTCTGTGATTGATATCTTTCAATCTGAAGTGGATACGACTTCTGCTATCCAAACAGAAGCAGCTGCTTTATGTGCAGGTGTAAACTTAGCAATAGCTAAAGGTCTAAGAAGAGTCATAATGGAAGGGGACTGCCTGGAGGTGACCAAGGCAATCAATGATAGCAACTACGTTAGATGGGAAATTCTAAGAGAAGTGGAGTTCATCAAGAAACTTAGCTGTAACTTCGAGAGCATAGAATTCAGACATTGCTACAGGGAAGCAAACAAGGCCGCTGATTATATAGCTAAGTCTAGGAATATTTGTACGTTTTCGAACCTCCCTACCTGTAGGGATCTCTGTAACATCATCCAGTCGGATGATCATGGTGGCATCTTACCTAGGCAAGATCTGCCTAATTTTTGCCTACTGTAAAAAAAAACATGTTGCACGCACTACACTAAAAGGCAGAAACTAAGCAAAACAAAGACCGTCAAGCCTTTTCTATTCTTCCCTTTCTGGTATAATGAATTGCTGTTGTACATTGCACTTTAATATAAAATGAGAAAGTAATTTCTCGGAACGTTTTCTTGTTGTTCTTCGTCTGAGTGTTGAGGACGAGGCAATTCAGATCTCTGTGATTATACAACACATATAAATTAAGATGGAGTGGGATATTCATTAGCTTATTCAGTTTTATATGTGGGGTTTGGAAATAAATATGATAAGTTTATTAAACTATATATATTGAAGAAGATAAGGATTCGAAATACCTGATATCACCCGTATCAGATAAATCAAGAGATTAAAATAATCATCATGGTACAATCAATAGATAAGATTGGACATCCAAATTCGAGATGGGTGTAAAGTGTTAACTAAGTGAATATTAACTCTTCTTTGTCACAATTCAAGTGATGGGTTCGTGAAAAATAAGTTTTCGTGTTGGTATGGATTACCACTTTAGTCTTTATGGATTGAGAGATTGGAACTATACAATGCTCCTAAATATTTTATACACTTATTTTGGTATCCAAATGCACAGTTTCTGACAAATGTTAAAAAGCAATTGGAATACATAACTATAGATTTATGATTACACTTTTTAAAGCAAGACGTGCGCGCCTAATTGATGAGCTTATTGAAAACTTTGTTTACATCTATTATTTAATTCTATAAAATAATTGGTTAATTAAATCTAGGGGACAATATGTTAGATGTCAAGGAGGTTACATTCACATTACATTTTGGGGTTATATTCGATCACATTTTAATGTGGTTGTTCATTGCATGAATTAACTATATATATCCTTAATTAGTATTTAATAAATCAAACACAATTGTATCTACTCAACATAAATCGATCTTTTTAACATATCATTAAGAGCTTAACCCCTAGTTGAATTGAAAACTATTACTAAATTAAAATGACTAAATATCATTAAATTGATTTTAAAATATCTAAATGGAGAAGTGTAAGATAGAGAGTCCTTCTCAAATGGAAAATTTTAATTTATTTCTATACTAGTATAGCTACATTAAAATGAATAAAATTTGGTTTTATTAAACCCAACCAATTGTTTTTATAGATAGTCTGCAAACTTACACTCTTAGTGATACACTGATACACCTACTCTCTTTATCGATCTCCATGAAACCTTTCTTTTACCTTGAAATTAACTCATCATCACCGGCCCTTGAAGAAAAGTGATACTTGTTCAAATTAGCGAAATTTAGGTTAATAAAATCAAAATCTTATTTTGTTTGACCAGCCTAACCCCTCATTTCTTTTTTTCCCATAAAACCAATAATTATACCGGATTTTAGTCCTACCTCCGTCCAAAAATACATGGGCTTTACTATTCTCGCACGTTTTTAGGAGTTAAAAACTACATAAAATATTAATTTTTTTATTAATTTTTTTTATTAATTACAAACTTATTATCAATAAGTTTGTAATCATTAAAAAAAATTAATATTTTATATAGTTTTTACATTCTTAAAAAAGCGGGCGTGAATAGTAAAGTCAATGTATTTTTGGACGGACGTAGTATTTTATAAAAAAATTAGCTTTTGAAAAATGTGTCAAAAAAATAAAGTAATCTAAATTTTAAGAATAAGGAAGTATTTTTTATATTTTCTTATTTTAGAGAAATTTTGATTAAATTGTTGAAGATCTTCTTACAAATCTTTCCACCGTCGATTCACGACCTTATGAAAATACCTAAAGTTTCATTTTGTAAAGTTCTCAACTACTGCTAGAACCCACTGACCGAGCTCAGATCACCTCACAAGAGTAGTGACACAAATGAGGCAAATGGAAGATCAAAAGGGAAAACTTTCTCTAGGGTGCATCCGCCCCTCTTCAATTAGGGAAACCCTTACACTCACATGATCCAAGGAAACAGAATGCCAGCAAATTTAAAGGTCCACGCAGGGACTTATTTGCAAAGGAAAAAAATAAGACAAAGGTATGGTAAAAGGGGAAATTGCATAAGATGTCCAAAACATAAGCATATGAACTTCTCAATACCCCCTCCTCAAGTTGGACTTGGGGAAGTATTGACAAGTTCTAACTTGGAAAAGAATGACTTGCATTGCTCCTCTCCAAGTGGTTTAGTCATGATGTCTGCAACCTACATGTTTGTCCTGACAAAGGGTGTTGAAATGAAGCCCTCCAGGACCTTCTCCCTAATGAAATGATAGTCAATCCGTATGTGCTTCGTTCTTTCATGGAAAACTGGATTAGCTGCTATATGGATTGCAACCTTGTTGTCACAATACAAAGGTATTGGGTATATTGGATGAATATGCAGCTCATTGAGAAGCCCTTCCAACCACACCAGTTCACTTGCATTTTTTGACATACTTCGATACTCTGACTCCGCCGATGACTTGGATACCGTCTGTTGCTTCTTTGTTTGCCAAGAGATCAGTGAGCTCCCAAGAAAAACACAGTACCCCGTCAATGATCTTGCACTATAAGCACAACTTCCCCAGTCTGCGTCAAAGTATCCCTTCAAATCATAGTTGCTATCCTTAGCATAGAAGAGGCCATAACCAACAGTGCCTGACAAATACTTCACAACATGCATTGCAGCCATCATGTGTGTCTCTCTAGGACTGCTCATGAACTGACTTAAATGTTGTATAGCATATGATAAGTCAGGCCTTGTAAAATTAAGAAATAACAGTCTTCCTATCAACCTCCTGTATTTCTCTGGGTCTTGCATTAAGGCCCCCTCATCTGGTGTCAATTTAAGGCCCCTTTGCATAGGAACTGAACTAGGTTTGCAGTCTTGCAACCCACAATCCTTTATGATATCCATTGCACATTTTCTTTGATGCAAAGATATTCCTGTTGATGAGCTTGTCACTTCCACACCCAAAAAGTATCTTGCATTGCCAAGATCCTTTATGGTGTAAGTCTGATGCAGCTTATTCTTGATGATGTTAATCTCATCCAAATCATCACCTGTCACAAGCAGGTCATCAACATAAACTAGTGCCACAATCTGCCCCTTAGTAACCTTCTTCAAAAACAACGAATAATCACTTTTTGATTGCTTGAAGCCATTTCTCACAAGGAACTGGGACATCTCTGTGTTCCACTATCTTGAGGCTTGTTTAAGTCCATATAAAGACTTTTCCAGCTTACATACCTTCCCTGGCATCACATCATACCCTTCCGGAGGCAACATATAAACCTCATCTTCCAAGCTTCCATGCAAGAAAGCATTGTTTACATCCAGTTGAAAGACTCCCCAATTCTTCTTTGCTGCAATGGAAAACACAAGTCTCACTGTTGCCAACTTAGCTACATGTGAAAAGGTGTGTTTATAGTCATTCCTTTCAATTTGAGTGTATCCCTTGGCCACAAGCCTTGCCTTGTACCTTTCAATTGTGCTATCAGGTTTGTATTTCACCTTGTAAACCCATCGGCATCCTATGGGTTTGTGACCTGGTGGTAAGCTTGTCATTGTCCAGGTTCTATTTTGTTCAAGAGCATTGAGCTCCTTGCTCATAGCCTCTTGCCATAAGCTATCCCTTACAACCTGCTTGAAGGATGTGGGCTCTGTCACAACTCCCATGTTGGCAAAGGATCTCACAAACTCGTCTGTATAGTGACTGAGATCTCCCAATATCCTGGCCAAGAAAGGATTGGACTCTAATGATGAACTTGGATGTGCTCTTCCACACACAAAATCCTGAAACCTGGATGGCCTTCCTGCCTGTCTAGTTGACCTCCTCAATGGAGGAAAATCATCTCGATTCAACATCACCTCTACTTGCTCATGATGTGGGTTTAGGACTCTCCATGGTGACACAGGTAATTCATTGCTTGACACTGATATCTCAATATCTTCAACAACTGCATTTTCAGTAGGTTGACTTACTGACTGCTGAGGTAAGGGCCACTCTTCAAAATCTACAACTGGATTTACAAGAGGGAGACTTCCTTCCTGTGTGGGAACTTCTTCTACATCCACACCCTTATCCTTAAAGGGAAATTTGTCTTCATATAAGACCACATCCATGCTGACAAAAATCTCTCGAGTCTCCCAGTCTAGCAGCTTATATGCCTTTTGCCCGTGTGGGTATCCTAGGAAAACACATTTCCTTCCCCTTGCATTCATCTTGTCCTTTGTTGTATGCTTCACTGGAGCATAACACAGGCTTCCCACTACTCTCAGCTCATCATAAGATGGCTTCCTCATGAACAGAACCTCATAAGGACTCTTCCATCCCAACACCGGTGTTGGTAACTTGTTGATGACATGTGTGGCTGACAAAACACATTCTCCCCGGTATTTCAAAGGCAGATTCCCATGAATCCTCATAGCCCTGGTTGTCTCAATGAGATGCCTGTGTTTTCTCTACACCCTTCCATTTTGTTTGCGAGTATATGGAGCACTTCTTTGATGCACAATTCCCTTTGAATCAAAGAACTCCAAACACTCTCTATGAACTATCTCAGTTCCATTATCACTTCTGACTGCTTTCACTCTTCTCTTGAACTGTGTATTAGTATAGCTAATAAAGTTCTTGATGGTTTTGAAAACTTCTACCCTGTTTAAAATTTTATATTAGAAAATGAATATCGACCTTCTAATCTAAAAATCAATGAACATAACTAGTGTTCTAAAAGCTAGGCGGGAGGCTGGGCAACTAGGTATTTATACGCATAGGTGGGTCTCTAGACGGAAATCTGCCTAGACACCACCTAAATCACGCCTAGGCACCACTTAGGCCTGTATAGTCAAGTGATTATTCAGTTTTAGCATCTATAGAGAGATGAATAGTCGACTTAGGCTTTTTTAATCCCCTAAGTCGAAATGTATTTGCCTATGAGTCGAACCTATAATTTTGGATTTTATGAGGTGATTAGTCGCCAGTTAGACGCGTACTTTAGCGTTTATTTACTTTAATGTTAAGCACCACAAATTTGGGTTAATGGGTGACATTATGGATTATTATTAATACATTATATGAATTATTGACATGCGTTATACATTAAAATATAAGAAAATAATTAAGTTTGTTCTAAATCCGCCTAGAGATCGCCTAGGCACCCGCCTAACCACCTATCGCCTTTAAGACGCTAGGATCTTGTGTAGTTAAACTCCGTGGATTTGAAAGGATTACCCTATAGAAATCTATCGACCCTAAGAAATAAATTAAAAAATGATTAAACTAATTAAACCTAAACCACTTATTTAGAATTGAGTGGTTAAATTTTAACCAACTTGACGTAGATTTATTTTAACAACTCTATAAGATCTAAGTGCCTTCCGATCATTGAACATAACACAACTCTAGTTTCACCTCATAAAAATTTTGTTTTTAAGTTTTAACCCTCCTCCTCTTTAAAAAAGGGTTGACCGTTGACAATATTTTAAAGTCAATATGGTAAAGATTCACAAGGCAAAAAGTTGAAGATTTTGGAGCTTTTTGAGGGAGGGAACGTATCATTGAGTCAAAGAGTTGACTCTTATATTTGTTTAACCGTGGTAAACTTCTTACTATGCGCTATTTGGTAAGATCACGTCGGCCCCTTGTGTGTCAAATTAAAATGACCGTTGTTGAATAAAATTCACAGTTTTACTATAGTCTTAGAAAATTCAAAGCTAATTAACCTCACTATATACATATATGGGTGGAATTTGAGTGCCCCAAATTAAGTGCGATCACGTACTAACAACTATCAGCCCGTTTGTTTGGAAATTGTATCGGTAGACCACAAATTATACAATTTTATTATTATCCCTTAATTATGTGTTATATATATAACCCAATGTATATTTCAATTTCAAACTTCGCGAAATTCAACTTTGACTATAATCCAACTTAATTCACCATTAACGGTCGACATAAGGGAGCTAGGAAATCATTCTTAACGCTCTGACTCCTAAAAATTGAATCGCTTTCACTATTAATTTTAAAAGAAAACAAAACACACCTTAACAATCAATGTTAATTACTGCACTATTTCTTCTACTTAGTATAAGTAATCAATGTACTTGTTTGAATTGATTCTTACATTTTGTCGTAGTTAGGCTAATCGATCCGGTATTGTGAATATACGAGTTGTTGTGTGTGATTTTACCCTACGCATAAAGTTTGATATTTAATTTTTTCAACGCAATTAAAGTCCAATTCATTAGGTAGAGGCCGTAGAGCTGATAAATCCGGACCCCAATCAAGAACCCAAACCTAGAATCGGCCAAATTATAAATTCTAGCATCATGTACAATTTAAACCCGAACTCGAGCCCGACCTATATTTTTAAATCGATATCCGAATAGACACGAATGCAGATACATCTGACTCGAAAAAGATCGGCTCATCCTTATTATTACTTCAATTTTCTCATTTGTGAATACACCAATAATTTTAATTACCTACAATGAGAGGTTGTTGAGATCTAATATAATTAAATATATGAATTTAATAGTGAAAAAATAATATAAAAAAATCATCCTTTCATAATAAAACTACGAAAATTTCGCGAGATAATCCTAGGATTTAACATAATTCGCATTGTAAACAAAAGTTTCAACTATTTTGCCGCGTGGTAACCCTGTACTTTGTAAATTTTTTGCATCGCACACAATTTCTGGTTTTGGGTAAAATTATTATTTTTAAGACTTTTTTAGGCAAACTACTTTTAAATTTTAACATCTCTATAAAAAGAATCAAGGTTGAAGAAGATGATGAACAGAGCCCTAGTTCATCTTGCCTCCACCATGGCCAACAATTCCTTTTCCCACTCCACCGTGCACTTCATCTTGCCTCCCCCATGTACACCCGCCAGCGTCGCCGCTCTTTATACATCTCATCTTCACCTTCTCCCTCTTCTTCCTCAAACCCACCACTATCAAAACCACATTCTCCTCCTTTACATTCTCCCTCTCCTCAACATGCACTTCCACTGCGGCCTTCCCCACCATTGCCAATTGTAAAATGGATTGGGGCTGCTGGTGATGACACATTTTTGGACATTGTTGACGATTCCCTCTCTAAGAAATCCCATTTTGATGGGACCCAAGCAGGAACAAGGTTAGCCCACCGAGACAAATCAGGCTTACCTGATGAGCACGTGGCCAAATGAAAGGCCACGCATCGCAACCTGAGACAAAATCCCCCCCCCCCCCCCCCCAACCTAAGAGGTTTTGTCCCCACCCAAGTGAAGAAGATATAACTTACATGGGTCGCATAGTCCGGAGTGCGATGATTCAAAGACGGAAGTTACCTAACTTGGGGGATGGCCCTTAGAAGTTTCTTATTGCAATTAAGACGCGGATATGATGAGAAGATTATTCCGCAGAGCTTGGGTAGCCTATATGTACAGATATCGAAGGGATGTGTGGATGAACTGCCTAGGCGCTTTATTTCTTCTTCTTCTTCTTCTTCTTCTCTCTCTCTCTCTCTCTCTCTCACGCACACGCACACGCACACGCACACGCGCACACGCACACTTTCTCCACTTCCAAAAGCCCCCCATTCATGAAGTCCGAGCTCGGGTTTTATACTATCCCTATTGTACAGACGATGGTGGGACATGTGTCTTGAGGGTATCACCATGTAGCGGGTCCCTTCGGACCCGTGGGATGGCGACATGTGTGACACGCGGTTCTTGTGAGCTGTAAATACACTATTGGATGTTTTATGTCCACGGACAAGTTCCTTTCCTTCATGCCTTATTTGCGGACCGTTACGCTCGTCTTAAGCCCTTTTCAAGAACTTCCAACGAGTGAGCCCGGTTTGGGTGACATGTTGAGGCTTTCGTCCACTTAGGGTTCCATCAATTATATATGAGGTCGATGTCGTCATCGTGGGGGCCCCGAGGGGGTTAGGGGCAACCATCTCCGACAGGGATTTGGAGGCAAAGATGGGGGCAAAAGTAACTGCAGAGGCAGTGGAGAGGCAAGTATATGGAGCCTAATTGAATCCCTTCTTTAACCTTCTCGTTGTACATATTCTTCATTTCTTCAAATTTGTTCAAAACACTCAATCAAGACGGGGCTTTGATAGATTTTTAGGCCCTTTATTCAAAATCATCATTCTTCATGTCCAATTAAAACCATCCCAAATTGAATTTCATATCTGGAGGTTTAATTTCATATTTTTAGCCTTTTTAGATCTCGATGAGAAGGACGACGAGAAAGAGAGAAATGAACGTGGGTAGCGGGACGGGAGGCGGAAGAGGTGACTTGGGGACGGTGTAGGGATCATTGACAATGAAGGTGGCGGTGGATAAAGTATCAACGGTGAAAGTGGAGGCGATTAACCAAAGTTCTGTTCATCATCTTCTTCATTCGTGATTCTTTTCATAGAACTGTTAAAATTTAAAGTATATTGCTCAAAAAGTTTTAAAATTAACAATTTTGCCCAAAAACCAGAAAATAGATGTGGTGAAAAAAAAAATACAAAGTACAGGTTACCTCGCGAAATATTTGTATACCACACGAATTACGCTAAACCCCAAGTTTACCTCGCGAAATTTCCAAAAAACTAATTAATGTAATCTAACTTAACCAAAGTCACTCTGGTATTCATTTTGACCTAAACATACCCAACTCATTTAAACATATAATATGTAAGACTCGGGGTCTTAAGAGGCGCCAGCCCATACAACCTAGCCTTCTCAGGTCCGTTGTCCTCACTTGTAGCATGATAAGGAAGAGCTCTTGTGACATAGGTAGGGCCTGAATCACTTATAAACTACTCCCAACATCCTTATGATATCCGATGTGGGACGGGGGTGTTACATAATATACTTGATAATGACTCGATCCGATATTGATCGAATCTAAATGGGTATATCACCGTGTGATAGCATGCATTTAGGTAGGCATAATAGGTTGCATTTAGCTTAGTTAAGATGCATATCATGCATGATTTAAGTAGAATTTGCATATTTGCTCTCTATGTTGGTTGATTATTTCAAGTAATTGTGGATCCGAGGAGGAGACATGGGTTGATAATGCATTATATGAGAATGTCTAGTTGATCGAAGAAGCTTACATGAAGATCTCAAGAGGTCCTGAGAAGAATAAGCGAACCTAAACGAAGAACAAGTCTGTAGAAGTTGTCGCCAGACATGCTGAACTTGTTTTGCACTTTTTGGAGGCCTCGGTTGTCCAATTGACTATTATGACCATGCGTTGGAAAGCTCTTTCAGAGAGCTACAACTTTCTTGTTGACAACAAGAGCAAATTCATGACTGATTTTCTGTGAAAGACCAATGAAGCGGCCGCAGCATGTATGCCGGGGCCGCCACCAGTGAGGATGCAGCAGGCCAGTGAAGATGCCGCGGCTGCAGCACGGGTTGCAAGCGCAACGCCTTTTTGTATAAAAACCCTAGTTTTTATATTTCGTGTTTTGTGGTCGACTTGGATCTTTTATAAGGCCGAAATTATGTTATTTTAAAACTTCTTCTATTCTATTCCACGTTCTATCAGACAATTAGAGAGAGCGATGTTTGCCATGGGAGACTAAACTCTCTTCGTTCTACTTGCAACTTGAAGCTTTATTTGGATCGATTGTGAGTTTCTGAATCTTATTCCTTGTTTCCTATATTTGAATGCTTCAACTTCTTTGTGCTTGAATGTTTGATTGTTTTGTTCTATCTTGCCTGATCAACTTGGTAGAATCAATTCAATTGCTAGGGTTTTGTAGATTCTTGATTGTGAACCTTAACCCAAGTAACAAACTTATCCCTTTAGGGTTGATTGAACTAATTGGATAGGTAGGAAGTTGGATGTGTTGTTAAATCCCTCTTTAGGGACTGCAAATACCTTAGTTAATCTCTAAACTTAAAGCTATCAATTGGGTTAAATTCTTCTTTAGGGATTGTTCGATTGATAAGGGTTTCTAGGACTGATTGGACTAGTAACTATATTAGGTCGGGACAAGGGCATTCATAGGAAACCTAAAAGGACAAGAGGAAGTTACAAAATCAATTCAACCAAATAAAGTGGATAGTTGTGGGTAGAGCGATCTTCTCTAAATTGTTTTGCATTATTTGTTTTTATTTTATTTTGTTTTCTTTTCAATCTCAATCAACCAAAACCCCCCTTTCTACTAATTGGTAAATACACATTGCGGATAAATACTTGATTCTCTGTGGGATCGACCTCTTACTTACTTGCTATACTAGTTCTAGTTTGTAGGTTTGAGTTTTATTTTGATACGGTTTATGCGACTAAAAACCATCCATCAAATTGGCGCCGTTGCCGGGGAATCAAGTTTATTTATTTGTTTTGTGTATATATTGATTTTTGTGCATATATCTAACCCGTTGTGAGCCTATCTTATGGTTCACGACACCTTTGCTACTAACCTTTCAAGATGTTGAGATTAGCGCAGTTTGAAGGTGAGAACTTTCACCAATACTTCACTAGATTGCATGAGTATGTTGACGACCTTGGTTCATGGGGTTATCAATTCAGCATCCGAGATATGATTATTTGCATAATTGATGGGATGACTGTTGAGACGCGAGCGCTTACTGAATACATGAGTAACGGAGGACTGAAACGGTTAGGAGGATTGTCGGGGTTGTGGGATTTTTTCTGTTATATGGATTACAATGTTTCACAAGAAGTCTTGCTCGCTACTTCTTCTCCGCCGATGGAGGACTCTGTCACATACCTGGAGGATCCATTGCACACTCTTACTCAAGTGGTGCAGCAGTTAGAGGAAGGAAAAATGAGCCGAATCGGAAAATTGGAGGAACAAACGAGCCGTTGCAAAAAATTGGAGAATCAGATGAGCCAACTCATTCAAATTCTAAGTGCAAAAGGTGAGAAAGAAAGGAGCTTCGAAGAAGAAAGAGAGGAATTGGTTGCAGACAACGATAGTGTCTTCGACGATGGAGGAGAGGGTCGAGTGCTTCCTGACTTGGAATCTCATGAGTCGACGCTTGAGGTTACATATGATGTGTCTCCTACTCCATCTGCAACATCCATTCTGAGCTCGCCCATTGATGAACCAGGTCTAGAGCCATCAGCTGAGGCTGAAAAGGTAATAAAGGTAAACTTTTGAAATTTTGAAGGTAATGGTGATTATATTTATCCTTTTGATTGCTATTTTGAGAAGCCACCAGCGGAACTGTGTTGGTGGTATCATATTCCTTCAACAGAGAGTCGTCCTAGACTCTTTGATAGATTGAAAGGGTTCTTGAGTTTCACATTTTATGCTTTCAATTTATTGTGCTATGGCGTGCCTTGTAAGATGTGTGCACAGGAATATGATAGGCTACTGAGGGACTTGACGATGTTTGAGAGATAAGGTCTTGAGATTGAGAATAAGTCAAGCCAATGACATTAAAGAAAGGCGCTTCTCGGGAGGCAACCCGAGGTAAGTTTTAGTTATTTCAATTCCTAGTTAGCTAGTTTTCTTTTCAATAAATTACGTTTTCCATTAGGCATTAGATAGTTGTTTTTAGTTTTTGGATAGACTAACCTTTCAGGAAAGGTCGCCGCCTTTAACCCGCCGCAATGCTCAGATCCGACCTATAGAGACCCATCCACCACATTGTGAGTATTTCATTCATCTCTTCCTTTATGTTTCAATTTTTGTTGTCTTTTATGTTTCATTGAGAACAATGAAAGGTTTAAGTGTGGGGGAGGGATTGCATATAGATAGAGTTTCCATATCATGTTTATTTATGTCTTCATATTTATTTTTACTCATCTATCACATTTAAAAAAAAATCACAAAAATATCATGCATTGCATTTAGGTGTTATTAATGATACCCATCTTGGTTTAGTTTGCCCTCTAATTTATTTTTATGATCTTAATTGCATAAATTCCATGAATTGATTGAATTGCATGAAAATGATTTTTGGAGCATGATTTGAGAATATAATTGAGCAAGTATGGTTCATAGTTGAGGTTAAATTGAAATCTAAAAAAAAAATATAACTCTTGTGAGTTTGATTTTGGCCTTATAGGGACTTTACATATTATTCCCTTTTGCTTTTATTGTGTGATTATACTCTTCATATGCTTGTTTTTCATGACCGTATTGCACATGTTTGTTGCTTGTGAATTTCAAATGATTGAGGCATGGTTTCTTTAGCCATATTATACCTTATCTACCATTTGCATTATCCTTTGCTTGAAGCCCAGCTGAGCCGTAAAACCTATTCTTTTTGATAGCTCCACAAAAATATATCATAGCCAATGATTAGCCTGGCCCCATCCGGGAATTAGGAGGGGAATTGGTGAAAAATCTATATGTTGGAGTTGCTTTGAGTGGAGATGATATATGTATGGTTGTGCATTGCGAGAGGCATAGCCAAAATAAGGTAACCCTTCTTGCATAATAGAGATGACTTGTTACTAGGGGCCTAAGGAGGATAAAATTCACTTAGGAGTAAAAGTCTAGTAAGCATGGACCTAGGAAGGATAAAATTCACCTAGGGGCAAAAGTAAGCATAAAAGAAAAGAACAGAAAAGAAGTCATCATAATGAAAAAAAAATGCATGAGTTGTAGGGCTATTGAAATCGAAGAGCTTATTGATGTGTATTGGAGTTTATGTTATTGGACTAGTTTGCGAAGTATGGAAGTTTTGGTGTTGTTCTGGTTGGTTGTTGTTCCTTTTTCCCGGATTTTTAGCACCACAAGCCTAAATATTTCTCATGCCTTATGTTCCTACCAAAGCCCCATTACAACCCTATAAAAGTCCTCATGATGTTGTTTGCAAGTGATAACTTTCACGGTGTATAGAGCATTTTGGATTGAGTTGAGAGTTGGACTTTAAAGCCTAAACACTTGAGAGCTTGAGTGAAACACATTATCCCGGTGAGGTTGGATTAAATTTGCTTTTACTATTGGACCGCTCATATATTTGCTAGGATATTTGTTCTCTTATTAATGGCTCCTATTGTTTGATTTTGCTTTTCTAAAACTATAGCATGAAGATCTTATTTGTAGGATGATTAATTCTATATTTGTTTTTCATTGCTTGAGGACAAGAAAAAGCTTAAGTGTGAGGGAGTTTGATAGCATGCATTTAGTTAGGCATAATAGGTTGCATTTAGCTTAGTTAAGATGTATATCATGCATGATTTAAGTAGAATTTGCATATTTGCTCTCTACGTTGGTGGAGTCGGAATCTACACACTTTTATTGATTATTTCAGGTAATTGTGGATCCGAGGAGGAGTCATGGGTTGATATAGCATTAGATGAGAATGTCTAGTTGATCGAAGAAGCTTACATGAAGATCTCAAGAGGTCTTGAGAAGAAGAAGCGAACATAAACGAAGAACAAGTCTGTAGAAGTTGTCGCCAGACATGCTGAACTTGTTTTTCACTTTCTTGAGGCATCGGTTGTCCGATTGACTATTATGATCATGCGTTGGAAAGCTCTTTCAGAGAGCTACAACTTTCATGTTGACAACAAGAGCAAATTCGAGACTGATTTTCCGTCAAAGACCAATGCAGCGGCCGCAGCATATATGACGCAGCCGCCGCCAATGAGGATGCAGCGGGCCAGTGAAGATGTCCCGGCCGCTGCCGCGGCCGCAGCACGGGTTGCCAGCGCGATGCCGTTTTGTCTAAAAACCCTAGTTTTTATATTTTGTGTTTTGTGGCCGACTTGGATCTTTTATAAGGCCGAAATTATGTTATTTTAAAACTTCTTCTATTCTATTCCACGTTCTATCAGATAATTAGAGAGAGAGCGATGTTCGCCATGGGCGACTAAACTCTCTTCGTTCTACTTGCAACTTGAAGCTTTATTTGGATCGATTGTTTTGTTCTATCTTGCCTGATCAACTTGGTAGAATTAATTCAATTGCTAGGGTTTTGTAGATTCCTAATTGTGAACCTAAACCCAAGTAGCAAACTTATCCCTTTAAGGCTGATTGAACTAATTGGATAGGTAGGAAGTTGGATGTGTTGTTAAATCCCTCTTTAGGGACTGCAAATACCTTGGTTAATCTCTGAACTTAAAGCTATCAATTGGGTTAAATTCTTCTTTAGGGACTGTTCGATTGATAAGGGTTTCTAGGACTGATTGGACTAGTAACTATATTAGGTCGGGACAAGGGCATTCATAGGAAACCTAAAAGGACAAGAGTAAGTTACAATATCAATTTAACCAAATAAAGTGAATAGTTGTGGGTAGAGTGATCTTCTCTAAATTGTTTTGCATTATTTGTTTTTATTTTATTTTGTTTTCTTTTCAATCTCAATCAACCAAAACCTCCCTTTCTACTAATTGGTAAATACACATTGCTGAGAAATACTTGATTCTCTGTGGGATCGACCTCTTACTTACTTTCTATACTAGTTCTAGTTTGTAGGTTTGAGTTTTATTTTGGTACGGTTTATGCGACTAAAAATCGTCCATCCGTGTTAATTATGGTAGTGTGGTTGGAAATGTGACGTGATTATGCTGATTTCAGGGTCTCGAGAACGACATTTGTATGACTATAATTGAAAGATTCGACGTTCGTCTTCACAATTCTTTCAGAAGGGTGATTAAGTTTTTCCTCTTGGAAATCGATCATAAACGTTGACGCATTTAATTTTATAGTTTCGATTGTATTTTTTTGGCTTACTTGTTACGCTTTTTATCAGTTTTTTTTTTCTAACTTATTTGTTGGTATATATTGTTTCTAACCGTATATATATAATCTAGTACGTAGTATGTCGATACATAATACCAAATTAATCACTTTCGGTAGTTAAAAAACAAAACCATGGTAGTGTGGGCACCGTTGTATTAGACTGAGAGTACATAGTTAGTACTTGACGGCCACATCATTAATCTTATCCTCCATCTCCATCTCCATCTTTTGATCGATGCATCATCTCTAATTAATTAAGAAAAGTAGAAAACTAAAAAAACTGTCGGAAAATGGGGGTAGAGCTTAACCCATGGAAGAGGGCTTCTGGAATGGAACCATATATTAGTGGGATGGTAGTCCCTTTATTCCCATACATTTATTAGTCAATTTAAGAGGATGCAGTCACTGTACGTCAGGGTTGTTGGAATCATTCTTAGTTCTTACACTTACTCCATCATATCTCTTAGTTAATGGTCTCCTTCGTGTGTTTTTGACATTTATTTCTATTCTCCACCACCAATTTACAAGTTATATATTTATATTTATACTGTAATTTTCCATCTATGCAGAAAATTCTATTGTGCTTTGCTTTTGACGTACATTACACAAAATGGAAGGCATGGAAAAATTTTCCTAGATTTTTTTTGGGGGTTCTTTAAATTAAATGCATAAAGAATGTTAACATAATGGATTCCCTTTTGACTAGGTCACATTAATTATATGGTTAATTTTATTTTTCATGGTTTTTTTTACCTTTCTTATCGTCTCATAATTAAGATACATTTTGACTTGTAACAAGTATTTTTTTACTATGTATAGCATTATTTTGGTTTTGGGTAGGTGTGACTAATTTACTTAAAAGAGTTTTGATTGTTCAGAAATATATATTGCTAGGTTATCCGCGATAAGGCATGAGTAAGTGATATTAGAGATAAGCTGCATGTGTAAGTCAAGATTTTGTTGGTTTGGCCATGTGCAGAGATCAGATCCAAGTGCACTAGTGCATAGATGTGACAGTTTGAATATATATGTGTGTGTGTGTATGTGTGTATATATATGTATATGTATATATGTGTGGGACAGTTTGAATATATGTGTGTGTGTGTGTATGTGTGTGTGTGTGTGCCGCTATTAAAGAAGCAGATCTTGTCAAGCGCACTGGATCTATTGTGGATGTGTGTGTGTGTGTGTGTGTGTGTGTGTGTGTGTGTGTGTGTGTGTGTGTGTGTGTGTGTGTGTGTGTGTGTGTGTGTGTGTGTGTGTGTGTGTGTGTGTGTGTGTGTGTTTTGTCCAACGGAGTAGAGGAAGATCAAAGAAAAGTCGAAGGGATGTGTGTGTGTGTGTGTGTGTGTGTGTGTGTGTGTGTGTGTGTGTGTGTGTGTGTTGTCCAACGGTGTGTGTGTGTGTGTGTGTGTGTGTGTGTGTGTGTGTGTGTGTGTGTGTGTGTGTGTGTGTGTGTGTGTTGTCCAACGGAGTAGAGGAAGATCAAAGAAAAGTCGATGTTGTCCAACGGAGTAGAGGAAGATCAAAGAAAAGTCGAAGGGGTGTGTGTGTGTGTGTGTGTGTGTGTGTGTGTGTGTGTGTGTGTGTGTGTGTGTGTGTGTGTGTGTGTGTGTGTGTGTGTGTGTGTGTGTGTGTGTGTGTGTGTGTGTGTGTGTGTGTGTGTGTGTGTGTGTGTGTGTGTGTGTGTGTGTGTGTGTGTGTGTGTGTGTGTGTGTGTGTGTGTGTGTGTGTGTGTGTGTGTGTGTGTGTGTGTGTGTGTGTGTGTGTGTGTGTGTGTGTGTGTGTGTGTGTGTGTGTGTGTGTGTGTGTGTGTGTGTGTGTGTGTGTGTGTGTGTGTGTGTGTGTGTGTGTGTGTGTGTGTGTGTGTGTGTGTGTGTGTTGATAGAGTCCAACGGAGTAGAGGAAGATCAAAGAAAAGTCGAAGGGAGGTGATTAGACGAGATTTGACCATTCTAAATCTTAATACGAATATAGTTAGGGATAGGATGCAGTGGAGATGCAACATTGTGTGTATATTGATAGAGTCCAACGGAGTAGAGGAAGATCAAAGAAAAGTCGAAGGGAGGTGATTAGACGAGATTTGACCCTTCTAAATCTTAATACGAATATAGTTAGGGATAGGATGCAGTGGAGATGCAACATTGTGTGTATATTGATAGAGTCCAACGGAGTAGAGGAAGATCAAAGAAAAGTCGAAGGGAGGTGATTAGACGAGATTTGACCCTTCTAAATCTTAATACGAATATAGTTAGGGATAGGATGCAGTGGAGGTGCAACATTCATGTTAGAGGGGGTTAGACTGTACGTGCCTCGGAAAATTGGCATAGATTTTATCCTTCCTCCACTTCGTTCTTAATTACACCATGTCTTTTACTAATCTGCTTTACTATATCATTTGTTATACTTGTCTCTCGGGTCCGTTATGTGTTTATGTCTATGCTTGGGTCATTCAGAAAACACTCTTTCGGCTAGTCAGGGAAAGAGTGAGTATAACTTGACCTCCTAAACCCTGCCTAGGCGGGATAAACGGAAAATATTGTTGTAATTATACCACTCATGTGCCAAGAGTAGGGCTGGAAATAACTCGCGGGTACCCGCTCCACCCTCTTTATCCGCATTAATTTTGCAGGTGAAAACCCGTAAAAAAGTGGATGACGAGTGGAGCAGGTATGGATGAAGCGAGTGATGGATGGATTATGGGTGAAGATTTTTCACCCATAACCCGCCCCTCACACCCGCATAAAACCCTAAACTTTAATTAGAATGGATATGGTCTCGTCTTGCTCTTCCACGTTATAGCAAGGGATATACTGGATTAGTATATGATTAGTATAGAGATATTTTAAATTTCAATTAGTTCGTGATTTCAGTGTTTTGCCGACCAAAAATATAAATACATAAACTCATCCTCTTTGTAATTTTGAGTTAGAATTGGACTACTAGTTATTTGTATTGATTTGGTTTTTTCTTTTGTTTCACCCATTGAGTACCCACTCAACCCGCATCACCCACGTGGGGTGAATACGGGTTAAAAGGTTTGCGGGTGATGGAGTGGCTTCATCCACCCATAACCCGTTCCATTTCCACTCCTAGCCAATAGGTACGGTAAGAAGTAAATCTTGGAAGATAAAAATAAGGCCCATTTATGTTGGAAGAAAAAAAAGTCTTTTGCCTTTTTTGGCTGCTAGACAATTGCTACGGCTAAGAGCTACTATGGGTATGGTTATAATGTGTATGGAGAGAAGCTTCTTATTAAGGAGAAAGACCTACTTTCTAGGTTAGTTATCGACCCAAAACATAAGTTTAATTAAATTCAACTCTAAAA
Source organism: Persicaria maculosa (assembly GCA_963922045.1). NCBI lineage: Eukaryota > Viridiplantae > Streptophyta > Magnoliopsida > Caryophyllales > Polygonaceae > Persicaria > Persicaria maculosa. The sequence continues at coordinate 69,741,433 of OY998254.1, forward strand.
TCAGTTGACGATAAATAGAATATATATTTAAGAAATATTAAGTATACTCGAAATCTTCTCACTTTCATTTTCGATATGGGATTTCACATGTGATCCCATAATACATAGCTAACTTAAAAGATCAATGTTTTGTAACGGAATTCACTCCTTTTTTAAAAAAAAAAATCAATAAAGAAATTTGATTATCTAGACTCGTCCTAGAAAGAAAAATACATTAAGGAAATGATATAAAAGAAATGTACAAATCATAAGTCAGCAGTATCAAAGTCCGACTCGTATCGATGACTGAGAGTCGTGTGCACGGGCGCACATGCGCTAGTAGCCTAGCACACACCATTCTAAAACCAATTGACAATAGAAGGAGTAGCTCACCGACTCATTTACTAGGTCTTGATATGTTCAACTTTTCGATGTGGGACACTTTTTGGTCTCATTCACATCTTAACACGCTCCCGCAAGTCCAACTAGGAATGACTCATCTAGTTGAAACTTGGACAACTGGTAACCCAGACCAGGATTGACACGGGCCATTAAGCTAACCGCTCTGATATATACCATATCAAAATCCGACTCACATAATAGGGCTTGATATGTACAACTTTCCGATGTGGGACACTTTTTGGTCTCATTCACATCTTAACAAGCAGAACAAATGAATCGACCGATCAAAAGCGCACACAGAAAACTCTAACACCCTGTTTGGATGGTGGGATTTAATGGGATTTTAAGGAAGGGAATTGAAGGAAAAATAAATCATGTGTTTGGATGAACAATTTAAAGGAAGAGAAGAGATCTCAAAATTGAGTAATTGCTCAATTTAATGGGATTTCACAACCCACCAAAATTATGGAATTTAGTGAGAAAGTGAAATTCCTCCCCTTCCTTTCACCCCTTTCATCCCCTTTAATTTCTCACCCCTTCCTTTCCCTAAAAATCCCATAAGCCAAACAGAGTTTAAATCACTGGCAGACATATCAGATGAGGGACTTTAGTACCTTATTTGACGTTCATTGGGAAAAAGAAAGAATGAAAAAAAAAAGTGGATAAAACACATCAAAGAGAATAAACAGGAGCGGTAAAGTGAACGAAAGAGATCGATGATGGAGTGGAATCACCAACCGAACCGAACCACGGTGGTAACTAAAAGCCCAAATTCACCTTTTCAGCTTTTTTACAAAGGATTAACCGATCACGCGCCAGCACGCGCCGTTGCCCCCACCACATGACCTCAACTCGTCGGAAGGGCCCCACGGCCCAGAAGATGGAGCTTCAAAAGTCAAACAGTCAAACTTCGAAGCAAGCTTATACACGTTTACAAGTCATTCCACCACTACTACCAAGTAGCCATTTTTTCTTCATTTTATTTATTTATTTATTTATGAGCGAATCAAGTGTTTTTTTTTTCTTTTATTAATAGTGATGAAGTCTTAAACTCCGACTACTTTGAATATTTTAATGTTATTTTAAACACTTGAATTTTGTTGTATTGGATGAATACTCTTTGTGACGGGGCATCCTTTGACAGTATACACGCATTTGTCAAGCAGTAAACTATGACGATCGTGTTTAACGGATTTAATTTCATTCATCTTAATCTTAACCAATTCCTTCTATTTTTTTTTTTTTATAATAAATTCTTGCTATTTATAGAAGAAAATGTGGGGTTTGAATATTATTTGCGAAAAGTAATTTATTAATAATATATATTGATCAATTTTGTGCTTTAGTGATCCACAAGAGTGAACTGTTCTTTAATATGTTCTGCAGCTTTCAGTTAGTTTGTCATCGAGATAAAAAAATAAGGTTTAAATGGTTACAAATGCTATATTGAGGCAGATTGAAATGCTACTCGTTTGTTTGTTGGGATAAGAAAAAAATAATTATTAAGTATTACACATTGGGTGGTAAAGTAACACAAAATATAAGAAGGAAAAGTCATACACGATAGTTTAAAGTGTTATGTTAAAAGAGTGATCTCAACCTTATAATATCAAAAATAAAATAAAAACTCGATACGACTTTCGTTTTCAAACTGACCGGATTTTCTTCCAATTTCACATTGTCTACCTCGAATATAAGAGAGAGATGAGAATGGATAAGATATGGAACTTGTGTTTGGGCTAACTAATATGAATAGAGAGTGAGTTTCGGCGACCTAAAAACTTGGGACTGGACCACGTACAATTTCGAACCACATATGTGAGCCGAGGGAGTTTGTTGTGCAAGTGGGACCAAACTCATGGATACATGTTAATAATCAATGACCCTACATATATCTCCATATTTAAAGCCCACTTAATTATTAAAAAAACATCAAAAATAATATAAACTATTAATTATAAATCAATATTAATATAAATTTTGAAAACTTATTAAAGTATATACTATAAAAACTATTTCACATTAAACTATTAAACCTTTTAATGCGGGTTAAAATTGCATTAAAATTTTCATTTAATTTTTCAATGTGCATGACAATTGAATGTTAAATTTTTTTAATGATGTGACACTATATTATTAAATGCACAAATATAGTATTTGCAAATAAAAACTAACTTTCAGTACAAATTGGATTTAGAGTTAATCTACTCATCTAATTGCACTATAAAAAAACCCATTGAATTCGGGTAGAGCCGGCTCACCTGAATTTTTTCCGAATTAAAAAAAAAACATTGAACACTTAATAATTAATATGGTGTATCATCATTAAACATTTTAACTTTCAGTTGCTAAGAGCAACCCCAACAGCTTTTGTATAGTAGAGAAAATGTGATATTTTAGAGAAAAAGAAGATGTTTTCACCCCAACAGCTTTTGCAAATGGTTTTGTAAAATAGAGAAACATTAGGATAGAGAAGAAAAATCTCTAAATTTAGAGGAAGAAGTGAAATTTGTAAAATTAAATGCTTTGCTCTTCCCCATGAAATTGTTAATAGATTTGTGGTTGAGATTGTAAGATTTTGAATTAAAGTAAATATTTTATGTCCTATTTCTATTTCCTTTTAATTCAAGTAAAATTTTATTAAATAATATGCTATAAATATAGAATATAATTAATGTAAAACTTGTAAAATAGAAAAGCTGTTGGGGTTGGGGTATAAAAAATTTAGAGATTTTGAAATTTTTTCCTACAAAATAGAGATTTTATAGAGAAGCTGTTGGGCTTGCTCTAAGTCGAAAATTTGGCCAAAAAATTAACTTAAAATTTTCTTGTATTGAAATTGGTTTAATATGGAATAATTTGTATACCTTTTAGGGATTTTTAAAATTTATGTTAATATTGATTTATGACTGATAATTTGTATATAAAATATTAATTTTTTCATAAACTTTAATAAGTATGAAATTGTTTAAAAAAAATGATATCTTTATAAAAAATTATGTTTAAATATATAATGAATGATATGTTTTTTGTTGAAGAAGAAATTATGAATTATTATGTATTGTTTATTCACAAAAACTCTACATGATACTATCTACTAACAATAAGAGAGTTTCTACATGGATGCTATGAAGGAATAATACAGCAACACCATTCCGTCCACTTCAGTAATGTAATTAAATTTTAAATGTGAAGTTAAATGAGCAATGGAACTATGTTGAATCCCTTAATAAAGCATGAGTTCGAGTTTTAATTAAACAGAACTAACTCAATGTCTCGATGCAATTATAAAATACTACTATATCTGTAGATAATCTTCTAACATGTAATAATTAGCAATGGAACTATGGTCTTATAGTTAATTAACAAAAATGAAGACCCATTTAAATAAACAAATAAAAAGAAGTTAGGAAAACACGTCCGGCTTCCGTATTGCGGCCACTTTGATCGATCACATGACCTTCCGTTACTCTTTTTTCCTTTTCTTTTTTTATTTTATTTATCTCCCCCACAATTCCATCTATAAATTCCGCCCCCTCCTCCGATCCCACATCCCCTTCCAATTCACTCCTCCCTCTCTCTCTCATTCAAGAATCAAACTCGTCGTTTCACACCCGATCAAGAACAAAACTCACCGTTCCGAACTTCCGATACAAGGTCCTCCGATCTGATACGTACCGGCCAAGATATGGAAGCAGCAGCAGCCATGAACGGAAGCTTGTTACAGAGGACAGGCAGCGGCAGCAGCAGCTCCGACGACGAGATGACCGGTGCTGACCTGCGTAGGGGACCATGGACCCTCGATGAGGACCTCGCCCTCATCAATTACATCGCCCTCCACGGCGAGGGCCGCTGGAACTCCCTCGCCCGCTCCGCCGGCCTCAAGCGCACCGGCAAGAGCTGCCGCCTCCGCTGGCTCAACTACCTCCGCCCCGACGTCCGTCGCGGTAACATCACCCTCGAGGAGCAGCTCCTCATCCTCGAGCTCCATTCCCGCTGGGGCAACAGGTTTGTTCATTCCTTCCATCATTGGATAATTCCAAGTAGATGTATTACTCCACTCAATGCTAATTGATTTTTATTAAAATCAGATGGTCGAAAATAGCACAGTTTCTCCCCGGAAGGACCGACAACGAGATCAAGAACTACTGGAGAACTCGAGTCCAGAAGCACGCGAAGCAGCTCAAATGCGACGTCAACAGCCAGAAATTCAAGGACGCGATGCGCTACCTCTGGATGCCACGACTCGTCGAGCGCATCCAGGCGGCCTCCACCACCGGCCCCGCCACCGCCTCACCTACAGCCTCCTCCTCCGGCCCTGCCGCGGCAGCAGCCTACAACGCGCACCAGCTCCACAACGATATGTTCCAATCCACTCCGATCCTTGAAAGCCTCAATTTCACCTCCGACGACAGCTCGATCAACACATCGTCATCCGACTCCGCCGGCGCGGCGCACGTGTCGCAGGCGTCGGAGTTCGCCGTGTGCAACAACTACGCAGCCTACCAAGGCGAGATCGGCAACGGAAGCTGGAGCCAGCAGGTAGGGGGAGATTACGTGGCGGATACGTTGACCAGCCCCTGCGGCAACTACTTTGACCAGGGGTGGTCAGCGGCGGTGGAGCAAGGGAGCCAGTGGTACGGTGGCGGTGCGGAGGACACATCGGACTTTTCTTGGAATGTGGAGGACATGTTCGTCTTTCAACAACAATTCGACAACAGCAGCAGTTTTAAATTTTAATAAATAAATAAATAAGTCACGGAATTTACAGGGGGGGTCAATTATTTATTCAATTGGACGCACACTTACTGATATATAATCATATCATATATGGAAAGATTGAAGATAGCTGATTAAAAAAGAAAACGCTTAGGATACGAAGGGGTAAATTCGAAAGAGGGTGAGGGGCAAATGTGGAAAACACAATTTGCCTTGTTTGGGATAGTGTTTCTAACCCTCTTTTGTTTTTACCACTCTTAGCTTGTTTGGTTTGTTTAAACTTGGGTGGGTAAATCTTTACATTCTTGATTGGTGCATGTCTGTAATTTTGGAAGGTGTTGATTAATTTGATCTCATTCTTTCAAACTACATCAACTTACTTTTTATTTTATTTCGTATCAATTATTTAATTAACACTAATTCATCTATATATATATATATAGAACGTGTTTTTGAATTATATATTACATATAATAGCATATATAAGCAGCTTAATTTTTCAATACTATTTTAAGATATGCAATATTTTGTTTATGTACATGATAGCAACATGAAAAATTGGAGGGGAACCGGCCACTTGATCGAATTAATGTCTTATTATATATGTAGATATGGATATGATTAAAGATATGCAATTATTTGTGAATGAACATTTTATCCCTATATTAACTTTACTGAAAATGCAAAGTGAACTCCACAGTACACACCTGCTTGTAAACTAGTTTAAATATAAAAAAAATACATCTAATTGTTTCCTTGATCATAATTATTATAAATGTAAAACATGTGAAAACCAAAACTATAATTAAATTTTTGGTTTTGAAAAGACATAAATTAAATAAATTAAGGGTTTATCTATCTCTATACCCTAATGAGCATGAGATACTTTAAAAACTAATTTGGAATAAGACTAACAGATTAATAAATGTAATGGAAAACCTCAAAAGCTGAAAGCATACTGTCCTAATAAGCTTTCTCAGGACAAACACACTTTCAAAGAGTTAGCCTTAATTGCTTAGATAGACCTTCAAACTATTAGTTCCGATCGGAAATAAACAATGTTTGGCTCTTTATGCACGTAGTTTTAGGAGTTAAAAACTATATAAAATCTTTTTTTTATATGATCTTATATATATAATACATTGGACAGACTAATCGACTTTTAAGTTAAGTCCTTCATTCTAAGGAGATAAAAAAAAAATTTGGAATAAGTGCACGTACCTTATGTATGAAGGCCGTCTTAAAAGGACACTAGAATTAATATATATATATATATATATATTAAAAATTACAGTATATAGATAAGCAGGAGATTGGGGAATGTATTCATACAATAAAACCAAAAGATGTAAGATGAGTGTAGATCCAATTGCTTCATGATCGTACTTGCATCCTATATGGTTTCCTTGTCGCATCCCACGGTTTTTGACCGACTGCATAGTATTATTTAGATCATATCACTTTTTTTAAAAAAAAAAAATCGATCATATCACATTCTATCCTACGATTATATACAAGTCAATAAAAGTATATATATACGTATGCAAATTTTTTTTAAAAAAATATCCATGCATACTGATTTGGGTTAAAAAGGGTGTATAATTCAATTTTAAAAAGGGGCATTTTTGGAAAATGTTAATATTTTTTGCCCTAATTTGCATTCCGTCCATCATCTTGATTTAATTGGCAAAATATACATCTCCTTTGCCCCAGTGTGTGCCCTTGTACCCCCATTGTGCCCCCCTCAAATGTCCAGTTTTTTGTTTTTGTTTTTTTTTTCGACCGTCGGCACTTTAATTTTTGTGTTAGCACTTTAATTTTTGTGTTAGCACTTTTTTTTTTTGCGTGCCAACACTTTTTTTCATGTCAACACTTTTTGTTGTGCAGATATAACTTGATATTGTGCACATATTGTTATGTTGTGCAAATATAACTTTATGTTGTGCGAATATAATATTTATATTATACTCCCTCCGTCCTAAAATAGATGGATTTTACTTTTTTTGGAACGTTTTTTTAAGAGCTAAAAACTATATAAAATATATTGATTAATAGAATATCTTATCTTGAACATATATTGTTATATTATATTGAACTAGAGGTGGCAATCGGACTGTTTGGGTCGGTTTCGGGTATACCCTTTTGGTTTCGATCATATGTTAGGTCGGATCATATGTCGGGTATATTGTATGTTCGGATCGGGTCGAGTATGTTCGGGTCAAATGAATTTCGGATCGGTCGGATTCAGGTTGGGTCAAGTCATGCCACATTAAGTTTTATTATAAAATGATGATTATTTTTTGTTTATATTAGTTATTGACTCTTAAACTTCATTTATTTAGTATGTTAGATATCATTATATGTAATTCACGTTATTTGGGTATTTTAAAATAAGAAAATTAACGTAATTATAAAGATGAGTCGGGTCTTGTTCGGATCGGGTTCGGATTTGTCTATGTTCGTGCTCATTCGAGTATCGAAATAAAATGGGTCATGCCGGTTTGGCATGGGTTGTGCATGACATACATTTTCGTCTGTCGGATCTGCGTTCGGGTGGGTCGGGTCGGGTTTCCCCAATTCACTGGTCTTCAACCAATACCAACAACTCCAAGATCAAAAATCTAAACCCCAAAATCAAAGTGAACCAGTGAAGGGAAAACGGAAACCAACAATGTCCTCCCAGTTGTTGAAGCAACAATTGAGGATCAACCTCTATTGGTGAACACTCAAAGACACCAAACTGAATCTCACACACTGAACACAGAGAAACCGAGAGTGAGCAAGTTGAACACAAGAAAACTTCCACAACTTGCACACCTAATTCATTGCTGAAAACCAACATCATAAACATACTTACAAGGCTTGATAACTGCCTTTACATCAACACACCACCACCCCACTAACATGTTCAACCAACCTTACAAATAAACTGATTTAAACTGCCTAATCTGTACTTCTACTACAGTTCAGAGACTCTACTCGAAGTCGAGTTAACCAACAGAAAACTTAACTAACATTTAAACAAAGACTAAAACCTTAAATGTGAATTACATTTCAACACCAGTCCCACCGCCAATCTATATAAACTCTTAATTTAGAAGAGTTTATGATGATGTGTCAAGCTTAGAGGAATTTTAGGAGTCTCGACCATTTATTATTTTTGCTATTTTTCTTTGATTTTCTTTAATTCTATTTTTTTTCTTCTTTTTCCTTTAATTCTCTTTTTTCTTTAATTTTACTAACTATCTATATAAACTCTTAATTTAGAAGAGTTTATGATGATGTGGCAAGCTTAGAGGAATTTTAGGAGTCTCGACCAATCATTATTTTTGCAATTTTTCTTTGATTTTCTTTAATTCTAATTTTTTTTCTTCTTTTTCCTTTAATTCTCTTTTTTCTTTAATTTTACTAACTATTGGGTTTAATTCAAAACATTGATCTTAGCCTAAATTATAATGTTAGTAGTTTTTTTTCTCTAAAAAAACAATCTATATCTATATAAACTCTTAATTTCGAAGAGTTGATGTGTCAAGCTTAGAGGAATTTTAGGAGTCTCGACCAATCATTATTTTTGCCATTTTTCTTTGATTTTCTTTAATTCTAGTTGACAAAGAAAATGCCATGAAAAGTTTGTCCTCCTTCTGACTGCTCTCTGAGTAGTTTGCATTTTTCTGCTCATGCTCTTGCTTCTCCCAGCAATATGCTTCCTTATGCCCATACTTTTTACAGTAGTAGCATTGAATACCGATCCTCTGAGATCTTGATCCATTTCCTTGATTTCTTCCTGAATCTTTCCACTGCTCTCTATTCTGATCACTTCCATTTCCCCCTGATCCACCTTGTGAACCTCTACCATTTCCTCTACCTCCACGACCTCTGAAGTTACCTCTGTAACCTCCTCTTCCTCTGTGGCCACCTCTCTGACCATCTCTGCTTGATGATCCCTCATTCTTGCTCTTGTCTTCCTTCACTTGGAAGACTTTCTCTTCCTTAACCTCACTAGTTCTGCTCATCCTTTCTTCATGAGATTGCAATGAACTAGTTAACTCTTCAAACCTATACATTAATAGGTCTTTTGATTCTTCTATAGCTGCCACCACATGATCGAACTTCTTGGGTAGACTCCTCAACACCTTACTCACTAGAGTCTCAGTGCTCATCTGCTCACCATATGCTTTCATATGATTAACAATTCCTGAAACTCTTTAGAGGTAAACCTGCACAGACTCTTTGTCTTGCATTGCCAAGGTCTCAAATTCTCTTCTTAGTGACTGCAACTTCACTGTAATCACCTTCCTATCTCCCAAGTACTCCTGCTTCAATGTTTCCAAAGCATCATGTGATGTTGTTGATGCAGCTATCTTCGGAAATATTTCATCATCCAAAGCACTTTGTATCATGAACAAAGCCTTTGAATCTTTCTTCCTTTTCTCTCTCAGTGGTTGATCAGGCTCTCCTACAACATTGTCTTCAAAGCCTTGATCAACTAGATTCCACACCTCTTGAGACTTGAAGAGCGTTGTCATCTTCAAGCTCCAGAAATGATAGTTGATCCCCTTAAAGATCGGGGATTGCCATTCCCTCCATTTCCAGAATTTTGCATTTTCTGGACAGTTTTCACTCATTGTGTTTCCCGTGTGTTTAATCTCACAAACACTCAATCCCAGAACTGAAACCCGAATGCAAACCTTTGTTTGCTCTGATACCAAATGTTGAAGCAACAATTGAGGATCAACCTTTGTTGGTGAACACTCAAAGATACCAAACTGAATCTCACACACAGAACACAGAGAAACCGAGAGAGAGCAAGTTGAACACAAGAAAACTTCCACAACTTGCACACCTAATTCATTTAATGTTGAAAACCAACATCATAAACATACTTACAAGGCTTGATAACTGCCTTTACATCAACACACCACTACCCCACTAACATGTTCAACCAACCTTACAAATAAACTGATTTAAACTGCCTAATCTGTACTCGACTTCTACTACAGTTCAGAGACTCTACTCGAAGTCGAGTTAACCAACAGAAAACTTAACTAACATTTAAACAAAGACTAAAACCTTAAATGTGAATTACATTTCAACACCAGTCCCACCGCCAATAGCTACTTAAACTCAAACTGATCATCTCTCACCTCAAAATTTAAAAATGACCAAGTTTACAAATTATAACAATGCAATCGCTAATTTAAATCATCAAAGAGATAATTCAATTTAACAGCTAAAAGATGATTTTTGGTACGGTCAAAACAGCATTCAAAATGATTTTATGTATCATTAATTAAATGCATGTCTAACTTAATTATTTTTATCTTGATAATTTTCTCACTCCATTAACAAAGATGCATTTACTTCTTTGAATGAATGAGGTGCATGACTCTTTTACAAGTTTGTGAAACGTACAACAAGTAAAAGGAATTAATGCTAATTAAAAGATACTTAATTACTTTGGGAGTTAGGTAAATTTAATTATTAACTTCAGCTCTTCAATCTCCCTTTGACCCCAATTTCAAAACATATTATGGGGGAATGAAGTTATTAAAATTATAAACAAATTAATACTTACATTCATTTTGACCCTATAAGAAGGATCTCTTCCTCTATCCTTTTAAATTATCATCACTCCTTTTAATTCTTGAATATATAAGGAACAAGAAACAGAAAGAGATAATGGAGGATGATGGTTTAGGCCTGAGTTTGGGCATCAAATCCTACGAAAAAAGGTCTCGACAAACACCACCACCATTATCACTGCTACCACCAGTTCCATCGAATCACGGTAAAAACTCCATTTTCTACAAGGTTGATCATTTCCACAAATCACCACCACAAGGTATTAATCGATCGATCAATTCAGATCTTGATGTATCTACTTCTTGTATGTTCTTGATTATGTTGTTTTTGTATGTTTCAATACGTTTTCACCATTTTGTTGTACTGTTTTACTGTTCCATCAAATATTTCATTTCTAATTATGAATTCGCTCTCATTATAGAAATTAAAAATTCTAAGGAGCCTATATAGGTAATATATCATTTTTGTTAATTACCGTTTCTTTTATTTTTCCTTGATTTAATATATATCCATACATGTCATACATAAGTCAATCGGTATTGTAATAATCATATATGCAAGTATATGTTTTTCACTGCATTTTTGTAACGTTTAGCACCCTACACGACGACGCTGAATCTAGGATGGATCGGTGCCAAACCAAAGCCGAGGCACAACCACAAAGGGCTAGACCGAGAAATTTCGATCAGTGATGGAGAAGCCGATGCTAGCCATGCTGATCAACGAGGCGACGTTGGGGTGGAAGTGGCAGCTGGTGGCGGAGAAGGCGGACCGGAGAAAAAGAAGCTGAGGTTGTCAAAGGAGCAATCCTCCTTGCTTGAACAGACGTTCATGGAGCACTCCACTCTAAATAATGTGAGTCAATCCTCAATTTAATACTATTTATTATCCCTATATATGTGTGTGTATATCTATATATGTATATACATAACATCCAAATTAGTAAATTCATAATTAAAACTAAAATGAATGGGAATTTTGAAATTATGAAACTTGTAGATATGTCATTGCCCAAATTGATTGTTATTTATTTTATTTTTTTATTTGGACTTTTTACATATTAATTGTTACTTTGTGTTTTGAATTTCAGAAGCAGAAGTTGTATTTGGCGAAGGAGTTGAAATTGATGCCTAGACAAGTTGAAGTGTGGTTTCAAAACAGAAGGGCAAGGTTTGGCCTAAGATTGTATTTCTTTATATTATTTATTATTAATATTACTTAATGCATCTCTATTTAAGCATATATGATTTACACTTTTTTAAAATAATAAAAATTATATAAAATATCAATCCATTAGGAGTAAGTATAAAATTATAAAAAATTAATATTTTATACAATTTTATCATCATAAAAAGTGTACCACAGATAGTAAATTACAATTATTAAAGGAAAATGAGGGAGGTTTCAATAACGCAAGTGTTGACGCTTGAAATGAAATATTGTCAGAACAAAGTCGAAGCAAACAGAAGTGAGCTGCGAATTCCTAAGGGAGTACTGCAAGAGGCTTTCCGAGGAAAACAAGAGACTACACAAGGAGCTCAAACAGCTGACACCGCCCTCCGACCTCATCCTCTGCCATGCTTGTAATCGCGGCTCTGCCACCCCCACCCCCTCTTTAGCCGTGGATGGTGGCAAGCCTTGCCACACCCTTGACACTCCTATCTACCCTGTTGATCAACTAAATGTATCCAATTTCTTCTTTAAGAAGGCCTCCTTGCTCAAGCTATAGAGGCCAACTTTTACAGATACTAGCTAGTTGCATTAGAAAGCCGAGTTCTAAGAGTTGGTTGCAATCAGTAAACTTTTATTTCAGTTCTTGTTCTTTAATTATTGTTATGCTTGATAATATAATTTTATTGGTATACTTTAGTCTAAGAGTTGTTGCAATCCTTAAACTTTTATTTCTATTCTTGTTCTTTACTGATATACTTGATGATACATTTACTTTTATTGGTCTACTTTAGTTTAAGGAGAAACTGACGCGTAGGCAGAAAGTCTTCTAAACTTAGAATATATCATCTTCTGTGTGTGCGCGCGCGCCCGGGGGGGGGGGGGGTTGTGCAAGATTTTGGCGCTGGTCATCTAATTGGTTCCTTTGCTTGAACAAGTGCCAAGGAGCTTGAAACCTTATGGTATATTGTCTTATCCAATTATTTCTCTTGAAGATATTTAAATTTCTGTGAATACATGAAAATTTCAGCATCATTCCTTTATATGTTATTGTAAAGTTTATATGCTTATTGAAATTTAATAAAAAATTTAGGATTATTAGTGATTCAAATATTCTCTGCTGATCGGGTGGGTCAACCATCTTGATCCTGCAATAAAGAGAGTTGCATGGAATGTGCAGGAAGAATCAGTTCTTACTCACTGATGTGCGCCTAATTTTCCATATTTTGCATTAATATTTATATCGATTTCTGTACATATTTTATATTTCGGGGTTAGAATAATGCAGGAATTGTGTAGTTTATGCTTATTTGCCAATTATGGAGATCTACACTAGATCTTGTTTAATTTCGCAGAAATCAAGACATTCGACCAAGCACAAGGAGGTCGATATCGAGTACATGCATTTCCATAAATCCTAAATCGACCAGCAAAAGAAGGCACTCACTCGACTTGAAATGAAGCAGTCGATATCGAGTGAAGTTTACTCGAATACACCCTGGAGCCCGGGATCAAGAGAAGGCAGAACCGGAGCCGAAGAGCAGTCGATATCGACCACTTTGGTCGATATCGAGTAGATCCACAGACGTAGTCCAAGCCGATTTCGGGTAGGAATCTGAGTTGTCAATTTTACACACCAAGGCACGAGATTTTATCAACACTCGGAAGACTTTATCAAATTTAGTAATTCCCTAATTTACCTAGAGGGAATTTTATTTGTTTTATTTTATTTAATTATCAAACATTTATCTTAGGATTTTAGATAGATAAATTTAGATAGAGATAGAATTGCCCTTTCCTTGGATAGCAAGGAGTGGAGCCTATAAATAAAGCCATAGGGAGGCTGGTTTTTATGGATTCCACAACACAATTCTTCAACACACAACTAGTTAGGCAATAGAGAGAGAGGTTGTGGTCGAGTTCAAAGAGAGATTGGAGAGTTCGGTTGTAATCTTTCGACGTTTATTTCAATTCAAGAAAGTTTCTTTTCATGTCAAAGATGATGTCTTTCGTTATGAGGCGCGATTAGTTCCCCTACTTCTAGGGTCGGGGTGAGCCTGACTATAGTCATACAAATTGTCAAAGGTATGATCTTTTCAAGCGATTTCATCTTCTATCCCTATTTGTATAGTTCTTCTACGATAGTAGCAAGTAAATCCTTATTTGTATTATTGAAGCGAAAGTGATATTAATATAAATTTGGATTAATTATGTGAAAAGGGTAGTAATAATTAGGGTTTATTGTTGTGGAGGGAAATCAAGTGTGCAAATATATATAAAACTATATGAAAGCAAACCAACTCCATGTCCAAGAAAATAAAATACAAGAAACCCTCCCATTGTAGTGGAAGGGAATTAGGATCGAATTCATGAGGAAGCGTGTCAGCGCTCGCCTTTCAAGTTGTAAATCGCCCTCAAAATCGACCAGAAGAGCACTCGATGTCGAGTAAAAGTACTCGATATCGACCACGCTGTCGACTTCCCTGCAAATCTGCACAACAGAAGACGAAACAAGCCGATGTCAATTAGATGGGTTATCGGCGTCAACTAACAGTACTCGATATCGACTACACAGTGGTCGATCTCGAGTGTCAGTGCAGAAAAATTCGTAACTTGCAATGCAATAAAAGTCAGAAGTAAAACACGAAATTGGTGAATGTAATTCAATAAACATAAAGCTCCTAGAATCGAGGTTTCAACGCCACAACGATAACCATATAAGAACAATGCTAAAGGTATAAAAGATCATGCTTTTTCATCAAATAACTTTCGTCATTAACAAATAGGAAAATAGAGGTTTTCGCATAAACCATAATTGTTACCAACCCTTTGCACATCATTAATCCAAGTTTGCATTAAGATCACTTTCGCTTCAATAACACAAATAAGGATCACCTTCGACTGTCGCAAAAGAATCATGCTCATAGGGATAGAAGATGAAATCGCATTAAAGACTGTACTTTTATCGCATTACCTCACATGGCTACCGTCTGGCTCATCCCGACCCTAGAAGTTGGGTGATTGCTCGCTCTTCATCATCAAAACACAAATCAATAATATAAAGGAAATAACTTGCATTAAATCAAAACAAAGCTTACAACCGATCAAAGTCAAAACGTCTCTCGACAATCTCCACCTCCTACTCGGTCAAAGCTCCAAAACTCTCTCTACTCGCTATCTATGGTGTGTATATATTGGAATGTATAAAAACAAGCCCCTAGGGCTTTATTTATAGTGTTCAATCCTAGCTATTCTAGGAAGGAACAATTCTATCTATATCTATATCTATCTATCTCTTTTCCTGAGATATAACTTTGATAAATAGCTCAAATAAAACAATTGAATTCCCTAAGGTAAATAAGGGAAATATCTAATGTGGATAAATTATTCTTCAAGTTGATAGATCTTCGTGCCTTGTATGGTAAGTAATCTCCTATCCAAATCTTCACTCGACTTCGACTCGGATTGATCACTAGAAGTACTCGATATCGAGTAGAATTCATCGTCTCGAGTCGTCATATGCTCAGCTCGTGATTGATCTCGTCCTCTGGAGTGATTTTCGACCAAAAAGTACTCGACATCGACCAAAGTGGTCGACGTCGACTGTCAGCTTTCAGCAATTCTTCTCCGTCTTGAAACGCACTTTCCTGAGTCTTCGTTCACCCGATTGACGCATATGAATATGCGTTGGAAAGCTCTTTTCGAGGGATACAACTCTTATGAAGACATCAGAACTTGATTCAAAATGATGAATGGAGAAGAGTGGCATTTTCCTCAGTTGCACCATCATGTGCTCTTCCTTAGCTTCTCCAATGTATTCATAACTTTCCTTTAGGCTCCAAAGTGCGTCCGATTTCTGCGAAATTAAATAGAAACTTGTGTAGACCTCTGTATTTTGCAAATAAACATAAACTACACAAATTATGTCCTATTCTAACCCAATGATATGAAATGCATGAAGAAATCAATATAAAAGTTAATGCAAAGCATGGTAAATTCAGCGCTCATCATTTATGTGAGAGCCTCTATTCACCTATTTGTTAATAATGAAAGTTATTTGATGAAAAAGTTTATTCCTTTCATGAATTTGGCATATGCTTACATGGTTATCGTTGAGGTAAATACCCCGATTTTGGAAGTTCTTTAGTTTATTGATTTATATCACAACCTGCGATTATTTCTGTTCATCCTTCTTGTTCATCCTAGCATTCTTCGGACGTTCTTTTCCGACAAATTGGTTACCTTTCGTATTTCTGCAGAGCACTCAATTTTGACTTATTATAATCGATATCGACCCCCACTGACTCGATATCGAGTGACCCCTACACGATATCGACCTTGTTTTTTTTTTCAGGAATTTGCCCGACGTTGACCGATTTACTCGATTTCGACTGACCTAGTCGATATCGAGTGAAGCCCCTGAGTCGATTTCGATCTGACATGATTACTTGGCTGCCTAGGATCCACTGACACGCTTCCTCGTGGAGCTTTTCTTTAAAATTCAAAGTGGATGCTCCCGCGCGAATTTCAGCAATCACTTGTGACCCTTTCCACTATAACGGGAGGAAGTCTTGTAATTTATTTGCTAAGACCGGGAACCGATTTGAATTATATTTACAAATTTTAGACGTGATTTTCTCCTACATCACTCATTGCCAGAAAGTTTATAGCAACAAGTGGGCAAATATAGCTAAGTTTCTCCCAAGAAGGTATGTTTGTTGTTTCCACTTGCTAGACATCTCTTAACAATTGTTTTTGGTGAACTTTCTGTCTTTTCTCATCATTTAATTTTGCATGTTATGAATGTAGGACTGACAATGCAATAAAAAAAATCACTGGAACTGCTCATTGAAGAGGAGGATCGGTTCAACTGTGCATCCCATTGCTACAGTGGATTCATACAGGATCTCTCTTGATATCAATGATTCCCGAAAAGCTGCAAATATTACTGAAGTAAAATCAATTAGTTGTGAATTGATCCTTGTTGATTACAAGCTAAGATTGCATTTTGGCACTGAATCAACATCTCAAAATGATGTTCCTATGGCGTTCAAGACAAAATCGGGATCTCCAGTAAGACCTGAAGAAGTAGCCTCCACTGGTTTTTATATGAGATCTCAGAATTTGGATGGTTCATTCCTCAATCTGTCACCATTTTCTCTCTTGGAGGATGATGCTCAGAGTATAAACAAAAGGACCATCCAACATCTCCCGCACCCAAGCCACCTGAAGTTGAAGTTCAAGAATTTGCAGAGAAAGTAAGAGTTCCACATGCAAAAGACAATATTACTGAGCAGATAATGAGCCTATTCAGTCTCACTTGTCACTTCCCCATAAAGTTCTGTGAAGCATAACTCAACCTATTCTGGTAGTCCATAGTTACTATTAAAGAACTCTGCGTTAAGCTTTCCTGCCCCCTCCATTATAAGGAAGAAGGGAAGATGCGAAGAAAACAGTAGCTAGGATAACCACACTGACACACCGCCTAGCTTGATTAAATTGTCATTTGTTTCACAGCAAGTTTGACAATAAACAAGATGTCGGTGTAACTAGAATTCCTCAACTCAGTAGAAGGCTTTTCTCTTCCATCGCCTATGAGATTAAAGAGAGCTGCCTTGGAGCTGCATTTGATGAGGTTGGAAATTAAATAGGATGAGCAAATACCGACGTTCAGTTTCGTATTTTGGTGTTTGTCATAAATGAAAGCATCTTCATATAAACCAGATTGGTAAGAAAGAAAATGAATCCTCACTTACCAAGCCCGCTTCCACTTCCTTCTTTTTCTTTTTCTCTTCATCTATTTCATACATTTACATTTTTTTCCTTTTTTTACCCATTTACTAACCATTGAACTTAATTCAAAACATTGAATTAAATATAATGTCTACTCTATCTACTCTATTTATCTATCTACTCTACTATATCTACTCTATCTATCTATCTATCTATCTATCTATCTATCTATCTATATAATAATAATATATATATCAATATAATATCTTAATTTAAAAATATTTTTGACGAAACATAACTTTACGATAAATATTTTTACCATTTTCTTAAAGATTTCAAGTCTACTTTCTTTATGAGACTTATGTTAGTCTAACTTTTATTAATATTTAATTTATAATATTAATTCGTTATGTCATTTAAATTTTATTTATTAAAAATCACGCCATGACGCGGGGATTGTGCTAGTTAATTATAAATCACTCCGAACATCTTTATTACCTCCGATGTGGAATGAGGTGTTACAATCTCCCCTACTTAAAATATTGACAATCCCGTCAGTCCCAGGAGAATGTCCATCGGGTGTAGCATACCCGATCATATTGTCAAAATCCCTACCTTCGCCCCTTTCCTTGGATTAAAATTCAAGGTTTGTCTTGCTTCTTTCCAGTGGGTCGAGTCGGTCGGCGCAGACCGATTTACCTGGTGCGTGGCTATTGCCGGCTGAATCACGTGTCCAGGGTTTACCACCTTTATCCTCGTCATCAAAAAAAAAAAAAAACATCCAAGCCGTTTTGGATTTGATCAAAACAGCATTCAAATGATTTTATGTATCATTAAATGTTAACGTATAGTTTCTCTTTAATTTTCTCAATGAATTAAATTATTACTCCATTAACAAAAACTGCATTTACTTCTTTAAATGAGGTGCATGGTTAATTCTTTTACATGTTTGAGAAATGTACAACAATTGTAAAAGGAAGTAATGCTAATTAAAAGATTCTTAGTTACTTGACTTACTTCAATAGTTCTAGGTAAATTAAACTATTAACTTCAGCTGTTCAATCTCCCTTACCCCCAATTTCAAAACATATACCGGGAATTAACTAAAATTGTAAAGAATTAATACTTTTTTTTTATGACAAGGAGCCTTACCTAGCCGGCAAGAGCCACACACTAGGTAAACAGGCTTGCGCCGACCAGCCACACACTAGGTAAACAGGCTTGCGCCGACCAGCTCGACCCACTAGTAAGGAGCAAGCCTTGGATTTTCACCCAATAAAAAGGCGAAGGTAGAGATCAAACCCGAGACCTCCTAACTTTTCCTTTACTCCCTACCAGTGAGCCACCCCGACTGGGGCAATTAATACTTACATCACTCATTTTGACTCTATAATAAGAAGGGTTTTCTCTTCCTCAATCCCTGTAAATTGTAATCACTCATTTTAATTCTAGAACAAAGAACAACAAAGAGAAAGAGATCATGGAAGATTATGGTTTAATTAGGCCTGAATTTGGGAATCAAATCCTTCGAAAAAAGGCATCGGGCCCTCGGCGGAGGACAGTAGGACACCACCGCCAACATTGCTGCCACAGTAAGAACTCCATTTTATACAAGGTGTTGATCATTTCCACAAATCACCACCAGATGGTATATATTAGTCGATCAGTACTTCAGATCTTGATGTATCTACTTCTTGTTGTTACTGTTTCATCAGATAGAAAAAAGAATTAAAGGTTCACTAATATATTCCATCAATTTCAATATTTCATTTCTAATCATGTAGAAATTAAAAATCCTAAGCAGCCTATATAGCTAATATATCATTTTTGTTATACATTTCTTTCAATTTCTTTGATTTATATCCACACATGTTATACAAACTCATGAGTATATTTAGTGATTGTAATAATAGTATGGGAAAATGGCAGAAAACCACCCCTTAAATATGGGTCTTTGCAGAAAACCACCCCTTAAAAGTAAAATTGCAGAAAACCACCCCTTAAACCCATTTTGTAGGTAAATCGCCACCCCAACCCTTTTTTTCCATTAGGTTGACGTTTAAAACGGTGAAAAAGTCATTTTTACCCCTCTCTTTTAATGTTATTTTAATGAGAGAAAAATGTATGAATTGAAATAAATTAATAAAATATATTTATCCATCCCGTTTAATGAGAGAAAAAAGTATGTTATTCTATTAAAATAACATTAAAAAGGATGGATAAATATATTTTATTAATTTATTTCAATTCATATATTTTTCTCTCATTAAAATAACATTAAAAGGGAGGGGTAAAAATGACTTTTCACTATTTTAAACGGAAAACTAACAGGAAAAAAGGTTATGGGTGGCGATTTACCTACAAAATGAGTTTAAGGGGTGGTTTTCTGCAATTTCAATTTTAAGGGGTGGTTTTATGCAAAGACCCATATTTAAGTGGTGGTTTTCTGCCATTTTCTCTAATAGTATATATAATTGGTTCCACACTATATCTCTCCTCGTACAGCCTACTATTATTAAATTTAAAAGAATAAAACAACGCACATCCAAAAAAACAGTGTTGTATTTTTTTAATACGTATTTAATGATCAGAAAAATTGTAGTCACTCCGTTCGGTAAAATATGTCATTTACTATATATTAACGCACGCTTCTTTAGAATGATAAAAATTATATGAAATATTCATTTTTTATTACAAAAATTTAACAAATTTGTACTTATTAATAATAACTACGAAGTTGTTAAAAAATTATTTAAAAAACTAGATATTTTATATAGTTTTTATCTCCTAAAAAAGCGTACGTGAATAGTAAAGTGATATATTTTGCCGAATGGATGGAGTATTAAGTATTGAAATTACTTACGCGGTTTTTCTAGCATGTGTTTGAGCATATATTAGATATTTAATTCGATCAAAAAATATATTAGATATTTAAGGAATAGGAAAAGTTAATAAAAATAACTAGCCCACCTAAGTTCTAATTTTTGTTTTATACATTAGAAAATTCCTTCATAGTATATATACATTAACAAGAGCATTAAATATTGAAACTTTTGACTTTCTAATTAAATAAAAACATTAGAAAATTAATTTATCCTCTCAATAAATACTAAAATCATTTAATAATGATTTTTTAATTAAATGGTTAAATTGGGTTTTCTCCTTTTTATTTGTAGAATTCTTTAAAAGAGTGTCAATTATTTGAATATATAGGAAGGGAGTAGATCTGTCAAACGGGTCAATCGTGTCGGGTCACTTCGGGTCTCGGGTAAAACGGGTTTCGGGTATTTCTGTGTTGACTCGAACGCGGGTTTGATCGAGTTTCGGGTCGATTTCGGGTTTGTCAATTTATTTATTTTTTAAATTAAAAAAATCATGATTTGATAATTTTGTAATACATTTTAATTATATATAAAAAAAATTAATTATATATAATTATAAATCAACCGGGTCAATCGGGTCACCGGGTCGAAACTCAGATTACCTGAAAAATTTCCGATTTTTTGGGTTTGGGTCGAAAAAAAAATTCGGATCAAAATTTTCGGATTCGGCTCGGAAATTTTTCGGACGTTCAGATCGGGTCACCAGGTCGGGTTGTGTTTTGACATGTCTAGAAGGGAGTATTATTCACTGTATTTGGATATAAATTAGACAAATCAATTCAATACAAATAATATATTTTTAAAAAGAAAAAGATTAATGATACATGGCGAGGTGTGATTGGATTAGCTAAAGACTTAAAGTTCAAGGGCTATAACTAGAGACCTAGAGCTCTAGAAGGTGGCTTTTGATTTTTGAATATCTTCACATGATAGTTTTAAAAAATTGGATTCATCAGAAAAATTTCAACTATAATGTTTCAAAATCTGCCACGGCTAATTATAAGAAATATGATAAACATCTCGGTCGAGGTGGTTGAGTGGTGTGGAATAAAGGGTGATAAGGAGATATCAGATCTGAGCTATTACTGGGTCGAGTCAGTCGGCACAAGTCAATTTATTTGATACGTGGTTCTTATTGGCTGAGTTACGTACTCGGGATTTGATTCCTCATCATAAAAAAAAATGATAAACATGAACTACAAACAACCCACAACTATCTATCTATTGATCTATCTATCTATCTATCTATCTATCTATTAATATTACTAATTCTGTTAACATTTTGCTGACGTGTCACATCTACAATTAAAGTTGTATTTTTTAATCAGCTACCTCTTTTCTTATTGGTTGGTTTTATTGTCGGGATTTTTGAATATATGTTTCCTATTTTAAGTTTACCGCAATCTTCTACGAAAATGTCTACTTAGGGCTTGTTTGGTTAAACATAGGAAGTACATTTCCTAGGAAGTCAATTCCCATGAATTCAATTCCCATGAATTATAATTCCCGTAAATTTTGAAAAGTTGTTTGTTTGATTTATAAGATGTGGGAATTTAAATAGGGAGAATTGAATTTTTTCATTAATAAAGGGTGGAATTGCAACTTACCTAGTCCCTCCTAGGTAAGTGAAATTCCCCCGTTTTGTAGGAATTGGAATTCCTGGGAAGTTAAATTTCTGTGTTTTTTCGTGTTAAAAAAAGTAACCAAACATATGTATTTATCCCACTTTATGGGTTTTTTAATTTCCTGGGTTTTTTAAATGGTAACCAAACGAGCTCTTACATTGAACTTAATTTCTTATTGGTTGATTGTATTTTTGAAAAGTTTGAATATATATATTTCCAATCTTAAATTTATCACAATCATCTCCAAAATGTCAATGTACATTGAACATAATAGATACAAATTTACCGTAAGTTTATATAATAGTGAGATTGAGTTATTTTATATAAAAATCCTTATATAGAAATGATGATTATGATTATTAATAGATTATAAAAAAGAAATATTTATAATTCTATTGAAATCATGTTATCTATATGACTTTAGTACATATATAGCTGAACAGTACTTCTAAAAAATTATATGCATGACACAAATATAAAATTCAGCGTCTTTAAGACACGGGTATTACACTAATATATTTCAATTTTTTAAGCTATTATAGCTATATAATACACTCTTCGTCTCAAAATATAGATCATTTGACTTTTTAACATATTTTTAAGGAGAAAACTATATAAACTATTAACTTCTTTATTAATTTTTTAAAATGGTATTATACTTATTAATAATATTATTTTAAAATATTAACTAAAAAAATTTAATGCTTTATATATTTTTTAACTTATTAAAAAACGTGTTAAAAAGTCAAACGACTTATATTTTGAAGCGGAGTTAGTATTTCTTAAAAAGTAGAAAAAAAAAATCATCGCTATCGTGCATTAAAATACCACATAATTGGAGTTTTTTTTTTCTTTTTTCTTTTCTATTTTGAAAATTAAGATGAAATATTTTTGTTTTAAAATTCTTCAAGAGGCCAAATTACTCTAAATGGGGATATCTATTGTTGGAGATGCTCTTAAAGTTTTCTACCAAGCTTATTTCTATTTTCTTGGGCTCCAAGTTTGGACTTCTAACTTTAGAGTCGGGTCAGTTTGAGTTTTTTTTTTTTTTTTTTTTAAGTGCACTATTCAATATAAAAAAGAAATGCACTATTTAATGTTCACATCAATATATTACATTAGCCAATATTGCTTGAACATTGCACTAAAATTCTTGCATTGAATATATATACTCGGGATTTTTCTCATAACATGTATGATGTATATATTTTGAGAAGTCAATATCCATGAGTTTTAAATTGTTTATTTAACTAATGATTTAAAACTCATGATCAGAAGCTCCTTAGATCCTTACTCGTTTTTTATGTTTATTAAGTGCGAAGGGAACTAAACTATTGATTTCAGAAAAATGATAAACCGAATTCAACATTAAGTACTAAAAAAAAAATTTACTCAAAAGCCATATATTATAGACATCATTTTTTGGGTAAATTACTCAAAACATATTGATATAGGTGTTTTTACAAAATCGTCCATAGAAATAAATTATATACAATCATCCAAACTCCTTTTAATATTAAAAATAATTAAATTACTGTTTTATTTCTTAAAATCAATCTTATTATGAAATAAATTAACCAAATCACTTTGAAACTATTGCTCGAATAATGACTCACAAACAAGTGATTCTTTGTAATACTGATCATTTTATCAATATAATTTGGCAAAAAAAAAAAAAAAAATTTAGATATATCTGATATGATAAAATGATT
Organism: Persicaria maculosa; assembly: GCA_963922045.1. NCBI lineage: Eukaryota > Viridiplantae > Streptophyta > Magnoliopsida > Caryophyllales > Polygonaceae > Persicaria > Persicaria maculosa. The sequence goes on from OY998254.1 coordinate 69,765,238, forward strand.
TCTAACAGAAAATGTACTTATATTAATAAAAAGCTTATTCATACTATTAAAAAAAACTCATTTAACTATTGTGGTAGAATATAATTTAATCAAGGTATAAACCCTGTTATATATATAGTACTTAAAAAAAAAAACTGATTAGGCATTTTACATCTTTACCATGCTGGAAGCCAAGGGCGGTGGAAGCCGTCGGGGGGTGGAAATTCCACCTTTACAATTTGTTTTCTTTGAACCTGGTGGACTCGTGGAGGGGCATAGTTGTCAAAAAAACAAGAAAGTTGGAAGGAAAAGGAGAAATAAGGAAAGTGCAAGGAAGGTAAGCGTTTGGGAGAAACACGTGATCCTAAAAAATGCCCCAAGTCGGAGTTTAGGGAGTGTGTGTGGGTGGGCCCCATCTTCCATGCGGCGCTTGAGAAATGCGAAAAAAGGCAAGAGGTGAGTGGGACCCAACTTGTAATAGTACTGAGTTCATATGGGTGGTGCCGTGGCCCGTGGTGGCGGACTTTCACGTGTTTTCGACATTCACAGCTTGTTTCGGAGGTTCTTAACTAAATTATTTCTTTAATAAGTCCTCGAGTTTCAGATTTCTCTGAAATTAAGCTCGAATTTTTAATTAAGTCCTTCGAGTTTCACGTGTTTTCGGCATTCACAGCTTGTTTCGGATGTTCTTAACTAAATTATTTCTTTAATAAGTCCTCGAGTTTCAGATTTCTCTGAAATTAAGTCCTTCGAGTTTCATATATATATATGGGTAGAGGTGGGGTCCGCATGACTAGTCGCTCTGATATGAGATGTGGTTTTCTTTTGGGTGTGAGTGTGATCGCAAAGACAATCTAGAATGCACCCAAACCGGTCGTTTCAGGAATTTGGATGGTATAATAGGCTAATAGCTAGTCTTAAGTCTTCTTCGTGTTTTCAATCTCTCGTGAAAATGACCACTTTATAATTCATCCACTTGAGTCGGTAGCCAGACAACCTGTATTGGGCTAGTGGGTTTGTATGAACAGTAGAGCCAGTCGACGACTACTGATAAATTCCAATGGGTCATATCGTATCGACCTTGTATCTTATATACTAACTAGATTTGGATTTTATCATATTTTCAATATAAGTGGTACAAATTAATAGTTTTCGTGTCAATAAGAACTTTTAGTGTTTAAGATGTTGGGATTGAATACTATATATCGTATCAAAGTTGACTCTGAACTAGAAGTGTGCCATTACGAAGATGGTCTCTTTGGGTTTGATGAGGATATCGATGTTTTAAGTAAGACGTTCGGTGGTTTAAAATTAACACTTTAGCCAAAAATATCTTCATTTTTCATGATTCAAAATGGCCAACTTCAAGCATTTCCTATAAGACAATTCAAGATCCGCCTCTGGTGATTCATGTAACCTTAGCTAAAGTATCATAAGATCTCGGGCCTTACCTAGTCCGAGAAAATTGCATGACCTCACCAAATTACTTGACTTTCAACATGTACTTAACCCTACATGAAACAACCTGACCTATGTAACTCGATTGATAAGTCTAATTAACTCATTATAGCATATTGCATCTTATTATTGTGTGTATGTTTTGTTTTATTTTAAGATACTGCGCCGATATTACAACATTCGGAAAAAAAAAAAAAACTTTGGAACCTAATGTAATTGTAGATTAGGAACTGATTGATTTCAATAATTAAAAGAGGGTGATTAGGTGAATGTCAATGTACTCAATTTATGTTGGTTGTGTTTTTGCCTAAATTCTAACCTTAACGTTGCATACAAATAACTATTTAGGAGAGAAAAACATAAGAGGCTTCCTTAATTAGAAATTGTACATGTTGTAACTGCATTGGTGTCGTTTTCTATTTGTTGTTTTCTTTATATAGTAAAATGTAGGCAGTACCAGAAGATGATAGATTTTAGTTTATTTGAGAGTTAAGAGTTTAAGCTGCGTGTATGAAAACTGTACTTAATTACAACCACACGATTCACATTTTACCTCAATTTAGGGAGATGGAGTGTTTAGAGAGAAATGTCAGACTTTGTTAAGTATTTAATGATCTTTGATATCATTTGCTAAAGATATTAAACAACCCACATTGGGTTTTTTTTTTTTTTTTAATTTGGGTGAAATCCACAATTTTGTGTACTCTAAATATCATCTTTAAATGGCCTCATTTTCAAAATTTAAGTGACTTTGCTGATTAGTTTCATAAAGTGTTAGCTAACAATCAATTGTACGTGTTGAAATTAAACGGAAATCAAGAATTTAAAATGAATTAGCATGTAAATAAGGTCCTACCACACTTTATGTTATAAGGTTCAATCATATAAGCCCAAGAGACTCCGAAATAAAGTTGTTTTAAGTAAACAATAAAAAATAAGATATTTGAGACAACAATTACGAAACTAGAAACAATCAAAACACCTCTTTTGGAAAGAAACTAAAACTAAAGAGCCGAGAACCACACCAAAGGAAAGGAAAAAATTGAAACATAAGATGAAAAAAAAGCCATCAAAATGGGTGGCCAAGATTAATTTTGATGGTTCAAAATTAATTTTAGGTGAAGCTACGGCGGGTTTTGTCATCCGGGATAGCTTTGGTCACGTTTGGGCTAGTGATGTTGTGGGTTCGTGTCGACGCTTATGACTGAAGTCATTGGTCTTAGATTAGGATGATGGCTGCCAATGGGCTTCGAATTTGACAGATTGTAGTGGAAGGGGATATTTTAACCGTCATCAATACTCTTAAAGGGATTTGGAGGTGTCTGCAAGAGATTGAGATGGTGATTTCGAACTGCATCCTGACCATCCTCTTGTTTCTAGACTTTGAGTGTGCTCCTGTCTGTCACATATTCCAGAAAGTTAATCAAGTGGCTGAGAAAGTTACTTCCCTAGTTCCCTGAGTTTCTTGACGGATGGTGCGTCAATCGTGGCTCATCCAAAGTTTAGGGCACCTCTTGTCTGTAAAGACGTCATTGGATGGAGGGTCAACACGACTTCCATCCAGATTCTTTCCTTTGTCAAAAAAATAACTATATATAGAGACCCTAAAATTTAGGAATCTCATTTTATTCATAAAGGAAATGGAAATGGTAAAACACAACAGCACAATAGATTAATTCTACCTTATTTGTTAAAGGTTCAAAATCAAAATGTTGCAATTTAATAGGATATAATTTTATTAATAACACAACTTCCCCATATACTATCTCGTTGATTGACCTACTGAACTTTGATAATAAGAGATTTTAAGTAGTGCAATTGTGGAATATTTCAACTATATATAATGTGGAATATTCTACTATCTGCTAGAGAAGTGTTGGGCCACTGGCCCACTGATATCCTTCTCATATTCAACATACGGTGTGATGTATTATTGATTTCTTGTAAAGAGTTTATTTGAGCGGATAAAATGCTTATTTATTCTAAAAAAATAATAATAATATAACAAAAGCTTATAATGTACCATATATGGGTGCAACATCAAAACTTGAGACCTGTATAAGCTTTGGATGAACCAGGGTGTTGGGACAATGTAAAGAGACAAAGATAATGGAACCTCACTCGGCTTATGTGCTACTGCTAAGCTATTAGCGTAAGGGCGCACGCGTGCACCCGACCCCCGATCCCGAGTCCAAACGGACTTCAGTACAGGGTATACTGTAGAGGAAGAAATAAGTTTGCATAATATGCAATATTGATGTCAAGATGGGTAGGTTCATTTTATATGCAGTAACGCGAGCATTTGCAACTCATTCTCTATAGTTTTGCCATTCGGCGTGATAGGTAGGGTACTTATTTGGGCGAATAAAAGCTTAAATGTATAAGCAGTTGGCGTCGAAGCTATTGAGCTCATTGTTCTAATGTGACTCGGAAGAAAGGATTCCTGTTTTTTTCACCTTTACAACATATGCAAAGAAAATTGTGGTTCATTACTGATCCACACTGCATACTATACACTATACAGCATGCAACTGAACTGAACATTGACAACTCCAATTAACATTGATAATTCATCACGAGTCACTTGTTATACAGCCCAGATTATGACACCTACTTACAGGGTTACCTGCATGCTTCTTGGGGAAGCAATGTCAATCTTGATCTTTGAGGACACAAGTCAGACCAGTAAGGTTACACACCAGTCCTGAAGCTATTTAGCATGTATATGACACTACTCTCTTGCTAATTACCATGGACTCCTAGAATTTGCTAACTCTTTGCAAACACTGCCTGCAAATAACACAAAGGAGGTGAGCTGGAAGGATGCAACCAAGTATGCTATTCAGGGTGATTACGATCATCATGACGGACTAATTTCTCAAAACTTCCAAGGCAACCAAGTACACAAGTTGAATTTGAAGTTTTTTTTTGTTTTTTTTTTTTTATCGATGAAGGAATTTGAAGTATTTGAAATGCATAGTTCCAATTTTCTCTTTCCTTTTGGAGGTGAGATTCACATTGCACACAGTGAGCAACAATATGTCCAAAAAGTGCAGAACTTCAGCTTAGTAGTCAGTACAAGTGACAAGTGGTTAATCAAGGAGCCTTTTCATGGAATGCGAGTAAGCACGCAACAGGCAGAAGAGAAAATGCATGAGCGATATTCCATAGTGCAGCAGCATGGTGCACCATAAATACCCACAGATACAAAAATAGTGGAGCAGATTATACTAGGCCACTAGGCGGAAATATCTTCTGGGTATAAGAGACGGAAGTGAGAAACCCATTTCCTTACTCCTTTCCTAAAAGTACTACACTGCATTTAACAACTTGAAACTAATTTGAATCTGATCAATTGAAATCTTGAATGCACATTCATGATTCATATAATTTAGACGAAGACTCGGCATGTGAGGTCATGGTATACCCAAGAAATTACACAAGGAATCGAATGGAAATTAGAGCAGGTACACATGCAAGTTATGCAACTAATATGTACATCCTGCATTCCTACGCCGTATATAGAGTAGGTAAAGAACGTCAAATGTTAGATGGACCATATATGACCAAGACATGAACATACACAATGCTCAATTAAATCCTATTATCTATATCAAGTTTCAAAAACATCCCACCATTAGGTACAAAATCAACAAATAGAAACAGAGGCGTATAACCAGACCTGCAGAGGTCTGCACACATCATTAGAAAAAAAGGGTGGAAATATCAATGTGTTCAGTAATTTCATACCTAAACCTGTTGAGTTTGTAACAGTAGTTTCAGATACAAATATAACTAGTAATACATCTCATAGTTTTATTCCTTATGAACTTTCTAAAAGGAAAGGTCTATGTGATTATCTTGATGCTATCAATCTATCTTAATCAGCACAATTCCAGATTCTCCTCATTCAATACGGTTCTAAACTTGCTAGTAAGTAAGTAATAAATGAAAGGGCCATCACAGCCAATGCATATCAACTTTTAGCATCCAGAGATAAGTAACCAGCAATGAAATGTGAGATGCTGACAGCGTACCTTCAATAGTCTCCATATCTGCAGCTTAAGGTAAGCTGCATCTTTCCCAACCACTTTTATTGCCTTCACCTCTATCCATTTATATAACAAAGTGAGAAGTTCAAGTAATACATTCTTCTTTGATGACAACATTGCTGCCACTGGGCTTTTGAAATGCTCGCCTTTTGGCTTTGATTTGATGGACATATTCCGCAACAATAACATGGAATTTTGGTGCAAGCTTGCTTGCAGAAGAGGTAAGACCAGCTTTCTTTAAAGCCCGGGTGACAAGAATTTGAGCATTCTTGAAATGAGCATTACATAGTGATGGAACAGTGGATCTCAGAATTGGCTTCCCACAAATTATAGGACCTGCTTGTGCACTGGATACCCAAAAACAAGAGGAACACACAGTTAAGACGAATAATACAACAAAAAATTGGGACAGATTTTCTTCATGATTTTCAATCACCAAAGTGCTAACCTAACCATTCAAAATGGAAATTTTATCATCTTTCATATAAACTATCTCATTATGTGGCAGCAACAAGAGTTCACACTGATGACAGTAATAACACGGTCCAAACACCTCTGCAGAATATGTTTAGAGTGCATCATTGACATCGGATACTTGTCATCAGAGTCTTGCTTCCCTAAAAATCAAGCTGAGTGCCCTTTGCAAAGTTAAGGCATTACATATACTAAGCAGAAACATCAGGAATTAACAGTTTACATAAACTAAAGACAAGTTGGAACAGACAACACAACAATGAAAATGCCAAGAAATACATAGGAAACTCTCTAATTCGAAAATCTCCCATTGATTTAGTGCCACAAAAGAGTACTCGGAGTTTTTGACAGCAAGGACAGTTGAACCTTTTGGAAAAGAAAAGACTGAAATTTTTTAAATACACAAATCATCGACAGGGTAAATTCTTCATAAAAACAAGTAACCTCTTAAAGAACTTTGTTATAGATCAATGTTACAAACAGCACAACAATGAGTTGGGTGAATCTGTAAATTATGGTTTTGCATTAGTATTGGATCGAATCATCATTATACTAGGACTCTCAAGAGGAGTTCACATGACTAGAATGATTTTTAACAATGCCATCTCAAAGAGGAGATTCCAAAATGTTCAAAGCATCGAAAATACAAAAACCTTTTGGACACCATCTTAAAATCATACCGACTAAACACCAACAGGGATAAGTAATGTTACTGTCAAACAAACCATAAAGGCTCTCAAACTGTTAAATAAACGCCCTCCTTAGGAAGAAACATTGGCACTTGCCAACCTAGTCAAAAACCTACAAAGACAATGTTTTCTGACACATCGCACAAATGTCTAAATTTCTAGCAGTTCTAAATAAAGGGACATCAAACAATCGCTAGATACATCGTACATGACAATTAAAGGCTAAAACAACAAAACTGGGATCAAACATCAAACAAGAAGAAGGTATACCCTTTGATAGCGTAGTTACAGGCCTTGTAAAGCTTCTGTTGAGGATCAGAGAGAATATGCAGATGACAAAAAGCAGTCAAGGCCATGGCTTTCAACTTACACCCAACAAACGTACACCGATTATTCCCCGCATACTTCAGTTCGAACCCAATGCCGCCTCCTTCCTCAAACCCTAACCCTAATTTCCCACCAACGCAGTTGTTCCGCCCCGCAAAACTAAAATTGGTGTTCGTATTCGTCTCACCGCATCCTTCCACGTTAACCGAGCCCATCGTATCCCTCTCCTCATCCTCCTTGTACGGACTGACCCCATACTCCCAGTAGTACTTCCTGTACATAGCCCTAATTTTCTCCATGGAGGCCCAGTAATGGTCCCGGTAGACCCTAGATAGCTGATTGACGCGGTTGAGACGCCGCCGGAGGAGCTCCTGGCGGGTGAGGTGAGAGGACTTCGACAGAGACGTCTCTTCCAGCGGAGGAGTGAGAACTCCGGGAAGGATGGCAGTGATGGGGCTTTCGGGCATGGTGGCGCCGGCGGCGAGGTCCCCGGGCTTTCCGGTTTGCGCGGGGAGAGATTCTTTCCTTAAAGGCTGGGACTTTGACGAAGACGCCATTGATGGATGATGGTGAGAGAGTCCGGAGCGATGTTGACGGGGTGGTCTACGCCGAGGTTCGCTATTTCAACTTTAAAAGGACCAAGATTTGCAAAATATTTACATTCAAAACCTCTTTTACTTTATATTTCTATAATAGGACCACCACTTTTTCTTTTATTCTATGATTTGGTGATTGTAATTTGAAATTAAGTTTGGAACCCTTTAAATTGAATTTTCTTCGAAAACACCCATTCTTGCACTCAACTTGTTTAAACAACTTTAAAAACAAAATTAGCTTCATAAACCTTGAGTGAAAGTAATTAAATTTGAGCAAAGATAATTTTAAAAAATATGATTTTTATTCCCGAAGAAAGTTTGAGAAGTTGTTGGAGATGCTATGGTGTTTGGTTCATCATGGTACATCAATACTCTTGCAAGTTTGACACCTCTAAATGTGCATAAGAAACCATGAGGTGCACACTAGACAAGCCATGGCCTTCCTATATGAGCAAATGACAGGATGCAGATCACCATTAGAGTGTTATTAACAAATAAAATTGTCAATGCAAACGACAATGATATGAACCACATCAATAAACCTCGAATTCGACAATTTTTTTTACCATATTCTTCTTTGTTTTGATCAGTATTCACAAGTTCACATCAACACATTCTCAGGCCAAATAAGCAAACTGCAAACTCAAACGGAGCACAATTCACAAATTCACAATATTGTATTGCAAGAATACTAGGGTTTAGGGGCTCAAAAAATCGGTTTATTCTTACTACTGCACCTTCATCTTTCTAAGTCTGTACATGAGAGACTCCATAGCCTTTTGAATCTTGGTTCTACTGGTTTCACTCACTGCATTTGATGCCTGCTGCAGATTCTGGATGCCACGGCCCAAGCTAGCGATTGCAGGCGCTGCAGGAAGAGATGCGATGGCGCATTCAATCCCATCTCCATGGGCAACCAGTCCAGCACAAGTAGCAACGCTGCACCCAAAAGTGACCCAGGGCAAGAAACTTATACGTCGTAACTGCCGTTGCCTCATTATCTCGTAGAAAGCTGTTCTTGTAGCTGACAGGCTGGTTCTCTGAGCAGAGGCTATCACACTATGAGTGACAGCACGGATTTTCTCACCAGAAACTGCTGCCTTAAATGCAGTTGATGTTTTAGCACCTGAACTTGCAAGGCCTGGGGCCACTACTTTTGATGAACCAATGATTTTACTAAATGCTATGGCAACTTTATGCGTATGGCTGAGGAAAAGCTTCAAGGAAGCAGGAACGTTCAAGGTGATCGCCTTCACAACACTAGATGCGGGGAGGGCTTTGGAGAGAGATGAAACACCTAGAATAGCAGTTGCTCCAGCCCCCAATGCCACAACCGGTTTGTCTCTCAACAGCACTCTTTTTTTACCATCCACGGAGGTTTCACAATCAAGATTATTTTCCAGAACATGCTCGTCTACCACATTGCTGATTTCTTGAGGAACAGGCATGTTCCAGTATTTCCTAACACTAGCTAATCTACCTGCATCAATGACAGCAACTGTTGTTTTGAAGTTTTTAGTCTGACAACGAAGGGCTTGTGAAAGAAGGCACGAGGACTGCTCCTCTACTGGAAGCTCTGAAAACTGAACATCTCCTGATCCAACATTGTTGTTCTTACTCAATGGGAGTCTCCCCGAATTATTCAAAGCAACTCTTAGCCCCTCAACCGCGATTTGAAAGGTAAAAACTTCAGCCAGAACATGGCCATCCACACTTTTTCCTCTTCCAATATCATCAAACATCTTCTGAGAATAAGCAAGAGCCCTTGCCATTGATGGAATATCAGAAAAGATGTCTTGCAGATCAGCAAGTAGTGGATAGACGGACTGCGCAAATGCTGGGGGTTGATAATCAGTTCTTGGCTCAGCACAGCTAACATTCCGGTCCAAAGATGGTCCTGAAGGTACCTCAGATGTTAAAGACAAATTCAACTGTGACGAAACTAACTTCAACATTTGGTTGTGAACAGTGTTTGCAGTGAAAAATCTGTTTGTATTGGATGAAACGCCACCTCCAAGAGCACGAAGAGGAGGCCCACATGGCATTAAACCCAGAGCTCGAAAGTTCTTGCTACCATTGCCATTCTGAGCAGGAGATTCATCCTCATTGCCATCAGGGTTCACCAATGAAGCATCCCACATCAAGAAAGACGATCCAAACTCCTCCGCCATCCTCTTTGCAACAAGTAAATGGCCATAAAATCCAACTCCAAATATTTCCTTCATGACCAAGCTCCCAGCAATATCATCATATTCATCCTTACTTTTTCTGTCCATAAAGCTCCTCAAGAGCACACTGTATGCAGAAGTCGGAACCAAATTACTCTTTCCACCCTCGTTCCCGGATTCATGTTCTTCATCCATATAATCAGGTAATGCAGCTCCGACTTGGACAAGTACAGCATCTGGCCGAACCTCTCTTATCAGAATCTCAGCATCTCTAGCTGACCTCTCTGATAAATTCTGTGCACACAGAACATAAATCACAGACCCAGTTTCAGGCTCACGCAGCGCGAAAACAAATTCCTTCGTCCGCTCTGGAATTGGTAGTTTCCTAACCAATCTATCAGACAACTTCAAGTCATCAACCCTAAGAACTGAAAATGGCCATAGATTTTGCAGCTGAGTATAAAACCCCAACAAGGCCATCATGCACAGAAAAAACAATACCACCAAATCCCTAATTCTCGCATCACTATTTTAACCTAACAGCCAGAAGAAAATGAAAGAAAAAAAACCCTAAACGAAGCCTCCGGAATCTTCGGACTCGAATCAATCCACTTTGGAGCAATGTACGGCAAATTTGAACCCTGCATAGATTGTTCCAGAAGATACTGGAAATCTTTAGATCCCTCAAGAATAAAGAAACCAATTCAAAATTCTTGAGAGAAGATTTCATAACTGAAGAATCGGGAGAGAGGAAAATTAAGTACCTTTTCGCAATCGATTGAACTGCAGTGTTGGTATTTGCTTTCTGTAGGTGTAATTGAGTACGAGACAGAGCGATCGGTCTCCTTGCAAAGATCAATTACAAGAAATTTTTTAGGTTGCCTGACCAGTGGCGATAAATCAAAGACCACATAACCCCTGATTTCAGTGCCAAGGGAAAGGCGAAGAGAAGAGAATATTGACAATGAAACTCACCAGGAACGATTGTTCCAAGAGCCGATTCGGGACGGATCGGAAATAGCAAGGGCTTCCAACAGAGGAGAGAGAATGAAGCCCGTCAAAGATCGATGAGAGAACAAAGGCGTATCTTTGGTAGGAGGTCGTCGAGTTCGCTTTGGCGGTGTTGATCGTCGTCGTATTCGCAGTGATCGGACGTGGGATTGTAAACCTTGCCTTGTCTGTGATGGTTGAAGAGAGAAGAGCGGCGTAGGCGCGTAGCGTAGCAGCTATCGCCAAAGAAGGAGAAAGAGAACACGATAACAATTAGGCTGTGTCAAATGTAACTTGCGTCTTTATTTATTTTTATTTTTCTAATATAAACCACATTTTGACCATTTAATAAATGTCAACGATTTACTTGTCAAAATTTAGCAAGATAAATACTTGCAAAAAATATTAAATTACACTATAATTTTAAACAACTTTGTTTGTGATAGAATTGTCTACCTAACCTCGCGAGTTTGAAGACATCAAGGGTCCGTTTGGTATTGATATCTAGATATAAGATATCGGGATCTAGATTTCTGATATCGTATATCCGCCTCAATATATGATATCTACTATCTAGTACTCTCTCCGATTTTAATTATTAGGCGCTGAGCATTTTATCATCTGATTCTTATTATTAGGCGTTGAGGGTAATTTCTTTTAAAAAAATCAAAACTAATTAGTACATATTAACTCATCTGTCAACCAGAGATGAAAATTTTGGGTTCCCATCCAAAATTGCTCATGATGGGTGGAATTCAGTGTATATACTATATAGGAATACATAAGTAATTTAAAATGTGTAGAAGTTGAAAGATCATGTGGAGGGATGTGTCTGAATGCATTAATTGCTCATGATGGGTGGAGTACCGTCACTACCGTGTATATAGGAATACATAATACATAATGACCGCTGTTTATTTACCTATTCAAGGAATACATAATACAGTTAATTTCATTTCTTAATTCATGTGCAATTTCTTAAACGCCTAATAATAACAATAACAATCGGATGGAGTATTTGGTATGACTAGATATCGATATCACTTTTATCTAGTGTTTGGTATCCTCTTGATATCTGTATTGATTTCGAGGGAAGTATCACTTGATATCAAGATATCACCCAATGGCCAATACCGATATCTTAATATCAAGATATCAACCAATATCGATACCAAACTGGCCCTAAGTCAAACGAAATAAGTAGTTTCACCACTCCTTGAATTTGGTAAATAAAAAGCGGTGATCCGGGGTTCGAACCGGAACCTTTGGGTACTACCCGTAGGTCCTTTCCGGCTGAACCATTCCATAATGGTTAGTAGTTTCACCACTCCATTTACGAGCAATCAACATATCGCGTAGTTTCAACCTGATTTTCGACAGGCTACCACATAATGGGAAAATCTTGGTTCTATTCTGAATTTTGTTTGAAGATCGGTGTGGATCAGCATTGCAAAAAAAAAATGTGTAGATATTGAAGAAATGTTATATGCTTGTAAATTGTAAGGACATTGTCCTCTTCTACGGGCTGAAGAGTGCAGTGGCATCCACAAACAGAACAGCTGAAGGAATGGTTTGTTTACAGGGAAAAAGTAACACATCCTTGGCAGCATCAATCTTACATGTATTAAAATCTCAGCTAGAACACTCGATGTTAAAGCAACAAAGGGCATATCTGCTAAACGTCGTAAATCTGATACGATGAAGACAAAACAAGTTGAATGAGAAAGAAAATCTATGTATAGAGTTTCCCCAATCTTTGATTGCCAACAGTCCTTGCTGAAAAGCAAATGCCGCAAAGGCTGGATGGTGTTGAAGGCGCAGGTAAGCAGGGTGTAAAGGGGAAGTCGTCTCTGTCGATAAACAAATAGGCAACTAATCTTTCTAATACGATTCAGGACTACCACGTTCAATTGTCCATCTATGTTCTCTCTTTTGTTTCTTTTCCCTTTTTGGAAATACAGATGCTCCTTCAAATCGTTGTTCTATCTCTTGAAAGAATAGATTTTCGAAATGTACAGGTTGCGATTCTCCAATTCACACCTTGAAAAACGAATGAGAAGGGGTGAAACGTGCATACTTTGAGCTGCTTTAGTTTGAATTGAATGGTCCAAAATCACTCAGTCAAGGAGCTTGCTAGTCCTCCGCCTTGATGGACCTCCTGGAAACAGCTTCATTATCCACCCCACTACACGTTCCACCACCTGAAAAAAAAAATGCAGTTAATGCACAAGATCATATTACCTATGACAACTAGCTACATTCATCTAATAAACCGTATTGTCCACTTCACAACTTAAGTCTTTCTAGAAATTGGGATCATTTAGTGAAATTTGAATCAGAGCCAAATCACAAACGGACACTTCCTGAAACAAAACTAGGTAAAACACTTGAACTATACCTCATCACCTTCATCAGCATAGGCCATATTTTCCTGGACAATTTGAGAATCAGACAGCTGCCTAGCTGCAAAACTCTCTTTTGCCATGCTTTGGGCAGTCAAGAGTTCCAATCTTTGGGTTTGAACTTCAAGTCTATGGGACAACTCCTTGTTCAAATCCTGTGAAATATACGAACCAAAATTAAGTTACGGAAGGAACAATTTCACCACAGATCAGGAAAGGAGTAGCAGTGGAATAAAATAATATATCCAAACATCTTCCGGACTCAGCTCTGTTATCTGTGTCAATACATGATATACACACAAGCTTCTGAGTTGAACCCAATATATGAAATTTAGCGGCAGAAACTATTTAACGTGCACATACCTTCAGTTTGGAACTCGCTGAAATTTCTGCCACCAGAGCTTGTGTCAACTCCTCTTTCTCGGCCAGTAGCTGAACAAATTATATAAGCTACTGAATCATGAAGAAGTTTTTTTTAAGAAATAACTAATAAGTGGTTTCAGACTCCAACCTCAGACAGTAGTGAATCAATCTTTTCAATCATTTGTACTTGGTCTGGAGGAATAATCATAGATGAACTATCAAAACCAAATGCTCCATTTTGCTGAAGTAACTGTAAATTGTCCGCATCAGGTGAAGAGGAGGAAGCTGAAGGATCACATTCCTCGGGGATTGGTGTGGAAGACGACTGTGAACCGTCAACAAACTCTGAGAATAAAGAATTGCTTTCAGATATCACATAAAAGCGATAAAAATAACTCCCCATTTCCACATTTTGCAAGAAGAAATATACCAAATTTTCTACCCTGCAGGTATTGAGCTCCATTAAGGAAACAGTGCAACTCGTTAGTTTAGTAATTATCACGTCTGATCTCTTTTTCATCAACTTTTATAGATTGCCATTATTTCAACAGTGATTTTGCCATTATTTCAACAGTGATTTTTTTCCCCAACAAATGTAAGATTTCAACTTTCAATTATGAGATTTCCTGTATATTACAGTAGTATATCCTTGACAAAATAAAGATTAGCCGGTATAGAATGCTTGTTGCAGCATTTCCTTATAGGTCCTTGCAAAATTGTGCAAACATACACCTTTTTTGTTGATAAAAGTGCAAACATACACCTAATCCTAGTTTGTTGCAAAAGAGTTGCAACTATAGGTTGCATCTACTGTCAGAGACATACCTAAATCATCAGTTGAAGTTGACATATTTTTCTTTGATTGTTGTTCAACATTATCAAAGAATCGGCCACTTGCAGAAGCTTTCCGTAATTTTGACTGCAGCATTTTCTTTTCTGCATAAGCAAAACAAGATTAATGAGAAAACAGAAATCAACAGGATAAGAACTCAGTGAACCAAGAAACAAATTCTTATGAAAAACAAATTATGAGCACATGTTGAAATTCAAAATGGAAACAGGCTCGAGTACTAATATTGCACCAGAAACAACAAACAGATGATTTCAAAAAATCATTTCAGTTTTTTTTTAATCAAAACACAGTTTATTTGTGGAAATTTTGTGTAGGTATATTTGTCACATCTGTTTCAATTCATATGGCTTTCCTAATGGGCAAAATAGGAAAGAAAGCGAGGTTGAAAGTTCTTAAGCTTGTAATTCTATTTGACACGGTACAGAATTATGGCACTATTTTACCTTCCTGCAAAGCCTCTATTGTCATCTTCAGGTCCTGTTGCTCTCTTTCCAGTCTGAGCATCTTCTTTCTGTGTTAATAAAGACAGAAGAAACTACTTTAATGACAGGAGAGAGTGCAAAGATAAAACTTACATTATGCTCACCAAAATGTGTTTGAGTCGCAGAGAATGTGAAAGTCAAGAAAATAGATCATGTTTATTCTGCAAATGACAAGGCTTTCATGTGGGGTTGACTGCCAAAAGAATAAGGCTCTCATGTTCATACTGGAACATTTTGGGTTTATTTCATGCCCAATGTTACAATGTATGGATTACAAGCTCATTATCAACACCTTTATTATCAGCCTAAATAAGCACCTTAACAATTAAAAATGCCGCTTTCCCATATTTGCTTACTTTCTTGGTGAAAAGTAGGTGTGAAGGGGGAAAAACACCATTGCAATATTTTCCTGATACCGTCAAGTAAAACCAAACTGTATTGTGTTAATCATAATTACTTGGATCCTGGTGTCTTTTAAGAGTTCCCATACCTCCACACAGGAACAAAATGGGGAAGTAGCCTCTTGATATTAGAATGGTGCTTTAATACATGCAGAAAATATAGTGTATGAATTCTGAAAACAGATAGTTTACTCTTTTTTCAATGTTACTGATTTTTCGGGTAAGATATTGTGTTGTATGCCTGCAACTATATAGTAATCCCTCCATCTCAAAATACACGATTGTTTGAGGGGTGTAGTTGTCTAAACAAACTTGACATTTTAACCTATTGATGTAATATTACCTACTATTTCATGCTTTTTTTTTTCAAAAATCAAGCTATAATGTGATTAATTTGAAGAAATAATAAAAGAAAAATAGATTTTCATTTTAGTGTGCACAAGGATAAACAAGTTATCAGGTCCAAATAGCACACAATCACTGCATAAGAAAACAAAAGAACAACCATTAAAAACAGAAGATACACGTATTCCTTTAATGAGAGCAAAGAAGAAAAGCATACTTGCATGAAGCAATTTCAGCATTAGATTTCTCCAACTCCTTCCCAAGCTTCAGTTCATTAGACCTTAGTCTTAGGGCCTGCATAGAAGATTAAAAAAATTCAAAGTTCACGGCCTAGAACTGCTAAAATCATAGATCCTCAATGCTGCTTGAGGGATGAGATATTTCGATTCCTTAGCAAACATGTTGCTAGTACTTTAAAATGGCAGTATTTGATAGCCAGAAACTTCTCTATACTATCTCGCAAGTTAAAAGTTCTTATCATCCAAGAGGATACAAACAGAAGAAACTGCAGGATAACAAGATATATAATTTTAACGTCTGAAGGAAATCCCTTTTCCTAATCACTACGTCGTATGCTATTTGGATAATTACATGGGATTCTAGATGAATAATTAGCATTATGGGAAATGTATTCATGATGAGAAATGCTGTAATATCTTCATATATGAATTGATCTGCAGGTTGCATAAAGGCCTAAATTCCCTTTTCGGTCCAATAAGGTTGGACTTCAACATATTAACTTTAACAAGTTGCATGTTTTTACTTTCCATCTTCACATGCCTTGATCAAAACTAAAATAAATTCACTGTCATGACTCATGACTCGTGAAGCAAGTAAAAAAATTGAAAACGATAAACAAGAGAAGATTCAGAAATGCTCCTAATTATGGGATAATATCTTATCCAATTGATGTACATACTTATTCCAATGCTAATGCAATTATTCCTTCATATAACGCTATTTAATCAGTTAAAAGAAAATCAGTCCTAAATAATATGGAGTGTTGAAGGTAAATTACATGCAAAATGATAAGATATGTGTAGAAGAAGAAAATCTTGATGAAAGATCGCAAGAAATAAAGGAATAAACTACCTTCTCTTCCAAGCCAATAACTTCAGAAGCCAAAAGCTTAGCACGTTCATCTGCTGCATTGCACTCGAGCTGGGCATTCATGTACTGAATCCTGAAAGACTCCTGCTCAGCCTACAGACGAAAAGGTTCACTCAATTAAAACTCAAATATTGAGCATTTCATTATCAATAAAAACCAACAGGAGTCGCAGAGCTTAAGAGAGAATCTTAAAGGAGAAGAAACAAGATCTTAAAGGTTGTAAAATTAAGAAAGTTTTTATCAAAAGGGGCAATTGGAAATAAAATTAACAGCTAATTCTAGCCTTTCACTCAACTTAAAGTGTTTTCTTAATCCAAATGTTACATAAATCATCCCCCAAAAAAATAAAAATAAAAATCAGTATCGATATACAATACCTACCCAAAATAAATAGATAATCCACATACAATCCCTAAACCGACGCCATCAAGGGACACATACAGAGACATCATTTTCGATGAGTATAGGAAACGACCATGACATGGAAACAAAATATGCAAAGAATATGTTATATATGTATGTTTTAAATTTTTACAAGAACATAATTAACAATCGGCTAAACTTCAATTATGGATGCATACAAAGTAAGACTGCTAATTCAATGGATCAAACAGAATTAAAGGTCCTTACTCCTTAATGAAAGTAAGTCTGGGAGCTACTAACACTAACCAGTAAGGTGCTGATTTCAGCCTGTAAACTCTCAATATCAGACTTCAATTGGGCAACAATATCACCCTGTAAAAATGGAAGAAATTAGTAAAACAATAATACAGAAATGCTTAAAAGTTATTCCTTTCGGTAAGCAGGATGCAGCAATTTCATTACTCATACAACAGCTTTCCACAAATACAGAAACCAAATAGATCAAATTCAACAATCTTAAACATCAATAAGTTCAGGAACAGCAAAATCTTTTTACACCAACCTGTTGATTAAAACTCTCTGTCAGAGATGAATTTTCAGCAGCTAAAGACTCTCCTAACGTTTGTGAAGCTTCCAAAGCACGTTGCAAAGAGAACTTTTCCTGGGTCAAATCTTCTATATGCTGCAGAAAACAGAAAGAAGGTCACACCCATATCGTTCTCCCCTATTTTATCACTAGACTGAACATGGAAAACCATGTAGGCACAGTGTGCAACATAAGAAGAAATTCAGAGGGCAGTACAAGACCAAAATAAAAGACCACCATGTGCAAAGTCAACTAAACGACAAATTCATCCTTGGCTATTGGGATTGTATGAACAAAAAAAAAACTGAGAATATGACATCTGAGATATAAATTATAACTTCTCATCATATACTCACATCATACATAAGTCTGTCAGCTTGTCAAAAGTGTTTTGCAGGGATCCAACAGTTTGTAGTTTGTACTCTCAATCTAATAAACATGCATGCTGATGTAACATGAAAATATTATGATTGCTTCCATTACGATCACCTCTACTACTCTACTAGGAAAGCTTTTTGGTGCACCTCTGAAAAGGAAAGAGGTGCAAGAGTGGTTTAACCCAGAGGATGACAAAGTAATACCAAAAGAATCTACTGCACATTTAAAGAATGACATGGATGACACTTGAAAAGCACGGAAAATCAATAAATAAGAATAGCAGTGGACAAAGGAAGGCACAAGTCACAACCAGAATTATCTTTCCACATTAAAGAAACAATGTGAAGATGTGAAGAAACAGTGACCAAAAGGAAGAAACACGGTCATTAAGAAGACAGCTAGGAAAGAAAAGAATAAATAATGATATGAGAAAATAACATACCTGTTCTAAAGCAGCAAAATCTTCATTTGGCTTTTGTTGCAGAACCTCTGCAATTTTCTCCACATGGTTCAAATAAAGATTTTTCTCTTGATATGAGTTGCCAACGTAGTTATTAGAGGAATTTACATCTTCCAAGGGTGATTCTAACGCCCCATTTTGACTGAAGTGATCATGAGATGCATATTCAACAACATCAGGAGGAACTGACTGAGGCTGAGAATGTGAAGAGACGGATGTAGAAGGAGCTCTAGGAATATTCAGTGAATCAAGAAAAGAAGGACGATTTCTTCTGGGATATATCTCATGAGTGTCCGACTGAGAGGGGACTTTGCTTGTAAAATCTCTATCACCAAAGTTGAAACCTTTTGAGAATGTATCAGATTCCTCAACAGCAACACCATGGAGATTACGAAGATTGTCATAAATAGGTTTTCTTTCCCTCCAATCTGACACTCCATGCTTATTATAATCAGAGTTTTCATGTCCACTTCGGTCAAACTCTGATGCATGTGGTAGTGAGGAAATAGCAGGTTGAGTATAATCTGCAATCATATCATACAAGATACAATCATATATGAAAAATACCTGTGAATATTCAACAGTTTCCACTTCTACAAAAAGACATATGGCTTGTAAGAAGATAATAGAACAAACTTCTCTAGACAGCTTTATACTAACCAGTAAGGCTTTGTGAAGGAGTGCTGCTGAATCCATGAGACGAAACAGCATCAGCCCCATAACCGTAGGATTTTTCATCTTTAGAGATTTCGTTAGAACCAACACGTTGATCTGATAAGGCATCTTTGACCCTAAAATGATTATAGTCGTTATACTGATTAGATGATGGGATCGCCCAAGATCTTTCTTCCCTAAACATTGTTCCAACATCACCATTTTTCTCATCCTTCTTCTGGGCAAATTCAATATTTATCGGATACATTGATCCAGAGGCATTATTGCTCTGATGTTCTTCCTGCTCTGGGAATGTTGAAGGTAGATACGATGAAAACGAATTTTCATTCTTAGGGACCTCAGCACTCATGTGAGGTCGTGATTCTATAAAACTTTCATGATTGTTAATATGTACTTTTCCGGCATCATTAGCAGCAATGGTACTACTTGTGCTGATTGGATCCCCAATCCTACCAGATGTAACAGCATTCAATGAGTCAAGATCGATTTTCCCTTCTGAAACCTGCGTATTATTTGCAACTGTATCAGTAGCACTGGGAGTTTGGCCAGGTAATGCAGCTTTCTTTCCACGGCCAGCACCTTTTTGCTTCCTCATGGACCGAAACTCTTCCAACTACATAACAAACAGTAAGGCAAAACAAGAAATATTAGGATGTACAAAAAATGCGGAGCATCCATTCTCAGCTTAATATGTTCAGACAGTCTCAGCTCCCGTGGTACCTCATGTACAAATCAATGACCAACTAACCCTAGTTTCAACTAATCATACCACTATATCTACCAACAATAGCTCCATCACAGCAAAAGAAATCTAACATAAGCCACATGAAACGCTAATATATTAAGGCTTCAGGTATTTTACAATGCAATCAAAGAGGAACCATTGGAGAATGTCGAGATCATGGGAAATTAAACACCGATCTTTTCCAGTAAACAAACAAATGGCAGAAAATATACAAGATTGAGGGAGGTAGCGGAATACCCGGCGCTTTCCAGCCTCCAGATGCTCCTGTTTACGAGAGGAAACCGCCGAATTGGACAGAACCTGAGCCGACGCCATTGCAAAATCCTTTCCAATTCAAAAATTGAATTCCAACAGCTCCTATGGCATGCAGCTAAAATTCCATACAATAGGAAAGGAAATCCGATCAGAAAACCTATTCACAAACAAAGATTCCACCGAAATTCAAATCCTCTCCCGCAAAATTGAAATCCGATCCAAAATCTCCTCCGTCTCTAAATTGTAGGACGGTCGGAATAGGACAAGAGGAGAGAGAAGGGGGGAGATCAGGCGTAATAGAGAAACGCCATGGAAGATCGGGGATTTTGCAGGGGAACAGATCCGGGTGGCGAAGGCTCGGACTCTTCGGAGGTAAATCCAACGCAGACCCAACGAGAGGAACAATAGCCGACGACGATGGGGCTCCAAATTGAAAATGTTTTATTTTTGCAATTTCTGGAAAATATTAAAAATCCAAACATACGTGATACAGTGATACGTAGTGAATAAATACCCCCGTTACTGAAATAAACGTGTGCTGGATTTCAATGTATTAGACCATCCGCATCAGTAAAAGTAAAACCTTATAGGGTTAACTCAACTTTATCACTTTCCCTCTCTTAGTAAGTTGAGAGGCCGAAAAGATCAGCAACGGACAAACCTTTATTGCCATCATTAACTCCATAAAAATTTTGCTATTTTTTCTTATATTCTCAATTTGCATCAAAATAACTCCTTTGGCCCAATGGTAGTAGTTGTTGATGAGAATCCCATCATCCAAGATTCAAACCTCAACAACTACATCTTTTATTTTATTTTCCTACTTTGTCATTTTTCTACTTAATCACAATCTAATCTAATTAATAAATTTACTTCTCTGTTGTTTTGGATATATTAATTTTATGTTTAGAATTTTGTTATATTTTATAAGCCTTTTTAAAAAAAAACACATTATTTGTTTTACTTTATCAAAACATCACAACTAACAATTTACTAATTAACTTATCAAATTTGAGGTCTTGAGTAGGAATTTTCACCCCGGTTACAAATTTGAGGCATTGGACAATAATTAAAAAAAAAAGGATTATCGAATATTAAGAGATCTACCGTTATAAAAAAATAATTAATTGACCTAACTCTCTACCTTCATACTAAACGTTAAAACTAAGAGTTATAAAATAGTCACTACTCATATGCATGACTTTCTATCTTCCTAATTAATTTATAAGACTTAAATTACAACAGTAAAAGTCCATTGATAGAGTTCTATAAGTATATATGTTTGTCATTGTCAAGTATGTAGATTGAGAAAGGGATATGATCGATCAACAGATCAAATATAGAGAAAACTCTAGATTTGTCAAAGTAAATCGAGAAAGCTTTGGATTTGTTCCTAACCATGGCTTCACAAGTTCAAATGTACATCAAGTACAATCTCTATACTCATTACTTATAGGTATGTTATTTTGAACTAACTACTTTTTTATAATGCTTTATGATTAACTATGATTTTTTTACCGCGAATTATAAACGTGTTAACCACTTGAACATGAAAGCGGATAAATTTTATAAACATAAGGGGAACCATACCTAATTAAGAGATAGGTTAGGACGTACCATTCTCATGATATCATTTTTCTTCCTTCAATTTTGTTTAGTACTAATGAATTGATGAATTGATTCAATCCGGGCACATCAATGTTGATTAATTCATGATGTTTAAGTTGTAAGTATCATTTTAAATTTCTGATTCCTCAAAATAAGCTAAAATGTGCATTTGTATATATTTATAATAATGTGTAGGTTTAATTGTATATATATCTCTATATATTCTGTTGAAATGAAAAATAGATACCAAATAGCAATTTCTTTTGATTTGTAATCCCCTATTATTACAATTGCAAAGAAACAAATTTATAACATTGTTAATTGCAATTCGAAAACAAAGTAAGCCTTCGTTGGCATTATAATGATGTAGTGTTAAAAAATGCTTATATACTATTTTTTTTTTATCTATCTATCTATCTATCTATAATATCTATCTATCTATATAATAATATTATAATAATATATAAAAAAAAAGTTGTGTTCAAGGGCAATTTATTGATACTATTAAGTTCATGAAAATTTACACTATTTTTGTATTCTTATTCAATTTGGATCAACTTGCATTCTTTAGCTCAATGACTATAGTTGTTGGGGACTACCTCTTTGTCAAAGGGAGGTGATCGAATGATTTATTTTAGTGGAACGGACAAATTAAAAACACACAAAAGCTTAGGAGAATGGTGAACAGAAATAACCGAGCATCAGGTACCCATTTTGATTTAATTAATCATATTTTTAGCAATTTTGTAACTAAATTGTATGTATATGATGGATTAATGGTTTTGAAACAGTGATTTTATTTATTTATTCGTAAATTATAGACCGGTTCTATTTGATTGCCAAAACCATATCAACCTATACCAAGGTAAGAATGCTCGAAGAAAGATCAAATGCCCACACTCTAATATTTTATACAATGATTTGTGATCATATCCCGAATTGGTGAGATTATCTATTTTTTAAAAGTTTATTCATCTAAATATTATTTAAGTAGTTTCTCAAATTTGTTCGCATATATACAATATATATTTGGTGATAGTACCCTCAGCTCAATCACATGTTTCTTCCTTTTCTGTTTTTATAATTGTCATTGTACAATCTAAAACATATGTTGAGATCTATTTTAATTTAGTTAACATTACAACAGAGGAAGATGATGGAGGCCGCGCGGAGAGACCTCGGGAGGAGAGAGCATGATGAGAAAGTGGTGCAAATTGACTACTTGATTCAATAATTAGATTATAATAGATGTTGAACATGATAGATATTTTTGCTATAAACAAAGTAGTATATATGTGTGGCATCTCATGAACACAAATAAGTTTGAAGTTGATTCATGGACTTATAAATTTAAATACACAGTGTGGTAGTATATATGTGTGGACTTATAGTGTATTATCTACACTTTTCGTACCCCGGCCAATTCAATACACATTTTGGTATATATATTGAAATTACACTATAATAATAATAATAATAATAATAATAATAATAATAATAATAATAATAATAATAATAATAATAATAATAATAATAATAATACAATGATATCAGAGAGATTAACTCATGTGTTCTATGTTACTGGTGACAATTCAGTAAGGTCTACTATAAGACATTGCGCGATTTCATATTTCCTTGGTGATTACTTCAAGTCGTTTTTTCTGCAATCTATGAATATCTCAACATTTTAAATCTCACGTGTTATTTCTTCAGTTATTTATAGACTAAATCCGATTAAACTGACATATTTGACACAAAAATTGTCCCGTGCGTAGCACGGGCATGCCACCCTAGTTACTGAAATAAACGTGTGCTGGATTTCAATGTATTAGACCATCCGCATCAGTAAAAGTAAAACCTTATAGGGTTAACTCAACTTTATCACTTTCCCTCTCTTAGTAAGTCGAGAGGCCGAAAAGATCAGCAACGGACAAACCTTTACGTAAAAAAATGAAAATTACAAGACCAAAGTACCATAACAAACTAGAATGAAGCCCAAGACTAACGAAGGCGAACAGTGTTAGAACCGGGACAATGTGCGTCATCACTCCTCACGGTTGGTAGAGACAATGCAGGGAAACCTGGGGAACAAAAGTGGAGACCTCAGATTTGGACTCAGTCAACATCGAGCCATCAAATCTCGATCACGTTCACGACCTCTTGCGCGGTTGCATAAGAAAGACCACAAAGCTCAATGAGATAACGCCGCTAGAAACAAGCAAACATAAACTCTAGAAAAGGTCGAGGCAAATCTCTAAAAAGGTTAAAAGAGAGTTAGAAAACGCCACCAATGCGTCCCTAGAACTCAAGAGATATTTAGTTTTTTTTTTCCTTTTTTTTAATTAATTTTTGGGTGATTTTGGTATATGACCATTTTCGAATGTTCAATTGGGTACTTAGACCCCAAACTAATTTAATTAGTTTTATGTAGACCCCTTCCAAATAGAGTGGAATGGTAAATAGTCAACCGTTTGACCATTGACCGGTCAACGTTGAACAACTCATTTGGATTATTTTTTTAGGTGATGCCATATTTTACCATTTTGATGCCAAAATTTTATTATATTTTATTTTCACTTTGATGCCACTTTTCTAATGAAATGATTGGATGACACTTTTTTAATGCCACTTTTTAAATCTTGATGACATTTTTTGTTTACTGTAATGTCACGTTGACCATTGATGCCATTTTTTTACTGTTAATGACTAATGCCACTTTTTTTTATGTCAATTTTTTGATGATATTTTTTTACCGTGATGCCATATTTTTGATGATATTTTTTCAAAGTAGTATTTTGATGACATTTTTTTCTTTAATGTGATACAACTTTTTCAAAATGGTGTTTTGATGTCATTTTTATAATGTAATTATTTGATGCCATTTTTTTTAATCAAATCGATTGATGCCACATGTTTTTAATTTAATCAATTGTATATCGATTTATTTTCATCGATTATACTTTCATTCACTAATGACACGTTTGTGATTACACTTCATTGACGTAATCACTTGTGGTGACATATTCATTAAATTTTTATTCATGGATGACATTTGTTATTACGCTTCATTAATCACAATTGTTTATGGTGACAATTTTATATAATTGATGACATAAGAGCTTAAAACGTGGAATCAAAATATTGTTACCTTATTGCACATATAAAAATACAAAGTCTTTGAAACTATGACATTAATATTGGTTGTATACGTAAAAACACCTATTATAACATGTCATCAACTAAAAAAATGCATCAATGTAAGTAATATAATGCGGAATCAATAAAATCAAGACAAGGTGTCATAACCATCCAAGAATTATATACAACATTTCTAAAGATTCCACCTTGTCAAAAGTGGCATCAAAGTAGTTGCCAACAACATAACTCTTCTTCATTTCCATCTCTTCATTTTCATATTGGTGGGCATCAATCTCCTTGTCGACTCAAAATAGTTTCACGGAATCTACACAAATAAACAAAACATAAACAACACCATTAATCACTTGTCAATATAGTACACAATTGACAAAGAATGTTACTGCTGAATTAGATATATACTCCAATTCAAAGTCTAAACTCCAAACAAATGATTTTTTTTTTACCGTGATGCCATATTTTTTCAAAGTAGGGTTTTTATGACATTTTTTTGTTTAATGTGATGCAACTTTTTCAAAGTAGTGTTTTGATGTAATTTTTCTAATGTAATTATTTGATGCCACTTTTTTAATCAAATCGTTTGATGCCAGCTTTTTTAATTTAATCAATTGTATATCGATATATTTTCATTGATTCTACTTTTATTCACTAATGAGTAATGACACGCTTGTGATGAAATTCTTTGTTGATGATATTTTTATACAATTGATGACATATGAGCTTCATACGTAATCACACTTCATTGATGACATCTTTTTATTGATGACAATTTCATTGATGACACATTTGTAAGTACAATTAATTGATCTCAATCATTTGTGATGATATTTTTATAAAATTGGTGACATTGAAGTACGAAATGTGGAATCAAAACAGTGTCACCAAACAAGGCAATATGATCTCTTAAAAATCAAAAGTTCAGGAGTTGATGATGACAAAAAATTGTTTCTATTTTATTGGACACTAAAATTTTCATCACAAAAAGACAGATTTTGTCGCGAAAATAGGTGAAGGATTAAAAAATAGCCTATGCGGGATTTGAACCCCATCTATGTGCTTGGGCACAACGCTCTACCAATTTGAGCTAATAGGCTTTAATTTAGCAATAATGAAACAAGTAAAAGGCTTTAATTTTATTCTTGTTATGTGACCTTTCACGGTTATTAATGTTCTAAATGTTGACATGGATCGGAACCCGCATCTATTGTCCTCAGTACCACATGGATCGGAACTGATTAGCTTCATAAGACATTCCACAACCTATAGAGATATCAAAACACTAACATTAGCAAGTCAGGTGGCAGGTGAAAGTGATAAATGGATGACATACCTACAATCACAAATCATGTGTTCAAATAGCTATGAATTAAATCCCCAAGATCAGAGATTCAGAGGTTATAGCACTTCCAATACCATTCACAAGTAGATAACTAGAACTTTGAGTGTTCATCTCATTTGACCATCTTCTAGTTATCGACAAGTAATTCAATTGCCTAGCAACATGTTGCCATCAAGAACACAAAAACAAGACAATATATCGAACAGTTGCACACTTGCACCCAAACGAATGAACAGCAGCAACAAAAGACGTCTTAACTCAACAGTCAGAAGCACTAACAAATCGCAAACAGAAGCACCAAACTCCCATCCTTACCTCTCAACCACGCCACCAACTGAGCAAAACCAACATCCCCAACGCAGCAGGCATGCAAAGAACAAGAGGCGATACCATGACATCATCGATACCACATCACACAACACTCCACATCCCAGCAAAATCCACGCCAAAGGTATTTATGATCAAACTACGCTAGCCACAAACCAGTGCCCAGCACATAAAACCTAATCTGGACAATTGCAGCCCCACCAGCACAAACAAACGCCACCAGCTAGACACTTCGTTCAGCACAATGCTATTTGAGTTTTGGACTTGTAGCCCTCAACTTCATTGGACCCATAAAAAACAACAGCAACTACGCTCTCACCCAAATTGCAATTAAAATAGTTGGTTTCAAGTATGTACAATAGAGATTGTCATCAATTATAACATTTTCACCCAAATTCAAAACCCTAAATTTATAAAAATTGAAGAATCTAATAAAAAACAAAAAATTTGGCATAATAATATGCAAATTAACCAGAGACATTATAATATAAGGGCAAAATTGAACTGAAAGTTCGAAAAATTACCTAGAGGTCGCGAATCTGGAATGTCCATGTTCAAAATCAAAAAATCAAGTATTCTGACAAAGAGAAACCATCGATGCCTAGAGAAGGAGGAGGATGAGGTTAGATATGGGGAGGAATTCAACAATGGATAGGCGGATATGGCCGGAGAAAGGCTCTCCAACGTCAGCGAAGACATGGCGAATCCAAGAAGGTGATGCGGCCGACGGAAGGTGAGCACGGTGCCGCTCACCACCAGGATGTTGTGAAATTCCGCCTCTAGCTTCGCCATCGCCGCCTAAATCGCGATCTCCACCCGATCCAAGGCCGTCCTGCTCGTCTGAAATCGGAGATGCTCTCAATGGTGAGGTTGAGAAGACGGGGAGAAAGCGGAAGTGGAATAGAACGGGTAGGTTAAAAAGGCACAGGCACCTAATTAATTTTGCAAGAGGTCTAAGACGGCTCATTAACACTTTAAAGGGGCTAAATACCTAATGACATTCTTAAAAAGGTCTTTTGTACCAAATTCCCTCTTAATTTTTCCCCCTGAAATTAAAAAAGGCTTCATAACAAAACCCACACTTGGGCCCCAAGGACAGAAAACGGGCCCGAGGACAACAGATGGGAATTGTGTGATGAAACCCGTCAAATTCAGGGAAACTAGAGGTGCGATGAAAGTCGTCAAACTCGGCCAACGGTGGAGCTAGAGGCTGCGACGACCGAGTAAGCCGCTGCGAGCCAGGGGCAGGTTAGCCCGCTGCGACCCAGGGGAAGGTAAGCCCGAAGCGACCAGACCTTGACCCAAGGAGGCAACGAAACTGGGAGATCGAAAAAGGTGACGGCACAACACATCGCCATGAGGGAACCAGAGGGTTGTTTGATTTGATTCTTTTCCCTTTTCTCTTACAAAGTCACGGGGTCAAGTTGGATTGCAAAACAAAAGATTTTCTTTTAATTATTTTATTTCATTTTTTTACAAAGCTTTCGGTGGAAGCCTTTCCCTATCGGTAGAAGCCATGGATTTCGGTGGAAGCTAAGATCGAAGCAATCTGTCGAAAAATTTAGTTCTAGTCTAGAGTTCTTTGAGATTCGTCAGATCACTTTCCCTCTCTTTAAAAAAACTCAACTTACTTTTTCACCCACATCCCTAAATCCCATCTCAATTTCTTAATTTCACTTTCACCATTTATTATATTAAAATATTTATAATAATATTATTTTTTACATCATTTATACATAAATTATATTCCATATAAAATAATATAATAATGATAATTATAAAAAGATTTTTTTTGATTATTTTTTCTTACGAAAAAAGATCAGTATCACGCAAAACTGTGAAGGAAAGTTATAGGGTTGATTTGGTGCATGTCATAAGTGGTGGGTCCCATCCAATTGAGAATTGTGAATGAAAGCCGTGAATAGTATGGGTTTTAGTGGTTTTTGGGTAGTTGCTCTACAAGAGCATGTCAACCTCACTTCTTAACAATGTATTAGGTGTCTATTTTAAGGAAAATGTTTTACTTACCCCCGGGTAATTACCCCAGGCCAAAAGTAGAAAAAAGTAAAAGTAATCAATGAGAAAGAGAACTGTAATAATTACCTGGTGGGGATACTTGCAGAGTTGAGCCGGCTTGGAGTAAACGGCTCGATCCGAAGCCGCGATCCGATTCAGAAAGATGGATATGGGCCTTTATAAATTGGGTCTGTTATATGACTAAAGCCCGTTGCAATCATCCTCGAAATAGCAGCCCAGTCCAAATGAACGGAAAAAGCCCGACTTGGAATTAAATTAAGAGGAGAAACGTAACGCGGGTAACGAACAAACCCTATTAAATAAAAGTAGGGATTCTGAAAGTTCCCTATTTAAAGAGACATTGAAAGCCTAGAACCTCCCACCCACCTCAATCAAAATCCATCAAACTTCCAACAGTCGGAATTGCAGAACCCATCCAACAAACTAAAGTGACTTTGTTAATAACAGGTAAAGTTCCTATCCATACTATGAAATTTGGATTGTTTTGAACCAACTTGATATTGGTGTGAATCGTGAATCGTTGCTGGTAAGGTATCGATTTTGTTGGTCGTTAGTGGTGGATGTAGTAAGATGGTGCATTTTAGTGTTCAATTGAAACATAAAAGGGTGATTGAAAAAGATGACACTTTAATGTAGAAAGCATATATGGCAGACTATGCAGATGAGGGCAACCACAATATGAGCGAAGATGTTCACGTTCTGGAGGTGAAGGAATTATTCGAGAAGCTGCAAGAGTTGAAGAAGCAACGGGCAAGGTTATCAAAAGGGAAGGAAGTGCCGAAGGCGGAACACGAGCGGTTGGAAGAGGAAAAAGAGTTGCTTGAGAAGAATGTTGCCTTACTGATTGCCTTAATCGTAAGGAGAGATATGATGATAGAGAGCTTGCTAGAAGAGAGAAGGGAAGACTGCAACGGGTTGCGGATGACTTTGTCCGAAATGAAGGGTGATGGCGCCGATGGAGACGAAGCAGCCCACGGGGGTACTCTTTAAAAGATCGAGGTCAATGCATTTAAGTTTGATCAGAACCTTTATTGTAGATGTGGCAAGATGAAATATTTGGACAAGCTTGGCGTTAATTATCAAATTGAATGGCGTATTATGTAATGGTATGACTACTTAAACAATGGTTAAGTTTTATGTGCATGAAATGAGTCACAAATTATTCAGAAATCAGCAACATCGATGGTTATTATAGGCACACAACAATCGTAGCATTGTGTCGAAACCTTATCAACTAATGTGTTTGACGAATAGGTTAAGAATGTATTCCGAAGATATGGATTCAAAGGAATATGGGAATGTTTGGAGTTATAATTAAGGGCCATTGTCTTAGACATTTGGGCTGAACAAATGCGGTTGTTGCATTTGGGGCGGTTGCTAGTCGAATACAGGTGTTTCCTTAAATTTGTGTATAGGGTCCGTCAACGAAATGAGACAATTTGTTAGAGTGAAGACCATTTCTTATGGAGGTCGCCTGGAGGTCGGCAATAGGGAAGAAGAAGTTTATGGGGAAAAAAACGGGTTGTTAGGTAAGTTCAATCCTGAAGTTTATGTAGGTTAATACTTATGGGTCA
This sequence comes from Persicaria maculosa, assembly GCA_963922045.1. NCBI lineage: Eukaryota > Viridiplantae > Streptophyta > Magnoliopsida > Caryophyllales > Polygonaceae > Persicaria > Persicaria maculosa. The sequence goes on from OY998254.1 coordinate 69,795,430, forward strand.
TTGTGCATGAAATCAATTACAACCTAGCAACTGACTATAAAATCACCAACATGGATGCATAGTATCAACATCCAAAAGTAGTACAAACAATGCTTGATTCACGTAGGCAACCAACTACCACGAACATGGGGGATGAGTCGCTACCTTGGCAAGCAAGGTGCTAGATTGGTGTGTGTAAAAAACGTTTGCAAATTCCAGAATAGTAAAGAGAAAATGTTGTAGGTATAGGCCGTTGGTTAGTGAACTGGGCTGTAGAAATACGGCCGCCGGAAACGACCAGCAATCGCTGATGGCATGTGTTAGTGTATGACCATTGATAACTTGATAAGACGCAGTTGCGACTACATCCCGCGACCGATGAGTCGGCCCCACAGAGTGTCCACATGCACTGGAAAGTGTAGCGATTGGGAACAAATCTGAATTTCTTAAATTGAACTGGGCCAAAATACCAGCCCAGTCCAACGGAATGGATACATCCATTTTGGAAGTAATTTTTCCACATGAACGTAAGGAAAAAAACTGAAGTACTAATAAATATTGGGGGCTTTGTATTTATTACGGCTGAGTGCCTAGAGCTTCCTACTTCCATCAACGTCCATCAGACATCCATGGGTAGGAACCCATTTAACATCCAACAGTGAACTTCGAAAGGGAACGATCGCTTCTCCGTCAGCCAAGGGCAAGTACATTTCCCTCAAATCTTGTTCGACTTGGGGTTGAAACCCCTGGTTCAATCACTATCCTATTCCATTTGAGAGTGGTGGGGGAACAAATGTGGTATGTGTGGGAATCCTGTGCAGGAGTTTTGTCAATCGGATTTTCGTTCGTGTCGGATAGTCGGTGGAGATTTCAAAAAGTATATATAAAGGTTCGCTCAATCTATATTGAAATATATACAGTACACGGTTGATTGTGTGCAATTTCCTTATGTAAAATATGTGGGCATCGACAATAATAAAGTGATTACTGGTATAATAGGCAGCATATCATGTTCGTAATGTGCGTTTGGTTAAGGTAGAATGGACAAGAGAGGATTTATCCAGTATAACTCGGATGACAAGTAATCACCTTCCCGACAAAGTCCGCCGATACTTTTCAATGAAGGACCCCAGGCATCGACTGAGTGCGATGGGATCTAGGGTTTCGTCGGAGGCGTGGGTTCGGGGGTGTAGGGTTTAGGGTGCCGATTTTAGAAGGAACGAAAAGTTGCAGGGTTTGGTGAAAATCGGGGTCTCTTTGGTCTCCGATTGGAAACCCCTCGTCACGGAAGGTAATCCCAAGAAAACACATAAAATGTGGACGGGCGCACGTAATTGGCCATTATAGATCCCGTTCGAAGGGACTGGGGTGCACTTGGAAGAAGCTCATCGAAAGTTTGGGGTCGGATGAGGGAATTGACCTTAAATACCAGCCGGGTAGTGCAATTTTTACCAAATAGTGGGAACTCGCGCGTTGGCGGTCGACGCAAACAGGGGGCGTGACCCGACGGCAGCGGGCAAGCGTCCCCGCAGACACCTCCAATTATCCAACTTCGCTGATGCGCTCAGTGTGAAGATAATCCTGCTGAAAGGGCTAGACGCGGCAACGGCCAAGTTGTACTCGTGCCCGCCGCCCGTGGAAGATGACCATATGGATATACCATCCAAAAAAAGGGTTCTAAATATAAAGTTCGAGTTGATATGACGACCATCCCTTAAAGAGTTAAAGGGATGGTCTTGTGCTTCGTTGAAATGTCGATGAGAAAATAAGGAGGGGGAGGGGAATTAAGAAAACAAGGATTGGGTAGAGGATAGACGACATTGGGTGTGCTTGTGGATGGTTAAACAAACGCCGTGACAGCATTGACATATATGGGACGGAACGTAATATTTATTTGGGTAAAGCGAAACATGTGAGCTTCATTGTGCAAACCCCCACTGGAGCAATGTACGAAAACAACTTGTGACTAGACCATATATATATCCGAAATAGGTTATGTCGAATGTCGATCGCCAATGTACAAATGAAACAAGTGTCATGACGGCATTGACATACATGTGAATATGTGAGCAACCGTATTATCTCCGTTGTGCAAGAACCCAATGGAGCGACGTGATGTATCCGCATCTTACGAACCGATAGTCCGACCCGATCGCTTCACTAGCTACACTGGCGAATCGATCCAAGAACTCGTTCCAAGTGACAAGTAATCACCTTCCCGACAAAGACCGCCGATACACTTCAACGAAGGACCCTAGGCATCGACCGAGCGCGATGGGATCTAGGGTTTCGTCGGAGGTGTGGGTTCGGGGGTGTAGGGTTTAGGGTGTCGATTTCAGAAAGAACGGAAAGTTGCGGGGCTTGGTGAAAGTTGGGGTCTCTTTGGTCTCCGATTGAAAACCCCTCGTCACGGGAGGTAATCCCAAGAAAACGCATAAAATGTGGTCAGGGGCACGTAATTAGCCATTATCGGTGCCGATCGAAGAGCATGGGGTGCACTAGGAAGAAGCTCATCGAAAGATTGGGGTCGGATGAGGGAATTGACCTTAAATGCCGACCGGGTAGTGCAATTTCTACCAAACAGTCACATGACTTGCACGGTGGCGGTCAATGCAAAGAGGCGGTGTGACCCGGCGGCAGCGGGCATGCGTTCCAACAGACGCCTCCAATTACCCAACTTCGCTGATGGGCCCGGGAAGGGGTTTCTGTTGAAATGGTTGGACGCTGAAACGGGCATGTAGTACCAGCACCCGTCGCCAGTGACGACGACCATTGGGCACGGGGTTGGGACTCGGACACGCACTGGACGCTGGTTGCCGAATGATAGTAGGTTCATTGTATCCAATTTAAAAGTGTAGCAAACAACATTCCATGCAGCACCAACACTAGATTACCATAGTTGTCCAACGAAACGAAAATAAACATAACTATCCAAATCCCAAATACAACATACATGATGTGTATAGCCGCTTCTAGTTGTCGAAATCGGGGCATATGTACTTGGTGTCGCTGACCCAACCTTGGATGGGAGACCAATCAACGTGTGGGTGCACCTCTCTATGCGGATAAATCAAATTTGGCTCATGCACATCGGACCGCACTTCGTAGGAATACTCGGGGAGCATACCTGCATGGCGAATCACGTGAGCGTGCCAGAAGCGTCCACACGCGAAGACGTCAACCTCCTCTTGTTCTTCAAATGACACCGCCAATGGGATTGGCGGTCGCGGACGAACCAAACAACGATGGACTAGGTAGGTAACCTTATTGTGTTGGTGTCTCACCTGCAGAACATGACCCGTACGCAGTTTGTCTCTGTGGCACACGTCAACGTGTTCGCGAGGGTCATACGCCTCCATGATACCCAAGGGTGGTAGTGGACGGAGAAGGCTGTGGTGCACCACCTCGGTGTTGGGTGTACAATGATATCTTCTCCGTGGGGGACAACAACGTACTCAACGGTGGCGTAGGTTGAGTGCAGTAAGGCACGGACTATGTCCTGTTTGTAAGATCGGACGAGGCCCTGTTCCCAGCGGATTACCTCCATCGGGTCCCCGATGTCGAATGCAGCAAGTGGCTCTGGAACAGACGCTGCACAATCGAACACAAAATGGGTATACAAAACACATACAAACGATTGGTTACTGACGTTGAGTCTGTGGTCGGTATTTGGGGGCGATTATCCATTCGTTGCCAACCCTCTCACAGTGGGGCTGCAGATTGGCACGGTGGACCAATTCCTCGCCACCGGTGAGTAGATCGCGCACACGGACGTTACGACCCCAAACATCGGGAGACTGTATGACGCATGAATGCTTCCAACCGACAACAGCATTCGCGTCGACGTGCTCGCCAACATCATACAACAGTTGTTGAAGCTGCGGTGGCCTCGGTCTTAACCTGGCCACAAGGACCACTTCAGTAATGATATCGCCGTGGGTCCCAAAACGGTGCACGCACTCGACTTCGGCGAACATATCTCCGATGAGATCTATAACGGTCGCGCCCATCATGTACCCAACCCTGAGGCCAGTGCCCACTACTTTGACCAGGTCGAGCCACTCGAGTTTGAGCATGGACATCTAGTGATAGTGCAGACGGGAATAAAGCATGCATTTAGTTATATGTTAGACAGTAACTTCCATGATAGCACATTAGCAGGTTGCGGAAAACATACCGTCTATTCTCGACGTAGGAGGAGAGGAGTGGAACCCGACTATAAAGCGACAATGTGTTTGCTTAGGTGACTTATACAAGGTTAAGGACTAGGGGTGCGTACCCTGGTCGGCAATGGCTGGTCCCTATATATACTGGTCTCGTAAAAGGATAGGTATTGGCATGCTGGGTACTTTGTGAAATGTTACTCGCGTTATCCATCTTTGTTGACCTGTAATTTGGCTAGATTTAGGTACTTCTCTTATCATGTGAAAAACTATATGTGGATTATTTGAAAGGGCAGCAAACGTAGCATTAACTATAACTGAAAGCGTTGCACCAAACCTTTTGTGTGCGTTTGTGGACACCAAAACATTAATTAGGGAAAATAGTAATCACATTGAAAATTGAAAACATTATGTTCATGTTATAAATAACCAATCATATATATTTATATAATGTTCTGAAGGAAAAAAATATTTGAACAAACATTAAAAATATAGTAATCGCGTAATCATCCAATTTCAATTGTATTACTATGTAACTTATGTTTTTTGAAGAGAAAATTATACGAATGATGTATGATATGTTAGGTATAACATAATATAAGATTCAATAAGAGAGAGATGGAGAAAAACCTTCGCCCTTGAGAGATCCTTCCTTCTCTTCCAAGAGCAACAATCACCTCCTCCGGGAGCAGTCATCACCTCCTCCGGGAGCCCAAACCTCCTTCGGGAGCCCGAATATCCTCTGAGAGCCTCTATGGTAGGGGTATGATACTCCCTTCGGGGTATTATCTTCGGTCCTCCTTAATCGGGTCGCCGGAGCTTGGACCTCCGTTTATTTAGAAACCCTCTTTCGTCGAATTTTTAGCTCTATTTCCATGGGGCTTTTGTTGATCTTGGGAGGTGGATCTCTTTTCCCTCTCCATTCTCAACTATTTCGTGCTCCTAGGCCTTTGAATTTCGGCTCTAGGTCTATTATCCGGTTGAAATCGACCATGTCCCGGTCCGGGTGTCTTCGTCCTGGTCTCCAATCTTGGTTGCCCCCTTGATTCCGGTATTCGACTGTTGGCACTTGCCTTCTCGTCTCTTCGCCCTACCTTCCTCTCCTTCTCCTTAGATCTCCTTTCTGGCCCGCTTCCTCGGTGTTGGGGTGTACAATGATATCTTATCCTTTCGATCCAGTATCCGACGCTTGTCTCACGTCGCCGGTCGTCGTTCGGCCTGGTGCTCGCAATCCTTGGCGTGCCTTGCTCCTCTGCCTTGTTCTGATGTTGTTTAGGTGTAGGTGAAATCCACTGCCAGTTACTTGCTGGTGTTGTGGCGTAGGTGAAATCTCCGGCGGGGTCATTTCTTCTGTTGTCTCGCCTCCGTGGCTAGCGTCGCCCTTTTCCTCGCCTTTCCCCCCGTCGATCTGCCGTGGTCGCTGCCCGCCTTTGTCGGCTACTCTTGCCCTGAGCTCCAGGCGCCTTTGGCCTTGGTTTTGCTTCGGGCTCAAGTGGCCTTTTGGTGAGCCCGAAATTAACCTTTGGGCCCAAGGCTTTTGCTTGGGCCCAAATCTGACCCGCAAGATTATTAAAAAAATAAAAATAATATTTTTAAAAGAGGCCCGATTATATCTTTATATTTATATGATAAAGATTGTTGGTTTCTTTTATTTATATATAAATAAAACAATAAAAACGCCCGGGAGGGCTTATTTAAAATCCCTTAAAGGCTCGAAACAACGCTCGAAAGAGCTTGGATTAAATCCCGTTTGGGCTTGACCGGTCCGTTGTGAACGGTCCTTCGCGGTTTGCTTTGCTCGGGTGGTGTGCGTCTCTGCTTTGGTGCGGCTTGGGGTTCTTCTTCTATGTTGGGGTTCTGGCAGTCGGAGTCGGGTCTGGCTGGGATCGAGGTAGTGTGTACGGGGCGACTCCGTGTTCGGGAAGGAGCTTCCTGGACTCCTGGAGGTTCGTCTTCACTACCCACAGGGATTCCTGATGTATCGCCGGCCAGCGGTGCTGTTTTAGGATGATGCTTGGCTTTCGTCCGTAGTCTACGTCCCCTTCGTGTTAGATTTAGTTTTTCCTTAGCTCGTTACTTGTAGGGTGCATTTCCACTTGCTGAATTGCATCGTTTTTTGTTTTCGTTTTTTGTTTGTATGTTTGACGGGTTTCCGTCTGCCGACTTGTCGGCCATCGAGATTCAGGTATATCTGATCTCAAATTTTTTCCTAATAAAAAAAAAGGTATAACATAATATAAACTTTTTTTCCCCACAATTATTTACACTAATGAATGTTGTTTTGTACCAAAGGGCACACAAGGGTTGACACAGGGTTGGTCGCATCGAATTGCCCAAGCCAGTCTACAACTTTTCGATTGACACAGGGTTGATTTATTTCGGCGAAGAAGAGGTGCTGAAATGTTATGAGATAGGCGAATGTAGGTTTTGGGTGTGGCGATTAGTGGACTACGGTAAGGGCGAGTGGTGCCTCGAAAACATGTTTCATATTCCACATTTGTTCTTGTTCAACACCAGGAAACTTTTTGCCCCGAATCCTTGGAATCGCGAAACTATTTGTTGTCCGTCTATGGTAAGACTGTCACAATTGTCCATCCTTTGACTGGTATATACGAATTGGTGAGTGTGTTGAAGACGGAAACTCTTAGAGGAACAATGCCTTTTGAATGTTGTTGTGATAGCTGTAAAGATCTGCTTATTCCTATCGAATTTGTTCCCATGGTCTTATCCGTTTTACGTCCAACCATGAAGATGCTTGAGTTCAATATATCTAATCTATGCAACTGCACTGCAGAGAAACTTTGAGTTCAATATATCAATCTATTTACAAGGGTAATGTATGATTTCCATGGCTAAACTACTATTAATATATGAAGGATGCTTTAATTCAGTATATTAAAGATGCTTGAGTTCAGTACATCTAATATACGCAGCTGCACTGCAGAGATTAGCAATATTACTTACTGTCAATTTTATTGAATATAGATGGACTTGCTATAGAAATTAATATTATCACTACTGCAAAAGCTCCGTTGAAGCATTTGTAATGTCCCTTATTGATCAAGCAAATATTACATGTTTCATTTAGATTAAGGATGTTTCCTCTCGGTAAGCAGCAAGAGAATAGACTGGCTGACTATTTTTGTATTCATTTAAAATTATTGAATTTACTATCCTTAAATTTCCTTTATGCAAGATACGTATAAATTCTTCTAGGAAGAACTAGGAATTTTAGCCCTTTTATTTCATTGAATCTTTTTTTTTTTTGATTCAATTATTTCATTGAATCTTAATGTAGAATTGTGGATATTGTTTAAACATGCGTGGTTGGATTCTGACTGGTGTGTATATAACATACGTATCGAGAAACAAATAGACTAGCTCACTATTTTTGTCACTATGTCTTTCCATTGTAGGCCGATTTGTCGACCTTCGAGGTCTAGATATGTATGACATCGGATTTTTATCTAATAAAAAAGAACTGAAATATTCATTTTTCATTCAAAAACTAGAAACTCATTTATACAAGGATTTAAAAAAAAAATCGAACTATAGGGTATGTATGGCTACTCATAAACCAGTTAAAAAAATAAGTCGAATCAGCTGTTTATTTTTTTAACCTGTTAAAAAGGTGTATGGACACCCAAAAAACTCATATAAATAGTTAAAATTATGTGTTAAAAAAAGTTGTTGGAGGAAGCTTATTTGGAGTTTATGTGGTTTATTTGATTTGCAAATACCATAATACCCCTAATAATAACAAAATAAACTACACTTTTTACAAATAAATTATTTTTCACCTCATACGGAGTTTATATTTTTTCATAAATTTTTAACTACTTTTACCAACAGTTTATAAATTTTAAACTGTTTATAATTTTAGTCAGTTTACTAACTCCGTCTCATACGAACCCATAACTTTCTTATAAAAGAATGAATCTTGATATACCTTTTGAGTAACAAATCTCAACCATGTAATGATGTAAGGTTTTATTTCATGAATAAAGCAAGATCGCCATAGTCTTACACATAAAGCAAAGGACCTACCGACCTCCATTACCAGCGGCCACCTCAGCCGTCCGGCGCTTTCGTTGCGGCTGCCATTTCGGGAATCGACCGCGTACGTAACTCCATTACCCTGTTTACATAACCATCCAATCCAATCCCGATCTTCAATTCAATTCACCCCCGTCCCCGTCTTTTCCTATTCCTAATAAAAATAAAATCCCAAAATACATCACCTTTTTCCCCTCTTTCGTTTTCCCAATTAAGCGATTCAACCAGTTCGTGGCTGTTGATACTCTCCACAATCCCCTACAATCTCTCTCTTCCTCCCAGATCAGAGACAAAATTCAACCACCCAAATCCCCAATTTCGTCTTCTTGCCGCTCTTCATCTGCGCTTCGCTCCCTCTCGATCATTTCCGCCTTCTTTTCGACTTCCATAGCCCCTCAACGCCTACGCATATCAGGTATTCTCCCAATTCCACTTTTTTGGTACTGATCTTGCTTTGTTTAATTGTTTATTGCTTTTTGGATTGGCTCCAACTCATCTTCTGTGTCACAACTCACAACCCAGCTTTTTCTAGGGCTTCAATTTTTATAATCGATTTCCCCAACCCCTCTCTTTACTTTTTGTTGGGTCTGACGTTTCTTTTCTTGTACTTGTGTAGTTTAATTAGAGGATTATAGGTTTGAATTGGTGGGTGTTTTGGGTTTCTGGGGTTCTCTTGTATCAGATCTTTCCCTTTCCTTTCCCTTTACGTTTGGGTTTAGGGCTGTGGGTTTGAAGACTTGCTTTTCCTTTTTAGTGGGTTTTCGCGATTGGTTGAGAAAAAGGTGAATTTTCTCATGGTAGTATTAATTGGGGAAGACCCATTGCGAATTCCCTATTGAAGCTTTACAATCTTGTGTTTTTGATGGATGACACCTTTCATCAGCGTGGCTATAAGGTGAGAATTGATGGATTCCTCTCCACGCTGTTCTGAATTCTACCAATTTTGCTTCCCTTTTGGCACTGCATTAGTCAATTGCTGTTAGTTTCCCCAGGATTTTGAGTTTTTATATTGAAATTGATGAAATAGTAATGTTTGTGCCAAGCATCTGCTTTTCTTTCATGAAATTGGTAAAGAATCATACAACAATGATGTGGATAGCAGCATAGTTAAGTCCTGGGTTCATACAGTAAAAAAATCTTGTGTGGTTCGGTTGTCTTGTTGAAATTTTTTCCCAGATCCCTAAAAATGTTGCCTTTATTGATGTGTGTCCCTTACATTTGACTTTGCAGGCACATTTGCGGCCACCTGGCCACTTTGTGCCCCTGGATTCAGAGAACAACGAAGACGATCTCTATCGAAGGAGGCCGTCCAGGATGCGTAGGTGGTTGTGCTGTAGTTGCCCAGTAGATGAGGCAAACCCGCCACACGATGAGCTCTTAAAAAGCCCCAAGAACAATGGTGAGAGTATGCTCTAATTTGAAACGATTAAACAAGGATTAAATTCTTATTCCTACCGAAACTTTTTTTCTCATTGTTTTAAAATTTGTAGTTCACAACTACTGACTTCATCATTCAGATAGTTAGTTTAGTTGTGTATATTGACCTGTTGTTGGGATATTTCCCCTTCTATTGTCAAATCATTGAACATTTCTTTTCAGCTAAGAGTCCTAAGACTGTTGAATATTTTTACTTTTTTCCCCCTTTTTTAATGTATGAGTCGATGGCTCCATGCTGTATGCATAACACATTATCTCTTCAAGCATGGATCAACTGGGGATCGTGATAAATTTTGATCACGATCCCGACATGGAAACAATTTAGTGTTCCTGTCATCCCAGGCCTAAACCATCGCCCACTCATTATGGGAAGGGGCCAGTTATGTTCTCTCTCTCCCTCTTCTATGATTTGCGTCAAATCCCCACTAATTTGCCATGTAATTGTTCACATGGGTGCTATTCAGTTTCCTGGCATCTAATTGTTGTATTATATATACACTTTAGTACTTTACAATTTTCCTTTATTAATTATGACAGCTAATTAAAAAATGTGTGAGCTGGTAGACAATTATTGCCATGATTCTGTCCTGTTATCCAAGTAATTGTTCTGCTTGATTATTTTATACCAATTATGATGTCTTTATCATTGCATTTACACTAAGATTGCAAATATGATATTAGTGCATGTGCATTTACTTTTTACTATGTCTTTCATATGTTCTATGTTATGCTCTTTCATGAGACTTGATTTACCATCTATGTGAATTGACCTTTGTATTATTTGTTTTTTTTTTCCTAATGTGCAACTATGATCATCTATCAAGTTAACAGTTTGATTAATCAATCCTATTTTTTTAATACATAACTATGACCAAGCGATTGCCTTTCATGATTTTTTTGGCAATTCTTTACCTTAATTATGTTTGCTGCATGTGTAGGGGGTCAAAAAGCCTCAAAGGCAGCTACGCCACCTGTTAAAGCTGATGCCCAGAAACCATTGCCACGCATTGAAGTGCCTGTGTTGTCTATTGAAGAACTGCAAGACAAAACAGATAATTTTGGCTCTAAAGCATTAATAGGTGAGGGCTCCTATGGAAGGGTGTATTATGCCACCTTGAACGATGGGAAGACTGTCGCAGTTAAGAAGTTAGATGTTTCCCCTGAGCCCGAGTCGAGTGCTGAGTTTTTGACTCAGGTCTGACTGACAAAAAAATTATAGTCTTTGTTCTTCTCTTTTACTCTTTTAGTATTACACTTGCCTTTTCCCATCCTTTTCTTCCTTCTTGACACTGATTTATGTTTGGCATCTTTTAGGTTGCTATGGTCTCACAGTTGAAACATGAAAATTTTGTTGAGCTTCAAGGTTATTGCGTAGAGGGAAACCTTCGAGTTTTAGCCTATGAATTTGCTACCATGGGATCATTGCATGACGTTTTACATGGTACTCATCTCATCTTGTTGTGTGCTAAGACTTTGAATAATTCCTTCCAATTGTCACTCTTTGCAAATCATTGTTTGTAGGGAGAAAAGGAGTTCAAGGTGCGCAACCAGGTCCTGTGCTTGACTGGATGCAAAGAGTACGGATTGCTGTTGAGGCTGCAAGAGGATTAGAGTTTTTACATGAGAAAGTTCAGCCTTCTATCATACATAGAGATATTCGATCAAGCAATGTTTTACTTTTTGAGGACTTCAAGGCAAAGATTGCAGATTTTAATGTTTCTAACCAGGCACCTGATATGGCTGCTCGCCTACATTCAACTAGAGTCTTGGGAACCTTCGGCTATCATGCACCAGAGTAATATTATTGTGAATCCTTTTTCTTTTTCAGTTTTTAGTGTACTATTTGAGTGCATTTTAATTGCATTGGCAATTTCTCTATCTACATAGTGCTGAAATAGATGATAGGATCTTTAATTTGTGTTCACATTCTTTTGTCTCAACTCTTAACTAATTGTCTCCTTTCTTACCATTGCAAAATTTACTGTTGTTCTGTATCCTTCCCCAGTGTGTTTGTATGGTTCATAATCCATTACCCCTCTTAACACTTCAGGTATGCCATGACCGGCCAGCTGACTCAGAAGAGTGATGTTTATAGCTTCGGGGTGGTTCTTCTAGAGCTCTTGACTGGTCGCAAACCTGTTGATCATACAATGCCTCGTGGGCAGCAGAGTTTAGTGACATGGGTAAGAAGCCCAAGTTTGCAATTTGATTTATCTATCAATCGCTTCAGTTGCATTATAGGAATTACAGTTCTCATTTGGATAAGCCTGCTTCTGTTTGCTTAACTTCCAAGTTTACACATTATTTCCTTCATCAGGCTACACCTAGACTTAGTGAAGACAAAGTCAAACAATGCGTTGACCCGAAGTTGAAAGACTATCCTGCTAAAGGAGTTGCCAAGGTTTGCTGAGATTCCTTCCCATCTCGTTCTCTTTGAACTCCCGTACTTTCCCTATATATCGTTCTTTTTCGAGATACTTGTGATATTTTTGACTGTACAAAGCATTCAGAAAGCTCTCTCAAGCATATCTTCCTCTGACCTGCTGACTTGGTTTAAATCTTGTTTGGTGCAGCTGGCTGCAGTGGCTGCTCTTTGCGTACAGTACGAAGCAGAGTTCAGACCCAACATGAGCATCGTGGTGAAAGCGCTCCAGCCTCTCCTGAAGGCACCAGCACCTGCTCCCGATGCTTCGTAGAGAGCCGCGTCATGGTCAAAAGGCGCTGCAGCCTCTTCTCAACTCCGTACTTTTTGGAGAGTTGCAGCCACAGAATGAGATGTGTTTGGAATGTTTCAAGAGTTCATTTTTTCTCTCTTACCTTTTCAATTTATCGGTTTTGTGGTGACGGTTTGAATGTGTAAAGGAACTGGGTGTGAGCCTCTTGTCTCTTGTTCATAAGGCAAATGCACTATCTGCGCAAAAAGTTTGGAGATGACAGCAAGATTTTATATACATTCTTGTTATTCTGTGGCATCCTTCATTATCTGACAATGTCCCTTTCATGGCTTTTGGTTCTTTAGTTAATTGAATTCAAGTGGCAGCTTCTGGATGTGTATATGGTCTGTTTGGTAATACCTTGCGCAAAATTTACCCTAATCGTTCTCGAAGGCTTGCCAACCAGGTGGCAGGCGCTTCTTCTCGATTCTGAAAAATATGCACCTAGTCTGTAAAGATTCAACACTATTTCTCAGGCAACATTTTCAATATCCACAGCAAACAACAAAAGGCAACAACTGTTGAGCAACCAGCAACTCTCACTCTTGCTATAGGACCGACAGACTAAATCACAAATACTGAAATACCAAATTATACATATAGACGTTGACTAGAAATATTGAGATTTCCAGCTTCTTGTCAAGATGACAACAAGGGCACTTTAATCTTCAAAAACTGCCGAATTAACAAGTGTCTTTATTGATTTATTGTGACCACACATTCAACTTCTCTTGCTTTTGCGCTGGGGACTTTGCCTGCTTACCAATTGAGAGGGCTTTCATCCGATGCTTCGTATGCGATGTTAACAGAAAAGGTGATTCAATCTCACAATTTTCAGAATGATCTTGCAGCATTTGAAGATACCGCAAAGGAGATTGTGAAGCTTTGCAGGGGAGTTCCTCAAATTCTGAGGATAGTTGGAGAGCATCTCTGTACTATCAGTACTGCAGAAGAGTTGCAAAGCGTCTTAGCTAGACTAGAATACGGATGCTTTGATGAGATCACAGAAACCTTCACATTTTACTATGACATGCTTCCATCACATTTGAAGCTGCCTTTTCAGACCTTCTTCTTGCGAAAAGCATGTGGATTAACTGTAGACACATTTATATGCCTGTGGATGGCACTTGGGTTCTTATATACACCTGATACATACCATCAGTTAAGTACACATGATCCAACTCAGTTGGTAGCTATTGGAAGGGAACACCTTAGAGAATTTGCAGAACCTGATCTTTCACTCGATGTTCAGTATGCACCAGGTGGTGTTATTAGAGAGATTAGTATGGATGATCATATGTACGGCGTATGCATCTCCAAAGCACGTAGCCAGTGGGTTATGATACGTGACATCTCGTCTCAGAGGATCGACCAAACTGTAAGATACATAATCTGGGTTGAAGATCCTCTATCGATAACTAAAGTGCCATCACAGCTACTCATGGCAAAGAAAGCCCGACTTTTTATCCTCCACACTCGAGGGCAAGCTTCAAAACTACTTCTAAGGAGTATAATAAATAGTTTTGAATGCTTGCGTGTGCTAGGTCTTCGTGGAAGAAATGCCAGGTTGAAAAGGCTGCCAGATTCCGTTTTTGATCTGCAGTATTTGCAGACGTTGCTCCTCCATGGTTGTGACCAACTTGCAAAGGTTCCTGCAAGAATAGGGCGTCTTAAGAATCTCATGTATCTGACTTTGACGACTCTACAGGAAAGTTTGCCCGAAGAAATAGGAAAACTTACCTCTCTTCAGACATTGGCCCTTGCTAGGTGCCAAAGATTAGCTTCCCTCCCGCGAAGCATCAAGAATCTCAAGGGCCTTAAGACATTAGCAATTGTTGATTGCCAGGTATTGGACCTGGAGGCGGATTCTTCAGTTGAAGGTTTGAAAGGAAATGAAGGTATAGAGACACTGCTGCTTAAGGATCTTCCAAAGTTTGTGAATTTACCGCTAGACCTGGGAGTTCTCAGTGTTGCTCTGAAGCATTTAGTGATCCAGTCATGTATACTTCTGAAAGAAACTATGTGGATCAACCAGTTGAAATCTCTGCGGTCGCTCATGATTGAAGGGTGCCCTGCACTGTCAGGCTTAGTTGGTGGTACTTCTCAATTCCATAGCTTGTTGGAGTTGGTAATCAGATGTTGCGAAAGCTTATCCCACACAGACTGGATTACGCAGTTCGTCTCCCTTCGGTCACTCATCATTGATGATTGTCGCAATCTGGCGGCTTTAAATGATGGCTTTTCTAAGCTCAAAAACCTGGGGAGATTGGAAATCAGCAAGTGCCCTCACTTGACTGAAAGGTGTACACAACCTGGTGGAGAGGATAATTGCCAATGTTCGAGTGATTCAGCTTGATGGAGAGAGCTTGAAAGCTTAATTGACATGCTTTTTCGGAGAATATCATATCAGTATGTTCCTGCTGGCTTGGACTGTCATCGCTGGTCCTACTTGGCCTTTGCCTGGTTTTCAGCTGTGCTTGCTCTTTCATTTTTTAGATTCTTACTTTTGTTTCAAAAGTGAAAAAAAAACCCAGAAAACCAAAAAGGAAAACAATGTGTTTGGTATGTTTTTTTGGTGTCACTGTTGCTTTTGCTGTGTCGTCGTTGTTGTAATCAATCCTTTTGTATTGTTACCTTCGTTGCCAGGTTTGAAGGGTTTAATTAGGAGTCATGTCAATGTTTCCAAACTGTGTAATCCTTTCCTTTTCAATATAAAAAACAAAAAGAAGAAGAGAAAAGTGTGTTTCTCTTAAAAGAAGAAGAGAGAAAGTGTGTTTCTCTTACCTTTTGAACTTTCTGGATTTGTGGTGATGATTGGAATATGTCAAGGAATTGGGGTTGAGCCTCTTGTCTATGTTCATGAAGTGATGCTGTATATTCTATGTGGGCAAAACATTGAAATCAACAGCAAGATGTTGTCGATAAAACTTTGGTGCCGACCTATACACTGAATTTAACAGGTTCTCAGTGGCAAAACCCGGCCACAGTAATCAACACAGGCAATTTAACACTTGCCAGTCTCCACATCAAATAATACAAATACTGAATGTCGATCTGGAACTTCCAAATTATGCAGGTGGATGTTTTAGACAAATCAAGCACGTTGATCTTCAGCCTCTCCTGAAGGCGCCAGCACCTGCTCCTGATGCTTCGTAGAGAGCCTCTTCTTAACTCCGTACTTTTTGGAGAGTTGCAGCCACAGAATGAGATGTGTGGAATGTTTCAAGAGTTTATTTTTACTCCCTTACCTTTTCAATTTATCGGTTTTGTGGTGACGGTTTGAATGTGTAAAGGAACTGGGTGTGAGCCTTTTGTCTCTTGTTCATAAGGCGAATGCACTATCTGCGCGAAAAGTTTGGAAGTGACAGCAACATTTTTTTTTATACATTCTTGTTATTCTGTGGCACCCTTCGTTACCCGACAATGTTTCTTTGATGGCCTTTGCTTCTTTAGTTGATTGAAATTCAACAATTGCTGCTTTTGGATGTGTATATATGGTGTTGGCTTCCCAAGAGTAAGGTAGCCTTGGGGGAAATTTACCCTCAACGTTCTCAAAGACTTGCAAATCAGTCGGTTCCTGTTCGTCTCATTTCTGAAAAATATTCAAGTATGATCTGTAAACAAAATGGAACCAAAAAAAAAAAAAGATTCACAACACATTACATTTGTAGTGAAGCGATTGTTTCTCAGGCAACATCTGCAATTTCCACAGTCTACACAAGGCAACATTGGTCAATCAATCAGCAACTCACACTCCATAGGACAGAAACAAAATCACATGTACTAGGACAAACAAAATCTCAGGCATTTGAACCTCCACCGGGTTATGATGTCCAAGGACCGAGAGTGGGAAGAGCAACAAAGGCAGAAGTGGGTAAGCAAATAATCAACAACTAGTGAATGACGTGACAGAAAGATCGATCAAGGGAATCCCAGGATAGTCAGGCAACTTAATGAAATCCTGCAAACACTTGGCTTCATGAAATTCCATGTGAATGCACCTAGACAAAGTTAAGGGAAAAATGGTTTCTACTTCGTCTTTTAAACTAATACATCACATAAGCACTATTTTCTAGTTTCTTCATGTATTTTTCATGGAAAAAGATATGATAATACTTTCTTGTTGAAAACAATCAGACTTACATTTATTTGCTCTGTGGTCTCTTCGTCCCCTATCATCTCAAGTTCTCAACAGCATGATAAACCTGCAGGCAATATGCATCACAAATTAGCCAAAGGGTCATCTATCTTTGCAGGAAAGGGCAATGAAAAATCATTGCTACCACTTAAGTTTATTCCAAATGAGTCCCAAATTCCTAGATACTTGTTCTGTCTTTGAAGAAAGTATTTGACAGGGTGGTCTGGTCTTCTAGTGGGCGTAGCTGCATTCCAGTTGGTGGTTCCTAGCGGGCCTAGCTTTATTTCAGTGGTTTAAGGCGTCGCTCCCTTCACTTTCAGTCTCCAGCAATCAGTGATCAGTAGCTCAATATGTTGCAAGTAATCAGCTGCAGTACTCATGTTCAGTTCCTATAAGTTGCTCAACAACCGAAGTGTCAGATGGGTGAGTTGTGGGAAGCCTACAGAAAAGATCATGTCCTTCCCTATGAAGGAATCTTGATTCTTGATTAAAAAAAAAAAATTACTTCATTCAGGCCAGGAAGCTTCGCCAACACAGGAATAGGATCATCCTCAATAGCTGTGTTTTTAAGTTTCAGTTCCTCCAAGCATCCAGGAAACATTTCATCAATTAAGGGGACCAAAATCCTCCCTTTTATTGTCACCTTGTGCAAATTCTGGATTTTGAGAGTATAGTTGGACTACCACCGATAATCTCACTATTGATACTCACATATGTATGCTTGCTGATGAACTTAAGTTTATCATCCAGTTTGTTATATTCATTATCAATATCTTCCTCAAACTTTTAAGCTCAAATACACAATCCAAATTAACTTTATCCGTATGCAAGTTTGCCAATGTCTGCAATTGGTTCAACCCATGTAACTGCAACATCTGAGCTTTCATGAGAGAATCAGGCATATAGAGATGTGTCAAGTGTTTGAAGTTGGCTAAATAAAGGAAACGACTTTTCAGGCGAGGAGGCAAATTGTCATAGCTTAATGCATATGCATATAAGAGTTGAGTCCCTTTGATCTTTTCCCAGGTGTAAAGTAATATCAAGCTGTAAGAAACTAGATTCGTTGATTTCGCAGAGTTTTCCTTAGAGAGAAACAAGTGCCTCAATCTATGCACCTTCCATGGAATTCTGAGTGAACTATCCCAGCCTCTGGCAAGTTATTCAGGTAATCATTAGCAATCCTCCAATGTTTCCATTGAGCCTTGCAATGACGCCTTCAGTTACCCATATGCTGAACAATTTTTCTGTTTGTATCTCATGATCTCCTGGAAAATTGCCTAGATGAAGACCCACAAAACAAGATTGTCACATAACAAAGGATGCCACACAATAACATCTCACTATCTGCCCACACCACGGTGGTGGAATCCTGTAATATACTGGTAGTGGCTACTGGCTAGGGGCCGGGGTTAGACGAATGAATGGACCTCAATTGGGAGGAGGTTTACGGTGACCAAAGGAAAGTTTTGTAGGATTTAGGGTTTGTTTGACACAATGTAATTGCTTCTAAAAAGCTGATATAAAGAGCTTATAGTGTGTAACAGTGTAAGGGGTCGGTGCCAAACATCATCTGCAATGAAGTATGCATTTTGATTAATAAGAACTCAAAGCGGACTTTTTCTCAGGCCAAACAGATGCAAAGCCCACAGTAATCAACACAGACGAGTAAGCACTCTTTTTTAAAACAAACAACAACACACTTTCAAATCTCCGCCTTGAAAATACAAATACTGTGAAGCTGCCAAATTCTACATATGGATGTTGACACGAAATGTCATTGCCATCACATGTCTGCTTCTTTCTTGTCAAGAAGTTATAAACCATACCGACACTTTAATCATCAGCGTTGGAATCTCCACCGGTTTCTTTCACATCTACAACAACAACATTCCAGTTTACCCCGCCTAGGCAGGGTCTGAGAGAACAAGTTGTACACACTCTCTTCACCCGACTACATCAAGAGAGTGTTTCGTAGTGCTCCAGACACCGACATAAATGCATAGCAAACCAAAGAAACAAGTATAAAAAACAATATAGAAAAAGAGATTAGAAAAAGACATGGTGTAAGAACGGGGAAGAAATGATACAATCTCTGACAATTCACAATTCTCTGAGACCCAGCCTACCCCTCGCTGACATGAATGATGCTTCTCCATTGCATCCTATCCCTCAACATGCCCTCATTAAGGTTCAAAAGGGCAAAATCTTGTCTACTTACCTTCCTCCAACTTTTCTTTCGTCTCCCTCTACTCCTTCGTAGAGTATCAATTTCCAAATTGTCACTCCTATGCACTGACGTGTTCAAATCTCTCCTCTGCACATGACCAAACCAACGAAGTGACTCCCGTAACTTATCTCGGATAATGTTTGCTCTTACCTTATCACGAATAACCTCATTCCTGATCTTGTTGACTTTAGTAAATTCACTCATCCATCTAATCATCCTCATCGCTGGCACCATTAACCTCTGATCTTGTGCCTTCTATCAGCTCTATGGCTTTAAAACTATTCCAATGATGTCAATCACGATCCAACCAATCAGGTATTCTGCAAGTATTCCAAGAGACAGGTAACGAAATGAGATGCGTTAACAAATACTGTAATCAACAAATGAATCCTGCATGGTACTAGAAAATTTTAACATAATTTATTATAGTTTTGAAAGAGCGTGAAAAATTGTTCTAAAAAAAAAGAAAGAGCGAGAAAATTACATGAGAGAAAGATCAAGAGAAACCTTTCTTTGGTTAACTTGTTGGTAGTGATTAGAGTTTTAACTTTTAAACATGAACAAATGAACATAATATTTAGATTTAAAAATCAAATTAGTTAGTACATTGTTAGTAATTTTAAGTTATTTACACTTCCTTGTTTTTCAACTTTTACATAAAACATTTACACTTACATTTGGATTTAACTTTTAAACATGAACAAATGAACATGAACAAATGAACATAATATTTAGATTTAAAAATCAAATTAGTTAGTACATTGTTAGTAATTTTAAGTTATTTACACTTCCTTGTTTTTCAACTTTTACATAAAACATTTACACTTACATTTGCTCAATTGTGATGGGTAAAGTGTTTTGATGTTAACAAACAGACCTTGATCTATCCAAGGAGAAAGTGGAACTGAAGGAACTGAAGAGCATGATTGGTAGTGGCATGCAGAAAGGAACCGAGGAGAGTGCTGATCGGTTTCCTTTAAAAATAAATGTGTGTTGCGCGCGTGTGTGTGTGGTGTTATTAGTTTTTAATAGGATATATTGATCGACAGATTTACGATTATTTGACCTAGATTTTAGTCTTGGCAATTCAGTACCCAAGTGTCTTTGTTATCTATCATGAAATCATTCAAAACAAGTAAACTCATTGACAATCGTGTCAAAGAGGAGCTGACAGGTGGTGGTTTTCATACCTTTCAGGTTGGTTTGATTTCCGCAGCATTGATTCTTTAGTTACCATACACTCTGCTGTATTAGTATCCATGATCCAATAAATTGTTTCTTCCTCTTCTATCATCTCATCAACATCATTCTGCAAAGTGTACAATACAAAATAGCCAAAGGGTCAAAGTGTCAAACTACAGTTGGAGGGCATAGTGCAAAATTGTCGCATAAAAAGCAATCAAACAAGTCATTTCGAAATAAGTTCAAAATCAACAGATCTTGATTCCTTTGCACTTGTTTCAGCACAAAGTTTTCTGAACAATCAATTGATCAATAAGAGATAAATAATACTATAGTCATTGCAACATAATCACACAGATAATAAAAGAGAATGAAGTGAGACTAAAAGCATCACATGTTTGTAACTCACTGTTGTATCTTTTCCATAACGAAATGCGTCATTGTCATCTGCCGATTCAAGTGAAGGCTCTTGCAGGTCAAGAGGCAGCCAAAGGTTCATGAGTGGGTGGTGGCCTAGTGGGCCTAACTCCATTTTGTCGCCAGTTGGACGCTTCACCTCCAGTCGCCAACAATCCATGATCAATAGTTCAATATGTCGCAAGTGATCAGCTGCAGTCATGTCCAATTCCTCCAAGTTGCTTAACAAACAAAGTTTCAGATGGGTGAGTTGGGAAAGGCCCAAGGAAAAGGTCATCTTCTTGCCTAGGAAAGAGTGATGATCAAAACACAAGTAGGTCAGATCAGGAAGCTTCTGCAAGACAGGAATGGGATCAATGTCAAGTGCCGTGTGTTTGAGTGTCAAGTCCTTCAGACATTTAGGAAACATCCCCTCACGTAAGGAGCCTGAAATCCTCCCCTTTATCGTCACCTTCTTCAGATACTGGAAGCTCGATAGTATGGCTGCATTACTGTTGAGAATCTCACTTCTGATACTCAGGTCTATAGTTACACCCTTAGATTTGAGTTTCTCATCCAATTCATATGGTGCCTGGATATTATTTATTAGGATTCGCCTGAGATTGCTCACCTCAGACATGCAATCTAGATTAACATTGCCCGTGTGCAGGTTTGCTAATATCTGCAAATTATTCGACCCACCCAGCTGCAACTTTGAAGATGTAGACAGAGAAAATGAATCAGGCAGGTAGAGATGTTTCAAGTCAGGGAATGTGAATGAAACACCGGGTAGGGTGAGAGGTACCATCACTCGCAGATCAAGGATCTGTAGGTGGTTTAGTTTTTGAATTGTTGCGGGGATATCACTCACTTGTGTTCCTTTTAAGCTCAAATATCTCAATTGAATTAATTTTCCAACTTGCACAGGCAATGCTCCTCTGATCATCTGCATTCCTTCAAGATCCAAGACACGAAGGAAGCGAAAGTGATTGCAAATGTTGATAAAACACTGCCAGTTATAGTCCCCAGCTGTACAAACCTCTGGAAAGAAGAGAAGAGATTTGAGTTGGTCGTTCCTAGAAGCAGATCCATCAGGAATTTTCATGTCGCTTTGATTCAAGTAAACAGCCAAATGCTCGATTTCTTTAGATTCTTGAGCTGAAGGTTTCGGCTGATCAATTGTAGGGGCATTTTTCTCACACTGCTTTCCCAAGCACAGACTTTGAAGCCTATATTTGCGAGTCGTTCCGGTAGGCTGTCCATTTGATGTTGGATCCGAAGATTCATCTTGACAAAATCCTTTCTCGTCAGCTTTTTTCAGGAAGAGACTTCGCAGGGTTGGTTGGAGGCGACAGGTGCGGATCCTTCCATCAAGGCCCCTTTTCCCTACCTGAACCAGGCCTGTAAGCACTAGCAAATTCAAGCAGGCGGCTGCAATATTCTCCAACATTTTTTCTAGTTCACCATTATCTTCTTTTCCCCTTTTCCCGCCCTTTTTGAACCTGATCAGTCCTGCAGCTATCCACATATTGCACAATTTCCTCATGGATATCTCAGTGTTTTCCGGGAATATTACAAGATAAAGGAAGCAATCCTTCAGATGAGGTGGCAAAAGTTCATAGCTTAATGCGTACAAAGTGGGTTGGGTCACTTCAGCCTCTTTCATAACCTTGTCTTCGATGTTTTGCCATTCTGTTAGGGATCCCCTTGATATAAGCAGTCCTCGCAGCATAAAAATTGAATGTGGATGCCCTGAACAACGTTCAAGCAGACGCTTTACCAACTCAACTTTTTCATCACCTGAAGATGACGACATCAACGTACATTTGGTAAAATAACTCTGTAAATCATAAAAAATGAAAAGACTAAGAGAGAGCCATGAACTATGGAACATGTGGATCCTCCATACTAAGTATGACTAATGCGAATATATCAGTATTCGTCCAGATATTCGTTAGCTGTCTTTGCATTATATCACTTCAAATAAAATTGTGAAATGGAAAAGAAAAAACATAGTATCATTCTTGTCTGCCTTTGCCATTGCACTTAATAGTTGGTTGCTTATTTTTGACCAATTTATTTAATCATATCAATATGCTACGGAGTACCTTCCATCTATATAGTTCCGGTTCACAATTTTTCAAGGAATCTAAGCTATTTGTTCCAGTTCACAGTATTTGTCTTTCTAGCAAATTGCACATTTTTCAAGGAACTCATCAAATTATCTCTCTATTTTTCACTTAATTGAGAGCTGCAACTAACAATCTTATAAGGGCAAATTTATAAAGTAAATACCAAAAATTCTACAAAGACAACATTTATGGAACAAATTAACAAAGCTAATAAGACATCTATTGAGAAACGGAGGGAGTATCAATTAAAAAAATTGTTTGTGTTTGTAGGAGATGAATGCTGCCATTTCTAGAGAATGCAGAGGAAGAAAGGTGGCATGTTACTGGAAGCAAAAGCATACCTTCAGGGCCACTTAGAATGTTTCCGAATCTCTTCTTAAATAAATCGAAGCTTTCATCTTTAGATAGAGCCTCTAGATTATATTGAACTACCTTATTGGGCTCCTTAGTGTTTACTTTCTCAGCAGTGATCAGTACCTTGCTACCATGTGGAATACGAGCCCCAAAGATCACATCAAGTTCTTCCAGAGAGGCAGCCAACCCAGTCAAGATTACCAAACACCTCTTTCGGCTCATAACATTAATCAGATTGGAAGTTTTAGATAAGTCTTTACTGCTTTCTACTGGGTCAAGTTGCCTTAAAAGCCCGTTTATGAAGTTTAGGGGAGAACTAGGAATACGTCTGTTTGGACAACAAGCCCATGCAATACTATCAAAGTTTTCCTTAATCTTTGGTTGAGAGTAGAGCCACCTGGCAAGAGTTGCCTTGCCAATACCACTAGGTCCAAATAAGACAACTTTCTTAGACTGATCATCCAGCAATAGCGTTACCAATTTACTTGTATCATCAGCTCTCCCAATAAAGACTTCTTCAAGGCTAGGAATGTAGATGGATCCCAGGTAGCTGCAAGTGATACGAGTTTCCATTCCATTAATGCAAGGTGAACAAGTAATTCGTACAGATTGGGGTATAGCATCTGGAATCCTTTTCAAGTTGGCGCAATCCATAATGACCAGCTTCTTTAGTTCAGAGAAAGATTCTTCCTCTACATTCCAATCCTCTAAGTTTGCCAACCCTTGTAGATATAAAGTTATGAGCTGTGGGAAACTTCTAGCTTTGCAAATCATCTTGTCTCCAACATACGAGTTGACACCCAATGAGAGATGTTGTAGGCGGCGAAGGTTTCCCAAGATTATCATTGGATCATCCTCAAGTTCACAAGACTCCATGAGCAGTACTACCAAAGACTGGGGCAAAACATAGTCTTTGGACAGTGAAATCTTTTCGATCACCTTCAATCGATCAAGGCAATACAACCTTGACAATATTGTTGGATCAGCATCTATCACACTTCCTTTAACACAAAGTGAACATCTCCGAAGATTGCCTGATTTAACAGCTGGGGATTTCACAATGTTCTTCATGCTTTCCACCTCACACACAACATCCTTGATGGAGAGCTTTTTAAGTTTTCTAAGTTTTTGCAGGTCTTCAGCCCTTAAAACTCCAATCTCTAAATTCTTAAGTGTCTCTAAGCAGCTTAAGGTATGAAGGAATAAAAATCTGGACTTCTTGATCTCATAGGCTCTTTTAGGAAGAAACAGATGCCTCAACCACTCTAATTTCCACAAAGTGTTAGGAATTTCTACCGGTGAACCAGCAAAAGATACTCTTAGATCAAGAGTTTGTAGGAACATCAAGCTGCTAATGGATGATGGTAGATCAGAGACATATGTTCCCTTCAAACTCAAATACCTCAAGTGTTTCATCTTCCGGATATTTTTTGTCAACCTACCTTTCAAGCGGAGCCCTTCAATATCCAAGACTCGCAACCAGGGGAAGTCATTGCAAATACGCTTCATCCACTCTTGAACCCTTTCTTCAAGAACTTCATGTCCATCAAAGAACAAGAGAGATTTTAGGTAGTAGTGAGCCTTAGAGGTTAAAAAATCTGGGATAAAGTTCTTGACATCTTCGGCCAAATAAATAGCCATGTGAAGCAACCTTGTGTGGTTCAAGGAAGAAGAGAGACTCTGAGGCTCATCTGGATCAGTGCGATGATCAATCATGCTAAAAAAGTTCTCTGTTGCTGCTTTCTGCAAACATACATCTCTCATAAGATCATGGATCCTGACAGATTTTATCCTCCCGTTGGATGTTTTATTCATGATTTGGATCATGCCAGCCTGTGCCAACTGACTTAGGTATTCATTAGCAACATCTTCCAGGGATTCTGTACTTGAAACTCTATCATATGGCCATGTGATGAGGCCTTCAGCCACCCACATCCTATACAATTTTTCAGCTGGTATTTCATAATCTTCTGGAAAGTTCCCTAGATGAAGAAAACATGGCTTCAAGTGATATGGCAGATCAGTGTAGCTCAATTCAAGCACTTCCAGGTATGATTTGCCATGATCATTACCCCTTCTTAAGTATGAAGTGATATTTTCACTCACAAGACGCCACCCTTCCAAAGTTTCCTTCTTTCTTAATATTCCACCAAGAGCAACAATAGATAATGGGATACCATTGCAATGCTTTACCATTTCCATTCCCAGTTTCTCCACTTTAGGACCTGTAATACCAAACAAATAATTCAGAACAATTTCCCAAACAAATTGATAAAAATATAACTCAATACTCTGTATAATTTAGAGACAATTGGCCTCGTTACCAAGAAAGATGAATAGGGCTTTAATAAAAACTATATCAACCCTAAGCACTGCTGGCGCACGCAGGCGCACACGCACACATCTAGGTATATAGAAATAGTGTACGAATTAAGAATCATGGTCATTTGATTGTATTACTAACAAGATAATAGGTATGGCCAGATATAAAAGTAATATCAATTTTGAATCGCATCCATATTGATGTAGGAAAACCAACATACAGAGAAAATCACAATTTTCTCACAAGTAGGCCCATTTTGCACCAAATAGTTTGACAATGTATAAATTGGTCAAGTACAGTATTAAATAAACATGGAAAAAAAAGCAGTTTTACGGCATACCATCATCTCCAAACATGTTTGGTCCAAGCCTAAAGCCTCCAGCATCGTCCGTTTGAACCTTTTGGTTCGCATGGGCAATCTTAGTAGCCTTAATCTCACTACTCTGGCTGGTGGTGCCTGATTCAACTTTCTGGTCCGCATGGGTGATCTCACTTTCCTTCGTCTCGCTTTTCACCTCACTACTCTGGCTGGTGCCTGCTTCAACCTTTTGGTCCGCATGAGTGATCTCACTGTCCTTCATCTCGCTTTTCACCTCACTATTCTGGCTGGTGCCTGCTTCAACCCTTTGGTCCGCATGGGTGATCTCACTTTTCTCCTCTTTGGTCTGGATGGTGCCTGCTTCAACGTGTTTCTCTGCGCTACTTTCACCGGCCTCTTTTAGATTCGTGGTCTCCTCATCCTGTTTATCACTGTTACCTTCATCCACCCATCCCAAGATATGTTTAAGCAATTCCCAACTTTCAGTGTCTTTAAGAGGCTCTGGCTTTCGGAGTGCCAAGGGATCTACATGTTTGGCGACATCTTCTTTGCGTGTAGTGAGCAAGATTTTGCTGCCTGATTCTCCTCCATTTCGGGGAAATGCAGCCTCTAGAGACTCCCAAACATTTGTCTCCCATACATCATCTAACACTACCAAACACTTGTGCTTTTGTAAAACTTCATGAAGGTCCCTAATCAATGTTTCAACCTTTTTTCCGGTGAACATCTCTGCAGTCTTTGAGGTGAGATGAGCGAGAAGACTCCGGAGGACATTTTGAATTTGGAATTGCTTAGAAACGTAAGCCCAGGCGCAAAAACCAGCAAAATGTTTTTTGACGCCATCATGATTATAAACCTTAGTTGCAAGAGTTGTCTTACCTAATCCCCCCATTCCATATATGGAAACAACTCTTCTATTTGCTTTTGAGTCCAACAACGCCTCAACTATAGTCTCCGTGTCTTGCTCAAGCCCAATAATTTTCTTATTCTCCAGGTGGGCATAACTCATTCGCTGCTGGTCTAGCTCAGGCAAAGCTTCTCGGGTCGTCCTATACGTTTTAAAACCATCAGCTGGCTGGATACTATAGGTACTCAACTTTGGTGTTAGCTTGGAGATTTGAAGTGTCAGAGAATCAATGCTGGAAGCAACCTGATGAAGTGCCCAAAGTTCCTTGCCAATGCAGATCCATCTCTCAACCTTGTCAACCCAATGAGTTCGCCTCCTGCGGGAGACAACTTCAATAATAAACTTGTCAACAATATCTTCAGTCTCAGCAACGTACTCTTTAATCTGAAGCACCCACTGGTCAACGATTTCATCTTTGTTTTCATAAGATTCAGCTTTTTTCAAGAAGCGCTGCATCCAAACAAGCTCATTGCGCAGCTCAGCCACCTTGTTTTCGGCGCCCCATAGGTACTTCCCTTCATCCACCAGGACCTTCCCCAATGAGCTGGCAACTAATTTGACCGCCGATTCTGCCATGCAGCCAACCTAATCGCTATAGTGGCAATCGAATTAGGTTTTCAGATGACAACTGCTCGATCAACCACTGGTTATCACTGTCAGAACAAAGGGTATGAAGGGTTAAAATTAAGCGGCGATCAGATCGTTCAACCTATGCAAGTTTAAAGGCGTTGACAAAAGTTTCAGACTGGAGTATTGAAGCGGCGATGTTGTACCTTTAACATATAATTCTCGACTGAGGAAGAAAAGCTATGCTCTGATGTTGTACTTCCCTGCCTCCCACCACCACCATCAGGGCCTTTCCCAGCCCGTTGGCAGCTAGCTTGACCGCCGATTCCGCCCTGCGGAGATCGAGAGGGTTGAATCAGGTTTTCGGATCACGACTGGTCAAGCCAAAAAGATCTCCCTGGATTCTCAGCCCAAAGAGTTTCCAAATGTTATAAGCTGCGGTCAGATCTAGCTGCGAGGGGATTTGATTTTTATTTTTAATTTTATGGTAGAAAAGGGCCAGGAGAAACCAGGCAGAATAACACACTAGGAGCTACCCAAAAATAGATCGGGTAGCCTCCCCCTAATGTCATCACCAAGCAAAGAAACGAAGGCCATCGGAGGGTCTTCCAAAACATGTAAACCAACGGGAAGGGAAAAAGCAAACTTGGCAATCATTCTAGGATGGTTCGAGTGGAAATAACTTGCAAGATAATTTCTGTATGGGAGGAAAAACCGTGAGAATAGGACCGATTAGGCGGGGGCAGGAAAATGATCTATAAAACAATGCATAAAGTTTATTTGATTGTTATTAAAGATATTGTGATACTTTCAAATTAAATAAGATAAAGGGAGAATAAACATTCAAATAAACACCTAAAAAAGCACCGATTTGTTGCTTATTTTTTAACTCTTTTTTTTTAACAGTTTTTACTTGTTTTTGGCCTCTCATACACCCATTTAAACTACTTATAAAATAAAGAGTAAATTACATCTATAGCCCTCAACCTTTACAAGGTGTTTCTTTACAATCCTCAACCTTTTGTTTATTCCAATGTAGTCCTCAACCTATCAAAAATATGTCAAATTTGGTCCTTCCGTCTGTTACATCACTAACTTTCCGTTACTCTTCACAGTTGTCCAAAAATGTTAATGCCTACAAGAGTACAACGCATGACCACACGTCCTACTTGGCATATGAAGGAAAAAAAATTATTTGTATGCTCGGGGTAATTGGGGTTTAAACTGAGTAGGATCGAACAAAATTTATGATTTAATTAAGGTTTTCATCCAAAATCATCAATCGGGTTACAATTTGAGTGCAAATATATCAGATCTGGTATTTAATTAGCTACCATCTTAAGTAGTAATTGATGATACAAGAAAAAGCTACTCTCTCGCAATTAGAGCTTGGAGATAGAGCTGGTAATGCCCAACAAAAATTTGATCCAACTTATAGGACATTGAACTCAGCCAATAACAGAATAAATGAGAAATGATTTGAATTTAAAATTGACGGACCCGAATCGATTTAAGCTTGGAAATACTAGCAATCAAGCGGAAGAACTCCTAAAAACAAAATATAAAACAAAACGACCTAAGAATAACTACCCCAGCGGGTTAGCATCGGCGAAGGGGTGAAAGAGGAGGAGCCGAGAGGGCTAAGAGCATCAACATCCATAAGTAAGCCCCTTTCCATTTTCGTTCTCTCTCTTCGTAAAATTTTGACACATCATTTTCCAATATCTCTACCTCTTTCATTAAGATTTTACTCGCATCCATAAGTTTACCCCACTACTTATTCTTTTATTTTATTTATACCCCACCACATTTTTTCCACCAATCAAACATTATTTACTAAATAAAAAAAGTAAAAAATAGGTAGGGCCCACCATTACACAAAAGAAAACAAAGAAAGAAGAATGAGTGGGGTAACCTCTTGCTGCTCAGGTAAACCATTCCCCCTCATGTAGAGAGGTTTACTCCACACTCATAATCTTCCCCTATAGGAGGAGAGAGAGTGCTATAGGGTAGAGATAAACCCAAGAATACTGATGCTCTAAGGACCTAAGGTAGGCAAAGCCCAACATCACAACCAGCCAACCCGACGTCGACATCCAAGGGAGGGGTACACATAAATAATTTTAAATGTAGTCCCCAAGTTATCTTCTAAAATTTATTTATTTTAAAATTTTCAATTATTATTTTTGGTATCGGTTTTTAATAAGTTTTCTAACAACTGCATTTTAATTGTCATTGATTTTTTTTGACATTTTATCACCAAAGTAGGACTAAAATAATTTTATGGGTCACGAATAGGATATATAGTTTCAGATATATTTGGGTTTGGTGATTTCGTTATTTGTGTTGATGTTGGGTCAATCAATATATTCGGATATAAATGGATTTGGGGTTGTTGTCGAATTCGAATTGCTAGCGGTTCCAAACTTAAATTGAATCGGGTCAGTCAATTTTAGATCCAATTTTTTCCCATTTATTTCGATATCGGGTTGAGTTCAATGGCGTATTGATCTCATAAAATTTCTCACATTTAACAAAAAAAAAATCTCATATCGGGTTGGGTGTTATCGACTCTATCCCCAAACACAAATTCCGTTTAGCGCATGGTATTTTTGCCGTTTAGCGCAGGGTCG
The DNA here is from genome assembly GCA_963922045.1 of Persicaria maculosa. Taxonomy (NCBI): domain Eukaryota; kingdom Viridiplantae; phylum Streptophyta; class Magnoliopsida; order Caryophyllales; family Polygonaceae; genus Persicaria; species Persicaria maculosa. Next base: position 69,824,957 of record OY998254.1, read on the forward strand.
TAATGGTCATGGTCGCAACGACCACATGTGGAGTTGGTCGCAACGACCATGATGAAATGGATCGCAACAGACAAGGCGTGTTGGCCATGTGCTACACTGGTCGCAACGACCATAACCAATATTGGTCGCAACGACCAAGGCTTTTTATTTCGGGTGTAAACCGAACCGAGCTAAAAAACGTCCCAATAATAATAAAAAAGGGGACTTTTTAGTTCGGTTCTTTTTGTAACCGTGCTAAAAGGCCCCTTAGTATTCCCAAAAGGAAAAGAACGTCCTTCTTCTCCATTACACCAGCGCGCACAGACAGATATTCCAAAACATGCATTCACCATTCAAAATCTCAAATTAACAATAAATCGATTAAGATTTCTAATTTTATACATCAATCGAGAATTCCATGGGGAACTAATCGATCACTATCACCGGTTACAATCAGAACTGCAAAGGGGAAACAAAGGGGCAAAGGGCCTTATCCCAACCTAGATGTTCGGTTACAATCAGAACTACAGAGGGAAAAACAAAGGGCCTTATCACTATCCCTGGTCACATAGGGAGATAAAACTCGATGTTCGGTAAATCACGGTACCTAGACAAGCAATATCACCGAGTCTTCCAGAGTTCCAGTTGGTGTTGAATCTGTCAAAATTGTCAATTTGTATTCCACAAGGGCATTATCTCAGCCTTTGGTCATTAATGGCTGCACAACGGGTACCAATTTTGAAGCAATGTCGGACGTTGTCGGCCGTTGTCTTTGGGAAGGAAATAGGGTACGAACCAAATTCCAGACGAGCGGGGTTGAGAGTTGAGACCTCCAAACGACAACGCTCGGGGAGAGAGATGTGTAAGGGTAGTATGTAATTTTAATTAATTTTGAGGGTAAAATAATTGTGTTCTAAAAGGAAAATTAGGATGCTCTAAAAAGTAGACCCCATCTCCAAATCCTAATTACAAGAGTAGCTTCTTCGGTTTTTTTCATCAACAATTACTAGGGGAGCTAATTAAATACTAGATCTAGTATATTTGCGTTCAAATTGTAACTGGATTTGTTTTCAAAAAAAAATTGTAATAGGATTGACGATTTTGGATGAAAACCTCAATTAAATCCTCAATTTTGTTCGTTCCTTCTCAGTTTAAACCTCAATTACCCTCTCCTAATTTTTCTCCTTCATCTGCCACGTAGGACTTGTAGGTGTAAGGCGTTAACGTTTTTGGACAGTTGTGAATAATAATGGAAAGTTAACGATGTAATAGACAAAGGATCAAATTTGAAATATTTTTAATAGGTTGAGGACTACATTGAAACAAACAAAAGGTTGAGGATTATAAAGAAACCTCTTGTAAAGGTTGAGGACTATAAGTGGAATTTACCCTAAAATAAACATCTGTTTGTACTTAATTTTTACCTGGTTTTTTACACACCCAATAACTTTCCTCCCCTTTGGCACAAGCAAACTGCAAACCATCGCGAATACCACACAACTCCGACATTGGGAGGAGCATTAGACCATGAGCAATCATGAGTTTTTATTACCTTAAGATAGTAAAAAGGTACACTCATTATTGCAAGAGAAGCCTTAAAGCATGAGCAACCATCGATGCCCCTGATAGGCAACCGAGAAACTTCAGATAAGTTTCTCACGAAGGAGGAGCTTCACAGCCACCGTGGAAGCTCGTCGGACCTCCATCTCCTTTCATCGCTCACACAAGAGCTCTCTTTCTTTCTGTGGCTAGGGTTTCTTAAATAAGGTTCAGGGAGAACTGTAGCAGAGGAAGGGCTTATATTTCCCCAACAGATTAGGGTTACACAAGCTCCTCTCCAACGTCTCCAAACTGGCAGGCCAAGTTGGCAAAGAGATGGGCTCACACAATGGGCCGGATCTGTCTCTCTATCAACACAAGCCCAAACACAGATAACCCAATCACATATGCTCGGAAATGAGCTATGGACTAAGTATTAAATTATACATTTAACACATATACTTCAAGGGGTATTCATATAGGTAAGTCAACCAACTTAGACACATATAATATGTCCAAGGGTAACTTCAACCTATAAGATGTCCAGCCTTAGTATAGTGTATGTATAATCTAAATACTTAGCATAGAATCCTAAGGCTACCAAGTTGAAGTGCTCAATGTCTAATGTTACAAGTTTAATTAGCTTTACATGACAAGATTAATATAACAACAAATTGCCCTCTTAAGCTTGTCATTCAACACTCTCTTGCCATCGTAGGATCCTGGTTGTATCAAGCAAACTTGTCAGCAATGACAACCTTGGTGCCAAAATCAGAAGGGTTAAACTCAGACTTAATCTTTCACACATTAAGCAATTTATGTTTAACCTTCTTCCTAATGTAATGGAATCTGACATCTATATGCTTTGTCCTCTCATGATAAAGAGGATCCTTACACAAGTATATTGCACTTTGATTGTCAAGAAACACAGTAGGCATATAAGTCTTCCTCTCAATCTCCTCAAGGAGACCCCTGAGCCAAATAGCCTCTTTGGCTGCTTCAGTAGCATCCATGTATTCAGCTTCAGTGGAGGAGAGGGCTACAGTGGACTGCTGTTGAGATTTCCAGGACACACAATTACCAGCCCAAGTGAAATAATAAGTAGTGGTAGACTTCCTATTATCTTTGTTCCCAACATAATCAGAATCTACATAACTAATCAGATTATTTCTAGAGCTGTGTTCAGTATAGACTAAGCATTTCTATTCAGTGCCACACAAGTATCTCAACAAGTATTTCATAGCATTCCAGTGAGGTTCACCAAGATTAGACATATATCTACTCAATACACTAACAACAAAAGCAATATCAGGTATTGTGCAAAGCATAGCATACATCACAGATCCAACAACAACAACATCATAAGGCACTTTGCTCATTTTATCTATCTCGGACTGGGTAGAGGGACACTGTTTCTTAGACAACTCAAAATGACCACATAAGGGAACCACAACAGGTTTAGAGTTTGTCATTTGAAACCTTTCAAGGACTTTATGAACATATTCAGAATGGGAAAGCCACATCAGTTTTCATTTTCTGTCTCTCTCGATTTTAATTCCAAGGATTTTCTGAGCATGTCCTAGATCTTTCATATTAAAGTGCATTTTTAAGTCTCTCTTAACAGCAGAGATGAGAATCTTAGAATTTGAAATTAGAAGAATATCATCAACATACAGAGGAGACTTAGAACCAACACCTTTGAAATAAAGACAAGTATCAAACTCACTTATATGGAAACCAAGTTTAGACATGCATGAGTCAAATTTCAGATTCTACTGTCTAGGTGACTGTTTGAAACCATATATAGACTTCTTAAGTAAGCACACATGCTCAGGTTTGAACTTATCAATGAAACTTTTAGGTTGTGACATATAAATAGTTTCATCAAGATCACCATGTAAAAATGCAGTTTTCACATCCATTTGCTCAAGTTTCCAATCATACACAGCAACCATAGCAAGCATCAATCTCAAAGTTTTGTATTTTACCACAGGAGCAAATATGTCATTATAGTCAATGCCCTCTTTTTGAGTAAACCCTTTAGCCACCAATCTAGCTTTAAACCTAAGGGGTTCACTAGAATTCACACATTCTTTATACTTATAAATCCATCTACACTGAATAACCCTAGCTTTATCAGGTTTCTTAACAAGATCCCATGTGTCATTGGCTGTCATATAACCTATTTCTTCACACATAGCCTTAATCCAGTTCTTAGCATCAGCAAATTTAACAGCAAGCTCATAGGTTTCAAGCACAAAAGGATTTATCACAATATCAGAAGCAAGCAAGCAATACTCAACAATATTGTTCAGGAATTTTTTGTTTGGGATTCTAACCCTAGGGGATCTATCTCTTGTTAATTGATAGTCAGACTTGTCATGCTGAAGAATAGAAATAACCACACCAGAATCACCAACATCATCAGCAATAGATTTATGTACAGAATTAGAAGAGGAGGAAGGGTTAGAATTTAACTCACTTGGTTGAACTCCCTCCCTTAATTGTTGAGTATTTAAACTCCCTACATCATTGGAGTGCTCAGAAGCACTTTTGGAAGCCACTGGCTCCACATTTTCATTGGGTTCAGTCCCTTATTGAATTGGAAGGGTTGAGATGAGGATCCTGCACTTGCCACACCAGGAGAGTATTGACCAACATCAAACTCTTCTTCATCATTGCCAACAGGCAAGTCATTCTGAGTACAGAAGTGCCTAAGAGATGTAGCATCTCTTCCTGTACTCACATTGGTACCTGCAAAAGAAGGTGTTAGGACTGATTTAAATGGAAATTCAAGCTCATTGAATTAACACTCCTAGAGATGATGACCTTATAACTATGAGGTTGAATAAGGAGGATTTTGTATCCTTTAACACCATCAGGATAACCTAACATGACTCCCTTTTGAGCCCTAAGTTGCAGTTTACCCTGTGACACATGTGGGTAAGCTGCACACCTAAAAGGACTAAGGTAAGTCATATTAGGTTTCTTTCCAGTCCACATCTCCTGCAGTGTTTTGAAGTTTACCACAGAAGATGGGGATCTGTTCACAAGGCAGGCTGTAGTGGTTACAGCCTCCCCCCACGGAGAGTGTTTTAAGCCAGAACTAACTAACATGCACCTAGTTTTCTCAAGCAATGTTCTATTCATTCTTTCAGCAGTACCATTTTGTTGTGGAGTACCAGGAACAATAAGATGTCTCTTAATTCCATGTTCTTTACATAAGTTGTCAAAATTAGCATTGCAATACTCTAGCCTATTATCAGTTCTAAGACACTTTATCTTTTTACCATTTTGATTCTCCACTAAGTTTTTCCAGGTGATAAAAGTTTGACATGCTTCATTTTTAGACCTCAACAGATAAAGCCAAACCTTTCTAGAAAAATGATCAACAAATGTAATAAAGTATCTCTTACCTCCAATGGTTTCTACCTGTGCAGGCCCCCAAAGATCAGAGTGGTTGTACTCTAGGGGCCTCTCTGCAACATAAGTAGAATTGCTAAAAACATGATTAACCTTCTTACCAAACACACAAGTCTCATAAAAGTCAAGGTTAAGAGGTTTATGATCTATCAAGCCATGTTTAAACAAGTAATACATGCCATTATTACCAATATGACCTAGCCTACTGTGCAATAACTTAGTTTGATCTAAGTCCATAGAGCCACCATTACTCGTTACATTTGCTTCAGGTGAGGCCACTACAAAGTAGAGACCTCCCTTTTTAATGCTTCTAATAATGGTGGTTCGATCCTTAATGAATCTCTAACACCATTTTTAACTTGAAAAACACAACCAAGATCATCAAAGACAGATTCAGAGAGAAGCCTCCTCCTAAGTTGTGAACCCACATCATCTTTTGGAAGAGTACTCTTATCTTACCATCAAACATGCACAAAGGCACACTACCAATACCTTTGATTTCAAGGGAAGTGTGGTCACCTAATTTGACCTCACATTCATTGAACACCTACAGATTACTGAAATCAGATTTGTTAGGAGTTGAATGCACATTACATCCTGAATCAAGGATCCAAGAGTCATCAGAGAAATGGTAGTGATCAGCAACAAGTAATTCACATGGATATTGAGACTCAAGCACAACAGCAGATTGATTTTGACTTTTATCTGCTTCATCTCTTTGTTTCTTATGACATTCTTTAATATAATGACCATATATACCACAGTAATGACACTTTTTGTTCTTTTTATCAGAATTAGATGAAGCAGCAGGTTTATCTTCATTCTTAGTTTTCTTATCTTTGCCCTTATTCTTGTTTTTCTTCCTTTTTCCCTTTAACATCCAAACCTCAGTTTTAGTCTCAGTTTTAGTGTTACTGTTGTTACCATTGTCAGACTTGTTCTTAAACACCTTAAGACTCTCATTCTTCTGCACAATAGACTCAAGAACTTTATCTTTGGTTATAGAATCCTGACTGTACTGAATAACATTCTTTAACACATCAAACTGAGGAGGCAAAGAGTTCAACAATAAGATAGCCAAATATTCATCTTTGATAGCATCCTTTTTATCACATCTTTCTAAGTCTGGGGTCATTCTTAAGAATTTGTCCAGATTAGATTGAAGTGATTGATTAGTGTCCATTTTGAAGTTAAACAGATGACACAAGATAGCAATTCGACTAGGCAAAGATTTTGTCAAGTAAAGAGTTTCTAAAGTATCCCACAACTATTTAGGGTTAGAGATACTCACAACCTGGCGAGCTACATCGTCAGAAAGTATAATGAAGATCTCTGAATGAGCTGCCTCATCCAGGTCCTTCTTCATTTCCTTAGTAGTTCCTGCTGGGTACTCCTCCTGCACCGCTTTCCAGCATTTTTCTTTGATGAGGATAGCCTTCAGTTTAAGCTACCATATGGAGAAATCTGTCGTTCCATCGAACGGCTTGATTCTCATAGCATTATCCGCCATCTCAGTACATGTAAACACTAACAAGTTAGTGTTGGTTCACATAAAAACGAAGAAAGCAAGCACACGAGCAATGAACGAACACACCAGTAATCAAGGATTGAAGGGAGATCTAGAACTCTAGGAATACACAAACACAGACACAATATTTTTTTTTGATAACAAAGGACAAAACAAAACAGAAGCGGAAGCGAAGCAACAATGAGGAATGCAGAGCGATTTCTAGATCCAAAAAACACTAGATCGAAGACCTAGAATCTCAGATCCAGAGAACTTGTCTCTGATACCAAATTGAAGTTTCGATTTTCGCCATAACACATAAGTAAAAACGAAGATCGAAAGAGGACACGACAATTTGGTAACGCAGTTCGGGTAAAACCCTACTCTACGGGATCTCAAGAGGGGAGATCCGGTTTCAGAGTTCACTATGTTGCAAGAGAAGGTTACAAGCTAAGCACACCAGACAGAGCACCAAAACTAGCAACCTAAGAAACCTCAAAATCGAGCAAGATGAACAGAAAAGAAGGTAAGAAGAAGAGATGCCCCCTGATAGGAAACTGAGAAACTTCAGAGAAGTTTCTCACGGAGGAGGAACTTCACAGCCACCGTGGAAGCTCGTCGGACCGCCATCTCCCTTCATCGCTCACACAAGAGCTCTCTTTCTTTCTGTGGCTAGGGTTTCCTAGATGAGGTTCAGGGAGTACTGTAGCTGAGGAAGAGCTTATATAGCCCCAACAAATTAGGGTTACACAAGCTCCTCTCCAACGTCTCCAAACTGGCAGGCCAAGTTGGCAAAGAGATGGGCTCACACAATGGGCCGGATCTGTCTCTCTATCAACACAAGCCCAAACACAGATAACCCAGTCACATATGCTCAGAAATTAGCTATGGACTAAGTATTAGATTATACATTTAACACATATACTTCAAGGGGTATTCACATAGGTAAGTCAACCAACTTAGACATATAATATGTCCAAGGCTAACTTCAACCTATAAGATGTCCAACCTTAGTATAGTGTATGTATAATCTAATTCTTAGCATAGAATCCTAAGGCTACCAAGTTGAAGTGTTCAATGTCTAATGTTACAAGTTTAGCTTTACACGACAAGATTAATATAACAACATATATATTTTAAGATATCAGCATTACTAGCTACATATGTGCTTTGAACGAAATTACAAGCCATATGCTTAGACTTTTTATATTGTAGGATTGGATTACTCTTTCAGTTTGTTTTCGGGTATTGATCGAAATACAATGTGGAGCAGTGGAGAAAGTGTTGCTGGAAGTGTTCATCATATTCTTATTTATATATTTGAACTTACATTGGCTAATAATATTTGTCTAGACTCAAGGATTTCATATTTGCAGCATTATCATTTTTCACATTAGCAGCATTATCATTTTCCACAGTAGCATCGTGCAATTTGAGAATTTTTTTTTTAATAAAAAAGAGACTTTTTAGCCCGAATAAAAAAAATTCCGAGCTATGAAGTCTGTTATTTTTAAATAGGAGTGTTATTTGAACACGAGTAGCTCGAATTCGACTCGTATTCGCTCGATAAAAACTCGACTCGAGCTCGTTCATTTTCTAAACGAGCTGAGTATGAGCACATTTATAAGAACGGTTCAAAGCTCAGCTCATTCAAATTAAACTCGAATAAATCGAATTTTATGGAATTTCTAAAATTTCCTTTAAGTTACTGTATAATGAGCAAGTATAATTGTCTAAAACTCGAAAAAAGCTCGGCTCGAGCTCGCTCATTTCCTAAACGAGCTGAATATGAGCACATTTTTAAGTTTGAGTCAAAATTTAGGCTCGGCTCGAGCTCGTTCATATTCTAAATGAACTAAATATGAACAAGCAATACTTGGCACGTTCGACTCGAATAACAACCATATTTTTAAACATACGAATATACGATGGACTAAATAGCCTGGGCGTGGCCCATATCCGGGCTATAAATACAATTTTTTTTTCCTGAACACTAAAGGCTTTTTAACCCGAGCGTCCATTTTTATATCCGGGCTATTAGGCTATTATCACACCACTTTATGCCCGGATGGGGTTTTGTATATATTCGGGCTATATGTCATTAAACGCCCGGGCTAAAAGCCCTTTTTTGTACTAGTGAGCTCTCTATATAGAATGTGACTTGATAACTTTCTATAAATTATGTCAATATATTATTTTAACAATTTGTTCCCTAGAATCAACCAAAACACGCCAATAAAATGTTGTGCATCGATTGTAGTACATGTATATAGATTATTGTACATCCACCCGACAAGGTTTGATTAAATCCCGCAAGGGCTTGATGATATTCCTATAGGTGAAATCTTGTAGGCGTTTTGGTCGAGCAGCTTGCGGTTATGCTTCCAATGCTCCTAGGAGATCTTCTGCTTGTGGAGTCTGGAGTCGGGACTGCTGGGGTCGAGGTGGTGCGCTCAGGGCGACTCCGTATCCGGGATCGAGTTTCCTTGGAGTACGTCTGCACTACCCACAGGAGATAGAGTCCTACTGTAGCGTTGGCCTGCGGTACCACTGTTCGGTGGTGCTTGGCTTCGTTCTTCGGCGGCTTCCTCAACCTTCTTGGAGTTTGTCTTCTTGGGTCGTCTTGTTGTAGAGTTTATTTCTGCTTATATCATTTCGTTTATTATCTGTATTTCTGTATTTTTAGGTTGTACGTTTAACGGTTCGTCGTTTGCCGACTTTGTCAGCCTCTCGATTAGCTAGACCTGTTTGACCTTCGAATTTTCACCTAATAAAAAAAATACTCCCTCCGTAACAAAATAATTGTCCTTTTGGTCACTTTTTCTTGTAACAAAATATTTGTCCCTTTGAACCTAGCTAATGAAAAAAATTTCTAATTTTATCAATTTATCTCATTAATTGTATTTCATTTCCAAGAAATTATATTAATACTCCAACTTCTCATACTATTCTTTTTTTTCATTGGTCCATTTTTTCCCATCATTATTTATTTGCTAAATTTTTAACTATTCTACTTTCTAATTGTAGCTTTCTTAAGAAGTGTGAAAACCCCTAAAGGGATACATTACATAGAATGAATTATACTCCCTCCGTCCAATAATACATGGGTTTTTAGAGGTAAAATTTTGTCCAACAATAGATGAGCTTTTATGTTTTCTAGGTAGGAAGTTGTAATGATCTGTATTGGTTTGTGTGTTGTTGACTTTTTAAAACAATCTGATTGGTTAAAATGTATATTGGGTGTTTAAAAATAATAAAGTTTATGAAAAAGTTAGTGTAATGATGATGTTTTTTAAAAAGTAAAGTGTTTTATTAAAACTTGTGTAAAAAGCTAAAAGCCCATGTATTTTAAGACGGAGGGAGTATAATATAGTAATGTGACAGTGGGAGTATAATATAGTAATGTGACAGTTGGCAAATGAATTACTGGTACAGTAATTGATGCGTGACTTGAGGGATAGAACGTTTTTTTTTTTTTTTTTTTTTTTTTTTTTTTTAATTAGGTAAAAATTCGATGGTCAGACAGGCCTGACTCATCGATAGGCCCCGCAGCCCCGCAGGAACTGGAAAATGAATTCTAAATTTCTAATACTCCGTAATTGATCCGATTAATGTGATATACGGAGTAGTTGGCAAGTGAATTTTATACAGTACAATACAGTAATTGATGCGGGACTTAAGGGGTAGAACATGGACACGTGGTTGCCTGCAGGAAAATGAATTCTAATAGTAGTATTTTTTTTTTGTCATGAAGGAGGGCTAAAGCCCTAAGAGCATCAGCAATCATGGGTTAATTCCATCCATCTCTCTCTTCGTAATATTCTGACACCTCATTTTTCACTAACTCTACCCCATCCTTTAAAAATTCTAACTTTTAACTCACATCCATAAGTTTACCCCATCCCTATTTTTTAAATCTTATTTATACCCCACTACATATTTTTAACCAATCAAAACTTATTCCACTTAATTAAAAATTATATAATCCACTTTTATTTTATTTTTTAAAGTAAAAAGGGATGGGGAAGGAGAGGGGTTACCTCTTCCTGCTGGATTTATCCCTTCCCCTTCCATGAAATGGGGTTAACCCCACACCCATCATCTACCTTATAGGAGGAGAGAGAGGGGTATGAGGTTGATAAAAACCCATTTGATAATGATGCTCTAATATTGATTACTAGACCTGAGCATGGGCCGGGCCTCTAACATTTTGGCGGCCCATTGTACCGGGCCGGGCTTGGGCTAGGCCCGGTTTGTGGGCCTAGTACCTTGTCCAAGCCCACCCATGTTGACGGGCCGGGCCGCCCACCGGGCCTACTGGGTTTTTTTTTGTTAGGAACTGATTCGGAACGGGGTAATCCTGCCCGATAGCATAACCGGTTATGTTACTAAATTTTCCTTTTAGCTAATATCCATGAATCAAAGACAATTAAAGACATAACACGTATAAATCTATACTTTATAATACACAATGTATTGTATATACATATATATATATATATATATATACTGTTTTAGAAAAAAAAATTATATATGGAGTATAAATATACACTTTCTACACTATATACACACACACTATATAAATATATATAGTTAAAAATATATATACACATACTGTATGAATATATATATATAGTTTGTATTTATGATTAAAAAAAATCATTATATATATAATTAAACATATTATACGTATAATATTAATATATACCGGGCCGGGCCTACCGGCCCGCTTGGGCATCATATCCAGCCCAAGCCCAGCCCGGTGGGCCTACCAGGCCAGGCCTGTCGGCCCGCTTGGGCCGATTGTTCTACCCAAGCCCGCTTTTTTCTCCGGGCGGGTTGGGCGGGCCGGGCGGGTTAGCCCAGGTCTGCTCAGGTCTATTGATTACACAGTACACACAATAAAAAATGCTACAGTATTTGAACTAGTACGGAATTAAGTGAAAGACTCATCTAGGCTCACAGTCACACCCATCTTTAATTTGTCAAAATGTCTGCTGTCATGTTTGCTCTGCGGTTGACATGGCTGATTTTATAATCCAACTAGTCTAGAGTCTGCATGCTACGAACGAGATTTTTAACATTCATTTTATCAAACTCATACGGAGTATTATTTATCGGATATTAGGATATTAATAAATGCATTTTAATGATGTATAAAACATAATAGTATAGTACTCAGTTGAACCTTATTTTCGACTAACATGATATAAGAAGGAACGACACATAACTTACTTTAACATGATTGATAGATTAAAATAAAACAACCACAACGTACGAAAATAATACTCCCTCCGTTCGCGAAAACTTGTCATTTTAGACTTTTGATTTTGTTCAAAAAAAACTTGTCACTTTAGAGTTTTTACCCATATATTTCCAAATTTACCCTCATTTGCTTAAATTTTGAATTACTTTGAAAAATGTGATTGTACTTTCATTTGATATAATTATGACAAAAGTAGGGGCAATTTAGGTAGTTTAAATATTTCTTAAATATTGTGCCAGAAGCTAAAATGACAAGTTTTTGCGAACGGAGGGAGTAATAAACTAAACCATAACATCTGTATACATATGTCCTCAATGCAAGTTTCTACAAACTATACATTGTGAAAAACTTTTTTTATAAGAGGGTAAAAGGTTAGTATATTTTTTTTTAAAATGCGGTATTTTACCCGGTTAATATTGAACGGGTAGAACCCCTACGATTTTCTACTTTGACTCAGTTACAAAATAGCTAGGAAAGTCTTTCATCTATATAAAATACAATTGAAAGTTCATATTATATTTAGAAGCTCATTTACATGAGGTCCAAATCCTTATCTCTTATAAAAAAATATTTAAAAAAAAAGAAAAAAAAAACGCAGCTCATTTACATGCCAAAAACAGGTTCATGCTTACTAAGCAACAAATGTATCAAAGAAATTTACCCTATAAAGTATATCTATGCATCTACGCACTTTAAGGTAAATCTTATTTGAGATATATATATTAAGATAGATGAGGGTGTATTCTTAATATGATAGGCGTGTGCACAACTGAGCAAGGCTCATGTAACTGAATGTGGGGGCTCGTATATAAGGCCAAGAGATTGTAAATGAACAACATATAGCTGTGAATCATGAGTGAATTGATCATCATTTTCTCTCCTCTTCCCCTCTCTCTGATCTAGCTCGTTGCTAGTGTAATTCATGATCTCTAGATCCAAACATTTAGATCTAGGCTACTTTCACTAAACAATCAATCAATCTCTTGTCGATTAACATGGTATCAGAGCATTCCCTGTGAATCTCTGCGTTATCTTTCGTTTTCATGGCAAATCCAACTGATGGAAATGCAATCGATCCCATGGATGAGCTCTTCCTTCATCATTCAGATCATTCAAGCTATATGTTGTCTACTCGATTGCTCGATGGCAAGAATTATGGTCATTGGAGACGATCTGTGGAGGTTTCGCCGCACGCCAAGAACAAGCTAGGTTTCATTACTGGAACCTGCGCTAAACCGACGAATGATCCAGTTCGTCTTCATCAATGGGAGCGATGTAACAGTGTGGTAATCTCTTGGCTTGTACATTCTGTTGAAAAAGATATTGTTGAATCTGTGATATATTCTCAATCTGCTAGTCAAATTTGGAAAAATCTAGCTTCTAGATTTGGTAGCTCTAATAGAACACGAATCTATCAAGTTCAAAAGGATATCTCAGTAATTGGACAAGGAAATTTGGATATTGCTGCCTATTTCACAAAATTCAAAAGAATTTGGGATGAATATGCTCTGCTGTTGGAGAATAGAGCTTGTGATTGTGGATCTAATCTTGCGGTTTTGAGACTTATTCAAGACCAGCAAGTAATTCAGCTCCTTAATTATGGGACTCAATGAGTCTTACAATGTGGTGCGAGGTAACATCTTGATGATGTCTCCTCCTCCCAATCTAGATGAATCCTATCAGTTTCTGATCTTGGAAGAACAACAACGAGGGATGAGCAAGTTTGTTACTATGAAGGAAGGGGATAATGCTGCATTTGCGTCTCAACAATCTAAGAACAGTAGTGGGAGTTTTAAGAAGCCATCCTACCGTGATCATTGCAAGGTCACAGGACATGTTATGTTATTGAGAAGTGTTGGAAGGTTCATGGTTATCCTACAAATTCTGCTTCTGGAGCTTATTGTGATCATTGTAAAGTTGGAGGACATACCATGGAGAAATGCTGGAAACTCCATGGATATCCTTCCAATTCACCAAGGAAGCGTTCTTTTTGTGATCATTGCAAGTCTTTGGGGGCATCTTATGGATAAGTGTTGGAAGTTGCACGGCTATCCAACAAGAATGCAAGCTGGTACCAGTGCAGGGAAAGGGAAGAAATTAGCTGCTATTGCTTCAGGCCCATCAACTGATTCTATTACACAGGCACAGTATCAACATCTCATGTCTATTCTACAGAAGCATGAAACACAAGATTCCGCTGCATTGCTGGCAGGTAAAAATGCTTGTCTCCTTTCTTCTATGCTTAATTCAACTTGGATACTTGACAGTCACCATTTTTCTACTTACACCTCTGTGACCAAGCCTTCTTTTATGACAATGCCAAATGGGAAACGAGCTCCTATTCTTCATATTGGCACTATGTGTATTTCTCCACAAACACTCTCCATGCCGTTCTCCATGTTCCTGAGTTTCATTTTAACCTCATTTCCATCAAACAAATGACAAATGATCTCCATTCTAATGCTCTTTTTACTCCTCACTCGTGTATAATCCAGGGCCCTTTGATGAAGCGACCATCGGTGATTGGAAGTGAAGGGAAGGGGCTTTATATTGCAAACAAAACATATGAGATGGATCCCAATCCTATTTTGTCCACTGTTCTTCAAACAGTTTACACACCTTGTAATAAGGATGTTTCATCCACCACACATTTTGACAGTACTGTGTTTAGAAATTTTGTGAATGCTACTTATTCTTCTGAGTTGTTACATTGTAGACTGGGTCATGTCCTTTTTGCTCAATTAAAGTTTGTTGATTTTGGTTTTGATAAACCATCATAGAAGTCCCTTTCCCTCTCGGCAACAGCAGTCCACTTTTCTCTTTCAATTGGTTTATTTTGATACATGGGGACCATACAAACACCCTACACATCATGGCTTTCGTTACTTTTTAACCATTGTTGATGATTATACTAAATGCACTTGGACATTTCGTGTCTCTTCCAAAACAAATTCTCTCCCTGTGATCAGAAATTTTGTGTCTCTTGTCTCAACTCAGTTTTATACAACCATCAAAGCATTTCGTTCTGACAATGCTGCAGATTTTCTGGATCAATCTATGAGTGATTTTTTGGCCAAAGAAGGCATAATTCATCAAACATCTTGTGTTGATTCTCCTCAACAAAACGGTGTGGTTGAGAGAAAGCATAGACACCTTCTTGAGGTGGCTCGTGCATTGAAATTTCAGTCTAATGTCCCTATCACATTCTGGGGGGAGTGTGTTTTAACAACCACCTATTTGATAAACCGAACCCCTCTACCATCTCTTTCAAATAAATCCCCCCCTATGAACTGCTATTTCTCAAACCCCTACCTATTCTCATTTGAGGGTGTTTGGTTGCCTGTGTTTTGTTGCTAGTTCCAAGAGAGGGAGGGACAAATTTCAGTCAAGGGCTAATCCTTCTGTTTTCCTTGGTTACACTTATGGTAAAAGTGCATACACAATTTTTGATCTCAAAACTCAGCATGTTTCCCATTCTAGAGATGTCACTTTCTTTGAATATAATTTCCCATTTCACTCTATTGGTAGCTCTCACAGTACTGTCACATTGCCTGTGCCTATAGATTCCTTTCCTTCATCAATTTTTTTTACCTTATCATACACCTCAAACGACCCCATCTTCATCCCCTTCTTCACCTTCACCTTTACCATCTACTGAATCCACATCTTTATCTTCACCTTCACCTTCACTAAGTCCTCCTCCTCTTGTCCCAAATCCTGTTGTCCCACCTCCAGTTGTTCCCCTCAGAAGATCAACAAGGCCCACAAGATTACCATCTCATCTCAATGATTTTGTTTGCAATTCTTGCTCCTCTTCCTCTAATCTGTTGACCACACCATCTGTTTCTCATTCTTCTTTTGCATTCTTGTCCCATTTATCCTCATACACTGAGCCTACCTCTTATAAGGTTGCTTCCCAAGATCCTTGTTGGGTTGCAGCTATGGAGAAAGAGATAGCTGCTTTAACTGCTAACAATACTTGGACTCTTGTTTCTTTGCCACCAGGGAAGAAACCTATTGGTAGCAAGTGGGTTTTCAAAGTAAAACTAAAGGCTGATGGAAGCCTAGAGAGGCATAAGGCTCGTCTTGTGGCTAAAGGCTACAATCAGAGGGAGGGGATTGACTATCATGAGATGTTTTCCCCGGTTGTCAAGATGCCTAAAATCAGAATTATCATTGCCATTACTGCTACTAAGTCTTGGCCTTTGTTTCAAATGGATGTTAATAACGCTTTTCTTCACGGGGACCTTCATGAAGATGTCTATATGACCATGCCTGAGGGGATTCCTAATCCAGATAATCTGGTTTGCAAGCTTCAAAAGTCCCTTTATGGTCTAAAGCAAGCAAGCCGCCAATGGTTTCCAAGCTCACTGAAGCTCTTGTTTAGTCACTGCATTTTGTTCAGTCCAAACTGGATTATTCATTGTTCATCAAGCGTAATGGTCCTCACATTACACTGGTTGCTGTGTATGTGGATGATCTTTTGGTCACTGGTTCAGACATTGATGAAATCACCAGGCTGAAGTCCTTTCTGGATGCCGCTTTCAGTATCAAGGATCTTGGTATTTTGCATTTTTTCTTGGGTCTGGAAGTCAGTTACAATGACCATGGAATTCACCTGTCTCAATATAAATTCAGTCAGGAGCTCATTGATGATGCTGCCATTCACATTGATAAGTTTGCTCCTACTTCTTTGCCCCTGAACTCCAAACTTGCTCTCCTTGATGGTGATCTGTTACATGATGCTTTGTATTATCGTCGTATGGTTGGAAAACTTAATTTCCTCACCAATACCCGTCCAGATCTTTCTTTTGCTGTTCAGACTCATAGCCAGTTTATGCAAGCTCCTCGTGTCCCTCATTTGGTTGCTTTACACCACACTATTAGCTATGTGGCTGAGACTCTTTCCCATGGCATAACACTTAAGGGTTTTGACTCACCTTGTGTGGCAGCATTCACAAATTCTGACTAGGCTGCTTGTGCCTTTACAAGACGCTCCGTGACTGGTTTTGTTGTCTTGCTTTGGCAATCTCCTATTAGTTGGAAATCAAAGAAGCAAGGTGTAGTCTCCAGAAGTTCTACTAAAGCAGAGTACAGAGCGATGGCTCAAATTGCTACTGAAGTCACTTGGGTTGTTCGTTTACTTGAGGAGCTCAACATCAATCCTCTTAAGCCCGTTACTTTGTACTGTGACATTAATGTCTCTGCACTCCAGATTGCTCATAATCCGATTTTTCATGAGCGCACAAAGAACATTGAAATTGATTGCCATTTTACACGTGAGAAAGTGTTAGATGGTTTACTCAATCTCTATCACATCCCCTCTGGTTCTCAGTTAGCTGAAGTCATCACAAAAATCCTTCCTTCTCATCAACAGAATTTTCTTTTGTCCAAACTCGGGTTGTCCCCGCCCCGAGTTTGAGGGGGGGGGGGTGTTAAGATAGATGAGGGTGTATTCTTAATATGATAGGCGTGTGCACAGCTGAGCAAGGCTCATTTAACTGAATGTGGGGGCTCGTATATAAGGCCAAGAGATTGTAAATGAACAAGATATAGATGTGAATCATGAATGAATTGATCATCATTTTCTCTCCTCTTCCCCTCTCTCTGATCTAGCTCGTTGCTACTGTAATTCATGATCTCCAGCTCCAAACATTTAGATCTAGGCTACTTTCACTAAATAATCAATCAATCTCTTGTCGATTAACAAGATACTTCATGGGATCGAGCATTTTTATCAAAATCTTACTAGCCCTGCTTTAATTCTTTGCCACTTTTCAGCCGTTGAGCTTTGCTCGGATATTAAACCTGAAGCAACACTCACCCATAATACAGATAATAAAAAGAAGTTGAAGGAAATCTTGAGGGAAGAAGCAAAATCTTGATCCCTAAATGATAAACTCCTAATGGGGGCTTAGCTGAAGAGAATTCAACCATTACCTCAAGTATACTCCTATGACTGGCAACTATCCACTGAGATTTTAGCACCAGCATTTTTCTTTTTTCCTATGGTATATAAGCACTAGGAAATACCTTTCTAGAAAAGGATGCAAGATGTCTCAACCAATCAGCTTCAGTTGGATTAGAAGCATGAGCTGCTAAGGCGGGCAAGACAGACTGAATCCACAAATGAGCGAAGGGTTAGTGGATGACCATATGATGTTGAATTGGATAGATCAATAAACATATGAAGAATAGGCAACCTACTTAAGAGAATCCACAAATGATGTTGAATCCTCCGTATCAGTGTGAATGGAGAAAAAAGTATCCGGTGATAGGCCCAATAACTTTAAACCTTCCTCCACAACATCAAGTAAGTTTTCACAAAAAAACCAACATGATCTCCTGTTTCATATCTGCAACAAAAGACACAAGCAAACTTTATCATCATGCATACAAAGACTTATTTGTTACTGTAAAACACATTGAAAAAAGGGATATAGAGATAAAAGGCATCACAAATAGGATGAGCATCATGCATAGACCTGTATCTCGCAGCCCCCTGATGTCAACCCTTCTTGGTCGATCTAGAGCAATACTATGATGTACAACTCCACTTGTTCTTGTGTCTAGTAGTATATTCTTTGTCTCAACAATATGTAACTCAGTAGTACCTGTCTGTGACGATTGGTCAGTGACCAACTCAGGTGTCTCAGTCTCTGTTGGAGTGAAGTTCAACTCCACCTCCTCAGCAACAGTCTCCCTGACCTTGACTGAAACATCATCTGCAGCATCTGTGACTGATGAACCTTGTAGGGCATACAAAGTTCCCTTTCCCTGCTTGACTCATTGCAAAACCACATTAGAGCTCTTAAACACGCCCAACTTTTCACCATAACTTGTGTATCTAAAACCCTTGTCGTATAACACAGTTAGGGATATCAGATTCTTCTTCATAGATGGTACATGTTTGACTTCCTTCAATGTGCGAAACTTCCCATCGTTTGTCCGAAGCCTGACTGAGCCGATCCCAACAACCTTGCAGATGACATCGTTTACCATAGAAACATTGCCCTTGTCTACACATCTATATGTTGTAAACAATTCTCTTCTAGAACATACGTGACAGGACGCACCTGAGTCAAGAAACCATACATCATGATCTGTGTGATTACCTGCTAGTAGAACAATATCTTCAACAGAAGTATTTCCACCATGAACTACTGCTGCAGTTCCAGATTTCTACTCTTGTTGCCTCTTCTTAGGACAATCATTTTTCCAATGACTTTTCTCTTTACAGTAGTTACAAGCGTCGTCTGGTTTAGGGCCTGATTTGCGACCTTGCTTCTTGCCCCTTCTACCATCAGAATTGCCTCCGCTAGCCATAACCCGGAAGCCTGATTATATGTAACCGACGCGGTTGCCTTCAGGCCCAACTCTCTGCTGTGAAGCGACGATCTAACCTCTCCAGCGTGATGGTATCCTTCCCAACGACGAACGACTGAACGAAGTTCTCGTATGTGGGGTAGGGATATATACCAGCAGAATTAGGGCAGCATCTTCGTCCTCCCCCTTAACATCAATATTACGCTATTCAAGTAATAGCGTGTTAAGTTGATCAAGATGATCTCTGAGTTGTGTACCTTCCTGCATACGCAGCCCGAACAACCGTTGTTTCAGAAGCAACTTGTTCGTCAGAGACTTTGTCATGTACAAATTCTCCAACTTCAGCCACAAGCCGCCAGCAGTTTCCTGATCAGCAACCTCTATTATGACATCATTTGCGAGACACAACATGATCGTCGAATGAGCCTTCTCCTCCAGAAGGAGGTACTCAGCGGTGGTTGTATCTGCCCCCTCTTGTCGGCGGTTAACGGTGCCCATAAACCTTGTTGCTTCAGCAAAGCCCGCATCTTTATCTGCCACAGACTGAAAGAATTTTTTCCAGTAAACTTGTCAATCTTCACCACAGATCCATACATCATTTTTGATAGAAATCACAACGAAGCTCTGATACCAGTTTGTTATAACGAGAACGATAACAGACGAAGAAAGACATACAAATTTAACGTGGTTCGGTAACGGTGTGTTACCTACGTCCACGGGGAGAGAAATAGAAATATTTTTATTATGGAGGCAAACAAGAAACTAGGTTACAATTTGGTAGGTTTCATGAGTATATATATAAAACCCTAGTCAAACAATGAGCCTAAACCCAAAATAGATAACAAGCCTAATTCAAGGCATATTAAAACAACCAATAACCGGGTTATCAAAAAAAAAAAAAAAAAAAAAAACAATAACCATGGTCTCTTCCAATGGCATCTGGTTGAGTATAGTGATAAAAGGTCAATGACGTAGTTGCCATGAAAACTAAACATACCCACAAAATTTTGAGACAAACCTTGATTCAATTCTTTACCCCGAAACCAAATTTGATCAGTGGATCTATCTATCTATTCCGTTTTGAAACCACTATATATATTTGTCGTTGATCAGTGCGCTAGCCTGGTTCTCATTCCACTTCCTTTCACCATGACTGATACTTGCATTTTCCTTTCCCCTTTGTTAAAGGGGACAATGGATAGGCTGAAATCCATGGCCGATGAGCACAACTATGGTGGACTCAATACAATGCTGGCGTCTCTCCAAACTGTCGCTGCAATGATTGACGATGCCGAGGAGAAGTCAACCGTCAGCTCAGCAAGAGCAGATGATGATTGGCTGCAGCGTTTCCAAGATGTGTTTGATGAGGTCGTTGATCTGTTAGACAATTTGCAGATCAAGAGTACTAGTAGCAGCAGTCAACTGATGCCAAAACAGGTTTCTCTATTTCCCTTGTCCCGATTTAATCCTTTTTCACAGCCCACATTATTGGCTCAATCAGTCCAAATTATTGCTAGGAGACTAAATTTCATAGCACGGGAAGCTAAGGAACTAAATATCATAGCACCGGAAGCAACGTTTGAAAATCTCATATCACGGGAAGCCACCGATGACTCTCGCCTCGCGTTTGTCCAGGATTACCCAAAACGATATTACCGTTACGAGGGTAGATGTATCGAATTTGTCGGGAGAGATGATGATATTTCTGCACTCACTGAATTAATATGTCACTCTGTTAAAGAATTTGATGTTAAAGAATTTGATGGAGTCTCAGTTCCAGTTATCCCCATAGTTGGAGTCATGGGCGTTGGCAAAACAGCACTTGCCAGATTCTTGTGGACGCCCGATAATTCACACGTAAATCGCATGTTTTCTAACATTGTGTGGGTGTCTCTTACAGAGGAATACAAGGACGACAATGATAAGAGGAAAATCTTTAGACAGTTAGTTGGGAAAAATAATGATGCCAGCGACGTAGAAGAAATGAAGATGCAACTTCAGGGGATGCTGAGAGAAAATTACCTTCTTGTACTAGACGACTACAACAATTCACATAAGAATATAGTGACGATACTGAAAGATATGAAGCCGCGAAAAAGTGCTATTCTTCTGGTTACGCGATCACACAGAGCTGCTTCCGAGGTAGGATCGAGGCCTCCATACCGATTGGAGCCACTTTCGTTGGTTGGTTCCTATCAACTGCTTAAATCGTGGGCAAGGAATGACCATGGTGAAATTCCAAAGAATTTGGCCAAGTTGTGCAATGGAATTCCTTTGATCATCAGGGAGATTGGAGAGAGTTTAGAGAATGAAGAACCTAGTAAATGGGAAGAAACGTCCAAGACTTTACAGTGTCATGGATTTGTGGGTATCAGAGGTGGATCAGGAGGATACAATGATGATCTGCTTCCGCGTTCACCATACCTGGAGCTACCTCTTGCGTCCTTCTGCTTGCAAAATGCATGTGGCATAAGTGTAGACGCCTTAACGTGTGTATGGATGGCACTTGGCTGCTTATATTCTGATGATTCTACTCAACAACAGCCTGAACACATTGCGAGGAAATATGTTGGTGAAATTATAGAGCTTGGTATTTGCTCGGATGTCACTTATGCACCAGGTGGTGTTGTAAGCCGCATTGAATTTAACGATGCTCTGCTTGAGTTTGTTACATGCAGTGCACTTCAACAGTGGTGGTTTGCGAAACGCCGCAGATCAGATTGCGCACTTGCCAGTTACAAAATTTCCTTGAAGGAGGCTAGATACATAATTTGGGATGTAGACGATCTACCAGCATCCATATTTCCTTCCCCCAATAAAGTCCGGCTCTTCATTCTCTGCATTACAGGACAAGCTTCAGCAGAACTGGTAGATGATATAATATCTGGCTTCAAATGCTTGCGTGTGCTAGGCTTTGGTGGATGCAATATTGAGATGCTTCCGGATTCCATTGGAGAATTGAAGCATTTAAGGTATCTTGATGTTGGAAGAAATGCAAGGATCAAAAGGCTACCGGATTCAATCTGTGATCTGTGGCATTTACAAACATTGTTCCTTCATGGTTGTTCCCAACTCCAAGAGCTGCCAGCAGAAATAGGGAGACTTGAGAATCTCAGGTATCTATCTTTGACAATCCTCAAGGAAAGTTTACCAGAAGCAATTGGAAAACTCATCTCTCTTCTGACGCTGGCCCTTATCGGTTGCCCACGGCTAGCTTCCCTTCCGACCAGCCTCAAAAATCTCAAGAGCCTTCAGACACTAGGCATTTTTGGTTGCCAAGAACTGGATCTCACTGCCGATTCTTCCGTTGAAGGCTTCAAGGAGTTGGAGACCATACATACACTGCTGCTTTCAAACCTCCCAAAATTCAGGGGTTTGCACTCAGACATGGGATATCCGAGTGGTTCTATGAAGCATTTACTGATTCGGTCATGCCCAAGGTTGACAGATACTTCATGGATCACACAGTTCAAGCCCCTGTCCTCGCTCACAATCGAAGATTGCCCTCAGCTGTCGGCTGTAATGTTGAAAGATAGTACTTCACAGCTACGTTGGTTGGTGGAATTGGTGATCAGAAGGTGCCCAAGTTTACGGGACACTACATGGATTAGGCAGTTCGAGTCTCTTCGGTCACTCATAATCAGTGGTTGTCCTAAACTGGTTGAATTAGATGCTGGCTTTTCTGCGCTCAAAATGCTAAAGAGGTTGGAAGTTAAGGAGTGCCCCGGGTTGGCTAAATGGTTTGCAAGCCCTGCAGCATATGACTGGTGGTTAGAGGTTAGTATTCAAGTGATGAAGTTCGACAGGTCACGACTGCGTCGACGGGCATCACATAGTTGATGTTTGAGTGATTGAGCTCGATGGAGTGCGTTTGGAGTATTAACTCACACACACGCCTTGTATGGGAGCGTGGCCAAGCTCCCACTCGTCATCACTCTTGCTTGGCTTGGAATCATCACAACGGGTCTGAAGTGCCCTGCTTGCTGCTGTGTTACCCCTCGTTATGTTTCTCTTCTTTTCTGTCTTGTGTTCTGCTGTCAGGTTTTTACTTCATTCTCTTTTTTGTTTAAATTTCATTGTGTACGATTCTGAAAGAAGTGTTCGTTTGCCTTTTTTTTTCTTTGGTTGTATGGTTTTGTAATTGTCCTTCTTTGGTTCCTTCATTGCCTTTGTCAGTGATGGGTGGGGAAGGTTTGTTATTAAGGTTTCATCACTTTCATGTATTGTTACCTCAGTTGAAATATTGAATGTACTGCTTCATTTTTTGGGTTTGTAACATTTCACCTCAGCTTTCATGTTAATCCATCTTAACCACTGATAATCTGATCCCATACTGGGAAAATTGTCCATTATCAGATCCGATATCATACTAATCCGATCCCTTACTACATGCTTTGAGTTTGTTCTCTGCGTGGATAGTTCTTATTGAGATCTTCCTTGGATTTTTCAGCTCAGGCAAGAAATCAATCAACTTTCTTGTGTCCGCAAATGGTCCAACCCATGTAATTGCACCTTGGGAGACCTGGGAGCAAATGACTTAGGCAGATAGAGTTGTCTCAATTGTGGGAAGCTTGACAACATATCTGGTATAAATAGAGATTCCATCACTCGCAGATTTGCTTAGTTGCTGAATTGATGACGGAAGTTTACTCAAGTTCCTCTTAAACTCAAGTATCTCATCAGCATTCCTTCTGATTTTGGAAGACAGACATCTTTCCATTTTACTCTTACAAGATTTCCACAGGAAGCCTGAACAGAAGCTATTAATTTTTTTAATAACAGCTTGGGGAGCAGGGATAATTGAGAACCAAAATCCTTCTATTCCTTGCAGCACAGAACGTATGAGCTCAAGTTTTCCAGCATATGTTGAAAGGTCTTTGCATTCCAGGCATTAACATTATTGACAAATTTTTCTAACAAAGGAGAAAATTGGGAAAAAGCTAACTTTCCCTGACGAGATTGGAATTCCAATATATGTGAATGGAAAGTTTCCTCTTGAGAAATTTGTCCATTGAATCAATTGGTCTTCATCTTGTTCTGAGACATCAGCTATTATATGTAATAGGAAGACTTGGAAGCATTTATTTCTAGGCCAGAGCAAGCTTTGAATGAAAGTAGGCCATCCACGAGGGTCTTCATTGATGTTAGATCATCCCTTGAGAGATTGTAACATCTAAGGAGATTCATAGTAGACAAAAACATACCATCATTTCCACTCAGAGCACCTACCAGCCTTTTATGAAACAAAGCCAATATTTCAACATTTGACAAGGGACTCAAGCTTATGTGTAACTAGCTCATTGGACTCTGACGTAGACTGCTTGTTAGTAATGAACAACAGCTTGGCCTCTGGAAGATCAAACCCAAAGATCATCATATGATCTTGTGGAGACTCTGTCATGTCAGTTATGACTATCAAACACTTCTTTTCCTGCACTACCTTTTGAAGCGAGTGTTGGAACTCTTTTGAGATGAGAGTTTATCACTACTACCCGCGGAAAGTTGCTTCAAAAGTCCCAGGATGAAGTGGTTGTGAGGACTATCAGCCTGTTTGTGCGGATAACGAGCCCATGCAATGCAATAGCATCAAAAACTCTCCTGGTCTCTTGCTGCTGGTAGAGCATGTTAGCAAGAGTCTCCCTGCTAACTCCTCAAATTCCTGACAAGATAACTTCCTTATTCTTAGACAACAGATCTACCAGACTTTTTCCAGTCTCTTCTAGTAGTCCATTTAAGTCCTCTTCATAATCAAACACACCAAAGAAGGTGCCTCTATAACATATGCAAGTACCGTACTTTTCAATTCCGTTAATGCAGGGTGAACAAGTTATTATTGTAGAGGACGACAAATTATCTGGAATGCTCTTTAATTTTCCACAGTTCATAGTGGTCAACTTCTTCATCTAGGCATGGATCTTCGCTTCAGTATCCAAACCTCCAAGCTCACAAGCCCCGGAGATTCAATGCTGTGAGTTGTGGGAAACCTTGATCAAGGCAAGTCATCCATTTTCCAAACCTTCAAGCTCACAAGTCCTCTTTATTCTTTCTACATAATACAACAGTGTCTTTTATGGAAAGTTTTTTCAGTTTTTTGAGTTCTTGCAGGTCTTCAACCCAGGACTTCCCGACCTCCAGATTCTTAAATGTCTCCAAGTAACATAAGGTGTCAAGCCTCAAGTATTCACACTTCTTTATTTCATAGGGCTTCTTAGGAAGAAACAAATGTCTTAATCTTGCCAACTTCCACGAAGTGCTGGGAATTTGTACTGATGAATCAGTGAAAGATACTCTTAGATCAAGAGTCTGTAGGAACCTCAATTTGCCAATGGACAATGGCAGCTCAGATATAACAGTGTCTTTCAATCTTAAATACCTTAAGTGTATCATTCTGTACATCTTTTGTCAACCCTTCTTTAAGACAGAGTCCTTCCATGTCCAAGACCCGTATCCAGTGGCGGAGCCTTTGTGGTGTCGTTTTGGATTAAAGTGGTACAAAAAACTCTATATAATATGATAGCAACTGATGTTATTTAAGGTTTCAATGGTTTCATGTTTAGGTGTGTAACATTTAGGTCAGCTTTCATGTAAATCAATCTTAGACAGTGATAATCCGATCCCATACTGGGAAAATTTTCCATTATTGGATCCGATATCTTACCAATCCGACCATTTACTACATCAAGCAAAGCCAACACTCAGTGAGGACTTTTGGAAACAATATGTGTGTGATTGGAGATGGACTTTTGGAACTTCCGTTGATATCAAGGTTGTGTAAACCTCAACTGACTGTCGCAGCACCAACCGTAGTGGCGTCAGCTGAGTGTAGCAGCCACTTCCTGCTGCTGAAATGTAAGTGTAACCGGACTCAACGACACACATCCAATGGATTAGCCTCAGCAAGCTCAATGCATTGATGGTAAGTTAACCAATTTACAAGGTACAAGTTGCATCATACTAGTTTGCAAAGAGCCTGAATTTAACATACTACATTCGAGGCAACGTGCACACATTAACACTTTGATCGATTATAGTATTTTCAGCTTCCGCAACTCAAAATCAATGCCAAATCCATCATCTGAATCTGCATTCAAGCAAGTCAAAAATTGGCTGATGTTTTTCAACTTGGGTAGCCACAAAAAGGATAATAAACAATAAATAAATTTGTAACTCATCACCATCTCTTCTCAGCCAAGAAATGCATCAACTTAGGCAGTATCAGCGTCGAATCATGGCCTTCCCCTTCACACGTACCTGGGCATGTATACTTTCATGAACTGCATTTGTCAAGACCCTAAGGCATCATTACAGTTTTGCATCCTAAAAGACTACTCCGATAAGAATTTATTCAAACTCAAAGGCAAAGGAAATGCAATTGAAATACACTAATGTGTAGAATGCATAATGGCAACTCAACTAACCTGATTCTTGAAGAGGATGTAAGCGAGACAGAAGTAGTCCAACAGGAAAGCAGGCAACTGCAGCTCCATATTGAGATTTGAAGGATACAAAGGCAGCATGCACTTCCTATGGATTTGATGTTGTAAAAGTGAAACAGCGAGATATGCTAGTTGACCCATAACCGCTATAGCATAAAGAACGAAGATGGAAGTGAATATCAACTCTTACAGAAAACAAAAAACGGAAAAGACAGCATGTTTGTAACCACATCAAATTAAGTAAATCAATCATCGACTTACTGCTGCAACAAGGGAGGTCATTCAGCAATAGCTTGTATAAGCAAGAATAAACGAATACTCTCTCCATTACAATTTGCACAGTTGTTAATAATTACAAGGGAAATTTTGTAAAGTAAACACCAAAATACCCGAAATGACATCTTTTACTTAACAAGAGTCACAATCCAAAATGACATGTTTTACTTAATGGAGGTGTTGGATGATGACCCTGCTGGAACCTGTGAATACAGCAACTAGCAAACACGTTAGGAATGTAGGCCGAACCTTGTTTTTGTGAAGGGGCTGGGTTGCGGTGAAGCGTGGTATGAGAGCCACTGAATGAGAAACGTATTTGCCCTCGACAGTGGTGCAGACCGTATGCGAGGCAACGTCCCCCAAGGATTTCACCGTCTTCTCTCACAGGTGCACTTGAGGGAGAGAAGTTGGAACTGGAACAGGCGCTTAGAACGGGAAAAGGGTAGGAGAAAACAGGAGAGGGAGAGAGGCGATTGTGTTCGCTGTGTGTTGAAAAGCGAAGCCCTAGTCCTCCTTATATAGGCTCCAAAAATCTCCTTAAGCCGCAAGCAAAGGAGAGATTCGAGTCTATCATCAGCGGATTTGAGCTTATCCAAAACGGTTTTCAAAATATCGGAAAAGATAATTTTCAGTGAAAAATAGATATTCGCGGATAAGCACGAACAAGCTAATCTGTAATATTTTCGGCCTCAAAGAATAATTTTTCCGCAAAAAATTAACTCCAACCTCGGAGCACGAGCACGAGCCCGAGCCCAAGCCGGACGGACGGCGGCGGCGGCGGGCGCGCGTGTGGGTGCCCCATCTCCTCCTCAACCTCTCAATGTAGGTAGTGGAAGAGTCTCCTTAAAAACCCTTTAGGGTACCCTTGAACTTTCCATGTGGGATGTGGGAAGTCCAAAGGGCACCTTCCTTAAAACCCACCATCTATATGCATTAACTCCAACAATCCCCCACAAATGCAGATAGAAGGGTTTAAAAACTGAGGTTTTGAAAACAAGTTCTGAGCGTGTCGAGGTTAGTGCTTAAATGCTGATGTCTTGCGACTTGAATCAGCACATAGTGAAACTAGCAATCCTTTAGATAGAGCGAATGGCCAGAGGCCTTGAATTCCTTCACTTCGGGGTAAACCAGCAACACACACCTTCCACGGGGTCCTGTAACGTTCCGCTAAGTCTTATCACATAAGACATCCAAGTTTTGGCACCTTGGGTGCTCATGAGTGTTCTAGTGAGGACTGCCCTAAGTCTCACCTTGGAGGGTTGCCAATCCCTCACACTCACGTAGGTAACTTCAACATATCTGTCTCAATACAGAATACCCCCACAATGGGTTATGAAGTTATTAAGAGCTCTAAGGCTCAACCTCTCATTCGTTGTTCGGTGATCTATCAAGTCCGTCTCAAAGGACCACCCAATGCCTGGGCTATAGAATCATTAAGAGCGTTAGCTCAACCTCACTATACACTTGCCATAGGAATGGGAGATGTGTATCTCATAGAAGTCTTTCCATGGCTTGCGTTCGACCAAATTAATGGTTTCCGCCACAGATTCCTCCTCTCACGGGCTTTAGCCCCATTCCCTCGACGTGTCAAGGACTAGCCTTCTGCAAAGTCCTTTGGTCAATGGATCCGCAATGTTCCTCTCTGACCGCACATACTCTAAAGAGAGTACCCCATTTCTTATCAACTGCCTCACAGCCTCATGTCGGATGCCTATATGCCTCTTCTTGCCATTATACGCTCCGTTGTTTGCTACTCCAATGGCAGCCTGTGAGTCACAGTGTAGAGAAATCGCAGGAGCTGGATGCCCCCACATTGGTATATCTGCCAGTAGGCTTCTCAGCCACTCAGCCTCTTGCCCTGCTAGGTCTAGAGCTATAAACTCTGACTCCATCGTCGATCGGGCTATGCAACTCTGCTTTGCAGATTTCCATGAGACAGCTGCACCACACAATGTAAAAACATATCCACTAGTGGAGCAAATTTCATCAGTCCCACTTACCCAGTTTGCATCACAATATCCTTCTAGAACGCAGGGAAAACCCTCAAAATGTAATCCCCAATCAAGAGTGCCTCTAAGGTATCTCATTAACCTTCTAAGTGCAATCTAGTGTTCTTTGCTAGGATTATGCGTATATCTACTGAGTCTACTTACTGCATAAGCTATGTCAGGCCGAGTATAGTTCATCAAAAACATTAGACTCCCAATAACTTTAGCATATTCCTCTTGGGAAACACCTATACCTGAGTTCTTCACTAACTCTATGGTAGCATCATATGGGGTCCTAATTAGCATCACATCATAGTTGTTAAACTTTTTCAATACCTTCTCTACATAATGGGATTGAGACAAAGTAAAGCCATTTTTAGTTCTAGTCACTTTAACACCTAGAATCACATCAGCTTCACCTAAGTCTTTCATTTCAAAGCGAGAGGAAAGAAACTTTTTGGTTTCATTTATCACATGCATGTTAGTGCCAAACAACAACATGTCATCAACATATAGGCACACAATAACACAACCAGAATTGTACATCTTGTTTAGGTGCTTGCTTTAGGCCATAGAGAGATTTCTTTAACCTACAAACCATGTTCTCCTTACCTGGAACCACAAAACCCGGAGGTTGTTCGATGTATATTTCCTCATCTAGATCACCATTCAGAAAAGCAGTCTTTACATCCATTTGATGTACTAAGAGCTTGTAATTAGATGCTAAAGCAAATAATGTTCTAATGGTTACAATCTTAGTTACAGGAGAATATGTGTCAAAATAATCTACTCCATGTTTCTGTGTGAATCCTTTGATTACTAGTCTTGCCGTAAATCTTTCAATAAAACCATCTGTTCTAAGTTTCCTCTTAAAGATCCATTTACAACTAATGGCCTTATAACCTCTAGGGAAATCAACTAGTTCCCAAGTGTGATTACTTGTGATAGATTCAATTTCACTGTTTATAGCATCTTTCCAAAAACTAGCATCAACAGAACTCATAGCTTCTTTATATGTTCTAGGTTCATCCTCTATCACGTGAACATAAACTAGAGCTTCATTGATTTCATCTAAATCACGGAGTTCAGTTAAGAAAGCAGTCACAAAATCAGGACCATAGCTAGTTTCAGTTCTACGTCTTTTACTTCTTTTAATTTCACTAGGTTCATCAACATTGATAGAAGCAGGTAAAGACAAAGATATAGGTTCAGAAACATCAGGAATACTATCATGATCTTTCTTCAAAGGAAAAATATGCTAAAAAAATTCAGCATCACGATATTCACACATAGATCTGTCATGCAAGCACATAAACCTATAGGCAGCACTGTTCTCAGCATAACCAACAAACATGGCATCAACAGTCTTAGATCCAAGGTTATCTCTCTTAAATGCAGGAATCCCAACTTTAGCTAAACACCCCCACACTCTCATCAACCCTAGGTTAGGAGGATGTCCTTTTCATAGTTCATAAGGGGTTTTTTCTAACTTCTTATGGGGTACCTTGTTAAGAATGTAGTTTGCAGAAAGAACAGCTTCACCCCACAAAGAGTCGGGTGACCCAGAACTCACAAGCATAGAAAGCATCATGGTTTTTAAAGTTCTGTTCTTTCTTTCTTTCTGCTACTCCATTCGATTGAGAGCTATAGGGTGCTGTATGTTCATGAATTATGCCATTATTCTCACAGAATTCTTTCAAAAACGTTGTCCCATATTCCCCGCCTCTATCGGATCTAAGTCGTTTAACTTTTCTGTCAAGTTGGTTTTCTACCTCAGCTTTGTAGATTAAGAACATTTTCTCTGCCTCATCCTTAGATCTCAGCAAATACAACTTGGTGTATCTAGAATAATCATCTACAAATGTGATGTAATACCTTTTACCACCTCTGCTCTCAGAGTTCCTAAAATCAGCTAGATCGGTGTGAACTAATTCTAGCAATTCGGTGGACCTCTTTGTTACAGGTTTGAAAGGCTTCTTGGTGAACTTAGCTTCCACACAAATTTCACATTTTTTTATGATCATTATTACCCAAGTTTGAGATTAGGCCCATTTTATGCAATTTGTTCACAGATTCAACATTCACATGACCTAATCTAGCATGCCAAAGATCAACATTAACAACGATATAAGCGGAAGTAGAAGCTATATTAGCAGAATCAACAACAGTTTGCAAAACAAACAATTCACCAAACTTGTAAGTCTTCCCTAAAAACTTTCCATTCTTGGACAAGACTATGGAGTCACCTTCCATGACTCCCTTTAGCCCGGCTCGAGATAAGAGCCCTCCAGAGATCAGGTTCCGTCGCCGGGAAGGCACATAAAAGACATTCTGCAGGCTCAGGATGTTACCTGAGGTGAGCTTCAGCGAGACCTTCCCTTTGCCTAGCACCTCTGACTGGCTTGAGTTCCCCATGTAGACTTGCTCAGCTCCGCTTGCAGGTTCGAACTCATCAAACAGCTCTCTGTTGGCGCAGAAGTGCTTTGTGTCCCCAGTGTCCACAATCCATTCGGTCATGCTCCCAATGATGTTAGCTTCAGTGACCACTGCAGCAATGACTTCCGGAGCACCATCTTCCGCGACGTTTGCAATGCCTTTGTCCTGTTGTCCGTTGTTCTTTTGGACAGCATACTGAGCATCCTTCCTCTCACGGCACTGGAACGCCCTATGGCCTTGTCGACCACACACATAGCAGCCTGTGTTGTTCTGCTTCTCTCCATTGTTGTTCTTCTTGAACTTCGCAGGCTTGTTGTTTTGTCCTCCAGGGCCCTTCTTGTTCTTCTTGTTGAAAGGCGGCTTATTGCCTTTCTTGTTGACCTGCGGAGTTTCAACAATGTTAGCTTTTACCGTGTCAGCAGCAGTGTTGGAGGTCTCCTTCTCCTTCAGCCGGTTTGCTTCCTCGATCTTCAGATGGCTGACGAGTTCCTCCAAGGTAAGATCTTTCTTTTTGAGTTTGAGGTGATTGCGGCAGCGTGCCCATGACTCAGGCAATTTCTCAATCAGGACGTTCGCTTGAAGAACTTCGCACATCTTCATCCCTTCAGCCAGTATATCTGCTACCAAATTCTCGTACTCATGCACCTGCTCCATGATAGGCTTGTCGTCCACCATCTTGAACTGGATCCACTGTCCAGTCACGTACTTGCGCTTCCCAGCATCGTCAGTGCCGTACTTCTTGTCTAGGGTTTCCCAGATAGTCTTAGTAGACTTCTGGATCAGCAGCAGGTCGAACAGAGCGTTCGTCATGTGGTCCAACAGGTAGCCTCTTGCGGTTTTGTTGTCGCGTTGGTACTTCACGAGCTCCGCAGAAGGCGTAGGCGGGTTGGGCGGCGCATCGCCCTCAGCAACAGCAGCAGCTGCAGGGGCGGCGGGGGGGGGGGGGGGGGGGTGGGGGGGTCTTGCAGCAACACATAGTCAATCTCTAGTTGCTCAAAGAAGATCAGCATCTTCTGAGACCAGCGCTTGTAGTTCGAGCCATCCAAAGGCTCCAGCTTTGAGAGATCGAGTAGCGGCTTCTTGTAGGAGATCTCGACGGCGGCCATTGATCCAACTTAAAAATACGTTTTTCACTGTTGGATGATGACCCTGGTGGAACCTGTGAATACAGCAACTAGCAAACACGTTAGGGATGTAGGCCGAACCTTGTTTCTGTGAAGGGGCTGGGCTGCGGTGAAGCGTGGTATGGGAGCCACTGAATGAGAAACGTATTTGCCCCCGACAGTGGTGCAGACCGTATGCGAGGCAACGTCCCCCAAGGATTTCACTGTCTTCTCTCACAGGTGCACTCGAGGGAGAGAAGTTGGAACTGGAACAGGCGCTCCAGACGGGAAAAGGGTAGGAGAAAACAGGAGAGGGAGAGGGGCGATTGTGTTCGCTGTGTGTTGAAAAGAGAAGCCCTAGTCCTCCTTATATAGGCTCCGAAAATCTCCTTAAACCGCAAGCAAAGGAGAGATTCGAGTCTATCATCAGCGGATTTGAGCTTATCCAAAACGGTTTTCAAAATATAGAAAAAGATAATTTTCAGTGAAAAATAGATATTCGCGGATAAGCACGAACAAGCTAATCCGTAATATCTTCGGCCTCAAAGAATAATTTTTCCGCAAAAAATTAACTCCAACCTCGGAGCACGAGCCGAACGGACGGCGGCGGCGGCAGGCACGCGTGTGGGTGCCCCATCTCCTCCTCAACCTCTCAATGTAGGTAATGGAAGAGTCTCCTTAAAAACCCTTTAGGGTACCCTTGAACTTTCCATGTGGGATGTGAGAAGTCCAAAGGGCACATTCCTTAAAACCCACCTTCTATATGCATTAACACCAACAGGAGGAAGTATAAAAGTAGGTAATGCAAGTAAATCAGGGATCATTTGAAGTATATAATGTTTCCTTTAAAGCTTGTGTAAATTCCACAAGCGAAGAATGTGATCTCACCTGTTTGAGCCACTATCTACATTAGAAATTGTGAATATATTTAAGGAATCACTTGAGATATTCGCAATACTGAATTCTGCTAGCTGATTGCCAGAGCAGTTTATTCGAAGAAGAACAAAGACTCCAATAATCCCAGCAAAAGCAAACACTCTTAAACTGCATAATTAACACACCAAAATGCAGATAGTGAATACAATTACAAAAGCAAAGAGGAAATACTCGTGAAAATTCGGTGACAGTTGGAAAATCCTTCTTAAAGGCACCACTGCCCAACTAATCACAAGTAACTAATTAGTAATTACCTGAAGATGATAAACCTGATGAAGACTACAGCATCCAAGCCAGAAAGTGACAGCAATTCATCCTCGGTAAGCTGCCACGCTCTTTTTATCCAACCAGGTGATGGAAGACTGAAAGTAGCCAATCAATATGGAAGTGACTACTTCACTCAACTTCTTTTTCAACCAATAAACGCAGCTCATACACTTCAAAGTTTGCAGGCTGTGTCTTCTAAGGATGGAATATAGTGTGAAAATAGTATACGTAGGCCAGAGTTGATTCTGACAGACGTTAGAAAAGCAGATACAATCATGTCTGCGGTAGATTCTCAAGCTGTAACCAAACCCTCCCACAGCAACACCTGCGGTAGACTTGCAACTAAAGACCACATCACTTACAGGGAGATTGATCATATATGCTCACTCTGCAACTTATTACCAGAAACTAGAGCTCATCTCTTTTTCTCTTGCACTTACACCTCAACAGTTTGGACTGGAATTAAGGAGAGGGGGGGGGGGGGGGGGAACTAAAGTCATCGTTTTTTAGCCATTTTTTTGCTTCAATGTCCTTTCGACAAATCAAAAATAGAAGATGGGGGGGGGGGGGGGGTGGCGGGGGTGTTAACTCTGGATAGTGCGCTAAAGTGGACCAAAAAAGAGGGAAGAGGCAATGGATGGAAAAGGAAATCCAAGAAGATGACACTGAGAGCTACAATTTATTACATTTGGACTGCCAGAAACCTAAAGCTCTTTGAAGGAAAGTTCAGAACAACTGATGGGACTGTACAGTGTACACCTAATCAAAACACACATCTACAAGATGCTTTATGCATGTTACCCCGTGATCTTCACTCAATCTTTGGGCCTTCAGGATCCACCTGATAATACAGAAGAAGATAGCTAACTCAATGAAGATGATTGGGCACGTTTCTACCTTGAAGAAGGCTGTTTTTGAGGCACATTACAGGAGCATCTTTCATCAATAGCTCGAGCAACTATCCCCTCGTTCAATGAGAAAATGGGTCAGATTTTTTTGTTATTGCTGAGCTCACTTTGTAATGAACTTGCAGGTTTATGTTTAGTTTGTTTATAATTTATGGTTATTTGGGGTTCTAATGTAGTGTTAGGCAACTTGGCATAGCCGAAGGGGAGGTTTCTTAACACTATATCATAGTGGGTGTCCGACTTCGGATAGTTGTGGCTTGAAGAGATAGGAACCCCACATGGACCATGTCCATAACAGCCCCCATAGGTTCTCTGACTCCTATCAGCCCTATGGTACCCTTCCATGAGGAATTGGCAACATCCGAGGCTTGACGCCTCATTTTTGACATCTAGTGAACACCATGATGAACCTCCTACTCATGTTAATATCTTTTTTCATTTCAACATATCAACCTTTAAAATTAAAAAAAAATAAAAATCTCAAGCTATAACCAAATCAATTCACAAGGTACCACTGAGTAACACGCAACGTATGAGGCTACGTGCACAAGTTATTTGTGACATAATGAAGTCTACACACAGATTGATACTTAGTAACATTCAGCTGAGTTATTGTCAAGACAGCTCAACTGCAAACTCCAAAATAATCAATACAACAGTGCTGGTGGTAGTAGTAGTATTTATGAACCCAAAGTCGGGTTCACGGATGGAGATGCAAAAATTAAAAGTTTGAATGAGGTTCTTATGTTGATGTAACACTAAAAAGTAAGTTATGAATCCAGAGGTCGAGTTCACAAATGTGGATGCATGACCTAATAGCTTCACTTGATCATCACCTCCAAAACCGGCGAGGATCCTCTAGTTCGCATTTATAGTCCTTCTTGGCAGATTAACAACATCGTCTGACATCTCTTCGTCTGTCTCAAATACGAGCCTCCTCTTCAATCGGAAAGATCTTTCAACCTCGGGATCAAAAGACAAAGACAATGAATTAGAAGATCTAGTTTGAACTATGTAAAGACAAAACAGACTCAAAATAAAGAGTAATTGATAGAGTTAAAGAAAAGCAAACTCCTTTCTTCTTCCCGACAACGGCACCAAGAAGTTTGATACGGGACGAATGTCGTTGGCAAATTCGCCCTTCCCAAACTAGTGATAAAAATCCAAACTTAAACACACAACCAATAGATTAGGCAATCAATCAATTGATAAACCAAATAACTACTAGTATAGCAAGAAAGTTCGGTGTCGAACCCATAGAGAGAAGCAATTTCCTACTCAATAACTCTAGACAAGACTCTTTAAAGCAAAAGCAATAACCTTTAGACAAATAGCAAATATAAAAGTAACTAGATTGCAAATCACAAAGCAAATTGATATCAAGATAGAAAGAACATTTCACCTGTAATTCTCTGACAATTGTTGGAATTCATGGTCCTCGGATTGATTGATCAATTATTCATATTATTAGGTCTACTTGACTAAAGTTGAGAGATCCGCAGAGATTCACTCATCTTATTCGATATCACTAAAGAATAACATTAAAAACTCTAGTAATCAAGACCAATTGGCACATTGACTCTATTCAATCAAAACTAATAGGCGCATACCGAACTCAATCTCAATCAAATATCCTCAACATAGATCAACTGAAATCATCCACTACAAAGACAAATAGACATCACTATCATAAATACCTTTGTTTGCTATCAAGAAAACAACAACGAATTCATAGCTAGAGATGCAATTCCTAGCATGTTGATCAGGCATAGAAAGGAACACAAATATAAATTAAGTACAAGATAATAACTAAGAACATGAATAATCAAATAAACTCAAATCCTAACAATCCAAACAACTATGAGTTTAGCAACTCATAGGCCAATTCTCTCTCTCTATAATGGTGTTCATAGTTTCACACAATAGCCACACACCCGGCTGAATAGACTCAAAACAACTTAAATAGAATCCTCAAGGGTCGGCAAAAACCCTAGGAGAAATAATAGAAAATAATATAAATTAATCAGAAATTTCGCAAGGTGCCCATGAGGTATTGCAATTTTCGCGAGGCATACAACTCTTTTGCATATTTCGCGTGGTGCCCCTAGGGTTTTGATTCTTTTCGCGTCGTGCCATCGGGGTTAAATTTTAACAGATGAAAAGGGAATTCCGTTACTTTTGGAATTAAAAAAAAGAAAGAATACTTTTGGAATTAAAAAAAAAAAGAAAAAAAAGGAAAGAACGCTCAGAGGCAGGTGAAGCAGGTGAGGATGACGGGAGAGAGCATGCCGGTGAGGACGACGCCAGGTCGGATCTCTCGCTGCTGCGTCGGTGAGTTATGGAGACGATGCAAATGATGATTTATACAGATGGAGACTAGCCTCGGCCCAAAACGTTGACGGCGAAGTAGGCGAGAGGAAGAGGAAGCCCTAAGCGCTGCAGAGATGCAACAGATGGGTAGCAAAGGAGGAGGCCTGAAACGGTAAATAGTAGCAAAGGAGGAGGCGGAGAACGCAAGATAATCCACACCCCGACCAACAAGCCAAAGGCGGCCCGGAAGACATAATTGAGACGAAAGAGAGGACCCACGACACAAAAACAGCCTGAAAACCATAGCCACACCTCGGAGCGAACACGATTCGGCGAAGACGGACCACCCTAGACCACCACCGGACAGGAAACAAGCCGGAAACCGCACAAAGAGACGAAAAAGGAGGAAACACAGACGAGCACCGCCCAGACGGGGCAGAATCTGGCCGATGCGACTACACCACATCCCGGGAAGGAGCGCGCACAACAGCAAAATTGGGCATTGAAAGCTGGAATCCGCTCGGAAAACAACCGATTTGTACCCAAGATGGAACAGAGCAGGGGATTTCACACAGAGATAAGATCGATCTAGGGTTTTACAATGTAATTTTGGGGGCGTGTAAGGCCGGCGCTTTCTCTCTTCTTTTGATCGTTCTTCCTTTTTTTTTAAATCAAAAAGTAACGGAGTTGTTCTTATCTGTTAAAATTTAACCCCGAGGGCGCGACGCGAAAAGAATCAAAACCCTAGGGGCACCACGCGAAATATGCAAAAGAGTTGTATACCTCGCGAAAATTGCAATACCTCAGGGGTACCCTGCGAAATTTCCGTAAATTAATTATCTTCGGATCCAAAACCGTGTATCCGGGATCTGGGGAAACGGCGGGCGCCGTTCCTACAGTGCTCGACATTCCTCATTTTCCTTCAACGAATTACAATGTCGTGCCTCCTTACTCCTCCTTAGCTCTTCCTCGGCTCCCATGTGCTCCAAAACATGCTTCTTAAGCTCTTTCCATAGTCCATCCAAGGTCGGAATGTAATTCTGCAGAATAAACACTGAAAACGCATAGATTCCGAACTCGAATACTTCACAAGTAATAAACGGAACTAGACTCAAAACATAGCAAAACCAATACCTAAAAGCAATAAGAAACACCGATAATGCTTATATGAAATATGCATTATCAATCATACATCTTCCCTTACAACCTCTCTCTCTCTGACATGTGTCCCCTCCTTTAATGTAATCCATCATGCCTTTTTCTTTTGTGCTCAATCTCTATCCGACAAGTGTCCTTCCTCTTTAATTGAGAGTTGAAAAGCCCCATGAAAGCATTTAAGAGAAATCGGTTATTTGTGCAATTGTTTCAATGATTTGTACAATTATGCAAATTTTTAAGGGGGGCTCCATTTCTGCAAATGTCATTTCTTTTTGGTATATTTAGTACCATTTACTCGCATAAAAACCTAATTGTTTCAACCTTTTCTTAATTAGGATTAGTCGGCCTTCGCAAATAAACCCTAATTACTATCCAAATTCATAATTAATTCACCTTCTCTTCATAATACTACGTTAAATAAGAAATTTCCTCAACTCTCGCAAATGATTAAGCACATAGGTAGATGATGATAAAGACATGCAAAATCATAAATTCATAAATCAAACACATATATCTATTATGGGATCACCCCAACCATAGAAGAAGGAAATTAGAAACAAAACACATTAAAAGAAAATAACTTTATCATAAAATAAAAGCCTAAACTTACAACCGTTCGACTCCTTCCTCTTCCTTCTCTCTCTCGCCTCTCTCCTTGCGCCCGAAGATGACTTGACTTGAATGAATGAAAAACCAGTCCCTATGGCTTTATTTATAGTGCTCAACCCTAGCTATTCTAGGATTGAACAACTCTATCTATATCTACTTCCTATCTATCTAAATCTAAGGATAAAATTTTGCTAAATAAAAATAATGGAAATAATTAAAATATCCTAGGTAAATATGAAATTTACCAAGTAGGATACATGTCCTTCAAAGTTGATAAAAATCTCTTTCTTCATGTGCAAGTAAAGGCCACTCGAAATCGGACTCGGATTGGACTCTACAGCATCACTCGATATCGACTCGTCTTTGTTTCTGCTCGATCTTCACTCAACATCGTGTCTTCTGGTCGATTTCTGGTGAGTTACACTCGATATCGAGTGACATGACTCGATATCAACTGCTTCTTGTAAGTTCGTTTCAGTTGAAATGCTTTGTATTCTTTAGGGGACTCGATTCCTGGTGAGACTCCACTCGATATCGAGTAATAAGACTCGATATCGAGTCACCTTGGTCAATTTCGAGTGCACTGTCAGCTTTCAGCTTTCAGCTCCGTTTTGAAACGCACTTTCCTGAGTCCTCGTTCGTTCGACTACCACATATAAATATGCGCTGAAAAGATCTTTTCGAGGGCTACAACTCTCATGAAGACATCAGAACTTGATTCAAAATGATGAATGGTGAAAAGTGGTGTTTTCTCCAGCTGCACCATCCTTTGCTCTTCCTTAGCTTCTCCAATGTCTTCATGACTTTCCTTTAAGCTCCAAAGTGCGTCCGATTTTTGCGAAATTAAACAAGAACTTGTGTAGACCTCCATAATTTGCAAATAAACATAAACTACACAATTCTCATGCTTTCTCAACCCAGAATTAATATAAAATATGAGCAGAAATCGAAATAGTTGTAAACGAAAAAACATGGTAAATTGAGCGCACATTAGCTTTCAAATATTTATTATAAAAAATAAAGCAACTAAATAAGCAAATATTCAAATAAATCCGTTATGCATTTATTCAAAAAACAAATAATAGATTTGCTCCACAAAATCTTCTAGAAGATGGCCGATTCTTCTACTGGTGGACTTCGTCCATGCTTGAGGCCGGATTTTGTTCCACATAATCTTTACCAAAAAGTCAACCTTGTGCCTTACAAAATTAAATCTGTATATAATACTCCATGCACAAGACCAAAAACCAAGGCCCATAAAAAAGAATAATAATAAGGATAAAATATAAATACATAAATTGTGAGCCAAATAAATAAAATAAATCACACAAATAATCTAATTGATATTTGTATAAAATAAATACTACCTTTCTTTGTCTTTCATCAGACAAACAATAACATATAACATTACTATCAAGATAGAGTCAACATTAACCATTTCGGAATGACTCGACCGGAAAGGACTTGCGAGGAGTACCCAAAGGCCCCCGGTTCGAACCCCGGATGACCGCTCTTTATTTACCCATTCAAGGGACGAGACACACACTAGTACTCACTCCGTCCCACAATAGATGTCTTTTACTATTCATGCACGTTTTCTTAAGAAGTTAAAAACTATATAAAATATCAACATTTTATTAAATATTTTTAAATAATACCATACATATTACTAATAAGTATATAATTATTTTGAAAATTTAATTAAAAAGTGGATATTTTATATAGTTTTTAGCTCATTAAAAAGCGTGCATGAATAGTCCAAAGACATCTATTGTGGGACGGAGGGATTATTACATATACTCCCTCTGTTTCAAAATAAATGTCACATTACTATTCAGCACGTATTTTAAGGAAGTGAAAGCTATATAAAACATTTTTTTTTAATTAATTTTTTTAATAATTTCATACTTATTATTAGAAAGTACTCCCACCGTTCAAAAATACATGGACTTTTATTTTTTGACACGTTTTTTTAAGGAGCGAAAAACTCTATAAAATATATTTTTTTTAATTAATTTTTTTTTACATAATACGATATTGGACGGAACTTCACGAGTTGCTACCCCGCGGAAAAGGTTTTTTATTGGGTGGTGAGTTGGGCACCCGCATACGCATCCTGGATGTGCGCCACCCGTGTACACATCCAGGATGCGCACAGATTGGCATGCCCGCTGACAAATTCCGCGTGTTTCCACATGTGGGAAGTGAAGGATTTAAAAAAAAAACGTAAATAATAAATAAAATAAAATAATTTAGTTATATAAAATAAATAAAATAAAAAATAGTATAATTAATACATGGATAAATATATATATAAATATATAATAAACAAACAACTATTTAATAAATTAATAAAAATAAAAATAAAAATATATATAATCAATACATATATAAAAACAATAAAAAATAAATGAATAATTAATAAAGATAATATATTTCATAATTATTTATTATAAAAATTAAATATAGATACATAAAATAAAAATAATTTGTTTATATAAATAAATAAATGAATAATTAATAAAAAAAATATTTAATAAACATTGAATAAAAAAATCTATTTATATAATTACTATAATTACTATATATATATATATGTATATGTAAATAATATAATCACAAACATAGATAAATAAATTAAATTTATTCATTGATAAATTAATTATTATTAAATTATATTAATTTAAAATCTTTAGTAATATTATTTTAATATAAAACTCAATTAAAAATAATAAAACAAATAAACATATATGAATTAAAAAATCAATTAAATCTTAAAATTAGGTAATAACAAAAAAATAATGAAAATTAAATTAAATTTTATTGGTTATTTATGTAAATAAAAATATACATAATTAATTCATAAATAAAAATAGTAAAAAAAATGAATAGTTAATAAATATATATATATATATAATTAATTAATATAAAAATTTTGTTTATTTGATGTAACTAAATTATTTTCTTTTATTTATTATTTATGTGTTTATTTTTTCTATAAATAAATTTAAAAATAAATTTATTTATAAATAAATTAAAATAAAACTCAATTTTGAAATTTATGTTTTTATTACACTATAATTTTTTTTGTAAATAAATTAAAATCAAACTCAATTATTATTATTTTATTTGTTTTTTTATAAATAAATTAAAATCAAACTCAATTTTTATTATTTTATTTGTTTTTTTATAAATTAATTAAAATAAAATTCAATTATTATTATTTTATTTGTTTTTTTATTATTACGTTTTTATTTTTTAAAAAAAATAATTCACTTCACACGTGTGGCAACACGTGGAAATCGTCCACGGGCATGCCACTTGGTGCGCATCCTGGATGTGTATGCGGGTGCCGCACATCCAGGAAGCGTATGCGGGTGCCCTATTGACCCGTTTTTATTGTACTAGACGGTTTCGAGGGTATCAACATGTACAAGAGTGCGACTTCATGATCTACAAGATATGGGGTCCAAGGGAAGTGCCATTCTTGTGACTACTCGATCACGTAGAGCTGCTTCTTTGATTGGGACGACACCTCCATACCAATTGAATCCACTTTCGGAGGAGGCTTCCTATCAACTGGGCATAAGAAGTTTGGATTTCAAAGATGATAGCCAAGCCCGTCATGCATTGGAACCTATTATTGCAAAGGATTTGGTGAAGTCATGCAATGGAGTTCCTTTGTTTCTGATTGTTTGTTTAGAAGTTCTTCAAGGATAAGCACCCGAACAATGTTTACAACTGCTAGAGGATGGACTACAGTGAAAGAATTGGGAAGAGAATTTCTTGCTTTCTTCATTCCGTTTAGCGTTTAATATATACAACTCTAGACTAGGTTTAGCTAATTACAAAACAGAAAAGATACGCTCCTAAAATACATGAAAGGATATACACCAAATCCTACCAAATTAAGATTCTAATCTCAACAAATCTCAATACTCCCCCTCAAGTTGGAGCATGTAGATCTCGAATGCCCAACTTGCGAAGTAGTGTCTGGAACTGTGATTGGCCGAGGGCCTTGGTCAGAATGTCGGCTAGTTGCTCAGCAGAACGAACATGAGCCGTGGAAATAGTACCTGCTTGAACATGATCCCGAATGAGATGACAATCGACCTCGATGTGCTAAGTCCGTTCGTGGAAGACCGGATTTGAGGCAATGTGGAGAGCGGCCTGATTGTCACACCAAAGTCGCATTGGGCGCCGATGGAAGATGCCGAGAGAAGCAAGGAGAGACTTGAGCCAAACAAGCTCACAAGTCGTGGTAGCCATTGCCCGATACTCGGCCTCCGCAGAGGAGCGAGAGACTGTAACTTGCTTTTTAGTCTTCCATGAAACAGGGGACTCACCCAGCATCACAAAGAATCCCGTGAGAGAACGACGAGTGAGTGGACATGAAACGTAGTCCGAATCACACTAAGCATTAAGGCGGAGATCACTGGCGCGACAGAGAAGAATACCTTGGCCGGGGCAACCCTTCAAGTATCAAACAACCCGCAATGCTGCTTGCCAGTGAATCGGCGTTGGCTTGCTCATGAATTGAGCGAGAATGTGGACGGAGTAGCTTAACTCAGGTCGGGTGATGGTGATGTAGATAA
This sequence comes from Persicaria maculosa, assembly GCA_963922045.1. Classification (NCBI taxonomy): domain Eukaryota; kingdom Viridiplantae; phylum Streptophyta; class Magnoliopsida; order Caryophyllales; family Polygonaceae; genus Persicaria; species Persicaria maculosa. The sequence goes on from OY998254.1 coordinate 69,868,019, forward strand.
GGCGACCAACAAGGCGTCGATACTTCTCAGGATCATCCATGGGCTCACTTGTGTCGAGAGCGAGCTTGTGATGTTGTTCAATAGGTACAGCGGCGGGTGGAGATCCCAACAACCCAGTTTCGGTCAAGATGTCGAGGGCATACTTGCGTTGTGAGACAAAAATCCCAGCCGGTGTACGAGTGATTTCAAGACCCAAAAAATACTTGAGAATGCCAAGGTCTTTCATATGAAATTGAGCATGAAGATACTGCTTGAACCGAGAGATTGAAGAGGAATCATTACCCGCAATGAGAAGATCATCGACGTAGATGAGCACATGAATCTCAATGCCCTGCCGGATGTAGGAGAAGAGGGAGTAGTCGGCATAGGACTGTCGAAACCCGAAATGCTTTAGAGCAGAGGCGAGCTTAGAGAACTAGTTGCGGGGCGCTTGACGCAGTCCATACAGGGATTTGCGAAGGTAACATACCTTAGAGGAGCCCGGGACCGAGAACCCCGGAGGCATGGACATGTAGACGTCCTCATGTAAGTCACCATGTAAGAATGCGTTGTGCACATCCATTTGGTGCAGTTCCCAATTGCGAATAGCAGCCACCGCCAGAAAGACCTTAACCAAAACCATTTTTGCAACTGGAGCAAAAGTTTCAGAATAGTCGATACCTTCAACTTGGCGATTTCCGAGGACAACCAAGCGAGCCTTGTATCGTTCAATCTGTCCATCGACCTTATATTTGATGCGAAACACCCACTTGCATCCTATCGATTTCTTGTGAGGAGGGAGATCAACAATGGTCCAGGTCTTGTTGCGATGGAGAGCATCGATCTCAAGTTTCATTGCATCCCGCCAATGTTTATGGCGAGCAGCTTCACCAAATGTGGTCGGCTCCTGTTCAGCGGAAATAGCAGCCAAGTAGTGACGGTGGGATGCAGAAATATAATCATAAGTAAGAGAGTGGGCAATGGGATACAAGTAACCTGAAGACGAGACCGGAGAGGGATCCGTCGGGAGGAGTTTATTGGTGCCAATCGCCGGACACACATAGTCACGGAGGCGGGTGTTGGGTTGAGGTTGTCATGGGATGGGTCGTCATGGGTGGTAGGAGACGGTGAGAGGGTGAGGGTGTCGGTAGAGGCCGGCGGTAGGGAGGGTGAATGGTGGTGATAAGGAAATAGGTGTTCATGGAAGATGACGTCTCTAGACACAAAGAGTTTGTGAGACTCGAGATCATAGAGACGTCAACCCTTTTGGCCGTGGGGGTAGCCTAAGAAGATGCACCGTCGACTGCGAGCATGAAACTTGTTTGTGTCACGAGGGATGACGGATGAATAACAAAGACAACCGAAGACTCAAAGTAGGGAATAATCAGGAGGTTTTTGAAAGAGGAGCTCATGTGGTGTTTTGCCGTGGAGGACAGACGTGGGTGTACGGTTGATAAGAAAACAGGCAGTGAGAACACATTCTCCCCAAAATTTGACGGGTAAGGCGGCGTGAAACAAGAGAGCGCGAGCCACATTGAGGATATGGCGATGCTTTCGTTCCACCCGACCGTTTTGTTGAGCGGTACTAACACAAGAGGACTCAAAGTGGATCCCAGAATCGCGGAAGTAGGGTTTAAGAACAGGGAATTCAGCCCCATTATCGCTCCGAAAGCTTTTGACAGATTTGTTAAATAGAGTGGTAACCATGGAACAAAAATTGCGAATGGGAGATGCAACTTCAGATTTGTGTAACATGAGATAAACCCAAGTAATACGAGAGTAATCATCAACCAAGGTGAGAAAATATATAGCACCACAAGTAGAGGGGGTACGATAAGGACCCCAAACATCACAATGAACTATATCAAAACAATGAGTAGCATGAGAAGTACTAATAGGAAAACTTAGACGAGTTTGTTTTGCTCTAGAGCATGTATCACATGGGATACACTTATTTGTAATAAGTTTGGTAGGAGAAATGCCAGGGAAAGACTCAACTAAACTGAAAGACGGATGCCCGAGTCGTTGGTGCCATAAGGTGGGGGAATTGGCGTCGAGAAGGTGGCAGAGGCGAGCGGTGGGAGGCGATGGTGTGGAAGCGAGCCAGCGAAGCCAATAAACCCCATCCTGAGTTTCACCCACTCCAATCAGCGTCCTCGAAGTGCGGTCCTATAAGATGCAGATTTTATCAGTAAGGATAACGATGCAGGCTAAGTCAGTAATTAAGCACTTTGCAGAGATCAAATTGCATTGAAGGTCAGGCACAAATAAAACATTGCTGATAGATAACCCAGAGCATAATAGAGCGATGCCAGCTTGATTAGCAACCGAAATTGATCCATCCGGAAGCTTGATATGATAGGTAGAGACTGCAGCCAAGTCTCTTAAGAGAGCCAAATCGCCGGTCATATGTAACGAAACTCCTGAGTCAAGGATCCAGGGGACAGAAACGATACCTGACATGGTGTCGGTTGTGGACTGAGCATGGAAGTCCCTGAATTTCTCAAGGAGAGACTGCCACTGATCATTCGACAGAGAGGGACCAAGAGCAGCCCGATCATCAGCGTTCAAGGAATGAGCATCGATCGTGGAGACCGAATGCGCAGACCCGGCCTGAACAGCATTGGTGTGACCGTGACCACGACCTTGCCCAACATTCCCAGCAGAGGAGGACGCCGAAGCTTTGTCGCGAGGAGGAGCGCCGGTGACCGGATCACTGACACCCTTACCGTGATTCCACCAATCAGGAAAGCCGAGCAGCTTGAAGGAGGAACTGACGAGATGTCTGGAACGGCCACAGTGAGTGCAGATGAGAGAGCTCTTGTCCGGCTTAGTAGAGGAAGAACGAGAGGAAGACCGAGCCGCCAAGGCGAGAGACTCAACCCTACCTTCACGTTCCTTAGCCATGGTGGAGAGGCGCTCTTCCTGCACCGCCAAGGAGTAAGCTTTGTTGAGACCCGGGAGAGGTTCCTGGGCAACGACAGTAGAGCGAAGAGTGGCATAGACCGAGTCATCCAGTCCCATAAGAAACTGGTGGACTCGCTCCTCTTCCTTGGCCTTGGTAGCATTACCACAGGTGCAGACAACGCCAGCCGTGTAAGCAGCCAATTCGTCCCAAAGCTTCTTGAGACGACCAAAATAAGAAGCAATGGATTGGCCTTCCTAGGAGCAACGGGCGATCTCGGAACGAAGTTGAAGGATCCGAGGGCCATTGCCGACCGAGAAGCGCTGATGCAGATCATCCCAAAGCTCCTTAATAGTGGAGAAATAGGTGATGCTAGAGCGGAGCGAGGGTTCGATTGACTAAGCAATCCAACCAACGAGCATGGAATTGACCCTCTTCCAGTAATGAGAGTCCGGGGATGCGGCTTCAGGTTCGGTGATGGCACCAGTTAAGAAGCCATCTTTGTTGCGAGCAGAGAAAGCATTAGTCATGGCAGTACGCCATTCAGGATAGTTATCACCACGAAGGATCACCGGACAGATGGAGAGACCGGTAGTATCAGAGGGGTGAAGGTAGTAGGGTGAGGCAGGGGTAAGGGCAACAGGGGCGGTAGGGGCGGCCATTGAGGGACGTTGATCGGAAATTGAGAGGAATGGGTTAGAGGATCGATATGTAGCCTGATACCATGAAAGAATTGGGAAGAGAATTTCTTGCTTTCTTCATTCCATTTAGCGTTTAATATATACAACTCTAGACTAGGTTTAGCTAATTACAAAACAGAAAAGATACGCTCCTAAAATACATGAAAGGATATACACCAAATCCTACCAAATTAAGATTCTAATGTCAACAAATCTCAATATACAGGTCGTTTTCTCTGAATTCCTTTACAACAACTCATTAAAGCCTGCATGTTTGAGACACCTGAAGGCTGAAGATACCCCTTGAGTCCTTTTGCTTGGAAAAAGCTTGTGGATTAGGTGAAGAAGCCTTAGCGTGTGTATGGATGGCACTTGGGTGCTTATATTCGGTTGATCCTACTCAGCCCCCTGAATCCATTGCAAGGAAGTATCTTCTAGAATTTGCAGAGTCTCCTCTGTGCCCTGATGCTGAATATGCACCAGGTGGCATTGTGAGCCACATCAAATTCAACGACGCTCTTCTTGAATATGCCACATCCAATGGAGGTGAATAGTGGGGGTTTATGCCACCACGACACAGATCATTTCCAGTACTCGACGAAAATACTAGATACATAATTTGGGAGGAAGATTATCTATCTGCATCATCCATATTGCATTCCCGGGATCAAGTTCGGCTCTTCATTCTCTGCATTCGGAGCCAAGCTTCAGCAGGATTGGTAAATGGTATAATAGCTGGTTTCAAATTCTTGCGTGTACTAGGCTTTGGTGGATGCAATATTGAGATGCTTCCGGATTCCGTTGGCAAATTGAAACATTTAAGATATCTCGATGTTGCAAGAAATGCTGGGATGAAAAGGTTACCGGATTCAATCTGTTATCTGTGGCATTTACAAACACTGTTCCTTCATGGTTGTTGCCAACTCGAACAACTACCAGCTAAATTAGGGAGGCTCCAGAATCTACGGTATCTCACTTTGACCATCCTGAGGAAAGTTTACCAGATGCAATAGGACAACTAATCTCACTTCGGACGTTGGGTCTTTCTAGTTGCCCAACGTTAGCTTCCCTTCCAAGCAGCATAAAAAAACTCAAGAACCTCCAGACATTAGGCATTGTTAATTGCCCAGTTTTGGACCTAACAGCCACTTCTTCAGTTGACGGCTTGGAGGGGTTGGATGCTATAAATACACTGCTCCTTTCGCATCTCCCAGAATTTTTGGGTTTGCCCACATACCTGGGAAATCTGAGCATTGCTGTGAAGCATTTTATGGTCCAGTCATGCCGAAACATGATCGAAACCACATGGATTATGGAGTTCAGGTCCCTGCACTCGCTCACAATTGAAGATTGTCCTCAACTATTGGATTTAACGTCAATATATGTTACTTCTCAACTCAATGCTGTATCGGAGTTGGTGATAAGAAGGTGCCCAAGCTTAGGCAACACATAATGGATTAGGGAGTTCATGTCCCTTCGATCACTCACAATCGATGATTGCCCTAAGCTGGTGGAACTGGACACTGCCTTTTATAAGCTCACATACCTGGCGAATTTAAAAACAAGGAGATGCCTTGGGTTGTCTGAATGGTTCGCAAGCTCTGCTGGGAAGGCCTGGCTTTCTATTCATCATGTTCGAGAGATTAAACTCGATGGAGTACGTTTGGAGTCTTAAGTCACACACTTGTAGCTTTGTATGGGAGTGTGGTGTGGGTAAGCTCCCGCTGGCTAACACTCACCATCACTCGTCTTACATGGATTGGACTCGTCACAATGGGTCTGGAGTGCGCTGCTTGCTGATGTGTTACCCCTCACTACATGTGTCTGATTTTCTATGCTTTGTTCTGCTGTCCGGTTTTCAGTTGTTGTTGCTCATTTTTGTTGGTTTGATTCTTATTTACATTCCAAAAAGATAAAAGGAAAAAAATGGAAAAAAGGGAGGTAAAAAGGAAAAAGAAAGAAGAGACTGTTTTTGGTTTATTCATACTTGAATGCAGTGGCGGATCCACTGGGGCTCGAGGTGGCTGAAGTCCCCCCTATCCGGAAAAGAGTGAGTATATATTTTTTTATATATCTGTTGTTTTTTAAATATATACAAGTTAAGTAAGTAGGTGAACACAAAGATGTGTTGGCTCTGTGGTTAGGAGGCGGAAGGAGTTTAATTCGGAACGATGGGACTCAAGTTCGAATCTTTGTAAAACCACCTTTTTTGTATCTTTTTTTTCCCTTTTTAAAACACCAAAACCCTCTTTTTTTTAGGGTTTTTTTGGCAGCTAGCCCATTATGAAGATGAAATTAGCTATATAGCAGCCCAATAAAATTAATTAGGTAGCATAACACCCCCTCCTAAAACACACCATCTCACGCGCGCGTGCCCCCCCATGTAGCTCAATTTCAGATCGACGGAAGCTTCTTCAAACCTGCTGCGATGGCGATCGGAAAATCAACCAGATCTAACGATTGAAGACCTGGAATCAAGCTTTCATCCACAGATTCCTGGGAGAAAACTGAAGTTCAATATGAATCCAACACGGGAATTCATCGTCTGAGTCCACCTCGAATTTCCATCTCTAGATATTTCGATGAAACAGCCATAGCCAAACTGCACAGAATTTCGGATTCATTCATCAATTGCAAGGAATCAACGCATCAAGGAGTAGATTGCGAGCACCAGTGTACAGGGAATCTGAAAAAGCAGGAATCAATTGCAAGAAATCTGGAGCCACGATAAGACACGCAATGTAGGAATCAAGGTATGCCGCATAACTTTCAACCTAAATCTGAATGTCTGAATATCAATTACAAATATAAATTATCAATTCAATAGTCTAGGGGTTAATTGCTGTTAACCGATATAGTGTAAGTTGTTGTTTGGAATCTGTCTGTGCGGGGCAATAGGATATTGACTTCTGGATCTGTGTGCCTAGATAGATAATTTGAAGTTGAATCCAAAATCTGGTGTTTATTGTGACATTGGAATCTCTGAATTCGTTGCAAACAGGTGCTGAACTATGAATTTGAAAATTCTGAAAGTCTGTTTTGGAGGAGAGTTGAGGATGACAAATGGGTATTGCGAGTATGTTGGTGAAATTGTATCTAAGGCATTTGTCATCAAACATAATATTGAATTGCAAGCATTGACAGAGCTGATTGGTAGTAGATTCGATATTTGCCTAGCTACATATGAGGTCAAGTTAAGCCACTTGCATCCTTTGCAAAAGTTGAAAGATCCGTTCATAATCAGCAAAGATGACGATTTAAGGGCTTTCATGGATATAAATTATTCACCTCAAGTAGAATGGTCATTGCCGTTGAATGTAGTAGCAAAGAAAAGGATGAATGGGAATCATATAACAAATTCAGTTCAACAAACAAGTGTCGTGACAGATTCTGATGATTGCATTCAAGGTACAAGTGTTGATGACACCTTGGCTCTTGCTACTACTAGTGTTGCAGATGAAGAGACAGGAGCATACAATGACAGATATCAAAATGAAGGCATCAGTGAGAATGAGATAGACGAGCTCGATTTCATTAATGTTGGGTAGATTTTTGAGTCAAAATATCAGCTAAAGAATGCAGTGGCTAACATGGCAATTAAGGAGAACTTCCAGTTTCGAGTAGATAGATCAACAACAAAAAAGTACAAGGTTGTGTGTATTGATCCTGAATGCAAGTGGACAATGCTAGCTACATGTTTGAAGAATTCAAGCTACTTTGAAGTAAGAAGGGTGAACGAAGAGCACATATGTTCTTTCTCAGCTAGGTGTAAAGAACGACGGAAACCATCATACCAAGCTATAGCAGAAAAGATGAAGATCAGGTATAATCTATAAAAATCGTGTTATTTACTACTATCTGTCATCAAATATACAATATAGTTGCATCTGTCAAACACATGTACTGCAGTACCTACTGGAATAGGTGAAAAAAGGAAGTTATGTCTAAGTTTGACTACAAAATTTATGAATTTTGTACAAATTTGATTGCATGTACCTCTGGACAAGGTAAGGCTTACTTACTATGTGTAATGAATGAAGGTATGAAGGGGTGACAAAAGGGCCAGATGCTATACAGATTAAAAATGCAATGCAAAAGGAATTTAGGCAAGATGTGAGCTACTGGAAGGCTTGGAAAGCAAAAGAAGAAGCACAAAACATGATAAGAGGGACTCCAGAGGGAAACTATGAAATGTTACCTTCCTACTTCCACATTATGCAACAAGTAAATTCAGGTACATATGCATGCCTTGAGATTGATGGCTATAGCAGATTCAAGTATGCTATCATTCGGAGCTTCCATTAAGGGATTCCAAGCGATGAGAAAGGTAAGAACTCTATAACTTGGTATAATAAACATTTTATAATTACCATAATGTAACAAATGTAATATGCATTATATAGGTTATCATGGTGGATGCTGCATTTTTACATGGAAAATACCGAGGGGTTCTAATCTCAGCAACCGCACAGGATGCTAACAGGCATGTGTACCCTATAGCATTTGGAGTGGCGGACTCAGAGAACGACAATGCATGGAAGTGGTTCATCCAGAGATTGGCTCTCATGATACCAGACTCAAATGAGCTAGTATTTGCATCTGATAGGCACCCGAGCATCAGCAAAGCTGTGAATGAAGTATACACTTCAGCAAAGCATGTGATATGCACACGACATTTGAAACAGAATATAAAGGCAAAATTCAAAAACAGAGGTGTAAACCACTTTGTCACCAAAGCATTAGAAAGCTACACACTAAGGGAATTTGAAAGCTACTTCCAAAGCAAATGCAACATCAACAAGGAGATTGGCAAATACCTGGAGGACGCAGATTTTCAGAAATGGGCAAGGGCACACTTCAAGGGAGACAGGTACAATATTATGACAACAAATAATGCAGAGTGTATAAATGCAATATTAAAAGAAGCTCGAGGATACCCCATTGTTGCACTGTTTTAGTATACCAGAAACAAAATGGCAGACTGGTTCACTGAGCATAGAGAAGCAGCTTCAAAGAACACTGATTTGCCCCCTAAAGTGAAAGAGATTTTACAGTCAATGTATGACCGGTTAGGAAGGTATGAAGTGAAGGTGTTGAATGAGACAGAATATCAAGTAGATGGGGGGAAATTTACAGGAGTGGTTGATTTGGGCGAAGGACATGCAGTTGCAGGGTCTTTGATGTCGATCATATGCCGTGTGTCCATGCTATTGCTGCAATTCAGCGGATGAAGCTAAATATAACTGATTTTGTAAGTGAATACTACAAGATTCAGTCTTGGTGCTTCGCATACCAAGAAACCATATACCCGGTGCCTTGTGAGGACAACTGGTACGTCCCAGACGAAATAAGAAACATCAAATGTCTTCCTCCAACAGTCCGGAAGAAAAGTGGGAAGCCAAAAAAATGCAGGATTCCGTCGTTTAGGGAACGGAAAAAGAGGAACGTCACATACAAGTGTGGCACTTGCGGGGAGAAAGGCCATAACAAGATAACATGCCCTGCCAAAGCATCGATCAGCTCATACATAGAGGATGACACATGAAATTTTATAGGAAATTACATATCATTTGTCAAGTCTCTAGAATTTATTTTTGAATGTAGGACAATATAATAAGATCATAGTAGATACATGGTGACAGTGTTTTTTGGCATATATTCATAGAATTTACATGGATTTATACGGTTTAAACTTATTAATGAATGCATATGTTAAGGTGAATATGAGGTTAAACACTTGTTGTTGGCATCTGATCGACCTTGATAGATGAACATGTTGTGATAACAGTGAGGCGATTCGCAGCTCAGGTTGTGACACAACTTGATGGACTGTTATTTTGACCAAAATAAAGGACTGTCATATTGATTCCACACTGCAATTACAATAACAGAGTGCGGATTTTGTAGACAAAATGGATTTTTGATTGAAAATAGAGCATACAAGCTCTAAGCAATAGTTCTTAACAATCTGAACAAGTGGTAGATACATTAAAATACGCAAAGCTGTCATAGGGGCAAAATGAGAGCATACAAGCTCTAAGGACTAAGTGTTGTTGGGTAATCAAGTCCTAAGTAATGTCAACTAGATACGGTAGATACAAAATTAGAGCATGCAAGCTCTACACTGCTTATAATAGCCGCAAGTACGAGTATCAAAAGACAAATGACATCAGATAAAGCAGATTACAAAGGACACACAGTCCAACACTTCTTGTAAAGCTCGATAGCCAGCTTCTCACGGTATGCTTGAACGTAGTCATCATCAAATGCATATATATTCTGACCAAAAGCTAACTCTTCAATGGCTTTGATAGTATATACGCCGCAGCTACCCCTAAAAACAAAAAAAAATATAAAAGCATAAGAAATGGCATCATCAGAAAAAACAAGTACAAATGAGAATAAAACAATAAAAGATTATGTGACTTTATCAAACAACAAATGCACATACCTATCACTGTTCTGTGGGAGGTCACGGAATCTCTCAACTGTGAATGGAGAATCAAGGCTTTCTCCCAAATGTCAAAAACGACCCGATTCTTTCAAGATTGCAGGAAGCATAACACAGAGAGGTTCCAGATGTGACTTCAGTTGCAACTCGTCGTACAGAAACAAACTGGAATCACACACGTTCACCTTCCCTTGAATCAAGTCAATTTGCAAAGCCACCCAGTGTTTATTTTGAAGGTTGAAAGGTGCATATACAGTCGTTGCAGCAACCCAAGACTTCCCACAGAATCTTGGCAACAGCTCATGAACATAACCAAAAAAACCAGAGGTAAAAGGCATTGCTTCCTTCTTATAGCGCCTAAATAAGCCATGGGTGAACTTTGCAGACCACACCCAATCCAATATCACAATCCCCCCATATTTATCACCATTATCAGCAATATACTTCCTAAAGTGAGACAATGCCTCTCCTATATGCTAAACACACAAAAATAATGATGACAATTATTATATAGATCTACAGATAACAAAAAGAAAAAAAATGAAAAATGTTATACTACATTATACATACGTCATCACGAAGCCACTGATGCTTCCCAACAAGTTCAGAGAAGAATGCCTTGTCCATCAACATCTCATTGCCTTGAATCTGAGGACAATCATCCCTACGCAAACAAAGACAAAAAAAATCAAATAATAAAAACATACAAAGTCAGTAAAAAAGCAAATTAAAGAATAAAGAAAATGAATAATAAATCAGTACAAGTATATGTGTTGAAAACAAAGGATAAGTACATGTCAAATTGAAAGAAGAGGGAACCACTTACTCATCAGAATTGAGCCAATCATAAAACTGTTTTCGATCTTCCAATTCCAAATACGAATGCTTAGGCCTCTTTGGAATTGCGCGCTACTTGAAACCTCGAGTGTAGGGAGACCCCAACGAAGCAACAACTCTGCCAACCCTAGTAGATCTTCTAGTCGGAGCAACTAAAACCTTAGCCTTGGGAGAAGTTTTAATCTTAGGAAGATCATAGGGCTGTGGAGAGGGGGAGTTTTGTGAGGTAGGATCAGAAATATGGATATTAGGACAGAAAGGATGCTCATTATCAGGGGATGGAAGCTTCGACTCCACAATATCACCATCAATGTCAGTAGATTTAACAATGAAGGGGGTCTTGGACGCACTCTGGTTGGACTGGAGAAGTGCTATGATGAGGTCAAGCTTGGATTCAAGGGCAGCATGCTTGGCATGGAGGGAATCGACCTTAGAATGTAGGGAATCACACTTGGAGTGTAAGGAATCGAACTCTGATTGGACACAATCAAACTTGGAATACATGGCATTGACCGCTGATTTTACGGTCATAACTCTCGCCTCAGCACGCATAACACATTCGCCAATCAGCGCCAACTGCTGTGTAATTCCAGAGTTGTCAACACCATGATATCCTTCTCACCAGAGTGAACTTCATCTCTTTTCTTCTGCAACTACTCAGTTTCAAACAATGGAACACCTCCAAATGATCCAGCAACACCAGTAGAAACAGCCTCATTCAACTTAGCGGATGCCCTCTCACTCAACTTAGCAGAGGCAACCTCCTTCAACTTAGCAGCAGCAATTGCATGCTTGAGACTAAGTTTCTTGCTGTGACAAGAAACCTTTGGAGGAGACTGATTTGATCCAGGTCTTTCTATATCAGACACACTTTTGGATGTTATAGCATCAGCAACACATTATGTCTGTTGTTGGCCAGAAACAACGGAAGGAGACATCGAACTCTTCCGTTTCCTAGATGGACCAGCCAATTGAAGCACATCAGAGGAGGCATCATGTTGTTGGTCAGACACAAGAGCAGGGGACATAGAGCTCTTCTGCTTCCTAGATGGACCCGACAATACAAGCGCAACAGAAGGAGACGACGCCTTAGATCGTGTGCGTGTAGCTACGGAATGAGGAGAGACAACAACCATATTCTGAGTTGCAGACGGAACCGCTTGATCAAAAACTCCAGGGGAGTGACTATTTTCAAGAGTGAGATCAACAATGGGTTCAGATGCTGGGATAGGTGCCCTTCCAGATGCTTTTTGAGTCAACCAATCGAGATATGCATCAACCTTTGAGTCATTTTTCTCACCAGATAAACACATCAACGGGCAGTCCAAATACTCGCCATAGGTGGGATAGGTAGTACCCTTCAAATGCACAAAGAAAACAAAAACGTCACCATGCCATAATAAACAACATAATCAACATATGAAATAAGGTAAAAATAGATGACAACTAAAAAGAAAATGAAACTGGAACAAAGAAAAAAAAAAGATAAAGAATACCATGCGAGTGTTAGCAAATCCAAGCTGAATAATCCGAGCAGTGATGTTCTTAGAAGATGGCAAAGACCATTTCACGAAAGACCTATCGTTGTCATCTGACACATAGGTGCAGTTAATGATGCTTGAGACCCTGGGAAAAGCCTCCAAGATCCAAACCTAGGATAAAAACAACATAAGGAGGCCAAATGTAAGAAAACTGATACAAAGTGAAAAAAACAGAATATATTAAATTCATGGAAAAAATAGAGGGACATATTGAAATAGAGGACAAACCTGCAAAGCGAGTGGAAACCCTAAAAGATTATAGCCAGACCTTGCCTTGGGAACTTTCTCCTTACTAGACTTCTTGGGAGTCTTCTTAGAAAGCTTAGCGAGTTTACGGGAAGGGAAACGGTTGACCTTCATCAAGGATGTGATAGTTTCTACGTAAACTAATCTACCCAATGGATAATCATTTAAACGACTAAGATCGGAAGCAAGTGCAACAACCTGATGCCTAACACATCTATCCCTATGGGGTAACAAAATCCCATCAATAATCAATATATATGCAATGAGCAACTTCTTTGGTGAATTTTTTGGTGTTTTACGGAAAAGAGCTACCAACGCATCAAACTTAATTTCATCTACACCCAAAACAATTTTGGTATTGACAGAAGGGATGGCAACAGGATGATCAGAGTAACATTTTAGACCAGTTACAGCAGCAAACTCAGACATTGAAAACCAACACGGATGGGATGATTCCAATTTAAACCACATTTCCGGAATTTTTGAGGTTTTAAGTTCATTAATGATGAAATGATTCAAAAGCTGTTGGGACAGTCTCATATTATTACTAAACCAGATAATACGACGAAGAAAAGAAGACGACAGCGATGACCAATCAGAAGCAGACAATTCCTGCTCTATAATAGGAATCACATCAACCCGGGAGTAAAGAATATACTTCCCATGATAAGTATGACGATCTGGACGAACATAATCAAACACCTACATATAACAAACAACTATTATAATCCCCTAAATAAAAATATAAGCATCATATAACAAGAAAATACACAAAGTTAAAAAGAGAGAAAAGGAAGGGAAGTGACAAACCGGATAAGACAATTCCCCTCTGTCATCGCCAGTAGTAAGCATGAGAGCTGGAATCACCAATACAAATAACACAGTATCAGCAAAGCTGTCAATGTTCTGAACGACTCCCATTGTTGGGGTTGCTATCTTCTCCCATGGTGGAGCCTTCTTCTTCCTCTTGAGAAAGACATCATTCTCCCTTCCTTGAATCATTGGTCCATCCTCATGTAAGATATGTGCGTCCGCAGGTGGTGTCTTGGATGGTCCCGCATTATCTTTCTTGTTTAAATTTCATTGTTAATTTACAATTCTGAAACAAGTGTGTGTTTGCTTTTTTGTTATTGTTTTTTCAGTTCTGTATTGTTTTAATTGTCCTTCTTTGGTTCCTTCATTGCCATTGATGGGTGAGGAAGGTTTGTTATTAAGGTTTCATGTATTGTAATCTCAGTTGAAATCAGGGGCGGATCCTGCACCGACTTCTCGGGGATGCTCGAAGATAAAGTTTTTATCATTTCGAGGATACTTAAAGATATTTTTTTTTTTGTATTTATTTTTTACAGTTGGGATGCTTGAGGGTAAAAATTTTAAAATTAACTCTAAAAAAAAATTAAAAAAAAAAAATTGGGAGCATCCCCAAGGTAACACATAGGTCCGCCACTGGTTGAAATAATGAAAGTACTGCTTGCTTTTTTGGGCGTGTAGCATTTTACCTCAGCTTTCATGGTAATCAATCTTAGACAGTGATAATCGGATCCCATACTGGGAAAATTTTCCATTATCAGATCCGATATCTTACTAATCCGACCACTTACTACATCAAGCAAAGCCAACACTCAATGACGACTTCTTGAAACAATGTGTGTATGATTCAAAGATGGACTTTCATAACTTCGTTGATATCAAGGTTGCGCAAACCTCAACTGACTGTCGTAGCACCAACCGTAGTGGCGTCAGTTGAGTGTCGCAGCCAGTTCCTGCCACTGAATTGTAAGTGTAACCGGACTCAATGACCCACAACCAATGGATTAGCCTCAGCACCCTCAGTGCATTGATGGTAAGTTAACCAATTTAAAATGTACAAGTTGCATCATACTAGTTTGCATTTGGATTGATAAGCAAAGAGCACTGAATTTAACATACTACGTTCGAGGCAACGTGCACACATTAACACTTTGATCGATCATGGTATTTTCTGCTTCCGCAACTCAAAATCAATGCCAAATCCGTCACCTGAATCTGCATTCAAGTAAGTCAAAAATTGGCTGATGTTTTTCAACATGAGTAGCCACAAAAGGATAATAAAAAATAAATTTGTAACTCATCACCATCTCTTCTCAGCCAAAGAAATGCATCACCTTAGGCAGTATCAGCGTCGAATCATGGCCTTCCCCTTCACACGTACTTGGGCATGTATACTTTCATGAACCGTGTGTCAAGACCCTAACCATATGATGAAAGTAGCCGATCAATATGGGAGTGCCTACAGACCGCATCACCTTAGACTGTAGGCTACAGTCTACTTCGGTCAACTCTTTTCAGCCAATAAATGCAACTCAGAGACTTCTCTGAGTCGCTCCGTGGTCTCTTCCTCCACTATCTTCAGCACCAAAAATCAAACTATCTTTGCAGGAAAGGGCAGTGCAAAATCAATGCTAACAACACTTTATAATTTACATTTGCTACATGGGGTGCTTTCAGGGAAGCCTACAGAAAATCTTCTTTCCTAAGAAAGAATCTGCGTAGTTTGAATGTGTAAAGGAGCTTAGCCTGAGCCTCCTGTCCTTGTTCATAAGACGGTACTCTATTTGCCCCAAACTTTGAAATCCCCGGCGACATGTTATTGTATACATTCTTGATGTTTTGTGGCATCCTATGTTATCTGGCTAAACTTTGGTACCGACTCACATACACTGACTTTAACATGGTATGTTACCCACACCATTTGCAATGAGGTTTGCATTTTGATTAACAAGAACACACAACTGAGTTTTTTCACAGGTTACACAGCTGCAAAACCAGCAGTAATCAATACAGGCAATTTAACACTTTGCCAATCTCCACATCAACGCATAATACAAATACTGGAAGTCTGGAACTGCCAAACTATTACAGATGTCTATCGACACAACAAGGCGTTTCGTCTCTGCTTCTTATTTAGATGTTTTAGACAATACAACCACTTAGATACAACAAACAGCAAACTCTGAGATTCCCCAAGCTAATGCAGGATTCTGCGATTAGAAAAAACAAACAGCAAAGGCAGGACAGGGATTTTATTCATCAGCATAGGAGTATCCAATGGATTTAGAAGGTTCAGCATAAGCAAGCTCTGGTCTTTTCCGCATCAATAACTTAGTTTTCTGCAAGTATGTATTCCAGGAGACCAGAGGTAACAAAACAAGATTCGTAAGCAAATAATCAATAATTGAATCCTGCACAGTGCTAGAAAAAATAAACACAATTTTTTTTAATTTTGAAAGAGTTAGAAATTAACATGATCAAGAGAAACATTTCTTGGTTAACTTTTTGTTCAGGAACTCATTTGATTTTTTTTAAACATGAAAAATGAATACAAACTATTTTCTGAATTTTCAGGTCAGAAAATCAATTAAATTAGCACATTGTTAGTAATTTAGAACAAATTATTATAATCATTTAGAAAAATTAAACATTTCAAAACAAAAATCTGAACTCATGTTTCACATTGACACAAACACATAGAAATGCAAAGGAATAGGATAAACCTCATATAAGCTCCCTTGATGTTATGAAAATTAAAATGCCATATTTCTGTATTAAGCCAAAGCTAGTTTACACTAGCCGTACATTCATACTTGTGTGTTTCTTTTTTAGGAAAAAACATTTATACTTACATTTACTCAATTTTTTGTTCCTCTTCTATCATCTCAGCAGCATCAACCTACAATGTGTACATTACAAAGTAGCTGAAGGGTCAAACTACCGTTGCAGGACAAGATAGTGCAAGATTATCGCAAAAACAATCAAACAAGTCATTTCCAAATAAGCTCAAAATCAAGCAATCTTGATTCCCATATACTTCTTTCATCATATAGTTTGACGTATAATAAATTGATCAAGAAGAGATAATGTCATAGCAGGACCCTCATACAAAAGCATAATAGTTAAATAATGTATGAAAGAGTCTATACCATACTGTATGAAGCAACATGGCAAAAATGAAGTGGGAGCAAAAGCATGACATCTTTATAACTCACCGTTGTATCATTTCCATCACGAAGGGCATCACTGTCAGCTGCATTTTCAAGTGAAGGCGCTTGCAGGTGTAGAGGCAGCAATAGGTCCATGAATGGGTGGTGGCATAGTGGGCCTACCTCTATTTCGGCACCAGTTGGAAGCTTCACCTCTAGTCGCCAACAATCTATGATCAGTGGTTCAACATGTCGCAAGTGATCAGCTGCAGTCATGTCCAATTCCTCCAAGTTGCTCAACAACCGAAGTGTCAGATGAGTGAGTCGGGAAAAGCCCAAGGAAAAGGTCATCTTCTTTCCCAGGAAAGAGTCATGATCAAAACACAAGTATGTCAGGCCAGGGAGCTGCTGCAAGACAGGAATAGGATCCCCGTCAAGCGCCGTGTGTTTGAGTTTTAAGTGCTTCAGGCATTTAGGAAACATCCCATCACGTAAGGAGCCTGAAATCTTTCCCTTTATCGTCACCTTGCTCAAATACTGGAAGCTCGACAGTATCATTGCATTTCTGTCGAGAATCTCACTTCTGATACTCAGGTCTATAGTTGCGCCTTTAGACTTGAGTTTCTCATCCAATTCATTCACTGCCTGCATATCATTTATCAAGAATCGCCTCAGATTTTTCAGCTCAGTGATGCAATCCAAATTAACATTTCCTGTGTGCAAGTTTGCCAATGTCTGCAAATGATCCAACCCACCCAATTGTAGCTTTGGAGACGTGGACACGGAAAATGAGTCAGGCAGATAGAGATGTCTCAGCTGGTGGAATGTGAACGAATCACCCAGGATGGTGAGGTGTACCATCACTCTCAGATCAAGGGTCTGTAGGTGGTTTAGCTGTTGAATTGCTGGGGGAAGATCACTCACTTGTGTTCCTTTCAAGCTCAAATATCTCAAGTGAATTAAATTACCAACTTCCACAGGCAATGCTCCTTTGATCATCTGCATTCCTTCGAGGTCCAAGACCCAAAGAAAGCGAAAGTGAGTGCAAATGTTGATAAAACACTGCCAGTTATAGTCCCCAGCTGTACTAACCTCTGGAAAGAAGAGGAGAGATTTGAGTTGATCATTCTTGGACTCGGATTCATCAGGAATCTTCATGTCACTTTGATTCAAGTAAACAGCCAAATGCTCGATATCTTTTGATGCTTGTGCTGATGGTCTAGGCTGATCAAATGGAGGCACATGTTCCTCTCTTTGCTTTCCCAAGCACAAACTTTGCAGCGGAGCCTGAAGACCACATTTCCAAATCCTTCCAGTAGCGCCTCTTCCATCTGCTGCTGAAGCCGACAACTCAGCTTGATGAAATCCTTTCTTGTCAGCTTTTTCCATGCAGAAACTATGCAGGGTAATTTGGAGGCGACAGGTATAGATCCTTCCATCGAGGCCTCTTTTCCCTACCTGAACCATGCCTCTTTGCACTAGCTCATTCAAGTAACTTGCCGCAACATTTTCCAACAGTTTTTCTAACTCACCACCACTTTCTTTTCTCTTCTTTCCCTCGTCTTTTAATCTGATCAATCTTGCAGCTATCCACAAATTGTACAATTTCCTTGTGAATATTTCCGTGTTTTCTGGGAAGTTAGCTAAATAAAGAAAACAATCTTTCAGGTGAGGTGCCAAATCTTCATAGCATAATGCATGTAAATTAGGTTGGGACCCTTCACCCTCTTTGATAACCTTGTCTTCAAAGTTTTGCCATTCTGTTAGGGATTTCTTCATTGCAAGCAATCCCGCGAGCATTATAATTGAATGTGGTTGGCCTGAACAATGTTTAAGCAGGCCTTTTCCCAATCTAATCTTTTCATCACCTGAAGATAACATCAACAATTAGTATGACTAAGATATTAGGATAGGTATAAGTGGATTCCAAATTATGCTTTTTCTATGCATAATATCACTTGAACTACAACATCAACCCAATATATCCTCAGGGGTGTGAGTCAGGTTCTTTTCTCTCAAGAGCCAGAGCCGGTAGCAAACAAAGAAAAAAAAAAGATAAAAGGATATACAGAGAAAAGATAACGGTGAAAGATAAAAAATAAGATAATTGTTGAGACCATCAGCAACATGAGGTTACCTCTTCTTCATTTTTTTCCCTCTCTTTTCATAGTATTTTAACACCTCATTTATTTTTTCTTTTAAATATTTTTTTACTTTATCTACCTCTTTTTTTAAGGTTTTCATATTTTTACTCTACAACCTTGAGTTTACCTCATCCTTATCTTTTTCTCATTCATCTATATTCATCAAATAATTTCCACCAATCATAATATTATTAGGTAAATAAAAAAACATAAAAAATTGATAAAATATCAACTTTTGCACATGGTCCAAAGCACTCTTTACCTCTCCACACAAATGTAACCCCTTCCATCCATTCACCTTAAGGTTTTGTCCACAATCATAGGGTTACCTTTGAGTTACCTTAAGGTAATGAAAACCCTTGTTGTGGATGCTCTGATAACAACTAAAAACTCACAACAACACCTAAGATACTTAGATAGTGTAAGATCATGAGATTGATGTAAAGTCCTCCTTGAGAGTTTCATTCATTAGACATCTATGTAATCTATTAGAAATTAAGCTGTGACGGGGGGTCATGTGCACAATCATATATATAGGTTACAAGATATTGGGCCTTTGGACTCACTATACAATATGACATCTATGTAATCTATCAGAAAGCATTAGCCCCACACCTAAAAGGCAGAACTACTCATGACAACACTCAAAACAATATAAACCCTAAAACCTTCCACTATCAACCCAACACTCTATTGGTCCCAAAACTTCCGTCTCCTACCTAGATGTTCTCCACCCGAATGCTAATGTGCCCGATTGTGATCCATGCTCTCGATGAGGGCTAGAACTCCTAGAAGGGTACACTTCTTGTCGACACCTTCCCAAAATGTTTAAATCGTATCATTCCTAAGCAGGCTAAGCTATTTGTTGGATAGCAAATGGCTTCAGTTGTTACAATTTTTTTTTATTTAAATATAAAATAAAAATGTTATATGTGCAATTTGAAGGACATGGATGTTGATCAATGTTGATAATGGAGAGGAAGAAACGCAACATGTTATTTGAAGTAAAAACATACCTTCAGTGCCACTTAGAGCACCTCCGAGTATGGTCTTAAACAAATCCAAGCTTCTGTCTTCAGATAGAGCCTTCAGATTACACTGGACTAGCTTATTGGGATCCTTAGGGTATGATCTATCAGTAGTGAACAATACCTTGCTTCCATCTGGAATACGAGTCCCGAAGATCGCATCAAGATCTTCCAAAGAGGCAGCTAAACCAGTCAAGATTACCAAACACTTCTTTCGCTCCATAACATTAATGAGGTCAGAGCTTTCTGAAGAGTCTCTACTGCTTCGGGTGCTTTCTCCCGGGTCAAGTTGCCTTAAAAGCCCATTTATCAAGTGTATGGGAGACTTAGAAATACGTCTGTATGGACAACAAACCCATGCAATAGCACCAAACTTTTTCTTAATCTCTGGTTGAGAGTAGAGCCTCTTAGCAAGAGTTGCTTTGCCAATACCGCTAGGTCCAGATAAGACAACTATCTTAGATTGATCATCCAACAATAGTTTTACCAATTTACTTGTATCATCAGCTCGCCCAATAAAGACTTTATCATAATCAACAACACTGCAGGTGGCTCCATAGTAGTTGCAAGTGTCACGATTTTCGATTCCACTAATGCAAGGTGAACAAGTAACTTGTACAGATTGGGGTAAAGCATCTGGAATCCTTTTCAAGTTGGCACAATCCATAATGCTTACCTTCTTTAGTTCAGAGATGGATTCTTCCTCTAGAGTCCACTCCTCCAAGTTTGTCAATCCTTGAAGATCTAAGGTTATGAGCTGTGGGAAACTTCCACCTTTACAAATCATCCGTTTCCCAATAAATGAGTTCACACCCAATGAGAGATGTTTTAGGCGGCGAAGGTTTCCCAAGATTATCATAGGATCATCCATAAGTTCGCAAGACTCCATGTGTAGTACTACCAAAGACTGGGGTAAAACATACTCTTTGGGGCGTGAAATCTTTTCGATCACCTTCAACTGATCAAGGCAATCAAATCTTGACAAAATTCCTGGATCGGAATCTATCACAGTTCCCTTGACACAAAGTGAACAACTTCGAAGATGGCCTGATTTAACAGCTGGGGATTTCACAATGCTCTTCATGATTTCCACCTCACCCACAACATCCTTGATGGAGAGCTTTTTCAGTTTTCTAAGTTTTTGCAAGTCTTCAACCCTTAACACTCCAATGTCTAAATTCTTAAGCGTCTCTAAGCAGCATAAGGTATGAAGGAATAAAAATCTGGACTTCTTGATTTCATAGGATTTTTTCGGAAGAAACAGATGCCTCAACCTCTCCAACTTCCACAGAGTATTAGGAATTTCTACCGGTGAACCAGAAAAAGATACTCTTAAATCAAGAGTTTGTAGGAACATCAAGTTGCTAATGGATGATGGTAGCTCAGAGATATAAGTTCTTTTTAAACTCAAATACCTCAAGTGTTTCATCTTATGGACATTTTTTGTCAACCTTCCTTTCAAACGGAGCCCTTCAATGTCCAAGACTCGCAACCATGGGAAGTCATTGCAAATACGTTTCATCCACTGCTGAACCAATTCTTCACGAACTTCTTGTCCAGCAAAGAATATGAGTGATTTGAGGTACATGTGAGCTTTAGAGGTTAGAAAATATGGAATATAGTTCTTGACATCTTCGGCCAAATAAATAGCCATATGAAGCAACCTTGCATGATTCGAGGAAGAAGAGAGACTCTGAGGCTCATCTGGATCAGTTCGATGATCAATCATGCTAAAAAAGTTTTCTGTTGCTGCTTTCTGTAAACACACATCTCGCATAAGATCATGGATCCTTATAGATTTTATCCTCCCATTCGATGCTTTATTCATTATTTGAACCATGCCAGCCTGTGCCAAATGACTTAGGTATTCATTAGCAATATCTTCCAGAGATTCCGTACTTGAAACTCTGTCATACGGCCATGTAACGAGGCCCTCAGCCACCCACATCCTATACAATTTTTCGGCTTGTATTTCATAATCTTCTGGAAAGTTCCCTAGATGAAGAAAGCATGGTTTCAAGTGATAAGGCAAATCACTGTAACTCAATACGAGTACTTCCATGTATGATTTGCCATGATCATTACCCCTTCTTAA
This sequence comes from Persicaria maculosa, assembly GCA_963922045.1. Taxonomy (NCBI): domain Eukaryota; kingdom Viridiplantae; phylum Streptophyta; class Magnoliopsida; order Caryophyllales; family Polygonaceae; genus Persicaria; species Persicaria maculosa. Next base: position 69,889,884 of record OY998254.1, read on the forward strand.
GTATGACGTGATATTTTCACTCACAAGACGCCAACCTTCCAACGTTTCCTTCTTTCTTAAGATTCCACCAAGCACAACAATAGCTAGCGGAATACCATTGCAATGCTTTACCATTTCCTTTCCCAATATCTCCACTTTAGGACCTGTAATGCCAAAAAAAATAAAAAATCAAAACAGCAGCCCAAATAAATTGATGAACATATAATTTCATAAGAGTTTATTGTGAAATATGAATAGGGTTTTACTAATAACTAGATATAAAACCTAAGCACTAGTTTGCTCAATCCCCTTTAGAAGCAAAAACAAGTAGAAATTTTATACTACCCTGAAAACAAGATTATGCGAACACAAGTACAATGTTTCTCGAAGTGCAAAGCTTCTTTTTTTCCCCCTGAAATACAAGCTATTTATAGAACTCATCTGAACTAGCATGATCACCTTCAACATAGAAATACATTAAAAAAATTGTTTTACTGCCTAGGAAATAAAGAAATTCTACACAACTACATAATACAATGTACTATGAGATAAGAAATAATCCATAACGCACAGAGGGATCAGAATCATCCTCTAATACAGATCCTTGAGAGTCACCCCACCCATCATTTATAGAACGTAGATCAGGAAACCAACAAAAAATGGAAATAATACTCAAAAAGGTCAAAAGATTAAAACATAAACAGATTCTCATACAGTTCTCATAGGGCCACCTATAGAGATCAAATCTCACAAAGGTCTCCAAGGAGAGCACCTCACAAGTCACAAGGCCAAAGGCATAAGCCTTACAACTCCCAGGAAACTGGATAAGAAGCAGAAATAGATGTAGGGGATTATTTATAATCACCACAAGCTGCCATACCTCCTTTCCTCACAGCTTATGATATAAAGTAATGGAATTTCCTCCTAACCACCCACCTGTGAGATTAGCTGTCATACTTCCTTTCCTCTCAACTTGTGAGATAACCTAATGGAATTCCTTCCTAACTAACTGCCCATTTGCCTTCACTGGTTTATACATCTCACATGTCCTCCCTACCTCAAACAATTTGCCTTAAAGTTTCCCTCATTACCCACATACAAATCATATTGTTTTTGTGGTCTAACATTAATTTTCAAAAGATTAATGATGAATAACACTTAAAGAAAAGATGCACATTTAACAAACATGTCCATCTATTGAGCACAACAATTTGTCAAGTATTAAATAAACAGACGAAAAAATTGCAGATTTTGGCATACCATCATCTCCAAACATGTTTGGTCCAAGCCTAAAGCTTTCAGCATCTTCGTTTTGAACCTTTTGCCCCTTGGGTATGTTATTACTTGCATCTGACTCACTTTTCTGCTCACCACTCCGGCTGGTGCCTGCATCATCCTCTTTCTCCGCTCTAATTTCACCAGCCTCTTTGAGATCCTTGCTCTTCCCAGTCTTTGTGTCCTTGTTACCACCTTCATCCACCCATCCCAAGTTATGTTTAAGCAATTCCCAACTTTCACTGTCTTTAAGAGGATCTGGCTTTGGGAGTGCCGATGAATCTACATGTTCTGCGACATCTTTTTTGCGTGTAGTGAGCAAGACCTTGCTACCTGATTCCCCTCCATCCTGGGGAAATGCAGCCTCTAGAGAAGCCCAAACATTTGTGTCCCATACATCATCTAGCACCACCAAACACCTGTGCTTTTGTAGAACTTCATAAAGGTCCCTAATCAAGGCTCCAACCTTTTTTCCTGTAAACATATCTGTTGACTTTGAGGTAAGATTAGCAAGAAGTGTCTGCAGGACACTTTGCAATTGAAATTGCTTAGAAATGTAAGCCCACGCGCAGTAACCAGCAAAATGCTTGTTGATCGCATCATGGTTATAAACTTTCGTCGCAAGAGTCGTCTTGCCTAAGCCTCCCATCCCATATATGGCAACAACTCTCCTCTTTCCTTTTGAGCTCAATAACGCGTCAACTATGATCTGTGTGTCTCGCTCCAGCCCAATGATTTTCTTATCCTGGAGGTGGGCATAACTCATTCGTTGTTGTTCTAGATCAGGCAGAGCTTCTTGAGTCGTCCTATAAGGCTTCCAACCATCAGCAGGCTGGATGCCATAGGTATTCAACTTTGGTGTGAGCTTGGAGATTTGAAGTGTCAAAGAATCAATGCTGGAAGCAACCTGATGAAGGGCCCAGAGTTCCTTGCCAATGCAGATCCATCTCTCAACCTTGTCAACCCAATGAGTTCGCCTCCTGCGGGAGACAACTTCAATAATAAACTTGTCAACAATATCTTCAGTCTCAGCAACATACTCTTTAATCTGAAGCACCCACTGGTCAACGATTTCATCCTTGTTTTCAAAAGATTCAGCTTTTTTCAAGAAGCGCTGCATCCAAATAAGCTCATTGCGCAGCTCAGCAACCTTGTCTTCGGCGCCCCGTAGGTACTTCCCTTCCTCCACCAGGACCTTCCCCAGTGTGGTGGCAGCTAATTTGACCGCCGATTCTGCCATGCCTCCAACCTATTCGCAGCGGTCTAGGCATGCAGAGAATTTGACCGCCAAATGTGAGAGTCGAGCGGCTTCGCAATCGAATTAGGTTTTCGGATCACGACTGCCCAACGTACTGTCAGAACAAAGAGTTTCAGATGTTATAAGCTGCGATCAGATAATTCAATGCAAGTTCAAAGGCGTTGACCAAAGTTCAAAATCTTGAAAGCCACGAAAACAAAACAAAACAAAAGAAAACATAACAAAAGGACTTTTATTCAGCTGGTACCTTTAACTCATTCGACCTACAAAAGGGTATTCAACCAAGAACGATCGAATAGAGTCGGTGAAAAATCTCGAAGCTCGGTCTCAGGTGATAGCGCCAACTGCCATTGAGTCCAGGTACGAGCTTTTACAGAGAGAATGAGAAATGGGAAGAGGAGAGAGAAGTGGAGAGGGAAAAAAATGAAATGAGAGGTCGCTTGTTTTCGGAGGAGGGGAAGATAAAGGTAAGGTATTAAATTTTACGTATAAAATGTATATAATTATCATTTTTCGTGAGCTTGGAGGAGAGGGTGGGAGATTATTAGATCATTCTAGAGGTATTAGTTACTTCATTCAAATTAGAGAATAGAATGGTAACAAATTTTATATGAAAGATGGGAGAATAATGAAAATGATTAGAATAGTGATCAATAAATCTCGACTTAAATATAGATTATATTTATATCTTTCTATGCCAAAAAAAAAAAACAAGTATGGCCTGAACAAATTGCAAAAAATAATAGGTTTGTTAAAGGGTAGAAGGTTAGCCAGTTGAAGCGGTTTCAGAGCACAGGGGAGGGAGCGGTGATGCGGGAAGAGAAGACGCCATATCCGGGAGGTGAGGAAGCCGGTGACGCCATATCCGGCAGGTGAGGAGAAGACGCCATATCCGGGAGGAAGCCGGTGACGCCGGTGACGCGGGAGGAAGCCAGTTGAAGCCGTGACGCCGAAGCCGGGAGGAAAGCCAGGGAAGCCCTGCTTCCGCGTTTGGAGAAGGACGAAGAGCAAGAGAAAATCGCCGGAACACCTGCCGATTTTGAAGAAGAAGAAGAAGACCGCATCTGCCTGAAGAAGAACGATCAAGAGGCATCGTGTTCCCCGTCTACAGTTGCGAATGTGATTGGGTAGATTTTATGGTCCGCGTCTTGGGTTGTGCCCGATAGCATCGTCCCCTTGTACTTTCCATTCAGAAAGCTCCCGTCCACACAGAACACCTACGACATGTGCAAAGGATACAGTTGGCACACATTTCAAGGGACATGGCATGCATTTCAATATGTATGGTTAACAAAACTTTTGGACTGGCACATTGTGAAATTAGTAGTGATTGGGACGTACCTTGCGAAGGTGGGGGACTGCCCTCCTCCAGACCCCGAGGCTGATGAAAGCATACTTGAACTGCTTGTTTGAATTGAACTGCTTGTTTGAATCCCACTTGATCCAGATATGTGTTCCTGGGTTCACTGCATGGGTAATGTCATGACCCTCTTCGAAGAAGCCCCCCAATTGGAAGGAAGTTTCATGGGGCGGTTCACCATTCCATTCTAAATTGTCCTCGTCATCACTAGTGAGACATATGACCGATTTTCCATCGTCTTTGTCCTGCACTTTGCTTGACCCCTTTGGTTGATGCGTTATCGTGGTTGTGTAGGTTTCAGGCGCTGAATTGTCCATGACAGAGGTTGGAAATTCTGTGCCAGCATCTCGATTTTCTGTGCCAGACATGGAATTTTGTATGCCAAACTTTGTACGCATCCCAGTCGGACTGGTCGTACACTGGAAAAGGCTTGTATCCCTTCTTTATTGTGTGGGGAAGGTATGTCAACTCCAACTCGGACCGAAAGGCATCCACCCCAAACTTGTCGATGATCATCCTCATCACATCCCCAAGTTGCAAGGTCTGGTCCATCAATATTGCTCTGTTCGAAATTGGTCCTTCGATCACCCAACCACCTCCTCCACTTTGCCACTGCCCATCAGCCACAATCGTAACAAATACGAGCTCTTTCTCCCCTGCACTCGTAAAAGCATAAAATGGTTTTATCAATTTCAATGGGGATATGAAGAAAAGGGAAGTAGTTATGTCCATAAATAAACCCACAAGATAGCTTACCAATTTTTGTTAATGTCCACTGTAAGCTGTTGGCACGTGTTACTTTTCCTCTGGCACATAATAGTCAGTTGTTGTCCCGTTTTCTTGGATATCCGGCATGTAACTAGTAATTGGCCCCACATTTGCCTCCCGATCAGCTTCAATGGAGACCCTCTTAATTCCCCCCCTAACTTGAGATTCCTAAGCTTCCCTTTATTTTGGCAGAAGAGAAAAGACTCAAGCCGTCTTCCCTTTTTTGTTTGTCGCCAAAATGCAAAAGGGGATGTGCATTTGCACATTACATCACCATCCGTCCTCCACAAGACTCAAGCCGGCTTCTTCATGCCTTCCAACCTGTGCCACATCGACACATCATCATCCCCACCTTTGCCTTCCAACCGGGTAAAGCTAGCAAAACCCGACCCGAACCCGAAAACCCAACCCGGTCGACTCGAAATCGATTATTCTGAACACCGATACAATCCGTCCATTTTGGACCCGAAATCCGAATGAACCGAATCCGATTAACCCGAAACCCATTAAGACCCGAACCCGTTATAACCGAAACCCGAAATAACCCAAACTTTAAGCTACAATCTAGTAAATTTTTAAAAATGAATATTGAAATAATGAAAACCCGAGACAACTGAAACCCGAATAACCGTAACCCGATACAACCGAAATCTGAACCCGACCCAACCGATTGACCAAATTATTAGACATTATCCGAAAACCGAATGACCCGAAACTCGACTAACCGAACCCAAACCCGATCCGACCCGCCCGATTACCACCTCTGCAACCGGGTGCAAAAGTGTGTTATTAAATTTTTTTTTTACCTGAAATCGGCAGCAACTTGCTACTATAATTTGCAAAAGTAGCATATAACACCCCCTATCCTATTTTTACTCCCAATGCTACTTTTGCAAAAGTTGTACAAAAGTGGTATATTTGTGCAAATATTCCAAAAAACAAACTGGAGGGTGTGATAAACCGTAAGAATATAGAAGAGATGTAGAGAGAAGGGAGGAGGAATTGATCTGTTTATTGGGTTTCTAAGGGACCCTTTATATAGGAGATTACACGGGAACTAGGGTTTCTAGTGTTTATCCATACCAATATAATAATATTATAACACTCCCCCTTGGATAAACATCCCTAAATACTACCTCATTACAAATATCGCCTAGAAAACCCAATGGGACAAAACTAGGATCCAGAGAACAAATACATTTGACATTTGATACGCTTTGGTGATCTGCCTCGTTAAAAACCTTGTCAGGAAAACCCAGTGGGACAAAACCTGATCGAAGGGAAAAAGAGTGCAGTGCGTGTATACTCCCCCTGAAGTCAACATCATTCTCGAAGGCTTCTCATTCATCTTGATGGCGCTGTCTTCATGAGCTTATTGTCGAATCTCAACATTGTCTTTGACCTAGAATTTCTTCATGATTGACTTGATGCGCTTGACTTCCATGTATTGGTGTTGAGCTGCTTTGAATGCACAAGCATAAGGTACTTCAGGACCTAGTGTGCTTTTCATTGTTGATCAGGGGGATCTGTTGTGTTAAATGGTGCATAAGTTGCCTCGTTAAAAACCATAACTTGGAAAAACCCAATGGGATAAAAACCAAGATCAAGGAAAAGAGTACAACATTGTATGGTACTTCGGGACCTAATGCAATGTCACCATTTTCACAATTATAGGTACTTCAGGTACACTTATAAGGATCTTTAACCAATTGAATGTGACGGGACTTTGATATTAATGCTTCAGGCATTTTCAATCGATCATTTCCATTTATATGGGTATGCACCTACCACGTCCGTCATTTCCATTTGGATCCAAAATTATATTCACTTCTGGTGAATACATTCTCCGTATAACCTTTGATAGGTCGACTTTTGTGCAATCAAGTTGGCTTTATATTTTATGTTGTATGAACACCCACTTAAAACCAATTGATGTTGCACTTTTTTGGTGTTGGAACTACGGGTCCAATACCATCATGCTTAAAGAATCCATCTTTCCATGAATTGCTTCTTTCTAGCTCTTTTATTATGATTTCGATGTCGACATCCATTTGTTTATTTGATGATCATCATATTCTCATAGGCTCTTTCCACTTCTAGGGAATCGTATACCAAGAGCCTAGTGATCTCCCACACTTCTGGTGTACTTGAGAACCACTTGATATTCATTTGAGTTTGAGTTACTTCTGGAACTTCCAAATGAGCTAGTATATGTGACTTTGTCACTTTCTTGACATTTAGTAAATGCTTTCAATGACATATTTGTTAAACCTTATATTCATTTCATTTATTGAACTTCTGGTTCACTTGTATTTATCCGCGGATATGAAATGATAGAGAAGTTGCTTCTGTGCAATCTCTTTCTTAATTGTCTCATTTCCTCTCCCCCTAAATACCGAGCATTTGATCACCATTATAAAGCTCTAGGTATTTGATATCAATAGGGACTCAAACCCCATGTATCATCCAACTTCTTTGTGGTCTCATTGTAATTCATTTGGAGGAGGTACGTCTAGGAACATGTGTTGCTCATTCAAGACCTTTGAATGACATGCTCTCTTCTGGAGATAATTAGGGAGATATTATTGTGTCAAATTCGAAATGCAAACTTGCATGGGCCCATTTGACCAACGACTCTTCTGGGTCGTCGTGAGCTACCTTATGCTCAACAATGTTTTTGATAACATTCTCTACCTTATTTTTCATATGACCAAAGTATTGAGGCATCTGTAATCTTGGAATTACACTGGTCTATATGATAGTGTTCCATAGATGTCTCATTGAATCCATTCAAGAGACATTAGAGACTTTGCATTTACTTTGAATATAGATGGTCTTATTGTTGATTTTGCCAAGATGATAGATCATATATTTTCGGTCACCCTTATAGAGGATCTTCGGGTCCTAGGATCTTCTGGTCCCTTTTAGTGGGTGTGTATGTGAATGTCAATGATCCCGCCCATCATCGTTTCACATGAATGACCGAATGCCACAAAGAAAAACATTTTTTCATTAACTAACTTATGGTTAGTGATATGTTTCAATGGGATAAATGAGTGTCAAATAAACCATATATATATATATATATATACATTCTCAATTCTATAAGACTTGCTTCTGGCTAGTCATATGAAATATTGGTGTTCAATACCATGTCAATTCATACATATGTGTCATTGTTACTTTAGGTAACAAGATCAATGCTCTTCTTGAGCTATATGGTATTCATCCTGATTTTCCATTCACGATTGTTTGAGAAAACTTCGGGTTTTCAAAGTTGTTTGACACTTATAAAACCATAATATTCAACCATTGAACCTTGTATATGGTGATCTATTTAATTTAGATGCCATTGAATGGGTATTTTCAGAACTTTCGTTGGTGTCATACGTCAAGTATGAGTCATTTATAATGTTCTTCAAGACATTTAGAATTAACTGTATAACAGACCTAGCTATAAGCCACAACAATAACTTTGGTCAAGCGCTTAACCACAACCTCTTTCACACCCTCTACCGGAGGGGCATGCTTCAGGAATGCTTAGAGGATAGTCAGGAAGTGGCCTTCTTAACCGGATCGTGTTATGTGGTTACTTCATTTGGTTGTATCAACCAAATGATAATTGTTCTGAACTTGATAAAAACTCACATTCCATGTACTTCAAGAGTACAAATGATAAGATTAGAATCATATACTCTTCTGGAGTTTATAAGAATCATTCACTCTTCTGGAGTTTAATAAAATTCATTAATAGAGTCTTCAGGCTCTTAGGGAGATGATTATTATTCTCACAATTTGTTTGATTATTTAACCATTATGCTTAGAGTCTTCAGGCTCTTATATAGGTGTTAATAATCGTCATAATCTACTGGATTATGATAAACCTTTTTCCCAAATTGTCTTTTACATGCTCGATAAAATAACTTCAGGTTTCTCAAGATAGTTCAAAAAGGGCAATCAAAACCAATCACTCAAATTTTAATTGTGACTAAGATAATACCAGACTTAATAAGCATGAAATAGTTCAAAACATAACAAATCAACCAAATTAAACAACCAAAAATAATCCGAAACAATTCAAAACAGTCCAATGAAAATAAATGATAAAAAAATCTGGAAAATAAATAAATTTAACAATCGCCGTCTTTGAATGAATTGCACGTCTGAAGATAAGCCAGAAAAGAGAATCTCTCATCAAATTGAAGACCGAAATAAGCAGAGACAGATTAATTACAAGAGCGCTTTCAATCCAAACCAAAATGTAGTTGATTGGATCTACTCCTGATTAAATCAAAATCCTCTCTCTCTCTCTCGTTTGTCTGTTACATTGGTGTTGATCCTGTACCTTCTTGTTCCTCGCCGCCCTCTCACTATGCCTTCTGATATTGTCGTCTCCCCTTTTTTAAAGTTCATTCTGCGCAGGGTGGCTGATCATAGCACCGCATCGAAAAATCATGAACTAGATGAGATCGCTGCGTATCTCAAAGATATAGAGGTTACGGTTGACACAGATGAGCTGGAGGGACGGCAGCAACAAGACGTTCCATGCTCCGAATGGCTGCGTAATCTCCAGGAGGTCCTTGAAGAAGTGGATAATCTGATAGACGAGGTGCAGATGAGTAGCAACAATCAACAAAGGCAGCTGATGCCAGCACAGGTTTCTTTTTCATCATCTCGATTTAATCCCTTTTCAGAGTCAAAAAAGTTGGCTCCACCATTCCAAGCTATTTCGGGAGAGCTTTCCCCCTTTCGTTTGTTTACCAAAAAACCATTCCAAGCTATTACTCGGCTGCTAGATGGCTTGTCACGTACGGGGAGAGTTCTGCATGAATACAGTTTAGAAACAGTGCCCTACCGAGAAGTCTACCCATCGACCTTTCATTTGGGCAAATCACATATTGTCGGGAGAGAGAGAGATGTAGAAGCAGTCATAGATCTAATACTAAAATCTGTTGCTGAGAGTTCTGCTGCGAGAGTTTCGGTTGTACCGATAGTTGGGTTCGTGGGCGTCGGCAAAACAACACTTGCACGGTTAATTTACCGTGATCGGAGGATACAACAAATATTTGATGTCCATTTATGGCTGTATTTCCCACAGGTATCCGATCCTGTTTTGTACATACTTGAGAAAGCCATGACAGAGTTGGAAGGAGCAATGTTTGAAGATGACAGTGATGATATAGAACAAATGAAGAAGGAACTTCACAAGTTGATGGCAAAGAAAAGGGTTTTTATTGTACTAGATGATGTCGAGGATAACAATGTGCATAAGAGTGCGGTGACACTATTACGAGATGTGGGGTCCGAGGGAAGTGCCATTATTGTGACTACCCGATCACGCAGAGCTGCTGCTTTGATCAGGACCACGCCTCCATACCAACTGAATGCTCTTTCGGAGGACGCTTCCTATCAACTGGTAACAAAATGTGCGATTCAAAACCGTCGTCATGAATGGGAACCTGCTCTAAGGGATATGGTGAAGTGGTGCAACGGAGTTCCTGTCCTTGTGAATGCGGTAGCATCACATCTGATAGAACTAACATCTGGGAGCCATAAAAGAGATAAACAGTCACATGATGTTCGTCGCTTTAGATATTCTCTTGCATCCAAATCCTCATGTATACCATATTTAGATGACTGTATCCGTGCATGTGAGAAGTACCTAAGGATGCCCCTTGAGTCCTTTTGCTTGCAAAAAGCGTGTGGAATAAGTGTAGAAGCCTTAAAATGTGTATGGATGGCACTTGGCTTCTTATATTCTGATGATCCTACTCTACAGCATCCCGAACACATTGCAAGCAAGTATCTTACGGAAATTTTAGACTCTGGTTTATGCTCTGATGTCGAATATGCACCGGGTGGTGTTGTAAGCCACATCAAATTCAACGATGCCCTTCTTGACTTTGCCACATACAGTGCAGATGAAAGGTGGTGGATTATGCCAAGTCACAATTCATTTCAAGAACGTAACCACATTCCTAGATACATAATTTGGGACGAAGATGATCTATCTTCTGCAGCATCCATATTGTCTTCCTGGAATAAAGTCCGGCTCTTCATTCTCTGCAGTAGGGAACAAGCTTCAGCTGGATTGGTAAATGTTATAATATCTGGTTTCAAATGCTTGCGCGTACTCGGCTTTGGTGGATGCAATATTGAGATGCTTCCGGATTCCGTTGGCAAAATGAAGCATTTAAGATATCTCGATGTCGGAAGAAATGCTAGGATGAAAAGGTTACCGGCTTCAATCTGTGATCTGTGGCATTTACAAACACTGTTCCTTCATGGTTGCTCCCAACTCGAAGAACTACCAGCTAACCTAGGGAGGCTCCAGAATCTACGCTATCTCACTTTGACAATCATAAAGGAAAGTTTACCAGAAGAAATGGGACAACTCGTTTCTCTTCGGAAGTTGGGTCTTTCTAGTTGCCCAAGGCTGGGTTCCCTTCCAAGCAGCATCAAAAATCTCACGAACCTCCAGACATTAGGTATTGTTGATTGCCCAAATTTAGACCTCGCAACCACTTCTTCAGTCGACGGCTTGAAGGGATTGTATGCTATTATAAATACACTGCTCCTCTCCCATCTCCCAAGATTTGCGGGATTGCCCACAGTCACAGACCTGGGAAATTCGAGGGGTACTATGGAGCATTTAATGATCCAGTCATGCCCAAGTGTCACAGAAACAAGATGGATTGCCCAATTTAGGAACCTGCGCTCGCTCACAGTTGAAGATTGCCCACAACTGCAGGATTTGGCGTTGATAGATGCGACTTCTCAACTCGACAACATGTTGGAGTTGATAATCAGAAGGTGCCCAAGCTTAGGCTACACAGCATGGATTAGGCAGTTCATGTCCCTTCGATCGCTCATAGTAGATGGATGCCCAAAGCTGGTGGAATTAGATGCTGGCTTTTCTGAGCTCAAGAACCTGGAGAGGGTGGAAATCAGGAGGTGCCCTCGGTTGTCTGAATGGTTTGCAAGGCCTGCTGGGAAGGCCTGGCTTCCTAGCATTCATCATGTTCGAGTGATTGAACTCGATGGAGCACGTTTGGGGTCTTAACTCACACACAACCTTACCTTTTTAAGGAAGTGTGCGCTGCTTGCTGCTGTGTTAGTACCCCTCACACGTGTGTCTGATTTTCTGTGCTTTGTTCTGCTGTCCGGTTTTCAGTTGTTGTTGCTCATTTTTGTTGGTTTGATTCTTATTTTTACATTCCAAAAGAAAAAGGAAAAAAAAATGGAAAAAAAAAAAGAAAAAAGAGATTGTTTTTGGCTAGTTGCTACTTGAATGTTCCCTTAGTTTGTATGGTGTTCTTTGTTTTTCATTTTAACCCAAGAAAAAGAAAAAAAAAAGACTTGTTTTAAGTTGTAGGTTACCACTGGTGTGTTTCCATTTCTCTTTTTTTGTTTAAATTTCATTGTTTACAATTCTGAAACAAGTGTTTGTTTCCTTTTTTGTTATTGTTTTTTCAGTTCTGTATTGTTTTACAATTGTCCTTCTTTGGTTCCTTCATTGCCAGAAATGGGTGAGGAAGGTTTGTTATTAAGGTTCCATGTATTATAAGCTCAGTTAGTTTCCCGAGAAGTCTAGTACAACTGATCATGGAGTGTGTGACAACTTCTGCTTTCTCGGTGATCATTAATGGGGCCCCTGAGGGCTTCTTCCAGGGTAGGCGCGGGCTCAGACAGGGCAACCCGCTCTCGCCTTACCTTTTTGTGCTATGCATGGAAGTTTTAAGCAGGATGATCCAAGAAGCTACCGAGGATGAAGCTTTCAAATTCCACCCGAGATGCAAGCAGATTAAGTTGACTCACTTAGCCTTTGCTGATGACCTCCTCCTTTTCTGTCATGCAGACCTTACCTCAATAGTGTAGCTTAGTCCATAGTTTCGCAGCTGGGGTTCGTGAGTGGTAGTCTACCCATCAAGTACTTAGGGATCCCTTTGCACTCTAAGAGGGTAGCCATCCATGAATATGGCGATCTGTATGGAAAGTTTGAGAAGGTTATCAGCTTTTGGGCTGCTAGAAATTTGTCATATGCAGGCAGACTACAGCTTTTGAAGTCTGTATGCTCAGGAATCAGCAATTTTTGGTGCCAAGTGCTAATTCTTCCAAAAGGGGTAGTTCACAAGATTGAAGGGATGTGCCGGAGGTTCCTCTGGAATGGTAGAAATGAAGGTCATAAACATCTAGTTGCTTGGGATTGTGTTACCAAGCCGTATGCTGAAGGAGGTCTTGACATCAAGGAAATTCTTGCGTGGAACAGAAGTGTGCAAGCTAAGCTCTTGGGGGATCTGGCACTAAATTCCCCTAGTATTTGGCAACGCTGGTGCGCTCAGAACCATCTGAGAGAGGTTGATATTTGGGATGTCTCCCCAAAGGTGGACGATTGTTGGGTTTGGAAGAGCATTCTGGAATCAAGGAACGAGTTGAAAATGTCCTTGTTTCCCGCTGGCTCTTCTTCATCACAGATGGATATTGTGCTGAATCCTCGTGGTTGTTTCTCTTGTGCGAAGAATTATGAATTAATCAGAGTGAAGGGGCAAGAAGAATCGTGGGGTAACCTGTTGTGGACGAGGCTGCAATGCAAAAAGTGGGCTTTTATAGTTTGGCTAGCAAATAGAAATCGTCTGCAAACAGGTAGAAAAGTGAAGCATTGGAAGGGGATGGATGCAACACAATGTGTGTTGTGTACAAGGGAAAAAGAGAGTGAGTCACATCTCTGGTTCGGCTGCCCAGCGGTTATTGAAGTGCAGAATCTGGTAATGAGATGGGTGGGAATTGGATGTAGGTTCCCCAACATTACCGCATGGTTAGGATGGTTTGCTAGCGAGCCAGTCGCTAGACAGAGATCCCCTTGTGTTCCAAGCGAAGCTTCTAGCTTTTGAAGCCATTGTGTACTTCGCTTGGATGGCTAGGAACAAGGTAATCTTTTGTAATGAGAACTTTAATTCTAGAGTATGTGTCCAACTCATTATTGAAAGTTGTAAGTCTAGAATATCCGTGATTCGTGAAGTGGAAGTACAAGTCACTCGCGGATACCAGCTGGAAAAGGAGAATACTAGTTAGCTCCTAGAGATTTAGAGGATAGTTAGGAGGAGATGGTGTAAGTAGAACAAGTAGGTTTTTGAGTTTGTTGGAGGGCATAGAGAGGCCATTTTGGATATACGGTTCCCTTTTATATGAGACCCTCTGTTTGGTCTCATCTTTTGTATTCCGGTGTTCTCACCATATCTATATATTTACCTTTTCAAAAAAAAAAATAATGAAAGTAATGCATGCTTTTTTGGGTGTGTAACATTTTAGCGCCATTATCGGATCCGATATCTTACTAATCCGACCACTTACTACATCAAGCAAAGCTAACACTCAATGAAGACTTCTGGAAACAATGTGTGATTCAAAGATGGACTTTCGGAACTTCATTGATATCAAGGTAGTGTAAACCTCAACTGACTGTCATAGCACCAACCGCAGTGGCGTCTTCTAAGTGTAGCAGACAGTTCCTGCCGCTGAAATGTAAGTGTAACCGGACTCAACGACACATAGCCAATGGATTAGCCTCAGCAAGCTCAGTGCATTGATGGTAAGTTAACCAATTTACAAGGTACAAGTTGCATCATACTAGTTTGCATTTGGATTGATAAGCAAAGAGGACTGAATTTACGAGCTCAGTGCACTGAATTTAACATACTACATTCGAGGCAAAGCAGCTGTGGTCATTCAGCAATAGCTTGTATAATCAAGAATAAACAAATACTCCGTCCGATCCAAAAAGATTGTCGTTTGACTTTTTAACACGTATTTTAAGGAGCTAAAAACTACATAAAATATCAACTTTTTATAAATTATATTTTTACAACATAATATTTGTTGGTAATAAGTATTAGATTATAAAAAATTAATAATAAAAAAGTTAATATATTATATAGTTTTTAGCTCCTTAAAATACGTGTTAAAAAGTCAAACGACAATCTTTTTGGATCGGAGGTAGTGCTCCCTCCATTAAGCAAAACATGTCATTTTAACAATTTGCACAATTGTTAAGGAGACTAAGTATATTATTATACCCTCATTTATTATTCTACTTTTTCACTTTCTCGAAAATATAACTAACCACCTACTAATAATTACAAGGGCAATTTTGTGAAGTAGATACCAAAATGCCTAAAATGACATCTTTTACTTTACAAGAATCACAATCTAAAATGACATGTTTTACTTAATGGAGGAAGTATTAAAATATGCAGTACAAGTAAATCAGGCATCATTTGAAGTATAACGTTTCCTTTCAAGCTCGCGTAAATTCCACAAGCGAAGAATGTGATCTCAGAAATTGTGAATATATCCGAGGAATCACTTGAGATATTCACAATACTAATCCCGCTAGCTGATTGCCAGAGCAATTTATTGGAAGAAGAACAAAGACTCCAATAATCCCAGCAAAAGCAAACACTCTTAAACTCCATAATGAACACACGAAAATGCAGATAGTGAATACAATTACAGAGGAAACACACGTGAAAATTCGGTGACAGTTGAAAATCCTTCTTAAAGGCACCAATGCCCACCTGATCACAAGTAACTAATTGCCTGAAGTTGATAACCTTGATGAAGACTACAGCATCCAAGCCAGAAAGTGACAACAATTCATCCTTGGTAAGCTGCCACGCTCAATTTACCCAACCATGTGATGAAAGTAGCCGATCAATATGGAAGTGACAACTTCGCTCAACTCTTTTTCAGCCAATAAAAGCAGCTCATACACTTCTCTGAGTCGCTCCATGGTCTCTTCCTCCTCTATCTTCAGCACCAAAAATCAAACTCTCTTTGCAGGAAAGGGCAGTGCAAAATCATTGCTAACAACACTTAATTTACATTTGCTCCAGGAGGTGCTTTCAGGGAAGCCTACAGAAAAGATCAGCTTCTTCCCTAAGAAAGACATCTGCATAGTTTGAATGTGTAAAGTAGCTTAGTCTGAGCCTCCTGTCCTTGTTCATAAGACGGTACTCTATTTGCCCAAAACTTTGCAATCGCCTGCGACATGTTACTGTATACATTCTTGATATTTTGTGGCATCCTATGTTATCTGGCTAAACTTTGGTACCGGCTCACATACACTGAATTTAACATGGTACGTAACCCACACCATTTGCAATGAGGTTTGCATTTTGATTAACATGAACACACAACTGGGTTTTGTCACAGACTCACAGGTGACACAGTTGCAAAACCCACAGTAATCAACACAGGCAATTTAACACTTTGCCATTCTCCATCCACATCAAAGCATAATACAAATACCAGAATTCTGGAACTGCCAAATTATTACAGAAGTCTATCGACACAACATGGCATTTCGTCTCTGCTTCTTGTCTAGATGTTTTAGACAATACACCCACTTTGATACAACAACAACCCAGTGTATCCTGCTTACATTAGGGTATATGGGGGTCAGTATGTAGTATGTATGCACCCATTCCCCAAGCTAATGCAGGATTCTGAGATTACAAAAAACAAGCAGCAAAGGCAGGACAGGGATTTTATTCATCAGCATTGGGCTATCCACTGGATTTAGAAGGTTCAGCATAAGCAAGCTCTGGTCTTTTCCGCATCAATAACTTGGTTTTCTGTAAGTATGTATTCCAGGAGACCAGAGGTAACAAAACGAGATTCATAAGCAAATAATCAACAAATGAATCCTGCACAGTGCTAGAAAAAATGAACACGGTTTTTTTATAATTTTTGAAAGAGTGAGAAATTGACATGAGATATAGATCAAGATAATAAACCTTTCTTGGTTAACTTTTTGGTCTTGAATTCATTTGATTTTTTTAAACATGAAAAATGAATACAATTTTTTTTTTTCTGAATTTTCAGGTAAAAAATCAACTAAATTAGCACACTGTTAGTAATTTAGAACTAATTATTATAATCATTTAGAAAAACGAAACATTTTAAAACAAAAATCTGAACTCATGTTTCACATCGGCACAAAACATATAAAAAAGCAAGGGAATAGGAGAAACCTCATTTAGCTGTTATGAAAATTAGTTTTTTTTTTAAAAAAGAGACCTTATATTAACAAAACACCTTTTATTTAAAAAAATAAATTAAAACACCTATATAATAGTATAATTTATTCAATTGTACAGTAACCTCTATTTTCCGGCTACATGTTTTAATTTTCGGTGGCATATTATGTCTATTGACCGAAATGCCCTTTTTTTTTAAAAAAAAGGTTCCACATATAATAATAGTGTTTTTTTTTTAACAAAATACCTTTTAAAATTTATTCTTTTAACAAATCAAAATATAAGCTTATAATATTTGGTAAAAAAAAAAAATTTAAATGTGACATTTTATGTGTTTTAATTTATTTAAAAAAATTTAAAGGTTAAAATTTACGAGTTTTAATTTATTTTAAATCCTAAATAATAAATAAAAATATAAAATATGTGGATTGATTTATTGCTCTATAATGATTTTATTTTTTAAACTAACTAATTAATTGAATAAGGCAATTTTGGTCACTAGAATCTATATCTAATATAATACTAAAGCAAATGTAACTTCTGCCACGTGGCACACTCTCCTTCACTGTAGGCTTACGTGGCGATTTCATATTAAATCTGGACCCACCTTCAATTTAAATTTAAATTAATTGATGCTTAATTAATTATTTTTCAATTATTATCTTCTTAAACTAATTATTTTTCGTATTAAAAAATCATACAATATTCTTTTACGTATTAAAATATCATACAATATTCTTTTATTGTTGACAATCATCCTCTTATCTTCTTAAACTAATTATTTTTCTTATTAAAAAATCATATTGAAAATCTTCTATATTTGAATTCCAAAAAAATATAGGAGAATACTAATAGATAGATACATTAATTATATGCATACAATATTCTTTTACGTATTCTATTTTATCTTCATTCACAAAAATATTTTCTTCCGAATTTGAATCTGAATTTGAATTTGAATTAATGTAGATATTTTATATTTACTTAAATCTTTTATGGGAAGATACAGAAAGATTGTCTCTCTTACTCTATTTGGTTGGATTAAAATGTAGATTATTTTTTTTAAAGGAAAATTTTGGATTTGTTCTATTTTTTACAAATTGATTGTTTTAACAAAATCCAAAATAATATGAGTTTCTTTAGCTAAATTTAATTGTTGGTTTTACCGATCCTCTTTATTTTTTAATTAGCTAAAAATTTTTAAAATAATTTATTCGATTGGACAAGATCCTTTTATTATTTGATTATAAATATTTTTCCCCAAAAAAAGCTTCATTAATAAATCGTTCATCGATTTGAACTAAATTTTCATTATTAATTTTTCCCAAGATTGCATATCCTATATCTAATTAAACCAATAATTATTCAAGAAGAAAAAATAAACCTTAAGTAAATCCGAATGTAACTCATTAAAATAAATTCAGAAAAAAAATCAGAAATTTGGATGCTTATCCCTTAAATAATTCAGAAATCAATTTATTTTAACACTATCACAATTTCAGCAAGTAAGATGCTATTGGGTTGATTTGAAAATATCATCTTTCTAATAAAAAAATATATCTATCTATCTATAATTTATAAATCCATAAATAATACTAAAACAAATGTTGATGATGTCACTTGGCGGCTTTTACTTATAAATTGAATCATGGTCCCACCTTTATAATTAATTAATTTTACTAATTAAATTAGTTAATAAATATTCACCTTTTATAATCATAATATTTATTTCTCCTTAAAATTAAGACTTTTAACAAATAATATATATTAAAATTTTATATATAATTTAATTTTAATTTAATTAATTAATACTGCAGGTAGTAACTTATACTTATCAATTACTCCTCAGTTGCAAATTTCGGGTCTTCCCCACTTTTAATAAAAAAAATTAATCATCAATTATCTCACAGTAAATCTCATCATAATTTTTTTTCTAATTCTGTTTATTTCAATTTGATTGTATTTTGTTGTCTTTATTCATATATAAATCTAATTGTTTAAACTCAAATTATAACTGCTAACTAATTTGTAAATCATAATCAATTTATAAACGGTTTTTTCCTAAATTGGGAAATATTTCCTACCAAAAAGGCAAGCGACCCTAAGAATCTTTTTTTTTTTAAAAAGCTAAACTAATTAAAATTTTAAAAAAATTCCTAAATAGTGCTATTATTCTATGCCCAAAATCGATTTATAAATACCCAATTTATACAAAATGAACTTACCCATACAAAATATTTACCCTAAATATCAACTAAAAAATCTTACTTGTGTAATAATAATTTTTAGTGTGTTAATTAAATCTATTTCTTTGCATTCCTTTATAATTCATGCACTATAGTCTATATAAATATGATCTACTTAACGATATATTATTTGGAATTTTGATTGAAATATATATGATTTTAGATCATCTTCTTAATTTGTTTGCCACTGAATTGATTACCAAAATATTGACAATTTAATACTTATAAAAAGTTTTGAGAGGTTTACTAAAAGTCACATATCTAAGTTAAGAACATTAAATTATCGGTCATAGAAACCACTAGACTTACGAAGTATTTG
This sequence comes from Persicaria maculosa, assembly GCA_963922045.1. Lineage (NCBI taxonomy): Eukaryota > Viridiplantae > Streptophyta > Magnoliopsida > Caryophyllales > Polygonaceae > Persicaria > Persicaria maculosa. The sequence continues at coordinate 69,909,127 of OY998254.1, forward strand.
ACTATTTAATTGCCTTTGAATTATATTTAAAAAGCAGTTGTATTTGATTATGTTTTATTTCCATTTATATATATATATATATATATATATATATATATATATATATATATATATATATATATATATATATATATATATATATATATATATATATATACACACACACACTCTACTTAATTGAAATAGATATGGTTTTTATCGAAACATTTTCGCGAATTCTAATTTAATATTTATGAAAAGTTGTGGAAGATATCGATATTTCTTAAAACCATCTCCAAAGTCATATGTCTATGTTAAGAACAATAAGTTATTTTTTTATCAACAAATTTATCATCTCTAATTAATTTCAATCACCTAACTAGAAAATTTGATTAATCTCAAATACTTCATTTATAATAACTTTTTATAATTGGAATTTTCAAATAAGAAACTTGATAGAAGGTTTTATTTTATTAAAAATATATATTTTAATTTGATTTCAGATTATTAAATTCATCATTGTATTATTCATACTTATAGTAACATTTATTTAATAATACATTAAATAATTGTGTTATCTAATACGCCGGTAGTTGTTAACATAGAAGAAGGTAATTCCTTATTTTACTTATTTATTGTATCTATTATTACGTAATATATATACATATCTTAATATGTAATACATTTATTTTACAGGTTTCTTAAAAACGAAGATACATAAAAAAACCAAAACTATGTAGTGGCTGCACCTTGAATTCTTCAACATTGTGGATTAATGAAGTTGTCATGATTTATATAGCATACTTTTAATTATTGACCGAATTAAAGATGTAAATCGAGTGAGCGGAACCAGTTTAGTATATTTATCATTTGGATGTTAGGATTTGATTTATTCTTAGGATTATTGGGATTTCTAATTTAGTAATTCGATGGATTTCACATGGTCCAATCAAAATGATTAAAATTTAAGTTGTTAAATCGTTAGTGATTCTGTGTTATTACAACAATATATCTTCTCCGACATTTTATGTGCTCTTCATCTCAAAGTTCTTAAAATTCCATTCACCTAGCGTTTGTCGAATGTGTAGTCTACACTTAACAAAGTATTTGGTTCTACCTTTCAGCCCATTACAACAAACAAATATTTGTTTGATGTTCAAAGTAACCAATCAACTTACTAAAAAAACATAGAAGGCGAAAAAAATAATTAAAACACTCTCTCCATTCATGCATACAATTTATATATCTAGATAGGTGAGACATCGACATTTTGCCACATATATTATACTGATATAATATATACATTATTTTTTTCGATTTAATATTATTTGGCTATATCATTTTCATATTATTATAATGTTATAATATGTATATAATGTAAATAAATTACTATAATATCTTCTAAAAAAATATAATATATTTTACAAATCCCGTGCGTTGTGCACGGGTACTGCGCTAGTTATAATACTAAAGGAGAAGTCGCCTACGACATGTGGCGACTTCTCCTTTAAAGTAGGAATTTTTTTTTTTATTATAGGATTTTTCATTAGTAGGATTTTTTTTATTAATTGTTAAGATTTGTTAGTTAGAAAATCTAAATAAGTAAAGATTCTACCTTATCTAATCAAGTAAAAAAAATCTACTTAAATATTACTTAAATAATTAAAATAATAGAAAAATCAATTAACGTAGTTAGTTAGAAAATCTCATATATATATATATATATATATATATATATATATATATATATATATATATATATATATATATATATATATATATATATATATATATATATTAGTAGGATATAACCGAATCTTAATAAATTAGAAAATCTAATTAATTAAAGATTCTACCTTATCTAATTAAGTAAACAAATCTACTTAATTATTACTTAACTAATTAAAATATTAGAAAAATCAATTATGCAATCTCATCTCATATATACATATATTGATTTGGTGTCATGCAAGTCTCTCCTCATCCAACTCTCTGCAGGAGAACTTTCTGCCTTACAAAAACCGCTTGTTCAAAGCTTATATTATATCCAACGCGATGTCAAATGAGAAAGGCAAGACGCATATATAGACACCAACAATAATAATGTAAAAATGAGAGGTACGTTAGATATTTAATTTTTACCTGTGTTTTTAGTATATGATATTGTTGGTATGAGAAATTACAAGTATTCGTCATATGTAAAATATTTTGATCGGGGAATAGATAGGTACATCTTAACCCTCGAATTGTGTCATCGACATTAAACAATAAAAGTATGATACCAGGTGAAACTAGGTTGATCATCCAATTTGCACAAATTTTGACCCACCGTGATGGTTAGTATTTAAAGACAATTATTTTATTAATATAAATATTGTACAACTTGGATGACATATTATTTTTTTCATACATTGGACTACATTTACTGTAACTTTGATGAATAATGATTAGTACAAGAATTTTCGTTGATCCAAATATAATGAAGATAAATTCATTCATTCATGGATTAGTTGCTCTATACATTGTCATGAAATATATATTGATTAATATATTCACCTAAACTAATATATGTTTATATGTTTTGTTGTAGATACCTTCCCATGAAAATATAGGACGCTGAAGATTCCATAGAAGAATTTCACAATGGTCTTGAAGATAGTCACCAATCAAATTTGAAGAAATTATTCCAAGAATGTTAATAAATTTTGATTTCGTAGTTTAGATGTTTCGGTGACTATTGTCACCGAAGTTGAAATCAAGTCTCCAAGTTCTGTTTGTACATTGCAATTTCATAAAAGACAATCAAGTCTCAAAAGAAATAACGAATTGTAACTGACCATAAAAAAATCTTGCATTGTTTTGTACCACTTATGTTTTTTCTCTCATTTCTCCCATGTAGGTGATGATCTTATAATCACAGGTGGTTAAGTGGGTCTTCATAGCAAATTACAAGATATTATCAACATTATTATTATATATTTCTCATATTCATTGTTTTTTAAATTATTTCAATTGTTTCTCAAACATTTCGTCAATTTCACTTTTTTCCATGTATTCTCTTATTTATGCATTTTGATTGAAGTCATTATATTTATTGGAATTATATTGATGATATTTTTTATTCTAATGCTTTAATTTTCTTATTATTTAACAATTAATTTTTTTTTATGATTCAATATATTACAAAATGCTCACTTTGAAAGGAATTTTTTTTTATTATAGGATTTGTTAATTAGTAACATTTGTTATTAATTGTTAAGATTTGTTAGTTAGAAAATCTCATCTTATGTAAATTAATTAGTAAGAATTGCTAATTACTAGGATTTGTTAAGATTTGTTAGATTTTTTTTGGTAAATTATCCTTTTTTGTTAATTAGTAGGATTTATTATTATGTTTTAAGATTTGTTAATTATTAGGATTTTTTATTATCGATAACAAACGGATTAAGGGATATCGAGTAAGATATTGATTTAATTTTAGATAATTATGATATGTCATATATATTTGCTATAATAAAAAAAAGATAATTTAACGAAAAAAAAATCTAAACTAATATTATCCTAATTATCGTATCCTATATCTATATTTGTTTGGGTAATCCTTTTGTTACCGATATGCATACTAATTGGCTTATCCTATATCTATATTTGTTGGGGTAATTGTCGATATCTATCCTAAATGTTGTATCCCATATTTATATCTAATTGTCGTATCTTATCCGTGGATTTTGTCGTATATATCTAGATTAATTGCAGATATTCTAACTAAATAAAAAACATGTTATATATCTCTTCTCTATATATTGAGTTAGTAGTCCTATGGTATGACGTATGAATAAAAACAAATCTCCACTATTTATACCAAGAGATAAAAACAAATCTCAACTATACCTAACAAATCATAATAAATAAATAAATTTACTAAACATTTTTCAAATATAAATACATGTTCATTTACATTGTTCCACAAGATAATTCAAAGATCACAGATGCATTCAAAAATGACAAATGCATTCAACTATTCAAGAAGAAGAATAATAAAGAAAAATCATTTCAACTCTAAATAACGGTACATTGCATATATAATTTATGATTATTTTTACATACATGGATTTGGGTACAAATATTAATTACAATGGGATAATTTTTTTTCTCTAATTACAAATATTTAAAGTTCTTTTTATCATTAACTATATAATAATTAACAATATTTAGACGTGAGGGGTATTTAGAGTTTAAAGTTTACTTACAAAAATTTTTTATACATTTTTTTAGTATTAAATGTATTATTTTAAAAAATAGACCGCACAAAAGTGCGGGTACTAAACTAGTAAAATATCATAACAAACAATAATATCTGATAGGAAAATAGAAGTTGATGGTTCAATTGAATGGATTATATTATATAAATGGCTTTTGTCAAAAAAAATAAAATTAAAATGAAGGTGTTTTATTTAAAAAAAAATCTATTATATAAGGGTGTTTTTTAAATAATACCATTAGTAAAACAAGGGTAACATTCTTGGATCACACACAAACACCCTCTCAACTTGGTTGGGGAAAGGTTGCGTACTAGACCCCCTACCCTGCACGAGTTAGTTTACACTAGCACATTCACACTTCTGTATTATTTTTTTGGAAAAAACATTTATACTTACATTTACTCGCTTGTTACTTCCTCTTCTTTAATCTCATCAGCATCAACCTGCAATGTCTGCATTACAAAGTAGCCAAAGGGTCACACTATAGTTACAGGACAAGATAGTGCAAGATTATCGCAAAAGAAATCAAACAAGTCATTTCCAAATAAGCTCAAAATCAACCGATATTGATTCCTTTATACTTCTTTCATCATAAAGTTTGACATATAATAAATTGATCAAGAAGAGATAGTCATTGCAACACACACATACAAAAGCATAATAATTAAATAAAGTATGAAAGAGTCTGCACCATATTGTATGAAGCAACTTGGCGGAAATGAAGTGAAAGCAAAAGCATAACATCTTTATAACTCACCGTTGTATCCTTTCCATCACGAAGTGCATCATTGTCAGCTGCTACTTCAAGTGAAGGCGCTTGCAGGTTCAGAGGCAGCATTAATAGGTCCATGAGTGGGTGGTGGCCTAGTGGGCCTACCTCTATTTCAGCACCAGTTGGAAGCTTCACCTCAAGTTGCCAACAATCTATGATCGATAGTTCAATATGTCGCAAGTGATCAGCTGCAGTCATGTCCAATTCCTCCAAGTTGCTCAACAACCGAAGTGTCAGACGAGTGAGTCGGGAAAAGCCCACAGAAAAGGTCATCTTCTTTCCCAGGAAAGACTCGTGATCAAAACACAAGCATGTCAGGCCAGGAAGCTTCTGCAAGACAGGAATAGGATCCCCGTCAAGTGCTGTGTGTTTGAGTGTCAAGTCCTCCAGACACTTAGGAAACATTCCATCACGTAAGGAGCCTGAAATCCTCCCCTTTATTGTCACCTTTTTCAAATACTGGAAGCTCGATAGTATTGTTGCAGTACTGTCATGATTGAGAATCTCACTTTTGATGTGCAAGTCTACAGTTGCGCCCTTAGAGTTGAGTTTATCATCCAATTCATTCACTGTCTGGATATCATTTATCAAAATTCGCCTCAGATTTTTCAGCTCAGACATGCAATCCAAATTAACATTTCCTGTGTGCAAGTTTGCCAGTGTCTGCAACTGATCCAACCCACCCAACTGCAGCTTTCTAGATGTGGACACTGAAAATGACTCAGGCAGAAAGAGATGTCTCAGGTGGTGGAATGTGAATGAATCACCCAGGATGGTGAGAGGTACCATCACTCTCAGATCAAGGGTCTGTAGGTGGTTTAGTTGTTGAATTTCTGTGGGGAGATCACTCACTTGTGTTCCCTTTAAGCTCAAATATCTCAAGTGGATTAATTTTCCAACTTCCACAGGCAATGCTTCCTTGATCATCTGCATGCCTTCTAGATCTAAGATCCAAAGAAAGCGAAAGTGATTGCAAATGTTGATAAAACACTGCCAGTTATAGTCCCCAGCTGTACTGACCTCTGGAAAGAAGAGGAGAGATTTGAGTTGGTCATTCTTGGAGGCGGATTCATCAGGAATCTTCATGTCACTTTGATTCAAGTAAATAGCCAAATGCTCGATTTCTTTTGATGCTTGTGCTGATGGTCTAGGTTGATCAATTGTAGGCACATGTTCCTCTCTTTGCTTTCCCAAGCACAGACTTTGAAGCGGAACCTGAAGCCCACATTTCCAAATTCTTCCAGTAGCACCCCTTCCATCTGATGCTGAAGCCGACAACTCAGCTTGATGAAATCCTTTCTCGTCAGCTTTTTCCAGGCAGAAATTTCGCAGGGTAATTTGGAGATAACAGGTGCAGATCCTTCCATTGAGACCTCTTTTCCCTACCCGAACCATGCCTCTTTGCACTAGCTCATTCAAGTAATTTGCCGCAACATTTTCCAACAGTTTTTCTAACTCACCACCACTTTCTTTTCTCTTCTTTCCCTCGTCTTTTAATCTGATCAATCTTGCAGCTATCCACAAATTGTACAATTTCCTTGTGTATATTTCTGTGTTTTCTGGGAAGTTAGCTAAATAAAGAAAACAATCTTTCAGGTGAGGTGCCAAATCTTCATAGCATAATGCATGTAAATTCGGTTGGGACCCTTCACCCTCTTTGATAACCTTGTCTTCAAAGTTTTGCCATTCTGTTAGGGATTTCTTCATTGCAAGCAGTCCCGCGAGCATTACAATTGAATGTGGTTGGCCTGAACAATGTTTAAGCAGGCGATTTCCCAATTCAATCTTTTCATCACCTGAAGATAACATCAACAATTAGTATGACTAAGATATTAGGATTAGTATAAGTGAATTCCAAATTACGCTTTTTCTTTGCATAATGTCACTTGAACTACAACAACAACATCAACCCAATATATCCTCAGGGGTGTTGAGTCAGGATGTTTTCTCAAAGTAAAAAAAGACAAAAGATAAAAGAAGGATACAGAGAAAAGATACAGAAAAGATAAACAGCAACACCTAATATACTCAGAAAGCATTAGCCACACACCTAAAAGGCAGAACTACTCATGACAACACTCAAATCTAAACCCTAAAACCTACCACTACCAACCCAACACTCTATTTGTCCCAAAACTTCCGTCTCCTACCTAGATGTTCATGTTCTCCACCCCAATCCTACCTCTCCAATGCGCTCGACTGTGAGTCATGCCCTCAATGAGGGCTAGAAGGGTATGATTCTTGTGGCTAAGCTATTTGTTGGATTAGCAAAATAGCTTCAGTTGTTACAAATTTTTTTATTTAAACATAAAATAAAAATGTTATATGTGCAATTTGAAGGACATGGATGCTGATCAATGTCGATAATGGAGAGGAAGAAATGTAACATGTTATTTGAAGTAAAAACATACCTTCAGTGCCACTTAGAGCACCTCCGAGTATGGTCTTAAACAAATCCAAGCTTCCGTCTTGAGATAGAGCCTTCAGATTACGCTGGACTAGCTTATTGGGATCCTTAGGGTATGATCTGTCAGTAGTGAACAATACTTTGCTTCCATCTGGAATACAAGTCCCGAAGATTGCATCAAGATCTTCCAAAGAGGCAGCCAAACCAGTCAAGATTACCAAACACTTCTTTTTCTCCATAACATTAATGAGGTCAGAGCTTTCTGAAGAGTCTCTACTGCTTCGAGTGCTTCCTCCTGGGTCAAGTTGCCTTAAAAGCCCATTTATCAAGCGTATGGGAGACTTAGGAATACGTCTGTATGGACAACAAACCCATGCAATAGCACCAAACTTTTCCTTGATCTCTGGTTGAGAGTAGAGCCTCTTAGCAAGAGTTGCTTTGCCAATGCCGCTAGGTCCAGATAAGACAACTATCTTAGATTGATCATCCAACAATAGTTTTACCAATTTACTTGTATCATCAGCTCGCCCAATAAAGACTTTATCATAATCAACAATACTGCAGGTGGCTCCATAGTAGTTGCAAGTGTCACGATTTTCTATTCCACTAACGCAAGGTGAACAAGTAACTTGTACAGATTGGGGTAAAGCATCTGGAATCCTTTTCAAGTTGGCACAATCCATAATGCTTACCTTATTTAGTTCAGAGATGGCTTCTTCCTCTAGAGTCCACTCCTCCAAGTTTGTCAACCCTTGAAAATCTAAGGTTATGAGCTGTGGGAAACTTCCACCTTTACAAATCATCCGTTTCCCAATAAATGAGTTCACACCCAATGAGAGATGTTTTAGGTGGCGAAGGTTTCCCAAGATTATCATAGGATCATCCACAAGTTCGCAAGACTCCATGTGTAGTACAACCAAAGACGGGGGTAAAACATACTCTTTGAGGTGTGAAATCTTTTCGATCACCTTCAACTGATCAAGGCAATCAAATCTTGACAAAATTCCTGGATTGGAATCTATCACAGTTCCTTTGACACAAAGTGAACAACTCCGAAGATGGCCTGATTTAACAGCTGGGGATTTCACAATGCTCTTCATGGTTTCCACCTCACCCACAACATCCTTGATGGAGAGCTTCTTCAGTTTTCTAAGTTTTTGCAAGTCTTCAACCCTTAACACTCCAATGTCTAAATTCTTAAGTGTCTCTAAGGAGCATAAGGTATGAAGGAATAAAAATTTGGACTTCTTGATTTCATAGGATTTTTTCGGAAGAAACAGATGCCTCAACCTCTCCAACTTCCACAAAGTATTAGGAATTTCTACCAGTGAACCAGAAAAAGATACTCTTAAATCAAGAGTTTGTAGGAACATCAAGTTGCTAATGGATGATGGTAGCTCAGAGATATAAGTTCCTTTTAAACTCAAATACCTCAAGTGTTTCATTTTCTGGACATTTTTCGTCAACCTTCCTTTCAAGCGGAGCCCTTCAATGTCCAAGACTCGCAACCATGGGAAGTCATTGCAAATATGTTTCATCCACTGCTGAACCAATTCTTCACGAACAATATGTCCAGCAAAGAATAAGAGTGATTTGAGGTACATGTGAGATTTAGAGGTTAGGAAATCTGGAAGATAGTTCTTGACATCTTCAGCCAAATAAATAGCCATATGAAGCAACCTTGCATGATTCGAGGAAGAAGAGAGACTCTGAGGTTCATCTGGATCAGTGCGATGATCAATCATGCTAAAAAAGTTCTCTGTTGCTGCTTTCTGCAAACACACATCTCGCATAAGATCATGGATCCTTACAGATTTTATCCTCCCATTTGATGCTTTATTCATTATTTGAACCATGCCAACCTGTGCCAAATGATTTAGGTATTCATTAGCAATATCTTCCAGAGATTCCGTACTTGAAACTCTGTCATACGGCCATGTAACGAGGCCCTCAGCCACCCACATCCTATACAATTTTTCGGCTTGTATTTCATAATCTTCTGGAAAGTTCCCTAGATGAAGAAAGCATGGTTTCAAGTGATAAGGCAAATCACTGTAACTCAGTACGAGTACTTCCATGTATGATTTGCCATGATCATTACCCCTTCTCAAGTATGAAGTGATATTTTCACTCACAAGACGCCAACCTTCCAAAGTTTCCTTCTTTCTTAAAATTCCACCTAGCACAACAATAGCTAGTGGAATACCATTGCAATGCTTTACCATTTCCTTTCCTAGTATCTCCACTTTAGGACCTGTAATGCAAAAAAAAAAAAAAAAAAAAAAAAAATTCAAAACAGCAGCTAAAATAAATTGATGAACATATAATTTCATAAGATTTTATTGTGAAATATGAATAGGGTTTTACTAAAAACTAGATCAAACCTAAACACTAGTTTGCTTGATCACCTTTAGAAGCAAAAACAAGTAAAAGTTTTATACTGCCCTGAAACAATATTATGCGAACACAAGTACAATGTTTCTCGAAGTGCAAAGCTTTTTTTTTTTGAAATACAAGCTATTTATAGAACTCATCTGAACTAGCAAGATCACCTTCAACATATAAATACAAATTAAAAAAAAATGTTTTACTGCCTAGGAAAAAAACTGTCAACAGTCATCCAAAAATCAAGAAATTCTACACAACTACAGAAATACAATGCATGACATAAGAAATAATCCATAACACACAGAGGGATCAGAATCATCCTCTAATACGGATCCTTGAGAGTCACCCACCCACACCCACCCACCACTCAAACACACATGCTGACATGCAAAACTCCCAGTTTATCCCGCCTAGGCAGGGTCTGGGGGGCAAGTTGTACACACTATTTCCCCGACTACGTCAAGAGAGTGTTTCCGAGTGGCCCAAACACTGACTAAATGCATGACCAACCAAAGAGATTAGGAAAAGACACGGAGTACGAACGGGGGTGGAGAAAGGATACGATCTCTGTTGACAACATCATTTATAGAATGTAGATCAGGAAACCAACAAAAAATGGAAATAATACCCAAAGATTAAAATATAAACAGATTCTCATATAATCCTCGATCAAAGGGCCAACTATAGAGATCAAATCTCACAAAGACCTCCAAGGAGAGCACCTCTCACAAGGCCAAAGGCATAAGCCTAACAACTCCCAGGAAACTGGATAAGAAGCAGAAATAGACGTAGGGGATTAGTTATAATCACCAGAAGCTGCCATACCTCCTTTCCTCACAGCTTATGAGGTAAGCTAATGGAATTTCCTCCTAACCACCCACCTGTGAGATTACCTGTCATACCTCCTTTCCTCACAACTCGTGAGATAACCTAATGGAATTCCTTCCTTCCTAACTACTCACTTGCCTTCACTGGTTTATACACCTCAATTGTCCTCCCTAAAATAATTTGCCTTCAAGTTTCCCTCATTACCCACATACAAATCATACTGTTTTTGTGGTCTAACATTAATTTTCAAAAGATTAATGATGAATCAACTCTAAAAGAAAAGATGCACATTTTTAACAAACATGTCTATCTACTAAGTACAATAATCTGTCAATGAATAAACTGTTCAAGTATTAAATAAACAGACGAAAAAATTGCAGTTTTTGGCATACCATCATCTCCAAACATGTTAGGTCCAAGCCTAAAGCTTTCAACATCTTCATTTTGAACCTTTTGCCCCTTGGGGATGTTATCACTTGCATCTGACTCGCTTTTCTGCTCACCACTCTGGCTTGTGCCTGAGTCATCCTCTTTCTCCGCTCTACTTTCACCAGCCTCTTTAAGATCCTTGCTCCTCCCAGTCTTTGTGTCCTTGTTACCACCTTCATCCACCCATCCCAAGTTATGTTTAAGCAATTCCCAACTTTCACTGTCTTTAAGAGGATCTGGCTTTGGGAGTGCCGATGAATCTACATGTTCTGCAACATCTTTTTTGCGTGTAGTGAGCAAGACCTTGCTACCTGATTCCCCTCCATCTTGGGGAAATGCAGCCTCTAGAGAAGCCCAAACATTTGTGTCCCATACATCATCTAGCACCACCAAACACCTGTGCTTTTGTAGAACTTCATAAAGGTCCCTAATCAATGCTCCAACCTTTTTTCCTGTAAACATATCTGTTGACTTTGAGGTAAGATTAGCAAGAAGTGTCTGCAGGACACTTTGCAATTGAAATTGCTTAGAAATGTAAGCCCACGCACAGTGACCAGCAAAATGCTTGTTGATCGCATCATGGTTATAAACTTTTGTCGCAAGAGTCGTCTTACCTAAGCCTCCCATCCCATATATGGCAACAACTCTTCTCTTTCCTTTTGCGCCCAACAACGCGTCAACTATGATCTGTGTGTCTCGCTCCAGCCCAATAATTTTCTTATCCTGGAGGTGGGCATAACTCATTCGTTGTTGTTCTAGATCAGGAAGAGCTTCTTGGGTCGTCCTATAAGTCCTCCAACCATCAGCTGGCTGGATGCCATAGGTATTCAACTTTGGTGTCAGCTTGGAGATTTTAACTGTCAAAGAATCAATGCTGGAAGCAACCTGATGAAGTGCCCAAAATTCCTTGCCAATGCAGACCCATCTCTCAACCTTGTCAACCCAATGAGTTCGCCTCCTGGGAGAGACAACTTCAATAATAAACTTGTCCACAATATCTTCAGTCTCAGCAACATACTCTTTAATCTGAAGCACCCACTGATCAACGATTTCATCCTTGTTTTCAAAAGATTCAGCTTTTTTCAAGAAGCGTTGCATCCAAATAAGCTCATTGCGCAGCTCAGCAACCTTGTCTTCGGCGCCCCAAAGGTACTTCCCTTCCTCCACCAGGACCTTCCCCAACGTGGTGGCAGCTAATTTGACCGCCGATTCTGCCATGCGGTCAACCTATGCGTACATAATTTGATCCAATATATGGAGATTGTGGGAGTCAGAGGGCAATCGAATTAGGTTTTCGGATGGCGACTGCTCTAGCCCTATGTATAAGCTGCGATCAGATATTTCAATTCAATGCAAGCTCAAAGGCAAAAAAATGTGGCAATCATTAAACTTCCGAATTCAGAGCAAGGGAACAGTGGGCGTACCTTTAACTAAACCAAGAAATAAAAGAGCGTCAATCGGAGTTGCGAGGGATTAGCTATGCTCGGGTTTTGTATCTCTGTACTTGAGTAGGAGTGTAGGACACAATGGAAGAGGGATTCAAACCAGTAAAGTAATCAATTAATAATCTCTTATCATTGGATATATGATACTCCGTATATGATAGAGCACATTAGCACCACACAACCGCCACTCCAACCACTCACAAAAGCTAATGATCAGTATTCAGTACTTTGTAATGCTGTAATGGCAAACACAATTTAACTAGTCCATTATTTAACTTTAAGGCTTGTTTGAGATGGGTATATAGATATAGATTATGGTATAGAAAGTCCAATATCTATATACCATGTTTGGTATAATTATTCGTATATAGATATAGACTATGGTATAGAAAGTCCAATATCTATATATATATCCTGTTTGGTATAATTATTCAAATTAGTATATAGATATGAATCGTATATCTCTTATCTACCTATTCTAGGGCATTTCTGCCTTTTGGATATTTGGGAAATTTGGAGCTATAGAAAAAAGACGTTGGAGCGCTACAAAGCTCGTATGGTGGTTAACGGTCCATCTCATCAGGCAGGTATTGATTGTGATGAGACATTCAACCCCGTGGTCAAATCTGCCACTATCCGAGTGGTGTTGAGCTTAACGTTGTCGCGACATTGGGCCATTCATCAGCTGGATGTCAAGAACGCATTTCTGCATGGCCATCTGAATGAGACAATTTACATATTTTAGCCGTCGGGGTTCGCTGATCCTGATCGTCCCAAGCACGTTTGTCTCCTGAAGCGCTCTCTGTATGGTCTGAAACAGGCTCCGCGGGCTTGGTTCCAGTGCTTTGCTTCTCATCTGCTACGCTTGGACTTCGTTGGCAGCCGCCGTCTATCTGGATAGCAACCCAGTCCAGCATCAGCGAACGAAGCACATTGAGCTCAATCTACACTTCGTTCGGGACAAGGTTGCTCTTGGACATGTTCGTGTTCTTCATATCCCGTCCTCCTATCAGTACGCTGATATCTTCACCAAGGGTTTACCTTGGCAGTTGTTCCTCAATTTTCGGTCCAGTCTCACAGTACGGGACTCTCCACTTTCGACTGTGGGGGTTTGATAGATTACATAGGTCTCATATTGTATAATGGGCCCAAATGTCCAATACCTTGTAACCTATATATATCATTGTCTAATAAATGAAACTCTCAAGGAGGACTTTACATCAATTCCATTATTCTACCGTCTGCTTCTTCTGCTCGCTTCCATTGCCATCTTCTCCTCCTCCTCCTTGCATCTGCTCGATTTCTGCTTGCATCCTCTTCTCCTCCTTCCATCTGCTTGCTCGATTTTTGTCCGCTTTCTATCTGTTTTTTACATCTTCTTCTCCGATTCTGCTCAACCCAATTTATGTCCGATTTTTTTTGCATCTTCATCTTCTTGTCCGTTTTCTGCCCGATTTCTGTTCAATCTGTTCGATCCAATTGCTTGCATCTGATCAACCCTAATTGCTGTTCAGTCTGTTCGAAAATTTTGTGAAATTATGTCTGGAAATTTGTATGCATCTGTTCGATTTGGGACCATTTTTTGTTGTTGTTTGAATTGTGTCTGCATACAAATTTGGGACCATCTGTTCAAATTGTGTCTGCATACAAATTTGTTTGATTTGAGACCTTTTTTTTTGCTGTTCGAAATATATGAGAATATATATTCTCACTAGCTACAACAATTTGCAATATTGTTCAGTCTGTCGAGATATATAGAAAGCAAGAATGGTTGTTAGAATTATAAGCCCAAAGCTATAGGGTGTGTATGGTAAGAAGTATAAGTTGTTAAAATTTTAACATTTGGGGTTGTTTATAAAATAAACATTGTTTATAAAATAAACAAGGTTTATTGTTGTATGGATGCTAAAAATAAACTAAAAGGGGTTAAAAAAAGGAGTTTAAAAATACAGGAAATGCTACTAAATACCACAATTTGAGAAAAGTTTGCAAAAATGCCACCGTTTTGGAAAAATTGGCAAGAATGTCATTTTCTCCACAAATTTGCATAACTATGCAGGTTGTCACCCCTCCCCCCCCCCCCCCCCCCCCTCCCCCAAACCGGCTATCGGTTGTAATTAATGCCAAAAAAAAATTGAAAAAGAAAATAGAGACATCATTACCTACCTAGTAGGGGAGAGGCAAGGTGGGAAGGAGTAAAGGCAATCCCATCACCATCTCTCTTCTCCTTCCAAACCGATACAATAGCAAAGAGAGAGAGGCAGTTGCAGAGACGCCAGAAGATAGAGAGAGAGAGGGTGGTTGCGGTTTCTTCCTCGACAGTTGCATACACCAAAGGAGAGAGAGCGGGCAAGTCCATCGTCGCCGGAAAGTACACAGCAGCCACGACCCGACGACATACAGAACAGGTACGCCCTTTTACTCTTCTCCCTTTGGTGGTAGGGTGCGCGGGTGTGGGTCGGGGAAGCAGTGGGTGAAGGGGTTAGGGCAATGGCGGCCTGAATGGTGGGTCGGGGTGGTGGTTTTCTTGTTTGGATAATGGTGGGTGGTGGTGGCATGGGTGGTTTTCGGGTATGGAAAGGGGAAATCGGTGGTTAGGGTTTCCAATTGGGTGACAGTGGTTTTCGGAATGGGTTAGGGCAACGGTCGGGGAACTATGGATAGGGGAAATTGGTGGTTTGAGGTTCGAATTGGGTGACAGGGGTTTGACATTGGGTGACAGGGGTTTCCAATTTGGAGAGAAGGGTTTGTAAATGTATTGTGGTAGGCGGAATACGAGAATTGGCGAGCTGTGGAAATTGGGATATGTGGATGTCGTAGGTGTCCTATTGAAGGAGGTTTGAGGTATTGGTTATAATAGGCTTCCGATTCATAATGGGTGACATGGGTTTCACACTGAGTGACAAGGGTAGAGTGACATGGGTTAGTCTGTTAGATGACAGAGGGAGACGAATATAAATGGCAGAAGCTGACTTTGTTCGTGTGATGGAAACTGCAGGAGAGAAATGGTGAGGACGAAGAATGTGAGCGCGAAGAACAAAGAGCCTGACTACCTAGTCCCCGAAGCTAGGCACTTCCAGGCCCGAGTCAACCAGGGCTCAAGACTGTCAATGCTGAACAAAATTGACGATTATATTGACCCTAGGGACTGGCAGAAGCTGCTTGACTCCCAGCTTGGTGGGGTTGTGCAGCTGGCGCACACTGTGAAATTTTCTTCACAAATGGTGCATTATGCACTCCAGCGATAGCTTACAAGCGAAAAGGAGTGGGAGATGTGGTACCGGATTAAGGGAAAGCTCAGGAGGTTCTCCCTCAAGGAGTTTGCCTTAGTAACCGGGCTGCGGTGCAGTCAACCAGCAGCTAGTGACATGGAGGACGACAAGAAAGCTATCAAGGAGTTTTTTGGAAACGAGAAGATGACGTTGGGTGACCTCGAGACCGAGCTGAAGAACTCACTAATGGTGTTGCGGAGCTCGCGAAGACGATTCAAGCTAGTGCTTCTGTACATTGTGGAGGGCGTTTTGTTAGGAGAGGAGCAGAGGAAGGGGCTGAGGAGCTGGATCGTCCGGTTGGTGGAGAATGTCGATAGGTTTTTGGCATTCCCATGGGGGAGGGTCATCTATGCTGCAACACACGTGTCGCTGAACGGCGCCGTAAAGCGCCGGGAGGCTGAGATAAAGGCAGAAGATCGAAAGAAGCGCAATGGTTATGGCCTGATGGGTTATCCGGTATCCTTTCAGGTAACCTTCTCGACCACACCCATGATCAATTTGTAATTCATATGCTGAAAATGTATTAATTTGAGTGGGGATACGGTGCAGATTTGGTTGCTGGAATCCATGCCGAAATGGGGGGTCCGGTTTACGACGAAGGTGTCGACGACGGCATTCCCTCGTTGCATGAGATGGGCCCTCAAGGACGAGAACCTCGCTTATAAGGATATAGCCAGCCGCACCGAAGCTGAGGGAGAGGAGGCCATAGAGATTGATGATCACCCAATACTCAGACCAGAGGAGGCTGAGCTGGAGCTGATGGATGGGTGTGTGTACGATGATGAGAAGTCCGACCCCTTTTTCGACGACCTAGTTGCACCCTTCCCGAGACATTTCGAAGCCCCTGGTGGGAGGTCCCCAAGGACGGGAAGAGGAGGCAATGAGAAGGATGGCGGGGTGGGGGACGTGGCCAAGACTTTGGAACAAGTTATGGACAAGCTTCAGACAATGTCAAAAGGGATGGAGAAGATGGATGAAAAGGTACGCAATAACTTCCCAATTATTCGTTCTGTGGAGACTCGGGATAACTGTGAACTAGGGTAAATGGACTCCTGACACGTGAAATTGGACAAGTGACACGTAGTGTAGATAATGAACGAATGTGGTATGAAGGGTGAATTGTGTTGATTTTTCTCACCTTATGGTGATATGAAGTAATAATTTGATCACCTGCAACTAAAATTATTGGAGGTGGCCGTGACTGAGCTACGGGATGGTCAGTGTAAGGGGACGGCCTGGCAAGAAGCAACCGATAAAGAACAAGGTGGAGATGAGAAAAAACGGGATGAGTTTGTAAGTTTATTTTTGCGTGACATGCGTTTCGATGTTTAGTCCTGTTTGAAATCGGGGATTCAATATCAAATGTTAATATATATTTTACAGGCCGAACTTGACGAGTTGATAGAGTCAATTGCGGATAAAGCCGGTGAGGGTGGACTAGGTGGTAAGGTTAGTTGTTGGTAAACATCACAAGATTTGTTATTTTCAGCGACACTGGAAGAATGTGACAGGAATATTGTAGCTGTGTGACATGATTTGTTATGTTAAGTGACACTGGAAAAATTGAGCCATAATTCAATTTTGATTTCATTTGCAGTTAGGAGGTGCTGTTGAGAAGGGAAGTGAAGTGGATGATGGCGGGGATAAGCACACAGAAGTTGAAACTGTGAAGGCAAGGGATGAGATATCAGGAGAGAGCAAGCTAGCTGGTCATGATGTCGGGGACAAGAATGATGAAGCTGAATCTGTCAAGGCAGGGGATGGGGGGGAAGGAAAGACCAACGAGGTGAGGTTTATTTATGAAAAAAAGGTGATTATATATGTGACATGATAGTATATGGCAAGTGACATGAGTATATCTGTTATGTGACAAGGGAAAGTGTAAATCTTAGCTGAAGTTTGATATGTTTGCAGTTGGGAGAGGTTGGTTTAAAGACGTCTGGTCATGAGGAAGGTGGAAAGAAAATTGAAGTTGATGAGAGGCCGAAGCCCAGGGTAGCTCAGGTTTATGTATCTAAGGGGGCGAAGAAGACGAGGAAGGTTGTTGGAGAGGAGTTGGCTCCCCCGGCCAAGAAACCGCGACCCCAGAAGGCAACCACTGTTCCCGCCGATGCTGTTCAGCTAGGAATGGTGTCAGCGACGGACAACGACGCCATGACAAGTTGGTTGGCAAGGTACGTAGGTTATGTGTCTTACACTCGAATAGACGACGAAGGTAGATAGTTGGACGTCCACAATACCTGACAGAAACTTAACGTGCAGTGGGGACGCGGAGGTGCGCACGTCACCCTGCGGTGTGGATATGACGAAGGAGTTACTCAACCGTCTGAAGAAACCCCAAGATTGGTTTGGA
This sequence comes from Persicaria maculosa, assembly GCA_963922045.1. NCBI lineage: Eukaryota > Viridiplantae > Streptophyta > Magnoliopsida > Caryophyllales > Polygonaceae > Persicaria > Persicaria maculosa. Next base: position 69,927,262 of record OY998254.1, read on the forward strand.
ATTGTGGTATGAAGACTTGTCACCTCTAAAATTTCCCGTGTTAGGATTATGGATTGTAATTGCGGTTCACTTCATGCAGGAGATGGAGGAGTGCTGCTACCTTCTGCGCAAAGCGGTCGCAGACAGAACGGGTGACATGGCCAGTGGAGCCATCGTAGTCAATACGTGCTTTGCGGGAATTTATCTACCTCGGGAATGGAAGGAGTACAGCGCCACCCCCGAAGCGTACGAGCCTAGTGATGCATTGATGGCGTACTTAAATGGGGGGTCGCTGAAGCCATTGGGACGAGCGTGGTCAGGTGCGGACATCATCCTCCTCCCCTTCAACGTCAAGAACAAACACTGGGTTGCCCTTGCCATCGATCTCAAGGAGTGGGAGGTAAGGGTGTATGACTACGACGTCCACATGGCGATGGAATGCCAACTCCAAACCCTGTTAATGCCTGTGATGAGCCTGATCCCTGTCGTCATGCGTGCACACCCAGATCTGAAGGTCAAGTATGCCGATAAGGTCCCCACGCCGTTTGCCATTCGCCGGGACAAGAGGCTTCCACAGAACAAGCTAAGGTAAGTTGGATGACATGGTTCAATTTCGTTTGATTGGATGGGGAATCGGTGTCCGCGTTCTGACCGATTGTTCCCCTTTGCAGCGGTGATTGTGGCCCGTACACCATTAGATTCATGCACCTCCTGCTGGAGACCGCCCCGAACTTCGATGGATTGGACGACACGTACATTGAGGCATACCACCAGATGCTAGCTGTTGGGGTATTCCATGGTCGACTCAGATGCTAGACTTCGGAGTTGAACACTTGGTTCCAATCATAAACACCCTCCTGTAATAGTGGAAGTAAAACATTTGGATATTTTGCAAAACTTGGTAGTTGTCGAATGTGAACATTTTGTATATGCGGAAATGTTAAACTTGGCAGTGTAGCTACATGTATCTATCCAATTTGGTGACAAGGTATTTGTCGTAAGGGGACACGAGGATTAAAAGGGGTGACATGGGTCATTTACATTATACGTAGGAATATGAGACAGTGAATAGTGACACGAAAAAACCTGTCAGGTGACACGTGCATGGAAAGACGGGACCCGATACTGGGACAACAGAACAAAACGACAAAGGAAAAGGAATCTTTAAGGGTGGCAGTTGGTTGCACAGTTCCATTGACCTACTAAAAAAAATTTAAAACAAAACAAAATGCTGTGTTCCTCGAAATTAAAAGGTAAACAAAACAATAGTAAAAGTAACTTGCATTCATTGCAGTTGGCGAAAAAAACCACCACCTACACAAGGGAAGGAGAGAGAGAGATAGAGACCGAATATTAGGAGTGAAGGGAGGCGGTTGTGAAGTGAAGGGAAAGGGGAGAGCCCGTACCGAAGAGGGAGGAAGACGCCGGAGAAGCCCGTACTGGAGAGGAAGGCGCAGGAAAACAGGTACAACTCAATTGGTTATTGAAATCCGTCCTCACCCATCTCTACTACTCTGAATCTTCACTTAATTTGCAATCTTCCCCACTTAATTTGCATTCTCCCATTGTTTCGTACCGGAGAGGGAGGTAGTCGCCGGATAAGGGACCAAGACGCCGGAGAAGGCAGTACCGGAGATGAAGGCGCAGGAATACAGGTACAACTCAATTGATTATTGAAATATGTCCTCACCCATCTCTACTAATCTGAATCTTCACTTAATTTGCAATCTTCCCCACTTAATTTGCATTCTCCCATTGTTTCGTACCGGAGAGGGAGGTAGTCGCCGGATAAGGGACGAAGACGCCGGAGAAGGCAGTACCGGAGAGGAAGGCGCAGGAATACAGGTACAACTCAATTGATTATTGAAATCTGTCCTCACCCATCTCTACTAGTCTGAATCTTCACTTAATTTCCAATCTTGCCCACTTCATTTGCATTCTTCCATTGTTTCGTTGTAAGGCATGCAATTTGGGATTGAACAAAAAAACGGAAATTGGGGACTTGGAATTACGGTCATGTGGGGAATTGGGGATACGGGGAAATACAGATCTGGGCTAAAAGGGGTGTTGGGAACTGAGGAATTGACAGACAAGAGCGAGGGAGGTTGAAGAAGAGCGTGGGAGGCTTGCGGGTCCTTTTAGCCAGATTGTGAGAGTGGAGAAAAACCCCTGTCAGAAACGGGTACTGTAGGACAATTGGGAGAAGACAATTGACATTCATGACATGAGCTATTCTGTTGAGTGACAAGGGTTACTTCAGTAGGTGACATGGGCCTTTTCTCGTGAAACAGTCACAGACAGACTTATTCAGTAGGGGGTGAGTTTGTGTGGATATTGATAATGTTCATGTCCACTTAATTGCAGGAAGAACATGGTTCGGTCCCAGAATTTGAGGAGGAAAGGTGTCCGGGCACCTAAGAAGGTGGAGCCCCGACTCGCAGTGCCGGAGGAGAAGCATTTCCGAGGCCGGGTCAACCAGTGTTCCAAAGTGTCTCTGCTCGTCAACATGGACGACTGGGTTGACCCCGTCGATTGGGAGAAGCTGCTGCGAAGCCAATTTGAGGGTATTGTGCAAATGGCAAACCGGGTTCAATTCTCGTCGCAACTACTGCATTACGTGTTACAAAGGCAGCTTGTGACAGAAAAGAAGTGGGAGACTTGGTACATGCTTCAAGGCAAGCTGCGGCGATTCTCTATCAAGGAGTTTGCGCTCGTGACTGGGCTGCGGTGTGGTCGAGTTCGGGGGGAAGACACAGAGATGGAGGATGACAAGAAGACAAAGAAGGCTATCAAGGACTTATTCGGAACGGACAACATGAAGGTCGGTGAGCTGGAGAACGCCTTCAAGAACTCCATCTTGAAGGAGCCGAGTGCTAGAAAGCGTTTTAAGATCGCTCTCCTACTCATCGTCGAAGGAGTTCTGCTGGGGGAAGAACCCAGGAAAGCCATACGAGGGTGGATTGTGAAGCTTGTGGAGAACGTTGATCGATTTCTGGATTACCCCTGGGGCAGGATTGTGTACGAGGCCACCCACGAGTCCCTGTCGAGCGTCATAGAACGACGTGTCGCTGACTTGAAGCCGAAGGCGAACAACAAGGACGATCGATATGGATATGGGCTTATGGGTTTTCCGTATGCGTTCCAGGTAAGCTACTTGACCGAAGTTATGCTTGAACTATTACGCGCAATTGATGCACTCATTCGAGTGACATGTGTGGTTGTTTTAGATTTGGCTGTACGAAGCTGTCCCGGGGATTGGGGAGGCGTTCGCGAACCGGGTGTCGAACATGGCGTTGCCTCGCATGCTGAGGTGGACAGCCGATGACGACAATCTAATGTATGAGACGATCCAGTCCCGCATGGACCCTGAAAAATCTGATAGAATCAAGGTCGAAGACAACCCGATACTAGTACCGAAGGCTGGCGAGTATGAATTGATGCTCAGGTGCTTCTACCAGCATGACGAGCCTGACCTCTACTTTGATGACATTGAGGCTGCGTTGGCACCGAGTTATTACGGTGAAGGCTCAGGCAAGTCCGGCCCGAGTTCATACCAAGGAGATGGGACAAGGGAATCCTGGGAGGATAAGTTGGGGAAGTCAGTAGAACTGATATTGGAGAGGCTGGGAACCATGTCAACTTGGATGCGGAGCATGGATGAGAAGGTACGTGTAACGTTTCTGACATTTGTGACACGGGTATATTTTATATGTGACACGGATAATTGTCCAAGGTGACACGGGTTACTTATCTCCCAATGCTGAATAACATTCGCTAACCACCCCTCATTTATGTACTTTGTGTATCAGATGAAGGTGTTGGAAGGTGTTGTGAATGGGATGCGAGATGGCCAGTCGAATGCAGGAGGTGAGGAGAAACCAATGGGCGATGTCCGTGGAGAGGATAACGACCGAAAGAACGGGGGGACAGAAGGACAAACTAGGGTGGAAGACCAGCTACCAGAAGGAGAAGAGGAGGTAAATTGGTTGTTACTTGACATGGTATTTTCTGAATCCACGGTGAAGGGGTTATAGAATCAACAATTTATAATGTGTCAATATTTTGCACACAACGCACACGGTTGTTAAAGTGAATCGACACATATTAATATGTAAAGTGACAAGGGAACAAATATATGATCTGAATCACAGTTGACATAACCGTAACCAATTGCCAGATCTCAGCGGCGGTCAAAGACGATACCGTTGGAGGAACTGGGGGAGATGTCAGTGGAGAGAAGGTCGGCAACCATAGGGATGCTGAGGACAAAAGCGGTAAAGCCGGTTCAACGGATGTACCACCTACAGTGAATGACCAAGCGACGCCGGAAGGACAGGATGAGACCAAGGTAAAATGCCTGTTACATCACATTGTCATTTTAATCTATAGTAGTACGTAAGTGACAAGTGTATCAGTGTTAGCCGACACGAGTACAGATCGGGGTGACACGGGGGTGAAAACATTTTTTCCTTCACCGTTGAAACTGTGTAACCAATTGGCAGATCCCAGAGCCTGCAAGAGCGGAGCCCGTTCGACGCAGGAAGAGTAAGAGAGGTCAAGGAGGTGAAGGAGAAGTGAAGCCCCCACCTGAGAAGAAAACGCGGGGCCGAAAAGGGAGGAACGTTGTCGAAGGCGCGGTCGCGATTAAGCTGGGTCTTGTTTCCGTGTCAGACAACGATGGGTTCCTCCGCTGGATGGATAGGTGACACTCTTCAGCAGACGTACCCAAGTTATTGCATAGATGACTCTGATCCCCTAACATTGTGGTTGTGGTTGTGCAGCGGGGATGAGGACAGCTGCAAGACTGCATACGGCACGGCGCTGAGTAAGGAGTTCTTCACCGCACTAAAAACGCCCACAGTTTGGCTAAACTCTGAGGTACGAAACCCGCCTAAGTGACTATCTTTGTCTTGTGAATGACACGGTATGTACTGTAAAAGGTAGTGGAATATTTTTGGATTTTGACTAGGGTTGTAATCGATGCAGCACATGGAACAAGCATGCTATCTTCTTCGGAAAGGGGTAACGGAGAGGGCCGGCGACATTACCGGTCGAGTTGTCGTTGTGGACACATATTTCGGTCGCTATCTGCAGACCGAGTGGGACAAATACAAGAGCGATGCGGATAGCTACCAAGCCGACGAGAAGCTGCTTGGCTACTTCGACGGGCGGTCCCCGGCGACGATAGGCCGGGCGTGGGAAGGGGCGGAACTCATCCTCCTACCTTTGAACGTGGACAGTGTTCACTGGATCGCCGTAGCGATAGATCTGGTCGGGTGGCAGGTAAGGGTTTATGATTCGGACGTCTACATCGTCAGGGACCGCCATCTGCCGGCACACTTAAGCTGCATCACCCACCTTATCCCCGTACTGATGAATGTCCACCCCGCGTTGATGGCCACCTACGTTGACAAGTTGCCAAAGCCGTTCGCCCTTAGTCGCGAGAAAAGGATTCCGCAAAACAAGCAGAGGTAATTTATGTCCAACACTTAAATATATCTTCGTCTCATAGTTGCATCCGGCTTTAATGAAGATGACTCCGGCGATTCTCTATTGCAGTGGAGACTGCGGACCATACACGATCAGGTTCATGCAACTCCTCACGAAGGACGCCCCCACCTACGACGGTCTTGACGACGTATTCATCGGGGCGTACAGGCACATGCTCGCTGTTCGCATCTTCAATGGTACACGGTTATGATCTCAGTTGTGATCACCATTGGGCATTGTTATGAAATTTTATGTTATGGTATAAGCTTGTTATGAACATCGTTTTTATTGTGTTGGATATTTATGAACATGGTTGCTGGTTCTCACATTTAGGTGTGGACGGTAGTTCACTAGGTTGGTATTTGAACTATTTTGCATTCTTTATCTTCGGTGAGTGGTTATGTGTTGCGGACTTTTACATTATTTGTATGATAATTTGTAAGCAGTGACTGACCATGTTGGCATGGTGCAAACATTGGTTATAATTAGTTCAGAATTACCCCTGCCACCATACTTGGATTCCCGTGTCAACTTACGTGATTATCCGTGTCACTGATGGTGAGTAGGGTGATTTTCTAACATTGTTTATGTGTTGATAGGTTCATATACGAATTGTCACAACGCCGTGTCACAGGAACAACATAATTTTTCATTTTCTCATGGATGATTGAATGCCATGTGGAAACCAACTTACTCGGTTGAAAGGCATATTATAAGTTGTAAGGAAATCTCCCGTGTCACCCAACTTGCAATCCCGTGTCACCTGACGTGATTGTCTGTGTCACTGATGGTGAGTAGGGTGATTTTTTAACCTTGTTTATGTGTTGATAGGTTCATATACGAATTGTCACAACGCCGTGTCACAGGAACCACATAATTTTTCATTTTCTCATGGATGATTGAATGTCATGTGGCAACCAACTTACTCGGTTGAAAGCCATATTATAAGTTGTAAGGAAATATCCCGTGTCACGTAACTTGAAATCCCGTGTCACCTGACGTGATTATCCGTGTCACAGATGGTGAATAGGGTGATTTTCTAACCTTGTTTATGTGTTCATAGGTTCATATACGAATTGTGACAAGGCCCTATCATAAGAACCACATAATTTTACATTTTGTCTCCTCATGGATGATTGAATATAATACACATGCATAACACCAACAAGTGGAAATCTAACAGACATGCATAATATAGGAGGGACATTGCCCTATACATACCATATCCGATAATACAGGCACCATTCATAACGGTGCAACCACACTCGGCTTTCTAAAAAACGACAACTAACCGAGCGTGGGTGAGACATTGTTTCTAATTACCCTTACATAGGCCCCTAACTGCAACAAATGGGGGCCATCCGCCACATACGGAGTCCTGGCGGAGTCCAAAAAACCACAACTGTTTGGGATCACATCAGTATTTGGCAACTACTACAACAACATCACAAGTTTTGGCAAAAAACAAAGAGAACTAGATTCGAAGCTCCTAACCCCTGGTGACCAGACGCACCATAACTCCCATCATCAGGACGAGAATCCACCCCATCAGCCTGTTCCAGCGGGTGAGTTGTCGAGTGCGGAGCTGGTCGCTAGCGTGCCCGACCCACTGCCCACACAAGAAGGAGCCCACCTCGGCAAACCGCTGCGCCAGGTGCTTGTTGCTAGCCTCGCTCCTCACCAACTTGTTGGCGAGGACCAAGTTCTCATCAATTGTGGCCTGCAGCGAGCTCTAGGTAAACTCCAACTCAATAGTTGTGGCCTCCAGGGTGGACTAGGTGGCCTGCAGCTGAAGAGTGGTTGTCTGGACATGCGTGTGGGCGGCCTCAAGTTGAGTGCGCTGTGCGGCCATAACTCCCTCCCGGGCAGCATCCCGGTTGAGCAACGACTGAACTCGCTGGCGAAGGTCGGTGAGCTCTTCGGCGGCCAAGTCCCATAGCGCGTTGTCTTCAGCCACCTGGTCGGGGTCTCTTGTCTCTGACTGATCATCATCATCGTCCCCATCACGACGGTCACGACGGCTCCTCCCGTAGTCGTAGTCTGAACGCAGCCAGAAGTACCTCCGGTCGCCACCACTCTGGTAGCTCCGATCGCTGTCGGAGTCTGTGTCAATGTCGCTGTCTGAGTACGGCCACATTATTCCTACCAGTACCAGGGAAAATAAACGTCAGATGGCAGAAGAAAACCAAACACAAGAACATACGTACATATGAAAAATATGTAAGCATGTTTTATATTGGAGACAAGTACATATATGTGGAAAAGATGAATGGTGTTATGAAATGATATGTCAGCAAACAAGTAAAGGAGAATGTCAAATATAAGGTAAAATAATGTCCGGACCTTAGAATGTTTAGAAGGAGAGATGTATGTGCAAGCAAAGTTGGAAATGGTAAATACAAGTGTGAATATGAAACTCATATCAATGAATTAAAGTTTTGACAAAGTTATATATCAAATGGAAGAAATCACCCGTGTCACCAACTGTGCAATCCCGTGTCACCAAAATTTGAATCCCGTGTCACCAATTATAAATACTTGGCAGACAAGAGAAAGGTTGCAACTTTCATAGGCTTAATCATATTTATGCTTTAGATTCACACAGAAAGGATGCTAAATGTGCTATTTCTTTTTCAAGCCTAACAAGTACGTATATATGAAGAAGATGAATGGGAGAGGGAGATGATATGTCACCAAAAAACTAAAGGACGATGTAATATATAAGCTAAATTACTGTAAGCACCTTATAATTTTGGTAAGGAGGGAATTATGTGCAAGCAAAGACCAATTACAAATAGGTGGTTAGAAATCACCCGTGTCATCAAAGTTGTAATCCCGTGTCACCAAGTATATATACTTGACTGGCTGCTTTCTCAGCCCCAATTCAGCAAATTCCACAAACTAATTGCATATATGAAGCGTAAACCAATAAACACATATACGAACTCCAAGTAACTACTCAACTTAAGTATGTACTAAGCACATGCAAGATAAGAGACAAATGGACATTTTCACTGCACAAGGCACAAACCATAAAACAGTGAGCCAAGGACAAATTCACCCAAAATATGCAGCATACACAGGCATAAACCGTAGCCCCTAATCAGAAAGCTTTGGATGTCATCAATTAGTACTCTATGTCCAAAACCCTAGTAACAACACAGATTTCATTCAACACAAACTTCTAATCGACGAAAACCCTAAAATACAAACAGTTATTTTTCAACACATATGGCAATCGGGGTTGTACTTACTTGGAATTGAATGCTTTTGGATGAGGATGAGCACCACTGGTGAATCAAAGACGATGGCGTCGCTTCTTCTTCCGGAAACTGTTTGTGGCTTGCAAGAGAAGAGTGGAAGTGAAATGACCGATGGAGTGGTATTTATGAAGAGAGAGGGGCTCCATCGGGGGGGTGGGGGTTTGGTGAGGGTCACCAAATTTCGAATCCCGTGTCAAGTAGCATAATAAATATAAGTCAATTTGCACTAATATACATTTGAATATGGTAACAAGGTTGGTATTTTTGTACGTTGCTATGAAGTACTACCTCCGTTCCGGAAAACTTGTTAGTTGACTATTAACGCACGCATATTTTTAAAGGAAAAACTATACAAAATATCTACTTTCGTATTTATGTGTAAAAACAATTTCGTACCTATTATTATCAAGTACAAACTTGTTACAAATATTTTATGAATACCTATATGTTATATAGATTTTTTAATTACAATTAAGGGTGCTTGAATAGTCAACGACAATTTTTGCCGAACGACATCTAAGTGTTTCGATTTCTTTATCCCTTTTTTTACTCTATGAATGCGGTAATTTTGTACTCTCTATATTGCACTAACATATATTGATTTTATGGTTGTAAAATATATTTATAAAAGTTATGAACTTTAATACACCATATTTTAACATTTTACAAACCCTAACTACTTTCCCATGCAATAAGCATGCAAAATACATATATGGATTTCACTTTTGTGCTTAATTTCATGCGGTAATGTTTTACTCTCTATATGCGTTATAAAATTTATTTTAAAGCGTTATAAAATTTTATCAAATAATATATTGATACAAAACCCTGAATAATTATTCCGTTAATTTTTTGAATAAAGGGTTAAATTTTACACTTTCATCCGTTATAAAATTTTATCAAATAATTAATTCATACAAAACCCTGAATACTTAATCCGTTATTTTGTTGAATAAAGGGTTAAATTTTAAACTTAATTCCGTTATTTTTTTAAAACAAGGGTTAGTAAGTGTTTTATAGGGTTAATCCGTTATACATATAATATATTTGTTAAGAATATCACATATCAAGATTCTAACCGACAATTAATTGAAGAAATAGATAATATAAGAAAAAGATTAATTAATAGAATGAGATTAAAACCACGGCAGTTATTTACGATTGAAAATCTCTTCCGTTTCCTCTTCCACTTCCGCATCCACATCCATTGCGTTTCAATTACATTGCACTTGCACACGTCTCTTTCTCTGAATTACATTGCACACGTCTGGGCTATTCCTCTTCCGGTGGCAGTTACGTTCTCCATTGCATTGTTATATATAGCCAACTCATTCTCCCTTGAATTGCATCATCCCATTCCCTTCAATTGCATCATCCTCCCTTACCAACTAGAACCGAAATTAAGATAGTTGCAATGGATCAAGGAAAGAACGTTAGGGCAAGGACAGCAGAGGCATTGACGCTTCTAACACTGCCATTGGACATCCTATTGGATATTGTCGGTCGATTAGCAATTCAATCTATAGAAGATGTCTTCAGATTACGGTTAATGTATTGCCTCCACTTTTGATTTCGTAAATTTATGTATTGGAAAAAATTTTGATTCACTTCAGTGTGATGCAATTGCAAAACTTTTGATTTGGTTGGAAAACACAATTATGTGCTTGCGAAGATGGCAATTGAGTACCAGGATGACTGGGGAATTTCGGTTGTAGTCGCATCGAGAAACGATAATCATGCCAGAAGCTTTTTAAATCAATGCGTCAACGCGGGAAACCCGGAGGCAATCTTTCAGCAAGGAATGGTAAGACGTTGATTCTGGATCATTGGTTCGGTGTATGCTTTATCATAGTTCCTCATAGCTTCATTTCAAAATGCAGGTTAAATTCTTCACAAATTGCGATCACGAAGCAGGCATTCAAGATCTTCTAAAGGCATCGGAGTTGGGACACGACGTGGCAAGCTATGTTTGTGGCATAGCTATGTATTGTTGCGGATATGAAGACCTCAAACCCAAAGGCTTTGCATTACTTAATAGTGTGAAACATAAGTTGGGTTATAAAATAATATCGTGTCGTCGGAGAGTTGCTGATCTTTTTTATGATATTCTCATAATTGCTCGAAGACCTTCCTTCAAATGGAAGAGGAACACATGTAAAAATATCACCAATGGAACAGCAATTCGGAGTTGTCGAAGATCAAACCCCTGAAAAATTTTTCAGCTCCTTGCTGAAGATAAAGATGATGCTCTTTCTTGTGAGGAATGCACGTGCACAATTGAGTGTGGTTTAGTCGAGGGTATGCTTCAGTGGATTACACGAAATATGGTGGAATAAAAATTTGCACATGTGTTCGGTCTATTAAGTTTGGTTAATTTTGGTACTATATCTAATGTGTTATTATAGCATATAATGATATTATTGTTTCTGTATCCAAATATGATCAATTGAGGCTCATAAAAAATTGATCAAATGAGATACTATATCTTTTTTGGTAGAATTTAGAAACTATATCGTTTATGGTAGAATTGAGAAACTATATGTTTTTTGGTAGATTTGAACTCGAAATATAGGTCAATTTGCACAATTATACAATTCAATATGGTCACAAGGTTGGTATATTAAAACCTGTACGACATACACTCACAAGATTTAAACATGACCTGAAAGTAAGTGTCACCTCCGGATTGATACACATGAAATTAAAACCAGTGACATGATAACGCCTTCAACCTGACGCGGTAATACATAGAGGGTGACAGGGGTTTTGTACAGAATCCATCCACAAAAGTACTGCGATGTTCTTTACCACTTACCACTAGAGTTTAACCCGTTTCCAAAAGTAAATGTATCGAAACAACCAAAGGAGAAGACTGAAACCAACGTTGTTCACAACAAAAGACAACAAATCAGTTCCATAATGAAATATAAACCAGTGACATGAAAACCCCTTCGACCAGACACGGTAATACAAAGAGGGTGACAGGGTTTTTTTACAGAATCCATCCACAAAAGTACTGCGATGTTCTTTACCACTAACCACTAGAGTTTAACCCGTTTCCAAAAGTAAATGTATCGAAACAACCAAAGGAGAAGACTGAAACCAACGTTGTTCACAACAAAAGACAACAAATCAGTTCAATAATGAAATATAAACCAGTGACATGAAAACTCCTTCGACCTGACACGGTAATACAAAGAGGGTGACAGGGGTTTTTTACAGAATCCATCCACAAAAGTACTGCGATGTTCTTTACCACTTACCACTAGAGTTTAACCCGTTTCCAAAAGTAAATGTATTGAAACAACCAAAGGAGAAGACTGAAACCAATGTTGTTCACAACAAAAGACAACAAATCAGTTCCATAATTAAATATAAACCAGTGACATGAAAACCCCTTCGACCAGACACGGTAATACAAAGAGGGTGACAGGGTTTTTTACAGAATCCATCCACAAAAGTACTGCGATGTTCTTTACGACTAACCACTAGAGTTTAACCCGTTTCCAAAAGTAAATGTATCGAAACAACCAAAGGAGAAGACTGAAACCAACGTTGTTCACAACAAAAGACAACAAATCAGTTCCATAATGAAATATAAACCAGTGACATGAAAACCCCTTCGACCTGACACGGTAATACAAAGAGGGTGACAGGGGTTTTTTACAGAATCCATCCACAAAAGTACTGCGATGTTCTTTACCACTAACCACTAGAGTTTAACCCGTTTCCAAAAGTAAATGTATAGAAACAACCAAAGGAGAAGACTGAAACCAACGTTGTTCACAACAAAAGACAACAAATCAGTTCCATAATGAAATATAAACCAGTGACATGAAAACCCCTTCGACCTGACACGGTAATACAAAGAGGGTGACAGGGTTTTTTTACAGAATCCATCCACAAAAGTACTGCGATGTTCTTTACCAGTTACCACTATAGTTTAACCCGTTTCCAAAAGTAAATGTATCCAAACAACCAAAGGACAAGACTAAAACCAATGTTGTTCACAACAAAAGACAACAAATCACTTCCATACCTACACCCAAACGACGATCAGATTATGCGTCCACCGAGCCAACCATTGAAGATGGCAGTCGCTAGCATCTGTCTGTACGGCCCAATAAACGTGTCGTCCAGCCCATCGAAGGGGGGATCGGTCTCCATGAGGAGCTCCATGAATCTGATCGTGTAAGGGACACAGTCACCACTGCAATGACGGAGAATTTGTCAAAACAGAGGCGGAGATATCATCAAGTAAAATGAAATACAGGGGTCGCACCAATCATACCTGAGCTTGTTTTGCGGAACGCGCTTGTCGCGGATTATGCGAAACGGGCCTGGCAGCTTCGATGCATACTTCACCTTCAACTCAGCGTGTGCATCCATGATGATGGGGAGGAGGTGGGTAACGTGCATCAGTAGGGGTGGGAGTTCGGCGTCTCTCACGCAGTGCACATCGCAGTCGTACAGCTTCAACTGCCACTCATTCAGATCAAGAGCAACGGCAACCCAATGTCTTCCCCTCAGGTTGAGGGGTAGGAGGATGAGGTCCCCGCCTGCCCACGGTCGGGCCATGGGCGCCGGGGCCCGCCCGTCGAAGTATGAGAGGAGTATGCCACTCGCCTCATATCCCCCGACGTCTGAGTTGTACTCCTTCCACTCCCTCTCCAGAAAGCTGGAGAAGTAGGAGTCCAACACAATGACTCGACGCCCATTTTCGTAACTCCTCTCCGCGCTTTGTTTCCGTAGCAGGTAGCATGACTGCTCGAAGTGCTGCGTCAAGTTAACCCCCATGACAACCCACAACATAGTCCAACAACAACCCAAATGCGTATACAAGGGCAATCATAATAAAATGTGAGAAATACAATATACCTCTGAGTTGATGCAATAACGGGGCGTCTAGAGGGTGGTAAAAAACTCCTTCGACAGGTCCTTGCCGCAAGCCGTTGACAGGTTCTCACCGTCGGTACTGGACCGTACAATGGAGTGGAATCAATGAAAGGGTTACTGTGTCGTATAATGAAGACTGAAATGAGACGATGGGTTACCTTGCGAGCCACCCCTGTAGGGCCTCATAGTCGGCCGCAGAAACTAGTCCCATGGCAACGGCTTCACCGGGAACGATGGCGTCCTTCCCTTTAGAGGCTCGCGGTTTCGTAATCTTCCACGCCTTGCTCTCACATTCCTGGTCCACGAACAACCTCTGAATGCAAACAAACATTCCCCATCTCACATAACAAACCAACCCCCGTCGCCTAGCTAACATCCCCATGCCACTATTGAAAACATAACGGATGAATGGCACGGGCCACAAGGAGCGTACCTTAGCAACTTGTCGGGGCTGCTCCACAGCTTCAGCACGAGCCCCCTTTGGTACATCAACATCAACAACCTGCAAAACCGATCTACAACTTAGATGGATTCCAACATGTACAAACTCCTTTTCACTATCCCTTACTCTTTGTTCCTTGTCTCTTCCAATCAATTTTCCATCCCGCATTTCATGGACCTTCTCCTCCAACACTTTTATCTGCACACAAGAACTTGTTACAATAATTCCACCATCTCCTCCAACAGTTTTATATCCCGTGTCACTGCCACATACTGTAAGTCCCATGTCATTATTCTATTTACCGTAGTCACTGAACTTAAGAACAATATGAGAGTGAATAATGCGAAAGACTGAAGTACCCTATCATCCATCTTCTCCAAGGTATCCATAATCTTCTCGAGTGTCTTCCCCATGACATCCCTACCGGCGTCCGTCTCCTCGACGTATTTAGCGATGGTGGCAAGCATCGCCACACTCGACCCTTCGTTTACCCGTGCGCGGAAGCGCTGATTCTGTGGATGTGTAAATTTTGTCCGAGCCATTTGTTTTCTGCAGTTTAAGAGCAACCATAAATTATCGAGAAAGTTTAAAGTCAATGTCACTAGCTTTGTAAACCCATGTCACTCAATTTGGAAACCCATGTCAAAAATGTCAGAACGTTCCTAAACCAATGACGACATACATTCCACATCAACTCCTCAAATCTGAATTTCAAAATAATGGAACCCCGAATCGTCCCCATTCCCAATCAAACCCCTAATCTACCCCATTCCCTATTTCGACTCCCACCGTAGGCATCCTCTTCGGGCTTACAAAACCCTAACCGCGGGTTTTCCAATCCCCAAAACCCGGCTCCTTGTCCTTCATTCGCAACCACCTCCACCATCGACAAAACCGCCCTCCTTAACGTTGAATCCCTTACCACCATAGTAGGTTGTTCCATCCACCCACCCCGAACCCCAGATTCGAAGATAACGGACAACAGAGATAGGGGGCGTACCTTCTGAGTTTCCTGGCGGCGTTCTTCTCTTATCCGACAGTCCCCGGCAGTATCTTCTTCAACCCGTTGTTCCTCGTCGCCGGCGTCTCTTCTTCCTCCCCCTTTCGAGCGGTTTTGAGTTATGGAAATTTAGAGATGGAGTCCCGATGAATACAGAAAGACAGTGTGGGGTGATATCCGGGACGCGTGTCAACTTATTCTTTGTTGTTTTCTTTTTGTTTTCTTTTTGTTTTGAGCTACGGGCAACCTTTTCGACCAAAATGGGAAAGGGTCAATTTATCCAAATTATCCCCCATTGTGCTATTTATGCAAGTTTGGGCAAAATTTGGTCTATATTTGACCACTGGTTGACTAAGTTATTATTGTCGAAACTTTGGTTATAAGTTGTCAGGAAATCGCCCGTGTCACCCAACTTACAATCCAGTGTCACCTTACATACTAAACCCTTCAACATTGTCATGAAGGTGATTTCAATATGTTCACAAGGGTGAATTCCTAACACCACTACCACAACCACTCAGGACTGTAAACATGTTGTCAAATAAGTGCCAATGCATTGTTCAATTCATTATCATAGCTTCAACCGACGAAATGTCTACCATGAAATTGAAAGATGTGACATGATAACCCCTTCTACCTGACACGGGAATACAAATAGGGTGACATGGTTTTTGTTCTGAAACCATCCCCAAAAGTACTACGAAGTTCTTCACCACTTAACTGTAGTGTGGAAACCCTTCCCAAAAGTACAGCAGACTACTTACAGTTTGTCATATGCACAAACAGCCTAATTACACTACCAAATACGTTGCTCGTTCAAAAAATAACATAGACGGAGAATGGTCCAACCACTGACCCGATACGGCAAATGCAAAAGACTACCCAGCTGCTGAGGTAAGGCGTTGGACCACCAATGGAGGAACACATCTAAGAACGACGACGCTTGGAACGGCTAAATTCTCCCCGAGATGGGTATCGACAAGTCTTAGGGCGACCAGGGCGTCGCTTCACGTCCGGGGGGAGACACACCGCGCTGGACATGGCTGGGGGGATTCGCCACTCTTCTCTTGGAGGAACCGGATATAGCACATTCTCGTAACACGCCTTCCATGCGGCGACTTTGTAGAAGTCATTCACGAGAGAGAAGAAATTGCTACCTCGATACCTTGAAGCCGCTTTGGCGTGCTGGCACGGAAACTGGTCAATGTCGAACCGCTTGCATGTGCAGGTCCGGGCACACAGGTTCACAACCCAGGTGGCGGACCCTCTGCGGACAGTGTACTCGTGTGAGCTGAGGGCTCTGACATCCAAGAATGTTGCCAACGAATAGCTCGTTTGCAGCTCACCTTGAACGTAATCGCTGACCGTCGACGCCGTCGATCGTAAAACCACTTGGATATTGTTTCGATGACAGCATTAATCAGGGCTGTGATGGGTAGGTCGCGGGCCTCCTTGAACACCGAATTCAGACACTCGGAGTTGTTCGTCGTCAATATGTTGTAGCGCATCCCCAAGAAGTATGCCCGGGCCCAATTCTGGAATCTAGCCTCTCTTAGGTATTGTCCCGCAGCGGGTGCCTGAGCGCAAAAATTAGCAAAGTGCTTCTCGAACTCTGCCCTCGTGTACGCCTTCGCCACCTTTAAGTACAATCTGTGCAGGGCCGTCACCCCCCTGTACTTAACCTTGGCATTCTGAAATAGATGCCATTGGCAGGCCCCTTGCTTAGCAAACACATAATTGTCCCTCAAACCTTTGACGATACTAAGATGCCGATCAGAGACAAACATTAAGTCCGGTGTATCCTCGACGACATGTAGCATGTTCTTGAAGAAGAAGCCCCATGACCCGTGATTCTCACCATCGACAATCGCAAAAGCGATCGGGTATATACTGTGGTCTGCATCTTGGGCTGTGGCAAATAGAAGCGTGCCCCTGAACTTCCCTTTCAGGAAACTCCCATCAACTGAAATCACCTGGACATGGATATCGACACCAGTTGGTTAGGTGACATGGTTATGTATGTTAGGTGACATGCAATATTTTAGTACCGACACGGGGTATTACCTTTCGAAGGTAGGGAATCGCCTTGCGCGATACCCCAAAGCTAATAAAGGCGTACTTGAATCTTTGGGATGCGTCCAGCTCTAACTTAGTATATGTCCCAGGGTTCGTCTGCTCCAACATGTGCAAGTATGGAATAATATCTCGGTAGCTGTCTTCGTAGGTCCCATGCTTCACCTCCCTCGCTGTCAGCCGTGCCCTTCGTGCCTTCCAGTAGCTACACGATACTCCATACTCGGCCTTCGTCATTTTCTGGACTTGCTCGGGAACGAGGTCCTTTCGAGTCCCGGTGAACCTGCATATAATGGTGTCATGGTGAGTTACGTCATGTGACATGGGGAATAATGTTGTGTGACAGAAATAGCTGTTCGCAACTAAATTAACACTTACGTGGTCACGAGGTTGCGTCCAATCATGTTCGACGTAGCATGTCGGCTATGGTTGTGCATCATGCTCATGTCACATGTATGCTCCTGGACATACTGTCGGATGCACCACATTGTCGTGCGCCGGTAAGTCGACGCCCTTAACATCCACGTGCACTTGGTGTCCAAACAACCAACTAAATAGGTTTTCTTACACGACCTCTTCACTACGAACTCGAAGCACTTCTGCACTGCAATCCACTTCAGGCAAGTCTGCAATTCTACCTTCGAGCCGAACATTTGTCCCTCCGAAATTTCTGTCAGATTCCGTCGTGGTTCCTGGGTCCGAGGCGTTGCTTTGTCCAATATAGCTTCTACGTTCTCCATCGACGGTGGGGATGTGCTGGACCTAGGAACCCGATCTTCTAGTTCCCTAATCACCTCCTCCTCAACTTCGTCCTCCTCCGACGACACCCTCATACCCTGGTCTTCCTCATAATCCTCCCAGTCATAATAATATGAACAATCTTCTTCCCTCTTCACTCCGGAATCGAAGTCCTCCTCCTCGTCCTCCTCCTCACTCCTAATGGCTATGAGATCCACCCCCTTATACTTGTCACCTTCAGATTTTTCTGTGTCATCTGAAAAGGAGTCCGTGTCACCCAAGTGGATAACATCTAGACCATCACACCTGTCACCCTCAAGAATATCCATGTCACCAGTTCCAGACCCTATGTCACCTGCGTGCTCTTGGCTCTTCCCTATCACCCCACCAACTGGATCATTTCCGAACCTTTACCCTTGTCACCTACACTCTTAAGCTTTTCACCAGTTCCAAACCCGCTCTCAGTAGCGTCCTCCTGTCTCTTCCCTATCACCTCATCCATGTGGTTTGACTCTGGACATTTACCCTTGTCACCTTTAAAAATACGTATGTCACCAGTTCCAAAACCCTTTTCAGTAACGTCATCCTACCTCTTCCCTATGACCTCATCCAAGAGGATCACCTCCGGACCCTTACCTTTGTCACCCTCACATTTATCTTTGTCACCCCTTCCCAACCCCGTTTCCACATTGTTTTTCACCCTTATATCGTTGGCCATCCCTATTGACTGGCTAACCCCTCCTCCACCATATAACCCCACATCTACAACCATAGGGTTTGTTTGTGGCTTACCTTCTGCCTCCAGCTCGTCCACCTTTTGAGAGTTACGAGGCCCACTCAAGCATTCTTCCCCGACGCCGGATTGTGGTACTTGAAGCCTCTCTTTCACCACTGGACCAATATATATCGCCATGGGCCATGGATGTTCCCCAGACATCGAGTTGAGAAACTTATAAGCCTCAAGGTCGTCGTCATCACCTATCGTTATCGGATGACCCGCTTCTTCCCCCTTTGGCATGTAAGACAACCGCCAATCTTCACATGAACAATCATGGCCGACCTTCCCCCTCAACAGTTGAGTCAGAGAGGCGAAGTCGATGCCCTCTTCAATTATCACATTCTTCCGCTCTGTTTCACCATAATACACCCACCGCGCACCATCGAACAACCAACGCCCGTTGCAGTTGAGAGTCACACATACTTTGGCGTTTTGCCCTGCAATTGAAAACTCGGATCAGCACCATTGGTAATGGGTATCTACTCTTCACGAAACATGAGGAGAAATAGAAGAGAAGCCTACCCATTGCAAGTGAGAATTAGGGTTTCTCAGATATCTCTGTGACACGAAAGTTTACGAACACTGACACGAACAAATTAAGAGCCCGACACGTGCTCACCAACGGGACCTTAATGCGGATGGGTTCTTCTCCAATGGTGGCCTTCTTCTCCAGCTCTCTTTTCCACGGGAACACCGAAAATGATGGCCTCTCTCCTCCTCTCTTATTACACTTTAAAAATGGAGGGAAACCCTTTCCCATCACCTCACCTCCTCTCTCTCCAATTTTGGCGCCAAAATCCCCCACCCAATCCAATGTCCCATCTCTCTCTCTCTCTCTCTCTCTCTCTCTCTCTCTCTCTCTCTCTCTCTCTCTCTCTCTCCTTGGGACAACCTGCAACCGGCTAAACAATTTGCCCCTCCTATTTGCACTAATACCACATATGGTATTCTTGCAAATTTTCTAAAAAAGTGGTATTTGTGCAAACCGGGCAAAAAAAGTGTATATTTGTGCAAATAACCCTTAAAAATAAGCAACAAAAGGAAGGTTATTTTGATGTTTATTTTACAAAAGTACTGTTTTACCCCTTCTTTTTTATCTTATTTGATTTGAAAGTACCACAATACCCCTAGTAACAACCAAATAAACTCCACTTTTTACAAATAAACGGTTTTTCACCCCATACGGAGATTATCTTGTTGTTTAAATTTTTACCTGTTTTTACCAACAGTTTATAAATTTTACCCTGTTTATAATTTTAGTCAGTTTATTAACTCCGTCTCATACGAACTCATACTCTTCTTAATGCATTAGGCGCTCCCAGTAGCCCTCTCATGCTCAATAATAAGATGAGTAGTGTTTTAAAAGAAAAGAAAGCCATTCAAAAATGTATGCTAGGCCAATAGATCAAATTCTTTAGAGGGAGAGGATGAAGAGATCAATAACTTGGAAGATGATTGTTTTTATTATGATATCTATTACATTTTTTTTGTTTTGTTTTTATTTTGATATCTATATAACATTTTCAAACAGCAGATATAAGATATAGATATAAATTCTATTCCCATGCCCAATACACATAGCTTGATATCTATATCTCATATTCATAGCCTATATCCTATATCTATATATTCTTTCCAAACGGGCCCTAAAAGTATTCGTACACTTATGCACATGATTTTTACAAAATTAATTTATATGTACATTGACGAATCCTAAAATTGTTAGTTGCGGGGCAGGCAATTACCATAAAAATTTATCTATAAAATTAAACCTTAATTCCACCCCCCCCCCCCCCCCCCCCGCCAAAATCATCACTACTATGAATGTGTAACTAGAATAAAATATAAATTCAGATAAAAAAAAGAATAAAAACATAAATAATGTGTAACTAGAATAAAAACATAACTCGTGCATGTGTTTATTTCACTGTTTTCAAATATTTCAATATAATCTCCTAATTTGAAGTTCTCTGGTATAATTATATTATTAAAGTATGAAGTTTAACGAATGATAATTAAGATAAAAGTATATCAGTTAGGTAAATGAGGTAGAAAATAATTTATATATGTCCAGTCTTGAAATGTATATAACTTTTTGCTCAGACGCCAGATTTGAGCTTATAATATATCAAATTGAAGCTATCGATAGGAGGAACGTGTATCTTAAATTTTTTTTTTTGGAGGGGGGGGGGGCACCCCTGACCCTAAAGAGGATCTGCCTCTATATGTGTACGTAACATAATTAAAAGAAATTGTTATAATATCTTTTAAATCTAACCATTTAGTTTTTTTAATTAGAACAAAAAAAAAAGTATTTGCTACGAACTAACTTAAAGATGATAATTAGAAGATATCAATTTATATATAATATTCTTTTAATTTGTTATAATTTAAATTAATTTTGTATAAACATTCCTTCAACTAATATTTTTTTTTTTGGTGAACAAGACGAGAGCGAGCCCTCGACCATAAATAAAAAAGAAACGGACTACACAATAATAAGACGGAGGGTAGCCCTCCCCCTAGCATCATCCTATAAAGCCTGAGTCACCTCACCCGGAGGATCCTCCAAAACGTGTAAACCCAAAGGAAATGAAAATGCAAACTTAGCAAGGGAGTCGGCGACAAAGTTCGCTTCCCTATAGACCACTCGGAATTGGATGTCCCAGTCCCTTTCAAGAAAGCCTTGGCATCGCACCACAAGGCTAGATAATGGATGACACTTCCTAACTCCCTTCTTGATGAGAGACTCCGCCAAAATCGAGTTTGTTTCGACGATTACCTTCCGGAATCCTTTATTCCAAGCCAGCTCGAAACTATCCGCAAGACCCCATAATTCAGCCATGGGAACCGAGCTTGCCCCTATATTCCGAACACATCCCGTCAGTCAGTCCCCTTGATCGCTTCTAATGACGTCGCCGGCTACTGCATTCCCAGCCTTGTCAACAGCACCATCCGCATTCACTTTAACCCAACCTTCAGGGGGTCTTGTCCACGAGATCAGCTTCTCCGTTCGTTCCTTGTGTTCGTTGTGCTGCTCCCTGTTACCCCAGGCCCAGGCTGTCATATACTCCTTAGATTGAAGCATGATGAACCCAGCTTTGTCTCCTCCGTACCCTTTATTGCTGAAAATTTGCTCGTTCCTCCACTTCCATGCCCACCAAAGAGTGTAAGTGAAGACGGTTGCCCATTGTAGAAATCATTAAATACCCAAAGATTAAAATAAAATGATATGAAATAAGTTAATATTGTTGGTGACTTTTACATTTAAAAAATCTTTTACAATTTACGTAGAAATCATTAAATAAACCATCCAATCCATGAAATTGGATGCTTTATCTTTTATATATGGTTACTTACAATTGATATCAATCATGGAATTTGAAATCAAAAAAAATAAATCTAGTGTACTCAATCAAGTGGATTTATTAATTTGGGACAAATCACCTAAATTCTAAACATTAAGTAACAGCGATCAAAGAGATAGATTTTTCATAAACAACGGGCAAATAAAAAATATATCACTAAAAAATATTCTATAAATATAATATAAATTTGAGAAAAATATTATCTATAAATTAACTAACATCTTCCAAAAATATATCCATAGCTAGAAAATAGGGGAATAAATTGAATAGAAATATTTTTTTTTGAAAAAATTTTGATTGGTTAATTCTACTACAATTAAGAAGAAGGTGACACTGACATGTGTCATAGCCGATTTCTTCTTTATTATATACAATAAATAATAAAGAATAACTAGTACAGTTCACGCGCCATGACACGATTTTTTTTAAAATCTAATCTTAATAATATAACAAATTAATATTATAAAATATTAATAAAAGTTAGGATAAAAATCAGCACCATAAAGTATTTTAGAAATAATTTTATAAAATTATTATTTTTTAAATCTCATTTAAAGTACATATATAGATATAGATATTTTAAATCACTCTTATTGGTTTAGTAAAAAATAATAATATCATTATAACTTTATTTAAAAAAATAATAATATCATTATAACTTTGGCAGAGATTTACAGGGAAAGGAAAAATAATATTCACATGGTTTTTATTGATTTGGAGAAAGCCTACGATAAAGTACCAAGAGAGCTTATTTGGGAGTGTTTGGAAGTAAATGATGTTCCGGGATCATATACCAGGATCATCAAGGCCATGTACGAAGGTGCTATGACAAGTGTTTCCACTTCTGTATGGGACACTGGGTTCATTAAGAATCAGACCTTAGTCATTTCCTTTTCACTTTGCTTATGGTCGTGGTGTTAGGACATATTGAGGATGAGGTCCTGTGGTGTATGCTTTTTGCAAACGACATTGTATTAGTTGGCGAGACAAGAGCTGGGGTGAGTCGTAAGTTAAAGCATTGGAGAGAGACGTTGGAAGGCAAGGTCTTCAAAATGAGTAAAGCAAAGACAGAATATTTGGAATTCGAGTTGGGAGAAGAGGGAGAAGTGATCAACACGTGATGCTTAGCTAGGGCGTTGTTCCGAGAAAGGATAGTTTTAGATATTTAGGGTCGGCAATGTAGAGTGACGGAGGTGTTGATAAAGATATCAGACATCAGATTCAAATGGGATGGAAGAAGTGGCGAGCTACGTCAACAGTACTATGCGACAGGAAAGTGCCCCCAAAACTCAAGGGTAAAGCAGAGGCTTATGGTGGCAGAAATGAGAATTATTAGATGGATGGGTGGATTTAGTAGATTTGATAAGATCATTCCGATCAGGAATGAGGTTATCCATGATAAATTTGGAGTAAGCAGTTAGGGATATGATACAGTGGAGGAACATGACAAAGATCGTATCATTTTTCCCGTCGTTCTTACACTTTATCTTTTCCTAATATTCTTTACTATATCTCACCGTCGCACCCTCCTTTTCCTCCATCGCCTGCTGCAGAGCCGCCTCCACCTCTGTGGCACCGACCACCATGCTCCCCTTCCCCTTATCCATATCGTAGTAGTAGTCCATCTTCAGGTCCACGGCCAGACCCTGGTCCCTCACCAGCATGAAGGTGTTTAGCTATTGCTCCATTGCATGATTCAATTGAAGACCAAAAGAGATATGCGCTAAATTAACCGTCATTGAGCGTTTGTTCTCCCTCCTATCCCCAACCCCTTCCTCTCACAAACTCTAATTAAAAAGAAAAACAAAAAAAATTAAAATTAAAATTGCAAAATGAATTAAAATTTAGATTTTTTTTTATGTTGCATCATTTATTATTATTATTTTTAGGTATAAAATATAAAAATATTATTATATACATATACTTCAAGGAAAAAAAATTCCATCAAAAAAATATTGGCATAATTTATAGAAAGTTATCACAAGTCACAATCTATATATATTTACTAAAGCTGATGTATATATACATATTCCTATGCACGGGATGGGACACACACTAGCACTTCCTCCGTTCCAAAATAAAAGTCGTTTGTCTTTTTTAGTACGCTTTGTGAGGAGGTAAAAACATTACTCCCTCCGTTAGGCAAAACTTGTCATTTTAGCTTCTTTCACAAGTTTTAAGACAATTAACAAATGTACAAATTTACCCTCAATTATTACCATCATTTTTTGCTTTATCGAAAACTACAACTAACAAACCATCAATCATATCAAGGGCATTTTTGTAAAGTGAAGTGCAAAATACCTATAATGACAAGTTTTTTTGAACAAAAATAACACCCTAAAACGACAAGTTTTGGCGAACGGAGGGAGTATTAAATAATATTTTTTAATAATTTCATTTTTGTTAGTCATAATTATGAACATAAAAACAAATTGATTAAAAATAATATTTTATAGTGTTTTTACTTTCTTAAAAAGCGTACTCAAAAGGACAAACGAATGTTATTTTGGAATACATAACCTTACGTATATGCCATTATTTCCCGGGGGTTTTTGCTAAGTGGCCATTTTGGGTCCAATTTTTAAGTCATAGGCCACAAGGGTGGCAATATTAGGTAATAGGCCATTTTTTCCAATTTTGCCCCTGCCTATTAAAATTAGATATGCGCTTCTCTTTTCCGTCTCCAGCACAAAATCTCTTCCTCGCGAATGGAATTCGGCCAATTTCTTGACGGAATTCGGCTTGGGATCGGGCGCAAGGGTTCAGAAGGTCCAACAAGCCAAGGCGAGGTGGGCGGTGGCGGCAGTTTTCGGCGGCGGAGGCGGGGTCAAAGCCGATGCCGACTCGTTGGCGACAGTCTCGAGGTGCCCAGATCTGGAGCGAGAGGGCGATTTGGGAGTGGCGCTTCCTCCTCCTTAGGGCCGAAGCCGATGCCGACTCAGGAAACCTATCGCCTAGAGCTGTGCTCCTCGACGCCGATTCCAGGCGAGTCCGACTCACCGCCGCCTGGATTCCAGCCGCAGCCCCACCATCGACGCCAGAGCTGCGATTGTTGAGGATGAAGAGCGGAGCCTCGCTCCCGAGAGCAGAACTACGAGGTCGCGCCTGAGGTCGAACCCACACCCGACACTGTGAGTCTCTCTTCCTCCCTCCGCTTTTCGGTCTCTCAATTCAGTCAATTCGAAGGTTTGTTGTTAATTGTTAATTGGACTCGCTTCTGTTAGGGTTTCAATTGCTTTGAATCTCCTCTTCTGATTCTCCTCTTTCCACTTGCTGCTATTCTGTCTTCCTCCTGTTTGATGAAATGTCTGACTGAGAACAAAACAATTATCACCAGTAGAGTTGTTAATTTGAATCCTGAATTTGAGAACTCTACAAACAAACAATTATCACCAGTAGAATTGTTAATTTGTTATGTTGTCAATTCAATTAGCCCCTGCTCTATCTTTCAAATTCCTGGAGCAAAGAGGTTTGCATTAATGTTATATATGCTGATTGACTACAACGTACACTTGATTATATATATACATGTCTGTCAAATTGAGGGGCTTATGCATTTTGTAGGTGGCGATCAGCACATGGTGTGTTTGTGAAATTGCATGAATCTTGCTAACTGAATACTAAGCAAAGATTTTGGTTGGCGAAATCAAGTCGAACGAAATGTTGGCTGATTGCTGCAAAGATTCTGTATATATACAGAGTTACAGGCGATCGTCGGAGTTCCATGGGAGGGGAGGGCACTTAATTCAAACTCCTACCTCTGTAAACATAGTTTGCTTCTACGAATATTTGTTTTCAACACATTTGCCAGTTGGGTTCTTGTTCTATGTAATGTAAGTTATGTAACCCATAGTGGGGAATTCAAAATATGAGATTGATAACGATATTCTTCCTGCTAAGTGTGTTCTCTTCCTATCATATTAACTCTCTAATGTTCCCTAATTGGAGTGCTCATTTGAGCTGTTGCAACTCCAAGTTGGACGATTTACTTTGAACTCAATAAAACTTATACTTGCTCCTTGAATTATTAATATCAAAGCCATATGTCTCATTTAATATATGAATGGGTAAGAGGGTCATAGAAGTTGTAACCAAAATAAAAACAGGGTCATAGACACTATAATCAAAATAAAAACAGTGTCATAGCCACTGTCACCACTATAAAAACAAAGTCATAGACACTGTAATCAAAAGGAAAACCCTATAGACGATGTAACCAAAATAAAAACAGCTTTATAGACACTGGATCCGCTATGAAAAAATGTTCATAGACACTGTAATCAAAAGAAAATCCTAGGAAAAGGGAAGCACAAACCCTATAGGGGCTAATGAGAAGCCAAAATAAATGTGGTGACAGTTCTCCTATAACATATGAATGGTTAAGAGGGTCATAGATGTTGTAAGCAAAATAAAAATAGGATCATAGACACTGTAACCACTATAAAAACACGGTCAAATACACTGTAATCAAAAGGAAAACCCTATAAACGATGTAACCAAAATAAAAACAGCTTTATAGACGATGCCAAAATATAAGTGGTGACAGTTATCCTATAATATATGAATGGGTAAGAGCCTAAGATGGTCATAGACGATGTAACCAAAATAAAATCAAGGTTATAGACACTGTCACCACTATGAAAAAAGGGTCATAGACACTGTAATCAAAGGAAAATCCTAGGAAATGATAAGTCAAAATACATGTGATAATAGTTTTTCTCTAATTTCTAATTTATAGTTTTCTAGATTTTTTTAAAGTAGTGTCACCACAATTAAAAAAAATAAAAATGTAACTACTTTTGTCACCATAATAAAAATAAAGTCATAGATACTGTCACCACTAAAAAAGCATAGTCATAGACACTGTAATCAAAGGGAAATCATATGATAAGGGAAGCACAAACCATATAGGGGCTAATGAGAAGCCAAAATAAATGTGGTGACAGTTCTCCTCTAATACATGAATGGGTAAGAGGGTCATAGACACTGTAATCAAAATAAAAACAGTGTCATAGCCACTGTCACCACTATAAAAATAAAGGCATAGACACTGTAATCAAAAGGAAAATCCTATAGACGTTGACCAAAATAAAAATAGCTTTATAGGCACTGTCACCACTATGAAAAAAAGGTTTATATACACTGTAATCAAAGGAAAATCCTAGGAAAAGGGAAGCACAAACCCTATAGGGGCTAATGAGAAGCCAAATACATGTGATGACAGTTCTTATCTAATTTCTAGTTTTTTTAGATTTTTTTAAAGTAGTGTCACCACAATAAAAAAATTTAAAAATGTAACTATTGTTGTCATCATAATAAATATAAAGTCATAGATACTGTCACCACTATAAAAAGATGGTCATAGATACTGTAATCAAAATAAAAACAGTGTCATAACCACTGTCACCACTATAAAAACAAAGTCATAGACACTGTAATCAAAAGGAAAACCCTATAGACGCTGTAACAAATATAAAAACAACTTTATAGACACTGTCACCACTATGAAAAAAGGTTCATAGACACTGTAATCAAAGGAAAACCCTAGGAAAATGGAAGCATAAACCCTAAAGGGGCTAATGAGAAGCCAAAAGAACATGTGATGTACAGTATGGTTTAGGGTTTAGGGTTAAGTCTTTAGGGTTTAGGGCAACCCTAAACCCTAAACCCTAAAATGTTAAGTAAAGTACTTCGTTAAGAGATGATTACTGTCATCAAATGGAAAACCCTAAGACAAGGTAAGCAAAAACCCTAAAGGGGCTAATGAGAAGCCAAAAGACATTAGGTGGACAGTTTTTCTTCAATATATGAATGGGTAAGAGAGTCATAGGCACTGTCACCACTATGAAAACAAGGTCATAGACACTGTAATCAAAATAAAAACAGGGTCGTAGACACTGTAATCAAAGAGAAATCATATCAGAAAGGAAGAAAAAGCCCTATAGGGACTAATGAGAAGCCAAAATAAATGTGATGACAATTCTCCTCTAATACATGAATGGGTAAGAGGGTCATAGACACTGTAATCAAAATAAAAACAATATCATAACCATTGTCACCACTATAAAAACAAACCCATAGACATTGTAATCAAAAGGAAAACCCTATAGACGCTGTAACAAATATAAAAACAACTTTATAGACACTGTCACCACTATGAAAAAAGGTTTATAGACACTGTAATCAAAAGAAAACCCTAGGAAAATGGAAGTACAAACCCTAAAGGGGCTAATGAGAAGCCAAAAGAACATGTGATGTACAGTATGGTTTAGGGTTTAGGGTTAAGTCTTTAGGGTTTAGGGCCAAGGCCCTAAACCCTAAATCCTAAACCCTAAACCCTAAAATGTTAAGTAAAGTACTTCGTTAAGAGATGATTGATGTCACCAAATGGAAAACCCTAGGACAAGGTAAGCAAAAACCCTAAAAGGGCTAATGAGAAGTCAAAAGACATTAGGTGGACAATTCTCCTTCAATATATGAATGGGTAAAAGAGTCATAGACACTGTCATCACTATAAATATAAGGTCATAGACACTGTAATCAAATGTCATAGACACTTTCACTCAAAATACATGTGGTTACAAGGTTATAGACACTGTCACCACTATGAAAACGGGATAATAGACACTGTCACCACAATGAAAAAATGTCATAGACACTGTAATCAAAGGAAACCCTATAGACGTTGTAACCGAAATAAAAGCAGCGTTATAAACATTGTCACCACTATGAAAAAAGGGTCAAAGACACTGTAATCAAAGGAAAACCCTACGACAAGGGAGGCACAAACCCTTTAGGGGCTAATGGGAAACCAAAATACATGTGGTGACAATTCTCCTCTAATACATGAATGGGTAAGAGGGGCATAGAAACTGTAATCAAAATAAAAATAGTGTCATAGCCACTGTCACCACTGTAAAACAAAGTCATAGACACTATAATCAAAACAAAAACCCTATAGACGCTGTAATCAAAATAAAAACCGCTTTATAAACACAAGCCAAAGATATGAAAACCGTTCACCCTTCTGTCTAATCGTCGTTCCAAAGCAAACCCTGCAAGGCTTATGCGATATGTTTCTTTTAGTTTCAAAACCGCAACACATCCAAACCACCGGCTAACGAGAAACAATGGAAAAGAGACAGATGCTTCATCAGTGCATTTCAATTTTGCTTCACCTTGTCAATTTTAGAAGGTAAGCAAGCAGCAGGCAACATCCAGAATGAAAGCAACTGTGCTTCTTAATCATGATTAGCAACAAATATCAGCTAAAACTCTAAAATGTGATAATGAGCTTAAGCTGCAATCACAACCTTCAGCAATCTACTAAGCATTCACGGGTAATCAGCAACCACAAAAACCGCGACTGTGGAACATAAGAAGGTAAGGATAAACAATGAACACCGAAAATCGGAATTATGCATTGAATTGAAGGAACATTACTAACTCCTTCAGAATCCCATGTTTATATTTACACTTGCAGTAGTAACAGACATCAAAACCTGATAAATTATCAGTGATCAAACCCTAATTGGACGCTTCCAAACACTAGTTGTGTTCAATTCGATCAGGTTCTTTCATTGTTGTCCCTGCAAGAGTAAATCAAATCAGCAAATGGAGTCAATTCGATCAGGTTCTTTCATCGTCAATTCGGATCTGCATCAACTCGGCGGCGGAGAGGCGGAGGGGATTGGAGTGAAGGCGGCGGAAATTGGAGCGAAGGCAGCGGAGGGGAAGGAGAATCTTCGAGGTCGGAGGCGACTAGAGACGACGACGGCGGCTGCGACTGCGGCTGCAAGGAGGCAGATCTGGAGGAGGAGAGATCGGGAGGGCAAGGATCGAGGAGGAGAGATCCGGTGGAGGAGGATCGGCGAGGAGAATCGAGGATCGGCGGCTCTCCCTTCTTCGATTGCGTATGAAGCTGATGCTGGTTCTCCCTTCTTCGATTGTGTATGCTCAGATCTAAGAACGAGGGTCTGGGAAAAATAGAAGTAGGGGTAGTCTTGGTATTATGAAAATATTTTGGCCTTTTACTAGCAAAGAAAAGCCTTTAGGCCATTTAGTAATTGGTCCAAAGGCCTTCTTATTTCCCCCACCCCAGATAAAATTTGTAGATCGAGCTTCTTTAATTCTCTTCACCGTACCATAAAATTGTGTGGGTCGGGTATGGTTGCCCCCTAAGTATTAGAGGCCGTTTGGATCACATGAATTATTATGTAATTATCCATTCTCCCTCCACTCCTCCAGTACCCGGAAATCAAAATGGATCTCCTTCCTGATTCAATCTGAATCCTCTCTTTATATTCTGTCTATTTGCATCGGTGTACATTGATCTTATTATCCCTCGTTCTCTGACTATGCCTCTTGAAACCGGGGATACAGTCTCTTTATTATTAAAAGGGATTCTTCAAAGGGTGGTTGATCAGAGCACCGCATCGACCAATCGTGAACTAGATAAGATCGTCGCCGACCTCAAAGCTTTAGATAAGCTGATTGAGGGTCCTAATTTTGGAGACGGATTAGAGTGGGGGCCATGGCCACTTATCCAGATGGTGCTTGACGAGGCCGATAATCTGATAGACGAGATGCAGATTACGAGTAGCAAAAATCAACCAAGCCATCTGATGCCGAAAAAGGTACGCTTCAATCCTTTTTCACAACATTCAAAGAAAGTCAAAACTATTAGTCGAAGTCTAGATGACGTAGTACAGGTTGTGACCGAATGGTTGCTAGAGACAGAGCCACTCAGGCAGGAAGATGTGAGCCATCGAAAAACCGACTCAATTGTGAATTTTGAAGATATTTTCGGGAGAGAGAGGGATAAAGCAGCAATCATGGATCTAATATGGAATTCTGCTGCTGAACCTTCCGATAGAGTTTCAATTGTCCCGATAGTTGGGTTCATGGGGGTAGGCAAAACAACACTTGCACAGTTAATTTATAACGAGGAGACGATACGACGGAATTTTGATCAATTGTTATGGGTGTCTCTTGAATATAAATCCCATGATAATGTAGACGTAGTTAGGGAAATCTTGAGGAATTACCGCCATCCCTTTCACTTAGATGAACCAATTCATGACGACCGGGCCAGGGAAGAAGAAGAACTGAAGAGGGAAGTTCAAAGGTTGATATGCGGGAAAAGGTTTTTTATTGTACTAGACGGTTTCGAGGATATCAACAAGAGTGTAGTGCCACTTCTACAAGATATGGGGTCCAAATCCAAACATGGAAGTGTCATTCTTGTGACTACCTGGTCACGTAGAGCTGCTTCTTTGATTGGGACGACACTTCCATACCAATTGGATCCACTTTCGGAGGACGCTTCCTATCAACTGTTCATAAGACATTTGGGAGCTGATAGTCAATACCATCATGCATGGGAACCTATTGCAAGGGATATGGTAAAGTACTGCAACGGAGTTCCTTTGCTTCTGGTTATTTGTTCATCAGCTCTGAGACACAAAGAACCCGAGCATGTAGCACTGCAAGAGAATTTAGAGAACCTTTTCTCTGACTTTATCTACCGCAACTCAGGATTCTATGCTGCTTTGATGCCTGCATGTTTGAGACATATGCAGCTACCCCTAGAGTCTTTTCGCTTGCAAAAAGCTTGTGGATTAGGTGAAGAAGCCTTAACGTGTGTATGGATGGCACTTGGGTGCTTATATTCTGATGATCCTACTCAGCCTCCTGAATCCATTGCAAGGAAGTATCTTTTAGAAATTGCAGAGTCTCCTCTGTGCCCTGATGTTGAATATGCACCGGGTGGCATTGTGAGACACATCAAATTCAACGAAGCTCTTCTTGAATTTGCCACATCCACTGGAGGTGCACAGTGGGGGTTTATGTCACCACGACTTGGAAATACTAGATACGTGATTTGGGATGAAGATGATCTATCTACAGAATCCGATCCGTATTCCCGGGGTCAAGTTCGGCTCTTCATTCTCTGCATTAGGAACCAAACTTCAGCAGGATTGGTAAATGATATAATAGCTGGTTTCAAATTCTTGCGTGTACTAGGCTTTGGTGGATGCAATATTGAGATGCTTCCGGATTCCATTGGCGAATTGAAGCATTTAAGATATCTTGATGTCGGAAGAAATGCTAGGATGAAAAGTTTACCAGCTTCAATCTGTGATCTGTGGCATTTACAGACACTGTTCCTTCATGGTTGTTCCCTCGAGGAAGTACCAGCTGACATAGGGAGGCTCCGGAATCTACGCTATCTCACATTGACCATCCTGAAGGAAAGTTTGCCCGAAGAAGTGGGACAACTAATCTCTCTTCGGACGCTGGCTCTTGCTAATTGCCCTATGCTAGCTTCCCTTCCAAGCACCCTCAAAAATCTCACCAACCTCCAGACATTAGGCATTGTTGGTTGCCAAGATTTGGACCTCACCACCAACTCTTCTGCTGAAGGCTTGAAGGGGTTGGATGCTATAAATACACTGCTCCTTTCGCATCTTCCAAATTTTTTGGGTTTGCCCACAGACCTGGGAAATCCAGGCTTTGCTATGAAGCATTTGATGATCCAGTCATGCCGAAACAAGATCGAAACCACATGGATTATGCAGTTCAGGTTCCTGCGCTCGCTCACAATTGAAGATTGTCCTCAACTGTTGGCTTTAATGTCAGCAGACGTTACTTCTCAAATCGATGGTGTATTGGAGTTGGTGATAAGAAGGTGCCCACGCTTAGGCAACACAGAATGGATTAGCGAGCTCAAATCCCTTCGATCACTCATAATTGATGACTGCCCTATGCTGGTGGAACTGGACGCTGCCTTTTCTGAGCTCAAAAACCTGGAGAGGTTGGAAATCAGGAGGTGCCCTGGGTTGTCTGAATGGTTTGCAAGCTCTGCAGGGAAGGCCTGGCTTCCTAACATTCATCATGTTCGAGTGATTGAACTCGATGGCGAGCGTTTGGAGTCTTAACTCACACACAACCTTTGTATGTGAGTGCCCTGCCTGCTGCTATGTTCTGCTGTCAAGTTTTTAGTTGCTGTTGCTTCTGTTTATTGGTTTGCTTCTTATTTACATTCCAAAAGAAAAAAAGGAAGAAAAAAGAGATTGGTGTTGCCTTGTTGCTGCTTGAATGTTACCTTGTTTGTATGGCGTGTGCCTTGTTTTCATTTTAACCAAAAAAAAAAAAAAATTTGTTTTAGGTTGTAGGTTACCACTGGTGTGTTTCCTCACTCTCTTTTTGTTTACGGTTCGTTAATGTATTGTTGTTACCTCGGTTGAAAGAGTGGAAGTACTGCTTGATTTTGGGTTTGTAGCATCCGATCCCATACTGGAAAATTTTTGAGTATCAGATCCGAAATGTTACGACTTGGTACTGAATTTGTTGTACTTGGTTCTCGTTCTTTTGTTTTGCAAGAGTATCAAATACGCCAAAAGATGAAAGGAACATTTTGCACCAACTTATATATTTTATATTTTGCTATTAATGTATTCAAAGAAAGATTGAAGGATGCATCAAGCAAAGCCAACACTCAAAAAGGACTTTCTGAAACAATGTGGGATTGATGCAGTTGAAAACAAATTCATCTTCTTTGATTCAAAGATGGACATTTCTTCCATCTGTAATTGCCAACAGTCTGTGACTTCCACAATTGGGAAATAAACGCAAGTGATCAGCTGCTGTCATGTCCAACTCCTCCAAGTTGCCCAGCTAATGAAATGCCAGGTGGGTGAGTTGAGGGAAGCCTCCCTTAGAAAAGGCCGTGATCGAAAAAGAGCCGTGATAAAAAAACAGGTGGGTCAGGTCAAGGAACTTCTCCATGACACAAATAGATTCTTCTCATAGCGTGGTGTGTTTCAGTTTCAGTTCCTTCAATCCTTGAGGAAAACTTGCAAGATTTAATGGCTCAGAAATCCTACTCTTTATGATCACCTTTTCCAAACTCTGGCAGGTTGATAAAATGGTTGGATTGCCATTGAGAATCTCACTGTTGATACTCAGATCTAAATGTGAGCTTTAGACCTGTTGAGATGTGAAAGGACAAAGTGTCCACATAGAAAGTATACTCAGGTGGCCCTTGGGCCATTTCCCTGCGTAAAGTAAGCTCCTTTTGGATGCTTTGCCATTCCATAAAGGTTTGCTTCATTGGAAGCAGTCCCGCAAGCATTATAACTGACAACGGTTGGTTTGAACAATGCCCGAGCATGTTATTTCCCATTTCACTCTTTATAGCACCTGCAGATAGCACAATGTACATTCAGTAGATAGCTAACTAAAATACATGTAAGAGATTAGTAGTAGATAAAACAAGCCCATACCATCATTTCCACTCTGAGCACCTCCTAGTCTTTTTTGAAACAAAGCATAGATTTCGGCATCAGACAAAGGACTCAGCTTATGTGTAACTAGCTCATTGGACTCTGAGGTGGACTGTTCGTGAGTAATGAACACAGCTTGGCCTCTGGAAGATCACACCCAAAGATCATATGATGATCTTGTGGAGACTCTGTCATGTCAGTTAAGATTATGAAACACTTCTTTTCCTGCACTACTTTTTCAAGTACTCTAATTAGTGTTGGAACTCCGTTTATCACTCCTATCCGCGGAAACCTGCTTCAAAAGTCCCAGGATGAAGTGGTTGTGAGGACTATCAGCCTGTGTGTGCGGATAACGAGCCCATGCAATAGCATCAAAAATTCCTCTGGTCTCCTGCTGCCGGTAGAGCATGTTAGCAAGAGTCTCCCTGCTAACTCTGCAAATTCCTGACAAGACAACTTCCTTATTCTTAGACAACAGATCTACCAGACTTTTTCCAGTCTCTTCTGGTAGTCCAATGAAGTCCTCTTCATAATCAAACACACCGAAGAAGTGCCTCTATAACATATGCAAGTACCGTACTTTTCAATTCCGTTAATGCAGGGTGAAGAAGTTATCATTATAGAAGAGGACAAATTTTCTTTAAGAAAGAGTCCTTCCATGTCCAAGACCCGTATCCAGTGGCGGAGCCTTTGTGGTGTCGTTTTGGATTAAAGTGGTACAAAAAACTCTATATAATACAGTAGCAAATGATGTTATTTAAGGTTTCAATGGTTTCATGTTTGGGTGTGTAACATGTAGGTCAGCTTTCATGTAAATCAATCTTAGACAGTGATAATCCGATCCCATACTCGGAAAATTTTCCATTATCGGATCCGATATCTTACCAATCCGACCATTTACTACATCAAGCAAAGCCAACACTCAGTGAGGACTTCTGGAAACAATGTGTATGATTCAAAGATGGACTTTCGGAACTTCGTTGATATCAAGGTTGTGCAAATTAACCTCAACTGACTGTCGTAGCACCAACCGTAGTGGCATCAGCTGAGTGTTGCCGCCACTTCCTGCTGCAGAAATGTAACTGTAACCGGACTCAACGACACACATCCAATGGATTAGCCTCAGCAAGCTCAGTGCATTGATGGTAAGTTAACCAATTTACAAGGTACAAGTTGCATCATACTAGTTTGCGTTTGGATTGATAAGGAAAGAGCCTGAATTTAACGTACTACATTGGAGGCAACGTGCACATATTAACACTTTGATCGATCATGGTATTTTCAGCTTCCGCAACTCAAAATCAATGCCAAATCCGTCACCTGAATCTGCATTCAAACAAGTAAAAAATTGGCTGATTTTTTTGAACTTGAGTAGCCACAAAAGGATAATAAAAAATAAATTTGTAACTCATCACCATCTCTTCTCAGCCAAGAAATGCATCACCTTAGGCAGTATCAGCGTCGAATCATGGTCTTTCCCTTCACATGTACTTGGGCATGTATACTTTCATGAACTGCATTTGTCAAGACCCTAAGGCATCATTACAGTTTTGCATCCTAAAAGACTACTCCGATAAGAATTTATTCAAACTCAAAGGCAAAGGCAATACAGTTGACATACACCAATGTGTAGAATGCGTAATGGCAACTCAACTAACTTGATTCTTGAAGAGGATGTAAACGAGACACAAGTAATCCAACAGGAAAGGCAACTGCAGCTCCATATGAGATTTGAAGGATACAAAGGCAGCATGCACTTCCTATGGATTTGATGTTGTAAAAGTGAAACAGCGAGATATGCTAGTTGACCCATAACCGCTATAGCATAAAGAACGAAGATGGAAGTGAATATCAACTCTTCCAGAAAACAAAGAATGGAAAAGACAGCATGTTTGTAACTACATCAAACTAAGTTAGATTTGCAGCAAAACCAGAAATCAACCTTAAACTTACTGCTACAACAAGGGAGGTTCTTTGTAGTGTTCTCAGATTCTCCTCAACGTCCTCCAGCTGCTTTTCATACTGATCTACAAGATCAACTTTGCGCCCAAAGATTCCCAAGAGCAAAATATTATTCCCACATTCGAAGTTCTTGCACAAGAGATGACCTAAATTTATTGATAGCAGGAAAACAACTATGCAAATGAAAAATCTTACAATGAGAGAGCGTATTTTGCTTGTCCTCTGGATCACCATACGAGATAAATGCGTAGCTGGATGATACTCACTAAAGAAATCAACACTAGCAGTCTAGCACTGATACTCGTGAAAATTCGGTGACAATTGGAAAATGATATCCTTCTTAAAGGCATCGATGCCCAACTGATTACAAGTAACTAGTTACCTGAAGATGATAACCCTGATGAAAACTACAGCATCCGAGCCAGATAGTGACAGCAACTCATCCTCGGTAAGCTGCCACGCTCTTTTTACCCAACCAGGTGATGAAAGTAGCTGATCAATATGGAAGTGACTACTTTGCTCAACTTCTTTTTCAGCCAATAAATGCAGCTCATACACTTCAAAGTTTGCAGGCTGTCTTCTAAGGATGGAATACAGTGTGAAAATAGTATAGATAGGCCAGAGTTGATTCCGACAGACGTTAGAAGAGCAGATACAATCATGTCTGCGGTAGATTCTCAAGCTATAACCAAACCCTCCCACAGCAGCATATGCAAAATGAAATAAAAAGGAACATAAAATAAAAAATTCTCAAGCTATAACCAAAGTTACCAAACCAATTCACAAGGTACCACTGAGTAACACGCAACGTATGAGGCTACGTGCACAAGTTATTTCTGACATAATGAAGTCTACACACAGATTGATACTTAGTAACATACAGCTGAGGTATTGTCAAGACAGCTCAACTTCAAACTCCAAAATAATCAATACAACAAAGCTTCATACTTTATTCAAATACTGAAACTGCCACAACAACACTTTGACCATGGCATTTTCTGCTTCTTCAACTCAAAATCAGCACCAAATCCATCACCTCAATCTGCATTCCAAGTTGAAAATTGGTTGATGTTTTTCAACTTAAGTAACCACAAAAGTATAATAAAAATAAATTTGTACCTCACTGCAGTCTCTTCAAATCCAAGAAACGCATCATCTTTGGCAGCATCAGCATCGACTCATGGCCTTCCCCGTTGCCTGTACTTTTGCCTCAGTAACCCCAAGAGAGGGTGGTTCTGTAGTGGGCCTACTCGTGTTTCAGCTGTAGCAAACTTGAACTCCTTAATCTCTAGTCTCCAACAGTCTTTGTACTCCAAGCTCTGAAGAGAGCTCAAGTGCTCAGCTTCTGTCATGTCCAACTCCTCCAAGTTACTCAGCAGTCGCAACTTGAGATGGGTGAGTCGAGGGAAGCCTCCCTTAGCAAAAGTCATCTTCTTCCCCATGTACGCGTTGTGATCAAGAGTCAGACGTGTAAGGCCTGGGAGCTTCCCCAAGACAGGAACAGGATCATGTTTGGGTTTCGAGTGTTTGAGAGTCAGCTCCTTCAAGCATTCAGGAAACATTGCAGCATATAATAGAAATGAAATCTCCCCTTTTATCGTCGCCTTGTGCAAATTCTGGAAGCTGGATAGAATGGTTGGATTGCCTTCCAAAACCTCACTGCTGATGCTCAGATCTATGTGCGTGCTGATGGATTTGAGTTTCTCATCCAAAGCTTTCTCTGCGTGGATATTTCTTATAGAGATCTTCCTTAGATTTTTCAGCTCAGCTAAGCAATCCAAATCAACTTTCTCCGTATTCAAGTTTCCCAATGTACGCAAATGATTCAACCCATGTAACTGCAACTTTGGAGACCTGGGAGCAAATGAGTTAGGCAGATGGAGATGTCTCAATTGTGGGAAGCTGAACAACACATCTGGTATAAATAGAGATTCCATCACTCGCAGATCAAGGATCTGTAGCTTGCTTAGTTGTTGAATTGCCGGCGGAAGTTCACTCACCCAAGTTCCTCTTAAACTCAAGTATCTCAATTGGTTTAAATTTCCAACTTCTGTAGGCAACATTCCTTTGGTCATCCACATCCCTTCAAGATCCAAGACACGAAGGAAACGGAAGTTGTTGCAAAGTCTGATAAACCAACCCCAGTTGTCTTCCCCGCTATCACTTTCACTGCTCTTTGGAAAGAAGACGAGAGATTTGAGTTGATCAGTTCTAGATTTCATGTTTTCAATAATATTTGTTTCACCTTGATTGAAGTGAATTCCTAAAT
Source organism: Persicaria maculosa (assembly GCA_963922045.1). NCBI lineage: Eukaryota > Viridiplantae > Streptophyta > Magnoliopsida > Caryophyllales > Polygonaceae > Persicaria > Persicaria maculosa. The sequence goes on from OY998254.1 coordinate 69,965,810, forward strand.
GCTCAGTGTTTAGCCTTTCACCAGAGGAAGCTGAAGGCTCAACTTGATCAAGTATAGTGACAAAATGTTCCTCTCTTTCTTTTGCTGAGCAGAGACTATGGAGTACAACATGGACCCAACATGTGCTGATCCTTCCATTAGGCCCCCTTTTTCCCACCTGAACCATGCCTCTTCGCACTAGCTCATTCAAGTAGCTTTCTACAATGTTCTCCAACAATTCAACTGCCTCAGCTTCATCATCTTTTAGTCTGACAAATCCTGCAGCTATCCACATTCGGTATAATTTCCTCGTGGGTATCTCCATGTCTTTGGGGAAGATTGCTAGATAAAGGAAGCAATATTTTAGGTGAGGAGGCAAATCATCATAGCTTAGTGCATACATGGATTCAGGCCCTTGGGCCTTTTCCATGCGTAAAGTAAGCTCCTTTTGGATGCTTTGCCATTCCATAAGGGTTTGTTTCATTGCAAGCAGTCCTGCAAGCATTATAACTGACAACGGTTGGTTTGAACAATGCTCGAGCATGCTCTTTCCCAGCTCATTCTTTATAGTACCTGCAGATAGCACAATGTGCATTCAGTAGATAGCTAACTAAATTATAATTGCAACATGTAAGAGATTAGTAGTAGATAAACACATACCATCATTTCCACTCAAAGCACCTCCTAGTCTTTTTTGAAACAAAGTAGAGATTTCAACATCGGACAAAGGACTCAGCTTATGTGTAACTAGCTCATTGGAATCTGAAGTGGGCTGTTCATGAGTAACGAACAACAGATTGGCCTCTGGAAGATCACACCCAAAGATCATACGACAATCTTGTGGAGACTCTGTCATGTCAGTTAAGATTATCAAACACTTCTTTTCCTGCACTACTTTTTGAAGTTCTTTAATTAGAGTGTTGGAACTCCTTTGAGATGAGAGCTTATCACTACTTTCCGTGGGAAGCTGCTTCAAAAGCCCCAGTATGAAGTGGCTGTGAAGACTCTTATCAGCCTGTCTGTGCGGATAACGAGCCCATGCAATCGCATCAAAAACTCCCCTGGTCTCCTGCTGCTGGTAGAGCATGTTAGCAAGAGTCTCCCTGCTAACTCCGCAAGTTCCTGATAAGACAACTTCCTTATTCTTAGACAACAGATCTACCAGACTTTTTCCAGTCTCTTCTGGCAGCCCAATGAAGTCCCCCTCATAATCAAACACACCAAAGAAGGTGCCTCTATAACATATGCAAGTACCGTACTTTTCAATTCCATTAATGCAGGGTGAACAAGTTATCATTATAGACGAGGGCAAATTTTCCGGAATACTCTTTAATTTGCCACAGTTCATAATGATCAACTTCTTCAATTTAGGCATGGATCCTTGCTTTAGCATCCAAACCTCCAAGTTCACAAGCCCCCGAAGATTTAGTATTGTGAGTTGTGGGAAACCTTGATCAAGGCAAGTCATCCGTTTTCCAATGAAAGCGTTGCTACCCAGCAAGAGTTCTTTCAAGTGACGAAGGCTTCCTAAGATCCCCATAGGATCATTATCAAGTTCACAAGACTCCAAGTGAAGTACTTTCAAAAACCGGGGGAAAATGTTGTCTTTCAGAGTTGAAATCTTATCCATGACATTCAGCTGATCAAGACAATCAAAGCTTGAAAGTATACTTGGATCGCGATCTACTGCACTTCCCTTAACACCAAGTGAACAACTCCGGAGATTGCCTGATTTAAGAGCAGGGGACTCAACAATTATCCTTATCCTTTCCACATCACACACTATGTCTTTGATGGAAAGTTTTTTCAGTTTTCTGAGTTCTTGCAGGTCTTCAATCCGGGACTTCCCAACCTCCAGATTCTTAAGTGTCTCCAAGCAGCTTAAGGTGTCAAGCCTCAAGTATTCACACTTCTTTATTTCATAGGGCTTCTTAGGAAGAAAAAGATGTCTTAATCTAGCCAACTTCCACAAAGTGTTGGGAATTTTGACCGATGAACCAGAAAAAGATACTCTTAGATCAAGAGTCTGTAGGCACCTCAACTTGCTAATGGACGATGGCAGCTCAGAGATATCAGTATCTTTCAGACTTAAATACCTCAAGTGTATCACTTTGTGTACATCTTTTGTCAACCTTCCTTTAAGACAGAGACCTTCCATGTCCAAGACCCGTATCCATGGGAAGTTATTGAAAATACCTTTAATCCACTGTGTATTCCCTCCTTCATGAACGTCCCTGCCAGCGAAAAACAAAAGAGATCTGAGGTACTTGTGAGCTGTAGAGGTTAATGAATCTGGAAGGTAGTTTTTAACATCTTGAGCCAAATATACAGCCATGCGAATCAATCTCTCATGGTTTGAAGTAGAAAAGATAGTTTGTGGTTCATCTGGACAGGGACGATAATCAATTACACTCAGAAAGTTCTCTGCTACTGCTTTTTGTAAGCACACATCTCTCATAAGATCATGGATTCGGATAGATTTTATCCTCCCTTTCGACCCCTTATTCATGATTTGGACCATCCCAGAGTGCGCCAAATCACCTAGGTAATCATTAGCAATATCCTCCAACGATTCTGTACCCAAAACTCTATCACGAGGCCAAGTAACAAGGCCTTCAGCCACCCACATCCTATATAACTTTTCTGCACGTATTTCATGATCTTCGGGAAAGTTACCAAGATGAAGAAAACAAGGTTTTAAATGATATGGCAGATCATTATAACTTAGCACTAGTACTTCCATGTATGATCTCCCATGATCATTGCCTCTTCTCAAGTATGAAGTGATATTTTCACACACAAGACGCCACTCTTCCACTGTTTCCTTCTTTCTCAAGATTCCACCGAGCACAACAATAGCCAATGGAATACCATTGCAATGCTTTACCATTGCCTTTCCTAGTGTAATCACTTGGGTACCTGTTATGGCAAACAAATAGTTCAAAATAATTAAAACAGCAGCTGAATAAACGAATATAACAGGGTTTATCATAATAAATAAAATTGATTCTAGTTAAAAATTAGAGCAGAACTACAGCAAGACTGCACCAACTAAAACAAATCCTGGACACTTTAGATCCAAAAGAATAATGGTGTGTGAAAATGCCATAAGAATAATAGTTATCTGTTTCACAAGAGATTTCTTAATTATCTTGTTTCTTAATTATATTTACAACAAAAGCACAAACATGTACCGAATCATGGTTAAATTACCAAATAGACAATATGTTTGAATGGATCAAGCATGCAGGAATAGAGTAATTAAGTAACTTCTGGCATACCACTGCTTCCAAACATTTCTTCTAAAAGCTTATCCATTCCAGCAACATTTGTTTGAACATTTCCCTCCACACTACTTTCAATCGTCTCTACTACATTGCTGTTCTCCCCTACACTTTCCTCACCAGAACTTCCTGCCCACCATCCTAAGGTCTGTTGAAGCAATTTCCAACTTACATCAGGATTAAGAAGATCTGGCTTCGGAAGAGCCTTTTGATCTGCATGTTTGGCAACTTCTTCTTTGCGTGTAGTAAGCAAGACCTTGCTGCCTGATTCTGCTATTTGAGGGAATGCATCACATAAGAAATCCCAGACTTTTCTCTCCCATACATCATCTAGCACCACTAAACACCTTTTCTTTTGTAAGAATTCACGCAGCTCACAAATCAAGTCCTTAGAAACTTTTCCAGCCATTAGATCAGTGGACTTCGCGGCAAGATCAGCCAGAAGTATTTGGAGAACATTTTGAACTTGGAATTGCTTAGAAATGTAAGCCCAGGCACAACCACCAGTGAAATGTTCTTTGATCCTAACATCATTGTAAACTTTTGTAGCAAGAGTTGTCTTGCCTAAACCTCCCATTCCGTAAATGCTAACAACCCTTCTTTTTTCTTTGGAGTCCAACAATGCATTCACTATAATCTCCGTGTCTTGCTCGAGTCCCACGATGTTCTTAGCGTCCAGGTGGACATAGCTCATTCTTTCTTGTGCTTGATCGGACATAACTTCTCTCGTCCGATAGGTCTTCATGCCATAAGCTGTCTTGAGGCCATAGGTTTGCAACCTCGGTGTCAACATGGCGATTTTATCTATCAAAGAATCAATTTTAGAAGCAACCTGATGCATTGCATAGAGCTCCATCCCATAGTGTGAACCTCTCTTGAGCTTGTTCACCCAACCGGCTTGCCTCCTACGAGATGCAACTTGGATAACAAACTTGTCAACAATATCTTCCGCCTCGTAAACGTACTCTTTAATTTCAAGGACCCATTGAGCAACAATTTCGTCATCATATTGGAGAGAGTCAGCATCTCTCAAGAAGCACTGCATCCAAACAAGCTCCTTTCGCAGTCGAGCCACTTTGTCTTCAACACCCCATAGGTACTTTCCTTCTTCAACTAGGAGCTTCCCCAACCAATTAGCAGTTGACTTCACAGCGGATTCTGCCATTTCCTTGCCTGGTATTTGCCTGCAAAATTTGATCTAGAATGGATGAGATTGATAGAGTAAAGGGCAGGCTGGAACCAAAAATTATTTCCTCGATGCTCTAAAGCCACAAAAAAACAGGCGAAATGTAATACAGCAGGCCCCTAATCCTGTATTGGTTCGACAAACAAATAAACTAGAACCCAACACCAAAAAACAAATAAACTAGCACAAACAAGACAGTATGAAAATGAAGGCAATTTTTAAGCTCAAGGGATTACAGTTGCAGCTGTTCTTGAAGGTTTTCCACCCACTACAAGTCTACAATATGAAAATGTGTAAATTCCCAATTTTCAAGATGGTTGAAATACTGAAAGATGGATAGGAAGACGAGACTCCCAACACCAAGAGGGATGTGTATTTGTCGAGTGGATCCGGTGGTGACTGTGGGTTCATCGATGTTTCAGCGGAGAAGGAAGAACGAATCCGCGGAGAGCACGGGCTAACCCAGCTAATTCATCGTAGTCAGAAATTCAACGCCGGCCGTATTTTTTTTTTTTTTGTTTTTTGGGGTGGGTGGGGTGGTTGCGCTATTTTTTTGTTTTGTTTTTTCTCCACGAACAAGCATAATTCTACTTCTACAGTTCTACCTATCGAAATTATATTTTGGAATCACACCATTATCAATATTCAATCTTACCCCAAGTAAGAAAAGCAATTTTAGGAGGTAGAGGGGGTGGAAGGGGGTGGAGATAGGGGCATTTTTCCTACCTTTAAGGGGTAGGTAGAGGAGGTGGAGGAGGTGGAGATCTCCTCCATCCCTTAAATGAAATTTTGGGGAAAACACAGCCTAAAATAAACCCTAGATCTACACCAAACGTTCAAGCCAATGCCCATCTACCACCGTCTCTTTGGAGACATCTGATAAAAAAAAAAAAAAAAAAATGCCCATCTACCACCGGTGTATGGAAATTTCCCCGAGGGAACGCTAGACGGGGAAACGGTGATCTCTACTCGTTGCAGAGGGGGTATTGTTTAGGCAATCTGTTTGTCAACGTTCACCTCTTGGCTGGTCGTCATCTAGCTCCTCTTTTTGCATCTCAACTTCTTCCTGGATATCCATTCATCTGCACCTTCAATTAGTTTTTGGTTGGATACAACACTCAATCTAGATTCCTAACCCCACCAGCCATGAGTCAAACTCTCGTAGTCTCTCCTTTCTTGCGAGTCCTTGTTCACCGGCTGAAATCCCTGGCCGATGATGATCATCCTACTGCGTCAAGCCTCGAGCTGCCAAGCCTTGTCGGAATCCTCAAAGGTTTCGCTGAAATATTTGAAGCTGAGGAGGAGATGGTAACCCGAGAAGACAGAGAGCTGGAAAATAAGATGCATCGTCATCTCCTGGAACTTGTGTTTGAGTTTGATGATCTGATAGACGAGATGCAGTTAGAACTCCAACTCCACCTGCCCCGGAGAGGCGTTTCTTTATGTTTTAATCCGTTTTCAAAGGAGTCGAAATTTGCTACAGCACTCCAGCACAGGCTTCGTACTCTAGTGGGGATAATAGCACATGACTATGGACGTGTCACTTCGAGTTCGCTCTCATATGGAAACCTTACAAGTGTGTCTCAAGGAACTAAACCACATCCATATTTGGGCAGCGGGTCACATATTATTGGCCGAGAGATTGATAAAATAAGAATCATAGAATCAATTTTGGATGTTGAAGCTGACAGCGTCAAACTTTGCGCGATAGTTGGAATGGGAGGCATCGGCAAAACATCAGTTGCCCAGCTCATTTACAACGATCCGAGTGTATGTTCCAAATTTGATATCAGGTTATGGGTGGATGTTGCGCAAGAAGGTGATATGTTTGGCGTCTTTGTTCAAATGGCTATGCAGGCTATGGGTTTTGATGCAGATCTCATGTCGACCTTGGAGGAAATGCAGATGGAGCTTAACAGGTTGTTAAGCAAGAAATCAGTTTTCCTAGTGTTAGATGATGTATGGTCCTCCGATTTACTTGCTTCTTTGTTTAGTTATCTGCCCGTTTTCAGTTCCAAGGGTAGTGCTGTTATTCTGACTTCCCGCATTCAAGGCGTTTGTTATCCTCTGTCTATCGAAGCCTATGAACACATGTTGAGTCCTCTTACATTAGACAAATCTTATCAGCTATTCAACAAATATGCATTTCCCTCCATTGGCATTGAAACAATACAACCTGAATTTGAACCTATTGCCAAGGAAATTGTGAGTGGGTGCAAGGGTCACCCTATGGTTTTGAAGATGGTAGGAACATATCTCTATAACAAGGACACTCTCCAGCAATGGGCAGAAATCTTACAATCACTTACGCTTCGAGTTGATGGTGACTACAGCTTCAGTCCTATTTATGGAATCTTCAATTTTATCAGTGTTAAACTTGCATCATATTTGAAGCTACCCTTTTACACCTTTTCTTTGCAAAGAGATTCAAGTGTTGAAGAATCAATATGCCTGTGGATGGCACTTGGATTCTTATCCTCGGATGATCCAAATCAACAGCTTGAATCCATTGGAAGAAGATACCTTACAGAGTTAGCTGAGTCTGCTCTTTGCCATGATGTGGAGTATGCACCAGGTGGTGCTGTCAAAGCCATCAAACTGCATGATCTTGTATATGACATGGCCAGAAAAGAAGCAAGGGAACAGGGTTTTTTCAATCGGTTTGACTCATCCCAAGAAACTAGATACTTGATACCTAATTCTGTAAAGGACATGGAATTTCCCAAGAAAGCCAACAAGAAAATGAGGCTTTTCATGCTCCACACTAGGGAACAGGTTTCAGCACAGAAGGTAAGGGAAATCCTATCTTGTTTTAAATGCTTGCGTGTGCTAGGTCTTGGTGGATGCGACATTGAGATGCTTCCGGATTCCATTGGTGAATTGAAGCATTTGAGATACCTTGATGTTGGAAGAAATGTCAGGATGAAAAGCATACCGGATTCAGTTTGTAATCTGTGGTATCTACAGACATTGCTCCTCCATGGGTGTGACCAACTCGAAGCGCTACCAGCAGGCATAGGGCGTCTACAAAATCTCAGGTATCTGACCTTGACAACACTCCAGGAAAGCTTGCCAGAAGAAATAGGACAACTCACATCTCTTCGGACGTTGGGCCTTGCTAGTTGTCCAAGACTATCTTCTCTTCCAGGCAGCATCAAGAACCTCAAGAACCTTCACACATTAGGCATTGCTGATTGCCCAGATATGGATCTTGCAGCCAGTTCTTCAGCTGAAGGTTTGAGAGGATTGGATGGGATAGACACTTTGTTGATTGCGGGTATTCCAAAATTTGAGTGTTTGCCAACAGACATGGGAACTCCCAGTGTTGTTTTGAAGCATTTACTGGTCCAGTCCTGCCAAAAATTGACAGAAACTGCATGGATTAACCAGTTCCGTTCCCTGCATTCGCTCACGCTTGAAGGGTGTCCTGAATTGTCAACTTTAGCAACGGATGGCGCTTCTCAATTCAACAGCTTGGTGGAGTTGGTAATCAGGGACTGCCCAAGAATAGAGAACACAACATGGATCAGCCAGTTTGTGGCCCTTCGGTCGCTCATAATTGATGGTTGTTGTAATCTGGTGGCTTTAGATGCTGGCTTTAGTAAGTTGAAGAGTCTGGAGAGGTTGGAAATCAGAAAGTGCTCTCACTTGAGCAAGAAGTGTGCAAGCCCTGATGGAGAGAATTGGCGTCTTATTGACCATGTTCAAGTGATCGTACTCGATGGACAGATTTTGAAACCTTAACTTAGAAGCTCTTATAGAGTATGAGTCTGTCCCTGCAGGTGTCTTATGGAGTGTCTTCATTTCAGTTGGTTGCTACCACTCTGTATGTTCTCTGCTTTTAGTCTTTGTGATTTATTGCCTGGGTTCTCCTTTTATGTTTTGTGGCTTCAATATAACCAAAAAAAAAAAAAAGAGGAATTTTTTTTTAAAAAAAAATGTTACTAAATTTGTTAATTGTTGCAGGTGTGTCATGTTTTAACTTTCAAAAAAAAGAGAAAAAAAACTTGTTTTTAGTTGTTACTTCATTTTCTTGAAGTGTGTATTAGTTTGTGTGCCAATGTTAGTTTCAAGTGTAATCCAAGTTGATATTAATAGTGAAAGTACTGTTTGATTTTGGTTTGTGTAACTAATCTTGAGCTATAAAGAAATATCCTGTTCTACTTGTTATAATTATTTTTGTTTACCATTAATATGAACTACCTACCATTTCAAGGAGGTAAGGGTTACTTTTGAAAGATAATGAAGGAAAAAATTGCAGCATATGCAGTCTTCATGAGAGTATTGACTATTGAATGGTGTCTTAATCGTCGCACAACTGATGATGATCCTCATAGACCAGCTACGGTGGTAAGGTATCTTACAATTACAATTATAGTAGTGTGTTTGGTTAATTTCACTAGCTTTAAGCATACTTCGGTTTGTGTTGACCTGTAGCAAAATCATAGAGAAGAACCGAAAGAGTTTTAGTTTGTACCCATATACAGGATGGGGTCGGTGATGATACCTAAGCCAGTCTGCAAAAAAAAAAAAAAATCTATCAAATTTGCAGAACCTTTATCTTGGGAGATTCAGTTATTGAGTGGAATGAGATATGTAAACCCAAGGAGCGGGGGTGTCTTGGTATTACAAACCCGATTCAGATGTAGAGTGACTGAATCCAATTGAACTGAACTAAGACCCAATAAAAAAAAACATCCCCTCTGGTACCAACATTGCAGATTGCTTTCTAATAGTAATGTAAATATTATGTTCACCTCATTCACCATTCTGTGCAGTTCATCTCGTTGCTGTCATTGAGATGCTTCCGGATTCCATTGGTCAATTGAAGCATTTGAGATACCTTGATGTTGGAAGAAATGTCAGGATGAAAAGCATACCGGATTCAGTTTGTAATCTGTGGTATCTACAGACATTGCTCCTCCATGGGTGTGACCAACTCGAAGCACTACCCGCAGGCATAGGGCGTCTACAAAATCTAAGGTATCTGACCTTGACAACACTCCAGGTAAGCTTGCCAGAAGAAATAGGACAGCTCACATCACTTCGGACGTTGGGTCTTGCTAGTTGCCAAAGGCTAGCTTCTCTTCCGCACAGCATCAAGAACCTCAAGAACCTTCAGACATTAGGCATTGCTGATTGCCCACATATGGATCTTGCAGCCAGTTCTTCAGCTGAAGGTTTGAGAGGATTGGATGGGATAGACACTTTGCTGATTGCCGGTATTCCAAAGTTTGAGTGTTTGCCAACAGACATGGGAACTCCCAGTGTTGTTTTGAAGCATTTACTGGTCCAGTCCTGCCAAAAATTGACAGAAACTGCATGGATTAACCAGTTCCGTTCCCTGCATTCGCTCACGCTTGAAGGGTGTCCTGAATTGTCAACTTTAGCAACGGATGTCGCTTCTCAATTCAACAGCTTGGTGGAGTTGGTAATCAGGGACTGCCCAAGCATAGAAAACACAACATGGATCAGCCAGTTTGTGGCCCTTCGGCCGCTTGTAATTGATGGATGTCGTAATCTGGTGGCTTTAGATGATGGCTTTATTAAGTTGAAGAGTCTGGAGAGGTTGGAAATCAGACAGTGCCCTCACTTGAGTGAAAGGTGTGCATAGGGCTGGTATCTGAGCCGAACAGCTCGAGCTCGGCTCGGGCTCGGCTCGAAAAAGCTCGAACTCGGCTCGTTCAAAGAGGTAAAACAAGCCGAGCTTGAACAACATTTTAGGCTCGAACCGAGCCCGAGCCGAGCCCGAGCCGAGCTCAAAAGCTCGATACATAAGATTACTAAAATACCCCTAGGGTTATGGGGTTTAGGCGTGAGCGTGAAAACTGGAAAGCGCTTTGCATAATCACATTCGGCGGCCGCTTGCTTCTCTAGTTCTCTTCTCTCTCCTGTTGTTCGTTTAGGGTTCTGGATCGCTCGTCCTTCACTCCCTCCCTCAGGCGGCGCCGGTGAACAGCATCGCTCGTCCTTCCTTCCCTCAGGCGGTGACCGTGAACAACATCGCTCGTCCGTCCTTCTGGTAGGTTCGTTCACCTGCTGTTCGTTCGGCAGTCTTCGTTCTCTCCTTGTTCCCTGGTTCCTTAGTCTTCGTTCTCTCCTTGTTACTCCCTCGTTAGACGTTAATCTTCAGGATGTCTTCCAATACTTTGTTCGTTAATCTTCGTTCAGTTGTCTTCTAGGCTTCCAGCGGCAGCACAGGTAAGCCTCCCTTCTTGTTACTCCCTCGTTCATTGTTCAAGCAGCAGCATCTTCTGATTCTTCTTGTTCAAATTCGTTTGTAGAACACATGGATTTGTTCGGATTTTCACTTCTGGTTCATCTTCTTCTTCCCCTTACTCCCTGATTTGTTTGGTTTTTGTCTCAAAAAAGAAAACAGTAAATAGATTATTTCAATTGATTATTTAGTCAGTTTGTAAATCTGTATGTAATTCTAAATAAGCAATTGATTTGTATTTGTTCGGTTTTAGTCAATTTGTAATTCGGTATGTTCTTGTCCCAATACTGTTGCAGTGTTGCTGGATGATTTAGTAATGGTTTTGTATGTACTGTTGCTGGATGAAAAGAAAAGAGTGAACACGTTAATTGTAAATGTATTTAGTCAATTTGTAATTGGGGGTTTGTACAGAAAATATCTACTTTTCATTTTGATTTCAGTACTAGTTGTACAAATTCCTTTATAGATAATAAAGAGCTCAAACGAGCCTATCGAGCTTGAACAGCTCAAACGAGCCTATCGAGCCTGAACGAACGAGCTTGGGCAACGAGCTTGAACGAGCCTAAGCTCGTTCGTTCGCCTTGAACGAGCCTATCAAGCCGAGCTCGAGTATGTGATTGGGCTCGCGAGCCGAGCTTGAACGCTAAAAAAAGCTCGTATAGATTTTAGGCTCGAGCTCGGCTCGGCTCGTCCCCCGTTCGAGCCAAGCTTGAACAAGCCAAGCTCGGCTCGTTCGGCTCGAATACCACCCCTAGGTGTGCAAGCCCTGATGGAGAGGATTGGCCTCATATTTCCCATGTTCAAGTGATCGAACTCGATGGACAGAGTTTGAAACCTTAACTCAGAAGCTCTTATAGAGTATGAGTCTGTCCCTGCAGGTGTCTTATGGAGTGTCTTCATTTCAGTTGGTTGCTACCACTCTGTATGTTCTCTGATTTTAGTCTTTGTGATTTATTGTCTGGGTTCTACTTATATGTTTTGTGGCTTCAATATTACAAAAAAAAAAGGAAAATTAAAAAAAAAGGTCTTTTTTTTTATTTTAAAGGTTAATATATTGCAAGAAATGAAATAATTACAATGTACAAAAGTTGGGACTAAGTGGTATGACCCACCTTGTCCGAAGTTGCCAAAATCAAGGAACTAACTAGGTCGTTCCTATCCATGGGTGTGGTGAGCACAAGGCTCGGGGTAACTCCAGTCTCTTCAAGCCACGGCTATCGAAAGTCGGACCTACCCTCAAAGGTTGTGTGAGTATAAGTCCCCCTTCGGCTCGGCCATCAAGAGATTTACACAAACACCACCCTAGCACACCTAGAACCATAATTTACCTTTCTACTTGGAGGACCTAAATATTACAAAATCGTATCCAACGCAAGATAAACTTGTGGGATGTCTAGGCCATAGAAGGTTTGTGAAATGATCAAAAATTACATATTGAATCACGGCCTTCTATAGTGTCACCAGGGACTACTCTTGGCCATTTTCTCCATTTGCTTGGTCCAAACCACCTTGTAAGCTTGCGGATGATGTGAAGTGAAGTGAAAACTCGTGGCATAGGACTTTGTATACATGAGTTTTGATAAGGTGAAAGATCCCCTCGGCATTCTTGCATGTTCCCTCAAAGAGTTTTTCATTCCTTGCCTGCCATATGTGGTATACCGTGGCTGCCAGAGCAACTCTCTTAGCTTTAGAGAACCATCCATTTCCTCTTGCCTCCTTCTTGAGCCATTTCAGTCCACTGCTAAACGTTCCCATTCTTCTCCATATTCCTAGCCAATTTTTTACCTGGTTCCAAATAATTGAAGAAAAATTACAAGCAAAGAAAATATGCTCATGGGATTCAGTTGCTTGGTTACAAAAATGGCAGTTGAGGTTAACTTCCCTTGTCCTGATTAGATCATTAGTAGCAAGCCTTCTTTTTGAAGCCAACCATAGTATGAAAGCATGTTTTGGCCTTTTGGGGTTATGGATTTGTCCCACACCACTGTCGTCCAGGGAAGCTTTGGAGCTCTTCTTCTGAAATGGTTGTAAGCTGCTCCTATGTTGAACTTACCACCAATACACCAGCTGTTGAGCTTTGCAGAGGCATCTTGTATACTTCCTGTGGAGGTTAGTAAAGCATCTCGAATAGATAATAGCTTTTTAAGCAAGGGAGAGTCATTTTTGTTATGTACTTGCCAATTCCAAATGTTTCCTTGTTGGAAGTATTGGTGGTGTATCCATCTTACCCAGAGGCTGTCTTTTTTTCTCTCAATGTCCCATAGCATTCTCGAGAGGAAGGCAATGTTCCAATTTTTCAGATTTTTTAAACCTAATCCCCCTTCCTCCTTAGGCAAACATACATCATTCCATTTAATTCTATGTGATTTCCATAAGAATTTGGCACAAAGGTTGTTTACCCTATCAATAAGAGTAGAAGGAGAGGGAAGAATAGAAAAACAGAAGGCACTGATACCTTGAAGCACCGTTTTTATAAGTTCCACTCTACCTGCATATGATAAAGTCTTGGTATTCCAGTAGCTGATGTTAGTCAGAATCTTGTCAAGTAAAGGGGAAAATTGAGAGACAGTAAGTTTTCCTGAAGATATAGGGATTCCTAGGTATCTAAAGGGGAAAGAACCCTGTGTAAAACCAGATCTGGTAGCTAGAAAAACCCTGTCTTCTCTCTTAACACCTGCAAGGAAGTAAGAAGATTTCTGTGGACTGGTCTCTAAGCCTGACACTTCAGAAAAGTGAGAAAGTGCATCCAATAATATAGACATAGAACCCCTATCCCCACGGGACATTAAAATTAAATCATCAGCATAAGCAAGATGGGAGATCTGTAATCTTTCACATTTGGGGTGGAATTTAAAACTAGGCAGCCGTGTCTTACATCTCAAAATCCTAGACAGATAATCCACTGAGAGAACAAAAATGAGAGGGGAGATAGGGTCACCTTGTCTTAAACCTCTCTTACCATAGAAATGAGAGGGGAGATAGGATCAAGGTTTAGAATGCACCGAGGACTAATTCTCTTCCTAGAATATTTCCTTATCAGTTCTTGAAGTAACATGATATTTTCAGTCATAAGTCTATCTTCAATGAAACCAATTTGAGAGGGGGAAATGATTAGTTTCAGAATAGGAGAGAGTCTAGCAGTTAATATTTTAGATATGATTTTGTAAGTGACATTGCAACAAGATATGGGCCTGAAGTCACCTACATGCTTTGCATTGGCTTTTTTTGCTATAAGGGCAATAGAGGTGTGGTTGGTTTGCTTCAAAAGGCCGCCCGAGGAAAAAAATTCCTTTACTGCTTTGGTCAGTTGGTCTCCAGTGGTGGCCCACGAGTCTTTGAAGAATTTTGAGGTGTATCCATCAGGGCCAGGCGATTTATCATCTCCAATACTCCACAATGCTTCTTTGATTTCCTCTGGTGTGACTTCTCTTAGGAGTTCTGCATGCTTGTCTTCCTTCATTATAGCTCCCCCATTTCTAACAAATCGACTGTCCACATCTTCAGTTTGCTTTTCTGTTCCAAGGAGCCCAGTGTAGAAGTTCTCAAATTCCTCTGCAACCTCATTCAGTGATAATGTTTCCAGGCCATCGTCTTTAGTCAGAGAGCTAACATGGTTCCTCTTCATATTTTTCTTCATAATTCCATGAAAATAGGCACTGCATCTGTCTCCTTGAAAGGTGTGTTTGGTCTTAGCTAGTTGTGACAAGAATTTGAATTTAGCATCCTTGAGTCTGTTGGCTTTTTTCTTAGCTATCTCCAGATATTGCAGCCGTTCACGGGAGGTAGGATTATTTCTCAAGTCTATAAAAGCTTTCTCGTAATCCTCTTCAGCATTTTTAGCTCTTTCATTTATATTCGAGTATTGGGACCTGTTTAGCAAAGTTAGAGGCCTTTTCAGGTTTTTCAGTTTCTTACAAAGAAGGAATTGCTCTGATCCAGCACCATTGTAGATCCAGTGATCAGTGACCAATTGTTGGAAATCTTCACTCTGACTCCACATGTTGAAATACTTAAAAGGGCCTCTTTTGATTCTTTGTTGCTCAAGTACCTTCACTAGCACTTGACAGTGATCGCAGAAGGATTTGGGCAGCAAGAAAGTTGCTTTACAGTAGAGGCTAAGTGTATCCCAGCACCCATTGACCATTACTCTATCAATTTTTGTTGATTTTGACCCTTTAAACCAAGTATGCTCAAGCCCATCACTGACTGCATCATGTAGATCTAGTTCTGAACACACTTCCCACAAGTCTGAGATTTCATAACCTGTCACAGTAGCTCCATTCTTTCTTTCACATGATCTCATGATTGCATTGAAGTCTCCTTGTATTAACCATGGGGAATTTGTATTACCTATTTCTTCTACAAGATTTCTCCACAGACCCCTTCTCGTTACTATAGTATGAAGTCCATATACTTGAGCCAACTCGAAGCTTTTCCTTGTAATCTTGCACTGAATATTACCACAAATGAGCTGCTCTGTTATACGCCTGCAATTGAATGCCACTCTCAAGGGATCCCAAATAACGACAATTCTACCAGCTGCACTTTGTGCAAAATTATGAATATAATTCCATTGGTTGAAACTTTTCCTCATTATAGACTGCAATTTGTTCTCATCTAATTTAGTCTCAAGGATTCCAAGTAAACAAATATTTTTCTCCCTTAAAAACTTCATAACAGCCTTGTGTTTAGGGGTTCTGTTGAAACCCCTCACATTCCAAGAGGTTATTATCATTTGCTCCTTTTAAGAAGGGTGCTAGGCCCTTTCTCTACCATTTGTCCCCCTTCACAGTTCTGTACTGGCCAATTGTTAAGTGCTAGTACCAAATCCTTTTTCCCTCTTGCTTCAAGATCTCGGTCGGTTTCTTCCTCACTAGCACCTTCTTCCGCCTCTTGTACAGTTATCCCATTGACAGCATTACCTCGCTTACTCAGTCTTTTACTTCTTCTAACTTCACTCAACTGAAGCTCCTTTTCTCTTTGTTTTTGATCTGATTTTCTTCTCTCATAAGTCACAGTAACTTCTTTGTTGCTGCATTCCTTTCCATCTGTGAGCAGTAGAATCCTTGATTCTTTCTCTTGATCATCCGCTTGCTCATTTACAATTTCTAAGACCTGGAAAGAGTTTTGACTTGCAAATGTAAACTTTTTCTTTTTCCTATCCTCCTTCTCTTTCTGTTCTTCAATCCTTCTTATTTCCTTATCCAGTCTCATAGAAGATTCTATATAGGCCTTTTGAATCCCTTCTAAGTCCTCTACTCTGGCAGGGGGTGGGGACGGAGCTTTTTTCTTATGATAGGCTTGGTTAATCCTCTCTATGGATGAGAAAAGAGAGGATTTGACAGTAGACATGGTGGTTCTAAAACCAGTTGGGGGAGATCTGTGGTGAGATTTGGTTTGTTAAACCTGTGATAGTCTAGAAGTGGTGATCTGAGAGGGATGAAGACTATGTTCAGGACCTGGTGTAGGGAGGAGGGGGGGGGGGAGGGGGTTCAGAAGTAGAAGGTTGGTCACAACTGGTTTCCATAAGTGATTGTGAGGGGGTTAAAGGGGGGGAGGCTCAGGAGAGGAAACCAGTAGAGGAGCAATAGGTGTTGGATCAGCTTGGGTAGAAGGAGGTGGAGGAGGAGGGGGCAGAGGGGAGTTTTGGTAGTGAGAGGAGTTAGGGGCTTGATTTGTGACAGTGGAAGAGGAAGGGTGAGAAGAGCCCCCTGCTACAGAAGGGGTTGTTTTTTCTTTGTAAACTTTTTGGGATCCCACAGTAGTTTTCTGCCTGTTGTTTATGCCAGCTCCCCTAGCAGCCGGGCATTTGTTTGTCTCATATCCATAGGTCGTGCACCTGTTACATCTTGGAGGTAAGTTTTCATATTCAATGAAACAAGTGTGGTCTGAAGCATCGTCAAATTCAATTGTGACCATCCTTTTGAGCTCCTTTGAACAGTCCATTTCTACCAATACTCTAGCATATAATTGTTTTGATCTATGCTCTGTATAGCCATCTGACATTATGGGATCACCAATCTTTGAAGCAATTTTTTCGAACAGCACTGGTGTCCAGAACTCTGTAGGTAGCTTATGTATTCTTATCCACACTGGTAGACTAGAAAAGAGTGCTTTGTCAAATGTAAATCTTTCAGGAACACACTTGAGAAGAAGGGTGTAACCCGGCCCTGTGAAGGGTCCTTTCATTAGGACAATATCCCTATCCTCCTTTGTGAAAAATTTGAACATCAACCGACCATCCTGTGCATTGTAATCATGCTTTGGCCAATTTCTCTTCAGATTAGCTATAGCCTCAAAACCAGGAAATCTTCCAACAACATATCCTACCAAAGCAAAACCCCAAGCTTCTTCTAGACTTAGGCAATCTTGCTTAGAGGCTTTAACTGTATCTCCTTCTCCAGATTTATGGAATGATAGTTTGAAACCTCTGGACCTAGTACATGTCTCCATCATAGGTGTCCTGATGGCCCAGGCTCCTTGCAATTGAGTTTGGGGGGTGGTAGAGGTAGGTATGAAATGAGTTTGGTTAGGGTTGGTGGGGGCTTTGTAAGCTTCTGCAGGTGTGGGTTCTTATTAGGGATGGACTCAGTTGAGGGGGATTGGTTAGAAATTTGGGTAGAATTGGTTGGGGAGGCCAGTGGGTTAGGTAACTGAATCACTGGAGGTACCAACAGTTTTTGTACTCCAAGCTCTGAAGAGAGCTCAAGTGTTCAGCTATTCATACTCTCTAAATATTGAAGAAATTGAGGATTTATATATTTAGAAATTGAGGATCTCTCGTTGGGTTGAATTTTGCTACTCCAATCCAGCTAGGTTGTACTACGAGGATCACACCCTACGGTCTTGTCAGGGGGTGCAGTAAGGGGATCCTCTCGGCCCTCTACTTTTTACCTTAGTTTTGCATCCGTTGGTTCGCAAAATCTGGGACACGTTTCAGGTATGTAGAATTCAATGTCAAAATCTATCAACTTCGACTACCCTTTTATCGAATATAACTTTATTTTGCTCTGCGTACATGCCCACCTCGTGCCTTTGAGTCTGCTCAGTTTAAGTTTGATCTTGGAACGTATTGTCACTGCTTCTGGGCCGGGTTTCCGCAATGGAGGCTTGCCATGTTGCCCTTCATGTTTGGGGGGGCTCGGTGTTTATTCGGCAGGTGACGCTCTCTTTTATGCTTTTCTAGCTTCGCGTTTGCAATCAGCTGTCTTGTAGATTAAGCTTCTCCAGTATACTGATGTCACAGCACCTGGGTATGCCTTCGTTGACGTCGTGCGTGTCATCAACACAAAGGTAGGGATTGATATTCAAAGTAATCCAAGTGAGATCGCTGCCCCAAACTCATGAAGAAACTGGCAGACATATATTTCGCATGGATTACGAAAGATGCAGAAACTACCTTTTTCTTGTCACCGCGTCAGATGGCCTTGTGGAGTTCTCAGCGTGGAGACCATGCTACTGATTGACTTAGGGCTGTCCCGATTTCAGGGGTGGGTCAAACGATGAATAGTAAGACGTATCGTTGTGTGTTGTGCTATCGATTAGGCATCCCTTTGTTTCCCATTTCGGAGCCTTGTTCTGCTTGCTTCAAGGTTTTTGAGGGACACATTTTTGGAGATCATGTTGTGTCGTGTGCAGACATTGTGGGGATTAAACATCGATACAATGTTGTTCGTGACACCTTGATGAATGTCTGCTATCGTTCTGGGATCTCAGTTGGTAAAGAGGTTGATATTGGTCTATGTGGGGGAGATGGGAAATCCCTACGACCTGCGGGCATGCTTCTTTATGCGTGGGATGAGGGGTTAGACGTTTGGGTTGACTTGACAGGATCATCCCCTTTGACGCAATCTGGGATGACTAATTTTGTTCTAGGGCATGTGGTGAGCGAGGTGGCTCGTCGTAAGCGGGTCAAGCATCACGCACCCCACTAGGGTGTGGTGCGTGATGCTTTGTTCGATGAGTGCTTGAAGGCCGGAATCTCTGTTCGCAAAGAGGCATCTACTGGAATGGTTGATGACAAGGGAGGGGAGCTTCGACCAGCTGATATCCTGTTCTACAACTGGTTCCAAGGCAAAGACACTTGTGTGGACATTACAGGAACTTCTGTCTTCAGTTCGGCTGATCTTTCAAGTTTCATCCCGGGTAAAGCGGCTAGAGTGGCGGCTGATAATAAGAGGAAGAAGTACGAAGATGTCTGCAGGGCCAAAGGTTATCACTTTATGCCATTTTCCTTTTCTACCATTGGTGACTTAGAGGATGATGCTACGGGGCTCCTTAAGTGGGTGTGTGGGGTCGCTAAGGGGGTACATGGGTATAGTAGAGGGGTTTGTCACACTTTGACTAGGATCGCGTTTAGTATTCAAAAGGGATGCGGAGCCCAACTTGTTAGCCGGCTTCGATCTAATTTCATGTAAAAATTTTAATAATAGAGGTTGTTTTATATATATAAAAAATAATAATAATAATAATAATAATAATTGTACAAGTCGAAGTCGATTGATAGTATCATTATCAATTAATTTTAAATTGGTTGGTAACAATATCAATATCCCGACTTGATTACCATTATCTATCAATATTTAAAAATTTATTTAACACACCGAACCAATATAATTAGTTACCATTAATTGATCTGTTTGGTAATAACTTTTTTTTAATAAGGTAATCATTCGAAGGTAGGGCGGTTCATCGGCCCTAAACCGATCCGAACTTGACCAAACCGAACCGAACCGAAAACCGAAATTCTAAAAAATAAAAACCGAAAACCGAACCTAAACTAATAGATTTGGTTCGGTTTTTTACCGGTTTGGTTTAGGTTCGATTCGATTATGAACCTAAGTGAACCGATTTAAGTTGAGCATTTTTTATACCGGTTTTATTTCAGCATTAAAAAAAAAACTAATTGTCTACGTATATATACAAGTACACATACACATATAGAGCATGAGAGAGAAGAGAGCCAGATACCCCTCCCCGTCACTGTGCAAACGCAAAAACCCTAAGCCCCAATTCCATGGAAACCGCTTCAATTCGGTCTTGCAATCGAGTACCCCTGCTACTCGGGTACAAGTTCAATCAAATCCTCAAAAATTTAATGCCCTAACCTCTGAATTCAGCTGTGTTTATAGCCGATTTAGCCCAAATCAAAATCGTTCGAAGAAAGCTTCTTCACTGTGCATCCATGGAGCATTCAATTCGGCCAATGATGGCTTCGCTCCCAGTCGAATTTGGTGTACGATCTTCAGAGTTTGGTGATGGTGGGAGTTGTCTTGGCTCTTACCTCCTTTACTACCGATCGAATCATGGATTAGAGGGGCATTCAAGTTGATTGACGTTGGAGAAGGGATGTTCTCCTCCTTGCTAGGCAAGATTCGGCGCTCAGTCCTGGAGTCCTGGCTCTCGCTCTTGCATCCCTGGGCGTTTCTGATGGCCTATAAATACGGGGGTTTGAGAGGCGTTCGTTACCTCTCTTCACTTCCTTCTCTCTCCCTTGCTTTCTGCTATACAAATGTTCTAAAATTATTCTCTGACTCCTTCTGTTCTTTGTTTGTGACTATGGCAATTACAAAACTTGACAAGGGAAAACACAAGCTGGTGGAGTCGAACCTTGCACCAAGGAGGAAGCATGACAGTGGGATCGTTATTGCCGAGCCAACTGATCCATCCGATGGGAAACCTGTCCCAAAGGATAAAGGGGTTAACCCGAACACTGAAACTCCAAAAGCCAAAAAGAAACCTACTCTTGATGTTGCTAGACTCCGGTCTCGGCTCTCAGGAGTTAAAGACAACATCCTTAAGCTGCAACAAACGACCCTGTACGCAACAATCATTGGAGAACCAGTGGAGGTGAAGGAGATTCGGAAAAAGATCAGATTCGATTGGAAATTTGTGGAAGGAGGATTCCAGGTAACCCCCCTCTCCCACAACTGGATAGAAATGAAATTTATACTTCCTGAGGACAGGGACAGAGTATGGAACGGCCGGCCGTTTCATATTCTGGGACAATTGCTCCTGCTCAAACCTTGGAAACAAGGTTTTGATCCAGCCTCCGAATCCATATCTACTCTGGATATGTGGATTAGGATCCCTGGACTCCCTTCGGAATACATCAGCAAGGAAGTTTTAGCCTCTATTATTGAGGAGAATGGCCTCGGTACTATACTGAAACTCGATGCATTTACTACTAAGGGGGTGCGAGTCCGCTATCCTCGTATCTGTATTAATGTAGATATCACCTTGATCCCGGATAAGAAAGTCTTTGTCCTGGATGAGAATGATAATCTGAGAGAGTACCCGGTCTGGTTCGAAGAATTCCCGGAGGGATGCGGGAGCTGTGGCTCGCTTG
This sequence comes from Persicaria maculosa, assembly GCA_963922045.1. Taxonomy (NCBI): domain Eukaryota; kingdom Viridiplantae; phylum Streptophyta; class Magnoliopsida; order Caryophyllales; family Polygonaceae; genus Persicaria; species Persicaria maculosa. The sequence goes on from OY998254.1 coordinate 69,986,824, forward strand.
AGCACTTCTTCTCGGAATGCCCTCACCGACAGCCAGCTCACAACACGATCAATGTGACCCTCCCCAAGCCAAAAACGAAGGAACCAAGGAAGGAGGAGCTGATTGGCGATGATGATGATCGGGATTGGATCAAGGTTGCATCCAAAGGCAAAGGGGATGGTCCATCCTCGCGGGTGGGCAATCCCAAGTCGGAGCTGCTTAAGAACATCGGTATCAATGTTACTTACAAATCGGAGTCATCCTCCTCCAAAATGTCGGGCAGAACCTCAAGCATCTCCTCTCGGATTGGCGGGGAGGCCCCACTTGATCCAAAGCTGGGCCTGGCTTAGCAGGCGCCGACTGAGGTTGTTGCTCAAGCGACCCTTCCTAGTGATGAGTCACAGGAGCTGCAGGCTGCGTTACCTCCCTTGCCCTTTACCATGAAACCTGATGATGATGACGCTTTTGATTTCGACAATATATTATGTGCTGAAGATTTGGATGAACCAATGGACTTCCTCTGCCATGAATCCTTTGAAGATGCTCTGAATGGGGTCCCTACGGGGGTGGAGTTTCAGCTGTCCACCCTGTACGACCCGGCTATGCTTGCTGGAACTGTGACAGCTGCTGCTGCTAACCCCTCGACCCCTTCGGGCTCCTTCGTGCAGCGGATGGAAAAGATGGGAGTTACCACCCCCTCCACGTCTGAATCAGGGAAGCGGAAAAGTGGCATGGGAGTTAACGATACTGCCTCGTCCTATCTGAAGGAAGGAGGCGGGAAAAAGCAGAGAACCGATGAGTAACAACCTTCGAAGCTGCTGGAGCTGGGAGCTATGGTTTGAAGCAACTATCTATATATATTATGCTACTATTATGAAACCTTGTTGGATATTTGATGTTTTAATCACCTTTTGTATTGTGAATATCTCGGGCGATCGGGTTAGCTTTGTTTGTTGCATGCTATTGAACTCTAGAATCATGAACTATGGCTTGTATGATATGGGTATTAGGTGGAAGTACAAGGTAAGAATTGCACCGTATGTCTGGAAATCGATATGTAATGGTTGGACCTATCAAATGTTAATAGAGGCATATTTATATTACATCTTGTGTCTATTAAATCCCAATTTGATTTATGAACAACACTCATGCGATGTACGCCTAAGATCAACCAATATTCGAATACCTACGAATGTCACCACATTCGAGAAACCCACACGACAAAAGGCCAGCCCGGCCTTAACACAACTAAAAGAAATGAGTCATTCCCGGAGTGTCAAGCTTCTCAGCTTTGGTGGTCGATCCACGGCCCAGTTGCCTAGGCTACCCGCCTTCAACTCGCACGAGCCCCGTAGCTTGTGGTGGCTGTGCTCTAGGGCCACTAATCACTCTCCGACCAGGGGTGGTGCAAACCGGATGCCCCTTTTTTTGGACAGCTTACATCAAATCTCACTCTCGTTGGAAAAATTGTCCGTATCGGATCTTGAGAATAGGTGCACGATCATACCAAATCAAAGCCCGACAAAGAAAAAACAAACACAATTGGCGTGTCAAACCAAAATGCTTGAGCCTTTAACCGGGTGGAGTGAGATACATGTTTCTCATCCCCCCCTCCCTCCTACCAATGAAAGTTAGTTTCTGGAATTGCAGAGGGATTGGCCGTCCCACGTTCTGGATTGAGGTCAGCACGTGGTGTAAAACAGAACACATCCAACTACTGGCACTAGCAGAAACAAAAACGGAAAACATCCCTTCCCCTACTTCTTGGTTGGGTACTGGGTTTGACAAAGCTATTTGGTCCCCAGCTACTGGTAAGTCGGGGGGTTTGGGTCTTCTTTGGAAGGAAAACTGCTTACTAAATGAAACCATTGAAGTTATAGCACAACGACCTAGGGTAATTGTAATCAAATATACCAACAATCTTGACAACTTCTCATGCCTCATATGGTTCATTTATGCTCCCCCCCAGGAGCAGCATAAACCGCAATTTTGGGAACCATTAATCGAGGAAATCGGAAGTGCTCCACTTCCGTGCATCATTATGGGCGACTTAAACGAAATTGGATGCTTTGCTGATAAAGAAGGGGGTGCTGCCACTCACCCGTGTAGGTTTCTCCGGCTAACAGATATTAAAAACAAATGCTCATTGGTGGATATTCCCGCTTGGGGAAACCCCTTTACATGGAGAAAGAAGCAGGCTGACTATGGAAACATAAAAGAAAAAATCGATCGGGTTCTGGTACATCACGAAATAATACATCAGTACCCTGCCTTATGCACTAAAAATGGTGCGTTTGCAACTTCAGATCACTGCCCAATTACAATTGAGCTCAACACCAGCCAAACCTTCAAGCCCCCACCGTTCAAACTCGAAAATGTATGGTTACAGAGAGAGGATTTCAAAAACATTGTTAAACAAGCATGGCGCCTGAAGTGCCATGGCTCGGCAATGTACCAACTAACCCGGAAAACTAAATTACTAAAGGAAAAAGCTAAGACGTGGAACAAATGCACATTTGGTAACATTTTTAGGCAGCTGCAAAAGGTAGAATCACAAATTCTGCTGCTTCAACAAGCTCCATCATCTAACTCAAACCACAACAGGGCCAAAAAAGAGGAAACCTTGATAAAGAAAAAATAAAAATTACTTCTCTTCTAGAAAGCCTACTGGAACCAACGTGCCAAAACCAAACATATCAAATTAACAGATACGAACACTGGATACTTTCACAGAATAGCGTCAGGCAAAAGAAATAGAAAATTCATACGATCCATCACAACTTCTGAAGGTACTCAAATCATAGGAGAAAACAACATAAATAACGAAATTAGGAATGACTTCCAGAAAAGGTTCACAAAACAACAAATCAACACGTCAAAACTAAACGATTTCCTTACTCTAATCACACAAGAAATCACAACCACGGACAACACTGAGCTAATATCCATCCCCTCAAACGGCGAAATAAGAACAGCGGTCTTCTGCTTGGGCAAAAACAAGGCTCCGGGCCCTGACGGCATAACGGCTGAATTCTACAAAGCTTCTTGGGCCGTAGTCGGTCCCTCGGTCATTAAAGTTGTAAAGAGGTTCTTCTTATCTGGAAGACTATTGAGACAAGTTAACCACACTTTCATTACACTGCTGCCGAAAATAGACAACCCAACTACAACAGGCCACTACAGACCCATTAGCCTGTGTACAACAATCTACAAGATCATCTCCAAAATCCTAACAGAGAGACTCAAAAAAGTCCTGGGAAAACTAATCAGTCCCCTCCAGGGTGCGTTTGTGTCAGATAGGGCTATTCAGGACAATGTTCTTATAGCTCATGAAATCTTCCACTCTTTTAGAACCAGAAAAGGAAGGACGGGGTGCCTTGCCCTTAAACTAGACATGGAAAAGGCTTACGATCGTGTTGACTGGGATTTTACAGAAGCCGTCATGAGAAAATTTGGTTTTCATCCAACATTCGTTAATTGGGTTAAAGAATGCATCACATCTGTATCATACTCCGTTCTTGTTAATAATGGCCCTACTGACTTGTTCACACCGACTAGAGGGTTAAGACAGGGGGATCCTTTATCACCGTTCCTATTCATCTTAGGTGCAGAAGTTCTGGCACGTAAACTTTCCTTGGAAGCTAGGGCCACTGACAAATTGCTGGGCTTCAGGTTCGGCAGTTCTGGCCCCTGTATACCCTTCCTTGCCTTTGCTGACGACATCCTCATTTTCCTTAAGGGGAACAATGAGGCCTGCCTCACGGTTAAAAAAATTCTAGATGACTATTGTCAAATATCTGGACAGAAAGTAAACTATCACAAATCAACATTCCAGGCCACACCAGGAATCACACGGGTAAGAACTACTGAGCTCGGTCAGGTTTTGGGTATTTCACACTCACTCTCGGTTGAGAAGTACTTGGGTTGCCCGATTATTAATGGTAGAGTCAACAAAGACACATTCAAGGACGTGGTCACAAAAACCAAAGACCAATTAAGCAAATGGAGGGCTGATTCTTTATCACAACAGGGAAGGGCAGTTCTTATCAGTTCAAACTTATCTGCAAAGCCGCTATACATTATGCAAAACTTCATGCTCCCAGCCACAATGCACACCGAGTTAGATACAATAAACAGGAGCTTCTTTTGGAACAAGGATGCACAACACAGACCATTGATAGGATGGGGGAAAATCTGTAAACCAAAAAAATTGGGAGGCTTGGGGATTAGAAAATCCAAGGAAATGAACGAGGCCCTTCAGCTAAAACTTCTTTGGAAGGCCCTAGTTGAACCAAACAATGCATGGGTCCAGATAGTTATGCATAAATACCTGAAAGGAACGCATATTCTCAACTATGAAAAATCCGGAAACATGTCCTGGCAATGGGAAAAGCTAACAGGACTACTACACAAATTCAAAGAAGGTATCATATGGTCCATTGGGAACGGAAAATCTGTCAAATTTTGGACTGACAACTGGGTTTCTGACCATCCGCTGGTCCGGCGATCGGACTGTCCGACACAAATAAACAAAAATGAAACAGTCAATGAATACATTATGAACGGCCAATGGTGGTTGGAGAAACTTAATAGGGCTCTTCCACGGACAGTAGTAGATGACATTCTCTCTGTCCAGCTGCCCGTGACACAACTAGAAGACAGACTATACTGGTGGCCCGATAAACACGGGTGGTTTACCACCTCATCTGCCTACAAACTCCTCACAAACGAATCAGGAAATGAACCATATAATTATGAGTGGATATGGAAGCTCAATCTACCACCTAAAATATTAAATTTCCTCTGGAAGGTTGCTCGTACTGGCCTCCCTACAAAAGCTCGTCTGGCGGCTAGGGGGATTCCGGTGCCGACTGCCTGTGCCCGTTGTAACGGGTGTGTGGAGGATGACTCCCACATTCTCGTCGAATGTTTCCCATAATTAACCACAAACCAGCTAAGTGCATCAGAAAGGCATATGTTCCAACAAACTATGGCCAGAACACGAGATGTGGGTGATCTGTTGACCTGGTTGCAAAAACTACCAAAATCCAAAATACAAACCATTGTTACAAGGTGGTGGAGCATTTGGTTCTTCCGTAACGGTATAACATTCCGACACCAGAAACCCCCAACAGTGAGTAACATCGAGGCATTCTCCATAAAACAAATGGAAAACCGGAACCAAGCGTGCAAATTAGAAGGTGTTATCCACATGAACCGCACAACCAAAAAATCAGCGAGGAAGGCAACCAACAATAAAATTGAAAAAACAAAACAGAAAAAATGGAGAAAGCCACCCCATGGAACATTCAAACTTAACTTCGATGGATCCGCGCTGAGCAATGGGGCAAGTTCCGCTGGCATTATCATACGAGACTGGGACTCGACTCCCATCCAAATATCATCCCTGAAACTTGGGCGAACTTCGCCCCTTCTGGCGGAAGCTGCTACCCTCAGACTGGGAGTAGTGGAAGCTAGCAAGCTAAACATCCAACAACTGATCATCGAAGGCGACTCAAAAATCATCATTGAATATTTAAAAGGCCAATCCCGCTGCCCTTGGGAAGTTGAGTTAATCCTCTCCGATACCCAATCCATCGTCCGAAATATGAGGGAAGTTTCCTTCGCTCATATTCCCCGAGCAGGCAATAGAGTGGCTGACAAGGTTGCACACCTTGGCCACTCTGCCTATGGGGATCAAATAACAACCAACAAAGATCTACAAGATCTCATCCGCTGGGATGCTCTTGGGTAGTCCCTTACCCAAATTTTTACCTAATAAAAAAAAAAAAAAGTACACATACACATATGGCCCTTTTTTTATTAGCATTTGAGCTACCAATTACCAAATGTCATAAGAAACCCTAATAACCTATTCCTTTGTACAACACTACATACAACAGTAGCGATGTAGCACCATGAACACTGGATTAGCTGCTAAGCAAGTTAAGCTTTTGTACAACAATACATACAACAGTACCTAAATCCAAGGGAAGGGACGAACTGACCAAGGGTAAATTAAAACATTTAAAAAAAATCGGTTTTCTCCCGGTTTAATCGAACCGAGTCTAAACCGAAAATAGAAATTCCCTAAACCGAAATAGATCGGTTCGGTTAGGTTTCGATTTTTTCGGTTCGGCCCAAAAATTCGGTTCAAACCGAATATGAACAGCCCTATTCAAAGGTCAGACATGTTTGATCCATCAAGAAGTCGACAAAGTCAGCATACGACAAAGTTAGCATATGACAAACCGTTAAAACATACCACCTCTACAGATGAAAATGCAGATAACAAGTGAAATGAAACAAACAGAAATATCTGTTTGGCAATAATTGGGTTGGGACAAATTTGTCATCCTATTTTTTTTTATATATGGTTTTTTTTTTTTTTTTTTGTAATAAGTATAATTGGGGAAAGGAAGAAAGGGTACTAAGGGCCGCAGACCCGTGTTCGAGCCTCCATGCCCCTTTTTTTTCGTTGCTTTACACGATTACTTTACTGGGTTTTTTGTTTTTCCAAACCAGGCCGACTGCCAAGCCAAGTTCACAAGGCGATTTGGTGAAGGGCGAACGCGAAGGCGAAGAGAAGGTCCCGCACGCAGTGGTGCACCCTGCTCCGACGGCGACTCTGCTCGGCTCCTCCTCCACGGCTGCTGGCCTGCTGCTGAGTGCTGCTGCAAAGGTTAGTTTTGATTTTGAGAATCAATTTTGTGAAATTTTGATTAGGGTTTGTGATTTGGAGAGTATTTTTGTGAATTTGTGAATTGAATTTCGGATTTTTGAATTGAATTTGTGATTTGAGGTGATGCCGTTCTGCTAATGCTATCATCTAACCTGTTTCTTCAATAAGCTGCTTGAATTTGTCTTGTAGAATGGTGGGAAAAGCTTCTGACTCGATTCCTGATTGTTTGAAATTTAGGCTGCAAATGTTGGATTCTGTGAAACTTAGGCTGCTTGAATTTGCATTGCTCTCCAGAGCCTCTTGATTAAACTTATTTTCATGGATTCTGAAAGTTTTGATTGTTAACATGCAAGGCCTGATTCAGTCAAGCTAGTTCTCGCAACTATTGCCCTGTTGATTGCATCCACATCAAGTATTCTGATTGCATTCACGCCTCCTATTCTTTAATCTTTTATGCTTAGACTTATTTAGTACTTATTGATGCTTTGATTTTGGCTTTTTACTTGCTTACTATCTAAAACTTGGTTTTATTGCAATAATATGTTTTCAATCTAGTTTTATTTCATCAAGGACTGGTTTTATAGCATTAAATTTGAGTTGTAAATAGATCATATCAGCTAATGGCATCCTTTATTATTATTTTTTAAAGATAAGCCAATGGATAAATATCGGGAGGATAAAATAAGTCAGTGTGAAGAGTTTCTTGAGCGACGCTTAAAACCAGCTCTCATTCGTGCCATTGCTGATAGGTATCTTTTTTCCTCGCCATGTTAGCTTGGTGTTACTTTATGTTGTTCTGCAAAATCATGTTTTATTTATTTATTTATTGAATATTAACAGCACTGTTTCAAGTACCAACCATCCTATCTAGCAACATCACGTTTATTCTTACACCTTCCCTTTTTTTTTTTTTTTAATTGCAGGGACAAGGTTTTTGAACAACAGCAGATATTGTATCCTTTCAATTTTCAAGCTTCCGTTGTGTGTTGACTAATTTTTCACTTCAAGGATGGTCACTAACAAGTTGTGCTATTGTTGTCTTATGTGGATGCTTACCTGACCAACTATTCATAGAGTTTATGATTAAGCATAATATTCATGCTGGTCATGTTTTCCCATCCTACTTACAATAGCATTATATTTGAAAACATTGTCGTTAAGGGTGGTCAAGTAAGCAGTTTATCCAAATAGATATTTCAACACTTGCAGCTTAATTTTAGAGGTTGTCAATTATTTTCATGCCCATGAAATTTGATTTACTTGACTCATCATCTTGTAGCTCAGATCTAAAAAGAAACATCCAGAATCTAGAGAAGAACAGTGTCACTAGCTTGAGGACACTAGTTAATCTCGGTTCAGAAGTGTACGCACAAGCTGATGTGTAAGCGACATTAAGTTTTGTTATTTTCATCTAGGAGCCTTCCTAGTAATTAAATTACACTAAATGCCAGCATTTTTTTTTTAATGTTTGATTAATCTGTGCACAGGCCGGATACAAGGCATATATTTGTGGATGTTGGTCTAGGGTTTCATGTGGAGTTCACCTGGTCCGAAGCTTTAAATTACATAGCAGCAAGAGAGGAAAGACTAGCCAAGTAAGATATTCTTCACCCATTTTTTCTTCATCCTCTAATTGCTTGCTACCAACCCGTCCTACCCCGTGCCCATCGTTGCTTCTATGAATGATCAAGTAGTGAACACCAGTGCGTATTTTGATGATTCACCCTTGAATGAAAACCCTTGTTTTGTATATTTCGTAGTGCTAGTTCTTTGCTCAATTTTCTCCTCTAAGCCGAACTCACTCTTTAACCTCGTTTCCTTGTAGGCAAATAGAGGAATACACTACTATGATCTCAAGAATCAAGGCAGACAGTAAAATGGTATGGGCTGTTATATCTATCGTGAGGCGAAAAACTCAAAAACAGGTGAAACCTATTAACATTTTGCTAACGCTACATTGTTGTGCAGGTAAGTGGAACCATCACGGAGTTGCTTGAAATGAAAGCGGAGTAAATTTCATTAGAGGTTTTGCTTTGACTTCTGAATCCTTCCGGTCAGAAATGTTTGATTTTAGTTGATAAACGTTAAACCTCCGTAATACGCATTTCTCACTGTATTCGCGCAAGATATTATCATCCTTGAGAATGCAAAGATATAGAACATTGTTATTACATAGAATTGGCCAGACAGCTTATCTATTAATCCATTCTTGAAGCAAATCATGTGATCTTCTCGGTAAATCTAAAAAATCACAATTGTAAATTTATTACTACCTCCGTTCGGAAAAACTTGTCACTTTACTATTTACGCACGTTTTTTTAGAAGATAAAAACTATATAAAATATCAAGTTTTTTAAATAATTTTTTTAACAATTTCGTAGTTATTATTAATAATTACAAACTTGTTAAAAAAATTTATAAAAAAATGAATATTTTATATAGTTTTTTTATCATTCTAAAAAAGCGTGCGTGAATAATAAACGATAAGTTTTACCGAACGGAGGTAGTATCCTTCAATGCGGAAAACAATTTTGAGCCATTGAATTTGGAGTTTCGTGATATACACACACATAGTAGCTTAACATAGCTGATCCTATACTACAAGCAAGCATACGAATACAACACCGATGACAACAACAATAACGAGAAGAAAGCATATGCATAGTTCTACAGAAATCCATGGCCCAATTATTTGTATCAAGTACTAGTATTAGAGAGTAGGGGAGCTGTATGACTATCGGGCAATCTGAGAGGAGCGAGTGCAGGATTCTGCTACGCCGTGGCCAGCTTGTTGAAGAACTTGCCCATTGCAGGGTCGTTGCCGTCTTCTTCGTCCTTTGTTATAATCACATCTGTTATGGTTTGAGGAGTTACTTCTTTATGTTTAGGAATTTTTTGGTAACTTGGTCGATATTGAAATTCTCTCTTTAATAAAAAAAAAACCGTTGTCAAATTGCATACATTACTCATATAAATCAAAGTTTGGAAAACCTATAAAGGCTGACAATGATATTCATCTCTGCGTGAATTTTAATCAAAGTTTGCAGGGGAATCAGCAGTTAAGCAATTTGCACATATGGAATAGCTAGGAGGTACGATTTATCATCACAGAATGCCCGTGAGAACAAAATGGAACATAAGCTGCTGCTTTTGAGCGTTACTTTTTTTTTTTAAAACACCACAAAGCTCTACAAAGCAATGAGTAAGAATATGAAAACTCAACAACCAACTGAGTATTTAAGCAAAAAATAGCATGGACAAGAAAAGTAAGACGTGTATCTTCGTCATCATACAGAAACCAAAAACCGATGTTCTAGATATGATCTACAATGCCAAGCACTACTACCTTTTGGAACATAATCATCCAGTTCTCTGAATCCTGTTGAGATAGACATCTAGGATGTGGAGCGTCACCATAAGGGGTGTTTAGGACTGCATAGGAAAGAAGACAATAATTAGGATATCAAAGATTGCAGCAAGAAGAGATACTAGGTTAATGTGATAGGAATTGGAAGCTCATCGTAAAATTTGAGATGTAATAAGTAGGATATCACAGATTGCAGCAACAAGACAATTTGGGTATGGGTTGAGTAACTTCAGGGTTTGTTTCTTTTACAACTACGTAACGTAGCTACTATTTATATGTTGAAAACTACACCATACAACCTAAATCTAGGTTACGAGTGAGGTGAATTGCAACAGCTCTAAGTTTGGGTCTTTTCGGTTGAAATTTGTTGCAAAAAGTCATTGGTTTGGAGAAGTATAATTCTACCAATATATCTTTAGCTGGAGATGAAACTCTCTATTAAAAACAGTCTCATCTAGTTAATCCTTCTCGTAAGATGCTATAAACCAGAATCCAGCATACTCCTTCATTTTGTTCTGTTTTCTTTAACATGCCAATACGCTTTGGATATTTTAGTTTGGATACGAAGTGGCTGCAATTCAGGTTATGCTTCTATATTACAGTTTAGTGGCTAGACATACGACGGCTTTGATTGAGCGCAAGAAACCCATCAGTACAAACAGTCTGATAAATACTGCAACTTACTTTGCTAGCAATGTTGTTTGAGAGCCAGTCCAGTCCCTCGTACAAACCTTCCCCAGAAGTAGCACATGTGCTCTGGATATACCTGCAAAGCAGAGGAAAATGAAATTTCAGGTTACTTTCCCTTTCAGTATGTGGGAGATAAGTCAGAGGTGTTGGACAAATAATATAGAAGAGTCTATCTTCACAATTCATATGGTACAAGCATAAGTTTCCTACCAGTGTCGTTGGCGTAGGGAGTGAAGGCCAAGTTTATCAGTGATTTCAGCGGCATTCATTGCATTTGGAAGATCTTGCTTGTTTGCAAACACTAGCAGCACAGCATCACGGAGTTCATCCTGGTGCAAGAAAGGGAAAGGTGCTTAACATTAACAGCCAAGAAAGAAAATTATTTACCTAAAAGCAGCACTGGAATCAGTTGCACCCCAACAGTAATGTAAACAGTATGTTCACCTCATTCAGCATTCTGTGCAGTTCATCTCGTGCCTCAACAACACGGTCACGATCGTTGCTGTCAACCACAAAAATAAGCCCTTGTGTATTTTGGAAATAGTGTCTCCATAACGGACGAATCTGAAATTGTTTCAGTAGAAAATAGATGACAACTTATATCAGAACAATACACAGATCACATGAACTGATGTCAGGAGGATAGTAAAAGAATAAATTCTGAGAAGTATAACTGGGAGGAGATGATTGGTAAAAGAATTCAAAAACCTTTTCTTTTCTCAAAACTATATGAAAACAGCAACGCATAAGAAGTTGACTTCCAAAATTCTAGTGTAAAGGAGAGTTGTTTAAGAAGTTTGTGTATTACATCCAAGAAGTCAAACTCATTCTAATAGTAGAAATATATTGTGCAGTATATTTCTAAAATGTCTGATAGCAAAGGTTATAAAACGAAACCAGGCAAGAAATGTGATAACAGGAAGAAAGACAATATGACAATTTCTGGGAAATGGGCAAACTAGTTGAGTGTTGAGAAAAGGAACTGCCACTAAGATATCAATTACAAATAACATAGAAAGGACATATCTTAAATGACAAAAAATGAAGACATGATTAATGAGCATGGAATCAAAAATCATACTCGTTACATGATCCTTTTTAAGCCATAATTTTTATTTTTTTTTTGGCAATCTTTAAGCCATAATTTGCAACAACGAAGTAAACGAGATCACTCTAACCTTGTCTTGGCCCCCAACATCCCACACAGTAAAGCTGATATTTTTGTACTCAACTGTCTCCACGTTGAATCCTGCCAAAACAAACAATCAAGTAGCATATTTAAATTACTTAGGTTCCCTTAGATTGGATGATAAGTATCAAAATTCAATACAAGCAACAAGTTCATATCCATAGAATCATAAAACAATCAGTTACTCCTCTAAACATGTATGAAACTGAAGACAAGAATAGCATAAATTATTTATCTCTAACAATATTGTGATCACGTTCACATACCAATAGTTGGGATGGTAGTCACAATTTCTCCTAGCTTCAGCTTGTACAGTATTGTGGTTTTACCCGCAGCATCAAGACCAACCATCAGGATACGCATTTCCCTCTTGGCAAATAGCCTACTAAACAGTTTGGTAAAAGACAGCCCCATCTTTCACCTGACGAAATCAACAGCTCAGTAAACTTCGTGTATAAAATCTCAATTTCTCAGCATCCACATATAAAAGAAGGTTGACTACCAAAATCACAAACAGTAAAGTCAACCATGTAATCAATAATGGAGATCTCCATATGAACTATATCGTAAAGTAAAGAGTTATGCAGATGACGAGATCAGGATGTTCAGTATACTGAACCAATCAACTTTCGAATGAAACTAATCACCATTTGATAGTAATTCCAGAAAACGGAGCTCTAACATCCACGTATGTGTGTTAGCAGCCAAACAACAAGCTACAGATTACCAAAATAAGAACTGAAATCGAGATATCTCAGATCTGCGAGGCAAATAGAATTCTACATCCAAAAGAGCGAGAAAGATCACAAATAGACAATCACAGGACAGCAAAAACTGGATCAATTCAAATCCACATCACACGAATCGATTGAAATTCAAAATTTAAGCCCTAACAACGACCACTAATTTGAAAGACGGTATGAAACATGCGAAGTAAAATTGAACACGGCTCTGAAACATCAAACTAACGAACTTCCGATTAGATCGGCGCAGTTTTAGAAGGAAGAGAAGAAGAGAGAGACTTACGAAGAGAGTGAGAGAGGAGGAGGATGGAGGATGATCGGGGGGGGGGGGGGGCGCGAATCTCAGAGGGAGAAGCTGAAACGCTGGCCACAAAGATAAGGAAGACCAAAACGATGAACAATAAAATAATAAATATAAAAAAAAATATTGGGGAAAAACGGAGGACGGGACATGGGATATTGCAGGCCGCCACGTTTGCTTATCATGCGGTTATAATTGACGGAATATTTTATTCCCGTCTGCATCTGCCGTTAATTATATGTTTGGTTTTGCAGTTGAAATCCCCTGTAACACGAACTGCCGTTATGTAATGCTTCGTATAAGTTACGCCTTCTAATTCCATTTCATTAATAATTTTATAAAGTTTAGAAATTGTTATATCGAAAAACTGTTTCTAAATTGGGGTCTCTGTAATAATATTATTTCCTTACAAATTTTGATTTGGGAATAGTCTATAACAACTAACAAGAGCCAGCCAGTTTTGCAGAGTCTCATCCGAAAGAACGCTCTAGAATGGTGTTATTTTCGTTAATTCGATAGCTGCATCTTAATTCCTTTTTTTATATTAAAAAAAACACATTAAGGGTGTTTTTTGAAAGGCTTTCGAAAAATCGGAGGTGGATTGTAGGATTACGATTATTATAGTTAGTTTGATTAATTTATATAGAGAGAGGGGTTGGTTCCGGCATATAGAACCTATATGGTGTACACAATTCTTATCATGAACACATAAATTATTCGTTTGTTTTTCTCATGATTATTCGTCTATTTTCACAATGTAATTATTCGTCTGTAAAAAAGGGTAAAAAAATCTAAATTTCTTTCTAATAAATTGAATAATCACCAATCAATCAATCAATCATCAATTCAATATCAATATCAATCAATATCAATCATCAATATCAATATATAATACTAAAACAGAGACGTGGAAATCCTATGTGGCGGGTTCTGGTGCGATTCGCTCACGTGTCGTACTCTGGTGCAATCTGGCCCGGGTCTTTGACACGTCAATTAATGATGATCCAATATATTTAAGCCACGTCAGACGATTACATCATCTATTTATACAAGTGTCATCCTATGTGTCTATTTTAATTGAAGATTAAATTTAATTTTTAATATAAATATTCAACATCATATCTTACAAATCTTATCATTTTACCTTAAGTTATTTAATAAATATTTAATGTAGAAAAAAAATCTAAATTAGATCAATTTATATGAAAAAAGGGTAGAATATTTTTATCACTAAAGAAAATTGATTAAATTATATAGAGAATCAATTTTAACAACCGGCTCAATTTTGTTTAAAATTACACAAATCACGTTAAAAAGGATTGCCATATCTTAAACATCTTACATGTAAACTAATTAAATGATCATTCAAGGTAAAATTATTAACAATAAACCAAAATCTTTGAAGATAGAATTTTTCGTCTTTTGGTTGATTTTTTTATGCGGGTCTCATATCCATTAATTAGTTAATCACTTTATTTATAGTTAATAAATAGAAAAAATAATTATATACATACATATATATATATTTCATAATAAATATTATTTTACTTTTTGACACGCGTTTTAAGGATGTAAATTTTTTTTAAAATATTATTTTTTTCAATCAATTTTTTTAATAATATAACAACATTTAATTTGAGACGGAGAGAATATATAATAATAATAATAATAATAATAATAATAATAATAATAATAATAATAATAATAATAATGTTATAATATTATTATGTGGATGTACAAAGATATACACTTTACTTAGATAGAGTTTTGCCTTTTATAGATAGATTTATCTTATACTTGGAGCTCAATTATATGACTCCTATATATTGTATTGGCGGATACTCCACAAAAAATTTTAATTGAATACAATCACATATTCTCCTCCCTTTATTCTTGTCCTAATTTATAATACTTTATCAGCACGAAGGTTTGCTCTTTGAGACGATAGTTGTAAAGACCAGCGGCTAGGACTCCGACTGCGGCAACACGCATGAATATTAAGGCAAATCAAAGATAAGTACTCAGTAATGATTTATTATCTTGTGCCTTGTCAATATATATGCTATGTGACGCCATGATGTGTTTTGAGATCTATTATTTCTTTGATGCATGTAAAATCTGCAACCTTTGTTTTGATATATTAATTTTTTAATTGTTCAATTTATACTCCTTATTATATAAGAGATCGTTAATTATTTTTAAGAACTATATGTGGATCAATTAATTCGTTTTTTTTTTAATTAAAGATCAAAACTTGAAAGTACATTGGCATCTTTGGATTTGTATGACTGAAGTTTATAATATTTTGCACAAAATTTATTACTCTACTTTATTCAATTGTAACCCTAAATTCCCAAATTTGCATCCTCCCTGGAGCTCGAGAAGCAGCAAAGAGATCGACATGGCTGACCGAAGGGGCTGTTCGAAACACTGTGTTATCGAATACGACGGTGCTTCGAAGTGAAACCCCGGACGAAGCGGCGGAGGAACGATTCGCGATTCCTATGATGGTCGGACCATTCAAGAGAGGGTCGGGCTGGGTCACACGACGAACAACGCCGCCTAGGAATCTTGAGCCGCCGGCCCGCCGTCTACATCGTCGCCAAATGCCCAGCGCCACCGCGTTACCTCTCGCACGAATACACGGCCCATTCAGTGCCCCGCGATCATCATCGTTAACCCGATTCGCCGCGTCCTTAGAACTAGGGGCACGTCAGAACGCGTTTGGATACTTCTCCGCCGCTGAGATCGAAGAAGACGATCCAATTTAGGGCAAATTTGGATTAATTACAAAACCGGCCTTAAAATTCCTAAAAATTGCGGCTTGGGTTTACTTTTCTGATAATTACAGAAAGCGCTTAAAACTTTCAGGGATACAAAGTTTGCCCCTAGGAAGGACAAACACATCCCCGAAGATGATGTGTAAACATAAATTATATTAACCCCTGAAGTGGTTAGAGTTCTGCGCCGTCGTGTAGGTAAGTGAAGGTAAGTGCAATTTGATCTTTCTAATTTATTATTTTTTTTATAAATAATTTATTTGGTCTTTCGAAGTAGAAAATATTATATCCCTCAAAGTGGATGAAAGTAAAGAAGTTGATATTATAAATAACTTGATGTGATCGATAAAATTCATCCCCGTAGTGATGAAACAATAAATATCACCCATGTAGTGATGAACAATAGATATTCTTATTTTGTTTTTATTTGTATATTATATTGTTTTATCATTCATCTCCCGAAGTAGATGAAAAGACAAATCTCCTGAAGTAGATAGAAACACATCTTTTATGCTTATTTCAGATTTTGTCTATCTATCTCTATATCAACTCATACATATGATTGTTGCTTTATTGTAATAGATTTACCCCCCTTATGTATTGATAATATAAAGATTAGGGTTCATAATGATGCATCTTATATTCACACATGTTCGTTCATTCATCTCAATTGAGGATATGCTCATATTTATTCTTGAGATAGTGAATAAAGATAGATTATCGCCAATTGAAAAGTTAATCAAAATCAGGCATTTTGATAATACTGTAAATCTGTTTCGGAGTGTGATTATGTACGTGTTACTCACATAAGAGGTACGTTGACTTTCCTTGCTTGATTAATTAGAATTTCAAAAGGTTTAAGGCCTTATACATAAGGATGGATAAAATTATGTTATATGATATATGCTTTAAATAAACCATGATTATAATTTATTAATATTTTGATTTGGTGATGGATTGTGTCATGTGAGTGGTTTGTGCTCGGATCCACACTAGGATATCATGGTAAAAGGAGGCAAATCCTAGAAGATTGAACTCCACTTGATAGTGAGTCTATATGAGTTAGGCTCGACTTTAAGGCTCGTGATGGAGTTGGACTAATTTTTCAATATTGGTATATGCGATCGAGCTTGCGGTCAGGTAAGCCTAAACATCATATATTTAAATTATGATTTTCGTGCCTCTTGATCATGAGTGATTATGTATGTGTGTTATGAGTTTACCTCGTACATTAAATATGGATTACCATTTAGTTGCTAATTGCAATATGACGTTATTGATTGCACATGTAGATTTTATATCATAATCATGTCATAGTGCTAATATACTTTGATATATAAGAATTTAGAGCATTGATAAATTATGTGCGATTTGGGGTTGATGATGCATATATGATATAGATATGGTTATTGGATAAATTGACCATATATTTTGAACGGATACATGATAAATGATATCTATATGAATTGATACATTGATAAGTTGATGAATAAATAACGTCATCATGCACCGATTAAAATATTAGCCCTATCTTTGTTGTGATGAACTAAGAAGATATTGTTAATTCCATCTTGTACTTGTAACTATTTGTTTCATGTATGATTTGTTTCATAGAAGGTGAAATATAAACTCCTGAAGTGGTTAAACTTGTTTGATTTCTGGTCACCAGAAGTTGACATTATTTATGTGTCATGAAGTTGTTTTGTATATAACTTAAATTGCATGAAATTGAAATTTGAGATAGTTATTGAACCTATACTATTTGTGGATGATATTGTTTATTGAAACAAATGATAAATATTTGGATCGATATCCACCTGAAGTGGCCAAATAAATTTGTGATTGATATTATTTATTGAGATTATTTTTATTATTTACTTGTGATGTGTATATATCTCAATTTACTTTTTGTAATTCAAAACTCAAAGTGTTTCCAGAAGAAACAATTTGTTAAGAGTTGGTATGTCGTAAACATATGTGGTTTTATATTATATATATTGTTTGTGTTAATAAAAGTTATCTCTTGAAGTAGATAAACTTATCTCTACATATGAAAGATTATCAACGAAAGAGCCTAGATGATCCAATACTTTTGATTCTGCAAACTTGGTCGTATTTGGTTTGTTATTAGTATAATTTGGCTATTTGAAGATACATGGAATCTATGTTTTATTTATCTATTTGATTTGATTTGCATTTTATGTATATGTATATGCATTGGAAATGTTTCTTAAAGAAACCATTATGGGTAGATGATGCCAATTTTATTCAACCAATGATGATTTGGGAGAAGAGTTTGAAGCAAATCCTTGTTAAATTGTGTGAAATCGATAAATTTATTCCTGAGAGCCCGAAGACTCTTTATTTTGGGATCTTGTTCTTAATCTACTTGGGTATGGTAGAACTCAAATATATATTGTTACCTCTAGCAGAGGACATAAAGAGGATACGGTGCGCGCGACCGTTGTTAGGATACTGATCATAATTTTGAAAATGATTATAGACAATCATGTGTGAGTCGACTCCCACATCAAGGAGAATGTGGAAGAACAAGTGAAAGATGATGGTTTACCTATTGGATTTGTAATCTCCCAAACTGTGAATGAATCATCACATGAAAATGTTAGAATGGTTTAAAGCTTGGTACTTGATGATATGGAAAACCTGAAGTTTTCTGGATGAAATAACTAATGAGTATTTGCATAAAGTATATATTTGGCATAAATGAAACCTTATGCAGAAGAGCAACAAAATTAGTCCTCGAAGGACTGTTGATATAATCAAGCAATACATTCATATGAGGAGATGGCTCCAGAAGAGCGTCAAAACACTCTAAAGAGAAGTAGTGATGAAGGATAAATTGAGATCGTGAGAGCCGATAATTGCCAGAAGCAGTTGTTTCCCTCTAATCGAGGATGTCAAACGAAGATCCAACACATAATAAATAGATTACCCATATTGGCAAGATGGATGATATATGAAAATGCTATCAATGGAATTGATATGTTGGATAAATGAGCTTTGAGAAGCTAGCGATTAAATCGACCAAGTGAAATCGTTACTTATGAAATTATCGTTTAGGATAATGCTAACGCATGAGATGACCCAGTAGAGTCATCAATAATAGTTAATAAGCAGTCATGAATATCAAGAGCTTGATTCGATTTCGGTCAACAATAGAGTAAATTCTCCTTCTTTTAATTTATCTCCAGTAGAGAGCTTGGTATTTACATGCACTGAAATCTCCCCATATTACACTAAGTTGTTATAAATCAAGGAAGTTGAGGTATATGGAGGATTTGAGTCCTCATAAATGATCAAATACCTAGAGTTTATCACGGATGATAAAATACTCGGTATTTAGGGGGAGAAGAAAAGGAGATCAAGAAGCAATATATGGCATGGAAGAGAATTGAACCAATGCACTAGCATGATTTATAGATCAAGGTTCTAGTAGTAACTTCAAACAATGGTGATATGCCCACAAGTATAAAACTCCTGAAGAGATTTCATGAACGTTGACAATGTTAGAATTGATTATGAGTTGTCTTGAATTGACAAGATCCTTGATTATCGTTGATGACACATATCTAAGTTTGCACTTGAAGTGCTTGATAAGAATAATTAGAGTTTCTAAAAATATCTCGACCTGTAGTTCGAGTGCACAAAGAGAGATGTATTACGATATGAAGACAAATGATCTTTTCATCTTTGATTAGATTGTGAAAGGATATTAAGGGTCCAGAAGTACCATGCCTTTATAAAATTGGTGATTTATATGCTAAATTGAGGGGGAGAAAAGTTGTACTCTTTTCCTTAACTTCGGTTTTTGTACCATATGGGTTTTTCCAAAGCAAGGTTTTTAACGAGGCAACTCCCCTCACAAGGATACATGGTATATCCCAAATTCTAGAAAGAAATAATTCATGCAAAGATGGATTATTTAGGCATGAAGTTTTTGGACCTGTAGCTCCAACATTGAAAAGTGTAGCATTAATTGGTTTTAAATGGGTGTTCGTACAAAGAAAAATATAAAGCCAAATTGATTGGACAAAAGCCTATTAAAGGTTACATTAGAATGTATTCACCAGGAGTGAATATAATTTTGGCTCCAAATGTAAATGACGAATGTTGTAAGTGCATACCCATATAAATGGAAAAGATCGATTGAAAATGCCCGAAGCATTATTATCAAAGTCTTGTCACATGCATTTGGTTAGATTCTTATTAGAGTACCTGAATTACTTATAACGGTGAAAGTGGTGACATTTTATTAGGTCCCGAAGTACCATACAAAGTTGTACTCTTTTCCTTAATCTTGGTTTTTATCCCACTGGGTTTTTCCAAGGTAAGGTTTTTAACGAGGCAACTTAAGCACCATTTAATACATCAGATCCCCAGATCAACAATTAAAGGCACACTAGGTCCTGAAGTACCTTACTTGTGCATCCAAAGCAGATCAACACTAATACATGGAAGTCAAGCGCGCCAAAGTCAAACACGAAGACATTCCAGCTTACACGCATCAAAGACAATGTTGAGATTCGACCATAAGCTCATGAAGACGGCGACATTAAGAAGAATGAGAAGACTTCGAGAAGGATGTTGAATTCAGGGGGAGTATACACGCACTGCACTCTTTTTCCCTTCGATCGGGTTTTATCCCACTGGGTTTTCCTGACAAGGTTTTTAATGAGGCAGAACAACAAAGGCGGTGTACATAGAAGGCTGCACTCTTTTTTTCCTAAGCTATGGTTTTGTCCCATTGGGTTTTCCTAGCTAGGTTTTTAACGAGGCAGTTGGCGGAATAAAGATTGTACATCCAAGGGGGAGTGTTATAATATTATTATGTGGATGTACAAAGATATACACTTTACTTAGATAGAGTTTTGCCTTTTATAGATAGATTTATCTTATACTTGGAGCTCAATTATATGACTCCTATATATTGTATTGGCGGATACTCCACAAAAAATTTCAATTGAATACAATCACATATTCTCCTCCCTTTATTTTTGTCCTAATTTATAATAAATAATAATAATAATAAAAAATAAATCATCTACATATAATTTGGGGGCAATTGACCGACCTTCCAATCAATTGGGAAAGAAATAGTTCGTACAAAAGAAAAAGAGGTTGCACATCTAAAGTAAATTCTAAGCAAGTTTAATTTAAAAATTGGTTTCAAAGTTGAAGATTTTTATTTTTACTTTATTTACTTTTTAATGCCAATTTAATTAACTATTCTAGATATTTATATCAATCAATCAATATACAACACAATATACATATATAATATATATAATAAAACTTATCTTTTTTAAAATAAGCCAATATTATATATATAATATGTTGTATATTAATACTGTATGAACTAAAAATACCCTTAATTTAGTTTATTGTTATTAAAGATCCAATGATTTCAACCAAACTATTATAACCTTCAAATTTCATAAAGAAAATATAAATTAAATATTATTTTATTTATTAAGAAACCGCACAACGGGCGAGTAAAGAAACACTAGTATAATACTAAAACAGAGACGTGAGAATTCTATGTGGCGGGTTCTGGTGTGATTCGCTTACATGTCGTCATGTGGTGCATTCTGACCGAGTTTTTTGACACGTCAATTAATGATTGTCCAATAAATTTAACCCACGTCAAACAATGATCTTATCTATTTTATCTAAGTGTCATCCTAGGTGTATCAACTGATAACTACAAATAGTTTTTAATATAAATATTCAATCACATATTTTAAGTGGTTACAAAACTTATCACTTTTTCTTGAGTTATTTTACAATTAATTATTTTACGTTGGATTATTTTATCTTCATTCATTGAGATTGATTTAGTTCGTTTATTATATGAAAGGATAAGATTTCACTATTTTCCAAGCTTAATTTTTTTTACCAATTAATTGATTACAAAATAAGATTGATTTTAAAAACCTTACGTATCCTTTTTTTTTTGTCAATAAAAACCTTACAAAAACACACACACAATAATTCCTCAATTATCTTATTTTTTTTACATAGATTGAAATAACATATGTATACACATTAATCCAATGAAGTATTACTTTTTTTTAACCGGGTTCATTTTTTTTAAATGCATGATTTTACATTACGTACTATTTTCCATCGAATTATTATATCTAAATAATCCGATCATACATACAACTCTACGTAAAAACATAAATACATCTTTTTTGTTTGCTATTTCAACGTATCCATGAATATTTTGATAAGATTTGATAGAGTTTAAATTCCTTTGTTCATCTAATTACATGGATCTAAATTTATTAATAAACATATTTAATTTAAATAATAAATTTTTATCATATGTTGGGTTAGTTACCTTTTAACATTTTATGATTTATTTGAACAAATATAATCTATTATATAAACCAAAAACTCTTACAAATGTATATATATATATATATATATATATATATATATATACACACACACACACACTATAAACTTCTTTTCAATCACAAAACATTAATTTAATTATCTAAATATAATTTCAATCAAACATTGTGCATATATTCTTTTTTCATCTAATTACATGGATCTAAATTTATTAATAAACATATTTAATTTAAATAATAAATTTTTATCATATGTTGGGTTAGTTACCTTTTAACATTTTATGATTTATTTGAACAAATATAATCTATTATATAAACCAAAAACTCTTACAAATGTATATATATATATATATATATATATATATATATATATATATATATATATATATATATATATATACACACACACACACTATAAACTTCTTTTCAATCACAAAACATTAATTTAATTATCTAAATATAATTTCAATCAAACATTGTGCATATATTCTTTTTTCATCTAATTACATGGATCTAAATTTATTAATAAACATATTTAATTTAAATAATAAATTTTTATCATATGTTGGGTTAGTTACCTTTTAACATTTTATGATTTATTTGAACAAATATAATCTATTATATAAACCAAAAACTCTTACAAACATATATATATATATATATATATATATATATATATATATATATATATATATATATATATATATATATATATATATATACACACACACTATAAACTTCTTTTCAATCACAAAACATTAATTTAATTATCTAAATATAATTTCAATCAAACATTGTGCATTCTTTTTTCGCATGTAACCTCATGCACCATTTTAGTAAATAAAAACCATTTGAATTTTTTAAGTAAAAAGAATTTATCTTTTCATGAAATATGGTGCAAACTAGGAAGATAGGGTGGTTTTTTTAATTTTTTTTTTACATTCTAACTCATTTAAATAAGAGTTTTTTTTCCAAGTTTTATATATATATATATATATATATATATATATATATATATATATATATATATATATATATATATATATATATATATATATATATATATACACACACAATCTTCTACATTAAAAAAAACAAGTTATAAATTATAATCCATTCGATTTAAACATGAAGTAATTTGGTCCAAAGGCCAATTACTAAATGTCCTAAAGGCTTTTTATTGCTAGTAAATGGCCAAAATTTTTTCATAATACCCCTTTTACCCTGTTTTAATTTTACCCCAAAACCCCCCTCCCTCTTCCCCTTAGATCTGAGATCATATCTCGTTCTTTCATTCTCTTTCCCTTTCCCAGTTCCCTCCGGTCGCCGCCTTCGCCCGACTCCCTCCATCGTCGTCGATGCGCCGCGCCGCCCCGCTCCCTCCCTCGCCGAAGTCGCCACCCTCGTCGGAGTCGTAAGCTGCTCAAGCTGATGGCCCCAAAGCTCACACCCGTCACCGCCCTCACCCAGTCGCGCTCGATGGCTCCCGTCGTCGCCGCACCGTGCCGCGTCGCTCCCACTCTCTCCGAAGTCGCAAGCCCGCTCCCACCCAGTCGCGCTCTTCGTCGTCGTCGATCGAGCGAGAATTGCGCGTTTCACCATTGAAATTGGTGGATGACAAGGAAACCAGGGACGCGTGCTTCGTGGTCGATCGAGCATTTGAAATTGGTGGATGACAAGGAAACGAGGACGCCATTGATGAATTGTGCTGAGGTCTGCGTTTTAAAGCTCTTGAAATTTAATTACTGAGGTCTCCGCCCCTCTTTTTCTGAAGATCCAAGCCTCGATTCAACAGATCTGGATTTCTTTGAACGGTATCTTTCCAATAAGGAGTTTTGCTGAGGTCTACCTTTTTCTGAAGATCCAAGCCCCTCTTTTTCTGAAGATCCAAGCATCGATTCAACAGATCTGGGGCTTGAAGGTCTGGTCTATTGGATGACAAGGAAACTGGGGCGCCATTGATGGTGGCTTTTGCTGTTTTCAATTCCTTCTTTTATTTTTTACTAGTTCAAAAATTAATCTTGGTTGGTAGGCTTTTGCTACATCAGTACTAATTATTAGCCCACCAATAAAGGTTGTGGTGACACCTATCAAATAAGGAGTTATTAGCCCACCCAAAAAAAAATGAGGACTGTTTTGGTTGATTCACCAAATTGGTGCCAAATTGGTGCCTTATTAGTGCTATATGCCTTTAATCTTTTTCTCTCTCAAATGATTTGCTAGCTAATTTCATGACCATCTAATTTCACGATTGCAATAAGGGTGGTGACAGTGATATGGATGGTGACAACGATAATCGTGATGACAGTGATACGAGTGGTGACAGTGACCTTGTAAAAAAAACTATAAAACCATGATTTGACAAAAAAAAAAATTAGTCACCATATGTCTCATCACCATATGTGTCACCACCGTTAGTGGTGACAGTGACCCTGTTTTTTTTATAGTGGTGACAGTGTCTATGACCCTGTTTTTATTTTGGTTACAATGTCTATGACTCTCTTACCCGTTCATTTATCAGAGAAGAACTGTCACCACATGTATATATTTTGTCTTCTCATTAGCCCCTATAGAGTTTGTGCCTCCCTTGTCGTATGGCTTTCCTTTGATTACAGTGTCTTTGACCCCTTTTTTCATAGTGGTGACAGTGTCTATAATCCTGTTTTTATTTTGGTTACAACGTCTATAGGGTTTCCTTTTATTATAGTGTCTATTACCTTTTTTTCATAGTGGTGACAGTGTTTATAACCCGGTTGTTATAGTGATGACAGTGTCTATTATCCTGTTTTCATAGTGGTGACAGTGTCTATGACTCTTTTACCCATTCATATATTGAATGAGAACTGTCCACCTAATGTCTTTTGACTTCTCATTAGCCCCTTTAGGGTTTTTGCTTACCTTGTCCTAGGGTTTTCCATTTGGTGACATCAATCATCTTTTAACGAAGTACTTTACTTAACATTTTAGGGTTTAGGGTTTAGGATTTAGGGTTTAGGGCCTTGGCCCTAAACCCTAAAGACTTAACCCTAAACCCTAAACCATATTGTACATCACATGTTCTTTTGGCTTCTCATTAGCCCCTTTAGGGTTTGTACTTCCATTTTCCTAGGGTTTTCTTTTGATTACAGTGTCTATGAACCTTTTTTCATAGTGGTGACAGTGTCTATAAAGTTGTTTTTATGTTTGTTACAGCGTCTATAGGGTTTCCTTTTGATTACAATGTCTATGGGTTTGTTTTTATAGTGGTGACAGTGGTTATGACATTGTTTTTATTTTGATTACAGTGTCTATGACCCTCTTACCCATTCATGTATTGGAGGAGAATTGTCATCACATTTATTTTGGCTTCTCATTAGTCCCTATAGGGCTTTTTCTTCCTTTATGATATGATTTCTCTTTGATTACAGTGTCTACGACCCTGTTTTTTTTTATTACAGTGTCTATGACCTTGTTTTCATAGTGGTGACAGTGTCTATGACTCTCTTACCCATTCATATATTGAAGAAGAACTGTTCACCTAATGTCTTTTGGCTTCTCATTAGCCCCTTTAGGGTTTGTGCTTACCTTGTCCTAGGGTTTTCCATTTGGTGACAACAATCATCTCTTAACGACGTACTGTACTTAACATTTTAGGGTTTAGGGTTAAGTCTTTAGGGTTTAGGGCCAAGGCCCTAAACCCTAAATCCTAAACCCTAAACCCTAAACCATACTATACATTACATGTTCTTTTGGCTTCTCATTAGCTCTTTTAGGGTTTGGGCTTCCCTTTTCCTAGGGTTTTCCTTTGATTACAGTGTATATGAACCTTTTTTCTTAGTGGTGACAGTGTCTATAAAGCTGTTTTTATTTTGGTTACAAGGTATATAGAGTTTTCCTTTTGATTACAGTGTCTATGACTTTGTTTTTATAGTGGTGACAGTGGCTATGACACTGTTTTTATTTTGATTACAGTGTCTATGACCCTCTTACCCATTCATGTATTAGATGTGAACTGTCAACCCATTTATTTTGGCTTCTCATTAGCCTCTATAGGGTTTGTTCTTCCCTTATCATATGATTTCCCTTTGATTACAGTGTGTATGACCATGTTTTTATAGTGGTGACAATGTCTATGACCCTATTTCAATAGTGGTGACATTGTCTATGACCTTATTTTTATTTTGCTTACAGCGTCTATGACCATCTTACCCATTCATATATAGAGAAAAGCTGTCACCACATGAAAATCGGCTTCTCATTATCCCCTATAGGGTTTGTGCTTCCCTTTTTCTAGGGTTTTCCTTTGATTACAGTGTCTATGACCCTTTTTTCATAGTGGTGACAGTGTCTATAAAGCTGTTTTTATATTGGCTACAACGTTTATAGGGTTTTCCTATGATTACAGTGTCTATGACCCTATTTTAATAGTGGTTACAGTGTCTATGACCTTATTTTTATTTTGCTTACAATGTTTATGATCCTCTTAACCATTCATATATAGAGGGGAACTGTCACCACATGTATTTTGGCTTTTCATTAGCCCTTATAGGGTTTGTGCTTCCCTTTTCCTATGATTTTCTTTTGATTATAGTGTTTATGAACCTTTTTTCATAGTGGAGACAATGTCTATAAAGCTGTTTTTATTTTGGTTACATCGTCTATAGGGTTTTCCTTTTGATTACAGTGTATTTGACCGTGTTTTTATAGTGGTTACAGTGTCTATGATCCTATTTTTCTTTTGCTTACAACATCTATGACCCTCTTAACCATTCATATGTTATAGGAGAACTGTCACCACATGTATTTTGGTTTCTCATTAGCCCCTATAGGGTTTGTGCTTCCGTTGTCCTATGGTTTTTCTTTTGATTACAGTGTCTATGACTTGGTTTTTATAGTGGTGACAGTGGCTATGACACTGTTTTTTTTATAGTGATTACAATAGTAGTTACATTTTTATTTATTTTTATTTTGGTGACACTAATTTAAAAAAATCTAAAAAACTAGAAATTAGAAATTAGAGAACAACTGTCACCACATGTATTTTGGCTTCTCATTAGCCCTTATAGGGTTTGTGCTTCCCTTTTTCTAGGATTTTCTTTTGATTACAGTGTTTATGAACCTTTTTTCATAGTGGAAACAATGTCTATAAAACTGTTTTTATTTTGGTTACATCATCTATAGGGTTTTCCTTTTGATTACAGTGTATTTGATCGTGTTTTTATAGTGGTTACAGTGTCTATAGTTACATTTTTAATTTTTTAACGGAGATTATGCGAGTTAGAACAACTTCTATAATTGCAGGATTATTTCTGAAATTTTAGAAATTAATACAGGGGCATATTTTATAAAAATAGAAATTCTGGGAGGTTTTGCGTAATTAGTCTTCTTCTTCCCCCATCTCGAGCAGCTTCAACAGTGGTTTTCGCTGATCTTCCGACGGCTCGTTCTCCTTACACAGAGCTCCGTTTGACGCGTATGACCTATCAAACTGACGAGTGCAATCTCTACTTCAGTCTCGTTGTGTTTAATTTGTCGAAGCATGATCTTACAAAACGCGACGAATGCTTGAACAGGGGCTGCTAAGCGGGTGTTTCACAAAGCTCCAATGTGTCCAACAATGGCGGTTAGCGATTTTGTATAAATTTGAGAGGGGTTTTTGCACGAAAACCATCCTTGAGAGATGTAGAACGTGATTGAGCGGGTAGAAGGCTTCGATTTACGGTCGAACGTGATTTAGGGTGCACGAGGAGCTTCGATTCGGCCTTCAATGGAGGAGGGCTCGGTTGTGAGCTTCGATTCGGCCTTCAATTGAGGACGGTGCGGTGGTGGCGGCGCCGACGATCGGTGGTTGTGTTGTGGCGGCGTTCGCGACGGGGAGAAGAAGCACGGGAAGACGCCTCCGATCGGAGTCGAGGCCGAGCCCAGCTGCTTGTCGTTTCCTGCCCGACGCCGATCACCGCTAGCCGGAAATGAACCGGTCCTAGTCGATCGGAAATCCATTCCCGAGGAAGAGATTGTCGGCATCAGGTTTGTGGCGGATCTCGATCTCATTGTCCGCCTCCATCCATTGTTTGCCTCAATTAGATGGGGAAGAAGAAGCACGGGAAGGGGAAATAAAAAATATAATAGTAGGGGTAAAATTGGAAATTATGGCCTATTACCTAATATTATCACCCTTGTGGCCTATGTCTTAAAAATTGGACCCAAAATGGGCACTTAACAAAAAATCCCAATATGAACAAATATATTTTATAACCAATCAGACAATATTTTATTTTATTAATTGAAAGGCCCTTAAATAATTAAAGGGTTTTCTCCCAAAAGATACCTTATATAATAATATTTTTTTAATGAAAGTCCTTTTTTCAATTAAAACATTATTCTACATGCAATATGTCAGTCTAAAACACTTAAATATTATAATCAATATTAATTAAAAGGAAAGTTATAAAATCCAAACAAATAATATTTTTTATGTTACGATTTTTCAATTAAATTATTTTATAATATCCTAACAACTAAAGATTTATTATTTAATATAATGAATATTTGTAATCAATATAAATCATGGTATGTTTTAACGTTCACTATTGAATAAAAGTATAAAAATATGACTAATATGATAAAAACATATTTCATTAAAAAAACCGCGAAGCTCGCGGGTTATAAAACTAGTATTACTGAATAATCAGGACTCCAGGAGTACACAATAAGAACTGTTCTATTCTATCATTACTAGGATTTTAAAGAGTTTAGATAGTATGGATTGGGAATGACCAATAAAAAAAAGTCTCAAGATTCTAGAAGGAATAAATTAAACCCGAATGTCACCGAAGATGGAAAATATATATAAGAGACAATTGAACAACATATGTATATTTTACGAGTGGAGCCCAAAAAATTAAGTACCGAGACAAAAGATGTGAAATGTAGCAATTAAATCAAGAGTTGGGTAGATGGCATGAACGGATTGACTTCCAAGTCTTTTACCAAACGAAAAATCAACCAACCCATATTAAATTTCTATATATGCAGTTTCCTAGCTACAACTTTTGGGTGTACAAGATTAATATAATTGATAACATATTGACTGAAATCCCAAATGTCTAACCCCAACTATACGATTTGGACAAAGGTCCTATTGAACTGTTGACTTGGTAGTGTGGATTTCAAAATCTACTGAATAATGAATGGGTTAAGAATAAGAGGAACCACCATGGTGTGCTTGTTAGGTTGTCCTATAAAAGGGCAATGCCCATTTACATAAGAAAGACATCACATTTCACACCTTTCCGCTAAATATATAGGCAGGTATGAAGCAACTACGAGTAGCTTTGTTGTTTCTGATCACACTGATTTTAAGTTGCAGTGGACGCCTGGGATTCACTTGTAAGGAAGCTGAAAGAAATGCACTACTCGAGTTCAACAACGGCTTGTTATTCCCTCTTGGTTCATGGGTGGGGGAAGATTGTTGCAGCTGGAAGGGTGTGGGGTGTGACAATGTTACTGGCAATGTCGTCAAGCTTGATCTACACGGAGGTGATCAGTCAAGTGACGATGAATTCTCACCAATCTCTGTAGGTGCTAGCAAGGTAAGCTCTGCTTTGCTTGAGTTAAAGTATTTAACCTACTTAGACTTGAGCGGTATTTACTTCAGTGGGTCTACAATTCCTTCATTCTTTGGGTCAATGAGGCAATTGCAGTATCTAAACCTCTCTTCTACGGAATTTTCTGGGGAAGTTCCTCCTCATCTGGGCAATCTTACGAAACTTGTTGTCCTTGATCTTAGTTGGGGTCTGGAGATGGAGATGCAGTACAACATAGAGTGGGTATTCAAGCTTGAGAATTTGAAATACCTTGACCTGAGTGGGATTTACCTGAGCCAAGCACCTAATAGTCTTAACTTACCCTACAAGCTTCCATCTTTGTTGGTGTTGATCTTGTCTGGTTGTAGACTAGAAAACTCTCACATCGTCACAAGGAATTCAACTATTTCTTCTAGCACCCTTCGTCACCTAGACCTTCGCTTCAATTATTTCAGTGGTCAAATTCCCCATTTCATACAAAACTTGAGCTCTATTAGATTCCTTGATCTTTCATACAATTACTTCAAATCTTTAATCCCACCATGGCTGGGCAACAAAGGAAACCTCAGATATTTGAGTCTTTGTTATAATGACTTCAATGGCCCATTTCACAATTCCATACAAAATTTGAGCTCTATTAGATTCCTTGACCTGTCATATAATCACTTCAATTCTTCAGCTCTGGGGTTGGGCAACAAAGGAAATCTCATATACTTGAGTCTTCGTCACAATCACTTCCATGGCCCCTTTCCCAATTCCATACAAAATTTAAGTTTTCTAACAAGTCTTGATCTTTCCTACAATCACTTTACTTCTTCAATTCCATCATGGTTGGCTAACAAAACATACCTTGAGTATCTTTCTTTTCACAACAACTATTTTGACCGTGTCGATGGAGGGATCATGAGCATAATTGAGCATCTTTGTAAATTAAGACACTTGGATTTGTCAGATAACCAACTTCATGAAGAGGTGTCTGAATCAAATGTTAATTTTTCTAGGTGTACCAAATATGATTTGGAGTACCTTCATATGCAGAACAATAGCATCAATGGTTTCTTGCCAATAACCAAAAGCATGTTATCCCTCCGAGTCTTAGATGTATCATACAATGACATAGCAGCCCTCCCAACATCCATGGCGGGCTTGTTATCCCTCCAATTCTTAGACCTGTCGTATAATAGTTTGAGTGTTGTGCATCAAGTGAGCTTGGCTAACCTCTCTAGCTTGAGATACCTTGATATAAGCTCAAATTCTGCAACTTTTAACCTCTCCCTTGATTGGATTCCTCCATTTCGCCTCAAGTTCCTGAGTGTGCTGCCTTGCAAATTGAACAGTCCATTTCCCAAATGGATTCTAAGTCAGGATAACCTTGAAGAGCTCGACTTGACAAATACCGGGATATTTGGACCTCTTCCACACAACATTGGCAGTGCAATGCTATCGTTGGAAATTTTACGTCTTGCTAACAACCACATTAATGGTTCCATTCCGAGATCATTGTGTGGGATGTCAAGCTTGATGGTCCTTGACCTACAAAAGAATACATTGTCAGGAATAATTCCTGACTGTTGGGTGAACTCTTGGATTATTGGTGTGGAGTTATCTTCAAACAGACTATCAGGTCGCATCCCCAATTCTCTAGCGAAGTTGGTCGGGTTACAACTTTTGAGCTTGAGTAATAATTCACTTGAAGGAGAGCTCCCTTTAGCCTTGAGCAATTCTAGTGACTTGATGGTTTTCGACGTGGGTAGGAATAATCTTCATGGGAAAATTCCACATTGGAATGGAACAAACTTCCCTTGTTTGCAGATTCTTATTCTAAGAGAAAACAGGTTCAATGGAACTATTCCACCACAACTATGCTCGTTCCCTGCGCTTCATATCATCGACTTTGCAAGTAATAATTTGGTCGGCACTATTCCTCGGTGTTTTGGTTACTTCAAAAGAATGGGTTTCATTAAGTCAAATGATACTTCAAATGTTACTAATGAATGGAGTGCTGTGGAGGTTATTAAAGGGGAAGATAGAGAATACACCACAAATTTACACATGCTAGTGAACATGGATCTTTCCTCTAACCACTTAGTAGGTGTGATCTCTGCCGAGATTACAAGGTTATCCCTCCTTTTGGGTTTAAACTTATCACATAATCATTTGAACGGAACAATTCCGAGAGAGATAGGGAAGATGAGATCTTTGGAATCTCTTGATTTGTCATTCAACAATCTGTCTGGATCAATTCCAGAAGCCATCTCTTCTTTGGATTCTTTGTCCAAAATGAATTTTTCATTCAACAACCTTCAAGGGCAAATCCCGACTGGTCGACATCTCCAAACTCTCAATGATTCATCCATATACATGGGAAACTCCGGCCTATGTGGCGATCCATTGCCAAAGAAATGCTTTGGGGGTGGCGGTGCCCATCTCCCAACAAGTGCGGTCCTTGAAGATGGAGGAGACAATAAACACGAGAAGATGTGGTTCTACATGGTCATCATGTTGGGGTTTGCAGTCGGCTTTTGGGGAGTCATTGGAATCTTAGTTGTTCACAATAGATGGAGGCATGGTTACTTTCGGATTGCCGAGGAGGTTGCCGATTGGATATATAGCAGAGTCGCAGTGATGCTTAATGCTCGAGCAAACAGAGGGAGGTGAAGAAATGATATGCAAGCAATAACTGTCAAAGGTGATGGATCAAATATTTACAATTATGTAATTTTAGTGCCATATCTCTATCTGTGCTAATAATAATATATAACAATTTTTTATATTTGTTTAATGTGTAGAAACAGGAGATGACTATGCTCTTTAATTGGTCTTCAACTTGCTGCCAATACGACTTTTCATCGATCAAATTTTAATACAGTATATTAAAGTTTTCAGTCTTCGCCATTATGCTGTTTTCGTTATTTCTTTCTTCCATATTCATGTTTGTATAGTAATGTAATGGGTAACCAGCTATATGTACTGTCAAAATATCATCGGGTTTTTTTAAGTTGGTAGGTATTACCAATTTGAAAAGGTGGTATCAGCGGTTTATTTTCAAACAAAAATGTATGCCGACTTGAGGCACTTGACAAAAAATTCATGATGCGAATATCAAATCGTTTAATGTAAAATTTGGTTGGCACAATGCAAAACTAACTTCATGTACATTGTGAGTGTAAAAATCTGCTCACAATATTTGTTGATAAAGATTGATGATCGAAACCATCTTGATAGATTACATTGTCTTCATATTGTATAGTGGGTCCAAAGGTCCAATCCATTGTAACCTATATATATGATTGATCAATGAATGAAACCCTTAAAGAGGACTTTACACCAACCCTTTACACCTCAACAATGTCCTCATTGCCCCCAAACTTGTCAAAAACCTTATCTCTGTCCGTCGGTTCACCACTGACAATAATGTTCCTCTTGTGTTTGATTCGTTTGGTTTCTCTGTGAATGATCTTACTACGGGGGTTACTCGCTTGAGATGTAACAACACTGGGGAGCTATATCCTGTGTCGTCGCTCTCACCGTCCCGTCCAGTCGCCCTCCCGACATCGTCATCCAGTCTGTGGCATGCACGCCTTGGCCATCCCAGTGCTGCCGTTTTAGATTTGCTTCGTTCTAAGAGTCTAGTTAAATGTAATAAAGAGCCTCGCTCTCATTTATGTTCTTCCTGTCAGTTAGGCAAGCATGTCAGACTACCATTTCAGTGGTCTTTTAACATTACTTTTGCACCATTTGATATAATTCATAGTGACATTTGGACCTCTCGTGTGCCTAGAAAGGAGGGTCACAAGTACTACCTCTTGTTTCTGGATGATTTTAGTCATTTCTTATGGGTTTTCCTGTTGCATTTCAAGTCTCAAGTGTTTCCTATCTTTGTCAAATTCCATGCTTACATCAAAACACAATTTCAAACATCTATCAAATGTTTCCAATGTGACAATGGCCGTGAATTTGATAACAAAGACTTTCACACTTTCTTCACCACAAATGGGATCTCCTTTCGATTGTCTTGCCCCTATACTTCCCAGCAGAATGGCAAGGCTGAACGAATCATTAGAACCATAACAAACATGATGCGCTCTCTCCTCTTTCACGCATCTATTCCCCTTCCCTACTGGCCTCACGCCTTATCAACCACATGCTATCTCCTCAAGATTCTTTCATCTACTACACTACACCATCGCTCGCCAACTCAGGCACTTTATTGCACCTTGCCCAGGTATGATCACCTTCGTACTTTCGGGTGCTTGTGCTTTCCAAACCAGTCCTCCATCGCCCCTCACAAGCTTCACCCACGCTCCACTTCTTGTGTCTTCCTTGGCTATCCGTCTGATCATCGCAGTTACCTTTGCCTCGATGTGAAGACCCATAAGCTTATTCTGTCACGTCATGTCACTTTTGATGAGTCTCACTTTCGCTTTTCTTCTCCCCCTCTCCCATCTTCCACACCTCCTGTGTCCCAATCTGAGTTAGAGTCTCCCTTGCCATACTTTCTCCTTCCCCAGGGCTCTACCTGTGCTCATGCCTCTCCCCCTACACCACCCCCACCGCCACCCCCTCCTCCTACCACCAGACCGCACACCCGTAGCATCTCCGGTGTATTCAGACCTCGTCAGATCGTCTCTATGAACGCCACCCATCACTGATAATGCATATCAGATATGCATTATAGGCATTTTTATTTTAGTTAGGTTGCATTTCTTTCATACTTTGTTGTTAATTTGCATCTTGTGAGTATTGTAGAAGAGTTCGGATTCTGCGCAAATTTGTGTTTATCTTGCAGATTGAATTGGAACACATATGGGAGATGCAATACCTTGCAGAGGAGTACAAGAGACGTTGGAAAGAAGCAAGGAAGGAAGAGAAGCAAGGACACTTGGAGATACCCGCGAAGCTAGACGAGAAGACACGGCAACAGGATGTCGCGGCCGCAGCATGCGTGCCGCGGCCGCCGCCAGTACGGACGTTGCGGGATTGGAAGAAGCCGCGGCCGCGACCGCAGCATTGGGCGTCAGCGCGTCGTTTCAATTACTAAAAACCCTAGTTTTATGTTTTGTGTTTTGTGGCCGACTTGGATCTTTTATAAGGCCGAAATTATGTTATTTTGAGACACTTCTATTCTATTTTTACGTTCATCAGACACTTTAGAGATTTGAGCGATGTCTTCCATGAGGAACTAAACTCATCTATTCTGCCTGCAATTTGAAGCTTTATTTCGATTGATTGTGAGTTTATAATTCTCGTTCCTTGTTTCCTATATTTGAATGCTTCAACTTCTTTGTGATTGATTGTTTATTGTTTTGTTCTATCTTGTCTGGCCAACTTGTTAGATCAATTCAATTGCTAAGGTTTTGTAGATTCCTAATTGTGAACCTTAACCTAAGTAGGAAGTTGGATCAATTTAACTTGTTAGATCAATTCAATTGCTAAGCTTTATTCAATCAGGGCTGATTGAACTAATTGAATAAGTAGGAAGTTGGATGTGTTGTTAAATCCCTCTTTAGGGACTGCAAATACATTGTCTAATCTCTGGACTTAAAGCTATCAATTGGTTTAAATCCTTCTTTAGGGACTGTTCGATTGATAAGGGTTTCTAGGACTGATTGGACTAGTAACTATATTAGGTCGGGATAAGGGCATTCATAAGAAACTTAATAGGACGAGAAGAAGTTACAAGAATCGCTTCAACCAAATAAAGTGGAAAATTGTAGGTAGAATTACTTCTCCTAATTGTTTGAATTACAATTATTTACTTTCACATTTTAAAATTGTAGGTAGAATTGCTTCAATCCGCTTTGATAAAAGGCGGAACTTTCACA
Organism: Persicaria maculosa; assembly: GCA_963922045.1. NCBI lineage: Eukaryota > Viridiplantae > Streptophyta > Magnoliopsida > Caryophyllales > Polygonaceae > Persicaria > Persicaria maculosa. The sequence continues at coordinate 70,022,325 of OY998254.1, forward strand.
TTTTAAAACCCCCAAATTTGGTTACTTTGATTGACACTTGAATCAAACTTGAATTATAATTTTCCCTGTTGATCGACCTCTTGTTTATTGCTATACTAGCTATAGGTTTAAGTTTTCTTTGACGGATCAACGATAGGTTTTCCCTCCGTCAATCACCCCGCCATACCCTCTCCTGCATACTCCGGACCTCCCCCTCCCCCCCGTCACACCATATGCCACGGCCGCAGCATCATATTGCGCCTGCGACATATCAACCCACCGCGGCTATCTTGCCGCGGCCGCAGCATTTTGCTGCGTCCGCCGCAATGCCTCCTCCCGCCTCCACCGAGTCCCAACTCCCTCCTGCCTCAAACCCGACCTCCCTTTCCCCCATCCCAACCTCCCACAAAACAGCCATCCTCGACCCGAATTGACAGGCGGCTATGCTCGACGAATACAGGGCCCTGACAAGGAATGGTACATGGGTTCTAGTTCCTCGCCCTCCTGAGGCAAATGTCATTCGCTGCATGTGGCTCTTCCGCCACAAGTTCTGCTCTGATGGGTCATTGGAGCGCTACAAAGCTCGTCTTGTGGTTAACGGTCGATCTCAACAGGCAGGTATTGATTGTGATGAGACATTCAGCCCCGTGGTCAAGTCTGCCACTATCCGAGTGGTCAAGTCGACGACATCATTCTCACTGCCTCTTTTGATGCTCTTTGGACGTCTATTATTTCCCAGTTGAGTGCCGAGTTCGCCATGTCAGATCTGGGTCCGTTGTCTTACTTCTTGGGCGTCGCTGTGCAGCTTCATGCGTCTGGGTTGTTCCTCTCTCAGAGTAAGTATGCTGGCGAAATTGTTGCTCGAGCCAAGATGAGTAACTGCAAGCCGGTCGTCACTCCAATGGATACCTCCAACAAGCTCATCGCTCACTCTGGTCCTCTGTTTGGTGATCCGACGTTGTACCGGAGTCTCGCCGGTGCGTTGTAGTATCTTACGTTCACTCGGCCAGACATCAATTACGACGTTCAGCAGATCTGCCTGTTTATGCATGCGCCCAGTGAACCACACTTTCAGGCATTGAAGCGGATCATCCGGTACATCAGCAGTACCCTCGAGCTGGGCACCACGATCACCCCTTCCTCTCGGCATGACCTCGTTGCTTACACTGATGCGAATTGGGGTGGTTGTCTTGACACACGTCGCCCCACGTCTGGCTACTGTGTCTTCCTCAACGACACTCTTGTGTCGTGGTCAGCGAAGCGACAATCTGTGGTGTCTCGCTCTAGCGCCGAGGCTGAGTACATGGGCGTCGCCAACGTTGTCTCCGAGTGCTCATGGCTGCGCAATCTCCTCCTTGAGCTCCGCTGCCCTCTTCAGAAGGCCACCCTGGTCTACACTGACAACGTCTCCGCCGTCTATCTGGCTAGCAACCCAGTCCAGCATCAGCGCACGAAGCACATTGAGCTAGATCTCCACTTCGTTCGGGACAAGGTTGCTCTTGGACATGTTCGTGTTCTACATGTCACGTTCTCCTATCAGTACACTGATATATTCACCAAGGGTTTACCTCGTCAGTTGTTCCTTGATTTTCGGTCCAGTCTCACTGTACGGGACCCTTCACTTTCGACTGCGGGGGTTTGATAGATTACATTATCTTCATATTGTATAGTGGGACCAAAGGCCCAATCCATTGTAACCTATATATATGATTGATCAATGAATGAAACCCTCAAGGAGGACTTTACATCAATCTCGTGATCTTACACATCTATTACCTACAACACACACAAACAAAGTCAAGACGGAGCTTGTCTCTTATGAGGGGGGGAGAAGGGGGAGCGGGGAGGGTATTCGGCGACCGGCGAGAAGCCTGAGAGAGTGGCGTTAGAAGGGGTTAGGGTGGGAGGGGCAACAAGAATGGGAATGGGATGGGGAGGAAAATGAAAATGGAATGCCAGATGTTGGCCGGTGTGGGGCCAATAAGGCAGCCAATGTGGTTGCCTTGAAATGTTCTAACCATTTTTCTCTTGTCTAGACTGACAAAAATTTCGATTCCATTCCCTTATATTCCCTAATACTCAACCAAGTAAGTGATTGGAAATAAACAATAGGGTAAATTATATAAAATCACCCATTAAATATTAACTTTTTCACTTAACAACCCACAAAATTTTAAATTACACAAAATCACCTGTTAAATTCGATTAGTTACTCACCACTCAAGTAACAACATAAGTATGTCAAAACATCTATAAAAATGACTAATTTACCCCAACTTTTAATCAAAATTTATTTTCCTATCCATTGAAACACCTCAGACTTTTAATTAGCCAAAAATTAAAAAAAAAATATTTCTTTATCTCACCAATTTCATATAACAACAAGACATTGAAATTGCAAATTTTTAGTAAATATGCATTTAGTATGTATAAATGCAGATGTTCAATTCCTCAAAAGCGATATATCGGTCATTTGCAATATTTTTTTCAAAAAATATGGACATAATTTTATCATGAATGGTGATTTGTTAACAAATTATACTTAACATGTGATTTTATATAATTTCTAATTTAACAAGCGGTTAAGTGAAAATTTTCATATTTAGTGGGTGGTTTTGTGTAATTTATCCTAAATAATAGAGATAATTGGAGGATTAAGACCCTCTTCTATAATTTTTTTAGTTAATAGACCCCATAATAAATCTTTTAAGTATATAGACCCTTTTGTTGGTGTTATTACTTGTTTACCCTTAATTGTTTTAGTTTGATAAAAAAAATTAATATACTTTAATCATAAAATTGAAAACTATTTTTAAAAATAGTTAAAGATAATTATATATATTAGCTTTGTTTGTAATATTTACATATGCGATTAGAATAATCAATTACAATACATTTACAATAAATATTGTATTTATTGTAATACATGAATAATTACACTAAATGACTCATTGTATTACAATATGGAATCTCTACGGTAGTAATATTGCATTAAAATAAAGATGAGATACACACAATTTATTGTGTCATAATAATTAATAATGTTAATTGTAATGTACATACTTAGATATTTTTATTATGGATTGAATATAATAAATTATTATTTTTTCCTTATCATATTTATTATATTTAATTTGATGATTTTTAATTTTACCAGATTTTTAAATTTATTATTAAAGATGTTAACTTTTAAAAAATAAAAAGCATTGAAAGTATAAATGGAACAATATATAGAAAAAGGTCTATATAATTAAAGAATTTATGATGGGGTCTATAAACTTAAAAACACAATGAAAAAGGTTTATAAAGCTCATTATCTCATAATAATATCACGTTTTGACTCACTTATTTTACCCATCGACGCATACGATTACCGTTTCGATATATCTCTCAATTTAATTAACATTAGTGTTGATCGATGAATTAGATACATGCATTTTGATTATTGATTGCAACTCCAAAATCCAATCACACTGTTACGGACCACCGTCGAAATCGAGTATGCTGATGTGTTTAGAGTTAAGGAGAGAGATAGAGAAGGAGTAATAAGGAAAGGAGAGAGATAGGGAGTAAAGAGGATTTCTGTAATATCAAATCTCATGCCTTTACAGGTAACAATCAACCCCATTTATACACTCCCTTCAAGTCTTTATTGGACCTTAGGCCCAATCTCATTCACCAGCCCACATCACTTGGTACTTAACATTGCATTCCCCCTAAAGAGGCTTGTCCTCAAGCCTGGATGAACGTCGGAAATTGTTGAATGATATGGCCGGCTGCTTCCCAAGTCGCCTCTTCCGCCGGTAAGTTCTTCCACTTGATAAGCCACTCTGTCACGGGCTCTCCATTATGCAAGTGAAAGAGACGGGTATCCGGGACTGTCTCCGGAAAGGTTTCGATCTCGCCGCTGTCCGAGGTGGAAGGTAACGCAGGGGTTGCTGATGATAGAGCACCCAACTTCTTCTTCAACTGAGACACATGGAATACAGGGTGGATCCGAGAACCTCTAGGAAGTGCGAGGCGATACGCAACGTTGCCGATTCTCTCGGCGATCTGAAACGGCCCATAAAACTTCGAGCTAAGCTTGAGACATCTTCGAACCGCCACAGAAGACTGCCTATAGGGTTGAAGTTTGAGGAACACCCAATCCCCTACATCGAAGGCGCGCTCAGAACGTGAATTGTCAGCCACTTGTTTCATCCTAGCCTGAGCCATTTGCAAGTGGTGTCGGAGTTCTCCGATCATCTTCTTCCGCTCCTCCAACCATTCAGCTAATGATGTCAGCCACTTGTTTCATCCTAGCCTGTCCCCAACGCTTTGAACAATTCCCTCCAAAAATGACTCAAAAACCTTGTCTCTATCTGATATAATGCATTTCGGCAGCCCATGGTGCTTGTAAACATGCTCCATGAACAACTGAGTAACTCGAGCTGCAGTGAAAGGATGGGTAAGCGCAACAAAGTGAGCATACTTTGTGAATTTATCCACAACTACCATAATCGCATCCTTCCCTTGGGATCTCGGCAGTCCTTCCACAAAATCAAGGGAAATACTAGACCAAGCTTGCTCCGGAATAGGAAGAGGTTGCAGCAGCCCCGGGTAGGCGTCTCTCTCCGACTTGTTGCGTTGGCATACTTCACATTCTTTAACCCACTGCTCGATTCTCTGCTTCATGCTTGGCCAATAAAACAAGGCTTTGATGCATTTATAGGAAGCCTTTATACCGGAATGCCCTCCTGTAGCCTCTGCGTGCAGGGCGACGAACAGCTTATGTTGCAACCCTGTATCATTGCCAATATACAATCGCTTCTTGTATCGCAGAACACCATCCTTGATACTATATGGGGCTGCAGAAGCCAGGGTAGTTGTTGCAATCAAGTCCTTGGCTTTGTCATCTGATTCATAACTACGAATTACCTGTCATCCAAGCCGGCTGGACTGCTACTGCTACTGCACACACCACTGTCTCGTCCTCAAACTTCCTTGACAAAGCATCTGCTCCTCTGTTCTCCTTACCTTGCTTGTAAGCAATAGAGTAAGTGAGACCCAACAACTTCCTGATCGCTTTCCATTGCTGGTGCGTCGTCAACCGCTGCTCAGCGAGGTGTCTCAAGGATTGGTGATCAGTCTTTATCACAAATTCAGCGAGCTCCAAGTAATGCCGCCACTTATCTATAGCCAATAAAATCGCCAATAGCTCCTTTTCATAGGTTGGCAAAAGCAAATGTTGTCCATGGAGAGCTTTGCTAATGTAAGCCAACGGTCTACCTTGCTACATTAAGACGGCCCCAATGCCCGAATCGCAGGCATCCGTTTCCAGCTCAAATGGTAAGGAAAAATTGGGTAAACCCAAAACTGGAGGGTTAGCAAGAATCTGTTTCAACTGTTGGAAAGCAAACTCAGCCTCATCATCCCAAACAAAAGCATTTTTCTTCAAGAGGTCTGTCAAGGGCTTGCAAACTATCCCATATCCTTTAATAAAACGTCTGTAATACCCCGTAAATCCTAGAAAACCCCTTAAGCCTTTAACCGACTTGGGTGTAGGCCAATCGAGCATGTCCTTGACCTTGCTCGGATCTGTTGCCACCCCTTCTGCTGAAATAATATGTCCTAAGTACTCTACTGCAGGCTGAGCAAAAGCACATTTGGACCTCTTTGCAAAGAGTGTATGGTGCCTCAAGGTTTCCAACACTGTACGCAGATGCAATAAGTGCAATTCCAAAGAAGCAATGTATACTAGGATATCATCAAAAAAAAACTAAAACAAATTTCCTCAGAAATTTGCTGAAGACTCCGTTCATCAAGGACTGAAATGTAGCGGGTGCATTTGTAAGTCCGAATGGCATTACCTTAAATTCGTAGTGCCCGTGATGAGTGCAAAAAGCTGTCTTCTCGATGTCTGTCTCAGCCATCCTCACCTGATGATATCCTACTCTCAAGTCCAATTTCGAAAAAATGGTGGCACCCCCCAACTCATCAAGCAATTCCTCAATGTGAGGAATCGGGAATTTGTCCTTGATTGTAATGTCGTTGAGCTAGCGATAATCGATACAAAATCTCCAGGAGCCGTCCTTCTTTTTGATAAGTAACGTGGGCGATGCAAATGGGCTCTAGCTAGGCCTGATTGTCCCTTGATCATGCATCTCTGCAACCTGTTTCTCGATTTCTGTTTTCTGGAAATATGGATAGCGATATGGCCTGGCACAAACTGGTGTTGCATCTTGCTTAAGCACGATGGTGTGCTCATGTCCTCGGACCGATGGCAGTCCTTTTGGCTCCTCAAAAACATCTTCGAACTCGTTCAACAACCCTTCGATTCCCTGCGGTAAGGTGGCCGGCGTGGTATCTATCTGATACACTTGGGCTACTTGCGATATGAAACAGGGGGTTCCCAAACTCAGCCATTTCTATAGCTTTCTGCCTGTTACCATTTTAACCGAGGCTTGCTCCTTAATTCCTTTCAACACAATTACCTGACCCTTGTTAACAAACGAGATCAAACGCTTCTTGTAATCAAAGGTGATCGGTCAGGTCAGCCATGAAATCCACCCCCAAAATCACATCGCACCCTCCCAGTTTCAAAGTCCGAATGTCAAAAGCGTAGGTATGGCCTTGTATTTCCCATCGGAACTTTTTACACTTTTGTTGACTGAAAGTTTGATTATCATTTGCAACATGTACCTCCATTAGTGTTGCTTCAGACAACTCACAGTGCAACTCTTTTGCCTTCCTAATATCCAAGAAGCTGCGTGCTTCCACTGTCCAACAACACAGTAAAAGTCCGATTTTGAGTCACTCCTTGCACTTTAATGGTGGTGCGAGGACTACTCCCTTCGAGAGCATGAACATATATCTCCGGTTCGCTCTCATCCTCAATCGCTGGCGGTTCCTCGGAGTCATCATCAACGTCTGCAGCGACCAAACTGTGGAGGGTTTGTGCCTTACATTTATGACCCACAAAGTACTTCTCATCGCACTTGTAACACAGGCCAAGACTCTTGCGTTGTGCCAAATTCGGAATCAGAGTCTTAGAAACTGAATCTACTACTGGCGGTGCTTTTGCACGACTCCACTCTTGATTCTTGATAGCAGCGACTGGAGGAGATGGGCTACTCTTTGCAAACGACAGACCTTGGTTGTTCCTCCAAGGGGGCTTGCTCAAATTCACGATCGCCTGAACCGCTCCTTGATGTAGTCGTGCTTGCTCGAACCCTGCGCTCAACGATTCCGGTCTGCTCAACTTGACCAAGGACTTAATTTCAGGCTTGAGGCCGCTGATGTAACTCGATACAAAGTACGACTCTGGCAGACCTGGGTTGTAGGCCAACATACACGCTCTCAGTTCTTCGAACTTCTCGATATACTCCTCCAGATCATCACCTTGCTCAAGCTTATTAAAATCTTCTACCACTTCTGCGCCCTGCTTCTCACCAAATCGAACGCAGACCGCTGCACTCAATTCCTGCCAAGACGCCTGGGGTTGCTGCATCACAAATCCTTGCATCCAAACGTCTGCTCGGTCGTTCATATACATGGATGCAAGCTCTACCTTCTGATCTTCGGTAATTCCAAAAACCCCAAAATACTTTTCACATTTTCTAATCCAACTTCGCGGTTTCTTGCCGTCGAAAATTGGAAAATCAATCTTTGGTGCCCTACTAAAACCGAAACGGGAATCTGATCTGCTCCAAGAACCACTCGTCCTTGAACCCCCGTTCTCCTGTGAATCAGCTGACTTCGACGCCTCTCTTGAGTCCTCTCTCTTCTTCGATCTACCACCAGCGCTTGTGCCGGCTTCCGAGTTCCCATTCATACTCCTGATGAGCTCCGTGAGGGTTGCGAGCTGGCGCTCCAATTTTTGTGAATTACTCTCAAGCTTCTGCGTGATTTCGATCTTGGTATCTTCTTGCGACTTTGCAACCTTCGCAATCTCCGAGCGAATCTCCGATCTCAAGCTTTCGAATCTTTGATCGGACAGATTCCTCTGCTCGTTGATTTGTCGCTGTGTGTCGAAGACAAATTCCTGATGTGCCTCCTTGAATTGCTGAAATTGAGCCTCCAAGGCTCTAAACCTAGTCCCATCCGCCATGGATAAGCGATCGGTAGCTCGGATACCAATTTGTTACGGACCACCGTCGAAATCGAGTATGCTGATGTGTTTAGAGTTAAGGAGAGAGATAGAGAAGGAGTAATAAGGAAAGGAGAGAGAGAGGGAGTAAAGAGGATTTCTGTATTATCAAATCTCATGCCTTTACAGGTAACAATCAACCCCATTTATACACTCCCTTCAAGTCTTTATTGGACCTTAGGCCCAATCTCATTCACCAGCCCACATCACTTGGTACTTAACACACACCCCACTATCCCATCCATCCACCCATTGACTTGTTGACTATATATACTTTTTTATCTGGTCGGGGTTAACTTTCGATATATGGGGTTGAAGAAGTCAAAAAAGAGGTCCAAGTCTTGTAGCCCCCAAATAAACAGTCTTCAATTCTAAATTAATTAATTTGTTGATATGTGATGCGGGATCATCTTCTACACCTTCAGACACGCTAATCATCTTAGAAGACGGATCTATGACTCGAGTCCGAGCCAAGAAGCTTCAACGCGACTCATTCACTTTTGTGAGTCATGCTTTGTTCTCGAGCAAGGTTCAACTCCCCGAGCCTACATTGAAGACATACATGTGCATAGGAATGCAAATGGCCGATTCCCCTTTGGCACATGTCTAGCCGATTTATTCTAAGAGTTGAGACTTTGTTTATTTCCTATTTTGGCAACTTTCCTACTTAAGCTATTTTAGGAAAGTTTTAGGATTATTTTATTAATTCCTTTAAGTTAATATTTTTATTATTATTTTTCGGCCAAAACTCCTTCTAGGGTTTATATTCGGCCGACCCTCATTGTAGAACATTCACGTCTTCCATTATTGAAAAATACAGTTCTTGTGTGAAACACATCTGTGAGAAAGTCAATCGATTTGAAGCATTGCTCGTCGATTGCACAATTGGTAATTGATCTAGCTTGGTTTGCCTTGAGTTCATCAACCTCGCAAGAGCTTGGTGATCCTGATAATCGCAAGTCCCCTCCTTGTGCCTCCAAGTTGTCCGCTTGGTTGTGTAAGGTTGTAGAGACGGGCTTTATAGTCGTTGATATTTGGTTCCTACCCTCTTAGGAGGCCTGGTGTCTTTATGTCGTTCTATCTTAGTTCAAATCGCCAATTCTATCGGTCTAATTACTATTTTGTCGAGTCAAGTCCTTTAATTTTCGAGTCTTGCATTCTTGTTCCTTTTCTTGGTCGATATCGAGTTCAATTGAGTCAATTCGTGTTCTTGTTCTTGCTGCGTCGGTTATTGTTCTTGAGTCTTTGCTTCCGTTCTTGAGTTTAGTTATTGATTGTCGAAGATCGGGCTATCCTACGGCTAACCCCGTATCAATATGGGGGATTGCAAATTAGGGTGTTATTCAAGGTGAATGAGCCGAGTATTGCTTGTTTATATTTCGTTCATTTAGGATATGAACGATTTCGAGTTGAGTGTAAATTTTGACTCGAGCTTAAAAATGTGCTCATACTCGGCTCGTTTAGGAAATGAACGAGCTTGAGTCAAACGTTAAGCAGTTCTACTTGCTCATTATACAGTAAGTCAAAGGAAATTTTAAAAATTTAGAAAATTCAAGCAATTCAAGCTTGATTCGAATGAGTCGAGCTTTGAACCGATCGAGCTTAAAAATGTGCTCATACTCGGCTCATTTAGAAAATGAACGAGCTCCAGCCGAGTTTTATCGAGCTGAGTATGAGTCAAATTCGAGCTACTCGTATCACATAACACCCTTACTGCAGGTCTCTTTACTTTTTTTCTAATAGTTTAATTACCCAATCTTTTAGGCCCTAAATACCTCTCCATTGACTTGTTGACTTGATCTATACGTTAGTTTATAATGGTTTTCTATCCTAGGTTATAACACCCCCGTCCCACATCGGATATTATAAAGGATGTTGAGAGTGGTTTATAAGTGATCCAAGCCCTACCTAGCTCACAAGAGCTCTTCCTTTTCAGGCTCTAAGTGAGAACAAAAGGCCTGAAAGGGCTAGGTGAAATGAGTTGGCGCCTCTTAAGAGAAGGGGTCTTACAGATGATATTAGAGCCGATTCCGGGCTCGAAGGTGCACCGATAGTATGCTCAGGTACGCTCCTTCCAGAGGGCAGTCCTTTGGGCTTGACGGGGTCCTACATCGGATCGGATATCATAATGATATTGGGAGGGGTTTATAAGTCGGATATCATAAGGATGTTGGAAATAGTTTATAAATGATTCAAGCCCTACCTAGCTCACAAGAGCTCTTCCTTTTCAGGCTCCAAGTGAGAACAACAGACCTGAGAGGGCTATGTGGAATGGGTTTGCGCCTCTTAAGACCCCGGGTCTTACATAGGTCACTTGGGACATAGGATAAGAAACTCAATTGAGAAATATCCCGATTTATCCATTTTCAAATTAATTATGGGGTTCACCCATTTCATTTGAAGGTTTTCTTTTTCAATAAAGTATTTTTATCATATGCCCTTAGGACACACAACAGACAAACCGTATAATGCCTATTTTTAAAATTGGATTTATAATTTATAATCATTAAAAAAAGGAAATATATGACGAAGAAAGTGTTACAAAAGATCCAAGCCTCAAATGGTTGCCGGAAGGGATTATATGGTTTGAAAGGAGGAGAAACTCTCGTTTTGAGAATCCAAAAATTTGGGCAAATCTCTTAGGTCTCTTTCTTCTATCTCAATCTAGATTTGGGCAAATCATCTTCTTCTCCCTCTGATTTGGGATCTTCACAGGCCAAATCAACCCTTGAAATCTCTAATTTGTGGATCCTTGTTCTCCCAATTGATTTCCTCTTGTGTAGGTGGCCGGTTCGACGTTTTTCTTAGGCCTCAGCCCCATGTCGGTTTCCGATTGGGTGCTCCTTGCCGGTTGATTTCATCGTCGTTGTGCAAAGGTCCATCCTTCCCTGTCGATGGCCGTCGATTTCGTCTTTCCGACAGTTTCTGGGCTTTCGATTGATCTCGTTATTCTCTACGCCTCCTTCCCTCTCGTCGGTGCTTTGCTCCGGTGGCCGGCTGGTTGGCGTTGGTGTCCACCCCAGCTTTGTTCTCCTCTCGACGTTGCCGTCGCTGGTGGTCTCCTTTGGCCGGCAGCTACTGGTGCCGTTTCCGATCGGATTGCTTTGTGCCTTGTTTTGATTCCTGTGTTGATGGTGGCAATCGGGTGGCCTTGGGCCCGGTTGACCCTTAGCACCCGACTCGTTATTCTCCTTTGGGCCCAAGTTTGGGTCCTTCGGGCCCAAGTTTGTGGAAATATATTAAAAAAAAGTGTAAACCCACCCGAAAGGGTAGTTCAAATCCCGAAATGGTGTGATAAATTCCCGAAAGGGTCTTGACGAATTTCCAAAAGGGCTTGTAGGTGCGCTCTTTACAAGGGTGGTTCACGACAATTGTTCTGGTTGCTCTTGGTGGTTCTGATCTGAGTTGGGGCTCGTGCGTCCGATGTCGGGTCTGGCTGGGGTCATGGCGGTGTGCATCATGGCGACTCCATATTTCGGAAATTTCCTTGGAGGTTTGTCTTCATCGCCCATAGGGAGACTCCTGATGTACCGCTGGCCAGCGATGTTATCTTTTGATGGCGCTTGGCTCCGTTCTGTCTTCGCTGTCCTCGGCTTATATGGATTAGGCTCGCCTGTTCTTCTAGTGAATGTTTGTTTGCCTTCTTTGTATTGCACCTCTTATTATTATGATTTTATGTTTGATGGTTTGCCGTCTGTCGGCTCTTTCGGCCTCTCGATGAGCCAGGTCTGTCTAGTTATCGAATTATTACCTGATCAAAAAAAAAAAAATTGCCGGAAGGGATTATAGGATTATTCAGTTGGATCTAGTGGTGCCACAATGCTATAAGCAGCGTCATCAAGCTTGGACTCAGCGTTAGCCCTTGGGATACAATCTATATCAATTAGTCCATCCTTTTTTTTTATTAGGTAAGAATTCGACGCACCGGACATGCCCGGTGAATCGAGAGGCCGAATAAATCGGCGAATGATAAACCGTCAATACAAGTAAAATGAAAACCAACACCAAACCAGATAAAACCGAATTAAAAAGATGTAGTCACAGACACAGACTAGTACTATCCCATAAAGAACAAAAGCAAGTGCGACAACTCGTCTGTCCGTTGGTAGAGGCGACGCATGGAACCCTTGGGGAACTAAGTGAAAATCTCATATTTGGACTCTACCGACAAGCCTTCAGGTTTCGATTACGTCCACTACCTCTCGCGCGTCGACAAAGGAGAAGAACACCGCTTTATACTGCTAGCCTCAAAGCCAAATAACCACACAACCAAGCAACTCGGCAGACCGAGCTAATCCATACTATTTTCCTCCTCTCTTTTTTCATCTTCTTTTTTCTTTCTCTTTTCCCCAACGGGCCGCTTTGGGCCCAAAAGAAAGTTGACGGGCTCAAACGGGCTGCTTTGGACCCAAGGCCCAAAGGAAAGTTGACAGGCCCAAGCGGGCTGCTTTGGGCGCAAAGAAGGCAATCAGGTCCTGGCTAGGAGCCAAACCCAAACCAGCAACCGACGATCACCAACCGGCAACACAAAAATATCAACTTTTTTCTTAATTTTTTTATAATTTACTATTATTTTAAGAAAAAAATTGATATTTTATATAATTTTTTAACTTTTTAAAATGCATAGTAAAAAGTCAAATGTTATATAGTTTGGATCAGATGGATGGAGTATGATACATTCTAACTACCCCTAATTTCAATCCCCCTTCAAAAATCAAACCTCCTTGGCCAAATCAGCCTCCTCAATTGTGAACCCCCTTCTTCGATTCGTCCTCCAATGGCGTTTTCATGCGGGTTGCAGATTGGGTCCTTGCGTGAGCGCTTCTTCCCAATCTCTTCTCTCTCCTCGCCAAGTCTGCCTCCTTGCGGTTCCTTCTGGGCTTGTTGTCTTCTCTTCTTCTCTGGTTGCCGATGATCCACCGTCCATGTGCTTGGTGATTTCGTTGGCTGCTGGTCGGCGGAGGGGATTCTTGGCCTGGGCCCGACTTCATTCCTTTGGGCCCAAGGCGAAGCCTTGGGCCCGAGGGCAACCCACAGTTTGCTCTTCGGGCCCAAGGCTTTTGCCTTGGGCCCTAAGCGGCCCGTTTTGGGTATTTTTGTAAAAATTAAAAAAAAAGGTGAAAACTGATTTGGCTAGGTTTGCCGGGTTGTTTGCGGTGTGGTTGTGGCTTTTGGGCTAGCAGCTTTTGAGTGGTGTTCTTCTCCTTTGTCGACGCGCGAGAGGTCGTGGACGTGTTCGAAACCTGATGACTCGTTGATATCCAGGTCCAAATCTGAGGTTTTCACTTAGTTCCCAAGGGATTCCCTGCGTGCCTCTACCAACTGGCAGATGAGTTGTCGCACACTGCTTCCGTTCCTTCATCGATAGTACTAGCCGGAGTTTGTAACTCCACTCATGTAATTTGGTCATTATGTTGTGTTGTTTTATGTTTGCTCTCTGCTTGTATTGACGGATTATCCGTCGCCGATTTTTTCGGCCTCTCGACCCACCGGGCCTGTCCGGGGTGTCGAATTTTTACCTAATCAAAAAAAAAAAAAATTCTATACATGTAAATCATATGTTAATATGGTTAAGGGTTTTTTCTTATCTGGGAAAATCCTAAAGCAAATTAACCATACTTTCATCTCTCTATTACCGAAAAAAGATAACCCGACTACCACAAATCATTATCACCAAATCAGCTTATGTTCCACAATCTATAAGATCATATCAAAAATACTTACTGAAAGGATCAAAGCTATCATTGGAAAACTAATCCACCCGCTTCAGGGTGCCTTTGTATCGGACAGAGCTATACAAGATAACGTCCTTATAGCCCACGAGATTTTTCATTCTTTCAGATCTCGAAAGGGCCGAGTGGGCTGGCTTGCGATAAAACTTGACATGGAAAAAGCATATGACAGAGTTGACTGGAATTTCACCAACAGAGTTCTACAAAAATTCGGGTTCCACTCAACTTTCATATCCTGGGTTATGGAGTGTGTCTCGAGTGTTTCGTTCTCGATACTGGTAAACAATGACCCAACGGAAATGTTCTTCCCCATAAGGGGCATACGTCAGGGTGACCCCCTGTCCCCTTTTCTATTTATTCTCGGAGCGGAGGTTCTTGCGAGAAGTCTAACGGCAGAATCAAATTCTAAAAAAAGTCAATTAGGTTTCACATTTGGACGAGGTGGCCCACGAATCCCGTTCCTCTCCTTTGCGGACGATATAATCATCTTCTCTAAAGGTAGTACAGAGGCAGGACACAAGGTTCTGCACTCGCCCCCTTTCTCGGAGGTAGCTTGGCCCCTTGTTTCTTCTTTCCATGCATTTTTTCCCCGGAACAGGGCCTATCACAAGAATATTTTGTTTATTTGGAATTCGTACACGAAAGGGTATAAATTGAATCATACTGTAAAGTTTCTGGTCAAAAGGTTAATTACCATAAATCTAGCTTCCAAGCAACCAAAGGAATCACAGACTCTAAAATTGCCGAGATTAGTAACTGCCTACATATTTCAAATGTCTCTTCTCTGAAGAAATATCTAGGTTGCCCCATCATCAATGGCAGGGTAAGCAAAGCCACATTTGAGGACATCATATGTAGATCCAAAGAACAATTAAGTAAATGGTGTGCTAATGCGCTATCACAACAAGGCCGTGCTATCCTAATAAACACAAATTTAGCATCCAAACCCCTTTACACTATGCAAAACTTCCTGTTACCGGCATCGATACACAAAGAATTAGATCAAGTGAATAGAACGTTTTTCTGGAATAAGGATCTTCAACACCGCCCACTAATCAGTTGGGATATGATCTGTAAACCAAAGTGGGCTGGCGGACTTGGAATCCGGAAATCCAAAGATAGGAATGAAGCCCTCCAAATGAAACTTTTATGGAAAATTCTAGCTGAACCACAAAATGTATGGGTCTCCATTATTAGACATAAGTATCTCCGGTCTACTAATTTGCTGGAGTATAGGAAAAAAGGTGACTCATCTTGGCAATGGGCCAAATTGACAACCCTCATTGATTCGTTTAAAAGCGGGCTAATTTGGTCGATAGGAAACGGAAAATCGGTAAAATTTTGGTCAGACAACTGGGTCTCGAGCCTCTCGCTGAGTGCCAGGGGTGAATGCCCTCCATCTGCTCTGTCATGTGCTACCTTCAAACACTGTCAACGAAATCCTGGATATTCCTTTGCCGTCTGCTCCCTTTGAGGACCGACTATACTGGTGGCCGGACAGGGAGGGCTGGTTCTCCACCTCGAGTGCATATAAATTGATTTCAGGTCACTCAGCTCAATGTCCTGATCCTAATTTCTGGATCTGGAAACTGGACATCCCACCCAAGGTCAAAAATTTCTTATGGAAGATAAGTCAGGATGGTCTTCCCACGACCGTTAGATTAGCACAGCGAAGCGTTTCGGTGCCCTCCACTTGTTGTTTGTGCAATTGTGCGGCAGAAGATGATGCCCATCTTCTGTTAGAATGCCAATACACGACTTCTCTCCTTAGATTCCCAACCGACACTAATACAACTATAGCAGCGATGCTTCAACAATCGAGAGACATTAAACCAATTATGGCCTACATTGGGAACAACATTAACAACAAATCCAAAGCTAAGCTAGCCTTCTGTTGGTGGACCGTTTGGTATTCTCGAAATTAGCATATATTCAGGTCGATTCCAATTCCCAATAGAGATACCACACTCCATATGATTAGAACTCACGAGTTAAATTGGAGCAAATCTTCTAACTTTGAGGGCGAACTCGGGGCTGACTCCGTCGTGCTACC
Source organism: Persicaria maculosa (assembly GCA_963922045.1). NCBI lineage: Eukaryota > Viridiplantae > Streptophyta > Magnoliopsida > Caryophyllales > Polygonaceae > Persicaria > Persicaria maculosa. The sequence goes on from OY998254.1 coordinate 70,038,217, forward strand.
ACAAACTACATATGTTAGACGACAAAAAACGCAATGCACAAACATTAGATGGCGTAAGCCACCCAGAGGAACTCTCAAACTAAACTTTGACGGCTCTTCCCTTCTAAACATGGCCAGCATAGCTGGAACTATTATCCGCGATTGGGAAGGTAGACTAATCAACATAGGATATAAAAAAACTCGGTAATCAAAGTCCATTAAAAGCTGAAGCTCTTGCTTTAAAACTCGGGGTACAGAACGCATTAAATCTACGAATTACCAAACTTCAAATTGAGGGGGACTCCAAAATCATTATTGACCATCTCAATAGGAAAACAAAATGTCCATGGGAAATCGAACTTATTTTGTCAGATATCACAACTATGTTAACAAATATGGAGAGAGTTTCTTTCCTTCATGTACCTCGATTAGGCAATAGAGTGGCTGATAAGGTTGCACACCTTTGCCACTCTGTCTGGGGTACTAATATTCAGAATAATCCTGGTCTTCTTGACCTCATCCGAAAGGATGCCTTCGGGTAGAGTTTCCTCTCCCAAAATTTTTCCTAATCAAAAAAAAAAATGTTAATATGGTTTGGAAGGTAGCTAGCTGGCGCCAGTTGAGAATTGAGATTGTGATCTTTTTCAGCTATGTTTGTTCAGGCAGATGATGTATGGTGGCAACAGTGACCACACAGGAGTGCCAGTGGAGACGGTGCTCGTCACCGATGGTCGTTACCTGTAAAAGCTTCCACTTTGGCAAGTTGAAGAAATGGAGGAGGGAGACAGGGGAGGCGAGGAGAGTTTTCCACCTTACAACGTTGTCAAGACAATAGTAAAGGAGGTGAAGATAATGTTGCCGCCATTGATTCCATTCACTTGGCAATTTCTGTTTAACATTTACATTGATTTATATATGGAGATAAGATAACCCTAGCATAAGCCCAATCTGCTGGTGCCAGATGTCACCATCTAAATACAAAAGAGAATTGTTTTAGAATTCTACTAGTCTATTCTCCGTGTAAAATATTGTTTAGTGTCAAATTATAATATTTTTTTCATATTTAAATATAAAAATATCAACAGTAGAAATAAATAAAGTTAATTCATCTACAAATAGAAATGATAATCTAAATCTTATGAAATGAAATTAAAACTCCCTCATTAATTAACAATCATAAATTTCTAATAAAACAAAAAAAAATTAGTTAGATGAAGAAGAACTATAAAAATAGTAGAAAGTAGAAACAAATATAATTCGAGTGAGAAAATGAGCATGCCAATGAATTGTTTGCCCTCCTAACATAAGATCAATCATGAAATTATAAAAATATCTAGCCTCGGACATCATCTTCTTCAAAAGAAAACTCAACACATTCCTCAAATGGGTTTTTATTCTTCAGATAATGAATTTAACACCCTGAAAATCAAAATCCATAAAAATATATGGCAAACCGTCATCTCATACCAATTGAAAAAACGTAAAGGAATATTGTCTTCGCCTCTGCCACATCGAAGATACGATTGAGCTCATTTGAATAACTCTCACAACCGTCATCACCAATGCACCCCTAACCTTCCTCATCTAGAACAATAATTTCAATATCATACCCTTTGTGTTTATCAATCGAGGCTTCACAATTGAATTTTATGACACTTTTCATGGGGTTGTTCCGTTTGACAATATTTTCCCCTGATATTCAACGACAATGTATGATATGTGGGCTTCCATCCATCACCCGCCTCACCTGCACCACACCACCACCCACTTTAGTGCGAGGGTTTAGCCCATAATATTAATGTGGGTGGATCGAATACATGCAGGTTATTTCCGGCCCTATAATGTGGCTCTCTTTGAAAGATTGAATTTATGACTTATCTCATAAGTATCATGCATGCATGTCCCATTGGCCATTATAGGAATTTATAGCTCATGGTTCGCCCCTTCAAAATCGTCTTAGGTTAAAAAAACCATAACTAATCCTCTATTTTTAATTTGACAATTTAAAGATTAAAATATAAGTGGTTCTCATACAAAAAAAAAAACTACCACAATACTCATTTCAAGATTAAAATTAATTATATATCTCTATATATAACTTTTTTTATTTATAAACATATATATAAAACATTAGAAAAACTAAAATTCTAATATTGATTACATATTTATTCACAGATATAATAAATTAGATCAAATAAAGCATCAAAATATTTAGAAAATAATATAAATTAAATTAAAAATGATTGAAATGTTGTAAAATAAAAAAAAGTCACGATTTGAAACTTATTTTTCTATTTAAAAGTTGATCAAAATATAAAATTTAATTCGATTAAGCCTACAAAAAGGTACTTGATTTGCAAAGCAAAAAACAAAGGAGTTAACAAATATTAGTCATCTTATGATATAAGTTATATTACAAAGTATTGGCTAAACATTTGAGTAGAGAAGTGTTTTTTTTACCACGAGTTAAACGTGTAGTAAATCAACTTCTATTTTTTTATTATATAATATTGATCATTTAATTAAATAAATAATGAAAAGTATTATAAAAACAATGATTAAAAAACTAAAATTTTAAATCAACTAAATATTTAAGCAAGTGGGTAATCAATTTGATATACTTGCCAAAATCAAAATATATAATCTTTCCAAAAATAAAGTAAATCTACTTTGAATATATATTCAACATATAGTCTAGATTTTCTTATTAACATATTTATAATTTATTGTGACATTGTAGAAGAAATGTGACACAACACTATTGGTTCAAAATTTAGGCGGGAAAGCTTTTCACCAGAAGCTGCCATGTGGCAGAAGCAGCTTCTGCTTTAATATTGTATAGGATTCATTGGGCCAAAAGTACATATAATATGTATTGGGCTATGACATGTAAATGGGACTTATGCTTTCACACCTACCCTTTACTTGATATCTAAAACAAAATTTAAATTTTGGCCAAATTGCAAAAAACCACCCTTTAAATAGGCTGTTTTGCGTGAAACCACCTGTTAAAACGAAAATTGTAGAAAACCACCCTTTAAAACTGTTTTCTTTGCAAAGTTACACCCATCACCCAATTTTTGTTAATTAAATGTTAAACTGCATGAAAATCAATTATATCCTTATTTTTATTATTATTTTACTTTACCCAATCGGTATTAATTAATTTTTACCTTTTAACATGTTTTTCAAAAGCAATTTTTCTAATAAAATATCATTTTTTAAATATAATTTCACACTTATTAGTATAAACACTCTATAAAAAATAGATATGGTTAATGTTTTATATATTTTAAAAAGTGTATATTACTAAAGGGTTACTCAAAGAAAATACATTTTTAAAAAATGATATGTTATATAGTTTTTATTATTCTAAAAATATGTTCACTATTCCACATACATTTTTAGAATAATAAAAACTATATGAAACATTATTTTTAAAAAAAATTTATTTTCTTCAAGTAGCCCTAGTATTACAAATTTTTTTATATGTATAAAACATAAATTACACATCAATTTTTTATAGAGTTTTTTTGTAAGTATGAAATTATTTTTTTAAAAAAAACATTTTTTTTAATATTTATAGTGTTTTTTGCTTTTGAAAAATATGTAAAAAAGTTAAATATCAACTAATATCAATTGAAATGAGTAAAATAGTAACAATAATAAGGGGTATAATTAAATTTCCACGCACTTTAACATTTAATTAATAAAAATTGGGTGATGGGTGTGACTTTGCAAGAAAAACAGTTTTAAAAGGGTGGTTTTCTGTAATTTTCGTTTTAAGGGGTGGTTTCACGCAAAATAGCCTATTTAAAGGGTGATTTTCTGCAATTTGGCCTTAAATTTATATACCCCATAATACATTAAGTCGTTATAAAACTTAATACTTGGGCATACAAATGGACCCTAACTACTACATAATTAATGCTTTGGCTTTTCTGCATAACGATGTTGGGGGTCAGGATATCCTCGAATGATAACTACTTAAACCAATTTTTTTTATTATTAATAAAGCGCATTAAAAAATCTAGTGAGCACTTACACTCTTTGTGGCCAAAAAAAATTACCTACCCCTTCTCAATTTTCACCTTGAATTTAATTAGTTACCTAATACTTTTCTCTCGTTATTAAAACATGTCATTTTAATATTTTGTTAAGATAGCTAAAAAAATATTAATTTATATCCTTATTTATTATTCAACTTTTTTACTTTTTTAAAAACTTACATGGTTGTTTACACATTTTTTTAAGAAAGATAAAAACTATATAAAATATTTTTTTTAAAATAATTTTTTTTTAAAAAAAAACTGGTAGAAATATATTGCTGAGCAACATTTTTTGAACAAGAATAAAGAGTTAAAATGTTGGACGGAGGAAGTAATAAATCAACTCTAAAATAAAGTATTACAGTAATATGTACGTGCCCCCAGTGGTTGTTAATCCCATATTCACATTTCCGCCTTTGCTTTATAAAAGGATAAACGCCCAGCTTTGTAAGCCATGCCCAATATTGCCCACATATACATTTCCACTACTCAGTTAGCTAGGCTTCTATCAATTCATAGCTGATATGGGGAGATTAATATTGCAATTCACCTTGCTCTTCCTAACAGTTTGCATCTGCAGTGCAAGCCTTGGAGTTGGATTCACACTCACTTGTAAGGAAGCCGAAAGAAAAACCTTGCTCCAGTTCAAACACAGCTTCATTGACAAGTCGAACCGTCTTGGTTCGTGGGTAGGGGGAGATTGTTGCAGTTGGAAGGGAGTTGGGTGTCACAACGTTACCGGCAACATCATCAAGATTGATCTGCGAAGTGTCGACGTATTCTCAACATCCTCTAAATTAGAAGCTGGAGAGGTAAACCCTGCTCTACTTGAGTTGAAGTATTTAAAATACTTAGACTTGAGCGGTAATGATTTTAATGGGTCTAGAATTCCTGAGTTCTTTGGGTCAATGAGGTAACTGCAATATCTAAACCTCTCTTATGCGTCTTTTTATGGGAAAGTTCCTCCTCATCTAGGCAATCTTACTCAACTTGTTGTCCTTGATTTTTTTACATTGAGATGGGGGGTCGAGGGAATTGAGCCAAGCAACCTAGAATGGGCATTCAGGCTTGAGAAATTGCAATACCTTGACCTAGGTGGGATTAACCTGACTCAAGCACGTCAAAGTCTTAGCCTTCTACTTCACCACCTTCCATCTTTGTCAGTGTTGAGCTTGGCCTATTGTGGACTAGGAAACTCTCATACAATCACAACAAGGAACTCCACTCTTTCTTCTACCACCCTTCAACACCTAGACCTGAGGGTAACCTTTTCAGTGGCCATATTCCTCATTTCTTGCAAAACTTGAGCTCTATTAGATTTCTTGAACTTTCATCTAATTCCTTCAGCTCTCCAATTCCACCATGGTTGGGTAACAAAGTAAACCCCAAATACCTAAATCTTGCTGGCAATTCCTTTAACGACTCATTTCCCCTATTCATGCAAAATTTAAGCTCTCTAACTAGCCTTGATCTTTCAGCGAATAAATTTAGTTATTCAATTCCATCATGGTTGGCTAACAAAACACATCTTGAATATCTTGATCTTAGTTATAATCAGTTTAACCGTGTCGATGGGGGGATCACAAACACAATAGGTTGTCTTTGTAGATTAACAACACTAGATTTGTCAGATAACCAACTTCAAGAAGAGGTGGCAGAATCACATGTTAATTTTTCTAGGTGTATCAGATATGATTTGCAGTACCTATACATGGAAAACAATAACATCAGTGGTTACTTGCCAATAATTGGAAGTCCGTCATCCCTCCGACATATGGATCTGTCCAACAATAATTTAGGTGGTCTTCCTCCATCATTGGCAGGATTGTCATCTTTGGAGAGTCTAGATTTGTCACACAATAATTTCAGTGTCGTGTCATCAATAATTGGAAGCTTGTCATCCCTCAAATCTTTAGATATGTCATTCAATCTCTTAAATATCCTCCCTTCTTCCTTGTGGGGATTGTTGTCTTTGATCGATTTATCCTTGTCATACAATCATTTTAGAGCCGTGCCACCATTAATTGGAACCTTGTCATCCCTCTAGACTTTAGATCTATCAAATAACAATTTAGAAGTTTTTCCTCCATTATTGGGGGGATTGTCATCTTTGAATTATCTAGACTTGTCATATAATAATTTGAGTGTCTTGCCATCAGTAATTGGAAACTTGTCATCCACCCTTCAAAACTTATATCTATAAAACGATTATTTAGAAACTCTCCCTTCATCCTTGGGAAGATTGTCATCTTTAAGCTATCTAGACTTGTCATATAATAATTTGAGTGTGGTGAATCAAGTAAGCTTGGCTAACCTCTCTAGTTTAAGCTACCTTGATATAAGCTCAAACTCTGTGATTCTTGACCTCTCCCTTGATTGGATGCCTCCATTTCAACTTGAATTCTTGAGTATACTACCTTGCAAATTGAACAGCCCATTTCCTGATTGGGTTCTAAGCCAAAAAAAGATCTCAAATCTTGACTTGTCTAATACCGGCATATCAGGGCCTATTCCAGACAACATTAGCATTGCAATGGCATCTTTGTCGTCCTTAAAACTTTCTAGCAACAACATTAATGGTTCAGTTCCTGGATCATTGTGCAGGTTATCACCACTATGGGTCCTTCACCTTCAGAATAATAGGTTGTCAGGGAAAATTCCTGATTGTTGGGCAAACTCTCAAATTGAGGTTATGGATTTATCTTCAAATAAACTTTTCGGCCCCATACCCAAATCTCTTACAAAGAGCACTGCCTTATATTTGTTGAGCTTGAATAACAATTCAATTGAAGGAGGGATCCCTTCATCCTGGATCAATTCCACGGGGTTGGAACTTTTGGACATGAGTATGAATAAACTTCATGGGGAAATCCCCCCTTGGAATGGAGCAAACTTTCCTTATTTGCAGATTCTCATACTGCGAGAAAATAAGTTTTCAGGAAGAATTCCACCGCAATTATGTTCGATCCAGATGCTTCACATTATAAACCTTGCAAGCAATAATTTGATGGGAACTATTCCTCAGTGTTTTGGTTACTTCAAAGGGATGGGTTCGAGTGTTTCTCCGGCGCAGAATAATTCTGATATAAGAACACCGAGTGATTTGAGGGCTCTAGAAGTTGTAAAAGGGCAAGACAGAGAATACACCGACATATTAGGCCAACTAGTAAACATCGACCTTTCATGTAACCATTTAGTAGGTGTGATCCCTAAGGATATCACAAGCTTAACCCTCCTGGATAACCTCTCCTTATCGCACAATCATTTGGCGGGTAATATTCCTATGGAGATAGGGAAGATGAGATCTCTAGAGTCCCTTGATTTGTCATTCAACAATCTTTCCGGATCAATTCCAGAAAGCATCTCTTCTTTGGATTTTTTATCCAAAATGAATTTTTCATTCAACAACCTTCAAGGGCAAATCCCAACCGGTCGACATCTCCAAACTCTCAACGATTCATCCATATATATACATGGGAAACCCACGCTTGTGTGGCGATCCATTGCCGAAAAAATGCTCTAGGGGAGACGATGTCGCTCATCCTCCGACTAGCATGGTCCTTGAAGATGAAGAGGACAATAAACGCGAGAAGATGTGGTTTTACATGGTCATCATGTTGGGGTTTGCAGTCGGCTTCTGGGGAGTCATTGGAATCTTAGGTGTTCACAAGAGATGGAGGTATGATTACTTTCGGATTACAGAAGAGCTTGCGGATTGGGTATATATCAGAGTCGCGGTGATGCTCAATGCGCGAGCAAACAGAGAAAGGTGAAGATTGATTACACCACTCAATTCATGGTGTAACAAATGAAATCCAATAATTGCCCACGCAAGGTAAATGGATCAGATAATTACAAACATGTATTTTTAATTCCTTACTTTATATTCAATAATCAATTAATCATAATAACAATTTTGTATTTTCGGTTGATGCCTTGAAATAGGTGAGATGACTATGCTCTTTGATCTTCAGCTTGCGTCCGATATGGGGTGGTTCAATCTTGCTTTACTTCAGTAACTAGTTTAGTATCCGCACTTTTGTGCGGTCTTTTTTTAATAATAATATATGTGACATTAAAAAATTTGTAATTGAACCTTAAATCATAACTACCTGCAGACATAGAATATATCTATAATTAATTAGAGACAAAACATATTATAATCTTTATATAGGATGGAACCAGTACTAAATTAATTATAATATATTTACAATAAAAATGACGGCGGATAGACTTGATAGTTTTGATTTTGATATAAGTTTATATTTTATGATGCTCGTTTTAAGGAGATTGTTGGTCGGCAAGGGAAAGATTCACATATTATTTTACATGTATGAAAATACTTAAATAAGTAATAATTTGTAAGGGTAGTGCCCTCGTTCTGACAAAAAAAACGTACATATATACTTTCAATTTATTAAATTTCAAAAAAAAAAAAATGTATTAACACTCATTCAACTAATTAATTTCATCTAATATTTGTTAATTATTATATCAATTTAAATATGAGAATCAAAGAAAAAGAAATTAATTTATATATTATATGTACATAATCATGATATGAATATAATATTATGGTATAACAAACAATCTTGATGTATAAAAATATATGTAGATATTTTTTTAACAAATTAATGTGTAAACGTACAAATTTTGTTTTATGCTATAATGTATATTTGTTTTAATTTATTAGTACTTCGTAAGTATATTATTAATTATATTGCCTACAAATAAAAAGAGATACAATATAATATATTCATATGGAACAAAATTTGGTAAAATTGTGTAAAAAAATCTATCCATATCTTATGAAATTGGGTAAAATCTTATCTTAAGTATATATTGTTATATTGATTAAATAATTGGATAAAAATAGGGTAAAATGTTATCTTCCGCATATATTGCTATATTATACTATTGATTAAATAGAATTGGATTAATTTTCCATAAAAAGATATATTTAGAATATTATATAGTTATATATTATTTCAGAACATAAAAAAAATATTTACATAATTTTGGATATGAATTTATAATTACATATCTCATAGGAAATTATAATATTGATTATCTAGAGTTTGATTATTTTTTGATTGGTTAAAATTACTACGACTTCTTCTTTATTATATAATAGATAATAGATTCATGTGTACGTGGATAATATATGGCCACTTGAAAAGAAAATTCAAAGAAAAAGGGATATAAGTTACCCACATTAGATCAATGAATCAACACAAACACATACTTGACAAAATTGTGAAGAAAAGTATCTTGCAAATAACCAAATTGGAACGAAATTTAAACTAAACAACCAACTAATCATACATTATTATTATTATTCACATCCACAATCAAGACAAACAAACATGAGATAAAAATTAAGAGACTCTAATTTAGAGAATCCAAGCCAAATAAAAATAAATTACCTCACAGTGAAAAGGGTGTTGTCAACTTCGAATATCCTGTTTCACTACATGGAGCCTTCAAGCTTATATTTGCATGTAGATCGAAGGTTGGGGGAATAAATCGGCACCGATGGACGACTATCCCGGTACTCGTTCTCTTTGTTGATTTTCTCTATTTTCAACTACTCCATCGGCCTCTACATTGTCACCTCTCAACTAAGATTTTTCAACTGATGACTTACACTTGCTTGTATATACTACGTGGTATTGCACCAAGCTCTAAACCACCTTACGTATTACATTAAATTGAATAGTAATTAGGAGATCACGGAGCAAATAAAAGTATTAATAGGGCAAAACAATAAAAATCTCGAGAGGACAGTGGCCACTGCTGTCTTGAGATTGCAATTGTGTTTTCGAATTTTAAAACATACAAAAAACAATTTAGAGAGCATTATCATCGATTTCATCAACTTTTTCAATGGGTGACAATGTGACATATATCAATCATAAAAAAGAAAAAAGTGAGAAGAAGAAAAGAAGAACATAGATTATATAGAAACTGATGGCGTGTAGACGGTTTCAGGGGTGTAGATGGCGTGAAGAAAGCTAAAATCCTAAAAATCCGAACAGATAAACTCATATTTATTTATTTATATTAAAAAAATAAATATATTTTAATTTTAATTTTATCTAATGAATATCTAAACTAAGAAATTGCCATAATATCGAGAATATCTCAACTGATTCTTATTATAATGAATTAAAAGAAAATCCGATTATACAAAATAACTTAATTAATTATTACATAACTAAAAAATCCTACATTATCAAGAATATCTCAACCGATTCGTATTATAAGAAATTAAAAGAAAATCCGATTGTACAAAATAACTTAATTACTTATTGCATAACAAAAAAATCCTACATTATCGAGAATATCTTAACCGACTCGTATTATAAGAAATTAAAAGAAAATCCGATTATACAAAATAACTTAATTAATTATTTCATAACTAAAAAATCCCACATTATCAAGAATATCTCAACCGATTCATATTATAAGGAATTAAAAAAAATCTGATTATACAAAATAACTTAATTAATTATTACGTAAGTAAAAAAATCCTACATTATCAAGAATCTCAACCTAATCATATTATAAGGAATTAAAAGAAAATCCGATTATACAAAATAACTTAATTAATTATCACGTAACTAAAAACTCCTACATTATCGAGAATATCTCATCCCATTCGTATTATAAGGAATTAAAAGAAAATCCAATTATACAAAATAACTTAATTAATTAATACATAACTAAAAATCCCTACATTAAAGGAGAAGTCGCCACATGGCTTAGGCGACTTCTCCTTTAGTATTATATATTGATTTCATGTCTCGCTTAGTTTGTTCGACCTTCGTTGCTGTGTTGTTTTTGTTTATGTTAACTCCACCTTGATGATAAGACCTAGCTATAGAAATATAAGGCCTTGGTTGAAGAAAGCCAAAACTCGAGAATCCTGAGTTTGGTAAGGTCTTACCAAAAGGCTCAAGGTATTAGGTTTTTACAATTGGACTCGGATATTGGCTTAGGGTAAATGAGCCTATTTATTAAACGGGCCTAATTTACTCTAACAGAACCGAGATCCATTTATTAAAGGGCCTAATTTGCTTGAGCATGTATTGGGCCTAACAGTGGTTGGGCTCGTGGATATGTTCGGACTTGTACAAAATTCTATCTTACTTCCTCTTGCATATCTCTTTAGTTTTGTTGAGAGATTTCAGGGATTTGTTTGAATGAAGACTTGTTCTCCAATAGCTTCAAAGATCTCAACATATCCGATAGTGAAGATTCCAGAAGGTTGTTTGATTTCGGCCAAAGATCTCTCCAGGAAGTTCGGTGCAAACGTTCCATTCAAACGTCCGAAGTTCAAATCTGTTGCTGGCCTATTTAAAGGAGAAGAAGACGTCTGCAGCAAAACACATCCTCTACAGCGCTCAAACGTTCACTGCATTCAAGCCTTCTTCAAGCACTCGATCTCACGCTGCTCTTATTGCTATGTGTTGTATTTACTTTGAGTGTGTGTGAGGTTTCATTGAGATTTATAGTACAATTCATCTAGGTTATACTAAAGGTTTCCTTACCCAAACGTATAGGGTACTTCGGTATCCATAGGTGCTTTGTTTCACTAGTGTATTTGAGTTGCTAGATAGAAAGGTAGTCTAGAAGTGGGTAAGTCTTCTAGAGGTTGTATCTAGAGCTCTTAAGATAAAGTAAAATAAAGTGTGTTGAATCCTACGGGTTGGATAACCCTAGGCGGGGACGTAGGCGGTTGTGCCGAACCTCGTTAACAAGTATCATGTGCTTTACTTTCCTGTTACTTATTCTCGCTTAATACTTGTTTGCTTTTCAGTTCTAATATGTTTTTGCTTCTCAGATAAGGTCTTACAGCAGGTGGTAAGGTCTTACTATTTCAGTTCGCGAAAAGTTACCCTACTCTATCCAACCCCCCCCCCCCCCCCCCTATAGAGTATTTGCGTACTTTATCTTTGCCTATTCCGCACTTCAAACAAGCTTTGATCTTATCAAGATGATCGGCTCTCTCCTATATCTTACTGCTAGCAGACCTGACATTATGTTCAGCGTTTGTATGTGCGCAAGATTCCAAGCTAATCCAAAGGAATCACATCTGATCGCGGTAAAGAGGATCTTGAGATATCTTAATGGTACTAAAGATCTCGGATTATGATACCCACATCAAACAAGCTTTGATCTTATCGGATTCTCCGATGCTGATTTTGCAGGGTATAAAGTGGATAGAAAAAGCATCTCAGGGTGTTGTCAATTTCTTGGGGCATCTCTTATCAGTTGGCATTCCAAGAAGCAAAATTCAGTGGCGCTATCAACGGCCGAAGCTGAATATATTGCTGCTGGAGCATGTTGTTCGCAAGTCTTATGGATTGCACAACAACTCCAAGATCTTGGAATCCACTATAAGGGCATTCCTATCAAATGTGATAACACTAGTGCTATTTCTATCTCCAAAAACCTTGTACAACACTCAAGAACAAAGCATATTGATGTGAGACACCATTTCATCCGAGATCATGTTGAAAAAGGAGAGGTGCCATTGACATTCGTCTATACTGAGCTTCAACTTGCAGATATCTTTACGAAACCTTTACCCGAAGACAGATTTAATTTCATCAGATTAGAACTTGGAATGCTTAATAAGGAAGCATCGATGTAGGGGGAACAATCGTATCTTATGATATCAGTATTATCTCCTACATCAAGATCTTGAATTAAAATTTAAAGTCTTATTTTGTAATAGTTTGACATTAAATTTAAATTTCAAATACAAATTTATGGATCAAATCTTTTAGGTAATATCTCTTTAGATATTTACCCATAAGATTTTTTTTTGGTTTTTATACTTTCCGGATTCTCTTCAAGGTTAAAATTTGTTTTTATTCAAATTCCTTGTATTTATCTTTTCCTGAAAAGTGGTTAAGTTATTTTGAAAATGAAGAGATATGGTCGGATTCTTCGTACGGGATATGGAAGTTCAAAAGCCTCCTCTTCTTATTTATATCTCTCTCTTCCATCAGTCACATCCCACACCCTTTTTTCTCCTCTCTCTTCTTCTTTGTTTTCATCTCTTCCTAAGAACACTCAAGTACTCTCTCCTCACCATGGCTCCGAAGAAGCCCTCTTCCCCTCCCACTACCAGATCTGGAGCGAAGCGCCACCGTTCCTCCGATTACAAGGGCAAGGGAATAGCAATCGATGACGACTTCAAGGGCAAAGCTCTTCTCCGGCAACTGGAAACCTCCTCCGAGAGTGAGGAAGAAGAAACTCGCCCCCACCGGAAGATTGTCAGAGAGGTAAAAGCATTATTATTGAGAAAAAAGCATTATGAAAGGTGATGAATGTTATGGAGAAGGAATGTGGTATGAAATTCAGTTTGGAAATACTCCATTTCCCCGGATCATTAGCACCACACTGCCAAAAATTGCCTACCTTTAAAGCCTTTTACCAATCTACTCCTTATTTGAGCTTAAATTAAAGTCCTCTTGATTATTAATGCTTTGTCACTTATGAATGTTTTGCACAACCCTCCTTTTATGAGTAGATGTTGCTTTTGTATATTTGCACATGCATGGATCTGTGACACAAGTACCTTTTCAAGGATGACAATTGACTGCAGGGTTATATGAGAATGAATCTAATATGTTGAGAGTTTTGATTTCTTCCCCTGAATGACAAATAAAAGTATTGCTTGAGGACAAGCAAGCTTAAGTATGGGGTGTTTGATGTGAGCCTAATTCGCCATGTTTTACACTTACTTTTATATCGATTTCTGCATACATTGCATGCATTTGGGTTAGAATAATACAGAATCTGTGTAGTTTACACTTATTTGCAATATATGGAGGTCTACACAAGTTTTGTTTATATTTCGCAGAAATCGGACGCACTTTGGAGCTTAAAGGAAACTCATGGAGAAGCTAAGAATGGTGCAGCTGGAGAAAAGGCCATTTTTCATCATTCTTCGTTCTGAATCAAGCTTTGATGTCTTCATGAGAGTTGTATCCCTCGAAAAGAGCTTTCCAACGCATGGTCATATGAGTCAATCCGACAAACGAGGACTCGGGAAAGTGCGTTTCAAGAACAGAGCAGAAAGCTGAAGCCAAGTGTACTCGATATCGAGTACACCTTACTCGATATCGACCAACTTTGTCGAGCAATGGTCGAGCAGAGCTGATCGAGGACACTGAGTCAGAGGCAACCCGACTCCCGGAATCCTACTCGATGTCGAGGAGCCATGTCCGGAGTCGACGAGCTGTGCCAAGTCGAGAAGCCGAAGACGGAGACGCCGAGCCAACCCTACTCGATCTCGAGGAGGCCTTGTCGAGATCGAGGAGCCACCCTGCGCCAGTCCGAGCCCATGCCGAGGAGGAGTCCTCGACAACATCAGTCCGAGTCATCCTCGACCGCACTCTACTCGATCTCGAGTACCCTTGGTCGAGATCGAGGAGCCAGAACCACCAGATCCGAGCCATGTCGAGCAGGGCCACCCGACCAAGCCAGCCAGACGACGAATCCTACTCGATCTCGAGTAGAGCCTGGTCGAGATCGACGAGCAAAGTCCGAAAACGCGTTACGCGGTTGAGCAGTCCGAGTCGAGCTGGGATTCCTTGGGCACGAAGGAGGTCGAGTAGGCCGAAATCTATCATCATCTATCTATGGAAGGAAGATCTATCAACATGAAGACATATTACCTAGTTTAGATTTATCTTTTCCTTTTAGATTTATTTCCTTTATTGCTTTTATTTATCATTAAGCATTTTAGATATAATTTTAGATATAGATAGAAGATTCTATCCTTGAATAGCAAGGAATAGAAGGCTATAAATAAAGCCCTAGGGGGCTGATTTTCATTCATTCAAGCAAAGCCGTCTTCGGGCGCAAGGAGAGAGAAGGGGAGAGAGAGAGAGAGAGAGAGAGAGAGAGAGAGAGAGAGAGAGAGAGGAGGAGAGAGAGGAGAGAGGAGGAACGTTTGGAAGGTTTTGTAAGTTTTAGTTTATTTTATGTTAAAGTTAATTTCTTTCATCATGTTTGCTTTCTAATTTTCCTTCTTCTAGGGTTGGGGTAATCCCAACATAGATATGTTTGTTTGATTTATGAATTCATGATTTTATATGTCTTTATAATCATCTACCTATGTGCTTAATCCTTTGTGACAGTCGAGGACAATTTCTTATTTGCAATTATGAAGCGAAAGTGAATTAATTATAAATTTGGATAGTAATTAGGCTTTGCTTGCGAAAGTTGGTTGATCCTAATTAAGAAAAGGTAGTAACACTTAGGGTTTATGCGAAAGCCTCTATATTCCTATTTGTTAATAACGAAAGTTATTTGATATAAAGCATGCATCTTTATGTGATTTATGATCTGCGCATATGTTTATTGTTGTGGTGATCCCTAACCTTGGAAGTTTGCATCTTTATTTATTTTATTTCATTATTTTTATCCTGCAAAGTTACCCGACACCGACCACCTCTTCTTCTATCATTCCCTCGACATCGACCAAGTCTTAGTCGACATCGACAACAACCTCCCCACCTTTTCCCGCTATCCCTGAACCCCAAAACACATTAAACCTAGAACCGCTGACTTCTCTCCTGAGGACGAACCTGACTCCCCTATACTATAGCGGGGGTCTTGACTATAAATTTATTTGGTCGAGAAACCCTCTCGTCACCGAGAAAAGGGGGTTCTTACTCTTTCTTCTCAGGTGAAGCAGCGCCAGATCACCCTTACTCGCTCCTCTTTAGCTCTCATTCTCGGCACCCCTGAAACCGTCAACACTAGTACTCATCCTACCAAAGCCTACTGTATTCACAAAGGCCAAAAAGAACTCTTTGTTCGTCGCTCTGCTTCTGCTGAAACCTCTAAGCCCAAGCCTAAGCACAGACATAATGTCTTATCCCTTGAGGCTAAACTGGTCTTTACCATTCTTGCTCGATGTGTCCTGCCTAGGAAGAATTCTCGCGAGCTTGTCACCGACAACTTGCTGCATTACCTTTACCTAATTATGGCAGGTCATGAGTTGGATGTCCCCGATCTCATCCTTACCTACATGCTCCACACTATCAACACTCCCTTGACTGCACCTCTCCCCTATGCCAATTTTCTTCCCAAGATTTTTGAGTTCTTCAATGTTGACATTCAAGGAGAGGAATTTCTTTCTCACACCGGTCGTATAGATGAAGACTGCTGGAAGCACCTGGGGATGGAATAAACTCTATCCGGTGGCTGGGTTCTAAAACCCCCCTCTCAGGCTCAAGGGGACACAGTGAAACTGGAGGAAATGATCAAGATTCTGGAAGCTGAGGTTGACTCTCTGAGGAAGGACGTCAACGCTGCCAGAGCAGACATTGTCGATCGCCAGGACGACAGCCACCAGCAGATAATGATTCTAAATGAAAAGCTGAATCAGCTTTTCATGCTTTGTGGCTTGAATCACTGGGCAAACACTGCAATCTTGCCAATGGATGTCGACGCAGTTCAGCACATCGAGGAAACGGCTAAGAACGTTCTCCTCAATTGCGAACGCAAGGTGACCAATCGTCCTATCCTACGACCTCTCTTCCCAGAGCCAAACATTCTCATAGTAGAGGAGTATGATATAGTGAAGAAATGGCGGGATGAAGAGGCTAGGAGGCAAGCCAAGATGTGGGGCAATTTTCATGTGAAGAATGCAAAGGACCGTTGGCGTGAAAAGATCTACAGAGGCCGCCCAGATGAAGATGGAGTCCCTCCAAAGTATGGCCAGTGGTACGATGAGGATGTGGTGGTCTTATCTGATGAAGAGTGATCGGCTTGGACGAGTGCTTGGTGTTTCTGGTTTTGAAACTTTATGTTCTGAAACTTTCTGGCTTTTTGAACAATTTCTCTTCCCTTCTTGTTGAAAGACAAAAAGGGGGAGATATCTATGGTTTTTAGGTGACTTTGCTTTGCACTATCGTAAGGCCTTACTTTTGGTTTGCAAGGTCTTACTCTTTTGGTTTGTTTGTGGATTTTAAAATGTGATCCAACATGCTATATAATGCTTGATCTTGCACTGTTATATTTGGGTTGTTGTATTTTTTTTACAGGTAACAAGTGCATAAGTTTTGTCTTTCATCAAGGGGGAGATTGTTAACTCCACCTTGATGATAAGACCTAACTATAGAAATATAAGGCCTTGGATGATGAAAGCCAAAACTCGAGAATCCTGAGTTTGGTAAGGTCTTACCAAAAGGCTCAAGGTATTAGGTTTTTACAATTGGACTCGGATACTGGCTTAGGGTAAATGGGCCTATTTATTAAACGGGCCTAATTTACTCTAACAGAACCGAGATCCATTTATTAAAAGGCCTAATTTGCTTGAGCATGTATTGGGCCTAACAGTGGTTGGGCTCGTGGATATGTTCGGACATGTACAAAATTCTATCTTATTTCCTCTTGCATATCTCTTTAGTTTTTTTGAGAGATTTTAGGGATTTGTTTGAATGAAGACTTGCTCTCCAAGAGCTTCAAAGATCTCAACATATCCGATAGTGAAGATTCCAGAAGGTTGTTTGATTTCGGACAAAGATCTCTCCAGGAAGTTCGGTGCAAACGTTCCTTTCAAACGTCTGAAGTTCAAATCTGTTGCTGGCCTATTTAAAGGAGAAGAAGACGTCTGCAGCAAAACACATCCTCTACAGCGCTCAAACGTTCACTGCATTCAAGCCTTCTTCAAGCACTCGATCTCACGCTGCTCTTATTGCTAAGTGTTGTATTTACTTTGAGTGTGTGTGAGGTTTCGTTGAGCTTTATAGTGCAATTCATCTAGGTTATACTAAGGGTTTTCTTACCCAAACGTATAGGGTACTTCGGTATCTATAGGTGCTTTGTTTCACTAATGTGTTTGGGTTGCTAGATATAAAGGTAGTCTAGAAGTGGGTATGTCTTCTAGAGGTTGTATCTAGAGCTCTTAAGATAAAGTGAAATAAAGTGTGTTGAATCCTACGGGTTGGATAACCCTAGGCGGGGACGTAGGCGGTTGTGCCAAATCTCGTTAACAAGTATCGTGTGCTTTACTTTCCTGTTACTTATTCTCGCTTAATACTTGTTTGCTTTTCGGTTCTAATCTGTTTTTGCTTCTCAGATAAGGTCTTGCAGCAGGTGGTAAGGTCTTACTATTTCAGTTCGCGAAAAGTTACCATACTCTATCCAACCCCCCTCCCCCCCTCCCCCCCTTATTGAGTATTTGCGTACTTTATCTCTGCCTATTCCACACTTCAGTTTAGTTCTTTCTTTCGTATTCATGTTCAAAGCTTACTTCATGTAATGGTTGCGCTCAAGTTTGTTTTATTTATGAAAACTTCCATCAGCTCATTTGCGCTCAAGCTTACTTCATTGGAATGCTAGCTCCCTAGCTGTTTCGGAAATCTTACGAAACTCGATCGTTGTCCTTCATCTCTATTTTGATTATTGTCCTTCTATCAAAATTCAGATCAAACCTGATCGCTATTTAGTGAATGTACGTACTATATGAAGCATATAAGATTACGATAGGGAGTGAGAACTTTGATGCGAATTCGAAATCAGATGATCGCTATGAACAAGAGCGATCAATCTAACAACGAAATCAAGGTCTGAAATCAAAGGAAACAGAGAGAAAAATGGAGGAAGAACATGTGGTTTTCTGTACTGAATTGAGAGAGTTTGTTACGATGGATGCCAACCTTTTATACAATCAGCTTAGGTTGGTTAGGCAAGAGAAGAATCAAATTTGACGCAACACAAACATAATACAATGTGGATGAGCTGACGTTATCGCTAAGCATAAATCCAACACCCCCCTCAAACTTGGGGTGGAGACATCCCAAGTTTGGCTAAGATCTCATTTTGCTGATGAGATCGAGGGTAAAATTTCCATGAGAACATCAGCAAGCTGGTAGTCAGAAGGAACATGACAAAGATCAAGTAAACCATCCATTACCTTCTCCCTGGTGAAATGACAATCTATTTCAATGTGTTTGGTATGCTCGTGAAATACGGGATTCTTTGCAATTTGAATGGCAGACTGATTATCGCAAAACAAAGTGTCAGGTTTAATGGGATTGACACCCAATTCTTCAAGTAATCGGATGAGCCAAGTGACTTCAGCTGCAGTTTGAGCCATGGCCCTATATATTCTGCCTCGGAAGATCTTCGAGAAACAACCCCTTGTTTCTTAGAGCGCCAACTTACAGGTGATTGTCCAAGCAAAACAACAAACCCAGCAACTGAACGCCGAAAGAAGGAACACGAAGCCTAGTCAGAATCTAGATTATTTTTTGGTGAAAAAATTATTTATATAAAAATTATTTATTTAATAATTATTATTGTATTTATATCTATATTATTTGTTGAGCCTATCGCAACGACATTTCACAACGACAAATTTATTATCGTTGCAAAAAAGAATTTTTTGCAACGACTAAAATATTTCGTTGCAAAAGGTCGTTGCCCTAATCGTAATTTTATTTTGCCGCTCCTTTGTACTTTGGCAGGGTGGCTGAAAATTTGAGCTTAATTTTTGGCAACAACATTATTGTTGCAGTAGAATTTTCATAGGTAATGCAACGTCGTCTTTGGTCATTGCTATACACTGGTTATTTTTAACAACGATATTTTTTCATGTTAAAAGTCAAATAGAAATATGGCAAGAAGATATTGTTGTTAGTAAAGAAAATACCAAATTAATTGAAATTGAAAAAACAAAAATTAAAACAAATAAATCCCCAAATTGAAACCCTTTTCTCCAGTCCCCGATTGTTCCCCATCTTCTTCAAACAACATGGCGATTGATTATGAATCCATAGCAAATCTGAAAGAGCTCTTCAAATCTTCCCGTTTGTGAGTCGATTCATGCCGTCGAGAGAGGAGGGCATGAAGTGTCGCTGGTGTGGAAGCGGTGTTCGCTGGTGTTGGAAGCGCGATGTTCGCTGGTGAAGGTGAGGGCTTGAGGGCTCGCCGTCAGTGCTCACTGGTGTCAGAAGAGATGGTCGCTGCTGTCTGAAGAGGTGCTCGCTGGTGAAGGCTTGAGAGCGTGAGGCTCGCTGGCGCTGGTGTCGAAAGAGGTGCTCGTTGGTGAACGGTTGAGGGCTAGCTGGTGTGTCGACAGCTCGCTAGAAGTGCTGATTGGTAAAGGCTTGAGGACTTGAAGCTTGAGGGCTTGAGGCTTGAGGGTTTGGCTTCGCAGATTGTGTGCGAAACTGGCTACAAGGTATAGTTTCTCTTTCGATTTCAGATTAGCACAGAGATTTAACATTAATTGGCTACTTCAGAAACTGGTGTTTGCTTGTATGCATTTCATATTGGCACAGATTGTGTGCGAAATTGGTGTTTGCTTGTATGAATTCTGAATTTCAGTCTATATTGTAATGAAAAGATTTACTGTTTATGGAAACTGGAAAGTTTGTTGTTTATTGACATACCCTGACCTCTAAGAGCTTCCTGGAATAAGCTTATGTCAAGGTTGGATTAAGCTGAAAACTGCTTCCAGGTTCCTATGCTAGACACACTTAGCATAATGCGATCCTTCTAAATTGTGAGGGTATCTGCAAATAATTTCTATCTAGTCATCCTTGTTTAGATGGTCCCAAATACACGATTCTCTTTTTTAAGAGCAAATCTTTATGTTTTCTCTGAGAGAACAATATTTTCATTTGTAGCTTTACAACCTAAATGATGAATTAGCTATGGTATCTGATATTCTTCCATGTTTCTAGCAAAGCCAAAGTCTCACAGACTAAGTCAAGACTCAAATAAGTGGGGTGCAACCTTTGTGCCATTCAATAGGAAAGATGAAGTTTCAGTAGCCAAAAAATCACCTTACATGACAAAGAAAGCAGTTTCCATCCATGTTTTTTTCTCGGAACAAGTTTTTAGTGGCCGACTAGACGGAAACATACACATTTTATGTGCATCCCTTTCATTCCATGCGATTTCATGAGAGGCTATACTTTTAAATCTTATTAGTAACTTGACTTTCTTTTTCTCTCATATGCACAAATAACTGTTTTTCCTTATTAGTAACTTGACTTTCTTTTTCTCGGAAACGTACACATTTGTCTTCAATCATATGATTTTTGTTGACGAGTTTTTAACATTTGAAGTTTAAATTGGAGGGTGTTATACTAAAGTATTAGTTATTGCTTTTGTTAAGAATTATCTTTCAAATGGTTAACTGAGCTGCAGTCTAGGATGCCAGAAATTTGGTTATTGAAGTGTAGTTTTCATCTATGCTGGAGGATGTAGCAATTTGATTTTCAATTAATAGAATATAGAAATTGTTTTTGGATTTTTATACTAACAAATCCATGTGATTCTGAGGTTAATCATGTGATCACAATAGAGAAACTGTCCTTAACGTTTATATCTTGTTCGCCATATCTTTTTCTTTGCTGTTTTTAATTACGTGGTTTTCACAGTTTATTTTTTATCTTCCAGATAACTTATATGCATATGCAATCTCCTGATTTGTTCCGGTCATCTTCTCTTCTTCAAATTGGTGAGACTTCTAACTTCTTTATTCATTGCATGTTCTGCTACAGTTATGGCCAATGCTTATCAGATCCAAAAGTCCAAACTAAATCTAATCTTATTTCTATCCAAAATTCTAATGCACTTTATACCTGAAACTGTAATAAACTGAACCAGATGATTTTTTTAAGCTTGATATTAAACTGAATTCAATGTAGCTGAATGCTAAAACTATCAAACCAATAAAAAGAACATGACCTGATTTTAACCAAATACTCCGTAATATACATGCCTGAATGCGGTACATGTAAGACTCGTAAAGAAGCCTGATTTGATGTCTCTCTCAGTTGAATTTCAATTTATCCAAACAATTCAATTAATATTTGATAATTATTTATTGTAATGCTAGACAAATCAAGGGGCCTTTATGGAGCTTATCTGTGTTGATATGGTACATATTTGTGGTGATAGGGAGCTTATAAAGAGCTTATATGATACGAAACCCAATATAATTCCATTTATTTTTTGTAAAATTATTGGGTTCATTAATTTTATATAATATAGGACTAGATATATTTATTTTTTTAAATATTCACTCTTTCAAAAATAATTAAGAAAATATTCATGGATATAATTTTTTTTAATATTAGTGCATTCTGCCTTTGTTTCTCTTGATTCCTTGTAGCGGCCTTCTTTCATGATTTATTCCGGTGGTGCACATGGTATGCCTTCTACACTGATGTCACAATTGAAGGTGTAGAAAAAGGCCTTCAAAGGTGTTTACAAGCTTTTATACTGAACTTTATCTAATAGTTTAATGATAGTTACTGAGTTATGTTCCACTTTCACGACAGCTTGTCATCAGAAGGAACACCTTCATGTTTCTTGATCATCAATGATGGTTGGCAACGAGGAAAAGACGGATAACGACTGTGTCATGCAGGAAGGGGTATAGTAAGTTGTGTTCTTTGTCTCCAAGGCCATATGTGTTGATCTAACTTTCTGTTTGGCTCTATGTGATCAACATTTCAGCAGTGCATTATTATTTTTTGTTCAATTTCTGTTGTTCTCTTTGCAGATTTGCTAACAGATTGCCTACATAAAGCCAAACTAAAAGTTATGCTCCCTGCTGCACTATACGTTTATAACTCTTCCATTTTTCTTCTTTTTTGTATCTATATTTCTTATGTGTGATAACTCGTTCAAAAACTCATAACCTTTTTTGTTTCGATCATTTTGTTTTCTTTCAGTAACTATGGAAATAATTCTTGTTTGTGACTATAATATGATTCGAGGTTTTCACATCCAATTTATTTGTTTTGTCTTTCTCTTTCTCGCATGTTCATCTTTTATTTCATTTTTTGAGCTATATAATGCAATGTGCTTCCTCCGGTCTATTTGATTACGAAGAGATAGGGAAAGCATTATATTGGTTGACTCCTTATGTGTAAGTGTAACCTTTGGGGTGCTTATTGCAGCTATAACTGGTAATTTGGATTCATAGCTTATACTTTGATTTCTCTAAAGCATGTCATTTCCTTGCTATTGATTTTGGTATGTAAGTAATGTAACTGCATGGACTTTCTCTTGTTATTGTTGAGGAAGAAATCTACAACATAAAGAACATGTACACTTGTGTAATTACTAATGACATAAATATTTTATTTTGGATGCTCAGAACATTCAATAAAGCCTGACCTTCTTGTATTTTTTTTGTACAGACATTGTT
This sequence comes from Persicaria maculosa, assembly GCA_963922045.1. NCBI lineage: Eukaryota > Viridiplantae > Streptophyta > Magnoliopsida > Caryophyllales > Polygonaceae > Persicaria > Persicaria maculosa. The sequence goes on from OY998254.1 coordinate 70,061,449, forward strand.
GTAATCCTACATTTGTTTATGCAGTAGCAGTTCCTGAAGTTATGTATGAAAAATTGGGATTTTACATGCTTGCAGATTTTTACTTGGGTTCAATTTAATGGGCCGAAATTAAATGGAAAAGAAAAAACCATAATGGAAAAATGAAGCTTTCCTAATGCAATACTTTACCTCTTGTTTTGACCAAGGCTACTGTATATTGCTTGAACAACTGATTCAAAAGCATAAAAGAAGGAAATGAAGGAGGTGATAATTTTTTTAATTGGTAGTTACAATTGTCTTTATAAGTTATGTTCCTCAGAGGTCTATCCCATGCACATCTCTATTTTTGCTTTCTTCTGTTTCCATTTGACATGAAGAGGATAGATATCGATCAATACCTCTCTCCTTTTAACAACCTTTAATTATTTGTTTAAGATTGATATCACAAAAGTAGTAGTTAAGGTCATGCAGGTGAGTGTACCATGCATCAAGATGTTCACAATATTGAGATTGGTGTTTCATTTCTGTGTCGGAGGTTAACGTTACAGAACTTATCAAAAGTTGTGGTGTTCATGAACTTCAAGAAGGGAAAACACTTGTAAAGGTGTGTAGGCTTTATTTTTTTTGGTGTTTCCCTATGTATTTTTAGGGTGTCCAAATCTATTTATTAAAATTTAATCTTATTACTCCCACTTAATGATCTTCCAAATTTCTTATTTGAAAAAAATATATGCAAGCTCTCAAGAGTTACAAGATGCAAAATGCTAGAGTCATGTATGCCTTATTTCTTTTATTCTTGATCCGTGTAATTTTTCTTTAAATTAAAATCTGTTAGAATTTCTACTACTTTCTTAAACCTATGCTATCTTAGATGAGTTGATTTCCACTATGATGAGCTCAAATTTCATAGAGCCTAACTCTAACAAGTGTTTAAACCTACTATAGTTGGTGTTTTGCATAAGAAACCATATACCACATTTTCGAATTTATATTGTTTTTCTCTTGGCTAGAAGCCTCTGAACTATTTCAAAGAAATGGTTTAAATTTGACCATGTTTAGTGCTAATCTTACAAAGGAGTTTAAATTTGATCATGTTTGTAACCTAGAGAACAACAAGGTTTAATGGCTTTTGTTGTCCTGGTTGTGTGAATTCTGACTTGGGTCATTCATAGACCGGTTCTTAAGCTTTGTCAAAGCTCCCTACAATGCCTTCAAGATTTAGAATTTTTTGGAAGCTTTGATTATTATTAAGTATATTTTTTATATTTTTTCGCAGGATTTGGAAAAATGAGCGAGGACGATGGATGTATATTTTTGGCGCCATTTTGCGGGTTAGTTTGCATATGGAATAATTTGTATAAAAATTTTGTCTTAGATAAGAACTTTGATATATGTAGCATATCTTGAAGAAGGATTTAGAAATATTCTTGCTAGCTAGTTTGGAACATGTACATTTTGTATGGTTTATTGGATAATCTATGTGTATAGTTGATTCGAAGGTAGTCATGTGTATTTGCATACAATGGTGCAAATGAATGTGTAAGGAATCTACCGAAATTGTGTGTATTGAAACAGGGGAATTGCAAAAACCTTATTTCTTTGCAACAAACAAATTGTTGTCAAATACAACATTTATCTTTTACAACGAATTTTTTTGTTGCAAAAGATTTTATTTATCACAATATTGAGCCTATTGCAACGACATTTGTCATTGCAAAAGATTTTATTAATCATAATGCACTATTTTACAACGACCTTTTTTGTTGCAAAAAGTGACATTTATAGCAACGACAGTGGTTGTTTTCAAAGGTTAGTTATATAGCAACGACAATAGTCGTTGCAAAAGAATGATGTCAATTGCAATGACATTTTTTGTTGCTAAAATGTGTTAGTAATTTGCAAGATGCAAGTGTTTAGCAACGACAAATGTATTGCAACGACAAAATGTTGTTGCGTTAGGTTTATTTTTCGCAACGACCAATGTCGTTGCAGTACCCTTTAGCTACGCCCCGACCCGCAACGACCTTGCAACGATAATTGTCGTTGCAAAATGTGTCTATTGCAACGACAACCCATGTATTGCAACGACTTTTGTCGTTGCGATATGCCGTTTTTCTTGTAGTGTTAATACAATGTGGATGAGCTGACGTTATCGCTAAGCATAAATCCAACACCCCCCTCAAACTTGGCATGGAGACATCCCAAGTTTGGCTAAGATCTCATTTTGCTGATGAGATCGAGGGTAAAATTTCCATGAGAACATCAGCTGCTGGTAGTCAGAAGGAACAATACAAAGATCAAGTAAACCATCCATTACCTTCTCCCTGGTGAAATTACAATCGATTTCAATGTGTTTGGTATGCTCGTGAAATACGGGATTCTTTGCAATTTGAATGGCAGACTGATTATCGCAGAACAAAGTGTCAGGTTTAATGGGATTGACACCCAATTCTTCAAGTAATTGGATTAGCCAAGTGACTTCAGCTGCAGTTTGAGCCATGGCCCTATATATTCTGCCTCGGAAGATCTCCGAGAAACAACCCCTTGTTTCTTAGAGCGCCAACTTACAGGTGATTGTCCAAGCAAAACAACAAACCCAGCAACTGAACGCCGAAAGAAGGAACACGAAGCCTAGTCAGAATCTAGATTATTTTTTGGTGAAAAAATTATTTATATAAAAATTATTTATTTAATAATTATTATTGTATTTATATCTATATTATTTGTTGAGCCTAAAATTATTTATAAAAATATTATGTAGCCACAATCCATCCGTGGATAGCTATTTTAGTAAACTAACATAATAAATATATCACATATATGTAATAAGAAATATTAAAATATTTTTAAAAATCAGTTATCTATTAAATTACATGAGATTCAATTAATGTTATATTTTTAGGAAAAAAAACCTTTTACCTTATAAAGGTGAATTTTGTTTATATTTTGATAAAATCTAAATAAAAGATATTTAGATTATATATAATCTATCGAACTAATTTTATTTATATCTATATTACCAGTTCAATACCCGCAACATATGCGGTTTTTTACAATTTAAATAAATTTGATATAAATATCCGTTCAGAGAGCTAATTAATTTATTTCAACACGTACTTTTGAATTGTTACGTACACAGTTAAAATAAAATTACCATTGATTCACATTGATATATTGAAAGTATTATCAAATGTTTATATAATTATTATCAAAATCTTACAAAATTGGGTAAAATCTTTCCAAAATATATCTATGATTAAAAACTTATGAAAACTATTACTAATTTTATTTATATCTATATTTTTTTTGGTGGAAAAATTATTTATATTTAGATTATTTTTTTTGTTTTTTGAAATCTATCTAAATTATTTATAATATTATATTATTGTATTCCCCGTGTTTGGGACGAGACCTGCACTAGTATCCAATAATTATGGTAACAATTTTGTATATTCGTTTGATGCCTTGAAACAAGTGATGACTATCTTCTTTGGTCTTCAGCTTGCCGCCGATATTATTTGCTGGTTGTCCTTCATCTCTATTTTGCTTGTTGTCCTTCCTATGGTCTTTTACTATCATATATACATATATGTATATCACTCAATTTATTCGTAGATATATATAAGATATATTCTATAAAGGAGATAGCGTACAAGAGGTGAGCGTAACATACAAAACGTACTCCATTCATGACTAGATCGAGAACGCAGGGCACGTGCTACATGCCCCGAATGACATATAGTGAACGTGTACTATATGAAGCATACATATATATATGATTACCATAGGGAGAACACATTATACATATGTTTCCTTTATTGCATATATATTGTGGAGGTACACATGCACGAGCAATGCATGACATATGACTATAGGAGTAGAGGTAGATGGATGGTTTAACAGTTCCTGCGACACTCGCAGGCGCTGTTCAAGAAGCCATGGTTGACGCACACTCCCGAAGGCCAGTTCTCCCTCGCGCAAGCCTTTGTGCAGCTTGAGTTCGACCCACAGAAGCCCTTGTAGTACATGCTCGGCTTCGCGCAATACCCTTCCACTTTCACCATGTTTGTTTCTGCCAATTCGCACGCTCATAGTTAGGATCGATTTTCATTTAATTGGCATATATAGGACATGTTGCTATGGTTTACTAGCTAGAATGATAAGCGCACGATAAGTTGATTGAATATAGTATACCTGTAGAGAGCACGATAACGAAAAGTAGCATAAGCCCGAGGATTTTCTTATCCATGTTGATCGATCGATGGATTGCTCGATAGTCGATAGATGTGTATATGTGTGTGTGAGTGTATGTAATTGCTCTTGCAGAATGGGGTATTTATAGGAATGTCGGACGGGCGTGGTTAGCCCGCCAATGTTGAAACAAATTTGAAAGATAATGTAAATAAATCAAAATTGATATATAGGAACTTCTAGATAAGCTCCAATTTAGTGTATTCTTCTTTTCTTTCAAAGGGTTGGGTCTAAATTAACATCAACGGTTAATTGAGTGTCTGCTGTATTTTTTATTTTATATAAGTTAAATATAAGATTTTAATTTAATTAGCTTATGAAATTGGATTTTCAACTACTACTCACCCCATCAGCTCCATGTTACCAAACTGACCATAAGACTTATATTAAGGTTCTATTCTAAAACCAATTGACAATAAAAGAAGTAGTCCATCGACTTATATATTAAGATTCGTTATGTTCAACTTTCGATGTGAGATTCTTTATGGTCTCATTCATATATCTTTCAACACTTCTGACTTGTCAACCTATCAAAATTCAGGTATATGATTTCGAATTCTTAGTTTATCAAAAAAAAAATGTTAATAAAAGTTGGCTGAGTTAGTAAGAAGTAGCGCTTGTTAAAATATTGTGACTTCAACTCTTTTAAGCGGCTATTGATATATTCAAATCTACACAAACTTTTTTTATAAAAACAATTAAAATAAAATTATACTAGGTTGGCATATTATATAGTTTCATAGGAACATCGTACCAAAATGGTTAAAAGAAAATCCAATTTCTCGGCCCCGCGTGATGAAAAATAGTGAAGTCTTTGTTAGGTTGGTAAGTAGGTAAGTAAAGTGGTTTTAAGAAAAAATTGAAATAGGAACCTACATGACCTTTCAGGAGTTTATATGATGGAGGTGGAATTTAGCTATTTCATGACCAATTAGTTACTTACACGACCTTTCAATCGTTAATGATATATCGGATCAGATTTGATCAAAAAAATTAAAAGCCACTATCTACACAATCCACCATTACAAGATAGCCACTTTAACCACTAAAAACTATCCACGAACTTAATTACAGGAGGACTATAGAGATCGTTGTACTAGTGTTTAGAGTTGATAGTGCAGGATAGCTTTTGTTGGTTAGCTCAGCTTAGCTTAGTTTGTTTTAGCTTTGCTACTTTGCGCCTAGGTGTTTAGAATAGGACTACTATAAATACTCTCCAGTTGTATTCTTTTCTTTCTTACGGAAATATATGAGAAAATTCCCAAATATTCTCCTTCTTCCTCAAGTAATCGAGAGGATCTTCAGAGTGTGGATCAGGAGCTCTTGATCCTCGAAGGTTCTCAACTTGTTTACATGGTATCAGAGCTCTAAGGTTAGATTCGGCGTTAATCCTTCCTTAATTGAGCTTTTGTTCGTTTCTTTGTGCGATTGTCTGCGTTTTTTGGTGCCTGGGAACAGATCTTGTGATTTGTCATTAGATCTGTTGTTTTTCTGGTTATTTGCTGCTCGATTCGTTTTCGGATCTGTGTTTGTGCTAGCGATTGCTTATTTCCTTCCTGTTTTGAGATCATGGATGACATTGAGGTCACGAACGTTCGTACTGAGCGACGACAGGTCGTTCATGGTGATAATCATGTTGATCGTGAGCAGCGAGCGGATGCCTTTGATCCTTTGTTTCTCGCGAACTTCGATCACCCTGGGATGCACCTGGTTGCAAACCAGTTTACCGGTTACAATTTTCTCAGCTGGAGTCGAAGCATTCGTATGGCGTTGGGAGCAAAAATGAAATTAGGCTTTGTGAATGGTGGTTGTAAGAAACCGGAGGAGGATTCTGATGATTTTGAGCGCTGGATCCGGTGCGACTATATGGTACGTGATGAGCTGGATTCTGAATTCCATGAGGAGCGACATATCTGAGAACTTCACGCATGTGCTGTCTGCACAAGAGTTATGGGAGGAGATCCGAGAGTGCTTTGCAGAGTCAAATGCACCATTGATCTATCAGTTCCATAGGGAGCTTAGCACTATTCGACAAGACAATCTGTCCATTGCAGTGTACTATAGCAAGTTGAAAAAGGTGTGAGACGAACTGCAGGCTCTCGAAGGTCATCCTATTTGTCGCTGTGGAGTTATGTCTCGTTGCAGTTGTGCCATTCTTAAGAAAATGCTGGAAAAAGAGGCGATTGCTCACCTTATGCAGTTCCTTATGGGGTTGTCTGATGGTTATGATACAGTGAGAAGCAATATACTCTCTATGGATCCCTTACCATCGGTTAATAAGGCATATCATATGGTTATGCAAATCGAGCGGCAAAAGGAGATTACAGGGAGCAGCAGTTCGGGTGCTAGCAGCTCTCTTGCTCATGAGGCTTTAGCAGCTGGGAAGCAATCTGGCAGTAGCTATGGACATCAGCAGCGTAGTGGTGGTGACTATAAGAGAGACACAAAAAAGGCAAAGATGGATAGGCAATGTGATTTCTGTCATGAGAAAGGTCATCTCAAGGAGTCTTGTTTTAAGCTCATAGGCTATCCGGATTGGTTTAAAGGTCCTAGAGGTAAGGGTGATGCTGGTAAGTTTGCTGGAGCAACTCAGGACATTGGAAATCTGGACACACCTTCTGATTTTGAGATGATCAGTTCAAAGGATGCTACTGACAGACCTGAGGTTAAACCAGACTCTATATTAGTCAATGCAGTGTTTAATGAAGTTGTTCGCATGATGAAAGGCAAAATGAAGGCTGATGAGGGTTCTCCTTCAGGGGGTTCTGTCAACTTCGCCAATTTCGCAGGTAACCTGTCTACTGATCATGTTCATCAACCTTCTTTTCGATCTAATCTCAGTCAAGTTTGGATTATTGATACTGGAGCAACGGACCATATTGCATTTGAGAAAAGTGCGTTTGTGGATCTGCATAAGCTCAGTAAGCCGATCTTGATTGGGATGCCCGATGGATACACACAGGCTGTTTCTTATGCTGGAACTATTGTTCTCAGTGCGAAGCTACAGCTCAATGATGTGTTGTATCTTCCATCCTTCAAGCACAATCTATTGTCAGTTCCTAAGCTCTTGGATTCTGATTCCCTTGTGTTTATTTTCTTTGCAAAATATTGCATTCTCCAGGACATTTCAACTAAGAATGTCTTACTAACTGGACATCGTGATGGTGGTCTCTACAAGTTTGGTGGCTTTGGTTGCTTGCTGGCGTCTGATGTTGAAGGCTACAGATCTCCTGTTCGGCTGACAGTTGATCTCAACAAAGTTTCTTTTCTTTCGAATAAATTGCAGATGGCTAATGATCTGCAGCTCATTCATGCCCATCTTGGACATGTTTCAATTTCCAAATTAAAGCATATGGATGTATGCAAACTTGATAATTGTAGCAGCTTGACCTGTGACACTTGTGAATTTGCGAAATTGCACAGGCTTCCGTTTCCTATCAGTTCTTCTCATGCTTCACAGATGTTTGAGCTTGTTCACATGGACTTGTGGGGGCCGTATAGGACCCATTCTCTTTGTGGAGCTCAATTTTTCCTCACGGTTGTTGATGACCACAGCCGAGGCACTTGGACTTTTTTGCTCAGGCATAAGGACCAAGTGTTCCGAGTCATTCAAGGTTTTTTGGCCTTTGTAGAGACTCAATTTGATGCAAAGGTCAAGGTGTTGAGGACGGACAACGGTACTGAATTCCTCAATCACCGAGTGCAGGATTTGCTCCACCTTAAGGGGATTGTGCACCAACGATCTGTTGCTGCTGTCCCTCAACAGAATGGTCGGGTGGAGCGTAAGCATCGCCACCTTGTAGAGATGGCTCGTGCTTTGAGGTTGTATGGCAACCTTCCTGTATGGTTGTGGGGTGAGTGCATCCTCACAGCTACATACCTTATCAATGTTTTGCCTTCATCAGTGCTAGGATGGAAGACCCCGTATGAAGTTTTGTTTCATAAAACCCCGTCCTATGATCATCTAAGGGTTGTCGGATGTCAATGCTTCGCCCTGATTCCTCAAGCTCAACGTTTTAAGTTTGATGCCAAGGGTACTAGATGTGTGTTTGTTGGTTATCCGCCAAATCAAAAGGGTTTCAAGGTTCTTGATCTTTCAACTAGGAAGCTGTTCATTGCTCGTCATGTCACATTTCAAGAGCATATTTTCCCTTTCAGAAAGGATCTCCCAGTGTCACAACAGAACACACCAGCTGCTTATCCTTTACCCATGGTGTTTTTTGGAGAGGATGAGTGTATAGGCTCTCATAAGTCACCTTTGGGTAGTCATCTGTCTCCAGCCCCGAGTGCTGCTCAGCAATTGGTCTCTGATGATCAGTCTCCTATGTCTGCCCCTTCTGAACAGTCAATTAATGGCTCTCCAGAGACTGCAGTTGCTGATGATTTGGGACACACTGAGCCTGTGACCGAGCCATCACTAGACATACTTGTTGATGAGCCTAGGATCCGTGCTCCTCGTGCAATTAATAGGCCTGCTCGACTTCGTGATTTCGTTTGCAGCAACCTTCCCACACGACAGGGATCTCATGATTCTTTTTCTCAGACTTTTCATGTTGTCTCCCTGTCTGATTTGAAGTTATATTCTCGTGATTACGTGAGGTCTCTTTTCAATGTTTTGACCACTTTTGAGCCATCTACATATGCTCAGGCTTCTAAACATGATGTCTGGAGGGAGGCTATGGCCACTGAGCTTGCAGCATTGGAAAGGAATCATACTTGGGACCTTACATCGTTACCTCCTGGTTGTCATGCTAAAGGAAGTAAGTGGGTCTACAAGGTTAAATTCCGTCCCAATGGTGAGGTTGAACGGTATAAAGCCCGGCTAGTCGCTAAGGGTTATAACCAAGTAAAAGAGAAGGATTATAAACACACCTTCTCTCCGGTGGCGAAGTTCGCCACTGTCCGGACTCTCCTTGCTCTGGCTGCTGCGAATGATTGGGAATTGCGTCAATTAGACGTCAACAACGCATTCCTTCATGGTTTCCTCGATGAAGAGGTCTACATGACACCTCCTCTCGGGTATAATAAAGCTCAGCCTGGTCAGGTTTGCCATCTAAAGCGCTCGTTGTATGGCCTCAAACAGGCGAGTCGACAGTGGAATATTGAATTGACCAAGTTCTTGGTCAGTCTCGGTTATGTTCAATCCAAGTAGGATTACTCTTTATTTGTGAAACGGAGTGGTCACCTCATTGCTATTGCTCTCGTCTATGTCGACGACATGATATTAACGGGTAATGCCATGACTGAACTGTCTCATTTAAGGGTTGCTCTTGATCAGAAGTTTACAATCAAAGACTTGGGAGTTGCCCGATATTTCCTTGGTATGGAAATAGCTCGCTCCTCTGATGGTCTTCGTTTGAATCAACGAAAATATGTCATTGATCTACTTACTGACGCTGGTCTTCTTCAGTGCAAGGCCACTTCTTTCCCAATGCAGCGTGGTCTGCATTTGAGTACTGAAACAGGGGAAGTTCTTGCTGATCCAGAACCTTATAGACGTTTAATTAGGAAGCTCTTCTACTTGACTGTCTCTCGGCCGGACATTTCCTATAGTGTCCAACACTTGAGCCAATTTCTCTCATCCCCACGTCAACCCCATTGGCAAGCCGCTTTATATCTTCTTCGCTATTTAAAAGGCTCTGTGAACTGGTGCTTGTTTTACCCCCGAGCCTCCACTCTTCAACTCAAAGGGTATAGTGATGCCGATTGGGGGAGTTGTTCTTTCTCTTGCCGGTCTGTTACTGGCTACTGTGTCTTCCTCGGGGATTCTCTGATTTCATGGAAGACGAAAAAGCAGAAAACCGTGTCAAAATCGTCGGCTGAGAGCGAGTACCGGTGCATGTCTGCGACTGCGAGCGAGCTAGTTTGGCTTGAGGGCCTGTTACAGGACTTGAATGTCGCAGTCTCTCTTCCCATTCAGTTGTGCTGTGACAACAAGGCGGCACAACACCTTGCTGCGAATCCGGTGTTTCATGAGCGCACGAAACACCTTCGTGTGGATTGTCACTTCGTTCGGGAAATGGTGCAATGTGGTTTCTTGTCTACGTTTCATGTACCTTCGTCCCTGCAGTTGGCTGATTTATTCACGAAGCCCCTTGGTGCTCACCAACATCGCTTTCTCTCATTCAAGCTTGGTCTTGTGGATGATTCCCCAATTCCAGCTTGAGGGGGGAATATAGAGATAGCTGTACTAGTGTTTAGAGTTGATAGTGCAGGATAGCTTTTGTTGGTTAGCTCAGCTTAGCTTAGTTTGTTTTAGCTTTGCTACTTTGCGCCTAGGTGTTTAGAATAGGACTACTATAAATACTCTCCAGTTGTATTCTTTTCTTTCTTACGGAAATATATGAGAAAATTCCCAAATGTTCTCCTTCTTCCTCAAGTAATCGAGAGGATCTTCAGAGTGTGGATCAGGAGCTCTTGATCCTCGAAGGTTCTCAACTTGTTTACAAGGACCCACTTATATACTTTTATTTTATTAGGTAAAATTCGACCGGCCAAAACCTAGCCGATAGCATCCTGCCGGATGAAGTCTAAAAGACCTGTATGTGTTTCAAGTGCATGTCCCCGCAAAGGGCGGCTAATGGGTGCAACCTTATCAGTCACTCTATTCCTAATGCGGGGGACATGTAAAAAGGATACTTCATGAAAGTATTGGAGGATTATTTTGATATCTCTTATAGTCAATTTAATCTCCTAAGCACATTTTCTTTTCTGTGCTAGATGGTTGATAATAATCTGCGAATCTCCTTCTACCATGAGTTTTCTGATATGAAGTTCTCTATCTTTAATTATTCCTTCTCTTAGGACGAGTGCTTCCGCCATAAAAGGATGTTGTTTACCTATATGTTTGTATCCCACTGTAATGGGTTTCCTCTTCCAGTCCCGAATAATGTACGCCGTGATGTTTCAATCCAAATCTAAAGATGAACCATCGAAATTTAGTTTCACGACTCCTCTTTCCGGTTTTCTCCATAGACCCATGCACTTATATACTAACTAGCCGTCTCAAAATAGATAAGCCGGAAAAAAAAGTGAAAAAACTACAAAGATAAAAATAATTTCATGATTTAAATTCACACTTCACACTAACTAAGCTAAATGAAATTTATGACTTGTTATTCCCTTCAAACTCTTTACTGAGTCCGTTTGAACTCGGGATCGGGGGTCGTGTGCACACACGTGTGCCCTTGCCCTAAGGACTAGCACATAAGTCGAGTGGGGTTCCATCCTAAAACCAATTGGCGATAGGAGGAGTAATCCACTAGCTTATATACTAAGGTTTCTTTGTTCATATTATCGATGTGGGACTCTTTTGATCTCTTCACATCTTTCATTTTCTCAACACGCCCCCGCAAGTGCAACTATGATCGTTTTTTGCCTCTAGTCGTTGACACTTGGACATCAGGTCTAACATCTCATTTACATCTTTCATTTTCTCAATACTCTTTTAACACTAAATTGGCAAAAGAAAATTTTAACAAAAAAAAAGGGAAAATTAATTAAAATACCCCCACCTTTGGGGGTATGGTAAAAATATATCCTCAACTTTCAAATGTAATAAAAATATCCTGACCTTTGAGGGTGGTGGTAATATATTACCCTGTGTTTTCTCACGGGTCAAAAATGCTAACAAGACACCCTGCGCGGATTTTTTACAAGGGTTTTCTTGAACAATGTCCTTAGGAAACAAATAAAGAGTTGGACCGGGTTCATACCCAATGTCTTTTCCTCCCTCATATCTTTTTCCGTGGATCGTGGTTGCCTCTTGAATTGTCTTCCAGGTCTTCTAGGTAACTCATGGTTCCGGCCTCTTCAATGTTAGTCTTCCTCCCTCGTTGTCGACTATCTTGAGCTGTCTCTCTCATATCTTCTTCCCCTTTGATTCGTTCATGGATTTGGGTGGCTATGTTTTTTTTTCCCCTCTTCGTTGTTTTTGTTGTCGGTTGGGTGTTAGGAATAATCATGTTGTGTTAATTTGAGGCAATTTTGACCAGATTAGTTGCTTGGTTGAATCAATTTCGTTTTTCGGGTTTAATTTGTTATCGTTTTATTTTTTTTCCTAAGAAAACCGATCAAGAAAACCCAATTTTAGTGCTAATTTGTAAAAAAAGGCTTCACGTATGTTGCACTACCAGAAAACGCGTCTATACTCTCGAATTTCACAACGAATACAACCTCGGATATAGCCTCGAAAATATGCTACCCTCGAAACTACCATCGGATTCGCCCTCGAAATAGAATTTGAGGGCTAGAAGAGCGAGGTTAAATGCGGCCACGAACTTTAGCCTCGAAAATATTGCTTCGAGGGTAAAATACCCCCAAAATACGTTGAAGGGTAATTTCTAGACTATTAGCCTCGAACTATTTCGAAACTAAATTTAATGCTATTTAGCCTTCAAATTGCCTTGAACTAGAATTTGTGTGTATTTTTGAGGTTATAGCTTTCGAGGCTAAGTAGTATCGATATATAGCTTCTAAATAAAATAAGGGTAGGTTTGAGGGTAAAATAGCATCCAATTTAGCTACCGTTTTTTTAAGGGTAGTAACGATGCTAAAGGGTGGTGCAACAAATTGAAATGGCCTATTTCATTAAAATTTTTGGAGGTTAAGTTTAGCAATTTCCTTCCTAAATTTGAGGTTAAATTTATTTAATCTTTAAATTTTTTTGACCAAATTCGAGGTTAAATTTACTTGCATCGAATTCTTCTTGTTCTTAAATTTGAGGCTGTATGAAATGAGCATTTTGCTTTAAATGACAATAATTAACAAACATAAACAAGATATATTATAAAAAATCCTAAATTTCATAATAAAGCCATCACAAAATGCTAGTTTAAATGGCCAACAGTAACTCCAATGGCCAACAGCCAACAGTAACTCCATGTGGTTATAATTATCCACAATCTCATAAGTCAAACTCAACTATCTAAAATGACCTATAATAATCCCAACCAACACATATATTCCCACCAACTCCCTAAACAAAAGGTGCAAATCGATCCCAAAATATTTGCACATGAATTAGTTTACTGGTTAGAGTTTTGCACAAACTTGCACATACTACCTACCTACAAGAACTAAGAGTTGGAAGTAGATGGTGGAACTTGACCTCCTTGAAGTAGATGAATAATGGTGGATTGAAATTCTTGTTGATTCTTCACAAGATCGGCAATAGTACTCCGTAGCTCTTTTACCTCGTCTCGATAGGCTTGGTCACGATTTTCATCACGAGCTTGCGAAGATTTGCCTTGGATGGAGGGAGCACTCACCTTGCCAGTGCGAATAAGCGCTTTACCCTCTTCCCCTAATCCATATATTCTCCCATGACTAGGTCCACCACACGCTTCACTCCACAATTGCTTCTCAATTTCTCTCTCTTGATATTCACATTCAACACCATCTTCTGAAATCGGCTCAGTTAGTGGCTGAGTAGCAGCTAGATTTTCATATTTCTCCTATATATTCAGCAACAAATAGGCAATTCAGCACTAGCAACAAACATGTTCAAAAATTCAGCAAAGCATAAATTCAGCAAAGCATAAACAAGTTGTTTGCATCGGCAACAAATAACTTAAAGATTCAGCAGCATCTTCTGAAATAGGCAATTCAACAACATCTTCTGAAATAGGCAATTCAGCACCACAAACAAGTTGTTTGCAGCAAAAACAAATAGGCAATTCAGCAGCATAAACAAGTTCAAAAATTCAGCAAAAATTCAAGATAGCAATGCATGATTTACAACAGCAAATAACTATTTTGTAGCAATAAAAATGTTGTTTTTGCAGCAGTAGATGCAAAGATTCAAATAAGCAAATCAATAAGAATTTTTAGCAACCACAAGTGAGCACTAAACTGATAGTTTCGAAAAGGAAAAAGCCCCCAAGCCATGAAAAAGCTCAAGTCATTTCATCACTTAAGGGATTTTCATTTTCCATATAACTTAAATCAATAGTATTATTAAGGGAGACTCACCACAATGGCGGCAGGTCGAGATCCCGTCCAAACCCCATCCTTTGAGAACAACCTCTGCACCATATCAGAAATCTTTGGCCTCTTCCCTTCCTTCTCCTCCTACAAAAATACAAAAATGTAAAAAGAATTAAAAAAAAAGGTCAACAGTACATATTTCCAGCTAATATTAAGCAATTATGAAATCAAAGCATTATGAAATTAAACAAACTAAAATCAATCAAATAAGTAGCTAAAAGTCAACCCGACTTTAGCTAAAATCAATCAAACAAAACAGTAGCTAATAGTTAACAGTTAAATCAATGTACACCAGTAGCTAAAATCAATCAAAACAGTAGCTAATAGTTAACTCGACTATAATATAATCTAACCAAAACATTATGAAATCAAGCAATTAAACAAACTAAAATCAACACTAAAATAAAATTAAAACAATAGCTTGAAATCAACAGTAGCTTGAAGCACCCAAAAAAAATAGTAGCTTGAAACAATCAAGCCTCGTGCAGCCCCATAAAAAGAAACAGTAGCTTGAAACAAATACACACATATTGATCAAGGAAAGCAAAACTGAACAACAATAGTAAATTGAATAAGAAACTTTGTAAACTTACAACTACTTTGATCCACTTTGTCAACTTTCGAGAACCCCCATGATAGACACCAGAATCAATCGCCTTCTGAGAAGCTTTGTTTCGCTTATTCGCCTCAGCCTGTTTGATCATATTTGGATCTGTTTTTCTTTTCTTTTCCATTCTGGCCCATTGTTCAGCGGTCACAAAATCAGGAATGGTCTTCCTCTGGCGATGTCCCTTAAAGACATTGGAAATGTGATTCGCCGCTTGATGGAGAAATGCTTTTCGCATTTGCACATCAAGAGCATCCCAATGAAAGCGCTTCTGCATCAATACAATCAGTAAAGATATAAATTATATTATTGAAGTCAATTTAAAGAATGTTATTTGTTCAAAATAAAAAACATGTAATAACACATCACCGCAAACTCTTTAAACCATACATTCTTCACATCTACGGGAACTTTGTTCAGACTCGTCCAATCACCCTTGTAGTAACCACGGACGATCTCAATCATCTTCTTATACGCTGGTTGATGGGGCTCAAAGCAACTATATGAATAAGAAACATATAAAAGTAAGAAAAAAAGTGAAAGAAACTATTATATCCAATTAAATGAAGCTTTAAACAAATTATAATTCAACACTTACTAGACATCAGGCCCAGAAAGTCCTACGTATTCCCTCTTCTGTCCACCACCCAAAGGTAGAGCACACGATCCAGCAGCTGATCTAGCAACAGGAGTTTGGGTAGAGCCGTGTTCATCCTCATTTAACGGAGTATTAAGCTGACCATCAGTAGGTGTGGAAGTCGGGGCAAGGGCAGGAGCACTAGGTTGGCAAGAAGGAGTTGAGGCAAGGGCAGGAGCACTAGGCTTGCCACTAGGAGTCGATGCGAGGGCAGGTGCACTAGGCTGGCCACTAGTAGTCGGGGCGAGGGCAGGAGCATTAGGTGGGACACTAGGAGTTGTGGAAAATAGGTTGCGCTGAAGAAGAATACGACGTTTTCCTGTCTCACTAGGCTGCATATTGTTCCTAAAGACATGTAAATGTGAACAAAATGAATAGGCCTCATGTAGGAATATAATATCACACAAATTTGCAAATAAACTCAAATATAATATAACCTAACCAAAACTATAATATAAACCGGGAAATTAGGATGAAGATCCCTTTTCTTGTTGTTCAATTAATACAGAACTTGGAATAAAATGTAACAACTGATCAATTAAAGGTTTAAAACCATGAACTCGAGAAAGACATACGGACAATTATTTGTTTTAAATTAACAAGCAATAAAATGTAACAACTAATCACTCAGTTCATCCTCAAACAAAACATCAGAATAAAAAGACTCAGGTGATCTTACTTCTTTCTTCTTGTCTCGTCTTCTCCTCACTTCATGAAACGGACCTGGCACAGTGAGAAAAGAGAGTATGTTTTAAAAAAAATATGCTAATGCAGTAGAAACACTAAAAACCACTGATGCAAAATAGATGAAGGCAACATTTAACCATCAATATCATAGGAGAAAATATTCTTAAAACTAGAAGAGAACTCAAGTAAAAATAAGAAAAGCTCAGCCACCATGGAAAAGAAATTAAGGTAAATTTCCCGGTTTTTCTTCGTCTTGATCTCAAAACACGCAAATTAGAAAGCTTGTTAAGAAGGGACTGGGAGCTTTTCAGGCAAATTTCTTGAAGGATGCTGGCATTCTGCCCAATGCTTCGTCGAATGTATTTGATGACTCCCGGTTTTCCTTTTTCTTGTTAATATCGTTGCTTTCACATTAACATGACCATACATTCACTCCATGATAAACATCTTTCTATTCGACCTTAATCAAAGGCTTAATTTCCAAGTTCTGTATTAATTGAACAACAAGAAAAGGGAAATTAGGATTACTTACCATGGTGGAAGCGGCTGAGACTAACGGCGAGACTAGGGAGCAGCGGAGGGAAGCGGCTGAGAGGTCGGAGGGAGCAGCGGAGGGAAGCGGAAGGAGCAGCGGCGAGGGACCTGTCTTCAAGCCATCTGAGAAGCGAGATCGAAGTGAGAAGCGAGAAGCGGCTGAGACTAACGGCGAGACTAGGGAGCAGTGGAGGGAAGCGGCTGAGAGGTCGGAGGGAGCAGCGGAAGGAAGCGGAAGGAGCAGCGGCAAGGGACCTGTCTTCAAGCCATCTGAGAAGCGAGATCGAAGTGAGAAGCGAGAAGCGAGAGCCGCCTCCCAGGCGAGAACAAGGAGAGCTGGAGAGGAGTGAACAGATCTAGGGTTAGAAAAAGTGAACTGTTCCTTTTATACCACCGCCTACTGCTAAAAAAAAAAACGCACACATTTTACCTCCTAAATTTTCATAAACCGGGAAATTACATTGATTGAAATTTTGGTGTCCCGCTCATTTTAATTTAAGAGATAAATTTAAGAAATAAATTTTAATCAAAATAAATTTCAGGAATAAATAAATTGACTTACTCTAGTCGGATGTATCATCATCATCTTCAACTACATGATCGTCTTCCACGTACTCTACTTCTGTATCAGACTCGGAAGGAAAATCTTCTTCTTCATTCTCATTTTCGATCTCAAAATTATCATTATCACTATTTTCACTATATGCTCCTTCATCTAGTTCACTTGAAACTGATAGATTTGTCGGTAACTGATCAACAGTTGCACCTACAAATTGTTCCCCGATGACCTCAATGCCATCTTGTTGCAACGGCTCATCGGGAATTTTCTTCATTGTCCATCTCTCTTCTACTCTGCGTTGAGGCTTTATCTTGCACACAGCTCTCCAATCTGCACGACTACGACTTGCCCCAGGATAACTTGCATAGTACACTTGAATGCATTGTTGGGCTAGAACAAAAGGCTCATAATTGGTGTACCGTCTTCTCACATTAATCTCTTGCAATCGGTATTGTGCATGGATGTTTGTCCCTCGAATACTATGGTCATACCATAAACACTTGAATAACACAATCTTCTTGCAGGGAAAACCGGTGAACTCAAATCCCAAAATTTCTTCAATCATCCCGAAGAAATCTGATTGTGTTTCACCAACTGAAGCTTGTACACACACACCACTATTCATGGTTACTTTATCTTTACCACGTTCTAAGGTTTCATATTTGTAACCATTTATGTAGTATGCAGGCCATGACAGCACCTTCCTACTTGGTCCATAAGCTAGACTAAGTATGAGAGGATCAATAGTATGTTGGGGTGCTTTGAAAACCTACAAATTAATCAAATGTAGCATGTATATAAAACTATCTTTATTTCATTTTATAAAAATTATTGGAAAAATATCACATCATATTGGGGTATAAAGACATATGAGTACTTACATAATCTTTAAACCATTGTAGAAAATGTTTTGAAAGAGCATCTGCACCACATTCTTCTATAAATAGCCTGCACACACATGAACTTGTATATAAATACTCAATTTAAGCTCAAAATCATATGAATGCACGTCTTTTTGTATTTATAGACTTACTTGACATATGATTCAACCTCTGGACAATTAAGCAAGATGTATGTATGTGACACATGCAACTCTTTCTCGTCATTCATCCATAAAATACTTTCCTTACCACTTGGGTAACCTGGATGATTAAATATCGAAATTTGAGGATAGTCATCATCAATTCTATCATCTTTGTTCCTGATTGGCCTCTTTCTCTTGTATGGATCTTGAGGATCTGGATAATGCTTGGTGAAATTCGCCGTCTCCTCTCGCTTATATTCCTCTACTATGCTTCCCTCTACACTTGTCATATTTGAATTCCTCAATTTCTCTTTCAACTTGAACAAGGATCTTTCAAACGGATACATCCACCGATAATGGACAAGACCTGCCAATTTAGCCTCATATGCTAAATGCACAATGACATGCTCCATGCAATCGAAGAAAGAAGGTGGAAAGATTCTTGCCAACTGACACAATATGAGAGGTGCATCACGTTCTAAAGCCTCAATACGACGCTTCTCTAGTGTGGATGAACATAAAGCTTGAAAAAACAAGCTCAACTCTGTCAATGGCCCCCATATGCCTAAAGGAAGAAGCTCCCTGAACGCTATTGGGATGAGTCTCTGCATAAATACATGACAATCATGACTCTTCATCCCAACTAGCCTTCCCTCATCCAAATGAACACATCGACCAATGTTAGAGGCATAGCCATCTGGGAATCTCAAACCCTTCAGCCAATTTAGTACCTCTGTCTTCTTTTCTCTACTTAAGTTGTACACCGCTTTTGGTTTCAAACCCTTATGATCGTTCTTTACTTCAAGCTCTGGTCGCTTACAATATTTCTGAAGGTCCTTCCTTGCATTCAAATTGTCCTTTGTCTTCCCTTTGACATCCATGACAATGTTAAACACGTTGTCAAATACATTTTTCTCGATATGCATGACATCGAGGTTATGACGGAGAAGAAGATGTCTCCAATAAGGAAGAGTCCAGAAAATACTCTGCTTTGTGAATTTGTGAGTACTATTGTAACCATCTGGATACTCCTTAGGAGATTCAACAACAGTCGGCATGTGTTGAACACGCTCCCATATCTGGTGGCCGGACAAATACGGAGGAGAAGCTCCAGTCTCAACACGCCCTTTGTAAAAGTTATTCCGATCCTTCCTGAATGGATGGTCTGTTGGCAAGAAGCATCTGTGGCAGTCAAACCATGAAGCCTTTCGTCCATGTTCTAATCGAAAGGATTGTGTGTTCTCCATACAATGAGGACATGCAAATTTTCCAGCGGTACTCCACCCAGACAACATCCCATATGCTGGGAAGTCATTCACTGTCCATAGAAGAGCAGCATGCATCCTAAAACTTTCCTTTGCATAGGCGTCATATGTTAGGACACCTTGATTCCACAACAATAGGAGCTCATCAATCAAAGGTTGCAAGTAAATATCTATTAGCCTTTTCGGATTTTTCGGACCTGGAATAATGGTGCTCAAGAACAAATAGGCAGATTGCATGCACATGCTCGGCGGTAGGTTGTATGGAGTAATAATTACTGGCCATGATGAGTATTGTTGGCCATTCATACCAAAAGGAGCAAATCCATCCGAACATAAACCTAACCTGACATTTCGATATTTACAAAATGTGAACAAAATGAACAAGCCTCATGTAGGAGCATAATATCACACATTTTTCCAGCGGAACAAATCAGATTAGATATTTACAACATCATAAACAACCAAAAACATAAACACACACATATTAATCACTGATTGATTTTTTTTAACCAAGACAGATTGATTTTTTTAATCCCTGATTAAACACAAGACTTTAAACTCAACTATAATAACACACATTTGCAATTAAACTCAACTATAATATCACACATTTTTTAATCCTATTTAACATAATACTTTTAACCAAAACAAAAGACTCTCAACACGACTATATAGGATGAGTCATCTGAACATAAAGCAAAGCTAACCTGACATTTCGAACCTCTGATGCAAAATTTGGAAATGTATTGTCTAAATGTTTCCAAGCCTCTGCGTCAGAAGGGTGGCAAATGAGTCCTTCTTCGATTTCGTGCTCAGCATGCCAACGCATGTGTGGGGTTGTGTCCTCCATTGCATATAATCGTTGCAGACGTGGGATCAAGGGCAAATATCTAAGCACTTTTCGAGGAATAGATTTCCCTTTCCTAGTCTGCTGCTGCTTGTACCTGGGACTATTACAGAACTTACAATGTGTAGCATTAAGATCCTCCTTCCAAAATAGCATGCATCCTTCGGGACATACATGTATCTTCTTCACTGGCAAGCCCAAATCTGCAACCAACTTCCCACTCTCATAGTAGCTCGCAGGAAGGCTATGGTCCGATGGTAAGAGTCTACCCACTTCATACATAAGTCTATCATATCCGGCTTGTGGCAAGTTGTAATCAGCTTTAAATGACAAAAAACTGCTCACTGCAGACAATTGTGAAACATCACAACCATGATAAATAGGATCTTCTGATGCCTTCAACACATCAAAAAATCTATCAGATAAATACGAAGTGCTATCATTAGTAAGACCAAAAGTCGTCGTTTGATATGGAATCTCTTCGGCAAGCTCTGTTGTGCTTTCCAACCCCTCTCCCTGACTATTTATATCATTAACAGGGACATCTGAAGTACCAACATCGAACCATTGAGGAGGAACAAAACTAGGCCCAGCTGCATCAAATACCATTCTCTGACAAGGATTCAAATTATCAAATATATCCATTCCTACTCCAAAGAAGCTCAAACCATCTATGTCAGATCTAGGCCGATCTTGAGTTAGTGGAGTTTCAATCAAGGGTGATTCTCCATGTGAAATCCATCGATAATAATTATCAATAAAACATTTTTTAAATAGATGAACACGTACCGTCTCAACATCTTTAAATTTCCCATTCTTACATTCAGTGCAAGGACACATGATCTTCTCTTTATCCATATATTGGTCTTGTGATTTTGCGAAATTGAGGAATTCTCCAACTCCATCGAGAAATTCCTCATTCCAACCACCTCCATCAGGTAAATGCCTTATGTACATCCAATCACGGTTACCCATCTACAAATATTAGCAATGACATTATATTACAAAGGAAACAAAATTTGAAGAAATAATTAATATGATGATATATGACCCAAAAAGATTATAAGTTTACCCAGGAATATACCCTTGAGAGTACCCTTGAAAGGACAATTAGGGGCCATTTAGCATCGCATATAACCTCAAAATCATAATTTTGTAGCTACATGGCAAGATAAATGTGCAATCTATGATACCCTCGAAAATACGAACTTGAGGGCATTAACGAGGGTAATGAAACTATTGTACCCTCGAAAATACGAACTTGAGGGCATTAAGGAGGGTAATGAAACTATTGTACCCTCGAAAATAAGAACTCGAGGGTATTCCTGAGGGTAATAAATAATCACACTACATTTACCCTCCAAAATAAGAACTCGAGGCTACTAACGAGAGTAATCAATAATCGTACTATATTTACAAGGGTAATCAAACTACATTTTATATCTATCTTTGGAGGGGTTTCAAACAAAAATACATTTTTCTCCTTTCATAATATATAACTTTATGAAAATAACAAAATGATAATACATACCGGAAACGAAGATTGAAAACTACAAAGCTCTTGATCAAAACAAGAAAAATGAGAATGGGATCTGTAATTTGTGGAAGAATGGGAGAAAGAACATTGTACGAGGAGGAAAGAGTGTAAAGGGTTCGAATTTTTTGTTGTGGTTGGTTGATAAAGTGAAGTAAGTAGTTGGGGCTATTGAATGCGCGCATTAAAAATGACAAATAGTTTTACCCTCGAAATGGCCCTCAAATAGAAATTCAATTTTTCGAGGTTACACGCCACCGAATTTACCCTCGAAAATATATTTTGAAGTTATATAGCCATGTTGTTCGCCACCAAAAAATATGGTAACCATTTAGTATCGAATGTACCCTCAAAATTAGCCTCATAAATAATTTGAGTGATTATACCCTCGTTTTTACCCTCAAAATAAAATTTCATCCTGTATACCATTGACAGTAGCCTCGAGTGTACCATCTATCAAACTCATTGGTAAGATCCCTTTGCCATAGCCTTAAAAAAGTACCCTCGATTTGTTTTTCGTGCCTAATTTACCCTCGAATTGGCCCTCCAAATATATATTCGAAAGTATTTAGTATGGAAAAATAGTATCGTTTTTATTTCAATGGTAATTACACCCGAAATATTTGTTCGAGGGTATATTTGAGGGCAATAGCTACAAACTTACCCTCGAAGTATTTCGTTGCCAATAAATTCGAGGCTATATTGCGCTTTTCTGGTAGTGTTGTCTTGATAAAAAAAATTCACGTAGGCTGTATTGTCAGCATTTTTGACCCGTGAGAAAACACAGGGTAATATATTACCACCACCCTCAAAGGTCAGGATATTTTTATTACATTTGAAAGTTGAGGATATATTTTTACCATACCCCCAAAGGTGAGAGTATTTTAATTAGTTTTCCCCAAAAAAAACACGTTAATTTTTTTCAATTTTTTTTTATTCGAGCACGTAGCTCGACCCGCCCCGGCCATGCTCCCTTAGACCCTTACTCCTCCCATGAACACCACTAAAATATTATTTCACAAGTTCTCTCGTATAAGCAGAGATCATGGTAACTATAGAGAATATGTTGATCAAATAAGTTGTTGAGAGTTCTAGCTCGAAACGACATCAGAAGGACACCAGAAGGGCCAATACGTTGCGTTTTGATCCTTCTAGATCACCTACCCGAACTTATGAATAAAACTAATGCAATTATATATGCATGTTTGGATACATTTTTTAGATTCAATTTTTCATAAATATATACACATTACAATTCAGTTACAAGATATTTTCTTCTTCCCCAAGTTGTTCTTCGAAGTGGTTTCAACTGCCATTTACAGATATGAGGACTTGGAGCTTGATCTCACTCTGTTGGAGGATCTGAGCAGCATTACAGATCCTTTACAAATCTTCTCCATGCGAGTTTTGGACATACTTCTTTCTCTAAAATGAAGCACATTCCTGTGTGCAAACGTTCTGGGTTGACACAGTACTACTCTGACATTTGTTCAATGACTAAGCTTCATAAACTTTTCTTTCCTATCAGTGATTCGAATGTAGAAAATTTGTTTGATTTTGTTCATGCTGATTTGTGGGGAGTCTTACAGGGTTCCTTCGTTATGTGGTCCTAAATACTTTCTTATATTGGTTGATATATATTGTTCAAGATGTACTAGCCAGTGGTGGAACGTATTGGGGGCCAGTGGTTGCCTTGGCCCCTACAAATTTTTTTTTTTTTGTTTTACCTAAGCAAAGTTGGAAATGAATGAGTTGGCCCCCACAATTACTTTCTCTTCTCCGCCTCCTCGTCTTCCTCAACTGAATTCTCATTGTAAACTTACAGTAAAGCAATTAGGGACTGCTCCAAATTCCAATCCGGCCTCTCAATTACTCACTCTTTTATGCGGGTGAAAACATGTCGCCGATGCCGATGCCTCGTCCTCCCTCTCCTCAATGCTTCCACTCTCCAAGACATCCACCTTGATGCAATTACCCATGGCTTATGCCTATAAAAACGTTCTGCCTCTGTCCGCTCATCGTTGCATTGCAAATTCTCTATTCACCACTTTTTTCCCGTCCAGTCGCCATCGGCACTCAACAGCAGAGGTGGAACATTTTTAAGTCGGCAGATCTAGACTCCTCGGCTCCCTATTCTCACCTCGTTGAATCGCTGCCCTCAGTACGTAGTTCCAAGCTTTCAGTCTTCAACCTCCAGTAATTGATTCAATTGAAGCCTTGAAGGTGATGTAAAATACATGATTACTTGATTTACTTGCTGATTTTGGAGAGTATACATATGATTTTGGAGAGTGCACTCAATTGAAGAGTTGCCTTCGGTTTTCCAGTAGAAGAACCTTCAATGTGTCATATATATTAATTCACTAAGTGAGAATGTATGTTGATTAGTGTAAATATAAATGTATATGATACCATTACACAGTTTCTGAATGATTCAATTTGTCTGATTAGTTATATTTTTTTTTGAAAGATGTGATTAGTTATATTGATTATAAATTGAGTTAGTGATTCAATTTTTCTATTGATTACTATAATGAAATTGATATTAAATGGAGATGAGTTTCCCACTTGATCAGGTTCCAAATCCGAAACAAAATTATTGATTTTTGTAGTGATGTTCGGCCCCCTCATTGTTGAGCTTGAGGTTCCGCCACTGGTACTAGCTATAGTGCATGCGTGCCCATATAGACAACGAGATGATAGATGGATATACATGACCGAAGTAGGTCATGTACTTGTATTATTTTACAACAGAAAAGTACAAGAGATATATAGCTATACCCATATGCCATATCCATATAACGTTCTCCATAGAGATACGTATTAGGGTGCTCCCATACATGTCATTTTATTGAATTAAGCAGAACTACATAAGCATATACGGAGTATTATTATCGAGAATGCGAGTCGGAGAGACGCTTGCACCGATACGAAGTAGATCGATGGATTAGCAGGCCCTTCGGCACTCGCAAGCGCTGTTCAAGAAGCCATGGTTGACACACACCCCCGACGACCAGCCGGCCTCCCTCTTGCAAGCCGTTGTGCAGCTTGCGTTGGACCCACAGAACCCCTTGTAGTACATGCTTGGCTTCGCACAGAACCCCTCCACCTTCACCATGTTTGTCGCTGCAAATGCGCTACGACTTAGCTTGTTGATCGTATGGTTTACGAGATCGATAATAAGCAAGATCGAGT
The DNA here is from genome assembly GCA_963922045.1 of Persicaria maculosa. Lineage (NCBI taxonomy): Eukaryota > Viridiplantae > Streptophyta > Magnoliopsida > Caryophyllales > Polygonaceae > Persicaria > Persicaria maculosa. Next base: position 70,086,555 of record OY998254.1, read on the forward strand.
AAGCTTAATGTGATCATATATACCTGAAGAGAACACGACGACGAAGAGGAGCAAAACACAGAGGAACTTGCTATCCATGTTGATTGATTGATTGGTTGATCGATTGGTTGCTCGGTTGATATCAAGAAGCTCTGAATTTGCTGTGTGTGTGGGTATATCATTTCTGTTGCCGATTTAGGGGTATTTATAGGACTCGATTAATGATTAAAGTATTAGTGATCGTATCCATCTTTTGCATTTCGACGAACGTGGCAGCTTTGCAACAAGTGAATTCAGTAAGTAAGCTTCGTACATGATTTGTCGCAGAGTCGGTTTCCGATCGATTGGGCCAACTCTGGTTGACATTTGAATTGCTATGAATTGGAGTTGTCTCCTGTTGAATTGTCGATCAGCGGTAATCGAGGTTTTAGTCAAGCAATGCGGTGTACATGTGTTGAATCGGGGTTTACAGTTGGGACTGCGGTTTTCATAAGTAGCCGAGGTCCAATTGTCTTCTTCTTCTTTTTCATACACAGTCGAATTCAGATCTAATTTGTTGAGGGGTTTTTGCCGATTTTAGGGTGAAGTTCGTATAAGAACCGATTTGATGATGAATCTCGAACCAACAGTGTCGAATTTAGATCTAGGGTTTCGGGCTTCCTCAAAAATTGAAGAACTCTATCTTAATCGATTCCCAAATTGAATCTCGTGATTCACGAAATTACACAACGAAAAGCAGTAATCGATTGATGGGGCGAGCGAAGATACTAGGAATCGATCTATGATGGCCTTGATGGGTTGATTCTGGCCGGGTTCCCTACTTACTTCCATCTCCATCTTTTGCTTTCCAGAAACGGCCTCGTTCAGTCGTTCACCGCTTGATTGACTGTAGCTGCTTTTTTTAGATGCGAAACGGGTGTTTTTAGATACACCGCAAATCCACCCTAAAACGTTGGAATTGACGTGCAAGTCTTTTTGATTAATTAGAACTTTTAAAAAATTAATTAACTCACTTTAACCTGCACGTCGGAATTGACTTTCAGGATTTGGGGTGTATATAGCGGAAACGACGTACAGGATTTGGGGTGTATATAGCGGAAACACTTACTTTTCCTTATTTATTTTTTCTTAAAAAATGAGAAATGAGTATAACCAGGAATTCAGGTTATGTATTAATTATAAAACTAGTAAAGTCCCCGCGCCAAGGCGCGTATTTTTTTTAAAAAATAAATATAAAATTTTGTAAGTATAGAAAATTACTACAATATTACAAAATTAAACAAACTATTACCAAACGTTAAAATAAAATAGAAAAAAAAATATTTGATAAAGTAAGTAAAAATAATAATAATATTTCTGAAAAATGTATAAAAATTACATGAGTTTAAGATTTGAGTAGAATAGATTAATTGGGTGAAAATCGATCTCAAAATAAAAGTGCTTATAACACCTAATAAAAAATTGGCCCATTTGCAAAACTAACCCCAAAAACCGGTTGTGTTGCTCTCTCTATCCCTTCTCCATATTATTTGCAAAAGGGTAGGCCAAATTGTTTTAATTTTGCATCCCAACCGGTTACACAAAGGATAGGCACCGGTTGCATTGATGGAGGAGAGAGAGGGAGAGAGAGGGAGGCGTGTTGATGGGGAGAGAGTTGACAGTTTTGAAAAAAACTGTCACCTCAACCGCCTAGGAGAGTGGTTTATTAAAGGGGTAGTTGAGGCCTCTTGTTTCTCCATCTCTCTTCGACATCTCTCTCATCTCTCTCATACATTTCAAACTTTGAAAACCGAAGGAAGAAGCGGAAGGGTTTCGAAGAAGAAGTAGAGCAAGGCGGTAGAGGAGACGACGAAGAAGCGGATATCAAGCCCTAACGCCCCTGCACACAAGTGACGACAACAAGTAAGTAAAGCCTAAACCCTAAAGCCCCCGAATTCTTTCCGATTGAACACAATATTAGGGCGAGAACTGTAGTTTCAGATCCAAATGTGTTTGCCATTGTTTGGAATGTAGAAATCAAGTAAGTTGCGCAAAGGTATATGAGGTTCCCTCTGTCATGTCAATTTCAACCATCGGCATGTACACATGAAGGGCTGGAAAGTTTCCGAAAGGAAATTGACGAGGGGGATAGAAAGGAAATTGGGGGAAAATAACAATTGGTCTTCAACATTGGTTGGGGTTAAATGGATAAATTGGGGGACAACAACAATTAGTTGGATGGAGAAATTGGGGGATTTGGGGGAATTATCGACATTGGAAGATTTGGGGGTTTTGGGGGAATTGGGGAAATTGGGGAAAGGCGCTTGCGTCTTATGAAAATAGGGCCAAGGGGAGTTCGAAATGTTTACTTTTGAGATGCCTTCCAACATTGGACTGAGTTCAGGGGAGACTTGAGTACATCTCATGTTTGGATTATGTCATGTTTTTACTAGTGAAATGTCATATTTAGAACGCGTACTGTCATGTTTTTACTAGTGAAATGTCATGTTTATAACATTTGCTGTCATGTTTGTTGATAGTCCTACGGTTTTGCTTCCCAATTTTCCAGGATATCAAGGACAGGCGAACATGTCGACTTCCCGGTCTGGAAGAAGAGATCCCCTTTCACAGACAACAGGCGAGGTACGGTGTGCATAGTCTCGATCAAAGGAATATAGTCGTGTCGATGTGCGAGTGACAGTTGTGCGTTATTTTTGCAGGCCATCTATGCGGTCCCCGAGGAACAGCACTACAAGGGCCGTGTAAACCAGTACGGGCGGCCGGCAGTACTTGCAAACCTGGACAACTACCTAAGCGAGGGGGACTGGAAGAAGTTGATGGCAAGCCCGTTGGCCGCCATTGCGAGGCTTGGTTCCCGTGTCCAGTTCTCAGCCCAACTGGTGCACTACGTCCTGCAACGCCAGCTGCGGACGAGAAAGGAGCATGAGAGCTGGTACATGATACACGGCAAAATAGCTCGGTTCTCCATCCAAGAGTTCGCGCTGGTGACCGGGCTTAAGTGCTCATTTATGTTGCTGCCCGAGGAGAATGATGGGGACAGGTCGGCCGTCAAGGACTTCTTTGGGGTGGAGAAGATGAGGATGGAAGAGTTCGAAGTTGCATTCCTAGTGGCGATGAAGGGCAGAGAGCATTCGCCCGCGATGAAGTTTAAGTATGCGTTGCTGATGCTGGTTGAGGGTGTGCTATTTGGGAAGGATCCCCGCAACTACATTCATGGATGGGTGTTCAATATGGTGGCCGACGTCAACGGTTTCTTGCGATTCCCGTGGGGCAGGCACTGCTACGAGAGGACCCATGAGTTCCTCAAAAACGCTGTTGAGCGCAAGCTCCAGCATGGGGTCCAGGGCCCTCGGCCGTCATATTTTTTAGCTGGCTTCCCCCTCGCCTTTCAGGTATTGGCTTATATCTCAACTGGACATGCATATAATATAACTGGACACGCTTAGAAATTAACTGGACACCTTTATATTTGAACTAGAAACGCTTATATTTAAACTGGACAGGCTTATATTTACACTGGACAGATATTGACATCCATGCCCTGTGGTTTATGTAGTTGTGGGCTTATGAAGCTTTCTATCCAATCCGATACCAATTTGCTGCCGTCCTTGACGTGAATACCCACCCTCGGTGCCTGCGGTACGCGTCGAAAGAGCACAACATCAAGTACGAGTTAATCGTCAGCCTCATGGTGGAGGAGAAGGACGAGCTAAAAATCTTTGACCTTGAAGACAGTGTGCAGACAGTTTTAATCCCCGATGAGTTTGAGGCGAAAAAACGGGTGACCCACGGGGCTGTCTACCCTAGAGAGAAGACCGATTTGTTCTTCGACAACCTCCGCGTAGAGTACAGAAAGGGTGTGCACACGAGGGCGACAGCGGAGACCGCCACCCAGGCACCGACCCAGGCAGCCCCTACGCAGGAAAACACACAAGGGCCATCGGTGGGTGATTTCTCACTGATGTTGTCGAAGATGGATGACCTGGCAAGGGAATTAAGAGCTGACTTCGCTGCGAGGATCAAACCCCTTGAGGATGCCATCCGCCAGCTTCAGAGGACGAGGAGGGAGGGACTGGACGAGTCCGACCACGCAGTCTCGCTGGGAAGGGCGGAATCGTCGGCGGCGAAGGAGGTAAGAGTTTCGTTCGCATGGCATAGCACCTTTGGGTACCCAATACTGTGCTTACTACGATGTTTGCAGGTTGATGAAAAAGCACAGAGAAAGGAGAGTGAGCAGCAGCACCAAGTGGATGAAGAACCAAAGCCACAGGATAGTGAGAAACAGGGCCAAGCGGATGCGAGCAAGGACCAGGAGATCACGAATGAGGTAGCTGGGGACAAGGCGGAGAAGGACCAAGGGGATGAGAACAAGGAGCAGGACAAAGGGGATGAGAACAAGAACCAGGACAAAGTGGATGCCGACAGAGTTTCTCAGGACAAGATGGGGGATAAGGACGAGGAGGTGAAGAAGGCCAAGGTGGGGAAGAAGGGCAAGAAGCCCCCCAAGGGGAAGAAGGACGGCAAGGGGACAGCCGACGTTGCCCCCGTCCCCAAACAGACAAGCGCTGAGGCATGTCAATTCCCTTCAACTGTCATGTTATGGATATTTAAATGTCATGTTAAAATTTTCCAATTGCCATGTCCCTTTCAACGGTGTGTGCAGGACGATGGTAAAGGGGATGCCCAAGGTTTGGCGAAGCCCAAAGGTGGGCGCCTGGATAAGAAGGGGAAGGCGGCCGTCGGCGATGCACCCACCCAGAAAACAAGTGAGGTATGTCACCTCACTGCTAACGTTCATGTTGTCCAGTTGAAATGTTCCTGTTGTCATGTTGAAAGTTTCCTGTTGTCATGTTGAAAGTTTCCTGTTGTCATGTTGAAATTTTCAAGTGTTCCCGTTGTCATGTGTGTGCAGGGTGACCTGGACACGGAGGACACCTCTCAGGTCGAGCCGCTAACGCGGAGGGGGACGCGAGCCCGTAAGGCTACTGCTGCATTTGCTGGGCACGAGGTCACTCAACCTGTGAAGAAGCCACGGGTGAGCAAGTCCAAGACCAAAAAGGACGCGGTTGACCTGGGCCTTCTGACTAGGGCAGAGCTGGACGCCTACGACGCTTGGATGAAAGAGGGCACAAGTCCTACACAGTCTATCGAGGGTACCCTCCTCGAGAAGAAGTTCTTCCAGGATTTAGAGGCGCCGACGAACTGGGTAACCTCTGAGGTAAAGCTCCTTCCCGCGAAAGTCTTTTTTGTTGCCTCACATATCAAGCAATTCCCCATGATGTGCCTCTGACATGCGAGTTCTGTTCCGCAGCACATCGAGCAGGCATGCGCAATCCTTCGCAGGACCATACTCACTGACCCGATGTTCGCCTCCGTCGCCGTGCTCGACAATTTCTTCCGGGTTTTGCTGGAGCGTCAAACCGGCTTGGTGGTCGCGGACGAGCTCAAGCTGTACATGGATGGCGTACTGCCAGATCGGTTTCCCAAGCCTTGGGCCTCCGTGGACCACATCCTGCTCCCCTGGAATTTGAAGAACGAGCACTGGGTGGCTCTGGAAATCAACTTCGCCGAATGGACCGTGCTTGTGTTTGACCCCGATACGAACTTCATCAGAGAGCGCCAGCTCACCCAATTGCTGAAGCCCGTGACGCACGTCCTGCCCACCATGTTCGCCGACCACCAGGAGATGCATGCCAAGCACAAAGCCAATGTTGACCGCCCCCTGACCCTCACCCGCGTGAAGGGGATCCCGCAAAACAAACAATCGTAAGTACTTGTCCCGCTTCCCTCATTTTTTGTAATGTTATCGAATATCCATTGACGCAAATGATAACCGTGTTCAGTGGAGACTGTGGCCCGTACACGATCCGGTACATGCAGCAGCTCGCTATGGGGGACCGCGTATTCGATGGCTTGGACGACGACTTCATCGCTGCATACCGTCAGCTCCTATGCGTCTCTATCTTCCACCTTGGCTTCGGTCTCAGCAACGATCCTAAGTAGTCCCCTCGTCATTATGTGAAGCAGTGAACATTGTTGGTTATTGTGATTGTAGTTGCCGTTAACATCAATACTCTCTTTTGGATTCCGATGTTTTGATGACATTTCTACCTCCTTTTGCTCTGTTTGGGGTTGACATTTTAGATTGTCGTTTTAGATGGATTATTGCCATCGCTAATCTTGAACATCTTTCGTTACCTCTGTCGTTTGATATGAATTATTTAGGTTTGTTGTCATTGTTAATCGCAGACACTTAGGGAAAAACTTGTCAACAAATACGTAGACACTGTCATGTCAACAACATTACCCGTCATGTCTTAAACATTACCCGTCCAGTTTGAAACAAGTGACATACCATTTACTAGCAAAAAGGTACGACGACCCACACATCAACACACTTACGTACAAAGACGCAGTAGTCACCCCATCTGGGACATCATGTGCATCTGAATAAAACCCAAAACCCACAGACGCATTCTAGTCTAGCTGACCAAAACCCAAAAGCCACAGATGCATTAACGTCATGTTAATCGTAGTTGGTCGTCATGTTTTTCCTACCTGATCGTCATGTCTTGTCCCATTGATTGTCTAGTTTGTCCGGCGCTTGTATCTCCTTTCCCACTGCGAGGGGTAACGTCTAGTCTTGGGTCTACCCGGACGGGCCTTCACACTTGGCGGGAGGCAGATCTCTTTGGCAATTTCCGGGGGCACCCTCCATGTGTCTGGAGACGGAACTGGGTACAAAACGTCCGCGTAGCAAGCACGCCACGCCTCTCCCTTGTAGAAGTCGTTGACCAGTGAGTGGACATCCACCCCGCGCAATTGTGCAGCAGTCAGTGCGTGCGCACAGGGGTATTGGTCGACGTTGAACCGTCTGCAGCTGCATAATCGTCCCGTGAGGTTGACAAGCCAAGTGGACTGACCATTGCGGACCTCGAACTCGTGGGGGCTGAGCGGCCTGGCCAACATCGACAGAGACTCAGCGAAGTTTGCTTTAATGGCTTTAGCGACCCAATCGCTTACAACTTTCCCAGGTTTTGAGGTGATCTCTCTCCGCTTCACGAACCAGTCCCCGACGGTCTCAAGAATGGCATCCATCAGCGCTGTGAGTGGCAAGTCCCGAGGGTACTTGAAAACCGAGTTCAAGCACTCTGAGTTATTCGTGGTGGTTATGCTGTACCTGTTACCCGGGTAGCACGCCCTTGCCCACTTTTCGAATCCGGCCTCCCGTAGGTATTGGCCCGCAGCGGGAGAAACCGCACAGAAGTCATTGTACAACGACTGGAACTCGTCGTATGTGTAAGCCTTGACCATGGAGAAGTATTGGTCCTTCATAGCGCTGATTTTGAACCGAAATCGGGCGTTCTGCCATAAGTGCCATGTGCATATGCCGTGCTTGGCGAAGACGTAGTTGTCCCGTATTCCCTTCTCGATGCTAACATGGCGGTCAGATACCCACATGAGATCAGTCGTGTCTTCAACAACATGCAGCATCTGCCTGAAGAAGAACCCCCACGACCCATCATTCTCTCCGTCAACCATTGCGAATGCAATTGGGTAGACAGAGTGGTCGGCATCTTGTGCAGTCGCGAACAGGAGGCACCCTCGGAACTTCCCCTTCAGGAACCCCCCGTCCACTGACACCACCTGCAAATTCAACAACCTCACTGGTTAGCGTTGTCATGTCGTTATTGACTAATGTCATATCATATAACTTATATGTCATGTTATTTCCTGAGGACGTCATGCGGGGTAGTTGGTCGCTGTAATGGTAGTAGTTGTATAAGTTTAACGGCTTTGCAGTAAAGGTCACACAAGGTACGGAGAAGGAGGGACTGACCTTTCTTAGATAGGGGATCGCCCTCCGCCACACTCCAAGGCTGACAAACGCATACTTGAATCGTCCTTCTGTGTCGCGTTCTATCCTGGTGTACGTGCCAGGGTTGGACTGCTCCAGCATGTGCATGTACGAGTACATTCTCTGGTAGCTTTCCTCGTCTGTCCCGTAGGTGGTGTCCCTCGCCTTCATGGCGGCTCGCCGCGCCTTCCAGTAACTGGACGGCACCCTGAGCTGGGATTTCGTCACAGCCTGCACTTGCTCCGGCACAAGGGCCTTCTTTGAACCAACGAAACTGCACATGGACAGGCGCATTGGGTTAGTGTTTGTCGAAGTACCTGTTCAGTTTTATAACATTTCCTGTCCAGTTATATTTAACAAGCGTCCAGTTATAAACAACATACTGTCCATTTCTGTTGGTTAGAGCGAAGGAGATACCTGTCCACTATGTGTTACCCAACCTGGGTGTATGTCGCACGACGCTTTTGTGTCATCATGTCGGTCAGGTCGCACGTGTGCTCGTCCACAAGCTTGGAGATAATCCAAATTCGCGTTTTCTTGTATGTGGAAACCCGACAAAGCCACTTGCAATTGGGACCACCGCAGCGCACAACATACAAGCTCTTCGTCAACTTGTTCACCTTGGTCGTGAAACACCTAGATAGGGCCGCCCACTTGATTGTCTGTTGGACCTCCTCCTTCGACCGAAACACTTTTCCCTCCCAGAGCTCACCCGTGTGCTGACGGGGACCCAATGGGTTCACCGCAACCATTGGTTCACTTTCCACACCCTCCGTATTCGGTCCCAACTTCTGTTTTCCGCGTGCGTATGCTTCCTCTATTTCCCTCACAGCCTGCTCGGCCTCAGTATCCCATGACCACGACTTGGTAGGAACTGCGCACCCGAGCTCCATCTTCACCGCATTTGGTAGTACCTCATCGTCGGAGGAGGAGCTCCCGATGTCAATGGGCACCCTTCCATCTCCGCCCGGTGGAATAACTTCATCTTCCGGATCACTGCTGACAGAAATGACTTGCTTCCCACGTCTTATTTCCTCGGCTTTCTTTGCCTTCTTTCGCAACTCGAACTCCAACTCCTCATGTCGCCCGTACGCGTCGGTACTATTATGTAACTGGACACATTCGTTTTCTAACTGGACGCATTGGGCATCTAACTGGACGCCAGTTTGTTTTGCCTGGACACATCCGGCTACCAGGACTGTGTCTTCTTCACCACCAGCCAATTGGATGCCCGTATGTGCGTGATCTTCTTGGGTAACAGCTGGCCCAGTTAATGGCAGTATAAATTCCTCACCTCCCGCCACTGAGATACCCCACCCTCCGGAGCCACCCGTTGACGATCCTTGTGTAGGTGCCACAGTGCTGCCACATAGCTTGGTTCGCAGGGAGACATGGAGGTCGACAGGCCACGATCGTTCTCCAGTGAGTCCGTTTACAAACTTGAAGGCCTGCAGGTCTTCGTCATCTCCTATTGCATATGGCCTGCACCCGCCCTTCTTCAGCTTCCCATATGTGAGCTCCACCTCATGCCTTCTCCCATCGACGTTAAACTTTTCCATCACGAGTTTCTTTAGTGCAACGTAGTCGATACGTTCATCCACCAGCAGAGCCTTCTGGCTCCGTGACCCCTTGAAGACCCAACCGCCTTCTTCGCAAGCCCACCATCCTCCGAACACCACAGTCAGACATACGATTGTCTTCTCCCCTGTTCATTTACATAGAGAGGGGATACATTAAGTTTACATTAAGTTGTAGCAAAGTTTTTTTTCTCGTCATCTTCCTTGAGAGACTACTTACCCATTTTGTATCTGCAGGCGGTCGAAACTCGGTCCAGTCTATTCCACTAGCTGTCACGTTGTTTGCTGTTGGTTGTCACGTTGTTCTCTCCCGGTTGTCCAGTTAATACTAACTCGTAACTTCCCCTTCAGCTTTAAGATAAACCCCGGCCCACTTGCTTCTTCTACATTGGCTACTCTGTGAATCTTCAGATTTTTTCCACCTGGTACCCATTAAATGTCACCCCCATCATTCCCTCCCATATCCTTATATAGATCCCCATATCATTGGCCACCAACCCTCCTCCTTCACTCTTTGCCGGCGCTTCTCCTTCCTCCTTTTAATTCTCCTACTGCAGTGCATTAATGTGGAATAATAATTGGACTGAGGTGGAGCTTCAATGCTTATATACTCTCCCCCTCTTCCCTCCTCCCTCCTGTTCCTCTTCAGGATTTTTTGGCGCAAATTTTTGGCGGGAATTTTCCTTCCCCGGACTATTGAGAGAGTCCCTGTCAAACTCAATTAGCTTTCTCTCTCTTTGTCTAATCAAACTCAACAGCTCCCTCTCTTGCCTCTCTCCTCTCAATGGACGTCTCTCTCTCTCCTTACTGGACGTCCCTCTCTCTCTCTCCTTCCTTTTCTCTCTCTCTTGCCTTCCTTTTCTCTCCCTCGCTGAGGTGTCACGGTTGGCCCCCACTTCCCCAACCTGTTACCTGCTGGGCAGGTTTGCCGGATAATCGGTTTCACCCCATTTTCATCCGGGTTGGGTTAACCTTGCAACACTTTTGGGTTTTTGGGTTACCTTGTGCAATTCCCTCTAAAAAATTCTTATGGTTTATTAGTTAGATATAGCTAGATTAATTCAAGAACTTGTACAAATGTCATTAGTTGGATTTTTTCCTAGGTTAAGTTGATTGGGAGGAAATCATAAAATTAAAGTGATTATCACATCTAAGCAAAAATATTTCTCATTATATATATAGACTGGGAGGAAATCATTAAAAAAAAATGTTTAAATTTTTTATCATTTAAGGTTTTATGTAGTTTATATAAGGTTGGTTGGGTGAAAATCCAAAATTTAAGTTTATTATAAGAACAACAATAGTTTTCATTATATTTAGATTGGCTGCTCCAAAAAATCATATATTTGGAACTATATATTATTATTTTTATAAAAAAAAATGCTTTTGAATTCATCCAATTGTTTTAAGAACTAAATAGAAATGATATTGTGTGATTAATGTAGAATGAAAACAGTGTATAGTTAATATTATCTTTATTTTTTAAAAAAAAGTTTTGAATTAATCCCATTGGTTAGATAAAAAGGAATTGCCTAAAATAGAAAAATCATATATTTGGAACTATAATTGTTTATTTTTAAAAAAATGCTTTTGAATTCATCATATTGTTTAAAAAATAAATGGAAATAATAATGTGTAATTAATATGAAATAAAATAATATTGTATAGTTAATATTAGCATTATTTTTTTAAAAAAAGTTTTGAATTAATCCCAATTGCTAAATAAAAAGGAATTGCCTTAAATAACATCGCGCGAGGATGCGACAGGTGGCCAAAAGGCTTTGGTTTTAAGTAATATATAGATAATTAATATCTCTGTATTAAAATAAGAGGCAATTTGCGAAATAGCCACGAAATAGGGACAAATTGGTGAAATGTCCACGTTTTGGGATAAATTTGTGAAATGTCCGCCATATAACCCTAATCTAATTAAGTGGATCGCTAATCCGGATCTCTCGCTCGCTTCTCCTCCTCCGATCTCCGTCTTCTTCTTCCCGTTCCTCGTATCCGCGCCTTCCTCGGAGATCCGAGAGCGAGCGATCGATGGAGCGGAACAAGAAGCAATTGGATGGCGCAATTGGACGATAATGCTCGTGGAGCGCGGATCTGTCTCGCGCGAAGTCTCTCTGTCACCGGATATCTCTCTCACCGGATCTATGGCTTCGGATCTATGGCGCGGGACGAGATCTGAAGAGGAGGCCGAGATCTATGGCTTCGGCGCCGGAGCGAGGCGGAGCGAGGTCGAGCGAGGTCTGGAGGTTTCAGATCTGCGGCCTGGATGTTTCAAATCCAGTTGCGTTCATCAATTAGGTCGGATCTATGGCATCAGATCTATGGCGCGGGCCGATATCTGAAGAGGATGCCATGATCTATAGCTTGGGCGCCGGAGCGAGCGGGCAAGCGAGGTCGGGAGAGGCGGATCGAGCGAGCGAGGATTCGACGGCCTCCAACGAGGCGTGAGCGAGCGAGAAAGGGAGCGCGAGTGAGCGACGAAGTTCAGATCCGGCCTAGAGGTCGAGCGAGCGAGGCCGAGCGAAGCGGCACGAGTGAGCGATTGCTCAGATCCGGCCTGGAGCGAGGTCGAGCGGCTGGAGATCGACGCGGAGGCGGCGAGGAGCAGGCCGGCCGGCGTTTCCTCTTCGCAGAAATCGGGAGGAAGAAGATGGACTTTGTATGAAATTACAAAAATCACCCTACAAATATGAGAAATTAAAAAAACTATCTATATTTTATTATGTGATCCATAATCTATATTTTTATTTTTATTTTTGCACAACAAAATGTTATATTTGCACAACATACGATTATATTTGCATAATTTACGGTTATATTTGCACGACAAAATGTTAAAAAAAATAAAAAATAAAAAATAAAACTAGACTTGCTTCAATTTATTCTGAATCGCTTACAGTTTATTGAGAAAGTATGAAATTATATTGAGATAAAAGAAGATCATGTTGAGTATAAATTCACAAGTCTTGATTGTTGTGCAAAAATAACATATAGTTGAGCAAAAATAAGATGATGCTGAGCAAAATTTCACCAATCCCCCCTGTTGTGCAATTATTGTATATTGATGAGGAAAAATAAGACCATGTTGTGCAAAAATAAGAGCATGTTGAGCAATAATTTATTGAGAAAGTATGAAATTATATTGAGATAAAATAAGATCATGTTGAGAATAAATTCACAAATCTCGATTGTTGTGCAAAAATAACATATTGTTGAGCAAAAATAAGACCATGTTGAGCAAATTTCCACCAATCCCCCATGTTGTGCAATAATAGTCTATTGATGAGCGAAAATAAGATCATGTTGTGCAATAATCTATTGAGCAACTATAAAATAATATTGAGAAAAAATAAGATCGTGTTGAGCACAATTTCACAAGTCTCAATTGTTGTGCAAAGATAATCTATTATTGAGCAAAAATAAGATCATGTTGAGCAAATTTCCACCAATCCCCATGTTGTGCAATTATAGTCTATTGATGAGCAAAAATAACATCATGTTAAGGTGTGCAATTATAACCCAAATAATAAGCAATAAATAAGATAGGGGTGATTACTACGATGTCCAAATTTTTGGGCTTTATTAGGAAAATGCCCACCACCCTCTCCATATTAGCAAAATGTCCACCCCTAAAATAAAGTTGCTGAAATTTTTTTTTTCAGCAATTTTTTTTCGCGAAATTGAGTTTTTTTTTTCCGCGTTGCTGAAACTGCTGAAACCGAAGATGCTGAAATTGTGTTCTTTTTTTCTTTGTTGCCGAAATTACCGAAACCGAAATTGCTAAAATTGAGTTTTTTTTTCTCCATGTTACCTTTTTTTTCCACGTTTCTTGAATTACTGAAACACCTGTGCCACCCTCTGTTTCAGCAGTTTTTTTTTCTTTTCGTGTTACTGTTTTTTTTCGCTTTGCCGAAACCGGAGTTGCTGAAACCCCGATTTCAACATTGGATTTGTTGAAACCCTTGTGCCACCCTCTGTTTCAGCAAAAAAAAATTCGCTTTTTTTCTTGTTTTTTTTTCGCGTTTCCAGAGTTGCTGAAACCCATGTGCCACCTGTAACACCCCCTTTTTAGATCCCAAAGGGAGTGTTGCAGCGCTAGTGAATCCGTAGACTTTAATGTCTTTGAATTCACCTGAGGCTTATAGGGACATGCAACCATGCTCCCATAAACAAGATGATAATTTAAATACAATCAAATAGGCGGAAGTGAATAAAATTTATTAGTTTAGAATATCTGATCATAATAATATAAAAATTCCCAAAACTATAAAGTATGAATAAATTCCAAAATAGATGAAATTAAAGTAGCGGTGCGGAAACTTTAGAGGTTCAAAACTTGTATTAAAATATTCAATAACTGATAGCCCGCTCTTCAACTCTCTCCTGCTCCGCTGTTTGCACTAGACCTGTGGAATATGGTTTGGTGTTTCGTGAGAACGAAGGACACCAGCCATCCAATAAATAGGATGGTTAGTACAATTAAGACTAGCAAATGATGAGGAAAATGTTCAGACTTTAACCTTACAGTGACCATAAAACGGTATGTCTCAGGTTAAGGGAATGACACGAATATTTATATTAGAAACTGAATAAAAAGGATAAAAATTCACACATGACTCGGATGATCATAATGATCGATTATAAGATAGGAAAATGAATTATACTCGATACAGATAAGTATAATAACTGAATTGATCACCTATTTAACAGCCGATAATAATCACAATAATGATAACGATAATAATAATAATAATAATACTACGTGGTATCGGTCGGGCCTTTAACAAGGACCACGACCTACATCATATCGTTGTTTTATCATCCCGCAGAGAATGCATTCCGGGATGGTGTTTCATGAAACCTTGTAAGGCGGTGGCTTGACGAACCACAACCTGCAAGTCAGTCTACTGCATAACTTGCCAAAGACATATAACCACTCGCATCACGTGGTGCGCATTTTCACATATCATACCTAAGCATCACATGGTACCTAGCTATCTTAACTTATAATACATAACCAGTTTATACTAGGTGATCATAATAATGACATTAAACCAACAAGGACGTACAAGCACGGATATTTCAAGGATCTTAATACCGCATGCTATTAATTTGCATGAAAGAAATAAGCAAGATATCATGCAATTTAGGAAGAAGAAAATGGGCAATTTTCACTTATCTCAAGTTATAAACAAACAATGTATTTAATTCACATATCACTATAATTAATTTAATCAATTGCCCATCATTTATACTCATGTCAGTTTATGAATAAGAAGATAAATTACATCAAGCAGACGAATATGCAATTTATCGAAACTGGCAAGGAAATTGGCCATAGGGCCGCATTCGACACGAAAGAATTTAAAAGGCACGTCAAAATAATTACGAAACACGCAAAGGGCGTTGAACGAAATCACTTGCCTTAACCTTCGATAATCAGCTGACGACAACAATGCGAGATTTTAGCACCTATTGAATCCAACAAAAAAGGAATATTTAATATTGATATTTGATACAATTAACTTTACTTAACTCAATTTGAAATTGAATTAATTCTATAAAGTTAAAAATCTATACCAATATGAATTTCTCCGGAAGCGGGATCCGGCGTGGGTGCTTCAAGATTTCTTGGTGTCGCTGAAACGGGCAAGAATTGAATAGTTTTAGAATTATTGGCCGCATAACTTAATAAGTAATTAAATTAGGGCCAGAAACGGAATTAGTATGAAAATAAGGGACATTTCTGCGATTTCTTCAAAAGAAATCAAAATCCCTGTCTTAGAACTTACGAACATCAACAGAGGGACGAGCCTCTCGGCGGCAATTGCAAGCGGCACAGGCGGCGGCTCGGCAGTGGTGGCCGGCGACCACAGGGGCGGCAGACCGGAGGCGGGTGCGGTGGTGGTGGACTGCGAAGGGATTGCAACTGCGGCGGTAATGGATTCTTCGACGGCAATTCGAGACGCATGGCAGCGGCGATCGGAGGCGGCAATTCGAGACCCTAGGGTTAAACGTGTATTTATACAACTCAATTAGGTTGGATAAAAAAAATATCGGGGTTAAGAATCAATTAGGATAGAGATTAATGGTAAAGGATAGATTTTAAGGGAAAATAAATAAAAGAAGCGGATATAGACGGAGATAGATGATATATTTCTCTACATTAGCGGGATGAATATTATTTAATTTAATTTCATAAATTAAATAATAAGGGTATTTAGAGGATTTATGTAATTAAATCCATCATATATTATTTTTCTTTAGAATAATTTAATTATTCTAATTCATACCATATATCTTATGTGAATTTATTAAATGACCAAATTCACAAGATATATATTATAGTTTGATATAATATAGACTTATTTAATTAAATAAAAATAAGAAATAGCCCAAAAATAATTTGGGGTATTTCATACCTCCCTCCTTAAAATTAAGTTTCGTCCCGAAACTTAGAAAAGAAACGAGAAATGAATTGAAGATAGGATAGTAACCACGTAATTAGATGAGAAGATATAGATTGATCAAGCAAAGCTATATGTATCTAACAATGGTTCCCGAATAGGTAGAATGTAAGCATGCTTCGGTTAATGAACTTATCGAATACGTGAGCGATGAGAATTACATCTAAAGTAACTCATT
Source organism: Persicaria maculosa (assembly GCA_963922045.1). NCBI lineage: Eukaryota > Viridiplantae > Streptophyta > Magnoliopsida > Caryophyllales > Polygonaceae > Persicaria > Persicaria maculosa. The sequence continues at coordinate 70,102,626 of OY998254.1, forward strand.
GCTTTCCGAACTCCTCAATGGTAAAATTTGAAAATTTTAATCCAATGAAAACAGTGTATCCCTATAGTTATCAGTATCTAAAACAAGGATAATGAAATTTTAAAAGACATTTTTTGTGGGAAAAATGAACTCGCACCCCATAAGCAACAGGGTTAACTAGCTTGTCATTGGCTTTCGTCTCAGCCCCATCTGGCTTCCTTTTCCAGGTTGCCAAATGGCCCGGGTGGCTTTGAAGGCAACCATTGTGACAAGACTAGCCAGCCTTATTCATATGAGATGAGTTGCGGGTCTTCGTCTTCTAGTTTATCTTGTCCGGTTCTTCAGCACATAAGTCCTTGTCTTCATCATAAACATAAATCGTGTATTTCTATATTTAAAAGTACTATTATTAAGCTTTTTACCAATGAGAGTTCGGTTACTCGATCATGGAAAGGAGAGATGAAATATATAACCCATGATCGTTTAATACTATCAAGATTTAGGAAAAGTGAACATACCTACATAAAAAGTTACTAATTATCCTCCTAAAGAACATTACGTATGACATATATTGTCAATCACTGATTTCACATGCGGGTACTATTCCTGCTTATACAGAAGTGGAACAAATGAGCCTTTCTAGAGTCTATAGGGAGTACTTCCCGACTCTTTTTCGGTGTCTATAAAAACACGGCTCGACCAGGTTGGTATGGAATCAGAAGTATCAACGTACTAGAGTCGACTGTATAACATGAGAGGAGTATTAGTAGGGAAGCGTTCATAGCTTATATGGTATTCAATATTACTAATTCACACATCAATTCCCCACTTTGACTCGAACCTGTAAGGTTGTAAAGATGAATCCAAAGCATTAACCAAAGGAACTATGACAAAAGATCTCTGACAAGCTTCCCTTATTTATTAATTTCCGAATAAAAGAGGTAATGGAATCACTATGCGACTCGCGCTAAGTAGAAAACAACTGAGGAAAACGTTTCCTCATTTCTTCATCAGTTTCCAAAGTCAACTCCTTAGTCCCGTGCTTTGACCAAAGCACTTTGACAAGCAGAACTACCTTGGTGCGAAGTTGCTTCAATTCTCTAGTCGCTCTAGAATCTGCACCAGTTCTTTTTCATAGGTTCCGATGGGGTGGACCTCAATGTCCTCATAGCTCAAAATATGGGTCGGGTCAAGCACGTACTCCCGTAGCAATGATACATGGAAGACGTCATGTACTGGATGAGCTGACGGAGGTAGAGCAAGGCAGTAGGCAACATTGCTTACACGCAGTAGAATCTCCAATGGCCCGACATATCGAGGGTTCAGCTTCCCTCGCTTTCGGAATCGGAAGACTCCCTTCGTGGGAGACACTTTCACGAACACCTTTTCGCCCACCTCAAAGTTGACCTCTTTACGCCTAGGGTCGGCATAAGACTTTTGACGACTCTGAGCGGTCAACATTCGTTGCCTGATCATCGAAACTTCTTCAGCTATCTTCTCTAACAGCTCCAGACGTATATGGATGGCATCAGTCGCATCATCCCAACATACTGGCGATCGACACTTCCGTCCATAAAGGTCTTCAAAAAGGAGCCATCTTTATGGATGCATGCCAGCTGTTGTTGTAGGTGAACTCGATCAGACTCAAACTGCTTTCCCAATCTGTCTGGATGGTCCTCTTTGACTGACCATCTGTCTGGGGGTGAAAAGCGGTACTGAAATTCAGCTGAGTACCAAGTCCCTCATGCAACTTCTTCCATAACTCTGAGATGAATCGTCTATCACGATCAGAGACAATGGACAAAGGAACATCGTGAAGACGGACTATGTGCTGAAGATATAACTCTGCTAGCTTTGTCGGCTTCCAGTTAGATCGAATAGCAATGAAGTGTGCACATTTTTTTGAGTCGATCAATAATCACCCAAATGACATCCTTCTTCCCTTGACCCTTAGGGAGCCCCATAACGAAATCCATCGGGATCTGTTCCCACTCCCATATGGGTACTGGGAGTGGTTAGAGCTTCCCACCAGGTCTCTGGTGCTCAATCTTGACCTGCTGATATACCAAGCATCTGTCCACATGGTCAGTTACTTCATTCTTCATACCAGACCACTAGTAGTTCTTTCTCAAATCCTTGGACATCGTACTAGCCCCGGGATATACCGAATAGCCGGATACATGAGCTCCCAGAAGGGTAGTCTGTCGGATCATGGACATTGGAAACGCAAATGTGATTCCCAAACCATAAGGATCCATCATCCCTTGGGACAAAGTCTGGGCTTTACCATCGAAGAAGTCAACGGTGATCTGCAGTAACACAACATCCTCTGTCTACTTCGCCTTTATCTCCGCTAGCAGATCTGACTGAACCTCCATCATACACAATTGTCCTCAGTTCCTTTCAAACCAAACATCAACCTTTAACTTGAGCAGATCCTTCTGCAGAGCAGGACTTCCTGTCAAACAGCTAATCATAGCCTCGTATTGAGATTTGCGGTTTAGAGCATCGACTACGACATTAGCCTTTCCAAGATGATAGAGAAGCTCAATGTCATAATCATTTATCAACTCTAGCCAGCGTCTCTGTCTCATGTTCAACTCCTTTTGGGTGAACACATACTTGAGGCTTTTGTGGTCGGTGTATATTTGACAATGAACACCATACAACTAATGGCGCCAGATTCTTAGGGCAAATACCATAGCAGCTAGTTCCAGATCATGTACTGTGTAGTTCTCATCATACGGTTTCAACTACGATGACGCATAGGCTATCATCTTCCCATCAATACACCACTCAAACCTTGCTTGTAAGCATCACTGCAAATCACATAATCCTCTGACTTCTTAGGGAGTGTCAGAACAGGTGTTGTGGTCAACCGCTTCTTGGGATCCTAGAGGCTCGCTTCGCACTTGTCATTCCAAACGAATTTCTTGGATTTACGCAGGAGTAAGGTCAGTGGTTGGGCCAATTTGGAAAACCCTTCCACGAACCTCTTGTAGTAATCTGCTAGTCCTGGAAAACTCCGGATCTCCTTGGCGTTCTTTGGTGGATTCCACTTCTCTACAACCGCAATCTTCTGGGGGTTGACCAATACCCCTTTCTCTGAGATGATGTGGCCTAGGAATGCCACATGCTTCATCCAAAAGTCACACTTAGACAGCTTTGCGTATAGCTGATGCTCTCGCCACGTCATCAAAATAGTTCTCAAGTGTTCGGAGTGAGCCTCCTCACTCGGCGAGTAGATCAAAATGTCGTCGATGAAAACTACGAAGATTTTGTCCAAATACTGGCAAAAAGAATGGTTCATCAAATCCATGAAGATTGTTGGGGCATTTGTTAAGGCAAAGGGCATCATCACGAACTCATAGTGCCCATAACATGTGCTGAAAGCACTCTTTGGAATATCCTCGTCACGAACTCGGAGCTGATGGTAACGAGATCGAAGGTCAATCTTGGAGAATACATTTGCTCCTTGAAGTTTGATCTAATAAATCATCGATGCGTGGTAGTGGATACGTGTTCTTGATCGTCACCTTGTTCAGCTCTCGATAATCAATACACAGATGGAAGGAGTCATCTTTCTTCTTCACAAACAGCATGGGAGCACCCTAAGGTGAAGCACTGGGTCAAATATAACCCTTATCTAACAACTCTTCAAGCTGACTCTTTAATTATTGCATCTCCACTGGAGCCATGCGATACGGGGCTTTGGAAATAGGAGAGGTTCCTGGCTCTAAGTCGATGGTGAACTCAATGAACCACTTTGGAGGTAAACCATGAATCTCATCGGGGAAAACATCAGGGAATTCCCGAACTACAAGAATATCGGAGATATGGACCGGGTCAGATTGTTGATCCTGCAAATAGCATAAGAATCCGGCACAACCTTGACGCAGCAATCCGGTTGCCTGCATTACACTAATAACACGACCATCCTCATCGGGGATGCGCCCACGAAATCTACACCCAACTCTACCGTCCGACGAAATGGTCACGATTCGCCATCCACAATCAATGATTGCAACATGGCAAGTAAGCCAATCCATACCGAGAATGACATCCTAAGAAAGGATCGGAAGCAGAACAAGATCGGCAAGGTACTCATCGCCACCTATCGCGATGGGAGAGCAAAATAGCATTTTTCTACCTCTAACTCTATTCCCATCAGGGTATTTCATAATGAAGAAATCATCTAGAGTCACAGATTCTAATCCGAGTCTTTCAACAGTTTGCTCGGTTGGAAAAGAATGAGAAGCACCTAGATAAAAAAGAATATTAATTGGCTCAGCTCGGCCATAGATAACACCTTGAGCCATAGAAGAAGTAGAGTCATCCAGACTGCGCATATCATATAGTCGTGGACCCTGCTGAGATGGCTCAACGACATTCTTCCCTTTGTTCACAATCGACTGTGAACCTGCACGAATTTGAGTATTCTGCTGGTACTACTGTGGAATGTGTTGCTGCTGATGAGATCTTAAACCTTGTCGTCTTCTGCAATGACAGACAGCTCGATGAGTTCGTCCAATTTGGAGCTACGCTTTTGTGATGCTACATCTCTCTCCGACTAAGAATGCTCACACATCTATTTCATCTCATCTCTAGCACAATCACAGAGTTTTCTCCAGCGCATCCACAATTCACTCCTTATTCGTGTATGTTTCCTCGGCCTCTCTCATGCGGAGCCTCTGCCTCGCTGTTCTTCCCTACAAAGCCTGGTATACTTTTTCATCAACTAGGATTTCCAAAAAGGATCTCTTCTTCGGCTTCTCCTTATTGTGGTTTTGGGATGGTTCCAAACCGTACACTCAGACGAGGTCCTGGAGGTACTTTCTCCTATTGTCGTCCAGAGGACCTGGCATGACTTTCTTTTCCCTTACTGCATTTTTCCTTGCTATAGAATCGAGAAGTTCCAAAATTATGTCCCTTGTACCACTCGTGGATGAGTTCTTGCCATATTCAGTGGCTGCAGCTCCTTCAGGAGGGTCGACGAGAACATTCTTCCCCTTGGACAACACCACTGTAGCTTTTTCCACGACCTTCACCTCCGTGCTGGAGTCAGACCCAATGTCAGAGTGTTGGTGAAGTCAATGCAATGAGGGTAACCCGTGACACGCAGTCTTGAGGTCTTTGCGAACATCAGGCATCTATCGAGGAGGGCGATGAGTCATCAATACTCTAACGAGATCATCCAGGAAGCGAGATTCAGAAGAAACAGGAATAAGAATCTAAGATTAGTCTATAGCAGGTGCAGGAGCTTGAGCAGAACTATCGGACAAATACTTTGAAATCATTTCCAAAACTACTTATTTTTAATATAAGTAGAAGTTAGTTTTAATCAAAGCCTTTTTGAAATTCACTTTAGAAATCATTTAAAAATCCGAATGAAAACTTTTTAAAACCTACAGCTCCGATATCACCTTCTGTAACACCCCCTTTTTAGATCCCAAAGGGAGTGTTGCAGCGCCAGTGAATCCGCAGACTTTAATGTCTTTGAATTCACCTGAGGCTTATAGGGACATGCAACCATGCTCCCATAAACAAGATGATAATTTAAATACAATCAAATAGGCGGAAGTGAATAAAATTTATTAGTTTAAAATATCTGATCATAATAATATAAAAATTCCCAAAACTATAAAGTATGAATAAATTCCAAAATAGATGAAATTAAAGTAGCGGTGCGGAAACTTTAGAGGTTCAAAACTTGTATTAAAATATTCAATAACTGATAGCCCGCTCTTCAACTCTCTCCTGCTCCGCTGTTTGCACTAGACCTGTGGAATATGGTCTGGTGTTTCGTGAGAACGAAGGACACCAGCCATCCAATAAATAGGATAGTTAGTACAATTAAGACTAGCAAATGATAAGGAAAATGTTCACACTTTAACCTTACAGTGACCATAAAACGGTATGTCTCAGGTTAAGGGAATGACACGAATATTTATAGTAGAAACTGAATGAAAAGGATAAAAATTCACACATGACTCGGATGATCATAATGATCGATTATAAGATAGGAAAATGAATTATACTCGATACAGATAAGTATAATAACTGAATTGATCACCTATTTAACAGCCGATAATAATCACAATAATGATAACGATAATAATAATAATACTACGTGGTACCGGTCGGGCCTTTAACAAGGACCACGACCTACATCAGATCGTTGTTTTATCATCCCGCAGAGAATGCATTCCGGGATGGTGTTTCATGAAACCTTGTAAGGCGGTGGCTTAACGAACCACAACCTGCAAGTCAGTCTATTGCATAACTTGCCAAAGGCATATAGCCACTCGCATCACGTGGTGCGCATTTTCACATATCATACCTAAGCATCACATGGTACCTAGCTATCTTAACTTATCATACATAACCAGTTTATACTGGGTGATCATAATAATGACATTAAACCAACAAGGACGTACAAGCACGGATATTTCAAGGATCTTAATACCGCATGCTATTAATTTGCATGAAAGAAATAAGCAAGATATCATGCAATTTAGGAAGAAGAAAATGGGCAATTTTCACTTATCTCAAGTTATAAACAAACAATGTATTTAATTCACATATCACTATAATTAATTTAATTAATTGTCGATCATTTATACTCATGCCAGTTTATGAATAAGAAGATAAATTACATCAAGCAGACGAATATGCAATTTATCGAAACTGGCAAGGAAATTGGCCATAGGGCCGCATTCGACACAAAATAATTTAAAAGGCACGTCAAAATAATCACGAAACACACAAAGGGCGTTGAACGAAATCACTTGCCTTAACCTTCGATAATCAGCTGACGACAACAATGCGAGATTTTAGCACCTATTGAATCCAACAAAAAAGGAATATTTAATATTGATATTTGATACAATTAACTTTACTTAACTCAATTTGAAATTGAATTAATTCTTTAAAGTTAAAAATCTATACCAATATGAATTTCTCCGGAAGCGGGATCCGGCGTGGGTGCTTCAAGATTTCTTGGTGTCGTTGAAACAGGCAAGAATTGAATAGTTTTAGAATTATTGGCCGCATAACTTAATAAGTAATTAAATTAGGGCCAGAAACGGAATTAGTATGAAAATAAGGGATGTTTTTGCGATTTCTTCAAAAGAAATCAAAATCCCTGTCTTAGAACTTACGAACATCAACAGAGGGACGAGCCTCTCGGCGGCAATTGCAAGCGGCACAGGCGGCGGCTCGGCAGTGGTGGCCGACGACCACAGGGGCGGCAGACCGGAGGCGGGTGCGGTGGTGGTGGACTGCGGAGGGATTGCAACTGCGGCGGTAATGGATTCTTCGGCGGCAATTCGAGACGCAGGGCAGCGGCGATCGGAGGCGGCTCGTCCTGGGCGTTCTCCGGGCAAGGGCTGCGGCTCGGTGGGTCGACGGTGGTGGCTCGGTTGCTGGCAATCGTGGGCTGCAGTGGGTGCGGTAGTCCGGCGGTGGTGGCTCGGGATCGCCGGCGGCTCGGGCAGAGGCTGGTACTGCTCACGGTGTACGGATGTGATGGGGGAAAGGATGACAGACGGCGATGTTGAATTAATTGGTTTGGGTTGCGGGAACCCTAGGGTTAAACGTGTATCTATACAACTCAACGTGTATCTATACAACTCAATTAGGTTGGATAAAAAAAATATCGGGGTTAAGAATCAATTAGGATAGAGATTAATGGTAAAGGATAGATTTTAAGGGAAAATAAATAAAAGAAGCGGATATAGATGGAGATAGATGATATATTTCTCTACATTAGCGGGATGAATATTATTTAATTTAATTTCATAAATTAAATAATAAAGATATTTAGAGGATTTATGTAATTAAATCCATCATATATTATTTTTCTTTAGAATAATTTAATTATTCTAATTCATACCATATATCTTATGTGAATTTATTAAATGACCAAATTCACAAGATATATATTCTAGTTTGATATAATATAGACTTATTTAATTAAATAAAAATAAGAAATAGCCCAAAAATAATTTGGGGTATTTCACCACCCTCTGTTTCAGCAGTTTTTTTCCGCTTTTTTATTCTTTTTTTTTCGCGTTTCAAGAGTTGCTGAAACCCCTGTGCAACCCTCTATTTCAGTAGTTTTGTTTTGTTTTTTTTTTCCGCGTTGCTCAAACCGTAGTTGCTGAAACCACGGTTTCAGCATTGTTGTTGATGTTGAAATCTCGGTTTCAGCAACGTTGTTGATGCTAAAACTCCGGTTTCAACAACGTTGTTGATGCTGACATGATTATTGCTGACAATGCTAAAAATGTTATACATACAAGCTACTAAAATGCTGAAATACTGAAATGTTGAAAAGTTGAAATGTTGTCATATATGCTTGTAAGATATAGTAGCTCATACAATTTTATAATAATCAATTTCAGCAAGGCAAATTTTTTTTGTTGAAAGTGTCAATATCCAAACTCTCATTAGCTAATTAAGAACATTAGCTCTACTGGCCTTTTACATTAGCTAATTAAGAACATTGGCTCTACCTGCTGAAATGCTGAAACCGGGGTTCTGCGTGCTCTCTTTGTTCTTCCTCGCTCTACCGACGTTGCTGAAATGCTGAAAGTGTCAATATCCTCACTCGCTTGCATTTTCATCGATTGGAGTTCATATATCGTGTAGAAGAGCTTCTGCTTCAGCCTGAATAGATAAATATATAGATTTGGTGGTTAAACCAAGAGTACAAAATAAGATAAAAAGGAATCCACCATTTTGTCACTCACCTAATATCTATCCACTACCCATGCGGCATGCCCACCACGTTAATACATGTGACCAAATGAGCCCAGTTGTTCCAAATTTTATAAGCATATGACCCCGTATTTCTATAGAATTATATGCAAATAAAAAATGGGCCGAGTGCACTCAGGAGAACAAATAGTAATGTGATGGGCCTGTCTAACAAACCTCCCAATTTACACACAAAAGTATGACAGTAGACAATTGCTCACAAAATCTTGACAGTAAACAAGTTCACTCAGCCCAGCTTTATGCAGATCGAAGTTCAGCAACCATGACACCATCTCAGTACATCCACGCTCTGCACACATCAATTCATGGCAATTATGCAGTTAATTAAACAATGACAAATGAAGAAACACAGGAAAAAAAAAGCATTTCAGCATGAATTGAGGTAAACGCCATCCATACCATCTTGAACATAAATTCTGTTTGCGCAAATACATGTTTGGCAAGTGTTACGAAACTTGGCTGCCATCTGCAAACAAGGACAAAAAAAAAAGAGAAAATAGTAACACTAAATCCATAAGAACCCAACCAGAAGCAGAGAATGCATTGAGGAGAAACAACATTGTATGACACTGCAATGGTTATGATGAATTCAAATTTGAAGCCGTAATTTTAAGATATTTATAATATATTATTTGCAGCAGCAATGGATTTTGGTGGAAGATCATTGCTTCATGTGAATAAAAAAGATGCACATTCAGGACATGACAAACAAAGTGTGCAGATGAATTTGTTCTTGTAAACCGAGTGTCCGCAAAGCGCAATCTCAGCCGGCCGATGTGACATTGACGGCCTGAAATCGATCTCACATTCAGCAAAAATCTACATTCAACAAAGAGAGAGAAACGAAAATAAGATCTCAGGGCTCACAGATGAGGACGAGCTCCGATGGCACCATCCCGACGGAATCGCGGATCTGAATCGGCAAATCGTGGAGGAGCGGAGGCGGCGGAATCGGCGGAGAAGCTTCGTCGATGGACGTTCGCATCGTCAGGCTTTGAACCGATGAAGTGGAGGCAGAGGTCACATGAAGCGCCGATGAAGAACGGCGAGGAAGAGAGCGAAATCGTCTCCTCTGGTTCCTGCTTGTATTCGATCTACTGCAACTCAGATCTATAGCGGCGCGCGGTGGTGGTGGTTTCGACTTCACCTCCGTCGTTTCCTCCTTCCTCCGTCGTCGCCTCGCCAACAGATCCGGAAGTAGATCCGGTGTTGCTACCGCTGATCCAGAGGCCGGATGAAGGTCGTCGTTTCCTCTCGCCGGAGATGAAGCCATGGGAGACAGTTGCTGTGTTGTTGAAACGGCGAGTGAGCAAGAAAGCGAGAGAGAATGAAGGGCGAGGAAGAGAGCGAGAGAAGGAGGAGCCGCCCTTGCTGAAATGCTAGAAATATCTCAGATTAGGGGTAGATCTCAGGGGCAATTTTGTCCAAAAAATTAGTGGACAGAAACCTAATTTGCTGGGCTTGGAAGACACTCCCTCAATAAAGGCAAAAAAAAAGGCCCGTTGGGCAAATTTTCTCAATAAGATATTAAACACTTTCCATTAAGAGAAAATTTGCCCAACGGACCCATTTTTGGGCCTCTATTTGGAGAGTGTCTCCCACCCTTGTAAAATTAGGGTTTTGTCTACCTAAACTTTTCTGGACAAAATTACCCCTCAGTCAATGGCGTTTCAGCACCAAAACTAAAACATTGTTCCCGTCATCTTCATCTTTGCTCTATCACGACGCTCTCTCCCTCTCCTTTCGAAATTCGTTCCTGCTCTCTCCCTCGGATCTGGCGAACTGCTGCCCTATCACGACGCTCCACGAGATCCTCGGATCTGGCGGCGGAGAGCCCGGAGGCGACCGGATCTGGACGGTTATTGTCGGAGTGGAGCATGGAAGTGTAAAGGCTCGGATTTTTAAATAATAAATTTTAATAATTATGTCGAAAATTCGGATATTTGAGAATCCTCATATTCGCCTCCGAACATATTTTTATATTATTTTAATTAGATATATTATTATTTTATTTTATTTGTAAAAGTGGAATAAAAAAATCCGTTCTCGAGCACCAAGTTCCGATTTTAAAAATCCTTCCGGCATCGATTTAGAAATTGGATTTTGACGGAATTTGATTCCGATTTCGAGCTCTGAATTGAGAATTTAATTCGATTTCGATAGTCTTAAATATATAACTTGAAAGTACGATTAATTTTATCAATTCGTTCGGTTCTAAAACTTAAGTTATTCGGCAGAGTCGTAATTAACGGGTTTTGAGTTTTGATTTGCGGGTATTTGAGGTCCCTTTGGGGACCACTTCCTTGATCTCTTTTCCTCCTCTGACCGATATGCCCAGCAGTAGAGTATTCCCTCCTTGTCTTCTTGCTCCCTTCACAAGTGAGATAACTCTCTCTTCCAGCTTTCTTTCCAAATTCTAGCTAAACCCTCACTCTACCTTCCTTCTTCCACATCCTCTTGCTCTGTCATTTGTGGCAAATAGTCAAACTAACCATGCCAACAAACCCATGCCAAACCTGCAGCTGTAGCACATATCCCCAATTTCATTTGAACCATCAGAAACCCAAAACCTTATCTACAAATTCAGCCACCAGAGCACCACCGCCAGTCCCGTCACCGTTGCAGTGCCGCCCTCTCCCTCATCGTGCTCCTCATCCCCATTGAACGCCGAGAGCACAGGGGCTCCAAGCCCTGTTCGGCGAGGTGAGGTCGAGACCACCATAACTCCACCTCCCTCCTTCTCGACGAGAAATAGCAGCAGCAGCATCTACCTCACCTCCCCTGACGCCGACGAGCGCCCCGAAGTCACCCAGGAGCAGCCGGAATCGCCGAGCGCCGCCACCGCCGCCCTCGTCCTCTTTCCCCTGCTCTCGCGTGAAAGGCCGGTAAAGCTTTGTCTCTCCCTCCTTTCACTTCTAAACCTCGTAAAGGCTCGACTTTGTGAACCCTTCTTCTGTCCCAGGCCCCGAATCGCTCCATTTCGTCTCCGTTGAAGCAGAATCGAACCCCGACGGTGTTCTCCGGCGAGATCGAAGCCCCTCGGTGAGCTTCTTCCTCCCTTCCTCTTCCTTTCCTTCATGTCTCGTGCGTGTGTGTCGAGCGGCCGGAGCTCAGCTCCACCGCCGCCGGCCCTTGCTCCTCCTCCTTCCTTTGTTTCCTCCCTTTCGTCCGTCGGCGTACAGAGCTCTGTCCATTTTGAGAGGAAGGAGCCAGGATCCGTTTCTTTATTTTTCTCCTTGAGCCTTTTAATCCGGGTTGGGTATTGGGCTTGTATTCGGGTTGGGTCGGGCTCTTCCTTTGGGGATCCGGGTCCTTTTCTTTCCCCTTTCATTTCCTTCTTTTCTCTGATTCGGGTATGGGCTGGATCCGGGTTGCTTTCATTCGGGTTATAAGGTTGGGTTGGGCTTTCAATTGGGGTTGTTAAAGTGTGGACTTATTTGCTCATTATGTGTTATATTATATGATTATGTTATATAATTATAATTATTGTTATGATTATTATTATTACTATAATATTCTGTTTTGAGGAAATATATTTATGAAATTATTATTATATATTATAAAATAGTTTCAAAGAGACATTATTGGAATATGTTTTTAGTGATGATTTAAATATGTTATTTTAGAGAATTTGAAATGAATTATGAGTTGTGATTTATAAATATGGTTGTGAAAATAGAATTATTTTGTGACTAAGTGTCAGAATTTATTTATGTAAGGATTATAAAAAAATAAACATGCCGGGATTGTGTTAATAATATGATTTTGGGAATTGTTAAGGATTTAAGTGATAAATGCCGGAATTATTTCTATAAAATGATTTGATAAGTTATTTTGAATATGAGTTGACTTAACTTGGGATTTTAAGAGTTTGAGAAATGTTTTCGTGAGAGTTATCGATGGTTTTGATTAAATGGTTTTGGTTGATGTCAATCATGTCAGAAAGGTTTTGGAAAATGGTTTTACCGTCGAGTGGTTTTAAAGATGTTGAGAACTTGGGTTTCGTGTGTGTGAATGTTGGTCTGGTAGCTTACGGAAATGGCTTGATGATAGGTGTGTATTGCTTTTGGATCGCTTTGGACTTGCACTTGGGCCTTTGCTTGCGTTATTTTGCTGTTCTGCATCTTCAGGTAAGTTCCCTAGGGGGCTTACTCAGGTTGGACATTTATGCCTGTTATTGCATTTTATGTTAGGTGTTGCATATGCATAAAAGCATGCCATGTAGTATCATGTTTAGGTTGCACTAATTGATTGAGCATCTGTTTACTTTATGCGTTTGAAACAGAACGGCCGTTATCTGTGATAGTCCTAGAGTCTTTGCTAGGGTCATAGGGTAGCCCAGCCTCATCGGGTACCCTGAGTCAATCGAGTCATGACTTCCTTATATTATGATATGCCTGCGGGCTTTATTGTGGAGCGGGTTAGGCATGCGTGCCGCCCTATTATGAATGAATGCATTCACGAGCTGGCCAGTCTCCACCTATCGGAAGGGGTGGAGGTAAGAGAGGGATATGCCGTTGGCATTGTCTTGGGCCCTTTACAGTATTTCTGCACATTATTATGAATTAGGAGCATGCTAGTGTGTTTGACTTTCGTATTGCATTAGAGCATCTTTATTAGGTATAGCACATACTATGTGGCCTCAGCGAGGACTGCCGGTCCCGCATGAGTGGCTCGATCTGACTCCTTTCCCCGTTCTTCTTTTAAAGGTATTTCTGCAGATCTTGTTTGCTCCATGCTTATGTGACGGGAAACCCTTGGGCGAATCAAAGAACCTGACTAATCTTCTAACTTGGCAATGGCAATCACTTGTTTATGATTTGGTTTGACCCGATTCTGTTGTGTCATTGTATCTTAACTTTGCTTCCGCTTTATTTCATTTAAATTGGATTTCACGACATAGTCTTAGGACATGCTAAGGGTACCCAACGGCCCTACGATACTTTGGGGTTTGAAATCCCTCTTTCTACTGACCTTTGAAATGAGTTTGAAACCTCGACCCGTACCTGGATTGCAAGATCCGAACAAGGGTTTTCATCCCTTGAAACGTAACCCAGAAATCATAATTCCGGGTCGTTACAAAGATGGTATCAGAGCTGAGGTTGTGCAATTCGGGTACACAAGGGTCGAGTGTATGTTTTGGAAAACCGCCCATGAATTTCAAAGGATTTGAAAGTGTTTTAAAGGGGCAAAATGAACTTAAGATGCCTAACCCAAATTGGACTAAGTAATGAACTCGACTTGTAATAAAAGAGGAAAACCGACCAAACGATGGCACGAGTGGGTAGTGAAGGCGATAGACCACCCCTATTGGGTGTAGTTGGGAACGGTAGGCGAAATATCAGCTTGTTCTTTACAGATGGGTTGGGAGAATCAAATGAGATCATTATGAGTGTTATTAACTGATTCGGTGCTGAGTGCTTGCTATGCTAGAGATCTGATTTGGTATGCCTAACAATGAGTTGTGTATTGACTGGCCTGTGCAAACGAGATAGCGGGAGTGCCTTTATTTCTACATTGTCAAACCCAGCTTGTGTAAAACAACCCCTTCCACTATGTTTGTTAACCCATTGACGGTCTATCGAGCCTTTCTTGGATGCCAGTGTCTTCCCCGGGAAATTGGGTTGGTAAACACATTGTTTCGGGAATTATGGTTGGATGTTAGGTTGTCTGAGTGAGTGTTGGAAGTTCTTGATGTCACTTGAGTTAAAAGTGAGGTGTTTATGGGGCTGTCCTTCCTTATAATCAACTAGTGTCTTCTTGCCATGAAGAGTCGTACCAGAGTCACACGGGAAAGAGGGGTGATAAGTCGGTTGGGAAAAGTCAATGGTTGCCCTTAGGGATCTCTGTCCGGTTGTAATGGTGACTCTCTCTGAATTGCATAACTTGATTCTGTAATCTTCCGTGTGTGCCTCACAAATGATCATATTAGTATAAGGCTACTCATGTTATGCCTTGTTTTCCATCATGATTATATGTCGTCATAGCATGTCCACTTGGCCTATTGTATTGCCTGTATGATTGATTTGAAGCATGGACCATATGATATGAACCTACATGATAGTTGTTTTCTCCTTGGTTAGGTCCATGATAGTGTGATAAACTCTTCTTCGTATGAATGCCTGTAAATTTTCTCTTCAGCATGCTAGCTGATGACGCCTTGATGTTTATTATCCTTTTGTGACAAGAATCTATAGTATGCCCATATGTTCAGTGTTCGTCAGATTAATTAACGATGGTTGCTTTACAATTTGAATTGTTGTGGGATTACTTGCGTTGGATGGAGAATATGTGGTTTAATTGAGTCTTGATGAATGCGTGCTTTATCATGTTATGTGTTGATTTGAACTCATGCTCTCGTATTCTAGTCATATTGCTCAATACTTGGACTCGTGTTATTCATCGTAAAAACCTTCCTCATGCTTCTGTATTGTTGGAATGTGATTGAATTAAATTCTTGCATGTCTTCATGATTAGTGTATGCATGCATCGTATGTTATGTTGAGCCTTTAGTATCATGTAGGATCCCTGGTTGTGACTCGGCTGAATTATATCTTGCCTGCATTATTGCTGATTCTCTCTCGAGCTAGGTTCCTGATAGTGTGGTTCTTCCCTCTTTCTATTACCATAACCTGTCTTACTCATGCAAGATAATTGATGTTGAATTCAATGATTGATTTGCTTTTTGTAATGGTTAATCATAGCATGCTCACATGTTTTCACTCGATAGTGTTTCCCTATTACTCTAGGATATCCTTTTGTGCTTGCATAACTGTATGACTTGGTACTTCGCGTGATCACACACCACACTATGTCATGATTTCGCATACGCATGATGCATGAATGCTAGGAGGAATCTAGTCAAATTACCTTGATTGTGCTCATGTTCGATATGTGCCAGTAGTGTCCTGTAGGGCTTATGATTTCCAATATGACTCGCTAGATGATCACGTGTTGCACTTGTTATATGATGTGATGACTATTGTACCATATACGTGCTCTATGATGGTTCATTCTTGGCACGATTATAACCTATCGCCCGTGATGTTATCTTGTTTACTCTGTGGTGATCCTTTTGCTTTCACGTACATCATATTGAACTCATTTAATCACTCTTGTCTATGCCCATGCCTTGTCATGTATAGCTAGCATCGTATAGGACCTATGCTTCCTAAGTGTATCTCACTGTATGATTACATGTCATTCTGAACCTACAATATGATTCTTGTTAATAGTTGTGATGAATACTATGCCGCCTTATGTAATTTTGTATGGTGCTTAGTTGATCGTTATGATGTACATCGCCATGCTATATTTGACCTCATCTTGTGCTGCATGTACCATTCTTGTACATTGTTCATACTCATGATGCCTGTTATCTTCACTAAATCCCGCATGACTTCGAATCTGGTATGATAATTACTGGTTCCACATATCCTGCTTGAAGTTGCTAGGCATATCTGGTTCCATGAAATAATAGACTGCTAGCTTGTCTCACATGCATCAGTGTAGGACTTGATTGTGCCTTTTGGAATGAATATGCATGTCGTTCTCTGTGAGATAGGTACATGTTAGTGTGGATTAATATGATTGGTATGCCCATGATGAATTGGTGTCTGATTGTCACAATTGCAACCTAATAGGCTTTCATAAGGGCGTCGTTGCTATTCTCGGGTCGGAGTTTTGTCTCTAGTTGTCGTCTTAGTATTAGTCCGTGGTTGGTTCCGAGAGGAACTTTGGGTTGTCTTCTCTTGTCATTCCCCTATCTCCGCTAACTTGGACCCTATGCGATACATTCGACGAGCGGCCGCATGGAAGGGGGAACGAAAAGTTAGATAGCGACAGCGCAGTGCAGCAGAAGCGTGGGCCCATAACCCACGGGCCTCAGGATCAACGGTTTCGGAAAGACAAACACGTTTCGAGAATGGCGGTTACTGATTACGATATGACTTGCAAGCGAGAGCGTTCTCTGTTCGAATTGCTAACCCTTTTGAATTTATTGACGATGATATTGCGCTGCTCTAACGATGAGACTTACGTGTTGATGTGCTAGCTTGATGATGATTGTTGCCTGATTGCCTGTGTCTATGATGATATGATTTGATGACTTATAGATCTCATATACCATTATGTCTTGACTTGTTGCTACGCTGAGTTGCTAAGCATGATTTGAATTCCTTTGCCTGTAAAATGTGAACTACATATGCTAAGAGACCTGAGTTATATCTGATAAGGTTATAGTGAAACATGTTAGCTTGACTTCAGTATGTTCATATATGATGTTTGCAATGATTATTGAGCATGATGATAAATTGAGACTTGTTGAACCCATGATGTTATGTTTATAAATGCTAGTTGACATGATGTAGACCTTGTGTTTGATGATTTTAATTATTGCTTCTTCCTTACACCTATGGGTGAGGTCGTTGGTAGCGTGGTAGAAGAGTGGTGAAAGAGCTTGAGTGGTTAGGACGATCGGGGATGTTATGAGATAAGTCGCAAGAGAGAGATGTTGGTTTAGGTAAGACTGAGTGAGCTTTAGGTATTTTGCAAGGCATGATGCTGGTGATATCTTGGGAAGTGTGGGAAGTGTAAGAAATGACCTTAAGAGAATTGATGATATAGTATGATAGGGTGCTCGAGTGTGAAGTTAGAGATAGGAGTTGGGTTCTTAGAGGTGGATGGTGTGTGGGAGTGCTTGATGGAATGAGGGGTGAGATTGTAGTATCGAAATGAATTGGGTTTTCTTCAGGGGATTTTGTCGGAGTTAGTGCTGTTGAGTCTAGAAGAGGATTAATCTTGACTTGAGTATGGAGATGGGTGAGTGGGGATTGTGTTTTATTTTGACTGGTATGATGTGAGGAATTTTCTTGATTTTGTGATTTATTTATATCTGCTGGCATGATGTTAGATAACGACCATGATGAACCTGATATGGAATTACATGTTGATGTGCAATATTAAAATCTAGTTGGTAGTGACAAGTGTTACCATGATATATTAATACTTTGATATCCTGTTATATTAGTTTAGAAGCATGATATGACATGCTGTGATATGACATATGAAGTAATGAAGAGTATGAACTATGGGATAATGATGTGCTATTATGTGGAAGCATGATGTTTTATTATGTGGTATTAAGCATGATGTGTACTATATGGTTGACAAGCATGATTATTGGTTATGTAAATGATGAATATGACTTGAAGTGTGGACATGACTTGTATATATGAGATAATGTGGCATGATTTCTAAATGGTCGTTATATGGTTTTGTGACGAGTTAAGGTGGTGTCTTTTAGGGCATATTGACATTGTGATGATTTATATACTACTTGATCTTCATTTTTCTGAATCTTAATAGCATGACCTTGTTGTGTTGATATGTTAACGTGATGAATCTGTTCTACTTGTGTTGCAATATCGATAGGCGATAGTGAGATTTGATGTGTACTGACGTACTAACCCCATAACATCTAACCCGTTGATTTCTGGACATGTGTGCTTACGTGATGAGTGATGAGCATTCGATTATGCACTTGTGATGCCTTCAGTATGATGTAGATATACCTTATGATTTTTGGTATGTTGTTTAGATGCACATTTTAACCTTTAGTATATTTGGAGATGCTTCATGTGACCTTGTGGAACTGTGTGGATACGTGGTTGAGACTTGTCGTATGATGAACTAGTTGAGGATGGATTGGTTATGTGGTTATGCATTGCTTATGACTTGTGAATCTTGCTTGAATTGAGACTGATAGATTGATTTGATTCTGGAAACTAGGAAGATAATATGGGATTAGCCCTTAGAGGTGGATGATTCCACATCCAAACTTCTGAATTTGATTGTTTGATATGCGAGAAACTAATCTGGTGGTTGGAAGATTTTGAACGATTTTGGAAAAGGACCAACTTTGATTGTAAAAGAATGAACGATATCGAGAATTTTGAGGCTAATCTTTATTTTCAATTGCGGAATCTCTTTAGAAACTTTTCTAACCCGAGCAACTCTATGATACTTCACGAAGTGGATACAAGCATCCTATAAGGGCGCTTGTAGGGTACTTGCTAAGACCTAGTGATGACATTGTAGAACTTTTAGAGTTGTGGTACTTCCGAAAAGTCGAAGCAAGGATGTGATAGGGGCGCTTATTGCATACTTGTCAAGGCCAATTGGAGGTGTCACGATCGTGACTGGGATGTTGTGAGAATCCCGGAAGACGCAACCGAGATGCTTACAAGATCCTTGGACATGGTCCTTGGACTCGTCAATTTCAACTTCATCCCCTACTTTATTTTTGGTTTTAGTCTCGGGGACGAGACTTATTTTTAGAGGTGGATGATGTAAAGGCTCGGATTTTTAAATAATAAATTTTAATAATTATGTCGAAAATTCGGATATTTGAGAATCCTCATATTCGCCTCCGAACATATTTTTATATTATTTTAATTAGATATATTATTATTTTATTTTATTTGTAAAAGTGGAATAAAAAAATCCGTTCTCGAGCACCAAGTTCCGATTTTAAAAATTCTTCCGGCATCGATTTAGAAATTGGATTTTGACGGAATTTGATTCCGATTTCGAGCTCTGAATTGAGAATTTAATTCGATTTCGATAGTCTTAAATATATAACTTGAAAGTACGATTAATTTTATCAATTCGTTCGGTTCTAAAACTTAAGTTATTCGGCAGAGTCGTAATTAACGGGTTTTGAGTTTTGATTTGCGGGTATTTGAGGTCCCTTTGGGGACCACTTCCTTGATCTCTTTTCCTCCTCTGACCGATATGCCCAGCAGTAGAGTATTCCCTCCTTGTCTTCTTGCTCCCTTCACAAGTGAGATAACTCTCTCTTCCAGCTTTCTTTCCAAATTCTAGCTAAACCCTCACTCTACCTTCCTTCTTCCACATCCTCTTGCTCTGTCATTTGTGGCAAATAGTCAAACTAACCATGCCAACAAACCCATTCCAAACCTGCAGCTGTAGCACATATCCCCAATTTCATTTGAACCATCAGAAACCCAAAACCTTATCTACAAATTCAGCCACCAGAGCACCACCGCCAGTCCCGTCACCGTTGCAGTGTCGCCCTCTCCCTCATCGTGCTCCTCATCCCCATTGAATGCCGAGAGCACAGGGGCTCCAAGCCCTGTTCGGCGAGGCGAGGTCGAGACCACCATAACTCCACCTCCCTCCTTCTCGACGAGAAATAGTAGCAGCAGCATCTACCTCACCTCCCCTGACGCCGACGAGCGCCCCGAAGTCACCCAGGAGCAGCCGGAATCGCCGAGCGCCGCCACCGCCGCCCTCGTCCTCTTTCCCCTGCTCTCGCGTGAAAGGCCGGTAAAGCTTTGTCTCTCCCTCCTTTCACTTCTAAACCTCGTAAAGGCTCGACTTTGTGAACCCTTCTTCTGTCCCAGGCCCCGAATCGCTCCATTTCGTCTCCGTTGAAGCAGAATCGAACCCCGACGGTGTTCTCCGGCGAGATCGAAGCCCCTCGGTGAGCTTCTTCCTCCCTTCCTCTTCCTTTCCTTCATGTCTCGTGCGTGTGTGTCGAGCGGCCGGAGCTCAGCTCCACCGCCGCCGGCCCTTGCTCCTCCTCCTTCCTTTGTTTCCTCCCTTTCGTCCGTCGGCGTACAGAGCTCTGTCCATTTTGAGAGGAAGGAGCCAGGATCCGTTTCTTTATTTTTCTCCTTGAGCCTTTTAATCCGGGTTGGGTATTGGGCTTGTATTCGGGTTGGGTCGGGCTCTTCCTTTGGGGATCCGGGTCCTTTTCTTTCCCCTTTCATTTCCTTCTTTTCTCTGATTCGGGTATGGGCTGGATCCGGGTTGCTTTCATTCGGGTTATAAGGTTGGGTTGGGCTTTCAATTGGGGTTGTTAAAGTGTGGACTTATTTGCTCATTATGTGTTATATTATATGATTATGTTATATAATTATAATTGTTGTTATGATTATTATTATTATTACTATAATATTCTGTTTTGAGGAAATATATTTATGAAATTATTATTATATATTATAAAATAGTTTCAAAGAGACATTATTGGAATATGTTTTTAGTGATGATTTAAATATGTTATTTTAGAGAATTTGAAATGAATTATGAGTTGTGATTTATAAATATGGTTGTGAAAATAGAATTATTTTGTGACTAAGTGTCAGAATTTATTTATGTAAGGATTATAAAAAAATAAACATGTCGGGATTGTGTTAATAATATGATTTTGGGAATTGTTAAGGATTTAAGTGATAAATGCCGGAATTATTTCTATAAAATGATTTGATAAGTTATTTTGAATATGAGTTGACTTAACTTGGGATTTTAAGAGTTTGAGAAATGTTTTCGTGAGAGTTATCGATGGTTTTGATTAAATGGTTTTGGTTGATGTCAATCATGTCAGAAAGGTTTTGGAAAATGGTTTTACCGTCGAGTGGTTTTAAAGATGTTGAGAACTTGGGTTTCGTGTGTGTGAATGTTGGTCTGGTAGCTTACGGAAATGGCTTGATGATAGGTGTGTATTGCTTTTGGATCGCTTTGGACTTGCACTTGGGCCTTTGCTTGCGTTATTTTGCTGTTCTGCATCTTCAGGTAAGTTCCCTAGGGGGCTTACTCAGGTTGGACATTTATGCCTGTTGTTGCATTTTATGTTAGGTGTTGCATATGCATAAAAGCATGCCATGTAGTATCATGTTTAGGTTGCACTAATTGATTGAGCATCTGTTTACTTTATGCGTTTGAAACAGAACGGCCGTTATCTGTGATAGTCCTAGAGTCTTTGCTAGGGTCATAGGGTAGCCCAGCCTCATCGGGTACCCTGAGTCAATCGAGTCATGACTTCCTTATATTATGATATGCCTGCGGGCTTTATTGTGGAGCGGGTTAGGCATGCGTGCCGCCCTATTATGAATGAATGCATTCACGAGCTGGCCAGTCTCCACCTATCGGAAGGGGTGGAGGTAGGAGAGGGATATGCCGTTGGCATTGTCTTGGGCCCTTTACAGTATTTCTGCACATTATTATGAATTAGGAGCATGCTAGTGTGTTTGACTTTCGTATTGCATTAGAGCATCTTTATTAGGTATAGCACATACTATGTGGCCTCAGCGAGGACTGCCGGTCCCGCATGAGTGGCTCGATCTGACTCCTTTCCCCGTTCTTCTTTTAAAGGTATTTCTGCAGATCTTGTTTGCTCCATGCTTATGTGACGGGAAACCCTTGGGCGAATCAAAGAACCTGACTAATCTTCTAACTTGGCAATGGCAATCACTTGTTTATGATTTGGTTTGACCCGATTCTGTTGTGTCATTGTATCTTAACTTTGCTTCCGCTTTATTTCATTTAAATTGGATTTCACGACATAGTCTTAGGACATGCTAAGGGTACCCAACGGCCCTACGATACTTTGGGGTTTGAAATCCCTCTTCCTACTGACCTTTGAAATGAGTTTGAAACCTCAACCCGTACCCGGATTGCAAGATCCGAACAAGGGTTTTCATCCCTTGAAACGTAACCCGGAAATCATAATTCCGGGCCGTTACAGGAAGAGGACACGGGATCTGGACGGAGGGTGTAACTGCCATGGCCGAGCAGATCGGGAATTGGATTCAGATCTGCTTCCTCTGTTCTATCTCTCTCCGCCGGTTTCACTTTCGAACTTGCAGCAGTTGCCTTCGGCTTCGCAGCGGTCTCCGGTTACTTCTTCTCCGATAGAAGCTTTCAATCCCGATCTGGCGGTGAACAGTGGCCGAATTGAAGGCTGTAATTGAGACTAGTTGTCGAAGAGCTCCGCCGCCGTAGAAGCTTTCTATTTGATGGCGACAGGTAAGAGGCGGAGGCGGCAGAGATTCGACGGAGGCGGAGGTGGAGGTTGTGGTGTTGCATCCGCCACAGATCTGACAGTACAGCGTTGAAACCGGCGGGCGGGCGAGGGATGCGAGGCCGGCACCGACAATAACAGATCTGACAGTACAACGTTGGATCTGGAGACGATGGATGCGAGGGCGGGCGTAAAACGATGGAGGATGCGGTGGACTTGTCGGCGGTGAGCAGGAGAGGAATTGATACTATGAAGAATAATGATAACCCGTAGATGTGCGCGCCGTACGCTAGTGGCATATACGAGTATCTCAGAGAGATGGAGGTAAGAGAGTATGAAATAGCTTGTGAGGGATTTTAGCTTCCAGGTCTTTAATTTGTGTATAGCTGTTGAATTTGTGATCCTTATGTTGTTCTTGAATATGTTTGCTTTGTTGAGATATTTGGATATTGGTAATTTCAGCAATTTTGTTTACATTGCTGAAACTTTTGAAGAACGGCTAAAGGCATTTCAACATTTTAGTAGCTTGATGAATTTCAGCATTTCAGCAATTGCTGAAATGGTATTACCATTTCAATTTCTTTCTCTTTCATTGGTTAATTTATAGATATATATAAATTATTGTGAATACAAATGTCTGGTGTATATTGAGTCTTTGTTATCAAATTGAGCCTTTTTTCTACACTATTTTTTTGTGCAATTTCAGCAAATTATTGTGAATATAAATGTCTGGTGTATATTGACTAGTGTACTGGTGTATTCGGTGAGAATGCAAGCGAGCAAGGAAGTTAGGAAGGACAAAGAGAGCACGGAGAATCCCGGTTTCAGCATTTCAGCAACGTTGGTAGAGGGAGGAAGAACAAAGAGAGCACGGAAAACCCCGGTTTCAGCATTTCAGCAACGTTGGTAAAGCGAGGAAGAACAAAGAGAGCACGGAGAACCCCGGTTTCAGCATTTCAGCAGGTAGAGCCAATGTTCTTAATTAGCTAATGTAAAAGGCCGATAGAGCTAATGTTTTTAATTAGCTAATGAGAGTTTGGATATTGGCAGTTTCAGCAAAAAAAAATTTGCCTTGCTGAAATTGATTCTTATAAAATTGTATGAGCTACTACTATATCTTACAAGCATATATGACAACATTTCAGCTTTTCTGTTTTCAGTATTTCAGCATTTCAGTAGCTTGTATGTATAACATTTTCAGCAGTGTCAACAATAATCACTTCAACATCAACAACGTTGTTGAAACCGGAGTTTTAGCATCAACAACGTTGCTGAAACCGGGATTTCAGCATCAACAACAGTGCTGAAACCGGGGTTTTAGCAACTTCGGTTTGAGCAACGCGGAAAAAAAAAACAAAAAAAACTGCTGAAACAGAGGGTGGCACAAGGGTTTCAGCAACTCTGGAAACGCGAAAAAAAAAACGAAAAAAAAAGCGAAAAAAAACTGCTGAAACAGAGGGTGGCACAGGGGTTTCAACAACTCTGAAAATGTGGAAAAAAAAAAGCGGAAAAAAAACTGCTGAAATAGAAGTTAGCACAGGAGTTTCAGCAACTTTATTTTAGGGGTGGACATTTTGCTAATATGGAGAGAGTGATGGACATTTTCCTAATAAAGCCCAAAATTATGGACATCGAGTTAATCACCCCTTCCATTAATTTGATTTTTAAAAATTATTTAGCATTATATTGGGGCAAAATATTCACCTCAAAAAGATATTAAACACTTTCCATACAATATAGGGTTGCATTTGATTATTAGCTCAAATTTCAGAAATTAAGGGTTGTGTCAGCATCTTTTCAATTTTGTTTGGAGAAAACAACGAGTGTCAACGGTGTTCAAAATTTTACTTATAAAGAAATCACATTGATCCATACATGAGTACGTTGTGCAAATATAAGAGTACGTTGTGCAAATTTAACCGTAAGTTGTGCAAATATGACCCAAGTCTAGTTTTTTTTATTCTTTTAACATTTTGTCGTGTAAATATAAGAGTACGTTGTGCAAATATAACTGTAAGTTGTGCAAATATGACCAAGTCTAGTTTTTTTTTGTTTTTTTTTTTATTTTTAAACTTTTTATCGTGCAAATATAAGAGTGCTTGTTTGGCAAATTTTTTCTTGTTAAAATAACTTGTTGACTCTTAAAAAATCAGAAGACTTAAGAGGGTCATATGAATGATATCTCTTGGAGTTTTTGTGAAATTTCATAAAAATTTGTAAGATCTTAACCGTCAACTTTTATTCATAGAGTTTCACAACTCCTCCATTGATTCAAATCTGATCTTACACATGCAAAGTCCATATGCTTGCAATATGCATAACCTTGCCTAGTTGCATTTACTTGTTTTTGTGCTCCACGAAAAATTAACAGCAACCACAATGGGTCAAACTTGACCACCACCATAGTGTTTTCACATGCCTATGTGATCTTGAAATACCAATGGAACTCAGCTTTCCAAGTTTCTTCACTAATCTTTTTCAACCTTCATGTGAAAGCCACAACTGGTGGGTGTGAACAATGCAGTGACATGGAAATTTCTCAGTTGCAGAAAAACTAACAGTAACATCATTCAAGATTCTGAGATTCAGCATCAAGGCAAAATGAAATTTCAAATTTCAGCAAAAACTACAAACCCTGCCACAAGCAGTACAAAGTACAAACCCAGAAGATTAAATATTTAACTTAGGCTAAGAGAAAAACCCATATTATTTGACACTCCTGTACTACTAGATTTTTACCGTACTTTACTGCCTGCAATGCAAAGGGCGCACACAAGTACAAGATATGTGATGACTTGAAACATAAAGAGACATACTTCAGGCCAACAGTAACTTTTATGGAGCTTCTTATATTTACCGAAGCTCCAGTGATTCGATTTTTGAAGTCTACATGAAAATCTCAGATTTTTGTGAGATGAAATGCAAGAAAAGAAGCTCGTCCAAGGTTCAGTTACACAAGCTCGTCCCAGGTTCAGATAGGTCTCAAATCTGGTAGCCATGGAAGATATGAGAGAACATAGTAGCATGAGAAAGAGAAAGACACTAATCAAATCAAGTTAATTGCGCACCATTTTCATAACACAGACAAACCGATCACAAACCGATGAACTAACAAATCCAAATTCATACCAACTTTGCATCAATTGCGCACAATTTTCGTATTCAGATCACAAACCGATTAAAGTACAGAACAAATCGATCAAACAAGTTTTGGAGAAAAACATGGACCGTAATTGCAAGAGTTGCAGGTAACCCATAATATATCACTCCCGGTATCAATCTGCACATTGTATTCCCTTGGAGGCGTCCCGAGCTTCACTCTTGTAAAATAAAGCCTAAAATTTACAAACAACACAATCAACCTAAAATGCACGCATAATTCAGCTTTAAATCATTATTCATCAGTCGAGAAACCCTAATCCACAGAAGCTTCTGGAATCAGTCTTGATTATGAGTGCGGACAGTTGTTTTCGATTGAGCCTTTATCATTTAGCAAGAACTATACTTCAATTGCAGCAGAGTTGCAATTCAATCGAAAAGCTCCATCAAATTTGAATCAGAAAGTAGAAATAGAAACTTAAACAAGAAAAGCTCGCAATGTTACCCGACAAGGTAGGGATCAGAGGTGCCATCAACGGAGAAATCCCCTGCATCGATCTCCCTCCTCGGATCCCCTTCCTCGATCTCCCTCGATCGCCAGAGATCCCGTCCAGATCCGTCCAGATCCCGTCGATCTTCCTCGATCTGTCGATCCGTCCAACACTTCCTCGATCTGTCGATCCGTACAGATCCGTCCAACCCGACCTCGATCTGTCGATCTTCCTCCGTGTGTCCAGATAGAGCGAGGCGGCGCGAGGGAGATCCCCTTCGTCGGATCCAACCCGGCCTTCCTTCAGATTTCAAGAGGAGAGGTGAGCGAGCGAGAGATCAGAGCGATAGAGGTGGGCGAGCGAGAGAAAGAAGAAGAGAGAGGAGAGGGACACAATTAATTAGGGTATATATAGTGGACATTTTACTAATTTGTCCAAAAAGGTGGACAATTCACCAATTTGTCCAAAAAAGTGCCTATTTGACAAATATTTTCTTAAAATAATTGGCCTTGGATCAATTTCACACATTTTAAGAAAGTAAAAATAGATAAAAAAAATGGATAAAATTTTAACAAATAAATAATCTGAAAAAATAGACCAATGAAAATAAAAAAAATAATATGAGAAGTTCGAGTATTAATAAAGTATATTGGAAATCAAATACAATTAATGAGATAGATTGATAAAATTAGAAAATTTTATCATTAATGATGTTTAAATGAACAAATATTTTGTTACACGAAAAAAGGGTAAAAAAACCAATTATATTTATACCGAGGGAGCATATGTGATTATTTGATTGTTTTTATAAGATTTTTAATTGTGCAATCAATTGTTCACATAAATTAAGATAAAATAATTCCAGTGTCCAAATACATCCTTAGTAATCACGCATTTTAAAGTTGAGGAATTGATGGTAAATATATTCCTTCTCCTTCCATCCTTCCTTCCTTATATATATATATATATATATATATATATATATATATATATATATATATATATATATATATATATATATATTTCTGTGTACTACTATATTTAGGCTGTGTTAGGCTAGCTTCAAATAGGGGATTTCAGGAGATTTGGAGATTAAGAAATTACACAATCTCCTTCCAAAGGTGTTCGGCTGCCACAACAAGATGGAGATTAAGGAGGTTTCACTAGATGAAAAATGGAGGAAAAAAAATCTTCATGGGGCAAGATTGAGGAGATTTGGATATTCCTTATATTTATATCTCTCCAATTTGCCTCTCTTTTCACATTTCAAGCTCCCCCTCAGATCTGGAGAAAACCGAGCCCCGTCGCTTCCATCGTCATCTTCTTGCACTACCAACGTCCCTGGCCGAGCTTGTCGAAGGTGCAACTGTGGCGGCCCCACACACGACCCGACCACCCCGCCGGGAGCTGCAACGAGTACACCTTGCTCGGCGTCACATCGAAGCCGTCGCGCGCCAGTATCGGCTTCCCGGCACTCGGCTGGAGCCCCGACCAGACCGGGTACGCGCACTTGTTGACGAATGACATCGTTGCTGCCGTCACCTCCCCTGTGTTTCCCCACCAAAACAGAAATGTGGAACGCGGATTTAATTCGGCGAATAAAACGAGTTGATCTAAATTTAAAAATGGTTTGAATAAGGCATATCCAAGTTGAAATCCATCAGATCTGAGTTGTTATAGCTTGGAGTAGCAAGAAGAGGCCCTCAGTTGCAAAACCATCATGGCTAAAAGCAGGGATAGAGAGAGAGAGGATGCAGAGTGGTTGTGTGATGAGCAGAGGTAAGTGGGGGATGCAAATGGAGAGGGGTGTATGGGTGTTGTAATTAAAATGTGAGGGTATAATGGTCATTTATCATCTTTGAAATACATCAAAATCTTCTACCAACCAAATACCTTTTCGAAATTTCTGGCCAAATAAATCTCCATCTCCTAACATCTACACAAATCCCATTAATCTACACAATCTATTTTCATCTCTTAACATCTACGAAAATCTCATTAATCTACACAATCTCCATCTGATGTCAAACACAGCCTTACACTACGCCATTTTGCAAGTTAGGCGATGTACATTTGTGGGTTCGTCGCTTGAGAAACAGTCAGACGACGTACCATATACATCTTCGTCACCTGAATCGAATCCAAGGAAAGTCAAAGGAGATCGAAGCTCAGGTGACAAAGTTATCATTTGTTCGTCGCTTGAGTAAATTTAGGCGACGAACGTATGTAGAGTCGTCTCCTGAGTGAGAGTCGGTAGGCCCACATTAAATTGCAAGATGTTGGGGCGACGAAGTTTGAATGAGTACGTCGCCTGAAGGAGGGGTAGGTCTGACACATTTATTACTATATCACCTAGGTGACGAACATATGCTAAGTTTTTCGCCTGAGTCGTTACTTGCAAACATTCAAGCAACGAACATAGCATATGTTCGTCACTTGAGTTCCTAAAACAAAGTCGCCAAGTTTTCCCGCTCTAATTTTGAGAAGAAAGTGATGTATCTATATAAAATCAAAAGATCGAGTCTTGTGTATCTATATATGATTTTTGTAGATAAAATATTTAAAAATAACACAATGTAAATGATAGATTTTGTACGTAACCACTTAAAATATAAAAAATTAATGAACAAATATTATAACATAAATCATGGTAAAATATTTGAGACCGAGATTTGAGTATGAGATCGAGATTTGAGACTAAGATTGAGATCGAGATTTGATATTTGTCATTGAGATTTGAAATCAAGATTAAGATCAAGATCAACATTTGATATTGAGATTTTATATTTGAGAATTGAGAGGAAGAGTTGATATTTGAGATTGAGATTAAGTTTGAGATCGAAATTTGAGATTGAGATCGTGATTTGAGATTTGTCATTTGTCATTGAGATTTGATATCAAGAGCTTACCGTAAAAAGATTACGATCAAGATCGACATTTGATATTGAGATTTTATATTTTATAATTGAGAGTGAGAGTTGATATTTGAGATTGAGATTAAGTTTGAGATCGAGATTTGAGATGGAGATTGCGATTTGAGATTTGTCATTGAGATTTGAAATCAAGATTAAGATCAATATCGACATTTGATATTGAGATTTTATATTTTATAATTGAGAGTGAGAGTTGATATTTGAGATTGAGATTAAGTTTGAGATCGAGATTTGATATGGAGATTGCGATTTGAGATTTGTCATTGAGATTTGAAATCAAGATTAAGATTAAGATCAAGATCGACATTTGATATTGAGATTTTATATTAGAATTGAGAGGGAGAGTTGATATTTGAGATTGAGATTAAGTTTGAGATCGAGATTTGAGATGGAGATCGCAATTTGATATTTGTGATTTGAAATCAAGATTACGATCAAGATCGACATTTGATATTGAGATTTTATATTTTATAATTGAGAGTGAGAGTTGATATTCGAGATTGAGATTAAGTTTGAGATCAAGATTTGAGATGGAGATCGCGATTTGAGATTTGTAATTTGTCAATGAGATTTGAAATCAAGATTAAGGTCAAGATCGACATTTGATATTGAGATTTTATATTTTAGAATTGAGAGTGAGAGTTGATATTTGAGATTGAGATTAAGTTTGAGATCGAAAATTGAGATGAAGATTACGATTTGAGATTTGTCATTGAGATATGAAATCATGATTAAGATCAAGATCAACTTTTGATATTGTGATTTTATATTTTAGAATTGAGCGTGAGAGTTGATATTTGAGATTGAGATTAAGTTTGAGATCAAGATTTGAGATGGAGATTGCGATTTGAGATTTGAAATCAAGATTAAGATCAAGATCGACTTTTGATATTGAGATTTTATATTTGAGAATTGATAGGGAGATTTGATATTTGAGACTGAGTTAATGGGTGATATCAAAATTTGAGATCGAGATCGCGATTTGAGATTTGCCATTGAGATTTGAAATTAAGATAAAGATCGACTTTTAAGATTGAGATTTTATAATTGAGAATTGAGAGTGAGAGTTGATATTTGAGATTGAGATTAAGATTTGAAATTTGATATTTGAGATTGAAATCAAGATTAATATTTGAGATTGAGATTGAGATTTGATATTTGAGATTGAGATTTGTATTGAGATCAAGATTTGAGATTGCCACTAATATGTACATTTCATATTCGAGATTTGAGATTGTGATTGGGATAAAGGTTGAGATCGAGCATAATAGGAATTTAAGATTGAGATTCAAATTAGGAGGGTTCTAATTTTTTAGAATATATTGGTTCTAATTTTATAGACAAGCGATCTAATAGAATAATAAAATTTTATATTTAAATATAGGGAAAACTAATTAAAATACCCCCACCTATGGGGTATGGTAAAAATATATCCTCAACTTTCAAATGTAATAAAAATATCCCGACCTTTGAGGGTGTTGGTAATATATTATCCTGTGTTTTCTCACGGGTCAAAAATGCTGACAAGACAACCTACGTGGATTTTTTTTTACTAGATAACATACGTTGAAGCCTTTTTTTACAAATTAGCACTAAAATTGGGTTTTCTTAATCGGTTTCTTTAGAAAAAAAAATAACACGATAACAAATTAAACTCGAAAAACGAAATTGATTCAACCAAGCAACTAATCTGGTTAAAATTCCCTCAAATTAACATAACACGACTATTCCTAACACCAAACCGACAACAAAACTAAACCAACAACAACAAAAAAGAAGAGGGAAAAAAAAACTTACCCACCTAAATCCGGGAACTAATCAAAGGGGTAGAAGATGTGAGAGGGACGGCTCAAGATAGTCGACCACGAGGGAGGAAAACTGACATTGAAGAGGAACCATGAGCTACCTGGAAGACCTGGAAGGCAATTCAAGAGGTGTCCACGGTCCACGGAAGAAGATATGAGGGAGGAAAAGGCGTTGGGTATGAACCCGATCCAACTCTTTATTTTTTCCTAAGGAAACTGTTCAAGAAAACCCTTGTAAAAAATCCGCGTAGGCTACCTTGTCAGCATTTTTGACTCGTGAAAAAACTTGTGGTAATATATTACCACTACCCTCAAAGATCGGGATATTTTTGGCATTGCAATCCTACCGAGAATGATGAACTCAAGGAGGGCGCTACTCTTTTTGAAGTGGTAAACATTTGCTTCTTTGCTTTCTTAATCTACTAAAAGTAATTATTCTGCTCCTTATTAGAAACTAAAAATTGCACGAAAGTTA
The DNA here is from genome assembly GCA_963922045.1 of Persicaria maculosa. NCBI lineage: Eukaryota > Viridiplantae > Streptophyta > Magnoliopsida > Caryophyllales > Polygonaceae > Persicaria > Persicaria maculosa. Next base: position 70,134,014 of record OY998254.1, read on the forward strand.
GATAGAGTTCAAGTGTCACACTTTATTTTGCAAAAAGAACTCCAATTTGCTAAAGCATGCATTAAACAGGTTACAAAGGTCAAGCCTCACGTGCTTCTTGGTCTCTCTGGGGTTGGTGGTATCTCTACCAAGGAGGTGTGTATATCTTCTTCTTCTTCTTTTTTATCTATTATTGGCACTACTTAGCATATGCTGTAGGTTGAAGGCTTTTGGACCTGCTGCTGTCATCTGGCTCACCCTACAAATTTGCATCTATTCAAAGAGGGTATTCCCTCTTTCCCTTTGTGGGAGGTAGAGATAATGTAATTTGCTTATACATTTGGTTTAATATCTAATTGAATGTTGAGCACTCTCATTATATCAGTGTCATTGATATATATTGAATGTCATCCTATAAATTTTAATATAATTGTGGATATGTATTGTCAGGATTATGCAAATTGCAATGGAGCTAAATGGATCATCAGATTCAATAAGGCTGATTTTGGGAAGATCTTGCAAGTAATTTCGTTATACTTCAACAGTTGTGAATTTCCATTTAGAGCTTTGCCTTGTCACAGTTAGCATTTCATCGTTGTCCTTATCCCTTTTTTAGCAAAAGTTTATGGGTTATATTTCTTCTATTTAGTAAATGATGATGCTTAAATTTCCTTATCATGTGCTGTTTTTACCTATCTGGCCAGGCTACTGACTTATGTTAAGAAGTCATCTTGAAAATAGTTATCATGTGCCCCTGTTTGTTCCTTCAGGTTCTCGCATTGGTAGGTAGGTGACCAACTTGAATTCAGTGAGGATGTATGTGGAGCAGTTCTAAGCGTTCGTTTCAGTGAGGATATATTGAGTGTCTGGAATCGCAATGCATCTGACCATCAGGTTTACTTCTGCTGCTGCTGCTTAGTTTAATCCTCAAATGGCATACTCGAGGCTTATTATTATTTGTGATCTTGCTTTGTTATTCTTATGCAGGCTGTAATGTCTCTGAGAGACTCAATCAAACGATGCCTAATATTGTTCATATTTTTACAGCTGCAAATATTGTTCTTCTTTGAATCTGTAGGCAACTGAGAGCCTAAATCATTGGGGCTGGAGCTTATCTACTCATATTCACAACTTCGCCAACCCATAAACAAGCCGGTAGGAGACTCTTGACCTCTATGTTTTTTTTGGTAGTATTTGGGTGGGAAGTGTGAATGTATAGGATGTGCACGAATGGTTGTGAACATGTGAATGCTCTTAGCATTCGACATTTTTTTTTTGGTAAACCTTGAAGGCACATGTGTTTGGAAGTGTTGTATTTGTGAGCTAGTTTTTGTATAATATGAATGGTATTTTGGTTTAGGTTTTGTGCATTTGGTATGTAGAAAACAGGGGTACTAACAATATTGTAAAGATATATTTTTTTATTATAAAATTTAGCGACGAACACAGTATCTAATAATTGCTTGAATTTTAAAAAAAAATCTCAAAATTGATTCAGGCAACGAATATTGATAATATTATTGGTCACCTGAATAACTTGGTGACGAACATACTAGTCCTTTCACAATCTCAAGTGATAAACACTTACGTCACTTGATTGGTTAAGCAACAAACATTTTGGTCACTTGAATGTTCAAGCGACGAACATATTTGGTCCCCTGAATGCCCTCTCTAACAATGTTTGCTATCTTTTAGGCGACGAAAACTTGGTCACCTGAACTGTCCGAGCCGGGCTTTTGTCGGGCTTTGACTACTATGTGCTGAATCACTTTCAGCGATCAACTTTGATAGAGTCGTCACCTATAAGCTCAGGGGACGGCGGTCAGGTGACGACCCTTCAGGTGACGACTTTTCGTCACCTGAATTCTCAGGTGACCCAATTCGACTTTCAGGTGACCATTTATGTCCGTTACCCAAGTTGCAAAATGACGTAAGTGTTAGAGAGGTGAATCAATGGACAAAGTGATTCGGCTTCTACATCGGACTAGGTTTTACTTTGATTTCTCATCTTAAATTTACCATTTTCTCTTCTACATCTGACACTAATTAAATTATTATTTTAAAAAAAAAAATTATTTGCAATAATTTTTTTTAAAACAAACCTGATTTGAAGAATATATATGGAAATCTTTCAAAAAAAAAATATTTTCCAAATATATTGGACATGTACTAGGTTTTTAAAAAATCATAAAATACGCGCGTACCATATTATATCGTCCATATATAATGACACAAAACATATATACATTAAGCGGAACCCAAAAAAAAAATTATGTATGGAGGCCAAAATTTTTAGATTCAAACTTATCGATACATCTAGATGTCTACACAATTACGTTCCGAACTTAATTAAATTGGGACTTAAGGCTCCGTTTGCATGTTTAAGGCTTTAATTATAAATGGCTCATTATGTATTATAATAATCAATGTTTATAATAAGCGTTTGCATAACAAAAATAAATCATAATTTATATTACATCCCCTCCCCAGCTCTTCGCCTCTTCCCCTTCCCATCTCCCTTTCTGCCTTCCCCCACCCACAGCGCCTCCGCCCTCCTCCCTCAACAGCTTAGCTAGCAGATCCCCTGAGGTCCCGATTGTTCTCCACTGACTCATCGACGGCGAACGGAATGAATCTTGTCCAACCTCGCATCGACGGTGAACAGAACGAATCTTGTCCGACCTCGGAGCACAAACTTTTTAGGAGTGAAACCGAGCCTTACAGCTCGATCTAGTCCGAGCATGGCGGAAGTCCGGACCTGTTCTTCCCCACACAGTCATATGTACCCTCACCAATTATCCACGATTCGAATTAGATCTAATGGAATATCTAACTAATTGAAATTTCCTCTTTTGTTTTGATTTGAGTACGATAAAATTGATAGATTAATGTTGGAGATTAGGGAGAGGTTGAATCAGGCAATCCTTTGTGCAGGATACATATCGAGACTAAAGAGGGAGAGAGGAGAAGATGATTGTTGATGGTCAGAGAGAGAGAGAGGGAGGAAGAAGAATGGGAAAAAAAAAATTATCCATTATAATTCAAAAAAAAATTAAACTCATTAATGCCTTGTGTATAATAATGATCCATAATACATAATTGCATTATAAATAGGTCATCCAAACGGAGCCAATTCTACCAATTGCATGCCAAAGTTGAAAGGTATTTCAAAGACAATAAATAATTAAATATCTTAACATGTGACTGGGCCGAAATCGTACACGTGTACGTTGCACTAGGGTCTGCTAATAGCGGTGAGGATTACCCGACCAAAAGACCCACGATAATTAGATCATATAGAATAATATAAAATGAGAAAAACCTAAAGGCAAATTTTGTGAAAATAAATTTCGATGGTGCAAGTCTTTCATAGAGTTAAGCGGCTTGCGGCTTTTGATTCGAGATTCTCTTAGTACACCTTTGACGTGTAGCACCTTCGATTGCAGATAGATTTTGACTTTGCAAGCGGAGATTGGTGATCTTCTCTGCGACCTCTCGGAAGTTCTGAAGGGTGGTTAATTACTCACGTGTTGAGGTGGAGGGCGACTACCTTACGACGATAAATGTCCTGGAGAGGTGTTGGACTTAATTGCCCTTGGGAGATTGAGACGATCATTTTCAACATCATCGCCTTCAGTCGTGCCTTTGATGCATCTCCTTCTCCCACATTTGCAGGAAGAGTAATCGAGTGGATCGTGACTGACCACCTTGTCCATCTCGGTCTTCAAGCGAACTTCATAGGTTGGAGATCTAGCTCAACAATCGACGACCACGTCCGAAAGGACGCTATTGGGTGGTGATACAACCACGGTTGACCCACCCCCATATATTTACCTTATATAAAAAAAAGCTAGCGGTGAGGATCCATTGTCACAAAAATTCCCCTGTCTCTTTATCACCTCTCACAAAAATTCCACCCTTTACTATTTTTTTTTTTAATTCTTTTAAATTACATTTATTTTTTTTTTATCTTGGGGGCTAGCGAGGGAAAATAAAGGTCGGGACAACTGATCTCGATCGTGCTAATAGAGCACCCACATCGGTTATCATGTGGGTGTCTTTATAATTTTTTAAAAAAATTCAGAAAAAGCTGCCAATATCAGGAGGGGGAGTGCAGACGGGTGTGCTATTTTCTCCCTTGAGTTTCTACTGCCAGAAACTTTGGCCTGACATAACACACCCAAATCTGACTTTTCTTTTAAAAAAAAAATACTAAGACACCCATAATGGGTATATGGGTTGCAGGTGCTCATAGGGGAGTGAAGGAAAAAAAATCTGACACACGATAATACTGTCACTGATGAATTCAGAAAAATATGTAGAGGGTTTTTTAGTAAAAAAAATTAAGAAATATTAAAAAAATGCAAATTTTTTTTATATGTATATATTAAAAAGAATATATTTATTTAAATATATTTAAAAAATTTTAAATTTGTTATTTAATTAAATATATTTAGTAGAAAAAACTAAGAGAAACAATTTTTTTTAAAGTGAGGTTAAAGAGGTTTGAACTCGTAATCTCAAGGTAATAAATATTTATCCTTATTAATTAAGGTAAGTTGTAAACTATTTTATCCCTAAATTAAACTTGATAAAAATTACCAAAAAACACGTTTTTCTTAGTTTTTCTTCCGAGTTGTGGGGCCTTCAGCTATCCCGAACTCCCCTAAATCAATCCGCCACTGAACATGACAATATAATACAAAAAACACGACACGAAATTTACAATAATACATATATATTTCCTTTCATCTCGAAATTTAATTCAAGATTAGTATATATATAATACTATAGAGGTTTTTAATTTTTCAAAAAGCGTATTGATAAATAAAATAATTTAAATCATGAGACTACAGGGAGGGTGTTCGATTCGAAGAACGAAATCAGATATGAGGAACGAGGGATCTGAGATTTGAGCTGAGCTCGGTGAAGAAGAAACAATTTGAAGGGAAGCTTTTGATTGATTTTCATTGAATGAATTTCGGATGTACAAAAGAGGCCTATTTATACTAAAGCCCAAAATAAGGCCCAAAACCACAATAGAAAGAAAAGGCCCAAAAGCTTATAACATCATCGTCTTCTTCCATCGTCTTCTGCAATTGAAGCAATGGAGACAAAGCTAGAAGCTGGCATGTATATCCGAACAACCCCCCCCCCCCCCCCCCCCCTCAAGATGGAGGCGGGGATGACACAACTCCGATCTTGCCCAACAAATTAAGGAACAAGATGACAGCCAGAAACATTTTTCGTCAAGAAATCCGCTAGCTGATCACGAGAAGCAATGTGATGCAGGGGATGAGACCTTCCATGAGTTTCTCTCGAGCATAATGGCAATCAAGTTCAATGTGTTTGGTGCGCTCGTGGTACACGGGATTCTTCGCAATGTAGATGGCGGCTTGATTGTCACAACGAACCGGGACTGGAGTGATACCAAGCTTTGTCTCCATTGCTTCAATTGCTTCCCTCCAAATTGTTTCTTCTTCACCGAGCTCAGCTCAAATCTCAGATCCCTCGTTCCTCAGATCTGATTTCGTTCTTCAAATCGAACATGGTATCAGAGCAGGTCCGAGTCGGGTCGGTTTTCCTGGCTTCGGGATAGGCGATTGCGATGCTGAAACCCGTCGTAAAAACCAAAAACCGGGCGAGCTATAAAGAGATTGAGAGTCTCGACCCGGAAGAAGAAGAAAGAAAAAATTGTTCAAGTGTCAACCCGATCCAGGCGGGTTGCACTTGAGGGGGCGTGTTGGGATAAATAGCCATCCCATATTGATTGTGGGTGGTATAACAAACCAAAAATATAAGGTTGGGAGAAGCTCCTACACATTGGCTTAAGCTTTTGTGTAAAGTGGTGGATCACGATCTTATAAACAAAAATAAAAATAAATCCGACACGACTCTCGATTTCATATGACCCGACCGGTTTCTCGGATTCTAACAGAGGGAGTATATATTAAGGTCAGTTTGGCATAAGATATGGGAAATGAAATATATATTTAGCTTGGTGTAGAGATTTTCTAGTCCACAATGTAGTTCATTTTACAATCCATTCATTTTGATTTGGAGAAATATGGAATTTTTTTTTACTCATTTTATCAATTATTAAAGCTATATTTAAATAAAATTTACCAAATAAAAATAAAAAGAGTATAGAATAGACTATCATTGTGGATGGGACGATGGAGCTTAATTATGTAGCTATATACTCCGTATCTAACAATTAAATAATTAAAAGAGTGGTCCATTTCAAGAGGCGAAGAAGTCCGTAGCAGGAAGGAGGAAGTAGTGGCAAGTGTACGTAAACGTGTTCGTCTAATAAATTTGATTGAGTGCGATACTTATGATGGAACAAGTCGTCTATAGGAAACAAGTAGTAGTGGAGTCTATCTGTATGTGGAGGCCAGATACGTGGTCCTATTCATTTTGTACTTCTATTCATCAACTCGCCATTTTCCACATTTATAGTCAAGTGTTGGAATATGCGGAGTATATGTCAAAGTTAAAAACTAATGAGGAAAAAAAGCATACCAAACTTTAAATAAGAAAAAAAATACACCCCAAAAAAAGCTTGAAATTTCTTCTATTGAAAAATACAACCGATGAGTACTATTAACGAGCGAGGACAATTATTACCTTATAATCCTTTTATATATATATATATATATATGTTGGGTCATGTGTAATCAACCCTTATTGTGTTTTGTGTTAACAAATCTCTGCCGTTGATTGATGGTAAATAAAGGGTGTAGATTCATTTAGAATTTTCTGATTTTTTTAATTAAAAGTTGGTGGGTCCCATTGTGAAAATTCAACCATTTCCACCTTTGTGGAATTGTGGCGCGTGTCATCCAAAATTATAATTAAGGAAATCAACACTGTGTGAAGATACAAACGGTGATTTTTGTGGATGAGTTCTCTAGGCTAATTTTTTTACAGATTTTTTTTAATGTTGTTTCAGTTTCAACGAATAATTCTCTGCAATTCAACGAATAGTTCTTTCAGTTTCAATGAATAAAATATGTCACATATAAACGAATAATTCTTCGCATTTTAATGAATAGTTCTTTCAGTTTCAACGAATAACATATCAATTGACCTTTTATGATCTATCATTCAATCGAATAGTTCTTTCAGTTTCAACGAATAAAATATCTCACATATAAACGAATAATTGTTCGCATTTCAACGAATAATTCTTTCAGTTTCAACGAATAACATATCAATTGACCTTTTATGATCTATTATTCAACAGTTGATAGTAATTATTCGCTAAATTGATTGTTATTATTCATCAGTAAATAGGAGTTATCGTTTAGATAATGGCAAAAGGGTTGATCAATTTTGCAACTATTCGCTAGGTTGATAGTAAGTATTCGCTAAGTTTATAGTAATTATTCGTTAGGTTGAAAGAGTGGGTAAATGTAATTCTTGATTTTCCACTGAATAATTCCTGAATATCAACGAACAATTCCTGAATATCAACGAACAATGACTCTAAACTTGTGGAATAGTCGATAAACTCATGAACAATTTTATACAGAGTTTAAATTTCAACAAAAATTCAAGAAAGCCCCAAGGAAAAGGAATAATTGGAATCAGGAATCAAACGATCAAACTCATATAAAATTCAAGCTCGTATAAAATCCCCAAATTCAAACTCGTAAAAAATTCAATAACTCCCCAAATTGAGAAATGAAAGGAAACAACCTCGACACTGAACTTGCCGATGTCGGATGCCTGCGAGTGAGGTGGAGGGCTGCGAGATCGAGGGAGGAGCAGCCATGTATTCCGTCGCCAGTGGCTGCGAGGTTGGACGCCTACAAAGGAGACGTACGGTGGGTGCCGGTCTGGGGAAATCGTCAGTGTGAGGGATGCAGTCCTAAATTCCCTCCAATGGCGTCTCCGCCGCCCCAGCCATGGATTCCGTTGCCGGTGGGCTGCGAGGTCCCCATCCTCTGGAAATTTGGACCCCTAAGGCGAACACTAGATCGAGGAAGGAGCAGCCATTGATTCCGTCGCCGGTGGGCTGCGAGGTCAGATTTCTGCGAGAGAGATGGTGATTGTGCGGCGGCGATTAGTCTCTCCCTTCCCTCTCCATCTGTTTATTGGAAAGAGAAAGGCTTCGAGGTTTAGTTTTGGATTATATTTGGTGATACACGCGCACGTACAAAGAGGGTGATATTTTTTTTTAGTTTTTTAATATTAAAATAATATATTATCTATAAATAATCTCAGCCCTTCATATCTTATCAATCAATGGTTTAGATTTGTTAACACAAAACACAATAAGACTTGTTAACATTTGATTCATCCTCTGTGTGTGTGAACACATAGCGGTTGATGTTTTTCTTTTGTAATAAAAAACTAATATTTAGGTCAATATTTAGGGCTTCATCCACCATATATATCTTATAATTTTTTTTAAAAAAATAATCCGATGGGGAAAGATGCTGTCTTACCACTAATATTTAGGTCAATATTTAGGGCTTCATCCACCATATATATCTTATAATTTTTTTTTAAAAAATAATCCGATAGGGAAAGATGATGTCTTACCAAACTGTTATATGTATTATGTATATAGCAACATGCCACAATCAAAGCGTATCCACCATATAATTAAGAAGTTAGTCTGACGAGTGGATGTGGCAAGAGATCGAATGGATATTTGAGGATACCCTATGGGCTAGCTAGCTGGATCTTTGGAGGATCTGCCAATAGATGAGGAATCCATTATCCCATATAATTATTGCAATATATTTGGATCGGATTTGTTTTTATTTTTTTTTATAATGTCGGGATCTATGAAAGATGATATAAAATGCGTTTCGGATATATACACCCCAAATCTGCACGTTAATTACGACGTGCGAGCAAGTTAATTACAACGTGGCTGCACGTCGTAATTAACGTGCAGGTTGGATGGTCCACCCAACTCGCGTGCAGATGTGCAGGCACGTTTTTTTTTAATAAAGACGTGGTTGCAGGTCTAAATTGACGTGCAAAACTGCACATTCAAACCGACGTGCACAATTGCACATCCAAACCGACATGCAACCACGTTTTTAAAAAAACCTAAAAACATGGTTCCTCGCCTCCCATTGCATCTCAGAGCTAGATTTCGACGATGAGAGAGAGAGAGAGTTTCGGATCGAGAGAGATCCAGATTCCGAGAGAGAGAGAGAGAGAGAGAGAGAGAGAGAGAGAGAGAGAGAGCCAGAGATGGACACGGAGGTGGTGGCTCCAACGGCGGAGGTGGAGTCCATGGAGAGAGAGACGGATCGAGATGGAGGCGGATGGAGGTGGGGGTGTGGTGGTGGAAGGTGGGGATGGAGGTGGTGGTGTGGAGGGCCGGGAGGGTGTGGCGTTGGAGGTAGTGGAGGGTGGTGGTGGTGGTGGGGCGGTGGAGTTGCAGGCGGTGGTGGACGGGTGGGGGAGGACGAGCAGGAGGTGGTGGAGGAGGCGACGGAGGTGGTGGTGCCGGAGGTGGTGGTGTCGGAGTTGGCGCCGGAGGTGGCGACGCAAGCCCTATTACCGCCGCGGAAGTGGCGTTGTATGGAGGTGTCGCCTGTCCCGACCCCATCGATATGTTATACTTTTTAGAATATAGTTTTTAAAAATTGAAATATTTATTATATGTTTATAGTTTATACTTTATAGTATATAGTTGATAGTTTTTATAGTTTTTAGTTTTAGGGCAAATTCAATAAAATAGCACGAACTTTAGGAGTGGTTGCACTCAGTGACACAAACTTAAAAAATACAAAAATAATCACCAACTTTGTGGTTTAGTTGCGGTTAGTGGCACATATCACATATCTCGCTAATGTGGACTAGTGGGGGTGCTTACATGGAATTTTTTTTTAATTAAAAAAGCATATAGCGAGATATGAATTAGTGGGAATGCTTACATGGATTTTTTTGTTTAAAATTATAAGACATAAAAGATGTGCCCAAATTATGAAACTAGCTAGGTTCCATTTTTATTTTTTATTTCATGTAATTTCAATTAATCAAAGATAATTGTGACAAATATAACATTTGCAAATTAAAATAACTAGTACCAAATTTTAATTTCCAAATGTTATATTTGGGCGAAACTAATTAAAATAACCCAACCTTTAAGGGGGCGTTAAAAATATATCTCCACCTTTCAAATGTAAAATAAATATCCCGATCTTTGTAGATGGTGTTAAAATAATATCACAACAATTTTATCTACAAAAAAAATGATGACATGGCAAAGAAATTTTTTTATAAACGGCAAAACTAATATAAAAAAAGCATTTAATACTCCGTATGATTTTGTCAAACCATGGGTTCGTTAGATTTTTTTTTAAAATCAAAACCCGGTTTTCTAAAACCACTAATCAACTTTTTTTTGTTTCCTTTTTATTTAGGGAAAGAAATAAACATCTTGACCCATAATCAACAACGGCTTCCCTCGATATCCTTGAACCCTAGCCTATTCATGCACCTGCTTCACTATGATTGATCTCCTTGAACCATAATCTTCATTGTCTTGAATCATATAGTTGCTTCTCTATGCCCCCGCCTCTCTTATAGATTTACTAGTGCAGTTTTTTATCTTCTTCGAGGTCTCATGTTGTCTTTGCCTACCACAGCTACGCTCCTCAATTTTTCCTCTTCACCTATTGCTACTAAGGATTCTGTTTGAGAAAAACAGCCATGATCTAATCTGTAAAACTGCCAAGAAAAACATTATCATGAGTTTGTATATGAACTTTTCTTTGAGATGGTGAAAAAACATAATGAATTATAAGAAAAAAAAGACTTATAAAAGGAGACATTTTTAATGTATCTCAATTGGACAATATAGCAACTAGAAAGACAAAAGTAATCATGACTCTCTCATTTAGATAGACCACAAATGTAATGATTCATTATTACTGTATTATTTTGCATTCTTTTGTAAGAGTACTATGTATTGATGTTATTTTGTTGTGTTTCTCTTTTTCCATGGTTAATTGAAAACTATAATCAATGGATTTGAAGAGATGAGCCAAGAGCACCATTTAGATCATTCCATGGAAGATGTAGTGTACAGGAATTATGAGAATGTTTTGGATAGGGTTGGTGGGGATCATTACCCAGAGCTATTTGAGGATTCTGAGCTGGAAGAAGATCCAACATATATTGCTGATGATGATGATGCCAATAGCTATGATAGTGTAACGGCCCAGAATTATGATTTCCGGGTTACGTTTCAAGGGATAAAACCCCTTGTTCGGATCTTGCAATCCAGGTACGGGTCGAGGTTTCAAACTCTTTTGAGATTAGTATAAAGAGGGATTTCAAACCCTAAAAACCTCGAAGGGCCGTTGGGTACCCTTAACCTGTCCTACAACTATGTCGCGGAATCCATTTCAAATGGAAGTAAAGCGGATGCAAAGTAAATATACAAGTGTCACGGCAAAGCCGGTCAAAACCAAAGCATGAGTGGGTAATTACCATTTTACTAATTTAGGATATTAGCTAGATTCTTCGATTTGCCAAAAGGAAACCCCGTCATATAGACATCGAGCACTCAAATCTGCAGAGAATACCTTTAAAAAAGAACGGGGAAAGGAATCAGATCGAGCCACTCATGCGGGACCGGCAGTCCTCGCTGAGGCCACATAGTATGTGCTATACCTAATAAAAATGCTCTAATGCAGTACGAAATTCAAACACACTAGAATGCTCCTAGTTCATAATAATGTGCAGAAATACTGTAAAAGGGCCCAAGACAATGCCAAGTGGCATATCCCTCTCCTACCTCCACCCCTTCCGATAGGTGGAGACTGGCCAGCTCGTGAATGCATTCCATCATAATCGGGGGGCACGCATGCCTAACCCGCTCCACAATAAAGCCCGCAGGCATATCATAATATAAGGAAGTTCATGACTCGATTGACTCAGGGTACCCGATGAGGCTGGGCTACCCTATGACCATAGCAAAGACTCTAGGACTATCACAGATAACGGCCGTTCTGTTTCAAACGCATAAAGTAAACAAATGCTCATTCAATTAATGCAACCTAAACAGGATACTACATGGCATGCTTTTATGCATATGCAACACCTAACATAAAATGCAACAACAGGCATGAATGTCCAACCTGAGTAAGCCCCCTAGGGAACTTACCTGAAGATGCAGAACAACAAGATAACACAAGCAAGGGCCCATATGCAAGTCCAAAGCAATACACACCTATCATCAAGCCATTTCCATAAGCTATCGGACCAACATTCAAACGCACGAACTTCAAGTTCTCAACATACTAAAACCAATCGATAGTAACCCGCTTTCCAAAACATTTCCGATATGATCAACATCAACCAAAATCATTCCTCCAATTTTCTCCTCAAGACCAACATCATCAATCCAAGACAAAATCCCGACATTAAACATTTAAACCTTAAAACTAATCTCTAAAAAATCATATCATAGAAATAATTCCGGCATTTTATTTCAAAACCTAAAACCCCTTTTTAGATAATTTAACAACAATATTTATCTAAAATAAATACCAAAATAAATCAATTTTTATAACACCATTTATAAATCAGAACCGACAATTCGCGTTAAAATTCCTAAATTCATATTTTCAAAGCAACCTTTAAAATATCATATCCCAAATGGTAATACTATAAAACAATTTATAATATATTTAATATTTCCAGAAAATATAATACCATAAAATCATAATGGTATAATAACATGATAATTTAATAGTAACAATCATATAACTATACATCGTTATAAAATAACACGTAATATAACATAGCTTATAACATAGATAACATAGAATACTCATAAAAAACGTGACCCAAAAGAAAATACTCTGCCCGGCCCAACCGAAATGGAGGAGACATGTCCGGCCTGCCCAACACTCAGCCCAAATGAAAGGAAAGAAGAAAGGACCGGATCCAGAAGCCCGTAACCCGAATCTGATTTCCTTCCCAAAACCTGACCCGGTTAGAAAAATGATATAACCCTTAAATTAAACCCGGATCCGGCCCAATGCCAGCCCATACCAAATGAAAGAAGGGACTCGCCCCTAACCTCGCTCATTCTGAAATCTCGCCAGAAGGGAACGGAAGAGAAAGGGGGAAGAAGAGAGAGGGGAGGAGGAGGCTCACCGGCGGCAGTCTCCCCGAATCCGGCCACCCGCACTCGGCCCCAGCCACCCTCGCTCACCTGTTCACCCAAACAAAAGAAGGAACCCCCGTCTCTTTCAATCACCAAAACAAAATCAGGCCGCCGACCGGAAAACGAAGAGGAAGAGGAAGACTCAGGCCTGCCGGCGGTGTTCCAGCCCCCACTCCGACTACCCTCACTGAATTTCCCGACCAAAAGCAACCCAATCAAAACGAAATCACGGAAAAAGGAGAGGAAATCGAACGCTCACCGAGGTTTCAAAAGGTTCGCCGGAAAACGCCCGGGGAGGCTCGATTCGGGTGCGTCACTGCGAGATCTTCAGCGATACTGCCTGGGAAGGGTGTTGGGGGTTTAAAGTTCGACCTTTATACAGTTAGGAAGCGAAAAGAACAAGGACGGGCCCTTACCGAGTGGAACGCGAAAACAAAGAGAATGGAAAAGAGGTGTTGTTCTCAGCTAGTCGAAGATCCGCTGGGCTGCTCCGTTGCTGCTCATGGACGTCGAAAGAAGGGAAGATGGCCCTGGCGCTACTGGCTGCTCATCGAGGAAGGAGGAGGCCTGCTGTAGTGGCTTGGGGCGCGGCTTCGACCTCGCTGTAAGGCGGGGGAGCTCGGACGATGCTTGGAGAACCAAGAGAGCTCCTGGGCTCCGGATTGAGGTGGAGGAGAGGCGAGGAAGAGGTGTCCGCGTGGTGGTTGTGGCCTAGTGGACTGCGTAACAGGGAATCAAGGGAGCAAAAATGGGGTTTTGGTGGGTTTGTGTTTGAAAACAAAATGGGAGTGAAGAGGAGGAGAGGCTGTTACAGTCAATCGGATTGTGGAGCAATGCTGCTGGCCATTGCTGCAGGCTCTGGGTACAAGGGGAAAACGCCAAGGAGTGAGTTCTGCGAGCTTGGCAATTGTGGGTTACTAATAACCAAACAAGGGCAAGAGATGGTGGACCTATAAGGTGAATTTATGCACCAAAAGGGCAATGTTACAGCTAAACCAAGGTGGAATTGGGAGGAATCATCCCAACCACATCCGAGAGAGAGAGAGGAGAAAAGAAATTGAAGTAAAGTGGTCTAAAGAGATGTTTTGAATAACCGAACAAATATCTCGAAGCCCGCTCTCTGACCTTATCCGACCCAACTAAAAAAAGATTTCCAAATTTCCAAGTCCGAGATTAATAATGAACACCAAATATTATTTTAAATTTTTGCATATGGATGCGGGATAAAGCATATTTTAAATTTTCAACTAAATAATGCCAGGTCTCGTTTTAAAATATTTAGAATAAAACAAATGGCTCAATGACGGAAATTCCAAACCTCACAAATCTTATAAATCGGGATGATTATAAATCACTATTTTAATAATTTAATATTCTAAAATTTCCCGGTCTTTACATCATCCACCTCTAAAAACAAGTCTCGTCCCCGAGACTAAAATCACTCTAAAACATGGGGATGAAGTTTTAAATTGGTGAGTCCGAGGATCATGCCATTGATTCTGTAAGCATCTCATAGGGGCCCGTATGAGATCCTCACAGCACCCTTGACGTGATCATAACATTCCCAATTGGTCGTAGCAAGTATGTGATATGGGCCCCTATCACACCCTTACCCCGACCTTTCGGTCACATCATAACTCGAAAAGCAATAATAGCGTCTCTACTGGGTCTTAGCAAGCATTCTATATGCGCCCCTATAAAATGCTTGTATCCACTTCGTGAGGCGTTATAATATAAGCCCGGGTGTGAAAATTCTCAAAAAGAGATTCCGCAATTGGAAAAGATTGACCTCAAAATCGTTGAAATTCTCAGTAACGTTTATTCTTTAAAATTTCAAGTAATTCCTTTTCAGATCGCTCAAAATCTTCAAATAAGATGTTTAACCAAGCAACTTTACACCAAAACAAGTAAAATCGTTTCGATCAAAATTTCGTCAAAATCCTCCAAACCCAAATCAGTTTCCCGCATAACAATCAATCAAATTCAGAAGCTCGGAGGTGGAGTCATCCACCTCTAAGGGCTAATCCCATATTCTCTGCCTAGTTTCCAGATCATGCTACATCATTCACAACTCAACAAGTACCATGACAAAAAGTCTCATCAACTCTTATATAAGCATAATACCATAAGCCATCTCACACATAACAAGTCCCACATCATATCATAGTCACAAACCATCACATAACCGTTTAACATAAACACAAACATACCAACAAGTCTCAAGTAACAAAGGAACAACAAACCTCACCATACTACAAATCATAAGGTATATCTACATCATACTGAAGGCATCACAAGTGCATAATCGAATGCTCATCACTCATCACATAAGCACACATGTCCAGAAATCAACGGGTTAGATGTTATGGGATTAGTACGTCAGTACACATCAAACCTCACTATCGGATATCGATATTGCAACACAAGTAGAACAGATTCATCACGTTAACATATCAACACAACAAGGTCATGCTATTAAGATTCCGCGAAAGGGGAGGTCAAACAGTATATCAATCATCGAATGTCAGCATATTCACCAACCATCATCTTAACTCATCACAATGACATATAACGATCATTTAGTAATCAGACACTATTATCTCATATATATAAGTCATATTCATACTCCAAGTCATATTCATTATTTAACATATCCCTAATCAGGCTTAATGACCATATAGCATAACATCATTCTTTCACATAATAACACATTGTTATCTTATGTATCATGTCACAACATATCCTATCATGCTTCTAAAATATTATAACAGGATAACAAAACATCAATATATCATGATAACACTTGCCACTATCAATTAGATTTCAACATTGCGTATCAACATGTAATGTCATTCCATATCAGGTTTTATCATGGTCGCTATCTAACGTCGTGCCATCGGAAATGAATAAATCACATAAGCAAGAAAATCATACCAGTCAAAATAAAACACAATCCCAACTCTCCCATCTCCTCTTTCAAGCCAAGACTAATTCTCTTCCATACTCGCCAACATCAACTCAGACAAAAACTCCCCAAAGAAATCCCAATTCATCTCAATGCTCAAATCTCGCCCCTCATTCCACTAAACACTCTTAATAATCATCCACCTCTAAGAACTCAACTCCTATCTCTGGCCTCACACTCAAGTACCCTCTCATACTATGTCCTCAATACTCTCAAAAGCCACTCCCACACTTCCCATACATCTCAACACATCCCAAGCATTATACCTTACCAACCACATCCCCTCTAGAAAATTCTTCGATCACCGCCTAGCCGACCTATCCCTAACCATACTCTCACCCAATATTCGCCTAGAAGCTCAACGGAACCCACCAAGTATTGCCTCTTACAATCCCAAAACTCACGCGGTCTTACCCCAGTCAACATTCCTCGCATCAACTCTACCTCACACCACCATCGAGCATCCTAATGACTCAAACCCTTTCACTGCCCTCCGACCACCCTACAAGAGAATCTCACCCACATGTTCAAAAGGGAAGCAGGCATGGGCATTATTACACAATAGGACTACATCATATCAACTAACACTTATATCAATAGCATCATTAGTTCATCATTAAGCATTGTAACTATATCAATAATCTCAAATTGCCGTCATGCTCAATAATCATTGCAAAACATCATATATGTACGTAATTAAGTCAAGCTAGCAAGTTCCATCATGACCTTATCAGATAATAATTAGGGATTCTCAACATTTACAGTTCATACTTTATAGGCAAAGGAATTTAGATCATGCTTGGCAACTCAGAGTAACAACACATCAAGGCATCATGGCACATTAGAACTATAAGGCATCAGATCATATTATCATAGACAACATAAAACCAGGCAGCAGTCCTCACCAAGTCAGCACATCAGCACGTAAATCTTATTGTCAGGTCAGTGCAATATCATCGTCAACAAATTCAAAAGGGTTAGCAATTCGAACGGAGAACACTCCCGCCTGTAAGTCCTATCATACTCGATAACCGCAATCTTCGAAAGGTGCTCATCCTGCCGATATCGTTGATCCTGAGGCCCGTGGGTTATGGGCCCACGCTTCCGTCACGTTGCTCTATAACTATCCAACTTCCTTTCTCTTTACCGTGCGGTCACTCGTTCAATGCATCGCGGGAAAGTCCAAGTTAGCAGAGATAGGGGAGTGACAAGGACAGACAACCCAAATTCCTTTCGGGGACAAACACGGACCACAACTAAAGATGACAACTAGAGACGAAACTCCGACCCGAGAATAGCAACGATACCCTTATGAAAGTCTATTAGGTTACAATTGTGACGAGCAAAATGAATTCATCATGGAGCATATCAGTCACATTAATCCACACTAACATGTACCTATCTCAAGGAGAACGACATGCATATTCAATCCAAAAGACATAATCGAATTCTACACGGACGCATGTGAGATAAGCTAATAGCCTTTTATTCCAGGGAAGCAGATATGTCTAGCAATTTCAAATAAGATATGCGGAGCCAGTAATGGTCATGCATGGCTTAACGAGGATGACAAACATCATGTATATAAACAATGCACGAGCATGACAACAAATGAGTCCAAATATAGCATGACAAGGTACATCATAGAAATCAAACTAAGCTTCATATGAGGGTACATAAGAGCGGCAAGACAATTATCACATCTAGCAACAAGGATCATATAATAGGTTGAGAACGACATGTAATCATATGACGAGATACATTTAAAAGCATAAGTAATACATGGCACTAGCGATACATGATAAGACATAGGCATAGCCAAGAGTGATTTAAATGAATTCAACATAATGCTCATGAAGGATGAGGCATCCTTACAGGGTAATAAAGAGAACATCACCGTGATAGATTCTAAGCATGCTAGGAAGGAATAGTCATTGAGACATATAAAGTAGTACAATAGTTATCACATTGTAGAACAAGTACGACATGTAATCATTTAGCGAGTTACATTGGAAATCATAAGCCCTATAAGACACTACTAGCACATATCGAACATGAGCACAATCAAGATAACTCGACCAGATTCATTCTAACATTCAGGTGTCATGTGTGTGCAAAATCATAATCTAACATGGTGTGTGATCATGCGAGGTGTCAAGTCATACGCTCATGTAAATACGAGAAGGTGTCATATAGTAATAGAGGAATACCACCGAGTGAGATCATGTAAGAATGCTAGGGCCTACCATTGCAGAAAGCAAGTCGGTCATCGAATTTAACATCATCTAGCCAGGATAAGTAAGACATGTTATGGTAATAGGAAGAGAGAATAACCACACTATGAGGAACCTAGCTCGAGAGAGAACCAGCAACAACGTAGGCAAGATACAAGTTCGCACAAGTCACAACCGAGGATCCTACATGATGCTAAAAGCTCAATATAACGTACGATACATGCATGCAACTAATCATGACGACGTGTAAGAAATCACTCAATCATATTCCACGATATAGAAGCATGAGAAAAGTTAAACGATGCATAATACGAGTCTAAGTAATGGGCAATATGATTAGAATACGGGGCATGAGCTCAAATAAACACATACTAAGGTAAAATCATGCATTCATCAACACTCAATTATGCCACATAGTCCCCCATCCAACACAAGTTATCACACAACAATGTTAAGTACAAATAATCAACAGTAGTTAATCTGACGAATACATAATAGATGGGCATGCTATGGATTCTTGTTACAAAAGGAATAATAAGCATCGACGCGTCATCATCTAGCATGTACTGGGAATTACATATTGCATAAGGCATGTTGGCATCCAATTGTAACACGTATCCATACAATGGTCATCATGAACATCAAACATGTAAGCACAATTTCACATTAAAGATTAATCCGTAGGTCAAAGAGTAGTACATGTAGAATCATACGATCAGTAAGCCAAGTAAACATGCTGTAACTATAAACACGTAATCATACAAACATGATATAAGGCAAGACACAACACGAGATGGGAGCAAGGTAATTAACCACACATGAGCTTAAACAATAAAACCATGACAGGAGGCAAGGCATAACATAAGCACCTTCTTACTAATGATCATTTGCAAGGTACATGCGGTAGATTACAAAATCATATCATACAATTCAGAGAGAGTCACCGTTACAACCGGACAGAGATCCCTAAGGGCAACCATTGACTTTTCCCGACTGACTTATCATCCCTCTTTCCCGTGGGACTCCGGTACGACTCTTTAAGGCAAGATGACACTGGTTAATCATCATAAGAATAAGGAAACACATCCACAAAAACACCTTACTTCTGACTCAAAGTAACATCAAAACTTCCAACACTCACTCAGACAACTTAATATCCAACCATGATCCCCGACACAATGTGTTTATCAACCCGATTTCCCATGAAAGATAATGACATACGGGAAAAGATTCGATAGAACCGAAAAAGTGGTTAACATAGCGGAAGGGGTCGTTCCACACAGGCTGAGTTTGACCACACAGAAACAAGGGTACTTCCACTATCCCATTCGCATAGATCAATCAATACACATTTCATTGTTAGCCATACCAATCAGACTTTAGCATATCAAGCACTTAGCATAGAATCAGTTAATGACACTCATAACGATCTCCTTGAAAACTTCCAGGCCCATCTGTAAAGAGCAAGCTAATATTTTGCCTACCGTTCCCAACTACACCCAATAAGGGTGGTCTAGCGCCTTTACTACCCACTCGTGTCCCCGTTTGGTCGGTTTTCTCCTTTTATTACAAGTCGAGTTCATTACTTAATCCAATTTGAGTTAGGCATCTTAAGTTCGTTTTGCCCCTTTAAAACACTTTCAAATCCTTTGAAATTCATGGGCGGTTTTCTAAAACATACACTCGACCCTTGTGTACCCGAATTGCACAACCTCAGCTCTGATACCATCTTTGTAACGGCCCAGAATTATGATTTCCGGGTTACGTTTCAAGGGATAAAACCCCTTGTTCGGATCTTGCAATCCAGGTACGGGTCGAGGTTTCAAACTCTTTTGAGATTAGTATAAAGAGGGATTTCAAACCCTAAAAACCTCGAAGGGCCGTTGGGTACCCTTAACCTGTCCTACAACTATGTCGCGGAATCCATTTCAAATGGAAGTAAAGCGGAAGCAAAGTAAATA
Source organism: Persicaria maculosa (assembly GCA_963922045.1). Taxonomy (NCBI): domain Eukaryota; kingdom Viridiplantae; phylum Streptophyta; class Magnoliopsida; order Caryophyllales; family Polygonaceae; genus Persicaria; species Persicaria maculosa. The sequence goes on from OY998254.1 coordinate 70,154,306, forward strand.
TACAAGTGTCACGGCAAAGCCGGTCAAAACCAAAGCATGAGTGGGTAATTACCATTTTACTAATTTAGGATATTAGCTAGATTCTTCGATTCGCCAAAAGGAAACCCCGTCATATAGACATCGAGCACTCAAATCTGCAGAGAATACCTTTAAAAAAGAACGGGGAAAGGAATCAGATCGAGCCACTCATGCGGGACCGGCAGTCCTCGCTGAGGCCACATAGTATGTGCTATACCTAATAAAGATGCTCTAATGCAGTACGAAATTCAAACACACTAGCATGCTCCTAGTTCATAATAATGTGCAGAAATACTGTAAAGGGCCCAAGACAATGCCAAGTGGCATATCCCTCTCCTACCTCCACCCCTTCCGATAGGTGGAGACTGGCCAGCTCGTGAATGCATTCCATCATAATCGGGGGGCACGCATGCCTAACCCGCTCCACAATAAAGCCCGCAGGCATATCATAATATAAGGAAGTTCATGACTCGATTGACTCAGGGTACCCGATGAGGCTGGGCTACCCTATGACCATAGCAAAGACTCTAGGACTATCACAGATAACGGCCGTTCTGTTTCAAACGCATAAAGTAAACAAATGCTCATTCAATTAATGCAACCTAAACAGGATACTACATGGCATGCTTTTATGCATATGCAACACCTAACATAAAATGCAACAACAGGCATGAATGTCCAACCTGAGTAAGCCCCCTAGGGAACTTACCTGAAGATGCAGAACAACAAGATAACACAAGCAAGGGCCCATATGCAAGTCCAAAGCAATACACACCTATCATCAAGCCATTTCCATAAGCTATCGGACCAACATTCAAACGCACGAACTTCAAGTTCTCAACATACTAAAACCAATCGATAGTAACCCGCTTTCCAAAACATTTCCGATATGATCAACATCAACCAAAATCATTCCTCCAATTTTCTCCTCAAGACCAACATCATCAATCCAAGACAAAATCCCGACATTAAACATTTAAACCTTAAAACTAATCTCTAAAAAATCATATCATAGAAATAATTCCGGCATTTTATTTCAAAACCTAAAACCCCTTTTTAGATAATTTAACAACAATATTTATCTAAAATGAATACCAAAATAAATCAATTTTTATAACACCATTTATAAATCAGAACCGACAATTCGCGTTAAAATTCCTAAATTCATATTTTCAAAGCAACCTTTAAAATATCATATCCCAAAAGGTAATACTATAAAACAATTTATAATATATTTAATATTTCCAGAAAATATAATACCATAAAATCATAATGGTATAATAACATGATAATTTAATAGTAACAATCATATAACTATACATCGTTATAAAATAACACGTAATATAACATAGCTTATAACATAGATAACATAGAATACTCATAAAAAACGTGACCCAAAAGAAAATACTCTGCCCGGCCCAACCGAAATGGAGGAGACATGTCCGGCCTGCCCAACACTCAGCCCAAATGAAAGGAAAGAAGAAAGGACCGGATCCAGAAGCCCGTAACCCGAATCTGATTTCCTTCCCAAAACCTGACCCGGTTAGAAAAATGATATAACCCTTAAATTAAACCCGGATCCGGCCCAATGCCAGCCCATACCAAATGAAAGAAGGGACTCGCCCCTAACCTCGCTCATTCTGAAATCTCGCTAGAAGGGAACGGAAGAGAAAGGGGGAAGAAGAGAGAGGGGAGGAGGAGGCTCACCGGCGGCAGTCTCCCCGAATCCGGCCACCCGCACTCGGCCCCAGCCACCCTCGCTCACCTGTTCACCCAAAAAAAAGAAGGAACCCCCGTCTCTTTCAATCGCCAAAACAAAATCAGGCCGCCGACCGGAAAACGAAGAGGAAGAGGAAGACTCAGGCCTGCCGGCGGTGTTCCAGCCCCCACTCCGACTACCCTCACTGAATTTCCCGACCAAAAGCAACCCAATCAAAACGAAATCACGGAAAAAGGAGAGGAAATCGAACGCTCACCGAGGTTTCAAAAGGTTCGCCGGAAAACGCCCGGGGAGGCTCGATTCGGGTGCGTCACTGCGAGATCTTCAGCGATACTGCCTGGGAAGGGTGTTGGGGGTTTAAAGTTCGACCTTTATACAGTTAGGAAGCGAAAAGAACAAGGACGGGCCCTTACCGAGTGGAACGCGAAAACAAAGAGAATGGAAAAGAGGTGTTGTTCTCAGCTAGTCGAAGATCCGCTGGGCTGCTCCGTTGCTGCTCATGGACGTCGAAAGAAGGGAAGATGGCCCTGGCGCTACTGGCTGCTCATCGAGGAAGGAGGAGGCCTGCTGCAGTGGCTTGGGGCGCGGCTTCGACCTCGCTGTAAGGCGGGGGAGCTCGGACGATGCTTGGAGAACCAAGAGAGCTCCTGGGCTCCGGATTGAGGTGGAGGAGAGGCGAGGAAGAGGTGTCCGCGTGGTGGTTGTGGCCTAGTGGACTGCGTAACAGGGAATCAAGGGAGCAAAAATGGGGTTTTGGTGGGTTTGTGTTTGAAAACAAAATGGGAGTGAAGAGGAGGAGAGGCTGTTACAGTCAATCGGATTGTGGAGCAATGCTGCTGGCCATTGCTGCAGGCTCTGGGTACAAGGGGAAAACGCCAAGGAGTGAGTTCTGCGAGCTTGGCAATTGTGGGTTACTAATAACCAAACAAAGGCAAGAGATGGTGGACCTATAAGGTGAATTTATGCACCAAAAGGGCAATGTTACAGCTAAACCAAGGTGGAATTGGGAGGAATCATCCCAACCACATCCGAGAGAGAGAGAGAGAGGAGAAAAGAAATTGAAGTAAAGTGGTCTAAAGAGATGTTTTGAATAACCGAACAAATATCTCGAAGCCCGCTCTCTGACCTTATCCGACCCAACTAAAAAAGATTTCCAAATTTCCAAGTCCGAGATTAATAATGAACACCAAATATTATTTTAAATTTTTGCATATGGATGCGGGATAAAGCATATTTTAAATTTTCAACTAAATAATGCCAGGTCTCGTTTTAAAATATTTAGAATAAAACAAATGGCTCAATGACGGAAATTCCGAACCTCACAAATCTTATAAATCGGGATGATTATAAATCACTATTTTAATAATTTAATATTCTAAAATTTCCCGGTCTTTACAGATAGTTCCAGTGAGAAAGAGAGTAATATAAGTGTGGGTGAATCAAGTGAAGATGATGAAGAATGGCTTATGAGTAGGCAAAATATTATAGATCTTGAGAAAAAACGAGGTTGAAAATTATGATCTTCAGCAATACTGCTCATTGGGCAATGGCACTCTTCAAGAATATTGCTCAATAGAAAGTGATGATGAATATCTTCTAACACTACCTAGAAGTGATGAAGACGACGATAGCTCTAACAGAGAAAGGGGGGCATTCAAAGTTGAGAGTGAGGCAAATTTGAAGAGGCTTGTATGGAGGGTTGGAATGAAGTTCTCTGCGCCTGAAATTTTTAAGGAACAAGTGATTAGGTATGGTGCTTATGCAGGATATTGTATTAGATGGACCAAAAACGCAAAGAATGAGAAATTGGCTGCAAGGTGCAAGCAAGGTTGTCCTTGCAAGATCGATATATGCTTCTTGGGATGGAAAGCGAGAATCATTTGTTGTGAAGTCAGTGCATTCTACTCATACTTGTGACAGACAAGATTTTGAGAATGTTCAAGTGAGCCCAAGATTTTTAGCAAATTTTTACATGGAGAAATATAAGAAAAATCCTGGCTGGTCAAGAAAATCATTACAAGAAGAAGTATTGTTGAAGTTTGGCAAGAGAATCAAAAGACATGCATGCTATGCTGTGAAGAAATATGCATTTGAGGCTATCTATGGCTCAATCTCAGAACATTACAAGAAACTTGGCTCATACATGGCTAAATTAGAAAGAGCTGACAATGGCATACATATTGAATTAGTTACTGAGAAGAGAAGAATTCCAAGGGCACCGGATAATTTTAAGCGAATGTATATCAATTTTCCTGCAATAAGAGATGGATTTTCTAGAGGATGCCGACCACTCATGTGTCTAGATGGATGCTTCTTAAAGACTTACTTAGGAGGCATATTGTTATGTGCAATAGGGAGAGATGGAAATAATCAAATGTTTCCAATTTCATGGGTTGTGGTGGAGGCAGAAAACAATAGCTCATGGAGTTGGTTTTTAGATATCCTAAAAAGGGAGTTACCTGGATTCGGTGGCGGAAATTGCACAGTGTCTTCGGATCAACAAAAGGTATAAATATCCACCCTAATCATGAGAAGTCTCTATTGTTTTTTAAATTATAACTTGTCATGAATTAAGAGCATATGAACTGTGCCAGGCATATCTTTGCAAATTGACATAAAAAAACAAAGAAGATGAGCTGAAGATGCATTTTTGGGGGGTTGCAAGAGCTTACACAAAGGCAGACTATGAAGCTACACTTGCTGAGATGGGAAAGGTAAGCAAGAGTGCTGTAACAGATTTTGTACAAAAGAACCCAAGCCACTTTTGTAGATCTCATTTGAAGACTGGAAGCAAGAGTGAGGTAATTATAAACAACTTGGCAGAGACATTTAATGGTTTTATTCTAGAGGAAAGGGGGAAACCACTAATCAATATTAACTGATTTCATCGGAAACAAGCAATTAAAGAGTAGATTAGCACCGACAACTAGGTTGCAGGGAGGTGGAAAATGACCATCTCGGAGAAAGCAAGAAAGGAGTAGAGATGAAAAAATGGAACAAATTCATAAACGAAGACAAGAACTTACCTGGAAGGAAAGGAGACGGGTTGAGAAGCTTCGATTTGGGCCTTCGAATTGGAACAAGCACCCCATCCTAGATATGAAATGGAGAAGAAGGAGAAAGAACAAATTGGAGTTGATGTCTGAAAGAACCCTCGGGAATGGTAGGAGAGAGGGAATTTTATTTTTATTTTTGGCGTGAGAGACTAATTAAAGAGGGTTTAGAAAACCGGGTTTTGATTTAAAAAAAATCTAACGAACCCATGGTTTTGCAAAATGCTGATTTTTTTAATTAGTTTTGCCTTTTATAAAAAAAAATTTATTGCCATGTCATCATTTTTTTTAGATAAAATTGTTGTGATATTATTTTAACACCACCTACAAAGATCGGGATATTTATTTTACATTTGAAAGGCGGAGATATATTTTTAACACCCCCTTAAATGTTCGGTTATTTTAATTAGTTTCACCTTATATTTGTCACAATTATCTATGAATTGGAATTACATGGAAAAAAAATTGGAACCTAGCTAGTTTCATAATTTGGACACATCTTTTATGTCTTTTAATTTTTAAAAAAATCATGTAAGCATTCTCACTAATCCATATCTCGCTATATGCTTTTTTAATTAAAAAAATTCCAAGTAAGCACCCCCACTAGTCCACATTAGCGAGATAGGGAATATGTGCCACCGACCGCAACTAAACCCCGAAGTTGGTGATTATTTTTGTATTTTTTTAAGTTCGTGCCACTGAGTGCAACTATGCCTAAAGTTCGTGCTATTTTATGCAATTTGCACTTAGTTTTATAATATAGTTTTATAATATAGTTTTTATAATATGTTTGTATAGTTTACAGTTTATAGTTTCTATGTTATTTTATGTTTATAGTTGTTATAATATAGTTTTTATTATTTGAAATATTTATTATATGTTTATTGTTTATAGTATATAGTTTTTATGTTATTTTATGTGTATATAAAAGACAGTATCTATCTAAAAGACATTAAAAATATAGTTTTTATAATCCCGCAGTTCGTCGACAACCAGAGATGGGCGGGACCTGTGCATGGTGATAGGAGACGTTGGATAGAGCTACCCATCATGGGTTTAGTATTTACAACGATATATAATATTCCTCTCGTCGTCCTAGCTTGGCATCATCCGTTCACATGTCTCCCCATGTCCTCGCCGACACCTGGTAACAAACCTCAATCAGCAACCCTTGGTTTAGCCTGCATCGGAAACCAAGACCATTTTCCCGCGGTAAGACTTCAAACGTCTTATATTACCTATTCTTACTTTTCATCTATATGCCAATACTCTAACTCTAATTTTCTGTTCTCATAGATCTGGTTGCGTCATAACGCTCCTATTCCGCCGCCTGCGTCAGAATGGGTTGCACATCATCAGCCGATGAGCGTCGAATGATGGGATGCTCCTTTTCAAACTCAGTTTGACAGATTCCAAGCCTTACGTGTCGATTCTGGTCGCCCTTTACACTTTGTCTAGATTTTTTTCCACGAGTATATTACAATTATGGATGTAAACCTTTTTTTTTCCGTGCCTTGTAACATTATTCGCATATTGACTGAATGAAATCCTTAACAATTATTGATTTTTATTCCACGTTGATTGATGTTAGTGTTAAAAATAAATGCTTAGCATTTAATTTTCACTTGCCAATAAAACTCACCAAGGCTCGGAATGACTTAAACCCTAAACCCTAAACACTAAACCTTAAACCCTAAACCCTTCATTTTGATTCAATAAACCCTAAACTCTAAACGGTAAACCCTAAACCCTAAACCCAACCCCAGGCCTTCAACCCTAAGTACCATTTGCACGTCATTGAAGACGTGCAGAGTTGCATGTTGTTAATGACTTGCAGTCTTGCACGTTGTTAATGACGTGCAGTCTTGCACGTTTTTGTCAACGTGCAGGCCGACGTGCACTTAGATCCCACCCACCACAGTTACACGTTAATAGGGACGTGCATGCACGTTAATATTGACGTGCATATTCTTAACTACCATTTGCGGTGTACCTAACAAGACCCTATAAAATGTATCTCACATTGATAATAGGAAGAATTTAAGCAATATATAGATGATATAAAATGCGTCTCACATTGACAATATGAAGAATTCAAGTCATATACACACACATAAGCCTCTTGCTATTGTCAATTGGTTTTATAATGAAACCCCACTGATTTTGTGTGTTCGCGCCGGTTTGATTAGCTTTTTACGTCATATATGACCCACCGATGTCACACTTGTCATGGTTGTAGAATGAACATTTATTGATTGACCTTTAGTAACCAATGCACTCATTCCGTCAAAAAATATGTCATTTTATTTTTGGATATGTTTTTTTAGGTGTTAAGAGAAATATTAACTTTTAATTAATTAGTGAAAATAATTTTATACAGTACTAAGTATTAAAAAAGTATGAAATACTTTTTAAAAAATTAATTAAAAAATAATATTTTATATTAGATTTGAGTATCTTACGAAATGTGTCAAAAAGTCAAAGACGAAATATATCTCAACAGGATACTGCAATTAATTAATCGGATTAATGAACTAAACGATTCAGTTATACACTACGCAAGTTGGTGTAGTGGTTGTGTGGCTACATCTCATGTCAATTGGTGTAGTGGTTGTGTGGCTACATCTCATGTCAAGAGATTCGAATTCTCTTAAAAACATGAAGTCGCTTGTGAGTGGGAGGATCAACCCCTTAAATGGGTCACACCGTACCTAATCCATATGTAGAGTGACTGAGTCGATCGAACTGAACTGAAATTAAAAAAAAAAAAGAAAAAAAAAGTGATCTGATCGATTCATACGTACTCCCTCCGTTCCAAAATAAATGTCGTTTGTCCTTATGTGCACGCTTTTTAAGGATGTAAAAATACTATAAAATATTGTTTTTTCAATCAATCTTTTTTAATAATTTCATACTTGTTAGTCATAAGTGTGAACTTATAAAAACAAATTCGCTAAAAAATTAATATTTTATAAAAAATTTACCTCATTAAGATACGTATGAGAAAGTCAAATGACTTTATTATGAAACAGTTGAGTAGTAATTTAGGAAACGGTACTTTCGGTGACGGTGATTGCTTTGCAAAGAACTGAAATCGATCTGCTATGTTTTTCCAAACATGGATGTAATTATCTACATACCCCACTTTATAATTGCCACGTGCTATCCCCACTAAGTACTGACCAGTGACCACTACTCATTAGTCATTTTGTTGCATATATTGGCTCTATGGGTAAATAAATGATTTATTTGTTTTTAAGAAAAATACACTTTTAATCATTCTTAAAATTTAAAAATAAAAACTATTTTGATTAACTTTTTCAACTTCAGTCTTCAGCTAAATTATAAATCTGTTATGATACGCAGCCAATATCATATCTTTATATCTTCACCTCAAATTATACAATTTCGGATCACCTACAACTCTCAAATATTGTTATTTTTAGGGCATCATTTAATTCTTAGTATAAATTTTCATTAAATTTTTTTTAAAAAAATTCCTTTCAGATTTTATACCCTTATATTAATATATTTAGATATTTCTATCATAAAAAATCACAATTTAAAAAATATATAGATGAATAAAATCTCAATTATTTTAGAAAATAAATTTTATATTTTTTAATACAAAAACTTATATATTTATAAATATATCAATATGAAGATATAAAATCTAAAAATATTTTTATATTTTTTAAATAAATATTTATATCTAAAATAATCGAGTGATATGTAGCGATACTAACATTGATTATTTTCGATTTATTTTATATGCCTTATATTTGTAAGTAGAGGCAGTGGCGAGGCTTAAAATACTTTTAGGGAAGTGTGATTATTTGTTTGGATTTTTTTAAGAAATGTTTTTTTTTCGAAAAATAGATTGATAAAAAAACCCTTAAATCAATATTTAAATAGTCATTTTTAGTTAAAAAAAACTAAAAATCATTAAAAATAATTTCAAAATTGAGAATAAAGGGATTTAAAACTATAATCTGTGATCTAAATATCAAATCTTTACTAACTCAGTTAATCAAGCTTTCATTAATTGTCATAATATATTAGTCTTAAAATCAGTTAAAATCTATTAAAAAAAACTCATATTTTTTTCTTCTAAACTAAGGGTTTTGAACCACCCAAATTCCCCTTGGCTCTACCCCTGCATAGCTAGGGAACAATAATATCATACAATTAAAAACTAGATATATATATATATTACCAACAAGCAAGTAAAACCAATATATATAAACCTTAATAATTTTGATTATAACGATATCTTTCGATTTATTCAACAAACAAGAGCTAACCGTGCCATACAAAACGTACTCATGATTGAGAACGCAGGGTACGTACGTGAAACAAGCCGTCAACATATGACCATTACATATATATAATTAGGATCGATATATATAGGGATCGGAGAACACCCTATATATACGTTTCCTTTAATTATTTGTATATATAATTAATATTGTGGAGACATGCACGAGCCATGCATATATGCCGTAAGGAGAAGTAGATCGATGGATGGACGGTTTAACAGTTCCTGCGGCACTCGCAGGCGCTGTTCAAGAAGCCATGGTTGACGCACACTCCCGAAGGCCAGTTCTCCCTCGAGCAAGCCTTTGTGCAGCTTGAGTTCGACCCACAGAAGCCCTTGTAGTACATGCTCGGCTTCGCACAATACCCTTCCACTTTCACCATGTTTGTTTCTGCAAATTAAAGCGCTCTTATAAGTTGATTATGACATGTTGATCGATATACATGTTATATTCTAGCTAGCTACATTGGCGAGCGATATGAATTGAGTTGAATATATATATATATATATACCTGAAGAGAGCGCGACGACGAGGAGGAGAAAGAGGCCGAGGATTTTTTTATCCATATTGGTTGATTGATATTAAGAAAAACCTTTGAAGATATATTGTGTGGTAGATCATATATTGCTCTTGCCGATTGATGGAGGGTATTTATAGGGAAGTCGTACGGACATGTTGGAACGCCAAAGTTGAAGGAGTTTGATAGATAACAAAACATATCAGAATTATTGTGTGGAGGTAAGTCTTCGAAAGGAACTTCAACCTAATCATATCATTAAGCAACATATATCTATTTCCTTCTTTTTATTTATAAAAGAATTTACAATCCCAAGCAGGGGCGGATCCTGAACCGTCATTTTGGAGATACTTAAAGGTAAATTTTTCATCATTCCGAAAATGTTTAAAGGTAAAGAAAATTTTCTTTTGTAATTTTCCCCCCTGATTGGGGATGCTTGACAGAAAATATTAAGAAATTAACACTATTTTTTTTATTGCAATGTGTATTATATTTGCGGGTCCTCCGTCTGTCGATTTTATCGGCCACTCAATGTGTCATGTCTGTCTGACCCTCAAATTCTTAATTACTTAATAAAAAAAAAAAAAGTGTATTATGTGTGGAGGGGGGTTCGATAGCTTCTTTTTTTTTCGGAGGGAATTTTATCGGTTATTGACGATGATATTAACTATTAAGAGAAAGACTACTTCGGACTTTCGATCTATTTTTGTGTAGCCCGTTGCGGTTTCTGGTTTTTCTCCAAGAGCTCGTCTCTCGTCTTTCCTTTCCATGTAGAAGCTAAAAAAATGATTTTTTTTCTATACATTTGGTTTATAATTTTGGTAAGTTTTTTTTTTTTTCCAAATATGTGTAAGCTAAATATACTTATTTTTAATTTATTTAATGTTAAAGAGTAAAATATTTTGAGGAGACACTTTTACCAAGTGGGATGTTGGAACAGAGAATTTACGTGGGGAACCTAAAAACAAACAAACAAACAAATTAATGTAAGAAAAAGAGCGGGCGCACCCCAAAGTTGACAAGTACTCTCCATTCCTAATTATATCAGAAAATGTATGGATAAACTTACCGTAGAAAAAATCACTTGGAGGACATTGATGGATCTATTCTAAACTTTCATATGGCAAAGCATGGTAGGTTATATGGTAGTATGGAAGATGTATACATCCACATTAATAATATAACAAACCTAAATCTTACATACAATAGTGGGATGTTCGTCCTATTTAATGCCAACTAATTAATTTTAGGATAGAAAGTCATCAGTCTTGTGTGCTCATAACTCGGTTAACAGATGGTGCGCTTTGAGAGCCTTTTATTTTATACAAGGCAAGGATTTGAGGATGGTCAAATGCGGTTGAATCACCGTCCAAAAACGTCCCGACGATCGAGGTCGCCGATCTCAATTGCAAAGCGCTCCTCAAGCATAGTCGAGGTGAGTCTGAGATGCGCCGTCATGTCGACTACTTGGTTCCCTTCCCTGAGGGTGTGTGAGAAAAAGAGATTGTCGAAAACTCTGCATAAGCCGAGGACATCCGAAATTATCATCTTGATTTCCCATGGGACTTTCAACTCCAAGACGCGAGAAACCCTTCTTAGTAGATTCCAGTCAACCAGCCTGTAGACCAGGACACTCCGCTTGTAGAGTAAAAACCGAACATTAGCCCTACGCCACGCAATCAAGAACCATACACTGGCCTTCGTGAATGACAAAACCAAAAACGATAACTCCATAACTTATGGAATTATCGTTGAAATTATTGTCGCTTAAAAAAAAAAGAATAAAAAAGAACAAACAAATTAAAGAAAATGTATGGATAATACTCCCAAAAAATGTGTGGATAATAGAAATCCCACGTACATATATGTGAACGTCGCTCCTCTGGGCCCTGGGGTTTGTGAGTCTGGTAGCCTGGTACCATCTGGGCCAGCCGGCCAGGCCCATTGTATTTGCAATTGCAATTTATTAAAATGGCCCATTATTATATTGAATAATTATATACTCCGTAAAACATTAGCTCTCAATCTCTCTTCTCTATGTGTGTATGGATGACATTTTAACATATTAAAAATTCTTCTTTTCATCAATTATTAACCATGTTGGTTTGAATTTGTGATTGGGTTTCAGTTCGATATTCAAAGCCCCCCTAATTTGTCGTCGAGAATTTGAATAGAGGTTATCTTTGTTCTGCATTTGTGGGATTGAGATTGCTTGAATCTGAATTACCTTTGCACTAGATTTTTTGTTTTGAATTACGTCACATGTGGTTGATTTTTGTTGTGGTGAGACTTCTTGATCTTGAAAATTCCTAATTGGTTGCCCATTTTCATTTCTACAAGGTTTGATTGCTTGATATTTCTACAAGGTTTGATGGCGGGCAGTTTTTATGGAAAATCTAATTCCTATATCTTGATAAGCATCAACATTCAGTTGGTTGTTTGTTATGTTTCTTCTATATGCTGCTGAATGACTATGACTATTATTTTCAAATGTGTGGCGGTGCATCTATATATACTCTGTTAATTTCTCCGTTATTTTCAAAGAAAGTTCTTGTATGTTGTTGGAGCATTAATATAATGGATCTGTGAAAAGTGACTATAGTAATTGGGCAATTTTTGGCTTTATGATTGAGATAGAATTTGACATTGAACTTGTTTTCCAATTTGTAAGTTGACAAGGAGCCTATTAGCTCAATTGGTAGAGCGATGTGTTTGCACACAAAGATGTGGGTTCAAGTCCCACATAAGCAAATATGTTTTCTTAAACAAACTGATAAACCATTCTAGGATTTGAAACACCAATTGAAAAGATTGGTATTGCAATTTTACAGTTAAAATGCTCATGTTATTAAAGCTTATTTATTTAGATTTGAGTTATAAATTGAAAATATTTACAAGTTGTTATATAGCTTCTTTTTTTTTAATAAGAAAGCTATGAAAACTTTTCAAGGACAAGAAAAGAAATATTAATTTCATTATTTTTGAGTTCTTTTCTTGTCCTTGAAAAGTTTTGCAAGTTGTTATAGCTTTTTTTTTAATAAGAAAACTATGAAATTGAAAACTTTTCAAGGACAAGAAAGGAACTCAACAATAATGAAATTAATATATATAATGTTCAAATTAAAAATACCCTCAGCCTAGCTCCATAATAATATTAACAATAGATTGAAGGCATATATACTTAATCTGGCCCCTTGGTTATATAGCTTCTTTTTTTTTAATAAGAAAGCTATGAAAACTTTTCAAGGACAAGAAAAGAAATATTAATTTCATTATTTTTGAGTTCTTTTCTTGTCCTTGAAAAGTTTTGCAAGTTGTTATAGCTTTTTTTTTAATTAAAATATAAGAAATTGAAAACTTTTCAAGGACAAGAAAAGAACTCAACAACAATGAAATTAATATATATAATGTTCAAATTAAAAATGCCACTATCAATAATTTGAGTGTTCAACAAGGCTAATGGCCCTTAATAAGAGTTCTAGACATAGCAAGAAACATTGTGGTTGTAGAAGCTTTTTCATCTTGAAGGATTATTTGAGATAAGATGGCTTTGTAGATCAATTAGTTTAGGTGATTGAACATATTAGCCTATGGGGGAGCCGAAACCACGTCTTTGTATACAAACACACCGCTCTAGCAATTAAACTAATAGGCTACTTGGATAATATCAAAATTCGGAATCATTTTTTCTGCCTACATGACAGGTAATTAAAAATGGGAAAACACTCACCATTCAATATTTAGGAGAAAGTTTCTGATTTTAACTAATAGGCTAAATGATTTTCAATTGCTCTGCATTTAGTTTTGAGAACATGGTACTCTTTTTTATAGAGAGAAAGTAACACAGAAAGAAAACAAAATGTTTGGTTAAACAATTTAAATTGTTAGTCCTGGTCATGCAGTGTATTGCTAAAACATGCTAATAGTGTGCGAGTGCTGGCCTTTTCCCGAGTGCTACTGTGAGATCAGTTTACAATAAAAAAAAAATAAAGTATTATTTTACGTTAAGGTCCAAGGTTCGAATCCCCTCAGCCCCTTTTTTATTTTTTGTATAAACTTTTTAACATATTTTCACAGACAACACAGTGCATGGTTGCCTTTTCTGAGGCTTCTATTTGCGAATTCCGGGGTTGAGAAACCGGCAAACCGCGACTCGTACTCGCGTCTCGCACTCGCACCAGCACTCCCCCAAATCACACTCGCACCAGCACCCCCCGCCGTCGCGCCAGTCACCACCGTGTCTGCTCCACCCTCTCACTGTCTGTCGGCTCCTGCCTGCTGCCAAACAGGGGAGACTCCATAGTCTCCACTCTCCACTGTTGTTAATTCTTCCCCAAATCTCAAATCCGAATTGAAAAGGTTAGCATTTCATACTTCATACTTTATACTTTGAGAATTCATTTCATACTTGATTTTGGAAATCAATTGGTGAAATTAGGGTTTGGTTTTGAGAATCAATTTTGTGAAATTTTGATTAGGGTTTGTAATTTTGGGAATCAATTTTTTCATTTATATGTGATTTTGAGAATGAAGTTTACAAATTTGTGAATTGAATTTGGGGTTTGTGAATTGAGTTTGTGATTTGGGGAAGTTTTTGCGGAATATTTGATGAGATATGTTTCTTGTTAATATCTAATGCCTGTAATATGCTGCAAGTTGGTGTGATCCAAGCACGGATTGTTCAACTTTTATGCCTGAAAATGTATTTTACAAATTTGTTGCTTTCTATTGCACTTAATTGAAGGCGTTTGAACCATTTTGATCAAAGGAAGAAACAAGTTGACAAGTTACTGCATTTTTTGGGCCCTTGGCCAGACGTTGTGTAACGACTAAGAAAAGTTTTTAAATTACAGGTTAATGGGTGTTTGTCTTATGATGACTATATAGTAGATGGTTTCTATAACATAGTAGGAACGAATCTTTATAGGTGGGTGATGTGCAATGAACTTGAAGATGGTAGACGGATACCAAGATTAATTTTATTATCGTTCTATATAATTTTCAGCCTCCCTAGCAACAATCCTGGATCCGCCATTGCCGATGGTGGACGAAGATCACGATGTGCCCGTACCGGTATGTTTTCGAAGCCTATATTACCTGTTCAGATTTATTTTCGTAAAATAGGTTTTCCCGTGAAATTTACAGTTACACATAATAATTATTTAGTTATGTCACCGACCTAGGGTTGTCTGTGTATGAGAGGAGTTTAGGAAAGTAAAAGCTGAGAGAGTTAGGAAGGGAAGAAGAAGATAAGAGAAGGGATAAAAATGGTTTGTCTGTAGTTCCATATCAACATGCCCCGTATACACTTGGAATTAGCCTTTGATAAGGCTTTCGTCTATGCACTATTGGTCTGAGCTTGAGCCCATTACAATTGGCCTTTAGCCGAATCACCCACACACTATTTCCTTACAAGTTCCTTACATTTATATCCGTAGCTTTAATTCCGCATGCTTTGTTTGCTTGCAGTTTTTTTATTTCCTTATATTTATGTCTGTTTGGCTTATGTTTCCCGTAGAACTTATACATGGTTATATTACATTCATTTGTCCGGGCGAAGGATAGCACCGGAGGTTTGGTCTTGAAGAAGACCTTTCACTCAATCTATGACTGTTGTCCCCTCTTTCACCTCTCTCCATCTCGATCTATGGCTCTTTCTTCTCTCTCATCTCTCTTCATAATTGCTTCACAGTTCTACTGGTTTGAGATGGGAAGAAAGAGAAGATCTAATCCGGGTGTTTACCACATAAATCACGTAGAGTGTAAAATTTTTTAAGACCAAATAACCCGGGCGTGTCATTAAGATCTGGGATATTTGCTTATTTATTGCCTTAAAGAAAAGGAAAACATAATTTTGAGCGTTTTACTTGTATTTATCACGGATAATTATAATATGGACTACTGTATTATATTACATGCTAATATGTCATTTGTGTATTAGTGCGTAGTCATTTTGCTTTCAAGTTGCATGATTTATTTTTCATTGTGCACAATTTTCTCGTACATAACTTGCAATTATTCTGTCCCCGAATCACTGGCGCAATACCTCAGGACCCTATAGAGGAGCAAACTGATATGGTAGATGATGAGGGGAACAAAACTGAGTCCGAGAATCGGGAATTTTACGATTACACGCCAGATTTCACCACATCACAGAGGTGGTCAGATCGTGATGCAATGATAAAGCACATTCGCGATATTGCCTTTGGGCTGAATATGGTGCTAACTATTAAACGGTCATGGGGAAGCACTCGCAAAAGACGTGGTAGTGTGTTGCTTGCTTGCGAGAAGCATGAGACGTACACACCAAGGAAGAGGGCAAAAGTTGTCGGGAATGGCGAACGATGTCAGAATCGCAGATCTGTATCGAAACTTGAAGAGTGTCCGTTCGCCTTATCCGGTGTGGAATTCAAAAGAGGCGAATGGGGGATGATCGTACTTCACGGAACCCACAACCATGTCATTCCAACTTCATTGGAGGGGCAGTCATTCGTGGGTCGGCTAGATCCAAAGCAGGTAGGGACGACATTGAAGAATAAAGCTCGAGGGGAAAGAACGATCACAGAGGAAGGACTGCTCCTGCTGACAAAGAAGGGCTACTGCTGTTTTTCAAGAAGATCCGTTGGCAAGGTTAATAGGCTCAATGACCTGTTTCTGGTGCATCCGGAAGTTCCTCACTTGCTCAACCTATTTCCATATGCAGTGATAATAGATAACACATACAAGACGAACGAGTAAGAATTTCTTCTATTTAAAACTTGTCTCATAACCTTGTTTTTTTTTTTCTTCATGACTACATTTATCACCGCTGTGTAGGTACGGGATACCTTTGTGTGAGTTCATTGGCTTCACTTGTACGGGGAAGAATTTCAATATTGCATTTTGCTTTATGTCACGCCAAAACACTGATACTTACAGTTGGGCATTGCAACAACTAATGCGCACATATTGTGGGAGGCTGCCAAACGTCATTGTGACGGATCGAGAGTTGGAGCTCATCGCAGCTTTAAAGGCCGTTCTCCCCAATGTGAGACATATGTTATGCAAAGTTAATGTGCTGAGGGAATGTGAAGAAGCCGCGTTCAAGAAGTCGAAGAATCTAGATGTGGCGAGAAGGTTTCAGAGTGACTGTTGTGGACTCTTCGAATCTAGAACAATTGATACATTCAACACTCGACGAAGAGGTATGCACGCTGAGTGGGGCCACATCAAAGGATTGATGTCGTATTTAGAGGTGACGTGGTTGCGCGATTATACAAACAACATTGTTTGTGCATGGACAAATAATATAATGCATTTTGGCACGAGGACTACAAATAGGTACGAAACTGGCAAGTTTTCCTATGCAATTTTTAGTTCAATGATCTATAATTATGACATCAATTCATTTATTTTATAATAGGGTTGAGTCATCACATTTAGTGTTGAAGAACACATTGCACTCTTCAATGGGCGACTTCACACAGGTTTTGAAGGCAATTGATCTCGTCATAAAAGATGAAACGAAAGAAGTGAAGATTACGTTGGGTCAAGCGTATAACATCTGGCCAATAGACTACAATGGCATATGGATGTTCGACCAGGTAAGAAATATCATATCGAAAGAATGTTTTAACCTATTGTTCGAAATATACACAAAAATGGAAACAGATCCTCCATCAAGACCGTGCAGAGATAGATATTGGAGGAACGTGTATGGTCTGCCTTGCACACATGAAATGCAAGCGTGTCGTGATGCACAAACACCGATAAGACCATCACAAATTCACGCATTTTGGAAGCAGTTATATTGGAATCGCCCTACTTATACGCCATTGGTTCCACCAGACCCAGTCCATTGGAATCGTGCTGCTTATACGCCATTGGTTCCACCAGACCCAGTCCGTCGTGTCCAGAGCGGGAGATCGAGTAATAGACACCCTTGTCAAACCAACCCATTGCCGAGGAACAGTGGCATGATGCGAGGTCACGATAGAGAACGAGGTAATTCCTCATCAAATGAACAAGCAGAAATTGAAAGGTGTAAAGAAGGCACTAGTTTGAATGTGAATCAGGTCCGGCAAACGGAAATCAGGGACAACATTCAGGGTGCTGGTGGAGGACATGGCAGAGGACAAGACCGATCTGGGTCGGATAATGAAGTAAGGGTAGAACATTGCACTATTGTTGCTGATGTGGGAGAGATCCGGCAAGTGGAAATCAGGGACGACATTCAAGGTGTTGGTGGAGGGCGTGGCAGAGGACGAGGCCGATCTGGGTCGAATAATGAAGTAAGGGTAGAACATAGCACTACTGTTGCCGATGTGGGAGAGATCCGGCAAGCGGAAATCAGGGACGACATTCAGGGTGTTGGTGGAGGACGTGGCAAAGGACAAGGCCGATCTGGGTCGGATAATGAAGTAAGGGTCGAACATAGCACTACTGTTGCTGATGTGGGAGAGATCCGGCAAGCGGAAATCAGGGACGACATTCAGGGTGTTGGTGGAGGACGTGGCAGAGAACGAGGTCGATCTGGGTCGGATAATGAAGTAAGAGTAGAGCACAACACTACTGTTGCCGATGTGGGAGAGACTAACGGTCCGCAAGCTGCACAGACTATGCTTCCGGAGGTAGACATCATTCACCTTGGTTTTTTTTTTTTTTTTTTTTTTTTGAAGTGGTAAATATATAGAAAGTAATACGTAATTACAAAAGGGGCAGCCATGGAGCTTGCCCAAAGTGGTTAATACCATCCACACCTAACTACCCGGTGTGCTCATCTCCCTCTAAGAAAGCCAAAAGGAAATCAACTCTCCAAAAAGTATACCCTCAAATCACTATACCACCCAATCACCTTGGTTTCAATTGGGGGACAGACAACATTGATGAATTCATGATAGGATTCATCCGAGCGGTTACAAATGTCACAAGTGACGGTCATTGCGGCTACAGATCATTAGCTTGTCTATTGAACATGGGGCAAGAAGCATGGCCACAAGTTCGACGACAGTTGTTGGCGGAGCTACAGTTACATGTAGATCGCTATCATTATTATCCAGAATTAGAGGAACTTATCATGAAGGTGAACTACTACAGAGCGTGTCATGATGCGAATTATCGTATGGAGATTCCGATCATGGGGGAAGTTTTTGCGACTATTCACCAACGTCCATTGGTCATACTGTCACAAAGCATGCCAATGTTGTGCCTCCCCTTATATGCCACCAGTGGTCCATCATTACGCCCATACCATGAGGTAGATGGGATCGCTTCAATTGGTCAAAGTAACCATTTTGTTCCGGTACGTTCCTACATATGTACTTTCCTTCATAACTACACAATTTTCACTTCTACTTCCAAGTTCAAATGCAAATGTTATTCGCAGATTTGGTTATTGCCTGGATCACCTTTGCCACCTATATACACAACATGGACGATGCACCACCACCCAACCGTCAATGGTTGGGACGAGCAGTTCGCATCCAGGATTGCACGATACAGATTATACCGACATCGTGATGGTGGCCACCCCCTCGCGTACTAGGATTGCAGTTCGACATTCGTCTATGTAGCTTTATTCCCTGTTTGTTATACTGGGTCGTTTGATTCTCCGGAGAACTTGATTTTATTGTACTTGATTGTGGATGTCAAGCGCTCTAGTCTGGTCCATATTTCTCCACCACCGTGTGGTCTTACGATGGCTTGTGGAGCTCTACTCCACGACGACCTACAACGGTGGAAGCTTGGCCACCCGAAAAAATATGCAAGCTACCGCCACATACTGTGCTGATCTAGATTAAGATGTGCTTAACACACCGCATGAACATGCGTTGATTTGCGATGGTAAAAATTAACGGCAAATTTATCAACCCCCATTGCATTGAGTGTGATACTCTTGAACAAGTCTACGAAACAAGTACTAGTAACTTAGTAAGGTCTATTTGTACGTGGAAGCTAGGGGTTCATATTTATTATGGAGTACTTGATTTACTTCTATTCATGACTAAGGCTATCAACAATAATAAGGTTATCTCTTTTTTCTTTTTATTTTTATATCATTGTTATAATTTAACATCTTATATATGTTTTCTTAAATTAATTTATATTTTTCTACTTCTTCATTTTTTAAAGGCAAAATTACAGAAAACTACCCTTTAAATAGGGTGTTTTGTGAAAAACCACCCCTTATAACTAAAATTGCAGAAAACCACATGTTAAAATTATTTTCTTTGCAAAGTCATATCCATCACCAAATTTCCGTTAATTGAATGTTAAAGTGCGTGAAAAATTAGTTATATTTTTTTTATTATTATTTTACTTCA
This sequence comes from Persicaria maculosa, assembly GCA_963922045.1. Classification (NCBI taxonomy): domain Eukaryota; kingdom Viridiplantae; phylum Streptophyta; class Magnoliopsida; order Caryophyllales; family Polygonaceae; genus Persicaria; species Persicaria maculosa. Next base: position 70,174,234 of record OY998254.1, read on the forward strand.
TCCTATCGGTATTAATTAATTTTTACTTTTTTAGCATGTTTTTCAAAAGTAAAAAATTCTATAAAATATCATTTTTGTATATAATTTTATACTTATTAGAAAAAAACACTCTATAAAAAGTAGATATAATTGATGTTTTATATATTTTAGAAAGGGCCAAAAAGAGACATCTATATCTATATCTATATAATATATTAAAACAGAAGCACTTTCGCCACATGTCATCTCCTCGCGCGAAGTTATTTTAGGCAATTCGTTTTTATTATTTCTTATATATCATGTTCACTAATTATTGTAACTAAATTATCTAATATTATTTACATACTATCATTTCATACTATATTTTTAACCATCTATTCTATATAATATATTAAAACAGAAGCACTTTCGCCACATGTCATCTCCTCGCGCGAAGTTATTTTGGGCAATTCGTTTTTATTATTTCTTATATATCATGTTCACTAATTATTGTAACTAAATTATCTAATATTATTTACAAACTATCATTTCATACTATATTTTTAACCAGTGGGATTAATTCAAAACTTTTTTTAACTAATAAGTTTAATTCAAAATTAAATGTCAAAATAATAATAATAATAATAATAATAATAATAATAATAATAATAATAATAATAATAATAATAACAATAACAATAATAATAATACTAATAATAATAATAATAATAATAATAATAATAATAATAATAATAATAATAATAATAATAATAATAATAATAATCTATTATCTATCTATCTATTACTAACTATTAAAACAAATTTTTACCGATGACGTGGCGACATCTCCTTAATCCTAGGCCTTTTAACCAATCACCTTAGCCTAAATTACAATTTTAGTAGTTTAAAAAAACATCTATATAATATATTAAAACAGAAGCACTTTCGCCACATGTCATCTCCTCGCGCGAAGTTATTTTAGGCAATACGTTTTTTTTATTTCTTATATATCATGTTCACTAATTATTGTAACTAAATTATCTAATATTATTTACATACTATCATTTCATACTATATTTTTAACCATCTATTCTATATAATATATTAAAACAGAAGCACTTTCGCCACATGTCATCTCCTCGCGCGAAGTTATTTTGGGCAATTCGTTTTTATTATTTCTTATATATCATGTTCACTAATTATTGTAACTAAATTATCTAATATTATTTACAAACTATCATTTCATACTATATTTTTAACCAGTGGGATTAATTCAAAACTTTTTTTAACTAATAAGTTTAATTCAAAATTAAATGTCAAAATAATAATAATAATAATAATAATAATAACAATAACAATAATAATAATACTAATAATAATAATAATAATAATAATAATAATAATAATAATAATAATAATAATAATAATAATAATCTATTATCTATCTATCTATTACTAACTATTAAAACAAATTTTTACCGATGACGTGGCGACATCTCCTTAATCCTAGGCCTTTTAACCAATCACCTTAGCCTAAATTACAATTTTAGTAGTTTAAAAAAACAATGGGATTAATTCAAACCGTTTTCTATATATACTACTTTAATTGCTTTTTCAACCATCTATTACTTTTTCCATACTATCTTATAAATAATACACTCGATACTGAATATTATCAGTCATCCCAATCATTTTCTATTATACTCATTTGCTAGGTTGAAATAACAAGAGTAGTTGCATTGGCTGAGCAGTTTTTAGGCGTTTACGAAATTATCCCAACCGTTTACATACTACGTATTATACACTTTACTTTATTATTTTCTAACCACTAATATGTTTATTTTTGTCGGTATATTTTTTATACTATTTTATATTCACAACTTTATTATTAAATTGCGCCATTGGCGCGGGTATAAAATAGACCTGGGCAAACGCGGGCCGGCCCGCCCGGCCCGTCCCGCCCGCCCGCTTTATTGGACAGGCTTGGGTAGAGGGAAAAGCCCAAGCGGGCCGCTAAGCCCGGCCCGCGCCCGCAGCGGGCACGGGATTGGGTATGGCAATCTACCCGTTACGGGCCTAGCGGCCCGTAACGGGTACCCGCCTTTTTTATTAAAATTAATATATATATATATATATAATAAATAATATTAATTATTTATTTTTAAAATAAAATAAAAACAGTAACTATATAAACAATAACTATATATATAGCTAATTATTTATTTTTAAAACAGTAACTATATAATAACTATAAAAACAGTAACTATATAATATTAATTATTTATTTATTTTTATAACATTAACTATATATATATATATATATATATATATATAGCTTACATGTACAGTAACTAATAGCTAATTACATATATAACCTAATTACATTTATAAAAACAGTAACTATATAGCTAGTTACATATATGATTGTGTGATTAAATATATAAAAACAGCTAAAATACCTATATATTACATATATATGTAATAAAAACCTAATTAGTGTAACTTTGATAAGAAAAATTGAATAGGTTTGCGGGTACCCGCGGGCTACCCGCACCCGCATTCGCGGACGGGATTGGACACGACTTCCAACCCGTTAAGCGGGCTTAGCCCGGTCCGCGCCCGCAACAACGGGACAAAATCTCGGGTAAAGCCCGGCCCAAGCCCGGCCCGTGCCCGCGTTTGCCCAGGTCTAGTATAAAACTAGTTGGTATATGAAATGACTCCCTTAGGACAGATTGTTACATTACGGGAGTTTGGTTCACCATATTTACCTTACGGAAGTTTGGTTCACCATTTTTTTGGGGGGGTTTTCAATTTTAAAAGTGTGTTTGATACATGATGAACCAAATCAAACCAAACCAAAGTAAATTACTGCACTAAACCCGATTGAAGAAGATGAAGTCAGCCTCCTCCCACTTCCACAATTCTTTGTTGTTTCATACTCCCTAGTTCACTTTTGAAGGTCTTTTCTTCCCCTCTTATCAATTGTTTTTCTTATACTATGAATTTGAAGCATCTGTTTAAATTTCCATGGGAATTTGAAGCACTTGTGATTGTGAAGGTCCTTTCTCCTCCCCTAATCAATACGGAGTAGTAGTGCATATGTGAAATTTCACGCAATTTAATGCTAAGTCTGTGTTTCAATTATATCATTCTTTTGTCTGAAGGGCATATGGAAGATTTTCCCCCAAATCCCCCAATCTAAAAACCCTAATTTCAAACAAAATTATCACTGAAAATGCTAGATGCTTGTGAATCATCCATGGAAGATCTAATCCTCTAGTCTTGCTTCGCTTATTTTTGTTTCCAGCAAATACCTCGTTGATATATTTGATCTTCGTCGAGCTCGACTTTCAGTTCACCCTTCGTCAATCTGTACGGTGGAGGCTAGAGGATGACTTTTGGAGGAGATTCGGATTCTCTCCTAACCAAAGCTTCCTAATATTCACCTAATACTTTGATCTCAACCGTACAAAAAAAACGAGTGACTAAGATTGTACGGTGTATATCTCAACCCGCTCAGATTGACGAAGCATCAGGGGGAGTTTGACGGGAGATGAAGAGAGGAGTTGTTGAACTAGCATCTCCATCCGATTTGAGGATGAGGATACCACAGTTGTTGGCAGCAATCAATCCCTGCCATAGTCTCGTGCGCAGGTGCGTTCATCTTTTTGTTTAATTTGTGTAATTGCACTTCAAATTTGGTGTTTTTGTTCTCCATGTTTGCTCCATATCTTGAAAACAAAGCCAATGTCAATTGTCAATGCTCAGACCACAAATTTGGTGTTTTTGTTCTTCATAATTTGTAGTTTGGTATACTGTTTGTATGTCAGTACACAAACTTAATTTTGAACTTGTATTGCAAAGTTATCTCTTTGAACTTATCTCGTAAACTTATCTCTTTGAACTTGTATTGCAAAGTTATCTTGTAAAATCACCACCCTTCCACTTCATATTAAATCCTAATTTTGTCTCAATGGGATCCAATCATTTTGCCATTGTTCCGTGGTTCATTCCAATCATCATCTAGCTGTGTGCAAACGAGTAGATCATTTTCTGAAGCTGGCATTGGTCTTCTCATCTTTTCTTGGAATTCTCTTTGCTTCCGGTGTCAGTGTTAATTGACTTCCTTAGGTTGATCTTTGTTTCTTTGTCAGCCTTAAATCCTTTCATTGGTAGTTTCCCCTCTTTTCTTCTACTTCTGGTGTAGCTAGTAAGTTTCACTTAATAGTCCATTGGAAAGAGTCAGTTGTAGTTATTGTGTGCCAAGCAGCTAGCCAGACAAGATTTCGGGCATTGAAACACTTGAGCGGGATCGCAGGCAAAATAACCAACATAGTTAGAGTTATAGCTTGTTATCAACCTTTGCAGGATTGTCAGGTTCGTGCTAATGATATACTTATGTAGTCTGCATTTCTTTGCACCTATGTTTTCTCGTTGATTGACAGTGGCTAATTTGTGCCTGTTAATCGTGGGACAATCAGGAATAACTATATTCCTTTCTTCTACTCTTCACCAAGCTGAGTACTTCCGCCATTTGCTCAAACTTGTCACGTAGATTGATTCCACTTTTGTGTTGTCATAGCAAGCTGGAAGTCCTTTTATTCCATTTTAATTGTAGTCTTAAGTGAAGAACGAAGAAGAATCAGATTAAAGTAGCATGTAATCTTGGTATGTCTCTCACAAATTTTGTGAGTTACAGTTTAGCACTCGTGTGGCAAGCTGCTGAACAAGAGGGGATTAGAGAGTTGCAGGGCAATGTAGACGCGATGTGGAGCCGTTTGGCTGGTTTTATTCACAGAGTTGGTCGGGAGGATTTGGGTGTGTCTAGAGGCAGTCAAGGGCCCAGTCGGGGCGCAGATTGGTGGAGTGAGGAAGTGAAGACAAAGGTGAAGGAGAAGCAGGTAGCGTTTCGCAGGTGGCTACACAGAGGTCCTGGAGAAGACAACGTAGAGCTTAGGTTCAGGTACAAAGTGGCAAAGAGGGAGGCCAAGCGAGCAGTAGCTAAGGCTAAAGACAAGTCCTTTGATTGTTTGTACAAGGCCTTAGATTAGAAGGGAGGGGAGCAGGTTCTCTACCGTTTGGCTTGCCAGAGAGAGAGATTAAGCAGAGATATAGACATCGTCAGATGTATCAAAGATGAGAGTGCTCAAGTGTTGGTAGAAAATTAGCTGATCAAGGAGAGATGGCAGAGATACTTCTCAGAACTACTTAACGAGGATTTCCCCCCTTCCGAGCAGAGCCCCAAGTTCGCAGAGCGTATTGACTTTGGCTTCCACCGTCGCATCACTATTGAGGAGGTTAAAGGAGCTGTATGTAGGTCAAAGAACAACAAAGCTTCTGGTCTGGATGATATCCCGGGGGAAGTTTGGAAATGGTTAGGGGCTAAAGGTTTGATTTGGCTAACTTCGCTCTTCAATGTCATCCTAAGTTCAGGTAAAATGTCAGCAGAATGGAGACTTAGTAAATTGGTTCTGGTCTACAAGAACAAGGGGGATGTCCAATGCTGCAGCAACTACAGAGGAATTAAGCTATTGAGTCACACGATGAAACTGTGGGAAAGAGTTATAGAGGTAAGACTTATGAAGTTAGTGCAGGTGTCTGAGAACCAATTTGGCTTCATGCCTGGTAGATCTGCTATAGAAGCTATCCACTTGCTCATGCGTTTGATCGAGATGCACAGAGATAGGAAAAAGGATTTGCATATGACATTCATTGATATAGAAAAGGCTTATGACAAAGTTTCGAGAGATTTTCTTTGGAGTTGACTGGGCTGAGAAATGAGTGACTGGGACGTATATAAGAGCTATCAGAGATATGTCTGAGGGTTCCTTGACTAGTGTTAGAACGCCCAGTGGAGATTCTGAGTACTTTCAAGTCCGGGTGGGGCTCCATCAGGGGTCAACTCTCAGTCCGTTTCTATTCACTCTTGTCATGGATTGTCTTTCTGCCCCACTCCAAGAAGAGGTCCCTTGGTGTATGTTGTTTGCAGATGACATTGTGCTTGTGGACAACTCAAGAGCAGGTTTGGCATGCAGGCTTGAAAACTGGAGGGTGGTGCTAGAGTCTAAGGGTCTCAGATTGAGTAGGACCAAGACCGAGTATGTCTAGTTTAGTTTTGGTGAGGGGTATGATCAGGGACCCGCAGTTGCAATGTGGGAGGTTACTGTCCCTAGGAAGGAGTATTTCAAGTACCTGGGCTCATACGTACGTTCAGAGTAAAGGGGGTATTGATAGAGATATTGAGCATCGAGTTCAGACTGGGTGGCTAAGATGGAGAAGAGCGTCGGGGGTGCTTTGTGACAAACAAGTCCCAGCTAAACTGAAAGGTAAATTTTATAAGGTGGTTGTTAGACCGACCTTGTTGTACGACTCTGAGTGCTGGCCTATCACTAAAGCGCAAGAACAGAAGTTGTCAGTTGCAGAGATGAAAATGCTGAGATGGATGACTGGGCACACGAGACTCGACAGAATCCGAAATGCTGACATCAGAAGAGAGGTTAGAGTTGCGAGTATTGTGGACAAATTGCGGGAGTCCAGATTATGTTGGTTTGGGCACGTCAGTAGGAGACCTGAGTCGGCTCCAGTTCGTAGGTATGAAATCCTGAATTTGGGAGAAATCCGTAGGGGAAGAGGTAGACCTAAGAAGAGCTGGCTGGAGGTTATCAGACATGATCTTATTCTGCTGAACCTATCGGAGGATATGACTTCGGACAGAGACCACTGGAGGAGGAGCATTCGAGCTGCTGTGGTTTAGTGTCATTTGTTTACTTTCATGCTTCTTCCCCGCGCCTTCCCTTTCCTATTCCCTGATGTCTCTGCTTCCTTATTTGAGTCCTATTACTATGTGGTTATTGGCCTATTGTTCTGGGTCTATTGGAACACTCTCTTGATCTGTTCGGGGTATGAGTGCATACATCCTGACCCCCAGACCCCGCTGTATAGCGGGATCAATTGGGGTATGAGTTGCGAGTATTGTTGTTGTTGTTGTTGTTATTGTTGTTGTATTTTGATTTAGTTTTCCATTTTCTGTTTCTGGCAAACTAGGTAATTGTTTCGGTTAAATGATTGAGCCGAACATTTCTTGGATTTGCCAACGGCAATCTGCTTGGCAACTACTAAACTTCAACTACTAGACTGTGAATGCTTCCACTGGCCAACCCGGGTCTATGCCTGCGTATGTGAAGCCGCATGATGTCTCAGCCTACGTTGCTCCAAATGGTTATAATGTTTCTGGTTTGCCTGTTGATAAAGGTGTAGAGATTGGAGATGTGAATCCATATCCAAATGAACACCAATTTTGTTTTCCCACTGGATATGACAGTAAAGCAACACCAATTTTGTTTTCCCAATTTGCAATTTGTATGCTTTGTTCGGTTTTTATATTAACAAGTATCCTATTAGCTCAATTGGTAGATCATTGTGTTTGCGCACAAAGATGTGGGTTCAACTCCCACATATGCTAATATATTCTCTTTGTCAAACTAATATACAGTGACATTTATTTACCACACTCTCTGATCCTGTTTGCTTCTGTTGTATAATTCATCGTAAAGAAGATTATTCCATTCTTAACCTTTTGGTTATTTGTGCCTTGTCAGTACATTACAGCAAGGGAGAACTAAATTTGAGCCAAGGAGTTCAACTTGCATATTCTTGGGATACCCAATGGGCCAAAAAGGCTACAAAGTTTTAGAGATTTAAGACTCAAAAAGTCTATGTCTCAAGAGATGTGAAATTATATGAGATGCAATTCCCTCTACATAAAATTTCTCTTGACACAGGGTTACCTTTACCCAATATTGATCTTACTGTCCCTGATTTTTTTTTGTGCCTAATATGCATATTCATGAAAATGTGCCTGATGCTGACAGCAACAATACAATACATGAATTTTTCAAAAATGTGCTGCAATCTGAATCCTCATAGGTACAGTCACCAGCAGATAATGAAGCTGAAGATTCAGTGAGCAACAACAACAGTCAATGTAGAATTGAGTACGTAAAGTAATTAACAGTAAGAGACAAATACTCTAGAAGGGGGGTTGAATAGAGTATAGACACTTTTCGCAAACTTGTAAAGAGCAAGCAACTTCAAGGGCTGGATAATGGGTTTCAAGGCCTTGAACTCAGTCTCAAGATCTTGAACCAGATTTTTCGTGCCTTGTCAGTTCTGCAAATTAATCAGACGTAAGAAAAACTGATAAAAAATAAATAACACAGGACTTGTTAACGAGGTTCGGCTCTTAACCAGCCTACGTCCCCGCCTAGGGTTATCCAACCCGTAGGATTCAACAACTTTTATTCCTCTGTCCTTATGAGTACTAGATACAACCTAGAAGAAGTGCCTCTCTTCTAATCCTGAAGCCTACCTCGCTTCTATCTAGATAACCCAAGATATCGAGAAATAAAAGTCCTCTTCGTCACATCGAAGTGTGATACGTTTGAGTATGAGATACTCTTAGTATAACAGGGATTGAATTAAACTATAAAGCTCACAACTTCCTAACTCTCAAAAGATAATAAATTGAATACAAAGTAGAGAGAAAGAAAGTGAATGAATCAGCAGTAGGATCTGTAATCTCGAGAGCTCTTAGGTGTGCGATGAAAACTTGACAGAAGGGTTGATCTTCAGGGTTCTTCTTCTCCTGTTTTTATAACCGAGAGCTCCAACAACTAGCTGATCCTTTTTCTCTCCAAATCCAGAAAAGTAGTAACAGAAATTCGAACGTTGGATTGGTAGAGCTGTTGCCGAGTCCTCCTATTATTTGAATTCAACCTTCTGGCCGAGATACATGATGTATCTGTTACTTGTGCAGCTCCTTAATTTTCTCTTCAATTTTGAATTAGAACCGAGATCTCCTATGCTGTACTGGCCGAGATTTTCTAGGAGGAACAGCTCCACAATTTTCTCTTCAAATCAAAACTGAAATCTCCTATGCTGTCCAAGCTGCTGGCCGAGAGATCCTAGGAAGAACAGCTCCACAATTTTCTCTTCAAATTGAATTAAAACTCATCTCCTCTTTGCTGTACTGGCTGGCGAGAGATACTGGGAGAAAGAGTCTCCTGTACACACATTCTAGAATGCTATCCAATATATCTTTAAAAAAAAAATCTAAAAAAGATGTGAGATAATCTTTAACAAAATAAAAATCTGAATAAATATGAATGGACTAATCAAGCTGTAACCGAACAGCTATATATAAAAGGCCTCAACAGACTTAATTAATTTCTAAACATATATGGATGGAATTAGCTTGCTGTACTCAAAACAAATATATATATATAAGGATAGATTAAAATAATTCTAACCTAACATATATTAGTCCGAAAATAATATTAACCTACAAGATAAAATATGTATCCAATATGTATAAGCCATAATACCTTATCCTTTTGTCTTTTATCAATCCTGCATAAAATTAAATTAGTACTATAGCATATGTTTTTCATCAAGAGAAAGTAAGGGAGCCATCAATCTCCCCCTTGATGAAAGACAAAAACATATTGGATTATAGATTCCTGCAGATTAGTCAAGCAAAGCATAAGTCGGACAAATATAAATGTACTGAGCATAACTGAGCATAATATAACTATGTTGGATAATTAGCATAATCTCCCCCTTTTTGTCTTTCGACAAGAGAGATCAAAATAGGTTCAAGACCAAGTTCAGCAAAAGAAATTCGAAATACCAACAGTAGCAAAAACTAATAGCAAAAGCAATTTCAGAAATCTAAGTGTTTAAAAACCAGTAGACAGTTAGACCAGCAGCTACTCGTCACGCCACTCCCCGTAGCCATCGTCGCCACAGTCCTTCTTGCGTTTCTTGGCTGCAATATCCGCTTCCGCCTTGGTCTTGTAGCGTTTCTGAGCCTGATTCATTTTTTGTGCCATCTTCATTTCATCAACAATGCGCTCTTGCGGTGCTGACTTCCGATACTGTTTGATGACATCGTAAGCTTCCACTGTAATAATCGCAGGCTCAGGAACAGCAGGACGGAGCACTTCCTTTCCTCGGACGGACTGCTCACACTGGAAGATCACGTTTGAAGTTTTAGAGCGGCACAGATTCGCAGCATCTTCGGCAAGGGGTAGGATATTCCCGGCGCACGTGAACGTCAGAGCATTGAGATAGAACATGTTGTTTATCTTGGCGTTGATCATCGCCACAAGCTCGTGAGTAGCATCCATTTTGTCGGAGATCTCATCCTGGAAGTCAATGACGTCCCGGCGTAGAGCATCAAAACCATACTCGAGTTCCTCAAATCTGTCTTCGATCGAAGATGACTGATAAGCAGTAGACACACTCCTTCCAACACCAGCAGAGACGAGTTCAGTGCGACTCATGTCCGACTTCAATTTCCACGCATCATTAACCTTGAGAATCCCAATACGCTTGAAGCAATCAACATCAACCTTGCCTGTGTGTGACGCCTTTTCCTCAGGGGAGGGGTTAAGGCGAAAATGGGTGAAAATATGGGGCAACAGATTACCGTAAGGGAGCGGAACATCTCGAGAGGAAGAGATAGAATGCTTCATGTGGTCGAGAATGAGATTAGGAACATCGAGCACATAGCCGGATAACACTAAGTAGACAAGATAGAGAAGCTGATCGGTGATCAATTCTCGGGAGTTTGAGCGCGGGAAGATGCATCGTGCCAGAACAGTAAAGATAACCTTGGCTTCGAGTTTGAGGACACTGTGTGTAGGTTGGCGGTGTTTGGGAACGACGACACCAGGAAGAAAGAGACTGCCCTAAGCCAAGGATATGCATTCAGCTTTGGAAGGGTGACCATCAGTGGACACGACTTTAGGAAGCCCAAAGATGTCAGCAAAGGTATCGGGTTTGAGTTGAATCAACTTGTTGCAGACACTGGTTTGGAGAATCTGGTGGCCCCGATCTCTCGAGTAGTGAAGGTTAATGAAAAACAGTCGGGTGAGACGAGGAAAATGCACTTCACCGAGGTTCAACAGAGGCCAAAAGCCAGAGGTTTTGAGTTTGGAGACACAGGGGAGGTTCAGAGATTCTAAAAAGGCCGGGTCGATGGAGTCACACAGGCAAAGCTTCTGAGAGCTAAAGAAATCAAGCCACTTACCATGAATTTCATAGTTGCGGAACCAGTGAGCGGGCAGAGATGGAGCGCTCGGCGGCATCGCTTCAGTCCTGGGAGGAGAGACGGTGGAATCCGGGAAGGAGCGGATGTCAACAATGTCGTCATCGGTAGCAATTTCCTTCCCTTTCCGAGAGATTGACCGCTTGCCCTTACACGGATTGCCAACAGAGGTTCTGGGAGCCATTGATGAACACGCTTCAGAAGGAGGAACGAGGGAGAGAAGAGGTGTCTGTGTGTGTTGCAGAGGAGGCGTGAGAAAGAAATGAGGGAGATAGGGAGTTAATAAAGGCTGCTGAGATCTTTCCAAGAAGGGAGTTAATGAATCACAAATGGGTAAAAATATCCTGGGAAGAGGTAAAAAAAATATTGAGAGTTTATCCATAAATAAGTTTCAGCTTTTTATTAAAACAAAAACAATCTAAACAGAATTTTAAAATTTAAAATTTTAAAAAATTGAAAATTCGAAAAACAAAATTTTTAAAAAAATTAAAAAACGAAACAGAATGTTAAAAATTTAAAATTTTCGGAAAATATACCAATTTAAAAAGAAGGATTAAAAAAATCTGAACAGAAAATCAAATCCCGTAAAGAATTTCCGAAAATAATAAAAGGTTAACAGAAAGTTTTTGAAATTTGAAAAACAAAATTTTCTGGCCGATATTTATAAAAATAAAAGCCGGAAAATTTGATCCAATCTTTTCTGTATACGATATGAACAGTCAAGGTCTTGAAATCTATTTCCGAGACCTTGAAAGTCAATTCGTTTATGCTCCCCCTAAACGAATGCATCCTTAAACAACATACCAAGCTCTAATCTAATGAAATTAAATCTATCCTCAGGTAATGGTTTAGTAAAAATATCAGCAAGTTGTAGATCAGTAGAGATAAAGGATATAGATACATCACCTTTTTCGACATGATCCCGAATAAAATGATGTCTTACATCAATGTGTTTCGTTTGAGAATGCTGTACAGGAATTTTAGTAATAGATATAGCGCTAGTATTGTCACATTTAATTGGAATACCTTTTAAGTCGAAGCCAAGATCTCGTAGCTGTTGAGCAATCCATAAAACTTGTGAACAACACGCTCCAGCAGCTATATATTCGGCTTCAGCAGTTGAGAGAGCCACAGAATTTTGCTTCTTGGAGTGCCAACTAATTAGAGAAGACCCCAATAGTTGACAACACCCAGACGTACTTTTTCTATCAACTTTATATCCTGCAAAATCTGCATCTGAATAGCCAGTTAGATTAAAATTTCCTCGTTTTGGATACCAAAGCCCAAGGTCTTGAGTTCCATTCAAATAGCGAAAAATTCTTTTAACCGCAATGAGATGCGATTCCTTTGGATCAGCCTGAAATCGTGCACACATACATACACTAAACATAATATCAGGTCTACTTGCCGTGAGATAAAGGAGTGAACCAATCATACCTCGATATTCCTTTTGGTTCACATTCTTACCGGTTTTGTCTTGATCCAACGACAATGTCGAACTCATGGGAGTTTTGGCAACCTTTGATTGATCCATCTTGTATTTCTTGAGAAGATCTCTAGTATATTTACCTTGATTCAAGAATATACCTTTCTTTGATTGATGAACTTGTAGTCCGAGAAAGAAAGTTAATTCTCCCATAAGGCTCATCTCAAATTCTCTACACATGATAACCGAAAAATCCTTGCAAAGAGAATCATTAGTAGCACCAAATAGAATATCATCAACATAAATTTGCACAACTAATAAATCCTTACCTTTTGTTTTGATGAAAGGGGTTTTATCGATCAAACCACGTTTAAAGCCATTTTCAAGAAGATATTTTGATAATCTCTCATACCATGCCCTAGGGGCTTGTTTGAGACCATAGAGTGCTTTATCCAATTTAAAAACATGATTTGGAAAATCATCATTCTCAAAGCCAGGAGGTTGTGCAACATATACTTCCTCTTCCAAAATACCATTTAAAAAGGCGCTTTTAACATCCATTTGAAAAAGCTTAATACCCATGTATGATGCAAATGCAAGTAAGATACGAATAGCCTCTAACCTTGCTACGGGAGCAAAAGTCTCCTCGTAGTCAATACCTTCTTCTTGATTATACCCTTGAGCCACGAGTCTAGCCTTGTTGCGAGTAATCTTTCCATCTTCGTCCAATTTATTTCGAAAGACCCATCTAGTATCGATGACGGATTGATGCTTAGGCCTTGGAGTGAGCGTCCAAACTTTATTCCTTTCAAACTCATTGAGCTCGCTTTGCATTGCTATAATCCAATCCGGATCTTGAAGTGCTTCGGCAGGTGATTTTGGTTCTACAAGAGACACAAACGCATAAAAAGCACACAAATTTCTTAATTTGGAACGAGTTTGGATACCGGAATTTGGATCTGATATGATGTTTTCGACTGGATGAGATGCAGCGTGTTTGAAGCTTCGTCGCTTAGGCTCTTGTGATGTGGATGTTTCTCCAAGGCTTTGACTTTCAGGTTCAAGAGGTGCTGTAGATTATGTATTTCCTAAATCAAGGTCTTGAAACCGTTGTTCAAGGTCGTGAACCTGTATATCAAGGTCTTGGGCTAGCTCGGATGTATCAAATATTGGCTCCTGCATATTCCGACGTGATGTTTTCTTCATTTCTTCTTCAATGTCGGATCCCTGTTCCTCATGTTGGTTGAGATTTAGATCTGTAAAGCTATCACTCAACGCACCATTATTGCTTTCATCAAAGATAACATGAATGCTTTCTTCTACCATACTAGTGCGTTTATTAAGAATCCTATATGCTTTGCTATGCAAGGAATAACCAAGAAAGATACCTTCATCACTACGAGCGTCAAATTTTCCCAAATTGTCCTTGCCATTGTTGTGAACAAAACATTTGCATCCAAAGGGTTTGAAATAAGAAACAGTGGGCTTTCTTCCATGAAAGAGTTCATAGGGAGTTTTCTTTAGAATAGGACGAATTAAACACCGGTTTAAAATATAGTTTGCCGTGTTCACTGCTTCAGCCCAAAGAGATTTTGCTAAACCGTTTTCTAAAAGCATAGTTCTAGACATATCCTCCAAGGTGCGGTTCTTTCGTTCCACAACCCCGTTTTGTTGAGGAGTTCTAGGTGCTGAAAAATTATGTGAAATACCATATTTTGAACAAAATAAGTTAAATTTCAGTTGATCAAACTCACGCCCATGATCACTACGGATAGCAACAATAGGCATGTTTTTCAAGGTTTGTAACTCTTTGCAAAGCTTTGAAAACTCATATAACGCCTCCGATTTTTCCCTAAGAAATGAAACCCAAGTAAAACGTGAGAAATCATCAACAATAACAAGAATATATTGTTTACCTCTGGGAGATTTGACGCGCATAGGTCCACATAAATCCATATGTAATAACTCGATAGGGCGAGAAGTACTTACCACCGTTTTTGGTTTAAACGACCCTCGAGTTTGCTTACCTCGTGAACATGCATTGCATAACTCATCTACCTTATAGTTGAGATCCGGAAGCCCACGTACCAAGTCCCTGGAGGCTAGTTTCTTCAAAGTGTGCATACTTACATGTCCAAGTCTCCTATGCCAAAGCCTTGGATCCTCTGTCAAGGCCTTGAGACACTTTAAACTAGTTCCTGCAACTTGGTTAGTGCTCATAGAATATACATTGTTACTGCGAGGTGCCGTTAGGACTAAATCTCCAGATTTTTTATTTTTTACTACGCATTTTTCAGAATCAAAAATAACAATATTACCTTTATCACATAATTGAGAAATACTAAGCAAATTATATTTCAATCCTTCTACAAGGTACACATCATTAATAAAATTAGAAGAATCCTTACCGATTTTACCTATCCCAATTATGTTGCATTTTCCTTTATCACCAAGAGTAATTGTACCAGTGGTTTGCTTCTTTAGATCCGAAAATAATGAACTTTTTCCACTCATATGCCTTGAGCAACCACTATCAAGAATCCATTTATACTCCTTTGTCTTGGTGACATCCTGCAAATCAACCAAATTCAACCTTTCCGGCTAGACCAAATTTCAAATTTGGATTCGTACTCGGGATGGACCATGTTTGGTGATCTTGTCCCTTTAGGAACCCAGATTTGCTTTACCTGTTCTCTTAGATAAAATGGAAAGGTATTACGAATAATATGTGGATCATTTCTACGATAAGGACACGTAGTTTTAACATGACCCTTTCTACAACAAAAATGACACGTAGGTGTGCGCCAACTCCCTTTGGCTCTTACAAAAGTGGTAGGGGCTTTCTTTGGAAAATTCTTGTTGTATCCGATACCACTTTTGTTTAGGGATGATTGATGCTCACCTAACATTCTATCAAGATTGGCCTTGGAGTGGGTGAATCGCAAGAGAGAGGTCTGCTGGTCTCTACACTTATCAGTGAACGAGATCTTCTTTTTCTCCAGCTCTTTTGTGGAAAGAGTTAAAGAGGAGAGATCTTGTTTCAAGACAGAGTTTTCTGCCTCCAATGCCTTGACTTTACTGTCAAGGGTTGACTGACAAGCTTTGAGACTTTTCATTTCCAGCGACATTTCTCCCATGCTCTTTTCCTGCTCCAAAAGCTTTTCTTTCAAGATGTTAGTCTCATGTATGAAATGCTCTTCATTTAAAATCATGTTTTGAAGGAATTCAGATAGAACAGCAGTAGGACTTGAAATTAAATTCCTTACTATATTTCCAAGGTGCTTTTTTGGAGTTTCCTCTTGATCCGCCATTAAGCATAGATTTGCCTTTTCTGATTCAGATTCAGATTCGCTTGAAGAGTCGGAATCGCTCCAAGCCGCCATCATAGCCTTCTTCTTTCGATTGTCCTTGTCCTTTCGATATTTGTTCCTTCTCTTTTGTGGACAATCCTTGACAATATGCTCTGTATCGCCACACTCATAACAAGCCATAGGTTTAGATTTATTATACGGTTTACCTCTTGGTTTTGACGAGCTGCTGTACTCGCGGTTGGCAAATTGTTTCTTCATCTTGAGTATCCTTGCCAATCCTCTTGTAATGAGTGCAAATGGATCTTCTTCATCGTCACTTTCTTCGTTATCCGAGGGTGCTTCTTCCTTCTTAGCTCGTAGGGCCAAGTTCTTTACATTAGGGGCTACTTCTCCATCTTCCTCACCAAGAACCATCTCATGGGTAATTAACTTACCAAGGAGATCGTCCAAAGGCAAAGTTGACAGATTTTGAGCTTCCTCTATTGCAGTTACTTTTGGCCCCCATTTCGCTTTTGGTAAGCTCCTCAAGATTTTCCTCACTTTTTCTTCATTACTGAAGGTTTTTCCGAGAGAGTCCAAGTTATTGACGATTTGGGTGAATCTGGTGAACATCTCCTTTATGGTTTCGGTAGACAGCATTTTGAATAACTCATATTGTCGTAGGTAGATGTTGATCTTGCTTTCTTTGACCTGGCTAGTACCTTCATAGGTCACCACAAGTTTATCCCAGATTTCTTTGGCACTCCTGCAAGTTGAAACACGATTAAATTCATCAGTATTCAAACCACAATACAGCATGTGCATGGCCCGATAATTCTTGGTCACATTCTCATGATCAGTCTGAGTGAATTCAGCTTCCGTCTTTTCGACTTGTGGAGATCCTGCTGTAGCGCCGGGCTTCATTGAAATAGTTGGTCCATTGACTATGCGTTCCCAGAGCTCCATGTCTTGATCAATGATGAACATTTTCATCAAAGATCTCCAATGGACAAAATTGTCGCCGCAGAACAGAGGAGGGCGATTTGACGACCTTCCTTGAGCGAATCCACCTTCTCCTACAGTACTCATGATCGATCTCACAGATTGTTAAATCAAATAAGTGAGTTAAGCTCTGATACCAATTGTAGAATTGAGTACGTAAAGTAATTAACAGTAAGAGACAAATACTCTAGAAGGGGGGTTGAATAGAGTATAGACACTTTTCGCAAACTTGTAAAGAGCAAGCAACTTCAAGGGCTGGATAATGGGTTTCAAGGCCTTGAACTCAGTCTCAAGATCTTGAACCAGATTTTTCGTGCCTTGTCAGTTCTGCAAATTAATCAGACGTAAGAAAAACTGATAAAAAATAAATAACACAGGACTTGTTAACGAGGTTCGGCTCTTAACCAGCCTACGTCCCCGCCTAGGGTTATCCAACACGTAGGATTCAACAACTTTTATTCCTCTGTCCTTATGAGTCCTAGATACAACCTAGAAGAAGTGCCTCTCTTCTAATCCTGAAGCCTACCTCGCTTCTATCTAGATAACCCAAGATATCGAGAAATAAAAGTCCCCTTCGTCACACCGAAGTGTGATACGTTTGAGTATGAGATACTCTTAGTATAACAGGGATTGAATTAAACTATAAAGCTCACAACTTCCTAACTCTCAAAAGATAATAAATTGAATACAAAGTAGAGAGAAAGAAAGTGAATGAATCAGCAGTAGGATCTGTAATCTCGAGAGCTCTTAGGTGTGCGATGAAAACTTGACAGAAGGGTTGATCTATAGCGTTCTTCTTCTCCTGTTTTTATAACCGAGAGCTCCAACAACTAGCTGATCCTTTTTCTCTCCAAATCCAGAAAAGTAGTAACAGAAATTCGAACGTTGGATTGGTAGAGCTGTTGCCGAGTCCTCCTATTATTTGAATTCAACCTTCTGGCCGAGATACATGATGTATCTGTTACTTGTGCAGCTCCTTAATTTTCTCTTCAATTTTGAATTAGAACCGAGATCTCCTATCCTGTACTGGCCGAGATTTTCTAGGAGGAACAGCTCCACAATTTTCTCTTCAAATCAAAACTGAAATCTCCTATGCTGTCCAAGCTGCTGGCCGAGAGATCCTAGGAAGAACAGCTCCACAATTTTCTCTTCAAATTGAATTAAAACTCATCTCCTCTTTGCTGTACTGGCTGGCGAGAGATACTGGGAGAAAGAGTCTCCTGTACACACATTCTAGAATGCTATCCAATATATCTTTAAAAAAAATCTAATAAAGATGTGAGATAATCTTTAACAAAATAAAAATCTGAATAAATATGAATGGACTAATCAAGCTGTAACCGAACAGCTATATATATATATATTACGCAAAAAAAAACAGCTATATATAAAAGGCCTCAACAGACTTAATTAATTTCTAAACATATATGGATGGAATTAGCTTGCTGTACTCAAAACAAATATATATAAGGATAGATTAAAATAATTCTAACCTAACATATATTAGTCCGAAAATAATATTAACCTACAAGATAAAATATGTATCCAATATGTATAAGCCATAATACCTTATCCTTTTGTCTTTTATCAATCCTGCATAAAATTAAATTAGTACTATAGCATATGTTTTTCATCAAGAGAAAGTAAGGGAGCCATCAGTCAACAATAGGCACATCAGCAAATCGAGCCCATAAGAAGATCAACAAGCAGGAATATAAAATTTTTTTTACCAACAAGACACCAACAAACTAATGTTCAGGTTGGTTGAATCAATGCAAAATTTCCTACATTAAGTATTATTTGAAAATGACACCGAAAACTAAAAATATCTCCATAGACTAGTTTTCCTCATTATTTGTAGATCTATGGTCTGCAGAATGAGGTCGTATGCTATTTGATTGAGTAATTGCTTGTGAACTTGGTCCAAAGAATTTTTGATGAGGCATCCAAGACATTTGGTTCGTCATGTTCAACTCATGTGGATGCATCTGTCAAAATACCAATAAGGAACAAATAGAGGATGACAAAAAACAAACATTTAATCGCACACACTCACATTGTATGAAGGAAGGAGCATTGACATATATCCACCACCAGTAGCAACTTGAGGTTGAAGTGAAGAAGGTATAAGAGATTGGTTCACATCGACATTATTTTTTGGAACTCCATGTACCTATAATTATAAAGAATTAGAGTATTGATTCAGTAAATAATACATATTTAGCAAAAGTTAAAGAAGGTTTTCAACTCATTACCTTTGCAGTCTGCTTTTTGCTTTTGTTTAACTTAGTTTCAAACTCTCCCTTTGGTCTACGCTTCCCACGATGAGTAGCTTCTCTCTTCTTAAATCCTTTTGCATTCAAAGTTAGAGGATCATTAGATGAATCAACCAACAAATACTGCCGTTCTTGATCTTCCACGACTTTGTCACTGTTTATTTGTAAACGTAACACATCTTCAACCAACTTTGATAACTTATCAACCTCAATACTAGCTAGCTGATATGCCTTCTCACTTTATGATGCTCTCGATGCTATGCGAACCAGTTTAGAACATAGACTTCTATATCGAGATGTCTGTTTCATTCTTGGATTTGATACAATCTCCTGTCCATGCATATCTTTTACAACACTATCAACCCTTGCATTTTTTGTCCACCTCTTCAAGATATATTGCTCAGGTATCTTTTTTATTAGTGCAGTCTCTCTTCCTTCTGCCATGACTTTAATACAATGCCTACACAAGACACCTACAATCTCAAACATCCTACAACTGCAAGATACAGTAAAATCCCCTTCTCTTATTACTACTCGCTCCTTAGTGAATCCATCTCTCACAACAGTGAAGATAAATTTCTCACCACTAGACACACACTTCGTAATAGAAGACTTCAAAGAATCTTCAAACTGAGCTTGAAAGACTTTGAATATCACTTTAGTGTAAATTTCTCGTGCATGTATCAATAAGCTTACCTCCATTTTGCAGTGAACAGTGAGCAAAACTAGATCATACTCAGCTTCCAGTTCCTTATAGCGACTATCATATAACACTCTTTCAAAGTGAGCAAAAAACTCGGGTAATTGCAGGCCTGATTTCAAATACCCCTTCAAAGTAGCATTAAGGCTTTCACTAAGTTGTGTAGTTTGCATTCCTGCGGACCATGTCCACTTGACATATGCATGCGCCCATTTTTTTCTTATTGCATATGTTGCATCCAACCAAGGATCATCATGTACATCATACTCGTCAAGCATGGACTGCCAAGCACTCACATACTCATCCTCTTCTTCAATCTCATAAACAAATTTGTTGAACACATTAGCTTCATTCTCACGGTGGTCTCGAAATAGAAAACCTACTTTCTTAGAGCATTTTGCATCAAATGCCATATACAAAGACGATGGTAAGTATCAGGCATCACATGTAACACAACCTTAGCTATTGCCGCATCTTGATCAGTAAAAATAGTTTGTGGAGGCTTCCCACTCATTGCTTTAAAAAAGGTCTCAAACAACCATATAAAGGATGCAACAGTCTCATCATAGATTAGAGCGGCTCCAAATATAACAGTCTCCTTGTGATTATTTAGTCCAACAAACGCTGCAAATGGCCGATTTGCTTCATTCAGTTTGTACGTAGTATCAAAACTTACCACATCCCTAAATAAGCTATAGTCCATAATCATTTTTGCATCGGCCCAGAAAATGTTGGTGATATGCTCCTCGATATCCAGCTGCATCTCATAGAAAAACGATGGGTTTTCCAACATTTGCTTTGAGAAATATTCCATTAGAAAACCAGCCTCTCTGAATTTCAACTTCTTTTGCCGAACACTTCGAAGATAATTCTTATGATCTTGCTTTGTAAATCTCAATGGCTCCCTTCCACCAGATTTTTGACCCATTAACTCAAATGCACATTTTGGAGGGAGTCCAGAATTTGTAGTAAGGTCTATAAATGTACTATTTGTAGTTTTCACAAGTCTTTGAGATGACATCATATGCACAACATCTTCACTGACAAGAGGATGATTATGCTCTTCAGTAAAACGATAAACATGATACTTACCAGTGCACCTATCTAGCTTAATCCCCATATGTGCTCCACATCCCGTCCTTGTATGTCCATCTAGTTGACACTTGGACCACTGGTAACCCAGACCAGGATCGAAAGACGGACCGTTAGGCTAACCGCTCTGATACCATATCAAAGTCCGACTCGGACCAATGGCTGAGGGTCATGTGCACGGGCGCCAGTAGCCTAGCACACAAGCCGAGTGAGGTTCCATTAATCTAAAATCAATTGGCAATAGAAGGAGTAGCCCATCGACTCATATACTAGGGCTTGTTATTGATCAATACAAAATGAAAAAAAAAAGTTTAATGAGTGTTTATTGATAGATTAAAAACCATTTTTGAATGACTCACTGAAAAGGACTTGCGGGTAGTATCCAAATGTCCTCTTTATTTACCAATTTAAGGATAGATTAAATTAAATTATGTTCAAAATCATTTTTTTATTTTGGAAAATGCAAAAAAAAAATCAATTTAAAAAACAATACTACTCCGTACTATTTACAAGTGCTGCTATCTGACGCCCAACCATTGGTCCATGTGACAGCCCATGCAATACAATTGTGCATCGCCCAACCTAGCTAGATGCGCGGCGGTGGAATTGGGCAGAGGCAGCTAGATGTGATGTGACATTCCAAGTCCTGGCAAACGAAAAGCCATGTTGACCGTACACATTAATTTGCCTTTGCAACAACCATGAAATTTGTAGGTAATTTCCTTCGACGTGCAGATGGATGATCGAATAAATCAGAACAAGCTACGACACAGTTATATTGATTGAAGCCCCAAATGACCGACAGCCTCGATCCCACTATCCTGATCGAGACAAGCACCATTCAGTTGTTGACTTGGGGTCAACTAATCAAAGACTGAGAGGGCTATTAGTAAGAGGACAGGTTGGTCTACTATATATGTATATATGCTTGTTAATTTGAATTGAAGACTTGGGGTCAACTAATTAAAATCTGAATTGAACAATCAAAATAAAAAAAAATGGAAGAAGTGTGAGCATAGAATAATTGAACAATCTTCTATACGGTTTTGTGTTTTCATGTTTATTTTTACTATCTTAATCATTCACTGATAAACTAAATAAGTTTAAGCATTTGACTTTACACTAACTTCATTACGTCAATTAATTTAACTTTACACTAATTAACTTGGTCTTAATCAATGAAGCAAGAAAGGAATGAGTTTCTTCGTATATACACTATTAATTGAAGTCTAGGGTAGAAGGTTGTAGAAGAGCTGTGTATATTACTAAAGGGATACTTGAAGAAAATAAATTTAAAAAAAATCATATTTCATACTCTATCCGATCCAAAATATATGTCGTTTGACCTTTTAACACGTATTTTAAGGAGCTAAAAATTACAATATATAATATATTAACTTTTTTATTATTATTTTTTTACAATCTAATACTTATTACCAACAAATATTAAGTTGTAAAAAAGTAATTTAAAAAAAGTTTTTTTTACCTTCTTAAAATACGTGTTGAGGTAGTATAGTTTTTACGGAGTATTATTCTATATTCACTATTTCACTCACATTTTTAAATAATAAAAACTTTTTTTTTTTTCAAATTTTACATTGTGCATATCGCCCAACTACGTACCTAGATTTAAATGTGACATTCCAAGTCTTGGCAAACGAAAAGTCATACGGAGTAAGTATATGTTAACCCATTAATTTGCCTCCGCGGCAGCCATGGAATTTCTACGCAATTTCCTTCGAGTTGCAGAACAAGGAATTGAAAGACAGTTATATTGATTGACTTGGTAGACCACGTTACGGAGTATTATAGAATGAGAGGGTTAGTTATTAATATAAGAGCACAAGTTGGCCTATTAATTATAGATGTACTGCTTGTTACTTAATTTGTCCTATAAATTAAAAGAGTATATCCACACCCCATACACACCCTTCTCTACATCTGCAGAAAAACAAAAAAAAAAAAAAAACAAGTATACATATGTACTTTTCATAGGTAGCCAAAAAAAAATATAACAGTCTTTATAAATGGGGCAATTGAGTGTTGCTTTGTTGTTTTTCATAGTAATTTGCATTTGCAATGCCAGCCTTGGATTTACTTGTAAAGAAGCTGAAAGAAATGCCCTGTTCAAGTTCAAACACAGCATTGAATTCAGGAGCTCCGTCTGTGTCGACAACCTTGACAGATGCAACCATCTTACTACATGGGTGGGGGAAGATTGTTGCAGCTGGAAGGGAGTTGGGTGTGACACCGTTACCGGCAACGTCGTCAAGCTTGATTTGGGAAGTGACGGAGACTGGTCGCACCTTTTAGAAGCTGGAGAGGTAAACCCTTCTTTGCTTGAGTTGAAGTATTTAACCTACTTAGACTTGAGCGGTATTGAATTCAGTGGTGATAGAATTCCTGAATTCTTTGGGTCAATGATGCAACTGCAACATCTAAACCTCTCTTATTGGTCTATGTGTAGGAAAGTTCCTCCTCATCTAGGCAATCTTACAAAACTTGTTGTCCTTGATCTTAGTAATCCTTGGAGCATTTCAGAATGTCAATTCTTGGATAATTACAGTGAATTATTGTGTTCCCGGGAAATTGAAGAAACCAACGTAGAATGGGCATTCAAGCTTAAGAATTTGAAGTACCTTGACCTGAGTGGGATTGACCTGAGCCAATCACTTGATAGTCTTAACATACATCATAGGCTTCCATCTTTGTCGGTGTTGAACTTGGCCTGTTGTGGACTAGGAAACTCTCATCTAGTCACAATGAACTCAACTATTTCTTCTACCAACCTTAAGTCCCTAGACTTTAGTCACAACAATTTCAGTGGCCCAATTCCAGGTTTCATACAAAATCTGAGCTCTATTAGATCTCTTGATCTTTCACATAATCACTTCAATTCTCCAATTCCATCATGGTTGAGCAAAAAAGGAAACCTCAAACACTTGAGTCTTGGTCATAATGGCTTCAATGGCCCATTTCCCTGTTCCATACAAAACTTAAGTTTTCTAACAAGTCTATATCTTTCCAATAATCAATTTAGCTCTTCGGTTCCATCATGGTTGGCTAACAAAACATACCTTGAATATCTTGATCTTAGTTGGAATCAATTTAACCGTGTGGATGGGGGAATCAGTAACACAATAGGTTGTCTTTGTAGATTAAGAAAACTAGATTTGTCATATAACCAACTTCAAGAAGAGGTGGCAGAATCACATGTTGATTTTTCTAGGTGTAGCAGATATGATTTGAAGTACCTATTCCTACAAAACAATAAAATCAGTGGTTACTTGCCAATAATTGGAAGCTTTTCATCCCTCCAACATATGGATCTATCCAACAATAATTTCGGTGGTCTTCCTCCATCCTTGGCAGGATTGTCGTCTTTGGTGTCTCTATCATTGTCAAATAATAATTTCAGTGTTGTGTCACCAGTAATTGGAAGCTTGTTATCCCTAATGGGATTAGATCTATCATTCAATCAGTTAGAAACTCTCCCTCCGTCATTCCAGGGATTGTCGTCTTTGATGGATCTAGTTTTGTCACATAATCATATCAGTGTTTTTCCACCGTTATTTGGAAGCTTGTTGTCCCTAATTGGATTAGATCTATCATTCAACCAGTTAGAAGCTCTCCCTCAGTCATTCCAAGGATTGTCGTCTTTGGAGGATCTAGACTTGTCACATAATCATATCAGTGTTCTGCCACCGTTATTTGGAAGCTTGTTCTCCCTAATTGCGCAATTAGATCTATCATTCAATCAGTTAGAAAATCTCCCTCCATCCTTCCAGGGATTGTCATCTTTGGAGATTCTAGGCTTGTCATACAATCATTTTAGAGTAATGCCAACATCAATTGGAAGCTTGCCATCTTTAAGAGATCTAGACTTGTCGTATAACAATTTTAGCGTGGTCCATCAAGTAAACTTGGCCAACCTCTCTAGTTTAGTTGACCTAGATTTAAGCTCAAACTCTGCAATATTTTTTGACCTCTCCCCTGACTGGATCCCACCATTTCAACTTGAATACTTGAAAATACTACCTTGCAAATTAAACAGCCCATTTCCTAACTGGATTCTAAGCCAAAAGAATCTCACCGTTCTTGACTTGTCAGATAGTGGGATATTCGGAACTCTTCCAATCAGCATTGGCAATGCAATGCCGTCTTTGCAGAGTTTGCGACTTGCTAACAACCACATTAATGGTTCGATTCCAAGATCATTGTGTGGGATAGCAACCTTGGAGGTCCTTGACCTGCAAAAGAATAGGTTGTCGGGGAAAATTCCCGACTGTTGGGAGAACTCTCGGATTGTTGGTGTGGAATTATCTTCAAACAGACTATCCGGTCACATACCCAACTCTCTAACAAAGGTTGCCACCTTGCAACTTTTGAGCTTGAGTAATAATTCGCTTGAAGGAGAGCTCCCTTTATCCTTGAGCAATTCCGCTGAGTTGACGATTTTGGATGTGGGCAGGAATAATCTTCATGGGGAAATTCCACCTTGGAATGGAGCAATCTTCCCGTTTTTACAGATTCTTATTCTAAGAGAAAATAGGTTCAATGGAACTATTCCACTACAACTTTGCTTGTTCCGTGCGCTTCATCTTATTGATCTTGCAAGTAATAATTTGGTCGGAACTATTCATCGGTGCTTCGGTTACTTACAAGGAATGGGTTCCATGCAACACTCAAGTGCTTTTATTGCATCGCCTCCTAGTCCCACAACCTCAAATATTAGTCAGGATATTGCTTCGGGGCCAGCAATAAGTCCTGATGAATGGAGTGCAGTAGAAGTTATAAAAGGAGAAGAGAGAGAATACACCACAAATTTACACCTACTAGCAAACATGGACCTTTCATGTAACCACTTGGTAGGTGTGATCCCTGCTGAGATCACAAGCTTATCCGGCCTTTTGGGTCTAAACTTATCACACAATCATTTGAATGGAGCAATTCCTATGGAGATGGGGAAGATGAGATCTCTGGAGTCCCTTGATTTTTCATTCAACAATCTCTCTGGATCAATTCCAGAAACCATCTCTTCTTTGGATTCTTTGTCCAAAATGAATTTTTCATTCAACAACCTTCAAGGAAAAATACCGACAGGTCGGCATCTCCAAACTCTCAATGATTCTTCCATATACATGGGAAACCCAGGCTTATGTGGCGATCCATTGCCAAAGAAATGCTTTGGAGACAACAGTGCCCATCCCCCAACAAGTGCGGCCCTTGAAGACGAAGGAGTCAATAAACGCGAGAAGATGTGGTTCTACATGGTCATCATGTTGGGGTTTGCAATCGGCTTTTGGGGAGTCATTGGACTCTTAGTTGTTCACAAGAGATGGAGGCATGCTTACTTTCAGATCGCCGAAGAGCTTACGGATTGGATATATGTCGGAGTCGCAGTGATGACTGCTCGAGTAAGCAGTGGAAGATGAAGAGCTCATTCGCAACAATTGTCCATGGAAGGTAATGCCTTAGAAAATTATTGTTGTGTGTCTTCAATCCCATCTTTAAAATGCGCATTAACATATTGTACTTTTTGTGTATTAAACAGGGGATTACAATGCTATCTAGCTGTTCAAGCTTTCAGATTGATGCTGACAGATGATGACATGGGTTCAACAGTACTATTCGCTCTATCTGATGCTCTTGTTTTAATTAAGCACATCAAATTGTCTGTTAGTTTTCATTCGTATTCATGTTTCCGTTGTTATGTTGTTTTGGTAATAATGTAGCGCACTTTCACTTTGTGCAAACCTTACTTGGATCTTCTTGTAATGGATGCACTCATATTTTCTTTTTATTATGTAAATTAACTTCCCTCGGCCCATTCAGGATCTGATGAGGGTTGTCGACCGGTAATTCTCATGCTATGTTTAAAAGGGAAATAGTTTCATTAATTTGTTTTTTGTGAAACATTAATTTAGTCAGAAACAGAGCCAAATATAAGTACTTAAATTTACTTAGAAATGTCTTTCAATTTTTGGACAATTTAGGTAGCAAACAGATGACAGTTGGAATATATACAACCCAAAAGAAATAAAGAAAAACTTTTGTTTGCCTGGTTTTGGACTTTTGGGAATACCAAAACTAGAGTAAACTCCATATATATGCATGTGTAGAATTTCCGCATAGTAAGATTGTACTGAAAAGAGAAGGAATTCAGATCAAACAAGCTTTTTCCATTCGCTGATTTCAGAAGTTACACAGTAAGAAGAAGAACAAAGTCCATGAGAGGGAGTAGTTACTTCTGGTGTAACACAGTGACTTGAGAAAAAATAAGCTCACACCCTTGATCTCCTTTTATACTAATCCAACATGGTTCTTCTATCAGCGGCACACACCTAACTGATCAACTTGAGTTTTTTATGAATCAGTTACAACTACAAGCTGTTGCCGACTCTCTGTCTGTTACACAATGTCTTCTATGATGTATTGATGTATGCGTTCAGTCTGTATGGAGTGCATCAATTTAATTTAAATATAAATATGAATAATTAGTTATATTTTATCCTAAAATATCCTGATCGATCGATCCAGCTAATGTTTTCAGATTTGCTTAAAGCGGGGTCAGACAAACAACCAATATCCGGTTCCAAATCAAACATCCGGGTCAAATGAAGTGATCCAAGTCCAACAATCCAATTTTTGACAAACTAACACTACAGTCAATACCGAAAATAATTTTAAAAAATCGTCAAATTAATTTAATTTAAATTATTTTAATAAAAAAATAATGTATTTAAATAACAATTTTAGTGTTTTCTTTGTTTTTTTAAAAAAAATCTTATTGAGATAATTACACGTGAAAAAATTCCTCGAATTTTTTTTAATGGATCTAGAAATATTTATCACAGGAACAGGATGATTAATGATATGACACTGAAATTTTTGTCCGGGAGAGGAAAGTCTATCTATTATAAAGACAATTCACCAATTGCCTTAATTTCGCCGTACGTCACGGTTTCAATTTGTAGCTTGGAATTCCATGATTTGTGCTAAAAAATTGGTACCCATGAAATAAACTGACTTGTCAATTTGTTGAACATGCCAGTTTACATTAAGAAGCAATGCATGCCTAATAATCTAGTAGATCCATCCCTCCATATATAACAGTCCATACACTAAACCCATTATTCACATCTGGGGAAAAAAATTGATAGCCATCAAATATATAGTCTTTAGATATGGGGCATTTACGAGTCACTTTGTTGTTTCTAGTAGTAATTTGGATGTGCACTGCAAGCACGGGATTTACTCGCAAGGAAGCTGAAAGAAAAGCCTTGCTCGAGCTCAAACACAGCTTCATCGACAAATGGAACCGTCTAGCTTCATGGGTCGGGGAAGATTGTTGCAACTGGAAAGGAGTTGGGTGTGACAACATTACCCACAACGTCATCAATCTTGATCTGAGAGCTGGGGACATATTTGCACTAGACACACCATCCTATTTAGAAGCCAGTGTGGTGAGCCCTGCTTTGCTTGAGTTGAAGTATTTATCATATTTGGATTTGAGCGCTAACTTCTTTAATTGGTCTAGAATTCCTGAATTTATTGGGTCAATGAAGCAACTGCAGTATCTAAACCTCTCTTATGCAAGTTTTGCTGGGAAAATTCCTCCTCATCTGGGCAATCTTACAAATCTTGTTTACCTTGATCTCAATTTCGCTTGTCTCTGGTACTGTGAAATGGAGAACCTAGAATGGACATCCAAGCTTGAGAGTTTGCAATACCTTGACCTGAGTGTGGTTGACTTGAGCCAATCAGTTGATAGTCTTAGCATAATCAATAAACTTCCATCTCTGTTAGTCTTGATCATTGCTGATTGTCGACTGGGAGATTCTCATTATGTCATAAGAAATTCAACTGTTTCTTCAAGCCCTATTCATCACCTAGATCTTAGTAGAAACTGTGTCCCAATATTTCCTCATTTCATACAAAACATGAGCTCTATTAGATTTCTTGATCTTTCAGGGAATAGCCTTATTTCTCCAATTCCACCCTGGTTGGGTAGCAAAGTAGACCTCGAGTATTTGAGTCTTTTTAACAATCACTTGAATGGCTCATTTCCCCATCTCATACAAAATATGAGCTCTCTAACATTCCTTGACCTTTCACATAATCATTTTAGTTCCTCAATTCCATCATGGTTGGCTAATCAACAATACCTAGAATATGTTTCTCTTCGTATCAATCATTTTGATCGGGCGGATAAAGGGATCATGAACATCATTTTGCATCTTTGTAGATTAAAATATCTAGACTTGTCAGATAACCAACTTCATGAAGAGATTTCTAAATCACATGTCTATTTTTCTAGGTGTGGTAGATATGATTTGGAGTATCTATATATGCACAACAATAATATCAGTGGTTACTTACCAGTAATTGCAAGTTTTTCATCCCTCCAAGCCTTAGACCTATCACACAATAAGTTAGAAACTAACCCTTCATCCATGGGGATGTTGTCATCTACTCTAGACTTGGCACATAACAATTTGAGTGTTGTAAGCTTTGCTAACTTCTCTAGCTTAAAGTACCTTGATACAAGCTCAAATTCTCTAGTTCTTGACTTCCCCACTGATTGGATCCCACCATTTCAACTTGAATACTTGAGGATCCAAAATTGCAAATTGAACGGCCCATTTCCTAAATGGGTTTTAAGCCAAAAGAAGATCTCAATTCTTGACTTGTCCGATACCGGCATATTTGGGCCTCTTCCAATCAACATTGGCATTTCAATGTCGTCTTTGACAAGTATACAACTTGCTAACAAGTAACAACCACATTAATGGTTCAATTCCAAGATCTTTGTGTGGGTTAGCAGGCTTGAACTTGCTATATCTTCAAGATAATACACTGTCAGGGATAATTCCAGACTGCTGGGCGAACTCTCAACTTGTTGAAGTGGATTTATCTTCAAATAATCTTTCCGGTACCATACCCAGATCTCTCATAAAGACTCCACTGTATTCGTTGAGGTTGAATAACAATTCAATTGAAGGAGTGCTCCCCTTATCCTTGGGCGATTCCCGCGACTTAGTACTTGTGGACGTGAGTATGAATAAACTTCATGGGGAAATTCCACTTTGGAACGGAGCAAACTTTCCTTCTCTAGGAATGCTCATACTACGAGAAAATAGGTTTGAGGGAAAAATTCCAATGCAATTGTGTTCGGTCCAGACACTTCACATAATAAACCTTGCAAACAATAATTTGGTGGGAAGTATTCCTCGATGTTTTGGTTACTTCAAAAGGATGGGTTCTATGCTGCACTTGTCTATGTCCATTGCATCACCTCCCAATCCTAATATTGCTCCATATAGTACTTCAGCTCTTTCTCCGGCACCAACAAGTACTTCTGCTGCATCGCTACCGGCGCCTATTGCTGAAGGACCAAAAGGTGATTTGAGCGCTCTAGAAGTCGTAAAAGGGCAAGAAAGAGAATACACCAGAATATTAGACCAACTAGTGAACATGGACCTTTCATGTAACCACTTTTTTTTTGATTTTAAGGTTAAAATATATTAAAACTTAAAGCGAGATATTTACACTGTAGTTTGTAGCCAGTCGGCTCTAAGTATAAAAGGAGGGGATTCCTCAAATCGATGAAGCACATAGGTTCACTATGGCTTGGTTCCATCGCATATTAGGGGCCATGGGCCGTATAGATCCTAGTAGGTGTAATCCCTGTCGAGATCACAAGCTTATCCCTCCTTTTGGTTCTAAACTTATCCCACAATCATTTGAGTGGAGCAATTCCTATGGAGATAGGGAAGATGAGATCTCTGGAGTCCCTTGATTTCTCATACAACAATCTTTCAGGATCAATTCCAGAAACCATCTCTTCTTTGGATTTTTGCCCCAACATGAATTTTTCATTCAACAACCTTCAAGGACAAATACCGACAGGTCGACATCTCCAAACTATCAACAATGCATCCATGTACATGGGAAACCCGGGCTTATGTGGCGATCCATTGCCAAAGAAATGCTTCGGAGATGACAGTGTCCATCCCCCAACAAGCGCGGTCCTTGAAAACGAAGGAGACAATAAACGAGAGAAGATGTGGTTCTACATGGTCATCATGTTGGGGTTTGCAGTCGGCTTTTGGGGAGTCATTGGACTCTTGGTTGTTCACAAGAAATGGAGGCATGCTTACTTTCAGATCGCCGAACAGCTTGCGGATTGGATATATGTCAAAGTCGCAATGATGACTGCTCGAGTACGTAGAGGAAGATGAAGAGCTCGTTTGCAATAATTGTCCATGGAAGGTAATGGCTTAGAAATTTACCGTTGTATGTCCTTAATCCCATTTTAAAATGCAAATTAACATATTGTACATTTTGTCTGTTGTCATTAAACAGGGGATTACAATGCTATCTAGCTCTTAATTGGGCTTTCAGAATGATGCTGACAGATGATGGCATGGGTTCAACTAGTCGCTCTATCTGATGCTCTTGTTTACATTCAGGTCTCCGATGCAAGTTATGTTGTTTTGGTAATAATGTAGCGCACTTTCACTTTGTGCAAAGCTTACTTGGATCTTCTTGTAATGGATGCACTCATATTTTCTTTTTATTATGTAAACTTCCCTCAACCCATATTCAGGACTTGATGAAAGTTAACTACTGGTAATTCTCATGCCATGTTTAAAAGGGAAAAACTTCGTTAATTTTTTTTTTTTTGCGAAACATTAAGAAACAGAGCCAAATATAAGTTCTTCGAATTTAATTGATTAGGAGTTCGTGTAATCAAGTTTGTTGTGAATTTTCCCGAGTGAATACCATTAAAGAGAAGGAGAATGAACAATATGACACAAATGATTTCCGTGTTCTGACAAGAACCGCGCAGAACACCCTGCAGAGAAAAACCACTCTGCAGCTAGGATTTCTTATTATTGTGATGCTTTGATGGATACATAATTCCAACCTTACATGCCTCTATTTATAATAGAGGATCTCCTATAGATAACCCTATAGATAAACCTAGATATAGATAAACCTATTATATCTAAACAAACCTAGATATAGATAAACCCATCTTATCTAAAACCTATTGTAGATAAATCATCCACAATAATCCTTCTATATAATATCATCTATAGATAGACTTTCTAAAGATAGAACTAGATAATTAATTGTCTCAAACAACAATCTCCACCTAGACAAATAATCTATATCTATAGCAACGAACGGAAACATCTCCAGGATCTTGTCTGCCCGGCCCATGTCTTCCTGTGCTCTGTTCCCTGGGGCTTCTCACTCAACTAACATCGAGTAATATGAACCAAATTCAAGCAATGCTTGAACTTGTTTGCGGGGACTGGTTTGGTTAACATATCAGCAGCATTCTGAGAGGTGTGAACTTTTTCTAAGATGATTTCTTTGGACGTTACAAGCTCTCTGATCTTGTGAAATCTCACATCAATGTGCTTCGTCCGAGCATGATATACTTGGTTCTTAGCTAGATATATAGCACTCTGACTATCACAGTATATCTCAACTCCACCTTGCTCAACACTCAGTTCCTTCACAATTCCTTTGAGCCATAGTGCCTCCTTATAGCTGCCTCTGCCAAAGCCATGTATTCTGCCTCGGTAGTAGAAAGGGCTACCACAGACTGTAAAACAGATCTCCAACAAATAGGCCCTCCAGCAAGAGTAAAGATATACCCAGTAGTGGACCTCCGATTGTCAAGATCACCCGTATAGTCTGAATCAACGTACCAACCCTTTGACTGAAAGACCGCCTTTTTCGCCACCAAACATGATTCCACCCCTCAAATACCTTAGAATCCACTTGCATTCATTCCAGTGTTCCCTCCCAGGATTAGAAATGTACTTGCGGGTGTTAATCTGGCATTTGGGCTATATGGACTATTGCCCATTTTATTGCCCAATAATTTAGCTTCTGGGCTTCAGAAAGTAAATGAATTGTCCCAACAATTAAATTGGTACCCTAAATCATCATCAATCATATATCACAACTAGTCAAGCACTTGTATTTCTTCGATCATCTGTGGAAACGTCAAAAAGGATGAATGTCGCTATTTGGGCTAACTTGTTGTAAACTCCACGGACTCTTAAATTCAAACCCCGTCAAGAAAATAAGACAAAAGGTTTTCCCTACAAATTAATACGTCGAAAGGAATGTTTAATCCCAAACAATACGTTTGACTTTTATAGATAGGCCCAGATATTTTCTACGTCCTGGACAAGAAGAAATTTAATGGCTTTAATTTTTTCTCATATATAAAATATAAATGAAGTTAAAATAATTATCAAACTTATATGATTACATACAATTTAATTTATTTTTGGGTTGTTTGAAATAAATTGACAACACATAAAACAAAATAATATAAAAGGTCAATGCAAAATGAAAAAAAAGCTTTAACTATTTTAAAAAATTAAGGCCCTTTTGCATAACTAGACCAAAAAATGGGTCTTTTTGCTAAACTAGACATGTACATTGTTTTTTGGCTAAGGGTAGAAAGTAGTCTAGTTTTGCAAAAAAATTTGGTAACCGGGTGAATGGGTTCCAGGTGAAGGAAATGAAAGGAAGAGAGAGGATGGGACGCCCTCTTTGCCGCATTCTCCCTCGTCGTCCCTGCCTTCTCCCACTTCGTCCTGGCCTGCCCCCCGCCTGTGACGCCAAGCAACCATAACCTTCTCCTCCCGCCGGTGAGTTTCTCTCTCTTCTCGTCGATATCCCGAAATCGATCAACCTCCCTTCGTTCACTCTCCCTTCTCCGATCTCTTCTTCAATCCAAAAGTTTCTCACTTTCGTTCCTGTGAAATCTGGAATCGAAGAAATAGGCGATGAAATGGGGAGATCGATCCATAAGAGCACCTCCCACAAGCAGGTGATCCTCGTCTCCCTCGCTTATCTTATCGGTGTTGCCTTGGTCGCCGACTTCCTCTGGGCTTCTTCTTCTTCCTTGTCTTCCATCGCGTATCGTTACATTGCTCCCAATTGGCCCTCTCGCTACTCCACCACCGTTATTGTCCCCAACACCTCTCCCACTGAGGTCAGTGTTTCATTCGATTCGATATTCATTGATTTATTTGACGATTTTTGTTTAGGTAGGGTTTGGTGTTAATCCATCGCTTGAAGTTGCAAATTCAGAATAGTTATATCAAAGGTCTAAAATTGAGAGTTGGGGTTACTGCCTCCTAGTTGGATTTTGTTCCTCTGTTAGGAATTGGAGATTTTCGAGCGAATAGATTGAGAATTGGCAGGCTTTTCATTGAATCAGGGGAAGTGGATGCTGTTTTTGATGCAGCTGATGCTTCTTTGTTTAGGTTGGGTTTGTTGCTTTTAATCTCCTTTTCATTCCATGCCAAGCAACTTATTCTCAAGGTTAAACCTCTTTGTTTGGATCTCATTATCCTGTATTTTATTTTTATACAGGATAGTTATGGTTAGTTGGCATGATATATTTGTTCTGTTGGTAGGATAGTGTTATTAATTTTGGGGTGGATAGGTTTGTTCAGTTGGTAAGATAGGCGTGATCAGTTGGTAGGATAGGCTCGGATTCACTATAGAGAAATAAAGTATCATGATTGAAGAAAAAGATAGCTTGCACAGAAGGATTCAGAGAATACAAGAAAATTGTTGATACGGTTAAGTTTCCCTACCACTGCTTATTTGCCTACTGATATCTTTGCATATTTTCATTTCTTTGTACCTTTGGTAGGATAGTTATATTCACAAGTTCTCCTCAGGGTAACCGTCTACTGTGAGTGACATAAGTCAGCTCCACTATATGTCTGTCTTTTTGTGTTTTTAGTAATCCAAATTGTTTTGAGCTTTGAGATATTGTTGCTCTGCAGGTTAAGGAATTGTGTGTTTGTGGAGTTCAAAGATGAAGTTGCAGCTTTGCAAGCACAAAGGCAGTTTAATGGGTACTGTATGCTTGTTTGTCTCTCTTTCTCTCTCAAGGTGCAAGTTATATTATAAAAGGACATAATGGACCATGGCTCTTTGAATATCTCCTGATGAGTAGTTGGCCCTCTGTATTAAGATGACAAGATTTGAGTTTTTAGTATGAATTAAATTAAGGAAGGGTTATGTTCTGATCATGGGTGGGATCTCTTTGGTGTTCATAGTATATGTTTTATGATCTTTTTTTAAGAATTAAAAAGGATTTTGTTAGAACAGTTAATGGATCATTAGTGGGATCTTAAAACTCAAAATCAGTTGAGAGGATGTGAAGAGTGAAGAGAGCTTTAATGACAGTGTTGGGAAAACCGCGGGTAGCTACTCACTTGACCGTGTGACTCGGATGGACAAACTCCACTTACAAATGAGACCTTGTATTAATGTACAAACTTATTTTATACAACTCACAAAATACAAGATTATCTCACACACCTTATTCGAGATGAACCACTCACCCTAACCAACTCTCTCACACACACTTGCACTCACGTTGCTCTCACTTCTTGTACTCTCACTTGCATCTTTACACACACACATTAAGCCTATTTATAGGCCTCTTATGTCGGTGTTTAGCCACCAACATCATTCTCTATAATTTTCTAGAGAATTCTAGTTATTGCTAGACACAATTACTAGGCTACTCATCTCCCTAATTTACTAGAATTCTCTAGTCATCACTACCGTACACTTCCTTTCCCATACATATACTACACCATTCTAGATAATTTCCATTTCTAATTTGGGCTTTTAAAATCAGCCCAATTATTAGCCTCTTTAAATATTGAATTAGTCCAACACATAGGTTTTAATTATGAAAAAAGAATAGGGAAATGAAGCTGAACTGAGTTGTATCTTGACTCTGCAAAATTAGCTGGCTTGGAGCATTTTGTTAGTGTTATGTGCACCAGGTTAGGAAGGAAGATTTTGTGACTAAAGTGTCGGACTAGATGAAAGGGACGGAAATTATTTAGGGGATAGAGTTTATGATGAATGTATTTCTTCGACAATTTCATGGTTCTCTGTTTTTATAGTACTTGAGCAAGCATTGCTGGGTTATGTATATAGGCTGCGATTTCTCGGCAAAGTCCTGACTTTGGATAAAGCAAGTACGCCCACTCATGATACCAAACATTCGGAAAATGAAGCAGATAAGCAAAATCTGTTTGCCAAGGCTGAAGACACTTCCAGAACCAGCTGCACCTCCACCTCCTCCACCACCACCAATTGTGGACAACCCCCATCCAACAAATCTATCTAGTGATGAATCAGAAATGGAAACTTCTGATGAGGTCTTATCTTTGTAAATTTATTTTACATGACTGTTGAAATAAAAACTCGTTGTATATGTGTGAATGAAGTCACTTTCTAGCATGACTTTGCATATCTTCTTGTTTTTTGTTTGTTTCCAGGAGTCTGAAAATGGATCACAAGGCATAAAAAAACGCATTAAACAAGAGGTTATTGTAGGCCCTACTATAGATAAAGATGTTTTGCTTGTCGAGTATGTGGTGCATTTGATTCACATGCCACATGTTTTTATCACTTCTTGATGCCTATATGATCATTGAGAGTACCCATTGAAAATAGCCTATTAGCTCAGTTGGTAGAGCGCTGTGTTTGCACACAGAGATGTGAGTTCGACTCTCACACAGGCTAATACGGAGTGTGTGTTCATAAGTCTCTGATATATTGTGTTTTGGTAAAGCCAATTATGCATTTACATATTTTCAATTGTATAAATATATCTTACCATTAATGTGTGTCTATCCTACCGTTAGCATCAAGTTATACAGGGATTACTGGTTTTCATTCTGATTCTACCAATATAGTTGTTTTCTCCTACCATTAGTTTTCATCTATCCTACCATTCTGATCCTTGGCTTGGCAAACTGCAATTTGAGTTCTCAAACCAAAAGCCTCTATTCATTTCTCTCCTATCAATCCAACCTTCCATAGATTGACCTGTCGAGTAAAAGTCTAGTCGGTTCATTTCCAACATGGTTGTTGCGAAATAACTCCAATCTCAAATTTCTATACATAGGATCTCAAGTTGCTCAAAACTCAAGGTGCTCGATTTGGCAAGCAACCAGCTCTCGGGGGGTTTTCCAAGATGGATTCATGTGCTCTCTGATTTGGAATGATAAACCAAACGCTGCAAGTTTGAACTTTTAGCTAATTTTTATCCTAATTTTTATCCTAACTTTTATTATGAAATGAATAGAGGCTTTTGGTTCGAGAACTCAGAATGGTATGATAGATGGAAACTAATTGTAAGAGAAAACAACGATATTGGTAGAATCAAAATGGAAACCAGTAATTCCTGTATAACTTGACACTAACGGTAGAATAGATGCACACTAATGGTAAGATATATTTATACTATTGGAAGTATATGTAAATGCATAATTGGCCTTACCAAAACACAATATATCGGAGACTTATGAACACACACTCCGTATTAGCCTATGTGAGAGTCGAACTCACATCTCTGTGTGCAAACACAACGCTCTACCAATTGAGCTAATAGACTATTTTCAATGGGTACTACTTATGATCATCTAGGCATCAAGAAGTGAACAAACTGAACAAACTTATCCAATCATATCCTCTCAAATGATCAAGCCTATCCTACCAACTGAACAAACTTATCCACCCTAAAATTAATAACCCTATCCTACC
Organism: Persicaria maculosa; assembly: GCA_963922045.1. Lineage (NCBI taxonomy): Eukaryota > Viridiplantae > Streptophyta > Magnoliopsida > Caryophyllales > Polygonaceae > Persicaria > Persicaria maculosa. Next base: position 70,211,717 of record OY998254.1, read on the forward strand.
AACCGAATAAAGATATCATGCCAATTGACCATAACTATCCTACCAAATTGATGCAGACACCAACAGCAAAGGCGATGCCGCCCTTAGCCCCATGATACATCACGAGTTTCAAATTGCAAAATGAAGAAAAATACCAGAATCGTCCAACTCCTCGGACTGTATTTGTATTAATAAGGAATTCAAATATAATAGAATCACATCATCACTTGTAGATTGAGCCAATCAATGGTCCAATACCCATTCGACTATTCGAGCAAGTAAGTGCGAGAAATTTTATGCATATCTTTCAAACAACATCGCCTCTTTTTCAGCTTTTACCCCCTTGACTCATGCAGCAAGAAATATGAAAACATTAGAGATATCAAGGGTAAGATATATAACATCTACTAATGTTAATAACTTGGAACTGGATCCTAGATCATCACACAAGGCACAAGTCCTTGCTTTTGGTTAAGACAAAAACAAGGCACATGTTTGAGCAACAAATCATATCCTCCCAAATGATCAAGCCTATCCTACCAACTGAACAAACCTATCCACCCCAAAATTAATAACTCTATCCTACCAACAGAACAGACATATCATGCCAACTGACCATAATTATCCTACCAAAGATACAATGAAATGAAAATAGGCAAAGATTTGGAAGAAATCAGCAGGGATTCCACAGGTTAAATAAGACTGGGATCCATGGTTGTTCTGTTTCTACAATGCCAGATTCCTTTGAAAAAAGGCCTATCTTGTGTTTAGGTATTTGTAATGCCAAGAAATCATTGTTATAACTACCAATTGCAAATGCAGTATGCAAAAGCCAATCAGAAAATCACAATCAGACAACAAGAAAACTTGCAAGAAACATAAACACAATTTCTACATCAGATTTCTCAGTTTTTCTTTTCTTATACAGATCGATAGAAAAGCTTCTAATTCACATACGACATCGACTGGGATAGTAGTTCCCGACCCAAGGTGAACTGCTCCTCAAATAGATGGCCAGTGTCATGGCCATTATGGTTAACAATCAAATACTGTAAGTATAACACACAACTTTATCTTCCTACCTGTGATAGCAATCGTGCAGATCCTAATAGACGTTCCATAAAATTGTATTTTCCAGTGTCGCAGTTCCTCTTCTTCAGACTGTGATGAAAATAGGTGAGCCTTTGTAACAATAAATCAACCATTGCAACAATAATAAATCTACATGGTCGCATTAACCTTTCGAGAAGATGAGCCTTTTGCTTAGGTTTTCTGCCAGTAACAACATGAAAGCATGATTCCAAAAGATCCTCCAAGTCAGTCAATTGCAAGAGCTTCAAATCTCATCTAACCTAAGCATCAAATTACGACACTGAATATCAACAACATAGAATAAAGAAGAAAAGAGGGGAAATTGATTCAACTCTAAATAGGTTGAAATTTCACGAAATTCATGTTGAATTGAAAGACAGAAGCAACCGACAGAACCAAATTTCATAACAATCAAACAGAACTGGAAAAAAAAAGGACGCAGCTTTACCTGAATAGGTTGGAAAGATGCGATTGAGACAGGGCATTGAAGCCGAAGATCATATAGAGCGGGAATCGATTAGGGGAGGCAAGAAGACGAACGAACGAATCCAATCGAAGAGGAATTTAGGGTTAAGAAAATTACCACAAATTGGAGCGGGAACCAGGTTCATATATACACTGCGATTCCCTGACTATGTCGGTTAGGGAGAGGAATTGGAGCTCCTCTGGTTGCAGATCCATGGTGGATTGCTGAGATTCGGGAGGGAGGAGAGGGATCTGGGTGTGTTGAATAGGAGCGCCGAAGGTGATGAATTCGGGAGGGAGGACAACGAGGCCGACTGAGAGCAGCAGCTAGGACGAGGAGGATGAATGGAGGTCGAAGGCAAATCGGAGGAAGGGAGATGGAGGCAGATGAACAGATGGAAGAATGAAGGTCGAAGGCCAACAGTGCCTCCCCCAGTTGATTCCCCTCCTTCACCTTTGATGCCCGGTCACCAACAGTGCCAAAATACCGGTAGATTTTTTTGCTTGGGGTAGAGGGGTTATTTTGGCTCATTTTTTTGCCTGCTAGTCTAGTTTTGCAAATAGGCCTAAAAAATGATCTAGTTAGTACCCTTTCCTCAAAAATTAATACTCCGTATCTTATATAGTTTTAGCTTTTTAAAAATGTGATGAAAAGTTAAACAACATTTATTTTTTAACGTAGGGAGTATTAAAATGAAATAGGTCAATTGGTGATTACCTATTTTTAACGGAAATTTGGACGGAAACTTGGGAGGGGTGGGTGATTGCTAATGAAAGTATTATGAGCATCTTTCCCCACAGATGAGATCTTCTACAACCCTTCCTACATCCCTTTACTCCACTTAATTTTTTTAACATGTATTTAATCTTTAAAAAAAATATAAAATTATATTTATATTCCTAACATCTATTTTTATATATTTATAAAATTTAATTTTAAAAAATCATGTTTTAAAATTTTTAATAATTGTATTTTGTAAAATATTGTCTTTTTTATTTTTAAAAATTGTAAAAAATTGATTTTTCAAAATAAATTTTTATAAACATACAAAAATAGATATTAGAAATCTAAATATAATTTTTTAAATTTTTTTTAAAATTAAATAAATGACAAATATTTTTGTGATGTAGGGAGGGGAGTAGGAGAAGTGTTGTAGGGGATCTTGTTTGCTTTCCCCATAGGCTAAATTAGTAAAGGAAAATATTGGGCAATAGGTATAGAATATTCTATTTTGCGCCTATTGCCCATTATTTTAGGTTTCTCGTAAACTAGTTTTGACCTACTAAAATTCTTAAAGGGAAAATGGCAGAAAACCACCCTTAAATATGAGTCTTTGCAGAAAACCACCTCTTAAAATTGAAATTGCAGAAAACCACCCCTTAAAATTGAAATTGCAGAAAACCACCCCTTAATATCTTTACAATACTATAACTTTTAGTTTTGATGAAAATTATAATTATTAGATAGTTTATATAGAGTTAATTGTATGATTTATAAATTTATATCGATATTAAAAATTTAAAAATGAATAAAAAATGGTGAAATTTATATTCGGTCTTCCAAAATTTTAAGCCAAATTTGGCCTTCATTTTGAATTAGGGCAAAAAATTCACATTTGGTTTTCATTTTATGGCCTATGATGGAAGATGCCCTAAACATGAGAACATTTATGAGTCATTGGATAAGTTTTAATGAATGGATAGATTTTAAACTAAAAATAAATAAATCTCACCAAAAAAATTGAAAATAAACTTTAAAAATCCTTTTTAAAAAATTAATTAGGTTCTCTCTCTCTCCATATCTCTCTTTCTCTCTCACCAATTTTTTAAACATGGTTGAAAATTTAAACGCTAAAAAATGAATATTCATCTGAATATAAATCAATATTCATCAAAATATAGATATATTTAAATGAATACTCAAACAATTAATATTCATATGTATTTGAATATATGAATATACATATATTCAATCAAATGAATATGTTTCATTTGAATGAAGAGAAGAGGCAATATTGGCCTAAAGGAGAGGCTAACTCCATTTCTCTCCTTCAAATGAATATTTATTTGAATATATGAATATACCTATATTCATATGAAGATGAATATGGATATTCATATGAATATACCAAATTATTCACATAAATTTAACGTGGAAGATTTGAAGAGAGAGACAAATCTTTTTTATTTATTTAAGGCATTAAATTATGAGTAAATATATATTTTTTAAAATTAAAAAAATATCCATAAATATTAATAGTTCATCAAAATTCAATCCAATGATTGAAAATTGATCTCATGAATGTATTGTAAAGAGTGAATACATTGGAAAGTTATTCTCTCTACATATTTTCCTTTTTTAAGGTATATACAATAGCTAGCTACATAATCGAGTTGCATTATAGCTTGTTAAATATTACTATAAGTCTCTTGACATTAATGAAACCGGGATATTTCATTGGGTGGCTCTCTGGGTTCAGGCATTCAGCAACTCATACTATCACATGTTTGTGGTAACAACTAATTAAGAACTTGATGAAAATTTTCAGTATTTTAGGATATGTGTCATTTGGTACTATATATGTTAGTGTGTGACAGTTAGCACTTGGCAGATACGGGATGATTTCTTCATCCATGTGATAAAAGATTATAGACCTAATCCGTGGGTGATTTAATTTGATGAAAGAGTGAATTTTTTTTAGCATCCCAAATAGAATCCCAAGCGATGCCATTGTGCATCTCCCAGCTAGCCAATGTGTGAATGTGACATCCAAGTCTTGGCAAACGAAAAAGCATCCCAAACAGGTTGGCCTACTTATATAGTAGTATAAATTAAAAGAGTATACCTAGTATATATATCCACACTCCATACACCCTTCTCTACATCTTGAAAAAAAAAAATTAGAAAAAAAAAAACGTCTTTTATAAATGGGGCAATTGAGTGTTGCTTTGTTGTTTTTCGTAGCAATTTGCATGTGCAATGTGAGCCTGGGATTTACTTGTAAAGAAGCTGAAAGAAATGCCCTGTTCAAGTTCAAACACAGCCTTACCCCCAGCTGTGAGTACGACCGCCATGGCAGAGCCAGATGCAACAACCTTACTTCATGGGTGGGGGAAGATTGTTGCAACTGGAAGGGAGTTGGGTGTCATAACGTTACCGGCAACGTCATCAAGCTTGATTTGGGAGGTGACGGATACGGGTCATACTCATACCCTTTAGAAGCCGGAGAGGTAAACCCTGCTTTGCTTGAGTTGAAGTATTTAACCTACTTGGACTTGAGCAATTTGGATTTCGGTGGGTCTAGAATTCCTGAATTCTTTGGGTCAATGAGGTCACTACAACATCTAAAACTCTCTTCACCGTCTTTTTCCGGGAAAGTTCCTCCTCATCTAGGCAATCTTACAAAACTTGTTGTCCTTGATCTTAGCAATCGTTGGGTGTGGCTTTACAAGGATAGTTGCATTAATGTTGGGGCCAGTTACTTGGAAATTAAAGCAAACAGCCTAGAATGGGCATTCAAGCTTAAGAATTTGAAGTACCTTGACCTGAGTGGGATGAACCTCAACCAATCACTTGATAGTCTTAACATACTTCACAAGCTTCCATCTTTGTCGGTGTTGAACATGGCCTGTTGTGGACTAGGAAACTCTCATATAGTCACAATGAACTCAACTATTTCTTCTAGCGCCCTTCAGTCCCTAAACTTTAGTCTCAACAATTTCAGTGGCCCGATTCCGGGATTCGTACAAAACTTGAGCTCTATTAGATCCCTTGATCTTTCACATAATTACTACAATTCTCCAATTCCATCATGGTTGAGCAAAATAGGAAACCTCAGGAACTTGAGTCTTGGTCATAATGGCTTCAGTGGCCCATTGCCCTATTCCATACAAAATTTAAGTTTTCTAACAAGTCTAGATCTTTCCTACAATCAATTCAGTTTTTCAGTTCCATCATGGTTATCTAACAAAACAGACCTTGAATATATTGATCTTGGGGGAAATCAGTTTAACCGTGTGGACGGGGGGATCACAAACACAATAGGATGTCTTTGTAGATTAAGAAGACTAGATTTGTCAAATAACCAACTTCAAGAAGAGGTGGAAGAATCACATGTTAATTTTTCTAGGTGTAGCAGATATGATTTGCAGTACCTATTCATACAAAACAATAACATTAGTGGTTATCTGCCAATAATTGGAAACTTGTCATCCCTCCTATATATGGATCTGTCCAACAATAATTTAGAAGGTCTTCCTCCATCCTTGGCTGGATTGTCATCTTTGGTGTTTCTATTATTGTCAAATAATAATTTCAGTGTTGTATCACCAGTAATTGGAAGCTTGTTATCCTTAACTCAATTAGATCTATCATTCAATCACTTAGAAACTCTCCCTTCGTCCTTCCAGGGATTGTTGTTTTTGGAGTATCTATTGTTGTCACATAATCATTTCAGTGTTGTGCCAAAATCAATTGGAAGCTTGTCATCTTTAGGTACTCTAGACATGTCGTATAACAATTTGAGTGTGATGCATCAAGTAAGCTTGGCTAACCTCTCTAGATTATATGACCTTGATTTAACCTCAAACTCTGTAATATTTCTTGACCTCTCCCCTGACTGGATCCCTCCATTTCAACTTACCTCCTTGAAAATACTACCTTGCAAATTAATCAGCCCATTTCCTAATTGGATTCTAAGCCAAAAGAGCCTCTTCAATATTGACTTGTCAGATACTGGGTTATTCGGACCTCTTCCAAAAAACATTGGTGATGCAATGCCATCTCTGGCAAGTTTACGACTTGGCAACAACCACATTAATGGTTCCATTCCAAGATCATTATGTGGGATTGGAAGCTTGTATGACCTTGACCTACAAAAGAATAGGTTGTCGGGGATAATTCCCGACTGTTGGGAGAACTCTCAGATTGTTATTGTGGAATTATCTTCAAACAGACTATCCGGTCACATACCCAACTCTCTAACAAAGGTTGCCACCTTGCAACTTTTGAGCTTGAGTAATAATTCACTTGAAGGAGAGCTCCCTTTAGCCTTGAGCAATTCTCCTAAATTGATGATTTTGGATGTGGGCAAGAATAATCTTCATGGGGAAATTCCACATTGGAATGGAGCAATTTTCCCGTTTTTGCAGGTTCTTATTCTAAGAGAAAACAGGTTCAATGGAACTATTCCACAACAACTATGCTCATGTGATGCTCTTCAGATTATTGATCTTGCAAGTAATAATTTGGTCGGAACTATTCCTTGGTGTTTTGGTTACTTACAAGGAATGGGTTCCATGCAACACTCGAGAGTTTTTATTGCATCAGCTCCAAGTCCCGATGCCTCAGATGTTACTCCCGGTGTTACTTCCGGGCCAGCAGTAAGTCCTGATGAATGGAGTGCAGTAGAAGTTGTAAAAGGAGATGAGAGAGAATACACCACAAATTTACACCTACTTAGAAACATGGACCTTTCATATAACCACTTAGTAGGTGTGATCCCTGCCGAGGTCACAAGCTTATCCCTCCTTTTGGGTCTAAACTTGTCACACAATCATTTGAATGGAACAATTCCTATGGAGATGGGGAAGATGCAATCTCTGGAGTCCCTTGATTTGTCATCCAACAATCTGTCTGGATCAATTCCAGAAAGTATCTCTTCTTTGGATTCTTTGTCCAAAATGAATTTTTCATTCAACAACCTTCAAGGACAAATACCGACAGGTCGACATCTCCAAACTCTCAATGATTCTTCCATATACATGGGAAACCCAGGCTTATGTGGCGATCCATTGCCACAGAAATGCTTTGGAGACAATAGTGCCCATCCCCCAACAAGCGCTGTCCTTGAAGTCGAAGGAGACAATAAACGCAAGAAAATGTGGTTCTACATGGTCATCATGTTGGGGTTTGCAGTCGGCTTTTGGGGAGTCATTGGACTCTTGGTTGCTCACAAGAGATGGAGGTATGCTTACTTTCAGATCGCCGAAGAGCTTGGAGATTGGATATATGTCAGAGTCGCAGTGACGACTGCTCGAGTAAGCAGATCAAGGAATTAAGATGAAGATCGAGTTGATTTGCAATATAACTATCCATGGAAGGTAATGGCATAGAAAATTACGTACTGTTGTGTCTCTTCAATCCCAACTTTAACATGCGCATTAACATACTGTACAGTTTGTTTGTTGTCATTATACAGGGATTACAATGCTTGTTATCTACCAGCTCTTTGGGCTTTGAGATTGACGGTGACAGATGATGGCATGGGTTCAACTAGTCGCTCTATCTGATGCTCTTGTTTTAATTAAAGTACACCAAATTATCTCCTAGTTTACATTTGTATTCATGTTTCCGTTGTTATGTTGTTTTGGTTTTTTTTTTTTTGATCAAGGAAAGAATTATGTTGTTTTGGTAATAATGTAACGCACTTTGTGCAAATCTTGTTTTTTTTTTTCTTGTAATTGATGCACAGTGCACTCATGTTTTCTTTTTATTATATGTAAACTTCACTCAGCCCATCTACTAGAGATGGAGATATTTATTCGTCATATTTTCAGGGAATCTAATGTGGTGGCCGACTACCTTGCTCGTAGTGCCCATGCATCCCCCACTGACGTCAGCTGTGAGGATGATCCAGAACTGCATGTTCTCGTCCGTAAGGATGCGCTAGGAAGGGCCTCTGCTGCGGCCGACCCGACCTAATCTTTATCTAGCGTCAAAAAAAAAAAGAGATGGAGATATTGATAGGAATGGAGAATTTCATTGATTGATTTCTTAAGGAACGATTACAATGGTGCTCTCACTGCTAGAAACACGCGTGATTGCTATGAATTTAGCCTCAGAAGTTACCTCGAAAAAGCTTACCCCCGAAAACAGCATCGAATTTAACCTCGAATAAAAATCCGACCCAATAAACGCGAGGCTAAATTTATTTACGAATAACTAGCCTCGAAATTATTATTCGATGTTAAAATAGCATCGAATTTTTCTTTGAGGGCAATTTCCGTAGCCTTGAGCTCAAAGCTGCTAACTTCAAATTTAGGGACAAATAAATTTTGAGACATTATTCGAGGCTAAAGAATTCGAGGCTAAGCACTATCGAATGTTGGACCACAAATTTGTTCGAAAGTAAATTTCGAGGCTAAACGACCCTTAAATTTAACCTCAAAAAATTAGTTAACAACCACGAAAATTTGATTAAAAATACATCTAAAATTTTCAAAATTCGTGGTTACATTCAAGGCTAATTACGAGTTTGTTTTACCCACAAATCTAGCCACATATTTAATCTCACTTTTCTTCATATTTATATTCATCGTATAAAAGAAATTTTAAATTTCAACCTTTAAAACTTTTGATCATTCACATCACATAACCAATGCAACCATAAAATAGTACTTAATTCCATCAACAAAAATACAAAATATACCCCCAGGCTACTTCTATGTGTCATAGTTTGTAACATGAGATGAGCAAAATGCACAAAAAGATCATCTCTTGCAGCCTACCATAAAACAGTAGCTAACAGCAACATATATAAAACAGTAGCTAGCACTAGGGAGTTGGGTTGGAGTTTGAACCATTCTAAGTAGACATCTTGTTTTGACCTCCTTGAAGTTGAACAAATTGTTGCATGAAGCCATGAACTCTCTTTGTTGGTTTTGTTGTTGTTGCATGAATTCTTGCAAAGTTGATCAAATCTCTTTTATCTCATCCTTAAGTAGTTGAACTTGAGCCTCTTCAACTGATTGTGATGAATTTGAGGTCTTCATGTTAGAGAAACGAGCTTCACCACTCCATTGAGAATAAGGAAAGTGAGCAGTAAACAACTAGGTCATCAAATTCCTCCTAAGAGAATGATAAAAAATAATAATAAGCAAAGCGAATAAAAAAAAATGACCATAGAATTGCATGATGAATTGTCAACAAGCTTAATTTAAACTAAGGAGCTACATAATTGAACAGAAGAATTTAAATCACAAACATCAAACTAAATTACAAGATCAACTACAACTATTTCAACTTGCAAGCTAAATTCCATAAAATATATGCAGTTTAAAATGCAAATAGCAAAGCTTTCCTGAAATTTAATTTACATACCTTTCAAATATTGTTGGCTCAATTTCCTATTGAAACTTTCCTGAAATTTTCTCAATTTCCCAATTTTCTCATCTTGTCTCAAATTTAAATGGGGAATCACACACCAAATTCAACCTTTCCAAGTGTTAGAAAAGAGAGAACTTGAAATCCATTTACTGCAGAGCTTAAACAAATTCAGCTTATCTACAAACAACAGCAAAAACCGATGTGAACGAGAACAGCACATCAATTTCGCCCTCACCAAACCCGTCACCACGCAAACATTAGAACAATGCTTTGTAATTTATAAACAACCCTAGAATACATCCGAAATTTTTTTACATCTAACAAGCTTCTACAAGTAATTGACAGTAAGTTCAAGAGAGCAAGAAAACAAAACAAGAAGAAACGAGTTCGCTTACTTGAGAGACAGGAGCAGACTCAATCAGTAGTACAAGCGAAATGGCTGAGAAGAATCGGCTTGAAGCAGAGAAAGGGAATAAGAGGTCGAACAAAAAATCAGGCAGATGTAGGAGCAGGCTCATAAACGGAAGACTTCAAACAACAACTCAGCGGCAGAGTTTGACCAAGGAATGCTTAAGAAAACTCCATGGGAAGTGTGTAGAAGAGGAGAGGGAGGACGAGCATTGTCGGCATTGGAGGCGCTGAGAGTCGGACGAGAAGAGAGAAATAGAGTTTTAGGGGTTTTTACCCGTTGGGCGGTTCCTGATGAAAAAGAGCAATGGGTGAAATTTTGTAAAGCCCGCTTCATGTGAAATTTTAGGGCCATCCCGCTCAGACGAAATTTCTAAAGCCCGCTCCTTTCATCATGAAAATTCCAGGACCCGGGAAGGGCAGGTGCAGCGGGATGAACAGCAAAAGCGTGGCTGAGCAGGAGCAGCGGCTTCAGCGACAGAGTTGGATGGGAAGGCTGAGCAGGAGAGGCGGCCTACAAAATGAGAGGGAGGACAGGAGTGGGCTGATGAACAACATCGGCTTCTCGGAGGCGCTGAAGAGAGCTAGGGTTTTGTTCCAGGTGAAAGAGAGGTTTGTGTGGGTGAAGGTTTCTAAAGCCCGCTTCCCTGTGAAATATCCAATCCCGCTCAAATGAAATTTCCAATGCAAAGCCCGTTGCTTTTCCTTGTGAAATTTGAAGAACCGGGAACATTAATTCTAAGTTAATAAAAAATCTAGCCAAAGTGAGCACAAGTGCACAACTAAGAAAAATAATAAATAAAGAAATTTATCTACAATACGAATTTGATTGAAATCAATTTATAGGTGCTACAATATGCATTCTTTAAATATTGTTATGGGTGTTATTCGAGTCGAACGAGTCGAGCTTGCATGTTCAAACTTAATTCATTTGTTAAACGAGTTTGGGCCAAGTCAAGCCCAATTTTTAACCGAGCTTATTTTTTTTATCAAGCTTGACTTGTTTAGGAAATGAACGAGCTCGAGTCAAGTTTTTTTCGAACTTTAAATAGTTCTACTTGGTTCAAACATATTAACTTAAAGAAAATTCAAGCTATTTGAGCTTAAATCGAATGAGCTGAGCTTTTTAGTCGAGCCTGAAATCTTGTTCAGACTCGCCTTGTTTAGGATAGTGAATGAGCTAAAATCTTGTTCGGATGCGGTGAGAAGTCGCCAAAATCGAACTATCTTGGTCATTAGGATGAGTTAAAGTGTCAAAATCGAATGATTCGTGACGAGGAATAAAATTGGGCTAGTCTACGTCCAAAACCATTCTTTGAGGAGGATTTCAATGTTCAAAGATATTCATCAATATTTCGATTCCAAAGAAGTTCAAACCATTAACACTAGAGCTTGATATATGGTCCCTTTGAATGACGCATTACTTAGGCCAATGGTGTATCACCATGTGTAGTCCACTCATAATAGTTGTCGACAAAATCCTTTCTATATATTCCAAATATCGTTCACTCCCATCAGTCCAGTCCCACATGATATATGTATTCCTATTGTACATCCAATTGTGATTCTCCATTTGGCATATGAAAACAAAATATTTTAACATTATATCAATGAAAATGATTTAATGCTTTGAATTATATATATAAAAATATAGTAAGTCTTAAAGTTGCCCTGGCAGAAAGAAATGGGATCATGCACGGCTTGTTCCCAAGCATCGCAAGAGTGCCAGTACTCGGCATCACACTGGTCATATGGCTTAAGGTTAATTAGACAACCTTGATTTCAGCATTGAAAGTTAGGAAAACATTTCCTTCAAATTGTCTCTCAAACTCGACCTTAAATTAGCCCTATAAATCTTGCATAGCGTCAAACCAAAGAACTCGAGGCTATATTCGATGCTACTAGCTTCAAATATGCACTCAAGTTCTTACTTTCGAGGCTACTAACCACTTTTTTCTTGGCCATGCATTTCATTTTTCTTCCTTTTTTTAATAATTTTAATTCAAGCTATTGTTTTGCATTTAAAAAAATCATATCACATATACTTCTCAACCTTTCATTTTAAATTCGATATAGATTAAAAAATGATTATATTTGTTTAATTACTAAACATAACTAATAAACTAAATATATATGATTAATAAATATTATAAAAAATTAAAGAATAAGACAACTTACCAATGTTGTTGATTGATTTTCACCAAACTTGAACAAACAAAATATTCAAATATCTCTCCTTAACATTGAGGATTTGAGGATGCAAAAGATTCAAATCTCACATTTGAGAAAATCAGGAAAAAAAAGAGAGAGAAGAATAATGAATGTTTCGATTGACAGGGTTTGATCTAAGGATTCATAGTTGAACTTGTATAGTAAAGATGATATAGAAAAGGCGAAAGATGTAACATTTAATGTGGTTGGTACATAGTATAACCTCAAAGAAGGCCTCGACTTTAGCCTCGGATACTAGATTCAAGTATTAACCTTAAATTTAACCTTGAAAATAAATATAGTGGCCAAACTACATACGAATGTAGCATCCAAAATAGCCTTCATCTTGTTCCGAGGCTAATTGCCCTTGAATAAGGCCTCGAGTTTGACCTTGAATATTTTTCGTTGTTATATGGCCTTGAGAAGGACCTCGAATTATTTCTTGTTGCCAATCAGCCTCAAATTTCAGCTTCGGTAATGTTTCGATTCTATTTGGCATCGAAATAATCTTTCGAGAGTAGAGTCGAGGGTAAGAGCCTCGAAGTTAACCTCGAAATATTCCGAGGCCAACTCTTCGAGGCAATCACACGTGTTTCTAGCAGTGTCTTTGTTTATATATCATCTGTAGGTTCCTAGAAACATCTATACATTTGTCTTTACTCTACATACAGCTGTTACTCATTTGGTTTGGGCTGAATACATAATGATGGGCTATTGGGCTTGTGTGAAGCCTATTCTACTATGCCCCCTCGGTCCGAGCTTGGTGCAAGCAAAGCTTGGGACGAAGTTGCAGAAATTTGGGCGACGGAAGAGCCTTCGTGAGTAGATCAGCAAGCTGAGCCTTGGAGGTAATGAAAGCCACCTTTAATGTTTTGGCTTGAACACGTTCTCGAACGAAGTGGTAGTCAAGAGAGACATGCTTGATGCGATGATGGAGAACGGGATTGACGGCTAAGTAGGTAGCGCCGAGGTTATCACACCATAAGATAGGAGGATCATGTAATGGGATCCGAAGCTCAGCAAAGAGAATTTGAATCCTCAATGTCTCACAAGTAGCGATGGCAAGACTTCGATACTCAACCTCAGTAGAGGAGCGAGCAACTGTTTCATGAGATAAGGTTGTTGCCCAGAAAAATACAATAGGCGCCAGTTGATCGACGATCAACCGAGTCACCAGCCCAGTCAGAGTCGGAAAAACTATATAATGACAAGTCACCATGTGCTGAAATATGAAATTGCAAATCAGAAGTGCCATTGAGATAGCGGGGTATCCGTTTTACCGCTTGCCAATGATGAACTTGGGGATTATGCATCGCCTGGCACACTCGATTGACTGCAAAAGAGACATCCAGTCTTGTGAATGCCAAATATTGGAGACTCCCAACAGTGCTATGATATAACTGTGGATCATCAAAAGTTGCACTGTCAACCGGATTGCTCAAAGCCATGGGAGTACTGACTGGACTGGAATTGTGCATATGAGTTCTGAGTAAGAGATCTCTGATATAGCGGCGTTGAGACAGATTGAAGCCTGATGCAGTCCTGGAAACCTCAATGCCTAAGAAATAGTGCAGATTACCCAGATCTTAGACAGGGAACAGTTTTGTTATCACAACAATAAACAACATAGCCTGATGATTGTTAGATGAGATCACCAGTAGATCGTCGACATACACAAGAATATAAACATGAATTCCAGCTTGGTGATAGATAAATAAGGACGTGTCAGAATGGGAAGGAGAGAAACCAAGATCAATAAGGGCAGTAGTGAGTTTGGAGAACCAAGCTCGGGGAGCTTGTTTTAAGCCATAGAGTGATTTGTGAAGACAACAAATATAATTAGGATAAAGAGGGTGAACAAAACCTTGTGGTTGATGAATATACACCTCCTCTGACAAGTCACCGTGAAGGAAGGCATTATGAATATCGAGTTGCCGAGCCACCCAACCATTTGTCGCAGCCAGGGATAACAATAAGCGAATTGTAGTGGGTTTGATCTCTTTAACTTTTGTACATGCAGAATTAGTTCCTTTCGAGAATATTAATATGTCGTCTGCAAAGGCCAGAAACGGAACGCAGGGACCCGAATGGCCAAATTTAAATCTGATACTGTTGTGGTTAGATTCTGCCTCCCTTGAGAGTTTACGAGCAAGAACTTCTGCTCCGAGCAGGAAGAGAAACGGGGAGAGGGGGTCCCCTTGCCTTAAACCCCTTGAAGGTTTGAAAGGATCCGTAGGGCCGTTGTTTACTAAAACAGAGAAAGAGACTGTGGCCACACATTCCATAATAATATCCATACATTTTTGGTTGAATCCAAATTTTTGAAGAACTGCTTTCGTGAAATGTCAATCTACTCTGTCATATGCTTTTTTTCATATCAAGTTTTATTGCAGCCCACCCCTTGGTACCTTTTCTAGTACGAAAGGAGTGGAATACCTCGTGTGCTATTAGGATATTGTCTTGGATTGCTCTGTCGGAAACAAAGGCTCCTTGTAATGGGTGTATAAGTTTTCCTATTACCATTTTCAGTCGTTCTGTTATTATCTTTGAGATGATTTTATATAAGGTAGAACATAGGCTAATCGGGCGATAGTGTGTAGTCATGGAGGGGTTATCAATTTTTGGTATGAGGGAGATAAAAGTGTGGTTAATTTGTTTTAGCATTTTGCCAGAGTGAAAGAAAGCTTTTGTAGCCTGGATGATATCAGAGCCAACGATGTCCCAATAATTTTTGTAGAACTCAACCGTCATTCCATCAGGGCCGGGGGATTTGTTGTTCCCCATTGAGAAGACTGCTTTTTTTATTTCACTGTTTGTTGGTTGTTGAATAAGTGATTTGTTTTCCTCTTCTGTAATGATCGGGTTGATTTCTTAAAGGTATTCTTCTAATTGGGGGTTCCTATACATTTGTTCCCGATTAAATCTTTTCTCAAAGTCTCTTTGAATTTCCCTTTTAATGTTTTCATTGCCAATTATGTTTGTTCCCTCTGCGGAGGTAATTGTTCTAATAATCTTTCGATTTCTTCTCCCTGTGGCTACTCTATGGAAATAGGCAGAGTTGGTATCTCCTAGATTTAAGTGTTTTGATTTAGCTCTTTGGTTCCAATAAGTTTTATGAAAAAGGAGTAGCTTTTCTCGTTTAGATAATAGATTTTGTTCTTTTGTGTATGCTTCTGGGTCTTGGTTAGATTGTTGGATAGATTGTATTTCGATTAGGGCATCATCAACGTCTTGTATTTGTCGGAAGATGTTTCCAAATGTTTTTTTATTTCAATTTTTAGCCTTTTGTTTGAGGATTTTTGATTTGTATGTAATTCGGAACATAGAAGAGCCGGCACATGAAGCTCTCCATGCTTGTTTAACAATATTTCGGAAGTCTCTCATTTGCAGCCAAATGTTTTCAAATTTAAAAGGGGGTGGTTTAAAGCTAGTGTTTTTGGAAATGTTAATTGAAATAGGGCAGTGGTCCGAGTTAGAGAATGCTCCATTTTTAGTTGTCAAATCAGGGAACATGTCGATTATTTCATGTTGGACAAGCACCCTGTCAAGTTTTTCTAGGATGTTATCTGGGCCAAATTGCTTCTGTCTCCAAGTAAATAGTACAAAAGTAGTTTTTTCAGGAGAAGATTATCGGCGGTTTAAAAAAACAACCGTAAAATTAAAGTCGGTCGGGGGTTAATTTAAAAACTCCTGTAAAAATAGTATTTAGCTTTTTTTAAAAAAATTTCAAAAAACAAGTTTGGGAGTTGTTTTAAAAAATGCCGATACACCGACGTCGTCTCCTCCCTAAAACCAATTTCATCTAACCACCTACTCGCTTTCCTCTCTCTCTCTCTCTCTCATCTCGCTGGATCCATCAAAACTCTCCGATATCTCTCCGGTCTCCCTCTTCTCGACGGTTCTCCACCGGAACCCCAACTGGCTAGCCTTTTCTCCCCACTGGATCCAGAGGCGAAGACACCCATCAACAAACCCAACCACCGATAACTTTAAACACCATCCGCAAAGACAGCAAGATACGGTATGAGATCTTCAAGGACAACCTCTGGTTCATCGGCAAGCACAACACCGTCGTCGGTCGCTCCTACAAGCTCGGCCTCAATAAGTTCCGAGCATTAGAGGCTGGTGCTCTGGTCGAAAAACCCTAACCCTCAGTACGCGCTCTGCCGCAGCAATAGGCTCCCCAAGGATGTCGATTTGCGGGCTATTGGCGTTGTTAATGTCGTGAAGGATCAAGGCCAGTGTGGTGAGTTCTTCAATTTAGTGAGAAATTGGTGTTCGATCTGTCTGATTTGGCTGGAGTCTTGGTTGAAATACGGAATGAAATTGAAATTAGATAAATTAGTTTATTTATTTTTTGAATTTTCTTGGAACAAACGGAGTAAAATAGTTATTGAAGTTCCATTAGAAATTAGGTCCTTCGAGAGAGATATTGTAGCTCATACCACTCTAAAGCCCAGGTAACATCCTATCACTTTGCATCTAAATTTCTAATAAATTGCCACTAGATTTTCTTTAGTTGTTATAAGATTTCTAATAGAATTTATGAAATTGCTTGTAAATTTTATGTTTTAGGATTCTGAAATTCCTTTTCAATTTCTACAACTTCTGAAATTGTTTCCTGAATTATTTTGAAATTGCTATAAAGTTTACTATGAGAAGATTCTTACAGACAAACGATATGTGACAGTAACCAAGAGCATGGTGATGAACATGTTGGCCTTTTTGGACAGTATCTCTATCATACCCCTGCAAGTTTATGATAATATTTGATATGCCTCTATAATATATGTCCTTGCTAAGTATATTATTAGTAACAAGAAAGATGATGTTCAAAGTGTGTACTTTGAATAAATGTCTGCTACTTCTGAATGAAGATGTAAATTTTAACCAAGAAAAGGTCAAATCCATGGAAAACTATCTATAAGTTAGTCTTCTATATTTTATATAATTCTCTACCGTTGCAAATTTGCTCCTAAAAATATTAATATAGGTTCTTCTTTGGTCTTACTCTTTGTCCCCTTGATGTAGCTTAATTATTTTGTTGGTGCATCAACCCACAATGTAGTAGATAATCCAGAAGAGATCCCATCTCAAGCTACATTGGAAGATCTCTATCGAGCTGACCTAGTAAGATTCCATAGCTTAACCAAAATCCTAAATTTTGTTGCTGCAACATGCTGTCGTGTAAGCTTGTGGAAAGATTTTTATGTAGCTGATTTGGTTGAATATTTGGTCAATCTTCACAGTAGTGTTCTCTTTATTCTGATTTGGTGGACTAATTTATTCTTTATCAATGATAAACAAAACAATCAAGTCCTGTTAACTTGATGGTGCTCAACTTTAATGCGTTCTGTTTTTATACTTGCTGCAGAAATTTTTTCTGCCTTGAAGCTCAGAGTGCTCTCTTAGTACAATTAGCAGATCTCGGTTCCTGAATAAGGTAAAGAGAAAAAGGATTATGTTTCCTTGCTAACTTGATGATTTTAATCGATTTTCCTTCGTTTATCACTGGGAAAAAAAATCATTTTGGGAATTTCGTTTACTTTTTGTGTTGGAGATCCGTGCTTGTTATGTATACTATACATCTATATGATGTAAATTGTTCGTCTATTGTTATTTTGAAATTAGTCTGTTTTGTGATGGTGGTTTGCTTGATATCTAGGTTTAATTGGCCTGTTTTATTCTGATTTTGTGTTTGATTATCAAGCTACAATTTATTTGATTGTTTGATAATTGTCCTAGGGTTCTTGTGGATCGTGATGGAGTTTCAATGGTACTGGTGCTTTGGAAGGTGCTCACTTTCATGCTATCGGCAACCTTGTGAGCCTAAGTGAGCAACAACTCATTGACTGTGATCATGAGGTTTGTTTCTTCCTTATCTTGTAATGAATACAGTTAGCACTTCGATTAGACAATTCTGTTTGTTGGGAAGGTTTTCATAGCGACATAGTGCTTGAAACTGTAGGCTTTAGTTATGAATGGCTTCATAAGCTAGTTTTAGCCCCTTCATCAAACCGGTGTTAGTTTATGATCTTAATGTTGGGAAGTATTAGCCTGAAACTCTAACTAAGCTTATTATGAATTAGTGTGATCCCGGGGAGCAAGGTGCTTATGACTCTGGCTGCATTAGTGGGTTGATGGCTGCATTAGTGGGCTGATGACAACGCCTTTGAGTACATCTTGAAGAACAGTGGGTTGATGCGACAGGAAGACTATCCACTTACGGGTAAAGATCGCGGAACTTGCACCTAGAACGTTGCATCTGTTGCGAATTTCAGCATTGTCTCCCTTGACGAAGATTATATCGTTGCTAACCTTGTTAAAAATGACCCTCTAGGTGAGCATTTTGATTTACTTATAACTCATTCTTGTTTCATAGTGCTTGAAACTATAGACATTTAGTTTTTAATTTTGAGCAAATGTTTGCGGCCCTAATTGTTTCATATATGATTTGTGTGAATTTGTGAGACTAGTAAGTAATTTGGTCTATGTATTGACTTAGGCTCTCTTCATTGAGTTTTGATGACTGTCTAACTTGTTAGTACATTGTACTGGATTGTTTCATGTATATGATATGATATGATACTCCGTATTTGATATTCAAATGGGGTCTTTGCAATGGGTTTTCTAATCTGGTTTAGACCGGGTAGAAAACCCTTTTTTTTTTAAAAGTGCATTTCACGGGGGTTTTTAAAAAAACTCCCGATATAGTATATCCTAGGGACGGGATATTTGAAAATGCGTTCTCTCGGGAGTTTTTAAAAAAACTCCTGAGCGAAAATTATTTCTCAGGGGTTTTTATAAAACCCCCGATAAATATCTCTCAGCGATGCGAATAAAAGGGGCTGGAAAACCCCCGTACACCTTGTAAAAAAAACCCTGATAGACGTCATTTCTGTACTAGTGGTGGGTTACCGTACGAGGGGATCTCTAGCAAAGAGCATGCATCTTTGAATTCCATTATTCTCATAAATCTTCCAGGTAGGATTTCTGCCCCTCTGCTCATATCCGATGGTTGGCTTATTTCGTTTAGATCTCCCATGATTAGGCATGGAATGTCGCTTTGGGTAATCAGATTGTATAGATTTCTCCACAAGTCGTCTTTTCTGAGGGGTTTGGGGGGCGTATACAAACAACATTAGGCACTCAAAGTTCTCTTTTATGTTCTTGTATTTTACGCCAAAATTCTTGGGAGATGAATAATCACCGAGATGGATTCGTCTATGAAGGAGTTTTCATTCCAGAATAGGGCAATACCCCCCGCACGACCAGAAGCCGGGGACCATCACATGTTTGTGAATCCCGCATTTTTCCATAAAGATTCCTTTGGTTCTGTTTCAGCCTTTGTTTCTGCTAAAATTAGCATTTGTACATGATCTAGCGAGCGCCATTCGTTCATGTTTGTCCAGAAGGTTAGTTTTCCAATCCCCCTATAGTTCCAATATCGTATGATCATAACCACTTTGTTTTTGCATAGGAGAGCAAAATGTGAGCCCTCCCATACCCATAGCTTACTCTTTTTGTGGTGTTCCCCATTTTCCGCAGATTAGTTTTCCTTATGAGTTTCTTTTGAAAATTTTTAGTCTTTGAAAATATTTCTCTTATTGGTATATTCGGGCTATGGTTACAAGAAGTATACCAAATGAAATTGAGCTTTTTGTTTCGATAGAAATTAATCATCATTACTTTGGTTATGCTATAATAGTTGCTCAGGCAAGTTTTATGTTTTATGCAGCACAGGTAAGTGCTTGTTAGAGAAGACCGATTTGTTTTTGTAATATGATTTGTCCTTTTTTGGATAAGAAGATTATATTTGTAATATGATTTGTCCTTTTTTGGATAAGAAATTTATAATCGTACTTATACAGAATAATCCCAAAGGATTTTTGTTTAGCTATGGTTTCCACTGGAATACATGTCCAATTAGCTATAGATGCTATCGGTGTAAACATCGCCAAGAGACAAATGATGTTTACAAGTGGGGTGTTTATGCATAGCTTTAACTGAAGTCCTATTTTATTCTTATTATTTGCTCCTTCCAGGGATTCGCCCTCAGACATGTCACAAAAAATTATAAAGATAAAATACTGAGACAAGGCATGGATCGGAGAGGTAATACATGATACAATCCTACACAATCTGTTTTTGCATACGGTACCGTTCACATTCAATTGATCATACCCACTGCACCTTAAACATATCTGATAATAACTGTCGACCTTGTTGTCCATAGATATATGCAGCATTATATAATCAAAGTGGTTGGTATGTCCTTGAAAGCATTTCAGTATAATCAAAGTGGTATAATCAAAGTGGTTGGTATAATCAAAGCATGGATCGGAGTAGAAGCTTGGTCAAGTTTCATTAGAAGAGTGACTTAATGATTGGTATATCCTTGAAAAATGGGAGATTTCCCAATAATGGCCAACAAATAGGCATATCAGTATAGATTTTAAATATAAACAATATCATAGGCTAATAGTTATCCTAATAGAATAAAGTTTACTCAACCTTAGGCTATATTTAAGATGATAAGCAATTGTAAAAGTGAGTGGAGGGAGCCTTATATATTGAGATCTAGACATCAAAGTTTGTAACAGTGGCATCGTAAGTCAAGTATAGACAGGTACCTTGGAGGGAGGATTTGTAATTTTCAGCCCAGTAGAGACGGGTGATACACCATCAGTTGCCTTAGTTTTTTCTCTGTCCACCGATCTCCACTCAATCTTCTTTGTACCTTTGCGTTTCTGCTCAGCAGGTCCTCCATCATTGGGGGTATGACTCCTCACAGGGGAGTTGTGTTCAGCAATTGTTTTTCTTCCCTTCTTATGAGGGCTGTTTTGGAAGGGGATCGACAAAGGCCTCAAGGGATGCAGAAGATCAGTTCGGTATGCAGGGGCTACAGCTTTAGAGAGAGGCTTTGTGTTAGGAACAAGATTCGCAATGATAGACTTTTGAATCCACTTGTACACACAAACTAATTTATTCAAAATGATATATTCTAAATAGATCCGTCTGTTTGCAATGTAGACAGACAAAGGATCGAAAACAGTCCATAAGAGCCTGGTAGGGACAAAGAAAGATATACACAATTCATACACGCACAAATCAAGATTTTGAGACACATTATTTCTATTGTTTATCCTAAATTTGGTGGAGGGATCTTCACTAATCCAAAATTCAAAATCTAAGATCATGAAGCTTAAGTGACAGTTTGGACAAAGAAAGTAAGAAAGACACACAATCATACTCAACTTACAATGATACCTAGTGTTATTGCACGACCCAGATTGGCACCACCGAATACCCCAATATTTCTCATTTGATCTATGACAACTGAAAATGATTCGGAAGGGGTGTCTCACAAGTAGACAAGACTTAGGGATAATTTTTTCATGAACTAAGATTCTCCAAGATATTTGGGGATGAGTCAACACAAAGCTATTGTTTATCTTAGGAGTGGTGTTGGGAGTTTCTTTTTGCCAGAATTCATTTTCTATGATCAGATAGCTTAGGTACCAGATTAGACAAACAAAGTAATACAAGCAAGCTAGCATATATATTACACATTCAAGCCAGGTGGGTTTCTTGTCAGTTCTGAAGCAAAGGATGATGAAGTACCACTTTTTACCCAATTGCCAATGCTTAGTTGGCTCAAACAAAGACCCTTTAGTAATCCACCTTTGTCCCCAAGGCAGACATAGAGAATCCAAGATACTCCCCACAAGCCATTTAGATGTTGAACTTGTGTGAATAGCTAGTTGTGAATCAAGGCTAAGTTGTGTACAGTACGTCATGAAAACAGTTTAGCAAGTGGGTATATTAAAATGAGCTTTCACAAGAATAGTTATCTTGTAGACATCCATACATACAACCGAGATCGACCATAGAACATGTAAAAAGCTGTTACTCACATTAGATGGCAGGTTGTGAAAACAATAAGCTCTCGAAACCGGCGTAGCCAACACCACAACCCAGCTTTGCTTTTCTAAAACTAGTTTGTTCAACGAGATCTTTAGCCTACTACCATAGGGAGCTGAATGATGTTTACTAAAAAATGTGAACCACTGAAGGCAATTACGCAATTCAAATTGAGTGAAGAGACCACATTTTAAGCACTTAAGCTGCAAACAAATTGACAAGGCAATACAAAACTGTGTTTTATTATTTCTTCTTGAACAATTGCTACCCAGTTCCACAAACTGAGATTTACCCACAGATCTTAGCAATAAAACTCCCAGTTTCACATCATAGGGGATAAATCCCTGATTCAGAGATGATTGATTCGAAAAAGACTGAATAAAGACCCAATAGTAATTAGAAGAGATTTTTACCAGGGAGGCCGCAATCCTTGCACTGCTCAATAACACAGTTGAAGATGCCATGAGGGGCACCAAAAGCTTCACCGTGATCGTCAGAATTTTGGTCTTCTTTTCGGCTTTCAATTTCCTTGCTTTTCTTTCACCATCATCGAGATCTAAAGATCCCTCCTGAATTTTTTCCTCATAGAGAGATTTTGGGCCCTTTCGGGAGGTATTCGATAGGAAATCGGCGGAACCGACCCCTATGGGTTTTTTGCCCTTTCGGGATGTTTTTAATAGGAGCTCGGCGAAGCCGAGCCCTGGGTGTTTTGTACCTTTATTCTTGGCGGATGAAACCAAGACAGAGAGAAGAGAAATCCACCAGTTAGCAATTTGAAACCAAAGGTAAGGGATGAGAAGATAATAGAAGACCTGAGAGATGTGAGTTGAAGAAAGGGAGAGGGATCGGTCAACAACGGAGAGCAACCCATACCTTAAAGGAGATTTCTTACAGAAGGAGAGAAGAACAGCCGCAAATCTTCCACACGGTGAGAACCCACCTCCCGTCCTATAGTCCATGGCTATCAGAAGCCAAGATCCAGGGTCCGGCCAAGGGGGGGCCCTAATCTTCCCGGAGCACCCCCAACCCAACAAGACACCTCTACCGGAGTCAAAATCGCGCAGAACTCCACATAGATCCACCAAAGGGAAGAAACAAGAAGTAAACCCCCAAATTGATTTAATATTTTGAAGAACAGATTTATCACCATCGCAGGACCGGGGAAGGATCCCGGTCGCGAGAGGAGTAGGAGACAAGGGGAAAACATCATCTCCTCTGGTACAAGAGAGAGGGCGATGGAAGATTGCACACAGATTTGTTCTTGTGATGTGTGGATTTTTAGGGTTTACAGGACAGGAATGGATGATGGGAGGTTTTCGGAGGAGGAGGGTAATCGCCGCGCGTGGGGCGCGTTCTTCACAAGGCATGGTTTTTGACTGTTTATTTGGACTTAAAAAAAAATGAAAGTGAATTGGTAGGATGCATTTATGTAGGAGTTTTAGTGTTTTTTTTTTTTGCTAAAAGGTAAATATTACTAATAGATAGGCCAACCAGAGAAACCCTGTTGGTTGATAACCTAAGAGCATCAGCAATGGGGGGCGAAGGGCTCTAAAAGATGCCAAATCAGCATTCAAAACAAAAAAAAAAAAGCAAAATATGTAAGGGTCCGGGGACGAGTCCCGCCTGCAAGAGGTCGATAAAGGGAGGCCCCAATGCACGCAAGCCTAGGGCACGTGCCGGGCGCATGCGCAAGGGTCCAATTCTTGCCCAGGAAAAGAAGAGGGAAGGCTGACGCGTGACATGTGGCCCATTCATGTGGCGCCATGTGTCATGCCTTAAAATTCAGATTATATAAATGATTTTTCTGGCTATTATGTAATTAAAAAAATAAATAAAAATTATATTTAAGTGTGAATTAATTTTATCTACCCATAGACACCCATTTTGTATATGTTATTTTTGAAAAAAAAAATTACCTCAACAATACCCATATACTATTATTTTTAACACATAAAAAACTAATTTTTTTTCACCCATTTCTCCAATAAATAAAGTGATACCCCTTCTACTTTTCACACATCCATTTCTCTCCTCTTCTCCCTTTTCA
Organism: Persicaria maculosa; assembly: GCA_963922045.1. NCBI lineage: Eukaryota > Viridiplantae > Streptophyta > Magnoliopsida > Caryophyllales > Polygonaceae > Persicaria > Persicaria maculosa. The sequence goes on from OY998254.1 coordinate 70,235,950, forward strand.
AAGATAGATCTCAATCAAAATTTCTACTACCCTCCTCAAGCTTATTTTAACTTTAACCCGTATGGGGTTGTTGATCCAAATCAAAATGTTCATCCAACGCCAAATGTGGTTCCCAATCCAAATATCGTCCCTTCTCAAACTGGTGTGGAGGCAGATAGGGAAGAAGAAGAGGCTGACGAGGCTCCCACTCAAAACGTCAACTCACGACGAGCTTGAGGAGCATGGGATGTGTGCTCTGCTGCTGGTTATGGGTTTTTGCCTTTTTCTTTCTCCTCCTTTGGTGAGCTGGATGGGGATGCGATTGCGCTTCTGGGACGGATCCGTTCCTTCTCTTTAGCCTTAGATTCTAGTTCTCGTCTAGCTGCTCATATTTTTACTAGAGTTTGTTTTTCCATTGCTAAGGGGGTTGGCGCGCAGCTTGTTTCTCGGCTGCCCGCTAACTTCTTATAAACATTCGGTTGTTTGATTTCTATACTATTTGGAGTTTATAAAAAAAATAATAATAATAATAATAATAATAATAAATAATAATAATAATAACAACAACAACAACAACAACAATTATTATTATTATTATTATTATTATTATTATTATTATTATTATTATTATTATTATTATTATTATTATTATTATTATTATTATTATTATTATTGAATAATTGAAAAAGGTAAATAGTAAAAAGTAAGTTAAGGGTCCGGGTCCGGATCCTCGAATGTGGGTGCAAATAATTAAAAGTTGTAACAGGGCCCTTAAACTGATGTGGCAGAGAAAAGGTAAGTTAAGGGCCCAAATATTAAGGGCCTCAGGTCCCTCTATTGTTCATGCTCTAATACAATCTCTAAGCATACTAGTAAGGACATGCAAATCCTGATGAAATATGCAAAATAATCAACCAAAACACTAAAAATTCGGCTACAATATCAAGAGAAAATAAGCTATATAAAACACGGTCACGGAATACATGAGTACATATTATCTCTCGAACCACTCTACCAACATATTTTCTTTCATTCTTTTGTATTAGAGATTTTATCAATTGAGATTTTCTTTCGCACAGTTATACACCTTAATTTATATTTTTATAATATTCTAGGGTTGCTGACACTTTTTATTGAACTATTTTTTTTTTTTCCAAGCTGTAAGCACGTTTTTATGAAATGAGCAAATGCCAAAGTCGTAAAGTATACGTTTAGAAAGGCAATGCAAGGGGGTGCATTCAAAATTCACGAGTAACACAGGGCTGCTCAATTCAAAATGGCACGTTCGGTACTATATCCATAAATATATTGCATTTGCAGGCAAAGACACACAACGTGATGTATTTATGAAATTTCTAATCTGTGTTACCGTCACCCGTTGGGTGAGATGAACTTAGACTTTGTTTATCACCATTGGCTAGATTTTTATAATTAGTTTTTGGTTTTGACATTATATAATTTCAAATTAAATAAATATAATATTTCAGATTAATTATATAGGTTTTAGAATTGAATTGGGGTTTTTCAAAAAGTACTCGATAGCTTTTGATTTTCTATTCAAAAGTTTTCTTATAATAACATATAAAACATATAAGTTTACTAAAAATCATACTCCATCCACTTAAAAATATATGTCTTTTTAGGCTTAGATTTTTTTTTGGAAATATAAGTCGATCTTTTTAAGTTTTTTAGGTATTGGGATAGATGAATTGTTATTTTTTGACTTTTTACTCAAAATTTATAGGTTGATGAGGGTTGTGGATAATTAATGAGGGATATAAATGTAATAAGTTTATAAATTCCGTAATTTTAAAAAAATGTCCTTAGTCTCCCCAATTGTATATTAGAGATCTAAACTCTACTTCAATCCACTAATGTAACTTGAGACAAAATATGATTCTATCAACTGCAGATGAAAGACAACAACATCCTTGCTCGCAACTCCTCCAATTTCTCATTATACTCCTCGAGGTTGTCCAATTGCTTGAGTTTGGTGAATTCTCCTACAATCTCTTATTCCTTTCTACCCTACACATGTTTTTGGAATATGGGGTTGTCACACATTTCAAAACATTGAGATATCATGAACAACATATAAGTTTAACAGACTACTCATATCATTGTCAATTGATTTTGAGATAAAACCTTGTTAAGGTTGTACGTTGTTTGTGTCTACGTGGACCCCAACACTTGAAATTTCACGGATCTCGGCTTTGCTTGTGATCAGTAGTCTGAAATTTAGAAAGCAACCGATCATTAATGGACACCCAATCTAGCTAGCTGGAGAGTAATTTTGAGTGTGGTTATCTTATGGTTCGATTTATCATTATAACCTTTTATAATTACGAGGTCAGGATCCCATTTAACAAATAAAAGTTTAATTAAGATATTAGTTGCATACCAATGAATAATTCCTTCAAGCTATACTCTAAGGTTACAAACTCATCATGTACCTTGGAGATCCGATGAAATCGAATACAGATTGAACAACAATTCAGGAAGAAGAAAACAAGAGTTACACAAGATTGAGCAGCAATCGAACACAGATTGATCGCCGCCTACCTGTTCGTGGCCCTCGCTCGCAATCGAAGGTTGCCGTCGGAGATCCTAGGGTTCGCGAGATTGGCATCCGAGTTCTTCCTCTGCAATTGGCAATTGCCTCGTCCCCCGATCCCGAACCGCCATCGCCAATCGCCTTCGCCTGGGCTCAAGATGTTCTTCATCCCGAAAAACTGCCGACGATCAAAATCACCTGCCCGACGAAATCATCTCTCCCGGCGATGACCTTATTCCAGGACTTTCGGGCCTCCTTGAGCCTCGAGTACGACGCATTCGTCCTGAACACCAGCAAACAGAGCAAGCGCCCAACGGTGGAAGACTTAATTAACAATACAGGTCGAAATACACCGCAGGGACATCGGAGACAGCTTCTGGCGCATATTGAGCGAAACCAATACAGGTCAAAATCCCTAATTAACACTGATCGGTGCAGGTTGAGATTCAGCATCCGGATTAACGCTGAAAATCCCTGATTAATTAACACTGAAAATCCGAAACCAATACAGATTGAAATTTGTAAACTTGCGATGTTTGAATGACAGATCGACAGAGATGAAGTAGGGAGAGATTCACCTATTTGTTTCTGGCGCAGATTGAGCGTCATTAAGGAGCCGTAGATCGAGGAGTCGATCCGCCATGGGAGGAAGGAGGAGGATCGGGGATGAAGAAGGAGGCGTCAATCTGGGCCATCGCTTCCGCCTTTTGAAAATGACGGATTGCGGTTAGGGTTGGGATTGTGATACACGCGCTTTATAGAGTCATGGGGTGTGCTTTTTTTCCTTTTTTATTTTCCATTAATAAAAATGATAGATTAATCACAGTCATTCAATTACACTAAATCAACAATCATTATATATATATATATATATATATATATATATATATATATATATATATATATATATATATATATATATATATATATATATATATATATATATAATATTTTATATGGATCGGGTTGGGTGGTGGGTGATGGATCGGGTGGTGGATCGGGTGCGGGTGGAGAAAAACTTCACCCCACCCTACCCACCACCCATATCCACTTCACCCACATCCACTTTCCACCCACTTTTTTTCGGGTTTTCACCCACTTTTTTGGGTCGGGTGATTCGGGTTGGGGTCGGGTGCGGGTGAAATTGCCATCCCTAGGCGTTCCCACGTCATACGACTCACCGTTTATTTTAACAGTACGTTCACATTCCATTAGTTGTAAATGACCGGTTGGCTTGTCAATCTGGCACTTGGGCTTTCTGGACTAGTCCATTTCATTCCCCAATTCTCTAGCTTTTGGGCTTTGAAACTATCAAGTATCCCAACAATGAGATCCATACAAACCCTAACATCGATCATCACAATTGGGATGGATCACAAATAGTCTAACACTTGTATCTTACTTCTTACTATAGAGTAAAAAAAGTTTTTTTTAAATCATAAATAAAATTAAATAAATGAGAAATGTTGAAGATTTTTTTATTTTAAAAAAAATCATTTACTTGAGTAAAAATCACACAAAGTTAAAAATTCTAATTTAACATTACCTAATCAATTACTTGTGTAATATTTTGAAAGTGAAAAACCAATTATCATTTTTAAAATCAACACTTGAGTATTTGATTAAAAAATGCACCACTTGAGTAAACATAATATGCAATGAAGACAACAAATCAAATTATATTCCTAAGCTTCCTCAAATATTTTTAAATTGTAAATGACCAAAAATAGACCCCATATATAAATTTATTATATACAATAATATATTTTAAAACATCTAATACTATAAACTTTTCATTGATGGATAAATAAGTACTCTACATCAGTAAGATGCATGCTCTACCATAATTTCAGTTTCTGACAAGAAATAAGAGGGAATTGCACAAGCTAACCCTAAACCCGAAAATCTTGCATACTTAAAACCGTTTTAGCATAATTTAGATGAAAAATTAAAACCTTGCATACTTAATTTAAGAATAACCAAAATATGAAATGAAAAAAATCTAGAAAAAATTAAATAAATTAGACCGATTTCTTTAAAAAAAATCAAATAAATTAGAATGAGTTTCTATTTAATTAATTTTATACTAGTGGAATAGTATTTCTCGAGTTTCTATTTAATTAGTTTCATACTAGTGGACTAGTATTTCGTGGACTATTATTTCTTGAGTTTCTATTTAATTAGTTTCATACTAGTGGACTAGTATTTCTTAATTTGTGGAAATGTCAAAAAAAAGGATGAATTTTAGCATTTAATAATATTGCATGTATATCATGTGGCTATCAAAAAAAAAAAATATTGCATATATATAGTCCGAAATGATACTATCAAATAGGTTCGGCCTACCTGAAATTTTACCTGATAAAAAAAATAATGTGGCTATGAAATTGGGATGGGATCATAAATTCAAACTCTCATCGTCTATCATGCGGCTATCAAATTGGGTCGGGGGCAGTGTAACAATTACTCAATATTATTAATCTTTCAATCGCTCGTCTTGCGTACAATACTTGTATCGATGAATACTTGGAGACAGATAGATATGAAGGCCGAGTTAGCGGCGGCCGAGGCTGAGTTAGCATCGGCCGAAGCCGAGATTTGGGGTCCTCCTCTCTCTAGAAAACTAGAGAGAGAAGAGAGAGTTTCCATTCTCTGATGATCTCTTGATTGTTTATACTCGGCTTTCTTAGATTTCTTAGATGTATATTTTGTAAGAATCAATAGTAGAATTATTATAAAATATTTGTAATTTTTAATGTTTTATTATTATTATTTTGCATTAAGGGGGCGGGGCCAAAATTTGACAATTGAACAGGGCCGAGATAGCGGGGACGGTGATGGCCTTGTTGTCATTCGTCAATGGTGAATATCAAAAGACATGGTGGACTGATTGGGGTTTCAATCTCATGAATTTGACCATTAAATTCATAGGTGAAGTTGGATTTTGCACTCACAAAAAAATAATTAAAAGAAAAATGATGGGAGTGGGGGGTAAAGGAGTGTGCAAATCTAACCATCGGTTATTTTTTTGACAGTTGAGATTTAATCAACTTCATCCAAATTATCAAATTCATGGGATCCAATTCAGTGATTGACTAGCAAGTCTCCGCATGTGAAAAAATCATAAAAATAAGAAAGAAAAATCAACATCCAAGTTCTCACTTTCTCCTCCATCTTTGTTAGGGAAACTGCTTTCAGACATGATTATGGGTTTATACAGTACCCCTTAAAAAACAAGAAAGCAACCAATTGTCGGCTTTTTTATTCTATACTCTAAGGGCATAGGATAAGTAACCTATATTGAAAAAGATTCTCTATATTTGGATACATAGAACATAGGACAACATTATTAAAAATAGCTAAAATAATTTAAATTTGAAAAATCTTTCTATTCGTATCCTCTTATCCTGTGTCCTTGGGCATAGGATAGAAAAATCGTATTTTTAAAAATCAATAAACGGAGACTATGAAGTTAATTAGGAAGATCACGACCACTAAAGACGAAAAATTATTTTAAAATCTTATTTAACAGTAATTTTTCGTCATTAGTGATCCATTTGGTATGTAAAACTGTAAAAGATCTAATGATATAGAAAAATCGTAGAATTAATAATTATTTAATTTTAATATCAGAATTTGGGTAGTTGGCATCGAATCTTATTTAATTAATTTATTGACACATCAAAAACTTCAGATTGGGTTTATACCGTGCCCCTACAAAAAAAATATGTACCCAATATTAAATTTGTTAATATTTCATTTATATTTTGGTTTAAATATTTTTTTCCTTCCCCAACTATAAAACTCAATCTTTCTTGTAACTAACGATTGAAGGCCTAATTAACAAGGCATTCTCATTCCTCCTTTGTAACTTGTTGACTTGATATACATTCCATTATAGTTTCCCCTACAAAAGGAAGCCATACTTGCCCATTATCTCCATCCATCCATCAATCACCCGTACATCGTAAACTCAATTCCTTCTATCTTATAGATATGGGCCAAAGATTCCGAATCTCTTTGTTTTTTCTCATAGTATGCATCTGCACTGCATTCTTCAGATTTGGCTTCTCCTGTAGCGAAGCTGAAAGAAGAGCCTTGCTCTTGTTTACACACAGCTTTATCGATGAATCCAACTGTCTTGGTTCGTGGGTGGGGGAAGCTTGTTGCAGCTGGAAAGGAGTTGGGTGTGACAACATTACCGGCAACGTCATCAAGCTTGATTTGGGAGGCGATCAGCTTTGCTCTAATTTAGAAGCTGGAGAGGTAAACTCGGCTCTTCTTGAGTTGAAGTATTTAACATACTTGGACTTGAGCTTTGTTAGCTTCATAGGGTCTAGATTTCCCCAGTTCTTTGGGTCCATGAGGAAGTTAGAATATCTAAACCTCTCAATGTCCCAGTTTAGTGGAAATGTTCCTCATAACCTAGGCAATCTTACGAATCTTGTTGTCCTTGATCTTTATAATTTTGGGGAACTTGAGATCGAGGCAAATAACCTAGAATGGGCATTTGGGCTTGAGAAATTGCAATACCTTGACCTGACTGGGATTAACCTGACTCAAGCACCTCAAAGTCTTAGCCTTCTACTTCACCACCTTCCATCTTTGTCAGTGTTGAATTTGGTCTATTGTGGACTAGGAAACTCTCATACAACCACAACAACAAGGAACTCCACTATTTCTTATAGCCCCCTTCAACGCCTAGACCTAAGTCTAAACCATTTTAGTGGCCCGATTCCTCACTTCTTGCAAAACATGAGCTCTATTAGATTTCTTGATCTTTCATCTAATCACTTCAGTTCTTCAATTCCACCATGGTTGGGTAACAAAGTAGACCTCAAACAAATAAGTCTTGCTTCCAATTCCTTTAGCGGCTCATTTCCCCATTTCATACGAAATTCAAGCTCTCTAACTAGTCTTGATCTTTCAGTGAATCAATTCAGTTCTTCAATTCCATCATGGTTGGCTAACAAAACAAAACTTGAATATCTTTATCTTAGGGGAAATCAGTTTAACCGTGTGGATGGATGGATCACTGATAGATTACATAGGTCTTAATATTGTATAGTGGGCTAAAAGCTCATTAAGGCCCAATACCTTTGTAACATATATATATATATATGTTATATCAATGAATGGAAACCCTAAGGAGGACATTACAATCAATCTCATGATCTCACATGGTATCACAGCCTAAGATCCAAAAACCCAAATTTTTCTTTCTCTCCTTGTTCTAAACCCTAGCCGCCACCTCCCCCCTTGTGCCGCCACCCTCCCCCCCCCCCCCCCGCGGCCGCCACCCTCCCGCCGGCGCCAACCCCTCCCACTCGGCCACCCTCAACAGCCCTTCTCTCTCTCTCCACGCTGCCCTTAGCCCTCTCCTCTCGTCCCAATGGCTAACCCACCACCACCTACCGACCCTATTAAGCCGCCCTTCCACTCCGCTCTAACCATCTCCAACATCAAGAATTGCATCCCTATCATCCTTGATCATGAGTCCAGTACCTACACCATGTGGTCGCACCTTTTCACGACCCATGTTAAGGCTCACAAAGTCCTCCACCATATTGACTCCTCCGTCAATCGCCCTGAAAGTGAAGACAACGATCTCTTCGCTCAACTTGACACCATTGTCCTTCAATGGATCTTCAACACCATCTCCAAAGATCTCTTAACCACCATCCTCAACCCCAAAGACACCGCCTTGGATGCTTGGAAGAAACTTCAAAATCTCTTTCAAGACAACAAGTCCACCCGTGCTGTCTATCTCGAGCACGAATTTTCAAGTTGCACGCTTTCCTCTTTTCCATCGATATCTGCCTATTGTCAGCACATCAAAACCCTGGCTGATCAACTCGAAGCTGTCGACTCCAAACCCAGTGCCACCCGCCTTGTTCTCCAGGTACTCTCTGGTCTCCCTTCTGAATACAACGCTGCTGCTACTCATATTCAGCAGATGGAACCTCTCCCTACGTTCGAGAAGACTCGGTCTCAACTGATCCTGGAAGAGACTCGCCTTCAACGTCAGACAACCGACGCCGCCAAAGACAAGACGGCGTTGGTCTCATCCAGTGACATCATCGAGCAGCTTGCCCTACAACCTGGCCGCAGCAACGACCAACAAGGACCAAGGGGCGGTGGCGGCGGCGGCGGCGGCGGCCGCAGCAGGGGCCGCGGCGGCCGCGACAATGGCCGCGGCAATGGCCGCCCGCAGCACTACGACCCCCGCCCCCCCTCTTGGTACCCCAACCCCGGCTACCCTCCTTGGATGCCCTATGGCTACCCCGGTGCATCGTTTCGTGGACCAGCCCCGTATCCCAACCGTCAGCAGGGCTTGTTGGGTCCCGCTCCCCGCCCGTCGTCTGATCAGGCTTACCCGACCGATGTGCACAATGCCTTCTCCTCCATGCAGCTGACACCCCCTGACGGCGCTTGGTACATGGACACTGGCGCTACCTCTCATATGACGAACTCCTCAGGTACTCTCTCATCTCTTTCTTTTAAGGGTCCTGCTCATTCTATTATCGTCGGCAACGGTGGTCGCCTTGCTACTTCGGGCATTGGCCACACCACACTACCAACCCCTACCAACCCTTTGCACCTCAACAATGTCCTTGTTGCCCCCAAACTTGTCAAAAACCTTATCTCTGTCCGTCGGTTCACCACTGACAATAATGTTTCTCTTGAGTTTGATCCGTTTGGTTTCTCTGTGAAGGATCTTACTACGGGGGTTACTCGCCTGAGATGTAATAGCACCGGGGAGCTCTATCCTGTGTCGTCGCCATCACCATCCAGCCAGTCAAGTCCAGTCGCCCTCTCGGCATCATCATCCAGTCTGTGGCATGCACGCCTTGGTCATCCCAGTCCTGCAGTTTTAGATTTACTTCGTTCTAAGAGTCTTGTCCAATGTAATAATGAGCTTCGCTCTAGTTTATGTTCGTCTTGTCAGTTAGGCAAGCATGCCAGACTTCCTTTTCAGCGATCGTTAAACACTACATTTGCACCTTTTGATATTATTCATAGTGATATTTGGACATCTCCTGTGCCTAGCAAGGAGGGTCATAGGTATTACCTTTTGTTTCTGGATGATTATACACATTTCTTATGGGTTTTCCCTTTGCACTTTAAATCTCAAGTGTTCCCTATCTTTGCCAAATTCCACGCTTACATCAAAACACAGTTTCACACCTCTGTCAAGTGTTTTCAATGCGACAATGGCCGTGAATTTGACAATAAAGATTTTCACACTTTCTTTAATAACAATGGGATCTCCTATCGCTTGTCCTGCCCCTACACCTCTCAACAAAATGGCAAAGCCGAACGAATCATCCGCACCATTACCAATATGTTGCGCACTCTTCTTTTCCACGCATCCATTCCCCTCCCTTATTGGCCTTACGCCTTGGCCACCACATGCTACCTCCTCAACATTCTCCCTTCCACCACCCTCAACCATCGCTCACCGTTTCAGGCACTGTATTCCACTTTGCCCATATATGATCACCTTCGTACATTTGGTTGCTTGTGCTTCCCCAATCAGGCATCCACCGCCCCCCACAAGCTTCACCCTCGCTCTACCCCTTGTGTCTTTCTTGGCTACCCGTCTGATCATCGCGGTTATATTTGCCTCGATATCAAGACTCACAGGATCATTCTCTCTCGTCATGTCACCTTTGATGAGTCGCGATTTCCCTTTGCGTCTCCCACACCCCCTGTGTCGTCGCCAGAATCTGATTCACCATTCCCTCACTTCATTCTTCCCCAGAGCTCTCCCGGTGCTCCTGCGTCTCCCCCTCCCCCACCTCCCTCGCCACCCCCCACCACAAGACCACACACCCGCAGCGTCTCCGAAGTCTTCCGACCCCGTCAGATCGTCTCCATGACCACCACCCATCACCCCGCTATCCACCGTCCATCACATCGCCAAACACCCTCGCCTCCCCTACGTGCGGCGCAACCCCAAATGCGGCACCCGCCGCATGTTTACCCTCCCTGGCGGCGCCCGCCGCACACCCTGCCACGCCCGCCGCAACCCACTTTGCTGCACCCGCCGCGTCGTACACCCCCCTGGCGGCGCCCGCCGCACCTGCACCCGCCGCCCCCGTCCTTCCCGGCTCCCAGACCTCCCTCTCCCCCATCCCCACCTCCCACAAAACAGCCCTCCTCGACCCGAATTGGCAGGCGGCTATGCTCGACGAATACAGGGCCCTTACAAAGAATGGTACTTGGGTTCTTGTCCCGCGCCCTCCAGCGGCGAACGTCGTTCGCTGTATGTGGCTCTTCCGTCACAAGTTCCGCTCTGATGGGACGTTGGAGCGCTATAAAGCACGTCTTGTCGTCAACGGTCGATCCCAGCAGGTAGGTATTGATTGTGATGAGACCTTTAGCCCCGTGGTCAAGCCTGCCACTATCCGGGTGGTATTGAGTTTAGCTTTGTCGCGCAAATGGGCCATTCATCAGCTGGATGTCAAGAACGCTTTTCTGCATGGTCACCTGAATGAGACAGTCTACATGTTTCAGCCGCCGGGATTTACTGATGCCGATCGTCCTAAGCACGTCTGTCTCCTGAAGCGCTCTCTGTATGGTTTGAAACAGGCTCCACGAGCTTGGTTCCAGCGCTTTGCTTCTCTTTTGCTCCGCTTGGGTTTCATTGGCAGCCGCTCGGATTCGTCCCTGTTCATCTATCGCAGAGGCTCCGACATGGCATTTATGCTACTATATGTTGACGACATCATTCTCACCGCCTCTTCTGATGCTCTTCGGACGTCGATTATTTCACAGCTAAGTGCTGAATTCGCTATGTCAGATTTGGGCCAGTTGTCTTACTTCTTGGGGGTTGCTGTTCAGCGACATTCGTCTGGGCTTTTCCTCTCACAGAGTAAGTATGCTGCTGAAATTGTTGCTCGGGCTAACATGAGTAACTGCAATCCGGTCGCCAACCCTGTCGATACATCCAACAAGCTCAGCGCTCACTCTGGTCCTTTGGTTGATGATCCGACATTATACAGGAGCCTTGCTGGTGCTCTTCAGTATCTCACCTTCACCAGACCTGATATCAGTTACGCCGTTCAGCAGATCTGCTTGTTTATGCATGCACCCAGGGAACCCCACTTTCAGGCCTTAAAGCGGATCATTCGGTACATCAGCGGCACACTCGAGCTCGGCACCACGATCACTCCTTCCTCTAAGCTTGACCTTGTTGCATACACTGATGCGGATTGAGGTGGTTGTCCTGACACGCGTCGCTCCACGTCTGGTTACTGTGTCTTCCTCAATGACACACTTGTGTCGTGGTCGGCCAAGCGTCAGTCTGTCATATCTCGCTCCAGCGCTGAAGCCGAATACAGGGGCGTTGCCAACGTTGTCTCTGAGTGCTCTTGGCTCCGCAATCTCCTGCTTGAGCTCCGTTGCCCTCTTATGAAGGCCACTCTGGTCTACACTGATAACATTTCGGCAGTCTATCTGGCTAGCAACCCGGTCCAACATCAACGCACGAAGCACATTGAGCTTGATCTCCACTTCGTCAGGGACAAGGTTGTCATAGGACATGTTCGCGTTCTCCATGTCCCGTCCTCATATCAGTACGCTGATATATTCACCAAGGGTTTACCTAGACAGTTGTTCATTGATTTTCGCTCCAGTCTCACTGTACGACCCCCTCCAGTTTCGACTGCGGGGGTTTGATAGATTACATAGGTCTTAATATTGTATAGTGGGCTAAAAGCCCATTAAGGCCCAATACCTTTGTAACCTATATATATGTTATATCAATGAATGGAAACCCTAAGGAGGACATTACAATCAATCTCATGATCTCACAATCACAAACACAATAGGCTGTCTTTGTAGATTAACAACACTAGATTTGTCAGATAACCAACTTCAAGAAGAGGTGGCAGAATCACATGTTAATTTTTCTAGGTGTAGCAGATATGATTTGCAGTACCTATACATGGAAAACAATAACATCAGTGGTTACTTGCCAATAATTGGAAGCCTGTCATATAGATCTGTCCAACAATAATTTAGGTGGTCTTCCTCCATCATTGGCAGGATTGTTATCCCTCGAATCTTTAGATTTGTCATTCAATCTCTTAAAGACCCTCCCTCAATCCTCGTGGGGATTGCCGTCTTTGACAAATTTATACTTTTCATCCAATCATTTTAGAGTCGTGCCACCATTAATTGGAAGATTGACATCCCTCCAAACCTTAGATCTATCTAACAACTTTTTAGAGGTTTTCCCTCTATTCTTAGGAGGATTGTCATATTTGAATGATCTAGACTTGTCATATAATCATTTAAGTGGTGTATCGTCCATAATTGGAAACTTGTCATCCCTTCAAACCTTAGATCTATCAAACAATAATTTAGAAATTCTCCCTCTATCCTTGGGAAGATTGTCATCTTTGAGCTCCCTAGACTTGTCATATAATAATTTGAGTGTGGTGCATCAAGCAAGCTTGGCTAACCTCTCTAGTTTAAGCAACCTAGATATAACCTCAAACCCTGTAAATTTCGACCTCTTCCCTGATTGGATGCCTCCATTTCAACTTTATTCTTTGAGGTTAAAAGATTGCAAATTGAACAGTCTCATTCCTAAATGGATTCTAAGTCAACAAAGGATTCAGGAGCTTGATTTGTCTAATAGCGGGATATTTGGACCTCTTACGGCCAATATTGGCAATACAATGCCATCTTTGGAAAACATACTCCTAGCTAACAACCAAATTAGTGGCTCTATTCCAAGATCACTCTGTGAGTTAGTAAGCTTGAATGTCCTTGACCTTCAAAAGAATATGTTGTCGGGGATGATACCGGACTTTTGGGAGAACTCGGGAATTAATTTTCTGGATTTATCTTCAAACAAATTTTCTGGCCCCATACCCCACTCTCTTGCAAAGATCATCTCGTTACGATTCTTGAGGTTGAATAACAATTCAATTGAAGGGGAGCTTCCTTTATCCTTGAGCAATGCCAAAGGGCTGGAATTTTTGGACGTGGGTAGGAATAATCTTCATGGGAAAATTCCACATTGGATTAATGGATCAAACTTTCCTGATTTGAAAATTCTGATACTGCGAGAAAACAGGTTCAAGGGCACTCTTCCACAACAATTATGCTCCGTCTATTCCCTTCAGATCATCGATTTTGGAAGAAATAATTTGTCTGGAACTATTCCTCCATGTTTTGGTCAGTTTCGAGGAATGCGTCCCAATTCTACGTCCTACGAAGAGGACGACTCCTCATCAGCGGGTTGTATAAGATCAGTTTGTGGTCTTGCAATAAGTCTAATAGAAAAAATGTGGAGAGGGGAGAGAATACACCACAATATTAAAGCTGCTAGTGAACATGGATCTTTCATGTAACCACCTAGTAGGTGTGATTCCCGCCGAGATAACAAACTTATCCTCCCTTTTGGGTCTGAACTTATCTCATAATCATTTGAATGGAACAATTCCTAAGGAGATAGGGAAGATGGCAGCTTTGGAGTCCCTCGATTTATCAAGCAACAATCTTTCAGGGTCAATTCCAGAGAGCATCTCTTCTCTGGATTATTTGTCCGTTTTGAATTTGTCATTCAACAACCTTCAAGGTCGAATCCCGACCGGTCGGCATCTCCAAACTCTTCAAGATCCATCCATATACATGGGCAATCCAGGCTTATGTGGCAACCCATTGCCCAAGAAATGCTTTGGGGACAGCACTGCCCATCCCCCAGCAAGTGTGGTCATTGAAGATGGAGGAGACAGTAAACAAGAGAAGATGTGGTTCTACATGGTCATCATGTCAGGGTTCGCTACCGGCTTTTGGGGAGTCATTGGAATCTTAATCGTTCATAGGAGATGGAGGTTCGCTTACTTTCAGATTGCCGAAGAGCTTGGAGATTGGATATGTGTCAAAGTGGCGGTTAGGATTGCTCAAGCAAACAGAGAAAGGTGAAGAGAATATGCTATTTGGTCTTGGAGCAGGGGATGACTATGCTATTTGGTCTTCATCTTGCTGCCGACCGATCGAGAATTGCTTCAAATATTTTTTCTATCGGATGCTGTTGAATGACTATGCTATTTGTATGCATCGAAAAGCTTCCATTCTACGCACAGCTTGAATGATTTCAAAATTTCACTAATTCTTCACTAGTTTGCATTTTTCTGATTGTCTTTTGCTCTATTAATCAGTAGTGACATTTTCGAAAGGATCGATACCCTTGAAGGTCCTTAACTTGTTTAATATATCAAATAAAAACTTATTAAGGGCTTTGATTTTGTAAAGCCTGTTACACGTACTACTCTCATATCCAAATCGAGATCCAGTAAATCAGAGAATCGTCCTGAAACTGAAGCTTGCATTATGTTAATTAATATCATTTTATGAATCATATTTTGCAAAATATGTTGATTTCACTCAACCATCCAAATCAATGGAGGCGATAAAATCTATTGAGTGACATTTGGGGCATTTTACAGAGCAGTAGCAGTCAACTTATGTTTACCAGAAAAAGAGAGAGAGAGCAGTCAAGTTTTAGGACCACAGGTAGTCAAGTACGTATCTATCTTGCCATCAGATCCACATGATAATTCATCAATTAATGTGGAGATAGGAAGATTAAGCCAAAAATAAATTAGCAAAATTAAGTTCGGTATTTTGATGTTTTCCTGCTGATTGATTCTGACTAGTGTGTTTTTATTCTTCGGAATTTTCACAAAAGTTCATTCGGTGTCCAGATTCTTCCCGAAAGACTTGGGGTCCGTTTGGCAATGCAAGTAGCTTTTCGGAACTTTTGATTTTAATAATTTATAGTTTTAAATAAGTTAAATATAAGATTTTAATTTAATTAGCTTTTGAAATTGGATTTTCAACGGCTACTAACCGCAAGTTTTTCAAAATTCTATCTATTTTCTCCTATTTGATCATCTAGTTTGTATCAGCTACTCTATCAGTTGGGCTACCAAACACCTTAATAGCTTATGAAAACTCCAATTTAACATATATTTAACATACTTAATCAATCAGCTTCAACTACCCTATCAGCTTCTGTTACCCCATCAGCTCCGTATTACCAAACTGACCCTTGAACTGTTTGGTGTGTTTTTTCAAAAGATGATTAAGTTATGTAAAATGTGGGATACAAAAAGACCTGGACTCATTGACTTCAAGTCTTCCCGAAACAAATCAAACACATTGCCTCTCCTTTACGGCTTCTCAATGAAAGCACCTGCTGCTACTTTTGGTTGGAAGCCAAAAAACAAAAAAATGATAGTAATATACAAGAGAGGGACTGAGGGAGGGAAGGGTACGCTTGTTAGTTTTTGTCCTATAAAAAGGGAAGGCATGCTTTCCTAAAATTATATCTTTCTACATACTGTTTGGTACTAAGGCCTCCCCACAATAGACTTAAACCTTGTAGATATGGGCCAAAGATTCCGATTCACTTTGTTGTTTCTCTTAGTTTGCATCTGCAATGCAAGCCTTGGATTCACATTCACTTGTAAGGAAGCCGAAAGAAAAGCCTTGCTCCAGTTCAAACACAGCTTCATTGACGAGTCGAACCGTCTTGGTTCGTGGGTGGGGGGAGATTGTTGCAGCTGGATGGGAGTTGGGTGTCACAACGTTACCAGCAACGTCATCAAGCTTGATCTGGGAAGTGATGACATATTCTCACCCTCTAAATTAGAAGCTGGAGAGGTAAACCCTGCTATACTTGAGTTAAAGTATTTAAGATACTTAGACTTGAGCTTTGTTAACTTCAATGGGTCTAGATTTCCCGAGTTCTTTGGGTCCATGAGGCAACTAGAATATCTAAACCTCTCGAATGCTTTTGTTTTTGGAAAAGTTCCTCAAAATCTAGGCAATCTTACAAAACTCGTCGTCCTTGATCTGAGTCGTGTTTGGTGGCATCCAGAATTTGCAAATGATGAGATCCTAGATGCGGAATTCAAGCATGATAATTTGCATTACGGGGCGCCCCCCATTAGTGCTTTGTTGCCAATGGATGCAAACAACCTAGAATGGGCATTCAAGCATCATAATTTGCATTACGGGGCCCTCCCTAGTGATTTGTTGTCGAGTCGGGGAATGGAGGCAAACAACCTAGAATGGGCATTCAAGCTTGAGAGTGTGCAGTACCTTGACCTCAGTGGGATTAACTTGAGTCAAGCACATGATGGTCTTAACCTACTTCACAAGCTTCCATCTTTACTAGTGTTGAACATGGCTTCTTGTAATTTGGGAAATTCTTACCAAGTCATGAGAAATTCAACTGTTTCTTCAAGCCCTATTCAACACCTAGACCTTAGTGGAAACCTTTTCAGTGGCCCATTTCCCTTTTTCTTGCAAAATTTGAGCTCTATTAGATTTCTTGATCTCTCATGGAATGACTTCAGTTCTTCAATTCCATCATGGTTTGGTAACAAAGTAGACCTTAAATACTTGAGTCTTGCTTACAATTTCTTTACCGGATCATTTCCCCATATCTTACAAAATTCAAGCTCGCTAACTAGCCTTGATCTTTCGGGTAATCAATTTAGTTCTTCAATTCCATCATGGTTGGCTAACAAAAGATACCTTGAATATCTTGATCTTAGTCACAATCATTTTGACCGTGTGGATGGAGGGATCATGAACATCATAAGCCATCTTTGTAGCTTAAAACATCTAGATTTGTCATATAACCAACTTCAAGAAGATGCGTCGGAATCACTTGGTAGTTTTCTTAGTTGTCGTAGATCTAGGTTGGAGTTCCTATATCTGAATAACAATAACATCAGTGGTCAGTTGCCCCTAATTGGAAGTTTATCATCACTTCTAGTGTTAGATCTATCCTACAATAACTTAGAAACTCTCCCTCCATCTTTGTGGGGTTTATCATCTTTGGTTCAACTTGACTTGTCATGTAATTATTTTAGAGTTGTGCCACCATTAATTGGAAGTTTGTCTTCTCTGGTTTATCTAAACTTGTCATCTAATCGTTTAAGTGTTGTGCGTCAAGTAAGCTTGGGTAACCTCTCTAGTTTATGGAACCTTGATATAAGTTCATCAAATCCTCTAAATCTTGATCTCTCCTGGGATTGGTTGCCTCCTTTCCAACTTATGTACTTGAGTATAAAGGGCTGCAAATTGAACAGTCCATTTCCAAAATGGCTCCTGAGTCAAAAGAGGATGTTCCAGCTAGACTTGACTGAAGCCGGAATCTTTGGACCTCTTCCAGATAACATTGGGGATGCACTGCAGTGGTTGGAGGATCTACAACTTTCTAACAATGGCATTAATGGTTCAATTCCAATGTCATTATGCAATTTAGAAAGCTTGTCATTCCTTAATCTACAAAAGAATAGGTTCTCTGGGATGATTCCTGACTGTTGGGAGAACTCCTATATCCTTGGTGTAGACTTGTCTTCAAACCGACTATCTGGCCCCATACCGAAGTCTCTTACAAATGCTTCCACCTTACAGTTGCTGAACTTGAATAGCAATTCACTTGAAGGAGAGCTCCCTTTATCATGGAGCAATTGGGAAACTTTGAGGGTTTTCGATGTCGGTAAGAATAATCTTCATGGGGAAATTCCGCCTTGGAGTGGAGTCGACTTTCCTTACTTGGAGGTTCTTATACTGCGAGAAAACAGTTTCAAGGGAATAATTCCGCCACAACTATGCTTGATCCATACACTTCAAGTCATTGACCTTGCAGGAAACAATTTAGTTGGAAGTATTCCTCAATGCTTCGGTCAATTTCAAGGCATGGGGTACATTCAACGTCCGAGTGGTTTCACTGCATCACCTTCCAATGGTTCGTATGTTCTTTATTCACCGCCAGTGAATCCAGATGAATGGAGTGCTGCAGAAGTTATAAAGGGGACGGAACGAGACTATACCAAAATATTACACTTGCTAGTAAACATGGACCTTTCATGTAACAACTTAGTAGGTGTGATCCCCGCGGAGTTGACAAGCTTATCAAAGTTGATCAGTCTAAACTTATCGCATAATCATTTGGGAGGAGTAATTCCCACGGAGATAGGGAAGATGAAATCTCTGGAAGCCCTGGATTTCTCATGCAACAATCTTTCGGGATCAATCCCACAAAGCATCTCTTCGTTGAATTATTTGTCCAAACTGAACTTGTCGTTCAACAACCTTCACGGACAAATTCCAACCGGTAGCCAACTGCGAGCTCTTGAAGATCAATCTTCCATATACACTGGAAACCCGGGCTTATGTGGTGATCCATTGCCGAAGAAATGCTTCAGGGATAGCCTTGCCCATCCCCCAACAAGCATCGTCCTTGGAAATGAAGTATATAGTAAACAAGAGATGATGTGGTTCTACTTGGTCGTTATGTTGGGTTTTGCTACCGGCTTTTGGGGAGTAATTGGAATCTTAGTTGCTAAAAAGAGATGGAGGTATGCCTATTTTCGGCTTGCTGAAGACCTTGTCGATTGGCTGGATATCGTCGCAGTGAGGATTGCTCGAACAAAAGGAAGAAAATAAAGATTACAAAAGCAGCATGGAAAAGGAAATGATATGTAATAATTGTCTTGTATAATGTCTGAATTAGTGAGTTTGTATACAATATTTTCCATCATTTAGCAATACGTACATGTAGTGCAAACAACATAGTTTGAATGTTTCTTATTATATTGGTTGGATGAATCTATAATGACATTTTCACGAACAAATATCCTAGAAGCTAAGGTACTTTTTTTTTGTCTATCTTAATTAATGGGTTAGTGAATACTACTGGAAAAAAGTTGTAATGTTCTAAATCCTAATGCTTTAAGTTAACTATATATGAATCGGACACTACATCACCCAAATCATCGCTTAATTAGTACATGTGCCCAGTGGCGGCCGCAGGATTTGCCAGAGGGGGAGGGGAGGCGAAATTGTATGTTGGAATAAAAAATTCTTCGTATATATAATAAAGATTTTTTAAAAAAAATATATTGAAAGAAAACCATAAATTGTGGTATAAATATGATAATTTATTATGAAAATTCATACAATAATTTAATAATTTATATGTATGTGTAGCATGATTAAGACTTTTTTTAAAATATTCAAAGAAAATTATAATTTTTTTAAAGAAATTGTCATTGGTAAATGAAAAAAAAAATTGATAAGATTGAAAACTATGACAAAAAAACTCATAAATTATGTTTAACTATGACATTGATAGTAAAAAAAATTCATAGGAATAAAAATTAGAAGATTTTTTTAAAATATATGTGTAACATAATGAATAATCTTATGAAAATATTAAAAGAAAAATATATAATTTGTTTTAAATATGACATTTATAATAGGAATAAAAATTAGAAGATTTTTTTAAAATATATGTGTAACATAATGAATAATCTTATGAAAATATTAAAAGAAAAATATATAATTTGTTTTAAATATGACATTTATAATAGGAAAAAGTTTTTTTTAATTTTTTTTAACACAATGAATAATCTTATGAAAATATTAAAAGAAAAATATAAATTTGATTTAAATATGACATTTATAATAGGAAAATTTTGGTTTGAATAAAAAATAGTGGAAAAAGGTAAAAATTGAGGTTTGAACCCATGACCCCTTACATTACTGTTCATTTCTTCCCTCCCTCCATTTCACCAACTAAGCTAGACAATTTTAGGGTCCTTATTCACATTTTTTTTATTTTTTACCTTACATTTTTAAAAAAAAATATACCTACGAAATTCCGTCGCCGGAGGGTGGGGCGGCCGCCCCCCGCACCCCCCTGCGGCCGCCCATGCATGTGCCTATTACATCTAATTCCGAAATAAGTTAGAGACTTTAATGGTAACAAATCTAAGGGAAGCACCAACCAACAATATATATCTAGCATCAGAAAGTGGAGAGAGCAATCCTTAACAATGAATTTCTTGCAATAATAAATATTATGTAACAAGTTGATATACAAAACAATTTGTTTTCTAACGAACGAATTTCCCTAGTCGTTGATCGATCTGATTCATGTTGTTATCTTCAGCATTGTCCTCAGTAACAGATTCTTCAGACTGACTAACTTTGTATATTTAGTTGAACAACCGTTACTTAATTCTTTGACTAATTAAGCAAACATACATGTATGTTGTAGTACGTATATATATATTTGATGGTAAGAGAATGTTAATATGTCTTCAATTTGCTGCTGACCGGTAAACACCAGGGTTTAGGGAGCAGTGTCCCATGTGTGTATCATTGCTTCAATGGTTTAGGATATGGCCGCTCTTTATTTACAAATTCAGGGGGGAGCAGTGTCCCAGGGGGCGGAGCTCCCTAGCTGGTGGCGAAAAAGGGGTTCGGGAGGCAGCGTTCACAATAATGGTATCACTATCAGTTAATGAGACCACCATTGTGGGGCGCTATAACGGATTTATAGTGATCTGTTTTGGGTTTATGACCTATAGTCTGATTAGGGTTTCATGAATCCCTATATATATTCATGAAACATCACAAATTTGTAATCAGTTCGATACTTAGCCTGCATAATAAAGAATCCTATTTCTCTGCGCTATGAGGAGATTTTTCCTTTCCAAAATCTGAATTTTGTAATCACTACAAAAGGTTTTCACAATTGGAAAATTATATTTTTGTTGACCTCCCCTTCCATCATAATGATTTAATGAATGTTTAATCCATAAAAATAATAAAATCTGATCGAGCATACTAGAAATTTAATACGGAGTAAGAAATTATTTCACTCTATCTTAATTTCTTGCGTCCAAAATTTTGATTTGGTTATGAAGTTAAAAATTGAGATGTAATTCAAATTTTAAGAACAGATCTACTTGAAGTTTCAATTCTCTCGGTGGCCGGGGACTTCTTAAACACCATTACAAGAAAATTAAAATTACAAACTTTTATTAAACAAAACTACAAGATAATGAAACCTTCACTTTCCTCTCTTTGCTCGAGCAATCGTCAGTGCAGCTTTGACGAGGATCCAATCTGCAAGCTCTTCTGCAAGCAAAAAATAAGCATACCTCCATCTCCTTTTAACAACTAAACTTGCAATCACTCCCCAAAAGCCGGTGGCGAAACCCAACATAATGATCAAGTAGAACCACATCTTCTCATGCTTATTGTCTTCTTCATCATCATCTTCAAGGAATGTGCTTGTTGGTTGATGAGCGGCCTTGCTTAGGAAGCATTTCTTTCGCAATGGGTCGCCACATAAGCCTGGGTTTCCCATGTATGATGCAGCATCAAGAGTTTGGAGCTGGCTACCGGTCGGGATTTGTCCTTGAAGGTTGTTGAGCGACAAATTCAATTTGGCCAAATAGTCCAAAGAAGAGATGCTTTCTGGGATTGATCCTGAAAGATTGTTGCTTGATAAATCGAGGGACTCTAAGTGTTGCATCTTCCCTATCTCCTTGGGAATTGATCCCATTAGACGATTGTGCGATAAGTTTAGATTGACCAAGAGTGATAACCTTGTGAGCTCTGAAGGAATCACACCTTCTAGGTTGTTACATGAAAGGTCCATGTTCACTAGTAGGTGTAACACTGTGGTGTATTCTCTCTCTTGTCCTCTTATAACTTCTACCGCACTCCAGTGATCGGGATTCATTGCTGGCGGTATTTCTTCAACTAATACCATGGCAGCAGGTCCAGGAGCAAAAGCTATCGGTTGCATGGAACCCATGCCTTCAAAGTGACCAAAACATTGAGGAATTGTTCCGACCAAATAATTTGTTGCAAGGTTAATGATCTGAAGTGCATAGATTGAGCATAGTTGTGGTGGAATCATGCCCTCGAATTTATTCCCTCTTAGTATGAGAATTTGCAAAGAAAGAAAGTCTTCTCCATTCCAAGTCGGAATTTCCCCATGAAGATTATTATTACCCACATCCCAAACCATCAATTCCGAGGCACTGGCCAAGGATAAAGGAAGCTCTCCTTCGAGCGAATTGTTGTTCAAGCTCAACAACTGTATCGTGTCAACCATTGTCAGAGAGTTGGGTATTTGGCCAGATAGTTTGTTTGAGGATAATTCAATGCCAAAGATCTGAGATTTTGCCCAACAATTAGGAATGTGCCCCGACAACCTATTCTTTCGAAGATCAAAGAATTCTAAGCTCTCTAGCTCACACAATGATTTTGGAATGGAGCCATTGATATCATTGCTAGCAAGTTGTAGGATCTGCAAAGATGGCATTGTATTGCCAATGTTGTCTGGAAGAGGTCCAAAGATCCCGGTATTCGACAAGTCAATTTCTGTGATTTTATCTTGGGTTAGGAGCCATTTAGGAAAAAGGCTGTTCAATTTACAAGGTAGAATATACAAGGTCTCGAGCTGAAATGGAGGTAGCCAGTCAGGGGAGAGCTCAAGAGTTAGAGAGTTTGAGCTCAGATCAAGGGTTCTTAAACTAGAGAGGTTTGCCAAGTTAACTTGTCGTACAACACTCAAATGATTATACGACAAGTCCAATGACTCCAAGGAAAACAATTTCCCAAAGGATCCAGGGATGATCTCAAAGTTATTATGTGATAGATCTAACACTTGGAGGGATAATAAGCTCTCGATTATTGGCAAATGTCCACTGATATTGTTGTTTTCCATATTGAGGAACTTCAAGTCATATCTACTACAGTTAGAAAAACTATAAACATGAGATTCGGACACCTCTTCTTGAAGTTGGTTGTATGACAAATCTAGATGTTTCAATCCACAAAGATGGCCAATGGCATTCATAATCCCTCCATCCACATTGTTAAAATGATTGTAACTAAGAGAAAGAAATTGTAGGTATCTGTTGTTAGCCAACCATGATGGAATTGAAGAGCTAAATTCATTAGAAGAAAGGTCAAGGATGGTTAGAAAAGTCAAATTTTGTATGAATTTGGGAAAGGGGCCATTAAAATAATTTCCACTCAGGTTAAGCTGTTTGAGGACTTTCTTGTTGGCCATCCAAGATGGAATTAAAGAAAATTGATTACCTGAAAGATCAAGAAAGGCTATAGAGCTCAGATTGTGTATGAAACATGGGAATGTGCCGTTGAAGTCATTGTCCCGAAGACTAACATATTTGAGTTCTATATTGTTTCCCAACCATGACGGAATTGGAGAATTAAAGTGATTTCTTGAAAGATCAAGAAATCTGATAGAGCTCATATTTTGTATGAAATGAGGAATTGGGCCATTAAAAAGGTTTCCACTGAGGTCTAGATGATGAATAAGACTTGATGAAGCGGTTGAGTTTCCTATGGCTTGATGAGAGTTTGTTAGTCTACAATTAGCAAGATTCAACACTGACAAAGATGGAAGTTTGTCAAGTATGTTGAGACTATCAAGTGCTTGACTTAGGTCGATCCCGCTAAGGTCAAGGTGCTGCAAATTCGCAAGCTTGAATGCCCATTCTAGGTTGTTTAATCCATGCCCAAACCACCTATTCCTACTAAGATCAAGTACAATGAGCTTCGTAAGATTGCCTAGACCACGAGGAAGTCCACCCAACAAGGCATTAGAGAGGTTTAAATATTGCAGTTGCCTCATTGAGCCAAAGAATGGTGGAATGCCAGACCCATTAGCAATGACATTGCCGCTTAGGTCCAAGTATCTTAAGTACTTGAGCTCGAGTATAGCGGGGTTTACCTTTCCAGCTATAAGGTAGGATGAGGAGTCATTGACATCAACTCCAAGATCAAGCTTGACAACGTTGCTTGTAACGTTGTCGCACCCCACTCCTCTCCAGCTGCAACAATCTCGCCCCATCCATGAACTAAGACGGTTCAATGGGTTGAAAAGGATGTTGTGTTTTAATTCGAGCAAGGCTTTTCTTTCGGCCTCCTTACAAGAGAAGCTGAATCCCATTCTGGCACTGCAAAAGCAAACAATGAGGAAAAGCAAAGCGGTTCGTAGCCGCCCCATATCTAAAGTAAGCCACCTAGGGGGCTACCAGAAATTGTATATTTATGAAATTAAGAAAGGTTTGTATAAGGGATTGGTGTATATTTTTCCTCAGTTGGTTAGTTCGTCCTTTTATAGGACTAACACTACTGTAGTTGAGTATAGCTCCATGATCGATTTTGAATCTAATTTGATCTTATAAAATTTCACCGATAATATAAAGTCTTTTTTTTTAAAAAAACAATTTGTTTCAGTATCTTAATTTGATTAATTTAACACAGGCCCGGCCCTGAGCAAGGGCAAAAAGGGCGACCGTACCGGGCCTCCGATTTTACGGGGCCTCAATTTAAATATTTCGTATATATTTAAATTTGTTTGAAAAGATACCACTAGGGGCTGTTGGTACAGTGGTTCGGTGTAGTTGTAGCCTAAATCATCCCAATCACTTGGACGCGGGAGTTCGAATCCCAATAGACCCAACTTCACATATTTTTCCTCCCTTTTATTTCTTTTCAGTTTTCCCATTTCATTAATACAGTATTTTTTTAATCAGATTTCAAAGGCACAATATTTATTGAAAAAAATAGTTAACAAGAATGTGAATTATAATCACATGTTTTAGTTTTTATTGACATGGCCATAAAAATTCAGGTACATTATTTATTTATATGTTATATAATCCTATAATTATGGGACCCCAACTTATTTTTTTAATTATTTCATTTTGGAACATTTTTAATTTTATTGACATGGGCATAAAAAAATTTTACATCTCTGATAACTATATTTTCGTAGTTTAATTGTTATATTATAGAACTGAATTATAATTACATCTTTAAGGAATTAAAATATTATTAGTAAAAATTAGTTAATTGCGTATAGAAATAATTGAAACAAAATTTAATATGAAAAAACATAAATTATTTTTATTAGTATAATTTTTATAAAGCATCATATTTTAATATAAATTTTACGGATGGCTTTTTGAAAAGTATCATAAAGATAATTTGATTTAAATGTTACCAAAAAAATCTTAAATTTCTAACTTAAAAGATTAATTATTAAATTTTCAAAAATTAATATATAAAATTTACGATTAATAAAGTTATGACCCGGACCTCCAAAATTGATTGGACGGCACTGATTTAACACGACCTCTCCTATACATTTTTCGATTAATTTAATTTAATTTGGATTTTAATATTGCAAATTTTCCACAGTCTACGATCTGGACCCAAAAGTCAATCTTGCAGTGGAAAATCTACCAATGAGTTATGACTTATGAATCATTCAAACTTGTA
Organism: Persicaria maculosa; assembly: GCA_963922045.1. NCBI lineage: Eukaryota > Viridiplantae > Streptophyta > Magnoliopsida > Caryophyllales > Polygonaceae > Persicaria > Persicaria maculosa. The sequence continues at coordinate 70,261,643 of OY998254.1, forward strand.
TATAATTATGGAGGACTAAAATATTATAAATAATTGGTATCATTGATTGACCAATTCCTGTCGACACCAAAGTCAGTCAAACACTCGGCTTTAGGGGTGGGTGCGGGACGGGACGGGACGGGATGAGGGTCGTCCCGCGTCCCGTCTCGCATAATTTTTACGGGACGGGACCGGGACGAGATTCGCTAGTTTTTTTTAATCCCGCACGGGCCTTAACCCTCACGGGACGGGACGGAACCGGGACGGGACGGGTCCTATCCCTCAAATAAAAAACATTATAAAAAAAAATCTAAAACTCTTATATATTTTACGTTTTTTTAAGACGTAACACATATAGATTTATAATATTTTTCATATTTTACGATTTTCCTTATATATACACATATATTATACATATAATTACACATTTACACATAATATAAAAAAAACACGATATATATATATATGTATGTATGTAACAGTGTGCATATATATATATATATATATATATATATATATATATATATATATATATAGACATGTACACAGTACACACTTTGTTCATGTATACAGAACAGACAGTGCCCAGTGGGCATATAGACACACTATGTTCATATATTGAACATATAAATTACAGTGGCATATGTATATAATATAACTGTGTATATATATTTATTTATATATTGTATACTTTATATAAATAAATAAATAAATAAATAAATAAATATAATATGCAGGATGGGACGGGATTTGCGGGATAAGGAATCCTCGTCCCGCGTCCCGTCCCGCATAAATTCCTTATCCCGCAAATCCCGTCCCGCATAATTTTTACGGGACGGGATTCAATATTTTTTTTCCAAATCCCACCGGGATCGGGACGGGCCCGAGACGGGTCCGGGATTTGCGGGATTTGTGCCCACTCCTACTCTGCTTGCTATTTCCCCGAACATTCGATGGGGGAGAATTCAACCCCAAAATATATAATATCAATTTTAAAACAAAGTCAGTCATTATCCTGCCATGAATTGTGATTCAACTTCAATAAAGGAGAATTTTTCAATTTTAATGATATATATATATATATATATATATATATATATATATATATATATATAAATACATATATATACTCCCTCCATTCGGCAAAGCATGTCGTTTACTATTCACGCACCCTTATAAAGAAGAAGTAATTTGGTCCAAAGGCCTTCGGCCTTTGGACCAATTACTAAATGGCCTAAAGGCTTTTCTTTGCTAGTAAAAGGCCAAAATATTTTCATAATACCCCTTTTGCCCCTATTTTAATTTTACCCCTCACCGTCTTCCTCATCTGATGAAATCGACAAGGAGGAAAAACCAGGGAGCGTCGATCGGATATGAGGAGGAAAACCAGTCCTCCGTCTCCTTCATCTTCTGCGTCGTCCTCCTCGCTGCCCTCGGTCCTCCTCGCTGCCCTCGGTCCTATCCAGATCTGCCGGAGAACGGCCTCCACGTCCTCCTCTCTGTCCGTCCTATCCAGATCGGCCGAAGAACGGCCTCCTCGTTGCCGGTTCTCCTCCTCGGCCTCCACGATGTCTCCGGCGCCGAATTCGACCTAATCAAGCTCTGCGACTTCAGATCGGTCGAGTTCATCTGCGAGGGGAGCAATCCTCGACCTCCAAGGCGTCTACGACACCGAATTCGGCCGGATCAATTAGGTCTGCGACTTCGGATCGGCCGAGTTCTTCCGCGACGGGAGCAATTGTCCTGAGTTCTCCGTCGAGCAGGTTCTTCGATCCCACACGAGCCAACGGTTCCTCCCACACGAGTTCTCCGGAGCCAACGACGTTGACGAATTCGACGGAATTAACGAGTTCTCCGCCGAGCAGGTTCCGTCGATGCGTCTCCTCTGATCGCCGGCGCAAGCGCCCTCGTCGACTGCAATGTTGGTGACTCACCTTAACAGTAGGCTTTTGCACAAATTTGGACATGGAAGCAACGGCGGTCAAATAGAGTGTAAGATGCATCTGCTCAGTACTAAAACTGCAAGATACAAATATCTAAAATCATAATTAGGATGTAGATATGATGTAAGGTAGTCGGATGATGAATACTTGTTTTGAAATTGCAAATGTAAGAATAATATGCAATAATGCCACTAATAACAAGTGACCGGGTATGGGAAAGTCTCTTTCATCCAAACTGGCTTTTCGATATTATAGTTTACTAGCAATCGAAGCCTCTTGAATAAAGATGTGAAGTTCATGACTGTATACAATTTCATGTTGCTACTGCTCTCATTTGTCAATTGTGAACTCTATATAGTGCAGAAAATCAGTGTTAAAGATGGAATTTAATACCATGTACCTGAAATCATGATGAGATTTCTCAAAACCCAGTTGAGTCATTCCATTGTGAACCTAAGAGTTTCAGAATCATTGTTATATCCACCTAACGTCTTTTGACTTCTCATTAGCCCCTTTAGGGTTTGTGCTTACCTTGTCCTAGGGTTTTCCATTTGGTGACATCAATCATCTCTTAACGACGTACTGTACTTAACATTTTAGGGTTTATGGTTAAGTCTTTAGGGTTTAGGGCCCTAAACCCTAAAGACTTAACCCTAAACCCTAAATCATACTGTACATCACATGTTCTTTTGGCTTCTCATTAGCCCCTTTAGGGTTTGTACTTCCATTTTCCTAGGATTTTCCTTTGATTACAGTGTCTATGAACCTTTTTTCATAATGGTGAAAGTGTTTATAAAGCGGTTTTTATTTTGGTTACAGCGTCTATAGGGTTTTCGTTTTGATTACAGTGTCTATGACTTTGTTTTTACAGTGGTGACAGTGGCTATGACACTATTTTTATTTTGATTACAGTGTCTATGCCCCTCTTACACATTCATGTATTAGAGGAGAATTGTCACCACATTTATTTTGGCTTCTCATTAGCCCCTTTAGGGTTTGTGCTTACCTTGTCCTAGGGTTTTCCATTTGATGACAGTAATCATCTATTAACGACGTACTGTACTTAACATTTTAGGGTTTAGGGTTTAGGATTTAGGGTTTAGGGCCTTGGCCCTAAACCCTAAAGACTTAACCCTAAACCCTAAACCATACTGTACATCACATGTTCTTTTGGCTTCTCATTAGCCCCTTTAGAGTTTATGCTTCCCTTTTCCTATGGTTTTCCTTTGATTACAGTGTCTATGAACCTTTTTTCATAGTGGTGACTTTGTTTTTATAGTGGTGACAGTGACTATGACACTGTTTTTATTTTGATTACAGTGTCTATGACCTTCTTACCCATTCATGTATTAGATGAGAACTGTCAACCCATTTATTTTGGCTTCTCATTAGCCTCTATAGGGTTTGTTCTTCCCTTATCATATGATTTCCCTTTGATTACAGTGTGTATGACCATGTTTTTATAGTGGTGACAATGTCTATGACCCTATTTCAATAGTGGTGACATTGTCTATGACCTTATTTTTATTTTGCTTACAGCGTCTATGACCATCTTACCCATTCATATATAGAGAAAAGCTGTCACCACATGAAAATCGGCTTCTCATCATCCCCTATAGGGTTTGTGCTTCCCTTTTTCTAGGGTTTTCCTTTGATTACAGTGTCTATGACCCTTTTTTCATAGTGGTGACAGTGTCTATAAAGCTGTTTTTATATTGGCTACAACGTTTATAGGGTTTTCCTTATGATTACAGTGTCTATGACCCTATTTTAATAGTGGTTACAGTGTCTATGACCTTATTTTTATTTTGTTTACAATGTTTATGATCCTCTTAACCATTCATATATAGAGGAGAACTGTCACCACATGTATTTTGGCTTCTCATTAGCCCTTATAGGGTTTGTGCTTCCCTTTTCCTATGATTTTCTTTTGATTACAGTGTTTATGAACCTTTTTTCATAGTTGAGATAATGTCTATAAAGCTGTTATTATTTTGGTTACATCGTCTATAGGGTTTTCCTTTTGATTACAGTGTATTTGACCGTGTTTTTATAGTGGTTACAGTGTCTATGATCCTATTTTTCTTTTGCTTACAGCATCTATGACCCTCTTAACCATTCATATGTTATAGGAGAACTGTCACCACATGTATTTTGGTTTCTCATTAGCCCCTATAGGGTTTGTGCTTCCGTTGTCCTATGGTTTTTCTTTTGATTACAGTGTCTATGACTTGGTTTTTATAGTGGTGACAGTGGCTATGACACTGTTTTTTTATAGTGGTTACAATAGTAGTTACATTTTTATTTATTTTTATTTTGGTGACACTAATTTAAAAAAATCTAAAAAACTAGAAATTAGAAATTAGAGAACAACTGTCACCACATGTATTTTGGCTTCTCATTAGCCCTTATAGGGTTTGTGCTTCCCTTTTCCTAGGGTTTTCCTTTGATTACAGTGTCTATAAACCTTTTTTAATAGTGGAGACAATGTCTATAAAGCTGTTTTTATTTTGGTTACATCGTCTATAGAGTTTTCCTTTTGATTACAGTGTATTTTGACCGTGTTTTTATAGTGGTTACAGTGTCTATGATCCTATTTTTATTTTGCTTACAACATCTATGACCCTCTTAACCATTCATATGTTATAGGAGAACTGTCACCACATGAATTTTGGTTTCTCATTAGCCCCTATAAGATTTCCTTTTGATTACAGTGTCTACAACCACGTTTTTATAATGGTGACAGTATCTATGACTTTGTTTTTATCATGGTGACCATAATAGTTACATTTTTAATTTTTTAACGGAGATTATACGAGTTAGAACAACTTCTATAATTGCGGGATAATTTCTGAAATTTTAGAAATTAACACAGGGGCATATTTTATAAAAACAGAAATTCTGGGAGGTTTTGCATAATTAGTCTTCTTCTTCCCCCATCTCGAGCAGCTTCAACAGTGGTTTTCGCTGATCTTCCGACGGCTCGTTCTCCTTACACAGAGCTCCGTTTGACGCGTATGACCTATCAAACTGACGACTGCAATCTCTACTTCAGTCTCGTTGTATTTATTTTGTCGAAGGATGATCTTACAAAACGCGACGAATGCTTGAACAGGGGCTGCTAAGTGAATGTTTTACGAAGCTCCAAGGTGTCCAACAATGGCGGTTAGCGATTTTGTATAAATTTGAGAGGGGTTTTTGCACGAAAACCATCCTTGAGAGATGTAGAACGTGATTGAGCGGGTAGAAGGCTTGGATTTAGGGTCGAACGTGATTTAGGGTGCACGAGGAGCTTCGATTCGGCCTTCAATGGAGGAGGGCTCGGTTGTGAGGCTTGGGAGAGTGCAACAAGAGCAGGGGCGGGCGGCGCTGGCGACGGTGCGGTGGTGGCGGCGCCGACGATTGGTGGTGGTGCGGTGGTGGCTCTAGAATGAAAGCCAAATCTATTTTTACAGTGATCGGTGGTGGTGCGGTGTTGTAATTGTGGGGAAATAGGGGCAGGGGCAAAATTGGAAATTATGGCCTATTACCTAATATTGTCACCCTTGTGGCCTATGTCTTAGTAATTGGACCCAAAATGGCCACTTACCAAAAAAACCCCTATAAAGAATGATAAAAACTATATAAAATATTTATTTTTTTATAAAAATTTTTAACAAGTTTGTACTTATTAATAATAAGTACGAAATTGTTAAAAAAATATTAAAAAATCTAGATATTTTATATAGTTTTTATCTCATAAAAAAAGCGTGCGTGAATAGTAAAGTGACAAATTTTGCCCATTATAATGTACTGAGCCAAATGCTAGCACGCGTAGCTTCATTCTAGAGCGTCATTCCGAACAAGAACCCGAAGTCCTGTACGCAACTCCAAATCTTCGTCGCGATAGAAATACTGTAACCGAAATGAGCGATCCTATCCGCAACTATGGGAGTAGCAAGTGAGAGACATGGAGAGATTAAAAGAGTCGACCATCAAAAAGTTAAATATTACAAGTCTTAGCATATAAGTTAGTGCACTACACCTTCAATCTTATGCTGATTGTTTTAATAATGGAACATGACATAGTTTATCTGTTAGACATCTAAAACATGCACGCTTGTGTACACGACACCTGCTACCATAAGTAAATGGATTTCAGTATAAAATTTCCTTGCCATTCCCAGATTTTGTCCATTATTGACAGATATTGCGACCCTCTTCCTTCATGGATGGGCGGAAATTGTTGCAGCTGGATTATTGGAGTTGAGTGTGACAATGTTATCGACAACGTCATCAAGCTTGATATGCGCGAGTTTTATGGTTTAGCTTCTTCCTCATTTTGTGATTTAGAAGCAAGAGAGGTAAACCCTGCTCTACTTGAGTTGAAGTGCTTTCATAGGCTATCGATCCTTCACCTCCATTTCACAAGCAATCGCAACATCTAGACTTATCTTTTGCATCTTTCATGGGAAAAGTGCCTAATGTTATAGGAAATTTTACTCAACTTGTTTTCCTTGATCTCAGTTTTGCTTGTCAGCCAACTTCCTGTGAATCAGAAAACATAGAATGGGCATCCAAGCTAAAGAATTTGAAATACCTTGACCTAAGTGGGATTGATTTGAGTCAAACACTTGATGCTCTTAACATTCTTCACAAACTTCCATCTCTATTAGATTTGATATTGTTTGATCGTCAAATGGAAAATTCTAATCTATTCATAAGAAATTCAACTGTTTCTTCAACCCCATTATCATCTCCTACTCCTTACTGGAAACCTTTTCAGTGGCCCATTTCCCCCTTCTAATTCTCGGGGAATATTCTCATCGTTGTCTTCTCTATGGTTATCAAGAAATTATTTCACAGCTTTGTATCCGGTAATTGGAAACTTTTCATCCCTTCAAACCTTAGATCTATCACAAAATAATTTAGAAACTCTCCTTCCATCCTTGGGAACATTGTCGTCTTTGACTTCCCTAGACTTGTACAGTAATAATTTGAGTGTGGTGCATCAAGTAAGCTTGGCTAACCTCTCTAGTTTAAGATTCCTTAATTTAAGCTCAAATTCTGCAACTCTTGACCTCTCCCCAGACCGGATGCCTCCTTTTCAACTTGAATCCTTGATGATTCTACCTTGCAAATTAAACAGCCCATTTCCTAATTGGATTTTAAGAGCAAGCCCAACAAAATCCCTAAAATAGAAAAAAGTTGAAGTTTAAAAGACATTTTTTCACCCCAACAGCTTTTGTAAACCCATTTCTAAAATAGATAAATGGAAGGAGAGATGAAAAAAATCTCTAAATTTGAAGAAAGGTAAGTAATCTGAGCTCTATAATTTAATGTTTCACTCATTTCTATATATAAATTTAATACTTACCCTTCATTTTGGAACCCCTATTCTACATAAATCATCCCTTCAATCTTTTTTTTAACCATCAATAATTGTCTATATATTATAAAGTTTTGTATTGATTATAGTGTATAATAAATGCAAAAATCTGTAAAATAGAAAAGTTGTTGGAGCTGTGGTAGATTTTTTATAGAGATTTTGACATTTTGATCTCTATTTTAGAGATTTTTTACAATAGATGTTGGGGTTGCTCTAAGCCAAAAGAGACTCTTCACTCTTCGATCTTGACTTGTCAAATAGTGGGATATTCGGACCTCTTCCAATCAACATTGGTGATGAAATGCCATCTCTGAGAAGTTTACGACTTGCTATAACAACCACATTAACAGTACAATTCCAAGATTGTTGTGTGGAATAACAGGCTTGGATGTCCTTGACCTGCAACAAAATAGGTTATCGGGGAAAATTCCTGACTGTTGGGAGAACTCTCAAATTGTTGGTGTGGAATTATCTTCAAACAAACTATCCGGTCAGATACCCAACTCTCTAACAAAGGTTGCCACCTTACAACTTTTGAGCTTGAATAATAATTCACTCGAAGGTGAGCTCCCTTTAGCCTTGATTAATTCTACTCAATTGACAATTTTGGACGTGGGCAAGAATAATCTTCATGTGGAAATTTCACCTTGGAATGGAACAATCTTCCCGTTTTTACATATTCTTATTTTAAGAGAAAATAGGTTCAACGGAACTATTCCACTACAACTTTGCTTGTTCCATGCGCTTCATCTTATTGATGTTGCAAGTAATAATCTGGTCGGAACTATTCCTCGATGTTTCGGTTACTTACAAGGAATGGGTTCCATGCAACTCATTGCATCACCTCCTAGTCCCGTTGTTGCTCCAGGGCTAGCAGTAAATCCTGATGAATGGAGTGCTGTAATGGTTATAAAAGGAGAAGAGTTGGAATACACCACAAATTTACACCTGCTAGTGAACATGGACCTTTCATGTAACCACTTGGTAGGTGTGATCCCAGTTGAGATCACAAACTTATCCCTCCTTTTGGGTCTAAACTTGTCACACAACCATTTGAATGGAACAATTCCTAGAAAGATGGGGAAGATGGGATCTCTGGAGTCTCTTGATTTGTCATTCAACAATCTTTCAGGATCAATTCCAGAATCCATATATGCTTTGGATTCTTTGGGTAAAATGAATTTTTCATTCAACGACCTTCAAGGGGAAATACAACCGGTCGGCATCTCCAAACTATCAACAATTTATTCATGTACATGGGAAACCCGGGCTTATGTGGCGATCCTTTGCGAAAGAAATGCTTCAGAAATTACATTGACCATCCCCCAACAAGCGCGGTCCTTGAAGACGAAGGAGACAATAAACGAGAGAAGATGTGGTTTTACATGGTCATCATGTTAGGGTTTGCAGTTGGCTTTTGGGGAGTCATTGGACTCTTGGTTGTTCACAAGAGATGGAGGCATGTTTACTTTCAGATCACCGAAGAGCTTACTGCAGATTGGATATATATCAGAGTCATGGTGAGGATTGCTCAAGCAAACAGAGGAAGGTGAAGAGATGATTTGCAATAATATATTGTCCATGAAAGGTAAAGGATTAGAGATAATTACACTTGTGTCTTTAATCCCATATTTTACATTCCACAAGCATTAACATATTGTATATTTGTTTGTTGTCACTTGTCATGAAACAGGGGATGACAATGCTCTTTGACCTTCAGATTACACTTTTCTGAGATGTTAGTCTACACTTGTGTAATTATCAAAAGGATTAGATAATTAAACTTGTGTCCCGGGAATTGAATAACCCGGGACCCCCTTTTCTGAGATGTTAGTCTACATAAGGAGAGATCTCATAAACTTCGATCATCTTATTTGGCCTCATCTTACTGTCAAATCACAATGACAAAGGTGAGTGCATGGGTATCATATAGTCAACAGGATTTACAAATTATTTATGTGTATTGGTTGGTGTCTGACGTAGTTTTCTCATACTTCTTCATTGGTCAAATTTGGTAGGGGTGGGCATATCCGGGTATCTGACACGAATTGGATAATCGTATCGGGTACCCGAAACCGTTTAGCCCAAAACGTCCGAACCGTATATGAACAATCTTAAGCCGGGTACCCGACACGGTTATGCTATTCGGACCCGTGTGAGATACTCGGGTACCCGACACGAACTAAATGGATTTTTTCCCTGTGTGGAATGTGGACAGTGTGGGTGGCTGTGTGGATGTGTGGCTACAACGTACAGCGGCGAATTGCCGAGCGCTGTCACTTGAGAGTCTGGGCAGGGGGAGCCAGGGCGAGTCTGAGACTGAGAGGAAGGGTGCAAAATGACAGTGGGTAGAAAGACGCATTTCGGATTTGAGGAACACAAAATTCATAAGCGAGACATATATAGAGGAAGGGTTAAAAAAGGGACCTGCAGAAATTGAAGGGCTATGGAATCAAGCTCGAAGTCCCAATCGTCTTGCTGCGAAATTTTGAGGAAACAAAATCAAATGGGATGAAATTGATTTACCGAAGAGCACACAATAGTTGACTTCCAAGCCTATGATTTCTACAATATCGGATTTACAAAGGGGAGGGAGAGTGAAGATGCAACGTCTCCGATGATGGCGATTCGAGCAGACGAGGTAGCCATGGAAATGAAATTGGGAGGGATTTCAGATTGAAATCTGAGGAGTTAGGGAGCTTAGGGTTAGGGTTGGTCGCTGGCGTCTTTATTTTGGCCGACTGTCGGCGTGAGTACTGAATTGAAAAAAATAAAAAAACCTAGTGGAGAGTCTGTCATAGAGAGGGGAAAAAAAAAGAAGTGAGAAGGATTCAGGAATCGAACGCTATTTGCATCATGCGCTTCTCTTTAACCAACTAAGCTAGCAGAGTCTATTAGTACTTTGAGGATTTTATTTATATAAGTACTATACTAACCTGTCTAAAATTTTAAAAAAAATTAACCGGTTCGTGTCGAGTATCTGGCAAGGTGATTTTCCCAATCCGAACACGCACTACTAAATATTTGACCTACTGTAACAATAAAATGGTAATGGATTTTTTAATGTGTTACAATAGATAAGCTTTGGTAATGGTTTCTTAGTGGCATTACAATAGATAAGTTTTGGTAACACCTTGTATAACACTTTGCCATTGTATTACAATGGTCTAACCTATGCTAACGGCATTGGTAACAGTAGTAAGCATAGGTAATGCCTAGTCTATCTATGGCAACGGGGGGTAAAAACGCGCAAAAATGAAAAGCAGGGGCGCGCCCTGGCGGGTATGGGAAATTTTCATAAAGAGAGTGAAATATTTAAAATTCAAAACACTCAATTCATTAACCCTATCCACTATCCAGACGCCCCCTTCGTCTTTCCCAGTTCCAATTTTTATTTCTGCAAAATGAAAACCCACCCAATGCCTATCGTGCTGGAGAAGGAGAAAAAAGGTAGGCAATTGTCGCCATTGTTCCACCCCATGCCTCCACAACACCTCACACGCCTCTGTCCACTAGACCTTCTCTCCTCTCTCCCATGCTTTCTCTTTTTCTTCTTCACTGGTCGATGAATTCCGCCATTGTAAACACTCTTCGTGGCTGGACACTACCTCCTCATGTAGGCGCGATATCACCACCTCCGTCTCCCTGGAGCTTGGAAGTTGCTCAGCCTCAAGGTGTCGTTCTTCGTTTCTACTTTGAGGTTCTTATTTGATACCGGCTCGCTGATTTTGATATTTATTATATTTGTCTCGCTATCTGAATTTTCGAAGTCGTTCGAGCCCTATCGACCACCATTCCACTTTGTTTGGTGTTTTTTGCACTGTTAACCTATAATTGTGAGTAAATTTGTTGAATTTCTAACCCCAAAGCCTTAATTGATACTTAGTCTATAAACCCTAAAAATTGTTTGAATTTGTTGTTCTAGGGCTTCTATTGATTCAATTTATGTGTTGCTTTTGTTTTGTAGTTTTTGTGATAACTGTCTATTCTGCTTAGTTTTAACTCTTATCATCAAGTCATATCTGACCCATTGTTCTTTGTTTATGAACACATGGCTCTTGAATTCTGTGAAGGTGGGGAACTCTTTGATCAGATAACTAGGGTGAGCAAGCTTAAAGCTGGAAATCCTTGATCTTTCTGGACTAGACAAAATGCCCACTTGATCCTGTCTGTTCTAGGCTCGATTTTGTTGGGATTTATTTTTTTGTCAGGCTCCTTTAGTAGATGCATTAATTTCATAATTCTTGTTTCATACATCTTCTTGTAAACTGTTGTGATGCTTTGGAATGTTTTGTGATAAAGGATTTTTGGTTTCCGAGAGGGTTCATTGGTGGCGATGTAAACTTATGTTATTTGTTTGATTTGGCTGTGTGCAGAAAGGACGTTTGTCAGAGGAAGAAGCTCCCTTTTATGTTGCAGAAGTCGTAGATGCGCTTGAGTACATACATGGTATGGGCTTGATACATAGAGACATTAAGGTAACTCTTTCTTTCTGTCAGATTCGTCAATCTTATACGGAGTATGTTTTTCATGGATCCACTAACATTTTCTCAACCAGCAGCCGGAAAACTCACTGCTCACTGCTGATGGTCATATTAAGATTGGTGATTTTGGTAGTGTAAAGCCTATGCAAGATAGGAGAATTACTATTCTGCCTAATGCTTCAGCGGGTATGATTATCACTGGTTTGTTTTAGTTTTACTTTTAGATTTTATTCAACTATAGAACAAGGTGAATACTTAAAGTTGTTCTTCTACTTGGACAATTCTAGTAAAAGATTGCTTCATCTTTCCATCCTCCCCTAAAAATGATGAGAACTTTCCGTATTTGCTTGCTTGCTTGTAGTGATACTTGAGATTCAAATAGTGCTGTTGTAAATTCCTAGCTTTAATGCAAAATAGAAGATTTTAGAGCTGAATATGGAACTTAGCAATACAGAGACAATATTGCCTATTATATCATAGTAGTTTGCAATATTGGAGGGGTCTGTCAAGTAAGTGTTTTTCACTTTTATCACTCCCCCCCCCCTCTCAATAATTTTACCAGAATCTTTTCTTATAAAGATATTAATGCTATTATACAATGTTTATTGAGTTGCAATACATTCTCTACTTGGTAGAAGTAACTAATTATTTTGCATTTTTGAAATAATAAATCTCATATGAATGTGGTTATTATCGTGTGGTTTAAGAGATTCAAATCCACAACTTGGTTAACACTCAATTTCATCTATATCCCCATCTATAAACTTCTTTATTGTTTTATTTGTATTAAGATTATAATTTCCTAGTCCTTACATCTTACTAGGTAGTAGTTATTAACTCTGTAATTTCGGTTAAGATTTTGCAACTTGTACTGCGTTTTTTTAATTTATTGAAAAATAAATATGTTGGTTATGAGTAGTTTAAATCCGATGTTTGGGGCAAGTACATTATTGAGTTTAAATTAAAATCGAAGTTAGGAAGAATAATCCAACAATTATATTTTAGGTCTGTCTAAATAAGTTTCTTAGGCTATAAGACTAATGGAAATGCATGTTCAATGATGTACAAGGATACTTTCCTCGCCTCTCTGAATACTGTATTTAAAAAATGAATGTGAACTTGAAGCATAAAAGCTTGATTTGGTGTAGTATGTTTGGTAGGGAATCATGGCCCTCTCAGGCTACATTGCAAGCACAGATCACACTAGACGCTTAGGGCGGGCTGCATTTTGACATTTTTATGAAGGCTGATGTAGGTAAGCGATCTAATTTATTTGCATTTTTTCTTGCCTTTGAATTTTTAAATTTTTTTTAAAACTATAATAGGTTTCTAGGTGTCGATATACACAATTACTCTATTTAAATAGACATGAACCAATTGAGACACTTCTTTCTTCTAGAAAGTAATTAGCTTTGATCTTATTGATGGTATAAATGTTGATTGATAAATAACAAGGAGACTTGTGTCCAAGCCCTTATAAAATTGTCTAATGAGTTTTATTTGGAATGTCCAAGCCATTATAAATGTTGATTTTATAAATAACTAGGAGATCGACTTGTTATATAACAAGGAGACTTGTGTCCAAGCCCTTCTAAATGATGATTTTATAAGTATTATTGGTGGTATAAGTGTTGATTGTTATGTAATTATCAATTAGAATTCTCTAACTAGTCTTATTTGGAATGTACATCTCCTTACATCTCACGAACACATTCTTTTTTATTCTTTTATTGCTTTTTAGATCGTTTGTTTTACTTAGCATCTTTCTAAGAGCATGAGCTTGATTTTGAGAGCATGCTGTATATTGGCAAAACATTGAGCATTCATTGTGTTGATCCTAAGGTAGAATGGATCAACTTTTTCTTGCTCTTTGCTGGCATGACATTTATAGATCGCTTTCATGTAGGTAGAAGAACTAATCTATTTGAATTTTTTTTCTTGCCTAGTTTTTAAATCTGAATAGGCTTTTGGCTGATAGATACATAATTGTGTTCGAAAGTAGAATTGAATAAATTTAGAGTAATAAACAGTTGAGAGAGTGAAAATTCTCAACAACCTATAGTTAGATTTTTAGGCTTTTTAATTGAGTTTGTAAAAGTATATTTTAATGTCCAAGCTAGGTGTTTATTTTTATGTAATGTCACAAAAAGTAACAGACTGATCAAACAAAATATAAGGTACTTCTTTCTTCTACAAATCAAGTGATGATTCATGAGAGTAGAAAGACCAAGGTTGATAGTTGAATTGTAATATACTTCATGCTTAAGGCTGGTTAGGAATTAGGTTATTTTTATTTATTAAAGTATACATCATTACTCCATAGCTTGTTAGAACACTGCTGCATCCTATGTAACTGCCTAAAAATTTGTTGTTCCTATGACATTATAGTTGGAGAATAGTCAAGAAGAAGACTGTTCGGTGAATGTTCAAATGCTAATGAATCGGACTGTTATTTGAAGAGAACAATTTATGATTAGCATGTTTTGGTTTATCTATGAAATTTATCTAGGTACATCAAACATGAAATAGGATAGGAATTTATATACTTGTATGTTTGTCTTCAATTGAAAAAACCTTCAGAGGTTTGGTTGTATTGAAGATTATTGTTTGAATGAAAGTGGTTATGATGTATTGCCACATTTATGTTCGAGCTTGTAGTCTTTTCTTATTATGGGTGTTTGTGGAGAATATAATTGTGGGAGTGTCCCACATTGGTTAGAAATTGTATCCAAGCCTTGCATATAAGCCGGTAGGCTACCCCACCTAACACCAATTGGTTTTAGGATGGAACCCCACTCGACTTGTGTGCTCGGCTTGGTTAGCGCGTTTGCGCTTGGCGTGCGTTGCCCCCCACGTCGGATGACCCACCGTTATTTCATAGTGTTCAGGGCTGGTGTTGGGTAAAATATACCCATATATATTTTTAAAATAAAAATACATTTTAGTCCGGGTCTCGAAAGGTACGATCTAAAAAGCAAGCTTTTGCATTTGATTAACCTACCTAACGTAACACTCTTTTGACATAAGGTAACAGTTGTATAATTGGTAAGATGTGTTACCGTAGATATCTACGGTAACAGATGTACGTATATTGTAACAGATGCCATTTATTATATATAACTGTTACAAAAGGGTATCATACTGTTACTATATGTCTATGCCAACGCCAGCTAGGGTAGCTGCGTAACAACTGTTACCATAGATCTATAGTAACAGTTTCGAAACCTATTGTAACTGATTTATGGCGTTACATTAGGTTAGTTATTTTGTAGTGACGAATCGTTTATAGCTGTGTTTTCTCGATTCGTGTCATTATCGTATCGTGTCTTTTCGGTTTCGTGTTTTTTCGTGTCGTATTGTCGTGTTTTCGGATCGTGTCTGTTGTGTCGGGTTTTTCTACACACCCCTAAAATTTGGATCGTTAAAGACAATTTTAAATTTGCACAAAATCACCGTTTAAATTGAAAATTCCATAAAACTACCCTTAATATGTTTGATGTTTGAAAAAGAGCACGCATCCCACCTTTTACGTTAAGTTTGATGTTAAAAATACAAAATTACTCTTTTTCACCTTCATCACCAATATCCTAATTCATCTCTTGACAATTCTCAGATGTTTCATCATTGATCTAGTTGGTTCAAAGTTGGTCATCTTTGATCTAGTTGGTTTGAAGTTCTTCTAGGTATTCATCATTCACCACTCGATCCTCTCCTCATATAGAAAATGACAGTTTTTGAAGGGGATCCTACTTTTACCCTTCAAATATATTAAAAGTAAAAAGGCGAATGGTAATTTCACACATTTAACAACAATCTTAATGGAAAAAGGTGAGATGTGTGTGTGTTTTTTTTTTGCAAGCATATAGCGTGGCTTCCTATATTTTTTAATTTAAGAAGTGGTTTTGTGCAAAATGGTCTATTTAAAGAATGGTTTTTTGGAATTTGGCCAAAAATTTATGCAAACTCTTGCAAAAAAAAAATCTCATTTTCTAGCTTTTCTGAATAAATAAAACACCCAAAAAAAATAAAAAACTAGTTCTAAAATTGTATTTTATATTTTTCATCTTGTATTAGACTCGTTCCAAATAGCAACTTACCTTCTCAGCATCAGATAAGTATATTATTTAGGGGTGGGCACGGGACGGGACGGGACGGGATTGAGCCGGGACGGGACTCGTCCCGCGAAATTTTTACGGGACGGGATCGGAACGGGATTGACACTTTTTTTTCGGGACGGGATCGGGACGGGATGGTGTCTGGACGGGACGGGATCGGGACGGGACGGGCCTTGTCCCGCATATAGAAATAATAAAATATTATATAAATTTGCAAAGTGAAAAATGCTTTCATAATTCATTATTTTGTATAATATGTTGAATACGGAATTCTTCTCAACTATATTATTCAATAATAATAATATTATTATTATTATTAATATTATAATACTATTATTAATTCATACAATGATTGTATAATTAATTATAATGTTCAACATATTTGGCTACATTATCTTACTAGATCAGGACGGAAAGGAATTGAGACGAGATTCACCAGATATTGTCTCATTATCGATTGATAGTTGGGAAGAACACCGTATTTAGCTATTTGCCTCTTGTAACTCTAAATGGGTATAATAATAATAATAATAATAATAATAATAATAATAATAATAATAATAATAATAATAATAATAATAATAATAATCCCACGTTATAATTAAAAATACAATAAAATAATATTACTTATTTTTATTGTTATTATTATAAAATAATTATACTTTACAAGAAAAAAATATAATATGATATAATAATAATAATAATAATATAATAATAATAATAATAATTTTATTATGAATTAATATTATTATTAAATTATATTATAATATTATATAATAATAATATTATTATTATAAAAAAAATTATTATTATTATAAATGGAAGATTATGATTATACTTATAATTATAATATTTGCTCAAAATAATAATACTAATAATATATTATTATTATTCTATAATATTATATTATTATTATTATTATAAAAATTATTATAATTATTATTATTATTATTATTATTATTATTATTATTATATGCGGGACGGGACGGGATTTGCGGGATCGTCCCGCGTTTCGTCCCGCATAATTTTTGCGGTACGGGATCGGGACGGGATTCGCTATTTTGTCCTAAATCCCACCGGGATCGGGACGGGATCGGGACGGGATCGGG
Source organism: Persicaria maculosa (assembly GCA_963922045.1). NCBI lineage: Eukaryota > Viridiplantae > Streptophyta > Magnoliopsida > Caryophyllales > Polygonaceae > Persicaria > Persicaria maculosa. Next base: position 70,278,641 of record OY998254.1, read on the forward strand.
ATTTGCGGGATTTGTGCCCACCCCTAGACTTATCCTATGTATTTTCTTTCACGGGAAAAGTGCCTAATGTTTTAGGAAATCTTACTCAACTTGTTTTCCTTGATCTCGGTTATGCTTGTTGGCCAATGAATTCCTGTGAATCAGAAAATTCCCTAGAATGGGCATCCAAGCTAAAGAATTTGAAATACCTTGACCTAAGTGGGATTGATTTGAGTCAAGCACTTGATACTCTTAACATCCTTCAGAAACTTCCATCTCTGTCGGATTTGGTATTGTATAATTGTCAAATGGAAAATTCTCATCTATTCATAAGAAATTCAACTGTTTCTTCAAGCCCCATTCAACATCTAGACCTTCCTGGAAACCTTTTCAGTGGCCCATTTCCCCCCTTTCAATTCTTGGAAAATATTCTCATCATTGTCTTCTCTATGGTTATCCGGAAATCATGCCCATTTCACAGCTTTGTCTCCGGCAATTGGAAACTTTTCATCCCTTCAATCCTTGTACTTATCAGATAACAATTTAGAAACCCTCCATCCATCCATATGGGGATTGTCATCTTTGTCCAAACTAGAGTTGTCAAAAAATAATATAAGAGTTGTGTTGGCACCAATAATTGAAAATTTACATCTCTTCAAACCTTGGATATATCAAGAAATAATTTAGAAAATTTCCCTCCATTCTTGGGGGGTTTGTCATCTTTGGAGCATCTATATTTGTCCAATAATAATAATAACTTGAGTGTTGTGTCAACTGGAAATTTTTCATCCCTACAATCCCTAGATCTCTCACACAATAATTTAGAAGCTCTCCCTCCATTCCGAGGGGATTTGTCATCTTTGGAGCATCTATATTTGTCCAATAATAACTTGAGTCTTGTGCCAACAGGAAACTTTTCATCCCTCCAAACCTTAGATCAATCACACAATAATTTAGAAACTCTCCTTCCATCCTTGGAAAAATTGTCGTCTTTGAGTTCCTTGGACTTGTCATATAATAATTTGAGTGTGGCGCATCAAGTAAGCTTGGCTAACCTCTCAAGTTTAAGAGACCTAGATATAAGCTCAAACTCTGCAATTCTTGATCTCCCCCCCTGACTGGATCCCTCCATTTCAACTTGAATCCTTGTATATACTACCTTGCCAATTAAACAGCCCATTTCCTGATTGGATTCTAAGACAAAAGTGGCTCTCTGATCTTGACTTGTCAGATAGTGGGATATTCGGACCTCTTCCAATCAACATTGGCATTTCAATGTCGTCATTGACAAGTATACGACTTGCTAACAACCACATTAATGGTTCAATTCCAAGATCGTTATGTGGGTTAGCAGGCTTGAACTCCCTTCATCTTCAAGTTAATACATTGTCAGGCATAATTCCCGACTGCTGGGTGAACTCTCAACTTGTTGAAGTGGATTTATCTTCAAATAAACTGTCTGGTACCATACCCAGCTCTCTCATAAAGGCTCCACTGTATTCGTTGACAGGCCCGGACCTGACTACAGGCCCAAGAGGCAATGGCCTCGAGCACTATAGGCCCAGGGGGCCCATATATATATATATATTAAAAAAAATTCGGAATTGAAGTGGGAAGGGGTAGGCACGCTCGGAAATAAAAAGGAAAGGAAAAGGTTATGGAAACGCTGCGTTCCAAAATCCAAATTAAAAAAAAAGAACTGTTCATCCTTCATCGACACTCGCCGGGGAGGGTTTAGCAGAGCAGGCGATTCGCAAATCGCAAGAGAACGCCGCAGGGCCGGATTCCGGAATCCAGGCTCCCGTCCCGCCCCCGGCGTCGGCCTCTCCCGCCAACCGCATCCCGCCAGCGCAAGCCTCCATCGGTCGACAGTTCCTGGCGCCGTGAGCCAAGTCTTCGCATAACGCTATTCCGTCTTCGCAAATCGCATAGCCAGCGCAAGCCTGAAGCCTCCATCAGTCTTGTCTTTTGAAGTGAATGGTTGAAGACGAAATCAGGTATAATTTCTCAATTTCATCCTATGTTGGTCGAATTATTTGGATTTGAATTCGTTTTGGATTTAAGAGTACGAAATTAGGGTTTTAGAATTAGGAATTAGGAATTCAGAATTGAATTTGTATGATTTAGGATTTGAATTTGTTTTGGATATAGGATTGAATTTGTAGGGTTGTAGAATTGAATTTGTAGGATTTAGGATTTGGATTTGGATTGTGTCTGACAAATAGCATTTACAACTTGTAAGGTAGTGCATATGGGAAAGCAATTGTCTGGAGCTAAGAAGAGGAAATTGAAGGAGCAACGAGATGCATTAACTCGAAGTCAAGTAGGTAATATCAAGAAGTATTTCGCTAGTAATCAAATTGTTAGCAATGAGTTGAATGAAGAGGTTGAGCAAACTGTTGATGCCTTGGTTTTTTTTTTTTTTTTTATCGTGAGGGGCACAAGTTTCGTAATTCGCCTCAGGCAATTAATTTCTCAGGTCCGTTCGTTGAGATTGAATAACAATTTAATTGAAGGAGAGCTCCCCTTATCCTGGAGCAATTCTGATGACTTGGTACTTGTGGACGTGAGTATGAATAAACTTCATGGGGAAATTCCAACTTGGAACGGAGCAAACTTTCCTTCTCTGCGAAGTCTCATACTACGAGAAAATAGGTTTGAGGGAAAAATTCCAATGCAATTGTGTTCAGTCCAGACACTTCACATAATAAACCTTGCAAACAATAATTTGGTAGGATCTATTCCTCGATGTTTTGGTTACTTCAAAAGCATGGGTTATATGTTGCACTCATCTATGTCCATTGCATCGCCTCCCAATCCTAATATTGGTCCATATAGTACTTCAGCTCTTTCTCCGACACCAATTAGTACTTCTGTTGCATCGTCACTGGCGCCTACGGGGGCTGAAGCACCAAGAAGTGATTTGAGCGCTCTAGAAGTCATAAAAGGGCAAGAAAGAGAATATACCAGAATATTAGACCAACTAGTGAACATGGACCTTTCATGTAACCACTTAGTAGGTGTAATCCCTGGCGAGATCACAAGCTTATCTCTCCTTTTGGGTCTAAACTTATCACACAATCATTTGGATGGAGCAATTCCTATGGAGATAGGTAAGATGAGATCTCTGGAGTCTCTTGATTTGTCATTCAACAATCTCTCTAGATCAATACCAGAAACCATCTCTTCTTTGGATTCTTTGTCCAAAATGAATTTTTCATTCAACAACCTTCAAGGAAAAATACGGACAGGCCGGCATCTCCAAACTCTCAATGATTCATCCATATACATGGGAAACCAAGGCTTATGTGGCGATCCATTGCCAAAGAAATGCTTTGGAGACAACAGTGTCCATCCCCCAACAAGCACAGTTCTTGAAGTCAAAGGAGACAATAAATGCGAGAAGATGTGGTTCTACGTGGTCATCATGTTGGGGTTTGCAGTCGGCTTTTGGGGAGTCATTGGACTCTTGATTGTTCACAAGAGATGGAGGCATGCTTACTTTCAGATTGCCGAAGAGCTTGCGAATTGGATATTCGCAGTGATGATTGCTCAAGCAAACAGAGGAAGGTGAAGGGATGATTTGCAATAATAAATTCTCCACTAAAGGTAATGGCTTAGAAAATTATTGTTGTGTGTGTCTTCAATCCCATCTTTAACACGCGTATTAACATATTGTAAATTTTTTCGGTTGTCATTAAACAGGGGATTACTTAATGCTACGTATCTAGCAGCTCTTTGGGATTTCGAATTGATGCTGACAAATAATGGCATGGCCTGGGTTCAACTAGTCGCTCTATTTGACGATGCTCTTGTTTTAATTAAGTACATCAAATCTCTGTAAGTTTACATTCGTATTCAGGTCACCGTTGTTAATTATGTTGTTTTGGTAAAAATGTAACATTCTTTGTTCAAAGCTTACTTGGATCTTCTTGTGATGGATATGGATGCACTCATGTTTTCTTTTTATTATGTAAACTTCCCTCAGCACATTCAGGGCCTGTTGACTACTGTAATTCTCATTCCATGTTTAAAAAGGAAAAAGCTTCATTAATTTCTTTTGGTGAAGCATTAATTAATTAGTCAGAAACAGAGGCAAATATAAGTACTTAAATTTAATTAGGAGTACGTGTAATCAAGACAATTTTGGTAGCAAACAGATGACATATTGAATACTCCAAGACTTAATTAAAATTTAACGTTTTACTATTTACGTACGTTTTTTGATGTGTTAAAAACTCTATAAAATATTGACTTTTTAAATATTTTTTTTTAATAAGTTCATACCTTTTTTTAATAAATTTTAAAAAAAAAAATAATATTTCATATAGTTTTTATCATTCTAAAAAAGCGTGCATGAATAGTAAACGACAAGTTTTAATTAATAGAGGGAGTAAATACAATACAACCCAAAAGACCTAATAGAGAAAAGTTTTTGTTTGCCTATAGTTTGGGGAGTAGAGACTCTAGTACTGGAACGTCTTGGTAGGCTGGAATCACCTTATACAATAAAAAATAATTTCAAAAGTTATTAAAATCTCCCCAATAATATGTATACACACATATATAAACACTTTAAAATGCATTATGTATTAAAAAAATCATCACGAAAATAAAATCACAAAAAGTATTAGTTAACTCCATCTATAATAGAATTATAAATTATATAACTCAACCTGTAACAAAAATAAAGAGAAAAATTGTTAAAAGTGAAGGTATTTTAACCCAAAATAGAGATAAAAGGAAAAAAAAATAGAGAAAAGGGGAGTACGAGGAGTCGAACATATGGAGACTTAGACCATCAACAATAAAGAGTCACACGAATCAAAACTCATTTCAGCCAAATCAGCAACTATTTCTTCCACGTCAGCTTTCTACTAACTTTTCAGCTTTTTACATTTTAAACCCACAACAGAGAGTTGCGCGAATCAAAACTCATTTTACACTTTTTTATATTTATTAAGCTAAATGTTGATTTATTTTAGAGGGAATGTTAGTAAATGACCCTTGACCCGGTTATCTTTGCTAAACTAACCCCTGCAAAAAAAAAATTGCAAAGGGTCACTACATCTGCCGGTAAAAGACTGGTTGCAACCGGTGGAGAGAGAGAAAAAGTAACAAGCGGTCCCTTTCACCCACCAAACCCCTTCTTCTCCTCCTTCAATTTGTGAAAGGACTAGAAAGCTCAGATGGAAGCTCTCGAGAGCCTTCAATGGCGGCAATGGTGAGAGAGGAAGGGAAGGACGAGAGGAGAACGATGAATCAAGAGAGGATTTTCATATCTGGAAATTAAAGACTAGAGAAATTAAAGACTCGAGGTTCCCAAATCAAAATGAAAGCTTCATTCCCAGATCGAAATCAGGAGACCAGCAACTTCAATTGGGTCACTTCCGTCGGAGAACCTCCTCGATTTTAGGAAAGGAATATCCAATTGCAAGATTTTAGGAAGGGAATCTCCAATTGCAACCTTTTGGCCACCTTCCTCTATTGATATGTTTGGCGCGACGGCGCCCTCTGCTCGTCGGTAGCCCTCCGTCGCGCCTCACCTGTCTCCAGACTCGCCACAGCCGGTGCTCCAGTCCTGTTGCCACCGCCAGTCGCTGCGCCGACGCTCCCATCCTCCGACGGTAAGTATTCTTTCGGTTTTCCCTCTCTTTTCACCTGTAGATCTAGGTTTTTTCATGTATATTTTCAGAAATTAAGGTCGAATTTCATACAAGCTGGTGGTCCTATGTGTGTGGCTGGGGGATCTGCCATAGTACCGATCAACAATTGGAGATTTTTTCGGATCGTGTTCTGGGTGCAGTGTTGTTGTAAAGGCCGTTGAAATTACTCGGGATCGTGCTATACTCGTAGTGTGGGAAGCTTCTTTGACTCTTCAAATTATGGATTTTTTAGGCATTGATTATTACCGAGTCTTCTAAATTCGTTGTGTAAAAACAAATGATTCTGTTTGGAAGATTGAGTTTGGCTGTGCCCTTTTGTGAGAAGGTTGTAGATGATGAAATTTGGGGCAATTAGACTTGTTTACGGAAATTAAAGGAAATACCATTAGAAATTTTGCTATCATTGTTTTATTGATCTATTTTCTACTTGTATATAATACTCTGTAATTACTTTCATGAAATTATCTTGTTTGCTACACATCTTATTTCCGGTCCAACCGGTCCTAATGGTCCGCGGACCGGAAAACCCGGGACCATATTTCTCGGTCCCGATCCGATCCACGGTCCAAGTTTTCAAAAATTTCGGTCCATCGAATCGGACCGGGACCGGAATGTCCGGTCCAGACCGGATGCCCAGCCCTATCTAATTGGCCCACCAATCAACTATCCACTCTATTGTTTCCTACTTGACACCTTATGGTTGTCTACTGGACACATACAATTTGGTTTTTTCTAGTCTATAAGAAGCCCATTGTTATAGTCCTAGTAGTAAGTGTTTGTCCTTGTTATAGTCTTGTAAGACGCCCCTTGTTTCGGAACAAGTCCAATCAATAATGAAGTCGCATTAATACTTGTAATTATGTACACTATACATGACATTAGTAAAAATCAACTGCCCAGTCTGTTATTCCCTGCTGGACATCTTATGGTTGTCTACTGGACATATTTTGGTTGTTTCCTGTCTTACATGTTGTTCAATGTTTGCCCTTGTTATAATCAATAACGACTGTAATATATTACATGACGGCTGTAATATACTACCTCCGTCTCGTATTACATGACAGTTGTAATAAACTACATCTGTCTCATAAAAATCAATGTTTGCTGCTGATAAGTTGTTTCGGCGCTGATCAAGGCATGCTTGAGTCAATTTCTCCACCTCCTCCTTCCTAATTCGTCGGATTATCTCTCTCATCTCCCCCGACGACAACCTTTTGGCCACCTTCCTCGCTCTTCTCCCACTCTTGCTCAAGTCTAGGCATGCCTCTCCTCTCTTGTTGGACGGCTGAATTTCGAGAAATCGTGATTGTTGAGCCCTCAACTAATATGGTTTCCGCCAAATTCAGCCCATTCTTCGTCTTCATCGAGATTTGGTGTAGCAAACACCTTCCTCTGCCATCGACTTCATGTGTCAAGTAAAATACATTATGTGTCATGTAAATCCGGTATGGATGACATGTCAAATAAAACAATTCACGTGTCAAGTAAAACAATTCATGTGGGAAGTAAAATACATTATGTGTCATGTAAATCTAGTATGGGTGGCATGTAAATTCAGTATGGTTGACGGATAATTATATATGATCGGTCAGTTAAACTTGTGACGTTTTCAGTCTCTCAGCAACTTGCATAAACCCAAAAATCACTTCCATCTCATTCAAGTGCTTCAAGCATCCGTCGAGCGTTTTTTTTAGAATATAGACGAGTTCACAATTCTACAATTCAATAAAATACCAAAATGGCTAATTCATCACCTAATACAAAATGGCTAATTCTAAGCAGTATATCATTCTCTTTTATTAAAACTCAACCCAAATTCTAAATTCAATAAAATACCAAGCTTCACAATTCTAAAATTCAATAAAATACCAAGCTTCACACATGTCATGTAAAAAAACTTCACCTGTCATGTAAAACAATTCACCTGTCCAGTAAAAAATTCACGTGTCAAGTAAAATACATTATGTGTCATGTAAATCCGGTATGAGTGACATGTAAATTCAATATGGGTGACGGGTATTTATATGTTGATTCGGACCTTTATAATTGAAATGGTTATCCCCGCGATTCAATCTATGTGGCCAAGGGAGGATTCAAGGGCTACGACTTTCATCCAACAGGACAACGCAAGAACTCATCTTCATCTATACGATGAGCAATTTTAGCTTGCCGCTTCACAAAATGAATTTGGCATTAGATTGATATTTTAACCGGCCAACTCCCCGGACTTAAACGTTTTTTTGGTGTTGCTGTCATAGAAAAGAGAGGAAAAAGTGTTCGGTTTCGATAGAAAACTGTGTAAATTCGTCCACAGGAAAAAGTGTTTGGTTTCATATGCAGATGAGGTTCATTCAATATTGTAATATAGTATAAATGATCAAAATTTGTTTTTATTACCACAAGTGTTATCGAATATATGATGTATGATCTTTGACAATTTCGCATTTAACATGTTGTTTTACTAAAAAATGTACATTGTCTATGAATTACAAGTTCGAATTTCCCATAATTACAAAATGTGCGAACCACTTGACCAAAAAAAAATTGTGCGAACCACATACTCAATTCCTCGCTATGTACCATAAGTGTTTCCATGTGCATCATAAGTGACACAAAAACGCACTGGTCAGTCGACCAAGATGCACATAGAGCACTGCCATGCCAAAACTATTAACTATCATGTCAAAGGTATTACTTGACAGGTTAAAAGCATTATATGTCATGTACATCGTCGTTGAATGACATGTTCGAATTTCCCATAAGTACAAAATTTGTTAACTACATATTGAATTACAAAAGTCGGAGCATAAGCGTCTCCAAGTGCATCATACTTGACACCAAAAAACACCGGTCATTCGACCAACACAGACATGGGTCGTGAAGAACACACAAGGGGAGATGAATAGCTATTCATGTTGCACTTACCATTTTTTAGAGAGAAATTCATGGAGCGTATTTTCCCATTACATTAGCAAAGTAGCAAGATTGACAAAGATTATTCAATGGGACACACACATGATTCATGGGAAATCCTAATTACACTAGCAACGTAGCAAGATTGGCAAGTAAATATTAACTAGTGTCATGTACAAACGCTGAGGCTGGAATGTTGACATAAACGGGTGACATGTATAAAAGCTGATGGCAAAATGTGAGTTGTTTTTTCTGAAAAAATGAGTTGTTTTTTCTCTCTCTTTCTCTCAGCACTTTCTGAAAAAGTGGCTTGTATTTTCTCTCTCCTCCTCTCAGCACTCTCTCTCCTCTCATTAATTCACATCTGATGAGTTCTATTTTTTTATTCCCTCTCTCACATGCTTTTCTTTTTCCTTTTTTTCTTTCCTCTCTCACATCTCTCTCCCTTTCAGCTTTTTTGTCCAGTTGTCTCTCACACTATGACCTGCTACCTGCTACACTTGTAAGCGAATATCCGTTTTCTGCAAAAATTTTCCGGATGGGGTTAGGTGTGCAAGGGTTTCACCCAAAAAGGTTATTTTAGCAAATTTCCCTTTATTTTACTTAAAAATTTTTGTTAATGATATTATTAATATTAATATTAATACGTATCATTAAAATGAAAAAGGCATACGATTAAATTTATAAATATTTTATTAACTTGATACACTGAAAAAACACGGAAACAAAAAAATAAGGCTAACTATGTGTAACCCAATACTAAATTTAATGTTCAAATTTATGTATTTTTATGGTGTAAGTTTACGTTAATTTAATTTAATGTTGTTTATGTGACTATAAATCTTTAACATATGGTAAACTTAGTGGAATTTTTTTTCTTCTAAATATATACAAAATGGGTGTCATTGGGTAGAGAAAAATAAATCATTTTCAAAAATAATTTTTATTATTTTTTAAAATTTTTATTTATGAGTAAAATAAGGAGTTTTATTCAATTAAAATCTATGACACATGGCACGTTCTCATTTGCTGAAACCCAACCAATGAGAAGGCGCCACCACCTCCCTTCCCTCTTGCTTCTACCCATCAAAACGACTATGTTTTGTTCCAATACAAATAAAAAAAATTGAAAAAGGTGTGTTCCCTTTTTGATTCGCATCATCTGCTAGCGTCGTTCAGGCGGATCATAATTTTCTCTTTCCTCCATCTCAGCCACTTTGGTGAGCTGTCACCCCATTTTGATTCGGGCGCATCTCTGTTGCTAATGGTCTTAACTTAAGGGCAAACAACAAACCAAAACAACCAGTGAACCACGTTGCTTTTATTGCCAACTTGTCCTCTTAATAGCTACTTTTTTGTTTGGGGGTGGGTTTCAGTAAAGCCCAGCCCACCCCAATTCCGTGCCTGAGTAGAGTAATATATGATCATGAATTAAGAGACACTATACACGACGACTTTGGCCCATTCTAGCTATATCGGGTATATACTCATAGAAAGTTATCTAATTATTTAAATATCTATTAAAAATTGATAATTGGCTATATACCTTGAATAGGTAAATAAATAGCGGTCATTCCGGGGTTCGAACCGGGGACCTATGGACACTACCCACAAGTCCTTTCCGGTGAGTCATTCCGGAATGGTTATAATTGACTATATACCCATTAAAATATAAAGATCTTGTAAAATTGTGCAAGATATAATCTTTTACTCAATCTTTCCAAGAAAAGAATTACAATTATTCATTTCATATTATTCTTATCTTTTCCATATATCTTTCCACTTTGAAACCCTAAAACATCTTGTTATGCAGTGTTGATCTTCGTCTTAATTTCAACCTTTAGAAGAAGGTACATATTTATGGTCCCTTTCAATTTTTGACTTCTTTTTAGTTTTCGATTGTTTTAAAAAAAATTATTTTGTATACCGTAAATGAACCAGTTTTTGACTTCTTTTTACCCTTTTAAAGAAACGTGTATTAGAAATAGTTAATGGATATTTCTGTCTTAATAATGACCAATATTACAAAAATATATATACAAAAATAAGAGATCAAAATTCGGTATGAATCCCCTGTTACATTTTTCATGTTACCTTCTGTGTTACATCTTTTAAATTGATATGAATTATAAATAAAATTGAGAAAAAAGATACTTTAGTTTAAATCTATAAACCCTAGAAGCTAAAGCATTAAAAAAATTGATGTTTAAAATGTATTTTTATAATTTTTTAGCCTTTTATAAAAAAGATACCCTATGAGTGGGTGCATAAACCCTAAGAATCTAAAATATTAAAATATACATGCAAAATATATTTTTTATACTTTGACCACTTCGGTTTATATATATGTTTAAACCTAAGATGTCATATCATAGTTTGATTCATAATTTAGATCAAATTTAATAAGTGAAATAGGGAGTGTAACACAAAAAGTGTAACAGGTGATCTGAATTGATCAAAATTAGGCCTAAAAGATAGGGATAGGCAACGTCTAAATATCTTAAAAGGGATAGAGATAATAAGGCTATTATCTTCTTGATATCTCTTTACAAAAGGAATGAATTGATTGTCCATCCAAGGATAGAAAGGATTCGGTCTTCATACTCCAATACTCCCCTCAAGTTGGAATGGATGTTGAGAATTCCCAACTTGGTAAGCAGTGAGTTGAACTGTTTGGCGCCAAGGGGATTGGTCAAGAGATCAGCCAGTTGTTCATTGGTGCGAACATGAGATGTGATGATTTCTCGACGTTGAACTTTTTCACGAATCACATGACAATCGATTTCAATGTGTTTAGTCCTCTCATGAAACACGGGGTTCGTAGCAATGTGGATGACGGCCTTATTGTCGCAATAGAGGATTGCAGGTTGAGGATGAGCAACATGAAGATCGTGAAGGAGGGTGCGCAACCATGTGAGTTCGCAACATGTAGAAGCCATTGAACGGTACTCCGCCTCGGCGCTAGATCGAGATACATTTGCTTGCTTTTTAGTCTTCCACGAGATGAGAGCTCCTCCAATAAAGATGCAATTGCCTGTTGTGGATCTCCTGGTGTCTCGACATCGTGCCCAATCGGCATCGCAATAGGCCGTGAGTTGGAGGTTTCCAGTGGCCGGTAGAAAGAGGCCTTGTCCGGGTGTTCCTTTGATGTAGCGGAGTACTTGGTGGGCTGCATCAAGGTGAGGCTGGCGTGGAGAGGCCATGAACTGCCTGAGTACATGGACACTATAGACGAGGTCGGGACGAGTGATAGTGAGGTATATCAAACGCCCAACTAGCTTGCGGTATTGTGCCGGGTCTTGGAGGAGTGGCCCATCATCTTGAGCCAATGAGAGGTTCTGATCAAGAGGGCTATGCAGGGGCTTGGAGCCAAGGAAGTCGGAATCCTCGAGAATTTCCAAGGCATACTTACGTTGACATATTGCAATGCCACGCTTCAATCGAGCCACTTCGATGCCAAGGAAGAAGTGAAGGCACCCCATATCCTTGAGTTTGAATTGTTGTGCAAGGAAGGATTTGGTTTCATTGATTTCTTATAAATTTGTACCTGCAAGAATGACATCATCCACATAAACTAATAAAATTGTAAAATTACCTTTGGGTGTTGGCGAGTGAAGAGGGAGTAGTCAGCCCATGATTGTTTGAACCCGGCTTGTTTAAAGGCATTCGATAACTTAACGAACCATTGTCTTGAAGCTTGCTTGAGCCCATATAGTGATTTGTTAAGCTTGCAAACTCGAGTCTCCCCCTTACGGTTGAATCCGGGGGGTAACTTCATGTAAACATCTTCATATAAATCACCATTAAGGAACGCATCGTTAACGTCCAATTGGTGAAGGTGCCATCCTTGGAAGGCAGCCAAGCTAAGTAGCACTCGAACCGTGGTGAGCTTGGCGACCGGTGCAAAGGTTTCTTGGTAGTCAATTCCTTCGACTTGATTATACGCTTTCGCAACGAGCCTTGCCTTGTAACGTTCTACCGTACCATCGGGGTTGTGTTTGATTTTGTAAACCCATTTGCAACCGATTGGACGTTTATGTGGTGGAAGGGGGACAAGGCTCCATGTGTTGTTCTCTTGAAGGGCTTGTAGTTCACGGATCATGGCGTCCTTCCATCGAGGATCACGGGCGGCCTGTGCAAAGGAACGATGCTCCTTCTCGAGTGAGATATTATCAATAAAGTGTTTATAACTAGGAGATAGATGGTTGTAAGATAAGAATGATTCGATAGGGTAAGTGATACTTGAAGTGACAAAGTTCAAGGATGATGATGAGGGGGATCGAGAAGGAAGCTTGACCTCAATATGGAAGTCATGAAGTGTCGTAAGAGGGTACGTTGGTCATTCTTGTGGAGCGTCGAGGGGCTAGTAAAGTAGGCAAAGGTGATATGGGTGAAGATGTATGTGCGGTGTCGGAGGCGTGGTCAACTGGGTTGCCAATAAAAGCATTAGGAGTAGTGTGAGGGTTGTCATGATGTGTGTTATGGGTGGTATTCTCTTCAGGAATGGGACTAATAATTGGTTCCGTGGATGGGTGAGCGGAAGCATGGGCATCATCATCATGGGTATCATCATCAAAGAAGATTAGTGGAGTCTGAGTGTCGGTGTGTGGAACCGGTTGAGGCCTTGAGGGCAGTGAGTGTGATAAGGAAATTCATTTTCCAAAAAAATTACTTCTCGAGACAGGATTATTTTCTTATCTTTAAGACTATAAAGTTTGTATCCCTTCATACCATTTGGGTATCCAAGGAAGATACATTCAACTGATCGTGGGTCGAATTTGCTTGGGCGGAGGGCATGTGTAGAAGCAAAACATTGACATCCAAAAACGCGCAAATGCGAGTAATTGGGAGTTTTGAGAAATAATTCTTCGAAAGGAGTTTTCCCTTTTAAAATAGGCGTGGGCATCCGGTTTATTAAATACACTGCAGTTAAAATAGATTCTCCCCAAAAGGTTTTGGGTAGTTTTGATTGGAATAGAAGTGCACAGGAAACATTTAAAAGATGTCGATGCTTGCGTTCGGCAGGGCCGACCCTGAGAATTTTAGGGCCCGAGGCGGTATAAAAAGGTAGCCTTTTAATTAACCAATAAATAGATTCGTCTTTTATTTTTCACTAAAAGAGAAATTTATGGACTTTAAGTAGTATATGAGTATGACTAATACGGCAATCTCTTGATATAACAAAACAAAAGAATACGATTTTTTAGATTTAAAAATATACTTATTTACTAAATTTTATTATATTTCCTTACAAATTCTATTAAAAAATGTGAATTTTCTAATGAGAAATATATAAATGTGAACAAAATCTTCTTCTTCTTTTTTTCGCGACAATCTCTTGGTATATCACACACAAAAAAAAAACTACACTTTTTAGATTTACCAATATACTTATTAATTTACTAAATTTTATTATATTTTCTTACCAGTCTTATTTAAAACATGATCGAATTTCCTAAAGTCAACGCCGAACCCTAATCCTGCTGGTTAGTTCAACTCTAAGCACGCCGGTGGGTCGTAGGCTCGCCGGCGATGGAAGTCGACGGGACGGTGGTTCCTGATGCCCCCCCCCCCCCCCGGATCAAAGGAACACAGAGAATTCGCAGTTTGAGGGCCATATAGAGATCGAATAGGCAAAGAGCAATTTCATGCCGTTGGGCACGCCGATCACGTTTGTGATGGGTAGATCCAATGATGATGCTAACAACAATGATATCAAAGACCAACCCCAGGAACCTAATCCGGAGGAGACTATGCGTTATTGGATAGAGATATCCAAAGGCGGAGAGAATGGGGCTCGTATGGCTGGAGGACAAAGTAACAGATCGCTTGAGGGCAAAATCTCAACTTCGTTTCCGGATGGACCCGACGGTGACCCGGTGATCACGGTGGATAAAGAGGTTGCTGAGAAACTCAAAGAGGTGTGGAGGAAGTCCATTGTGTTCCAAGTCTTGGGGTATCCGATAGCCTTCCCGGTAATGGAGAGGAAGGTTCGTGAGATGTGGAACTTTGGCAACAGGATGCAAATCATTGATTTGCCGAACGGTTACTTCATGGCTAGATTTGAAAATGAGAATGAATTGATGAGTGTCCTTGCGGGTGGTCCCTGGGCTGTGTTCGGAAGATGTCTCATCATGAAAAGATGGACTCCTGAGTTCTCGCCATAGAGAAGTGATAACTTCGGCGCCCACCTGGATAAGAATTACAGAAGTACCGATGCAGTGGTATGACGAAAACATTCTCTGGAGCATGGCTGCGGGAGTAGGGAGACCTGTCTTGGTGTATCCGATCACGCTTCATAGAAACAGAGGGAGATATGCTCGTGTCTGCGTGGAGATCGACTTAAGCAAACCGTTGAAGAGAGCGATAACGATTAATGGAAGTAGATGCCCTGTTGAATACGAAGGCTTGCACACTATTTGCTATAGATGTGGGCGCTATGGTCACTATGCCCCCCATTGTCAATTTCTGCCAAGCTCGACGGCTACCCCTAACCAAGAAGGCGCGTCAAAGGAGGAGGGTAATGGGAACATGGAGAGTGGGCTACGAATGGCTAGCAACGGACAACAGTAAGACGAGAGCGCGGGCAACAGGAATTCCACGTATAAGTTTGGCCCATCGATGCATCCTACGGGAAGAATGGGCACTGTGCGGAACAAATACAATGAAAGGGGTCAGAATCAGGGGAGGAATGACAACAAAAGTAGCGCTGGATATCATGGGGGTACCAAGGGGAGCACGTCTAGACATCAACCCAAGGGTAACAATGGGAAGGAGACTAACATCAGCAATAGATTTGAAGTCCTAGGGGAGGAGGCGGTAGAAGAGGTTTCAGGGAAGGGGAATAAGGAGGTTGAGAGGAAAACTACCAAGGGTAAGGAGATAGCATCGGAGGAGGGGCCTGGTGAGACGTCTAATTTGAGCAAAAGCAAGAAAATCCCTGTGATGGAGGTGGTCTCTATCTTCTCAGCTAGTTAGGAAGACAGAAAGGAAGCTGCCATGAGGCTGGCCAAGCAAAAGAGAAATAAGAATAGAAGCATTGCTAGAAGGAAGGCAGCGAAGGCTAAGGAGGGGGAAGAAGTTAAAAAAACCACCAACACTGGGAAGAGACGACGGCACACTGACAGTGAACCCATCAGAGCACTAATCCAAGTGGGAGACATGACCACGGTGGACAGTGTGATGACAACCCCGTCGTTAAGCATTGAAGTCGAAACTCAGAACGGTGAATCCCAAGCTGGAGGAAGAGGAGGGAGTGCGATGAGCAGTGACAGGGGAGTGAGGGAGGAAAACCTCCCGCGGGAGAGCAGTGCCTAGTCGCCCCTCCGTGTTCCCTTTTCCGCTTTCTGTCGTCATGAATTGCCTCTTATGGAATTGTAACGGGGCCGGCTAGGACGGCTTCCGTAGAGTGATGAGACACATGTGTCGTGTTCATGGCGTTGATGTTGCTGTTGTTTTCGAGACGAAGATATCTGGTAACAAAGCGGACGAAGTGTGTGCTAATCTCAGTTTCAATCATTGCCATCGGGTGGAGGCGAGGGGTAAGTCCGGAGGAGTGTGGCTCCTCTGGAAGGATGATAGACTGAATGTTTCTGTCACCACTTCTCACAAAAATCTCATCCATGCCAAGATTGGTGTTGGGAGTGTGGGGCTTCACCTTATTGCTGTGTATGCTCCATCTACGGTCGAGGGTAGGAAGGACTTCTGGCAGCTCGTGGACAACGAAATCACTTCTATCAACGGGCCGCTTATGATCGGTGGAGACTTTAATTGTATCCTCTCACATGAGGAGCGTGAAGGTGGATCCGGCGGGCTGCACAAAGACTCTCCAGTCTTCCGCCGACTTGTTAACAGAAAAGAGCTCATTGACATGAGTTTCTCGGGGCCTAGCTTTACTTGGTTTAGAGGTAACTGCGTTTTGAATCGTGTTTCTAAGAGACTTGACCGTGTGCTTTTGAATAGGGATGCGAGATTGAGCTGGCCGGATGCGAGCATGAGACACTTGACCCGCTTCTCATCAGATCATAATTGACCCGCTTCTCATCAGATCATAATCCTCTCCTCATCAGACTCAAATCCGTCTAATCACATCAAGACGAATAGGAGGCCTTTTCAGATTTGAAGCGGCCTGGCTCACCCACCCGAAATTCAAGAAATTTGTGTGACAAAGATGGGACCCCGAGGATAAGGTTAGTACCTCTCTCTAGGCCCTCAGGGATGCCCTGCTAACCTGGAATCGAGATGTGTTTGGTAATATATTTCACAGGAAATCTGAGCTGATAAAGAAAATAGAGATTATTCAACAGAATCCGCGATTGAGTTACTTGTCTGACCTGTTAGCCCAGAAAAGGAGCCTGCAGGCGCAGCTGGAGGATGCTCTCGAACAGGAGGAGATCCTCTGGCTTTAGAAATCGTGGGAAAACTGGCTAAGCCAAGGTGACCGGAATACCGCCTTTTTTCACCTCTCTACCGTCATTAGAAGGAGGAAAAATAAGATTGAGGGCCTATTTGATGATAAGAAGGTGTGGGTCGTTGACAATGAGAAAATGAAGAAGATTGTTGTGAAGTTCTTCAAAGACTAATATAGCATTCCAAACATCTCCCCTCTGACTAGTTGTAATATTGTTGCTGATGGGTTCCCGCCGTTGGACCAAAGCACGTGTGATTTCCTTGATGCGCCTTTTACTAAGGAGGATGTTTGGATTGCGACGAAAAGCATGGGGGCCCTCAAAGCTCCGGGACCCCATGGATTCCAACCGATATTCTAACAAAGATGTTGGGAGATTGTCGGTGACTCCGTGGTTGAGGAGGTGCTAAATTTCTTCAAGAGAAAGACGATGGCTAAGGGCATGAACGACACCCTCATCACTCTTCTTGCTAAGGTCGGTAAGCCGCAGAACATTAGACAATTTAGGCCCATCGCGCTATGCAACGTCCTCTATAAAATTATCACCAAGATGATGGTTAGCAAAATGCAAAGAGCTATGGGTATATTGATCGGGCCTACGCAGGGGAGTTTCATCCCGGGGAGATGGATTCAGGATAATATCGTGCTTGTGCAGGAAATTGTTCATTCTATGAGAAGGAAAAAGTCGGGTAAGAAGTGGATGATCCTTAAGCTCGACTTGGAGAAGGCGTATGATAGACTTAGATGGGACTTTATATAGGAGACGCTTAGAGCTGCGGGCTTTTCAGATGATTGGATCGACTGGATTGGAGAATGCATTAGGTCTACGAGTATGCAGGTCCTCTGGAACGGTGAATCCTCTAAGAGTTTTAAACCAGAAAGGGGGGTGAGACAGGGTGACCCTTTGTCTCCGTATCTTTTCGTCTTATGCATTGAACGCCTCAGCCATATTATCAATCTGGTTGTGGACAATGGAGATTGGAAGCCTATTCGCATCTCTAGGGATGGCCCGCTCATTTCTCATATGTTTTTCGCTGACGATATCATACTTTGTGTTGAAGCCTCAGAGGGTCAAATCAGAGGTACCATGGAAGCTCTCACTTTGTTCTGCAAGGCATCAGGGCAACGGATCAGCAAGGATAAATCTAAGATTTATGTCTCGGCTAATGTGGGCTCGGACTTGAAGGAGAAACTGAAACAAATCAGTGGGATAGGGGTGAGTGTTAACTTGGGCAATTACTTGGGGATACCTGTGCTTCATCAACGGGTCTCGAAAGATTTGTTTGCTCCCCTTCTCGATAAGATAAAGCCTAAGCTTGCAGGTTGGAAATGCAAGACTTTGAGTTTCGCCGGTAGAGCCACTCTCACAAGATCGGTGTTATCTTCTATGCCGTTGTACACCATGGGCTCTATGCTGCTGCCGAGTGCTGTGGTCAAGGAGATTGATAAAACCTGCAGAAATTTCTTATGGGGTCATGGAGGGGAAGAGAGGAAACTCCACATGGTGGCTTGGAAGGATATTTGTAAACCTAAAGAGTTGGGAGGCCTGGGTATTAGAAGCATGAAAGATATGAATGTGGCCCTTGTTGGCAAACTCGCGTGGCGGTTCTTGACTGATGATAAGGCGGTGTGGGTTGATATGCTTCGCAACAAGTATGTCTGTGAGGATGGGAAGTCAGTAGGGCCATATGAATGTGGCCCTACTGAACGATGTTAGGGGTCGGGCTATCCCCCGCTTGCTGACTACTTAGCCCACTTTCTTTTTAATAAAAGCGCGACTAGATGCACGGAGAGCTCCACCTCCCCTTTTCACCAAAAAAAAACATGATCGAATTTCCCAGTGAGACATAAAGGTGATTTTTTCATTTTAGACTTTTGATTTTGTTTAAAAAAACTTCTCACTTTAGAGATTTTATCCATATATTTTCAAATTTACCATTATTTGTTTAAAATTTGAATTATCAAAAATGTGATTGTACATTGTTTTAAAATAATGAAGACAAAAGTGGGGATAATTTTGATAGCTTAAATATTTTTTAAATATTGTACCAGAAGCTAAAATGACCAGTTTTCGTGAACGGATAGAGTATTAGATACGTGGGTGTTAGCAAAAAAAGATAGCCCTCATAATTATTGAGCATCAATCAAAATCTCACGTACCAACTAGAATTTCGAAATACAAAGAAAATATGTCGGATACCGAAAGACTTGGACTGATTGACTTCAAGTCTTCCCGAAACAAATCAAAGTCTTCGCTATAAACAAATCAAACACGTTGCCTCTCCGGCTCTTCCCGTACGCGGCTTCTCTATGAAAGCACCTGCGACTTTTGGTTCCAAGCAAAATAAATAAATAAATAAATACTGTGAATAAATCTTCTCCATTAAAGATGTTAGGTGGTTTTCTAATAATGCAGAACCTGTATATAATCTTTTCGGAATCAGTATGATCACTTGGCCCGTTTGGTATTATTGATAGAATTGGAATGGAATAAAAATCAAAATGAAATCAGAAAATCGCAATGATTTATTTCTGAAGATGATTGTTTGGTATCTATCGCAACTCGCAATAGACCATTCTTAATATAAACAAAAAATGAAATGATGTTGATTAATGAAAATTAATGGAGCCGGAGTTTGAATTGGTGACCTTTGAGTACTATCCGTAAGTCATTTCAAGGAAATGAGTCATTCCTAAATTTTGTCCATGCATACAATATAGAGAGACGAAAATTAAACTCGAAATTTAATAGAGGAGTTAAAGGGCGGGATATGCATGTTAGTTGGTCATATATATAAGGAGTCTGGATCTCCTATAGTCCTATCCCTCACGGTTAGACCTGTCAAAACATAACTCGACCCGAACACCCGATCCGATCGCTCGAAAATTTTTGGGTCAAGACCCGGAAATTTTTTTCGACCCGAACCTGAAAACCCGAAAATTTTTCGGGTAATCTGGATTTCAACCCGGTGACCCGATTAACCCGGTAATTTTGACCCGATTTACCCGATTGACCCGAATGATTTATAATTAAATATAATTAAATTTATTTATATATAATTAAAATTTATCGTAAAATTATCAAATCATAAATTTTTTAATTTAAAAAAGAAAAAATTGACAAACCCGAAATCGACCCGAAACCCGGTCAAACCCGAGTTCTAGTCAACCCGGAACCCGTTTACCCGGGACCCGTTTTACCCGAGACCCGAAGTGATCCGACCCGAACCCGACCCGAATGACCCGTTTGACAGGTCTACTCACGGTGCATCACTAAATTATTTATGTCATAGTTTTACTTTTAAAAAAAAATAAAAATATATTTACATTAAGTATAATTGTATTTATATTTTTATAAACTTTTATTATAAAAAAATTTATTTGAAATAATTTATAAAATTAAAAGATCAATTATATTAGAAAATAAATTTTATGTATTTTTAAAACATGATTTTTTTCCAATAAAAGTTTATAAATACGTAAATAGTAGTATATATGTGGAATGTAAATATACTCTTTAAAATTTTTAATGGTGCACCGTACGTGGGGCGTAGCATATATCCGGACTCTATAAAAGGATATACCGAATCACCCTCCTTCACACATACTAAACCCCCCTTGTTATACATCCTTTTCTTTAAAAATAAAAAAAAAAAGCATGCTTTTCAAAAATATGTGGCGATTACAAATGGCTTTCCTATTTCTGGTAGCTTGCATGTGCACTGCAACTATCACTATGGGATTCACAGTCACTTGTAAGGAAGCAGATCGAAAAGCCTTGCTCACCTTCAAACACAGTTTTAGTGACAGATATTGCGACCCTTTTCCTTCATGGGTGGGCGGAGATTGTTGCAGCTGGGACGGAGTTGGGTGTGACAATGTTACCGGAAACGTCAACACGCTTGATATGTACGTTGTAAGCTGGCTTTCTTCCTCATTTTGTGCTTTAGAAGCAAGAGAGGTAAGCCTTGCTCTACTTGAGTTGAAGTATTTAGCATACTTGGACTTGAGCCAAGTTGACTTTAATAGGTCTAGAATTCCCGAGTTTTTTGGGTCCATGAGGCAATTGCAACATCTAGACTTATCCTATGCAAAAAGTTTCACGGGAAAAGTGCCTAATGTTTTAGGAAATCTTACTCAACTTGTTTTCCTTAATCTCGGTTTTGCTTGTTGGCCAATGAATTCCTGTGAATTAGAAAACCTAGAATGGGCATCCAATCTAAAGAATTTGAAATACCTTGACCTGAGTGGGATTGATTTGAGTAAAGCACTTGATACTCTTAACACCCTTCACAAACTTCCATCTCTGTCATATTTGAAATTGGATGATTGTCAAATGGAAAATTCTCATCTATTCATAAGAAATTCAACTGTTTCTTCAAGCCCCATTCAATACCTATACCTTGGTGGAAACCTTTTCAGTGGCCCATTCCCCCCTTCCAATTCTTGGGGAATATTCTCATCATTGTCTTCTCTATGGTTATCCCGAAATCATTTCACAGCTTTGTCTCCAGTAATTGGAAACCTTTCATCCCTTCAAAGCTTAAGTATATCAGTCAATAATTTTGAAGATCTCCCTCCATTTTTGGGGGGTTTGTCATCTTTGGAGCGTCTGTATTTGTACAATAATAACTTGAGTGTTGTGCCAACTGGAAACTTTTCATCACTCCAATACTTAGATTTGTACAATAATAACTTGAGTGTTGTGCCAATTGGAAACTTTTCATCCCTCCAGTACTTAGATTTGTCCTATAATAACTTGAGTGTTGTGCCAAATGGAAACTTTTCATCCCTCCAGTACTTAGATCTATCAGACAATAATTTAGAAGATCTCCCTCCATTCTTGGGAACATTGTCGTCATTGATTTCCTTGGACTTGTCATATAATAATTTGAGTGTGGTGCATCAAGTAAGCTTGGCTAACCTCTCCAGTTTAGTTTACCTTTATTTAAGCTCACACTCTGCAATATTTATTGACATCTCCCCTGATTGGATCCCTCCATTTCAACTTGAATACTTGCAAATACTACCTTGCAAATTAAACAGCTCATTTCCTAATTGGATTTTAAGCCAAAAGAGCCTCTTCAATCTTGACTTGTCAAATAGCGGGATATTCGGACCTCTTCCAATCAACATTGGTGATGCAATGCCATATTTGTCCAGTTTAAGACTTGCTAACAACCACATTAACGGTACAATTCCAACATCTTTATGTGGGATAGCAGGCTTGGATGTCCTTGACCTCCGAAAGAATAGGTTGTCGGGGAAAATTCCTGACTGTTGGGAGAACTCTCAGATTGTTGGTGTGGAATTATCTTCAAACAAACTATCCGGTCACATACCCAACTCTCTAACAAAGGTTGCCACCTTACAACTTCTGAGCTTGAATAATAATTCACTCGAAGGAGAGCTCCCTTTATTCTTGAGCAATTCTCCTAAATTGACGATTTTGGATGTGGGAAAGAATAATCTTCATGGAGAAATTCCACCTTGGAATGGAGCAATCTTCCCGTTTTTGCAGATTCTTATTCTAAGAGAAAATAGCTTCAACGGAACTATTCCACTACATCTATGCTCGTTCCATGCGCTTCAGATTATTGATCTTGCAAGTAATAATTTGGTCGGAACTATTCCTTGGTGTTTTGGTTACATACAAGGAATGGGTTCCATGCTACACTCGAGTGCTTTCATTGCATCAACTCCCAATCCCGCTGCCTCAAATGCTACTTCTGATGTTGCTTCAGAGCCAGGAGTAAATCCTGATGAATGGAGTGCCGTAGAAGTTATAAAAGGAGAAGAGAGAGAATACACCACAAATTTACACCTACTAGCAAACATGGATCTTTCATGTAACAACTTAGTAGGTGTGATCCCTGCTGAGATCACAAGCTTATCCCTCCTTTTGGGTCTAAACTTGTCACACAATCATTTGAATGGAGCAATTCCTATGGAGATGGGGAAGATGAGATCTCTGGAGTCCCTTGATTTTTCATACAACAATCTTTCAGGATCAATTCCAGAAACCGTATCTTCTTTGGATTCCTTGTCCAAAATGAATTTTTCATTCAACAACCTTCAAGGACAAATACCGACAGGTCGGCATCTCCAAACACTCAATGATTCATCCATATACATGGGAAACCCAGGCTTATGTGGCGATCCATTGCCAAAGAAATGCTTTGGAGACAACAGTGCCCATCCCCCAACAAGCGCTGTCCTTGAAGACGAAGGAGACAATAAACGAGAGAAGATGTGGTTCTACATGGTCATCATGATGGGGTTTGCCACTGGCTTCTGGGGAGTCATTGGCATCTTAGTTGTTCACAAGAAATGGAGGCATGCTTACTTTCAGATCGCCGAAGAACTTACAGATTGGATATATATCAGAGTCGCGGTGAGGATTCTTCAAGCAAACAGAGGAAGGTGAAGAGATGATTTGCAATAATATATATATTGTCGATGGAATAAGGTAAAGGATTAGATAATTACTCTTGTATCTTTAATCCCATATTTTACATTCCACAAGCATTAACATAATGTATATTTATCTACTGTCACTTTTCATGAAACAGGGGATGACAATGCTCTTCGGCCTTCAGATTGCTGCAAACAGATGATGGGATCATCTATTCATCTATCTGATGCTCTTGTTTTAATTCAGTGCATTAAATTCTCTGTTAGTTTAGTCTCTGTTAGTATATGTGCCTGTTACATCTAATTTCTGAAACAAGGTAGAGATCGACATGAATCATGAATGTCAACAATTCTAAGGGAAGCACCCACAATATCTAGCATCAGAAGAAGATTCTCTTGACAGTGAATTTCTTGTAATACTAAATTTTCTGTAACAACAAGTTACAACATGATGATATACAAAACAGTTTATTTTCCAACGAACGAATTTCCCTAGTCGCTCATCAGATTCGTGCTGTTATCTTCATCATCGTCGTGAGTGAGTGAGTGACAGCTTCTTCAAACTAAAATCTAAGGACATGTTCATCGTGAATGACACCCTCTTAATTCAGGGTCGTCTTATGGAACTTGGATAAAGGAAATTAGAAGGCATCTAAAGACTAAAATCCAAAAGGGCACTACTGGATGACCTCAGCGAGAGAAAACGTGTATAGTCAGTATAGAGGTAATGCAAAAACCATACTTGAATAAAAAGCAATTGCCTTGTATAAACTCCGCATCGGTGCTAGACCTAGCAACCACCTTTGCTTTCTTAGAAGACCAGCTGATAAGATTACCACCAAAATATATGGAAAAGCCATGCTGATCAGAGTGACAATCATCGAGATCATATGCCCAATCAGCATCAGATAAGGCAACGAAGCGCTTATTAGACGCCTTCTGAAGGCATGAGCTAGACAAGATAAACCCCTTCAGATAGCGTAGGAGTCTCTTTAACTGCAGCCCGGTGTACCTCAAACTACATAAGAAATTTCTGGTCTTGAAATCGCAACGTACTGGAGAGCACCTACAATGTTGCGATACAAATGTGGATCAGAAACAAGATCACCACACTGAACTAACCGCGAGCCAGGCTCAGTTGGAGAAGCGTGTGGGCTTTGCACCGGACATGCTACTACGCTCTAAAATGTCTGCAGTATTTGTCTTTCTACTGGCTGATCAGCTGAATGCAAGTAGCAGAGCGAGTCGCTTCAATGCCCAAGAAATACTGAAGAGGGCTAAGATCTTTGAGAGAAAGGGCCAGCCTTATTTAAGCTAAAAACAAACTCATCAATGAAGGTGCATGATATGGGAGCCAGTGATGATGAGATCATCCACATATGTTCAAGGAGTTGTGATACAATCATATATACCCACCAATATCAGAGTTTTAAAAAGATGATTCCAATTAAACCCTCTCCAGAGACCAGAAATTGAATAAACCAGGAGGCCCAGGGCGCCCTTTTCTGAGATGTTAGTCTACATAACCATGCCATCAACACGGTATGAGCGTGTTACTGCTTACGCGATCCAAAATAAGGAGAGATCGCGGAAACTTTGATCATATATCATATTTGCCCTAAGCTTACTGTCAAATGACAATGACAAATTAAAGGTGAGTGTTGTGCATATAGTCAAGAGGATTAGCAAATTATTTTAGTGTGTAATTTTTGTTTCCACGTTAGTTAACTTGGCAGATTGGTGAAAGAAGAATTAAATATGTATTTTATAATGTGAAATTCAAATTGAAATTGTCCCCCAAAAAATTAATACAAGACCATAGACTGTGAAACCATGGGTAAGATCATGGTTTTCCATCTTATATAAGTAAGTGCAGCATATCAAAAAAATTTCATACCATTTTCCTATTTCCTGAATTAATATCCATACATATGGGGCAATTACAAATCACTTTGTTTCTTCTGATAGTTTGCAGCTGCAGCATAAGCACTGGATCCAGTTTCACCTGTAACGAAGCTGAAAGAAAAGCCTTGCTCAAGTTTAAACATAGCTTCACTGATACATGCACTAATGGTCTTAGTTCATGGGTGGGACAAGACTGTTGCAGCTGGAAGGGAGTGGGATGCGACAACGTTACAGGCAACGTCGTCAAGCTTGATCTGAGCCCTGAATTGTTTTCTTACCAATCCTGTTTCGAAGCCGGAGAGGTAAACCCTGCTCTACTTGAGTTGAAGTATTTAACATACTTGGACTTGAGCGTTGTTTACTTTAATGGCTCTAGATTTCCAGAGTTCATTGGGTCCATGATGCAATTGCAGCATCTAGACCTCTCTTCTTCAAATTTCAGGGGAAAAGTGTGTAGAAAAGTGTAGGAGGCAAAGCTTGCTTTCCATTGATTGATCGATCAGAATATATACACAAAACTAGGGTAAACTAGGTTAATTCTATCCTAACTTACAAAGATATGCTACTTGTTTTACAAGGAGAAGATCAAAACTAATTATATAAAATATAATATCTCAACATTCCCCCTCAAGTTGGAGCGTGAAGATTCCGAATGCCCAACTTGCGAAGGAATGTGTGAAACTGGGCATGTCCGAGAGCCTTGGTAAGTATATCGGCCAGCTGAAGCGATGATCGAATGTGAGCAGGAATGATAGTTCCGGCCTGAACATGATCCCGAATCAGATGACAATCAACCTCAATGTGTTTGGTGCGTTCGTGGAAGACCGGATTGGAGGCAATGTGCAAAGCGGCTTGATTGTCACACCAGAGGCGCATGGGTTGGCGATGATGAAACCCGAGTGACGCAAGAAGTGACTTGAGCCACACAAGTTCACAAGTGGTAGCAGCCATGGCGCGATATTCAGCCTCGGCAGAGGACCGAGACACAATAGATTGCTTCTTCGTCTTCCAGGAGACCGGGGACTCTCCAAGCATGATGAAGAAGCCAGTTAACGAACGGCGAGTGATAGGGCATGTAGCATAATCTGAGTCGCAATAAGCATTGAGCCAGAGATCACTCGAGCGAGACAAAAAGATACCTTGGCCGGGGCTGCTCTTCAAGTAGCGAACCACACGGAGAGCGGCCTGCCACTGGTTGTCGGTTGGAGACGCCATGAACTGGGCTAAGATATGCACGGAGTAGCTGAGCTCAGGTCTCGTTATGGTGATGTAGATCAGGCGTCCCACCAATCGACGGTACTGCTCCGGCTGGGCGAACGAAGGGCTGGTGTCCAGGGCCAGCTTATGGTTTTGTTCAATAGGAAACGATGCCGGTTTAGCAGCCAACAAACCTGTTTCTGTCAAAATATCAAGGGCGTACTTGCGCTGCGAAAGGAAGATGCCGGAGGGAGTCCGAGTGATCTCAAGACCAAGGAAGTAACGATGCTGGCCAAGATCTTTCATGTGGAACTGGGAGTGCATAAAGGCCTTGAAGCGAGCTATCGAGGACGAGTCATTGCCGGCAATAATAAGGTCGTCGACATAGACGAGGACGTGAATGACCACCCCGGAGCGAGAGAACGAAAAGAGGGAGTAGTCGGCATATGACTGAACAAACCCGAAGTGCCTCAAAGCGGATGCAAGCTTGAAAAACCAATTGCGAGGAGCCTGACGAAGGCCATAAAGGGATTTTCGGAGATGACATACCTTTGACGAGCCCGGAATAGAGAACCCAGGAGGCATGGTCATGTAGACTTCCTCATGTAAATCGCCGTGGAGAAAGGCGTTATGGACATCCATTTGATGGAGTTCCCAATCTCTAATGGCAGCCACTGCTAGAAATACCTTGACAGAGACCATTTTAGCAACCGGAGCAAAGGTTTCGGAGTAGTCAGTGCCTTCAACTTGCCGATTACCAAGAACAATCAAGCGAGCTTTGTAGCGCTCGATGCCCCCGTGGCCTTATACTTGATCCGAAAGACCCACTTGCAGCCGATAGGAGTCTTGCCAGCAGGTAAGTCGACAACCTCCCAAGTCCCATTTCGATGAAGAGCGTCGATTTCAAGACGCATTGCATCCCGCCAATGCTGGTGCTGAACGGCCTCACGAAAGGACGTGGGCTCGGGGGTAGAGCTGACAGCTGCGAGAAAGTGACGATGTGCCTGGGACAAGTTATCATACCTCACATAATTAGCTAAAGGATACAAGGTACCTGAAGACGAGATCGAAGAGGGATCCGGCGAGATAGGGTGGCTATGTCGAGCTGCAGAACACACATAGTCGCGAAGACGTGTGTTTGGTTGGAGTTGGCGGCCGCTGCGGCGAGGGGGCGGAGGAGGGGGTGGTGGTGGATTCCCCCTGTCGGTGGTGAGGGCTGCAGGGGCTGGGTTGTCCTCGTCGTAGCAGGGGGGCGAGGGATGAGATGGGGATGGTCCGACAGGAGTGGCAGAGGGTGGAGATGGCAGCATATAGGGGAAGACGGTTTCATGAAAGGAGACATCCCTAGATGTGAAGAAGACATTGGTGTCTAGATCATAGAGACGCCATGCTTTTTGACCGAATGGGTAACCCAAAAACACACACCGACGACTGCGAGGAGCGAATTTATCGGTATTGCGAGGGATTTGAGTGGCGTAACAAAGGCAGCCGAAGACTCGGAGGTGAGAAAAGGTAGGAGGTTTGTGAAAGAGGAGTTCATATGGAGTTTTGCCATGAAGAAGCGAGGTTGGGGTGCGATTTATGAGGTAGCAAGCGGTGAGAACGCACTCGCCCCAAAATTTTTGTGGTAAAGAGGCTTGGAACATGAGAGCACTAGAGACGTTAAGGATATGACGGTGTTTGCGCTCTACACGACCATTCTGTTGGGGAGTGCTGACGCAAGATGACTCAAAAAGAATGCCATGCTCTTGAAGGAATGGCTTAAGAGCGATGAATTCAGCACCATTGTCACCGCGAAAGCATTTGATAGATCGATGGAATTGTGTTTGGACCATGAAGCAAAACTTTCGAATAAGAGATGCAACTTCAGATTTATGAGACATGAGATAAACCCAAGTAGTGCGAGAATGGTCATCTAATAAAGTGAGGAAATACGAAGAACCACAATTGGAAGGGATACGATAAGGACCCCAAATGTCACAATGAACTAAATCAAAACAAATAGTAGCCCTAGTAGTACTGATAGGAAATGAAAGGCGAGTTTGTTTGGCCTTATAACAAATGTCACAAGGATCGCTTTTATTGGGAACAACTTTGGAATTGGAAATGCTCGGAAATGACGGAACCAAGTGACGGGAGGGATGCCCAAGGCGTTGATGCCATAAGGTGGATGAATCGATGACTGTAGTGTGGCAGGAGCGGTCATGGGGAGGAGATGGAGGCGGAGTAAGCCATCGCAGCCAGGACACCCTATCTCGGACTTCACCCGCTCCAATCAGCGTCCTCGAAGTGCGGTCCTGTATCACAAAAAGCTTGTCAGAGGAGATGATGAGGCAAGATAACTCAGCAGAAAAACAAGCAGATGAAAGTAGATGACAATCAAGGCCCGGAACCAAAAGCACATGAGAGAGGGTTATGCCAGGACAGAGGCGAAGGCTGCCAGCCTGCGTTGCCGTCGAGATCGAAGCATTGGGAAGTCTGATATGGCAAGGCAGGATGTCGGCAAGGCCATGGAGAAGGCCGGCGTCACCTGTCATGTGAAACGAGGCACCCGAGTCGAGGATCCAAGGTGTAGAAATTATACCTGACATACGATCGGAAGAGGACTTAGCGTGGAAGTCCTTAAACTTCTCGAAGAGGAGATTCCAATCGGGATCGGAGACCAGTGAGCCGAAGGCGTCTCGATCTGCAGAAGTCAGGGGCTGCGAGGCCGAAGATGAAGCCGAATTCGCCATGACAGCGTGCATAGCTGATCCACGAGTGAGAGATTTGGACGGCGGAGCAGGCGGAGGAGACGGTGTCGGAGCGCCGCGGCCTCGTCCAGGAGCAGGGGGAGGAGCGCCTGTAGCGGGGTCGGCAACGCCTTTGCCGTGGTTCCACCAGTCCGGAAAGCCGATCACTTTGAAGCAAGACGACACATCGTGGCCGGATCGGCCACAGTGAGTGCAAAGGAGGCCGCTTTTGTCCGTCTTACCCGAGGAGGGGCGCGACTGAGACCGAGCAGCCATAGCCAGGGAGTCCGAGCGAGCGTCCCTGTCTTTGGCAATGGACTGGAGGCGTTCTTCCTGGACAGCCAGAGAGTAGATGCGGTTGAGAGGGGGCAGGGGATCCTGCGCGACGATCGTGGAGCGGATTGTCGCATAGGATGCGTCGTCGAGACCCATCAGGAACTGATGGGCGCACTCAGCTTCGCGCTCCTTGGCAGCATTGCCACAAGTGCAGACGGTGGTTCCGACATAGGTGTTGAGCTCGTCCCAAAGTTTCTTGAGACGTCCAAAGTAAGCAGAGATCGTCTGGCCTTCCTGACGGCAACGAGCAATCTCGGATCGAATCTGAAGGATTCGAGGACCATTGCCGACGGAGAACCGTTGATCGAGATCGTCCCAAAGCTCCTTGGCAGTAGCGAAGTAAGTGATGCTGGATCGGAGAGAGGGCTCGATAGACTGAGCGATCCACCCAATCAGCATAGAGTTGATGCGCTTCCAGTAAGCCGCGTCGGTAGAGGTAGCCTCAGGTTGTTTGATGGTGCCATCGAGGAAACCATCTTTGAATTTGGCAGAGAAAGCATTGAACATGGCGATCTTCCATTCAGGGAAGTTCTCACCACGCAAGATCACAGGGCAGATAGCAAGGCCAGGGTGATCGGAAGGGTGGAGGTAGTATGGCGAGGCCGGGGTAAGAGCGGTAGGGGCGGTGGCGGCCATGGGTAGGGTAGGGTCGGCGGGGGTTTAGATGTTTTTAGGGTTTGAGGATCGCTCTGATACCATGTAGAAAAGTGTAGGAGGCAAAGCTTGCTTTCCATTGATTGATCGATCAGAATATATACACAAAACTAGGGTAAACTAGGTTAATTCTATCCTAACTTACAAAGATATGCTACTTGCTTTACAAGGAGAAGATCAAAACTAATTACATAAAATATAATATCTCAACAAAGTGCCTACTGTTTTTGGAAATCTTACTCAATTTGTTGTCCTTGATCTCAGTTTTTCTTGTTGGCCCTGTGAATCAGACAATCTAGAATGGGCTACCAAGCTAAGGAATTTGCAATACCTTGACCTGAGTGGAATTGACTTGAGTCAAGCAGTTGATAGTCTTCACATCCTTTACGAACTTCCATCTCTATCAAATTTGAGTTTGGCTTCTTGTCAAATGGAAAATTCTCATTTATTCATAAGAAATTCAACTGTTTCTTCCAGCCCCATTCATCACCGCGACCTTAGTAGAAACCTTTTCAGTGGCTCAATCCCCCATTTCATACAAAACTTGAGCTTTACTAGGTTTCTTGATCTTTCTTTCAACAACCTCAATTCTCCTATTCCGTCATGGTTGGGTGACAAACTAGACCTCGAGTACCTAAGTCTTGCTCACAATGATTTCAATGGCTCATTTCCCCTTTTGATACAAAATTTTAGTTTTTTAACCAGCCTTGATCTTTCCTATAATAAATTTAGCCTTTCGATTCCATCATGGTTGGCTAACAACACTCATCTTGAATATCTTTCTCTTAGTTACAATAGTTTTAACCGTGTAGATGGAGGGATCATGAACATCATAAGCCATCTTTGTAGCTTGAAACATCTAGATTTGTCATATAACCAAGTTCTAGAAGAGGTGTCAGAATCACATGTAAAATTTTCCAAGTGTAACAGATATGATTTGGAGCACCTAAATTTGCAAAATAATAGCTTCAGTGGTTCTTTTCCAGTAATTGGAAGATTGTCATCCCTCCAAATTTTAGATCTATCATGCAATAATTTAGAAGCCATTCCTACATCCTTGGCAGGATTGTCATCTTTGGATGAGCTAGACTTGTCATATAATAATTTGAATGTTGTGTCACCAGTAATTGGAAGCTTGTTATCCCTCAAACACTTGTATCTAGCAAGCAATAACTTAGAAACTCTCCCTCCATCCTTATGGCTATTGTCATCTTTGAATTCTCTAGGATTGGCATACAATCAGTTGGGTTCTGTGTCACCATTAATTGGAAACTTGTCATTCCTCCAAGTATTGGATCTATCAGACAATAATTTAAATACTCTCCCTCTGTCTTTGGGAAGATTGTCATCTTTGTCTTATCTAGACTTGTCCTATAATGACTTGGTTGTATTGCCACAAATTGGGAATTTGTCATTCCTCGAAGGCTTATATCTGTCACACAACAATTTAGAAACTCTCCCTTCATCCTTGAGGAGATCATCCTCTTTGTCCGTTCTAGATTTGTCACATAATAATTTCGTAATTGTGCCGCCGTTTATTGGTAGTTTTTCATCCCTCCAATTATTAGATCTATCACAGAACAATTTGAGTGTTGTGCATCAAGCAAGCTTGGCTAACCTCTCTAGTTTAAGATACCTTGATTTAAGCCTGAATTCTCTGAGTCTTGACTTTTCCCTTGACTGGATGCCTCCTTTTAAACTTGAATCCCTTGTTGCCCAACATTGCAAATCGAATAGTCCATTTCCTAAGTGGATTTTGAGTCAAAAGAACATCTCATATCTTGACTTGTCTAATGCCGATATATTTGGACCTCTCCCCGACAACATTGGCATTTCAATGCCATCTTTGCAAAGTATAAGCCTTGCTAACAACCACATTAATGGTTCAATTCCGAGATCATTTTGTGGCATAGCAAGCTTGGAGACCCTTGAACTTCAAAAGAATAGGTTGTCGGGGATAATTCCTGACTGTTGGATGAACTCTCAGATTATTGGCGTGGAATTATCTTCAAACAAACTTTCTGGCCACATACCCAACTCTCTAACAAAGGTTCCCACCTTACAACTGCTGAACTTGAATAACAATTCACTCGAAGGAGATCTCCCTTTAGCCTTGAGCAATTCTATTGAATTGACGGTTTTCGACGTGGGTAGGAATAATCTTCATGGGGAAATTCCACCCTGGAATGGAGAAAACTTTCCATTTCTGAAGGTACTTATACTACGGGGCAATAGGTTCAAGGGCGCAATTCCACAAGAACTATGCTCGTTCCATGCACTGCAGGTTATTGACCTTGCAAGTAATAATTTGGTTGGTTATATACCTCAGTGCTTTTGTAACTTTAAAGGAATGGGTTACATTGCATCAGCTCCTAGTTCTAATGCCTCAAATATCACTTCTGATGTTGCTCCAGAGCCAGCAGTAAGTCCTGATGAATGGAGTGCTGTGGAGGTTATAAAAGGGGAAGAAAGAGAATACACCACAAATTTACACCTGCTAGTGAACATGGATCTTTCATCTAACCACTTAGTGGGTGTGATCCCTGCCGAAATCACAAGTTTATCTTCCCTTTTGGGTTTGAACTTATCAAATAATCATTTGAAGGGAACAATTCCGACGGAGATAGGGAAGATGGTATCTTTGGAGTCCCTCGATTTATCAAGCAACAATCTTTCAGAATCCATTCCAGAGAGCATCACTTCTCTGGATTATTTGTCCGATTTGAATCTGTCATTCAACAACCTTCAAGGTCGAATCCCGACCGGTCGGCATCTCCAAACTCTTGAAGATCCATCCATATACATGGGAAACCCAAGCTTGTGTGGTGACCCATTGCCAAAGAAATGTTTTGAGGACGAAAATGCCCATCCCCCAACAAGCGCGGTCCTTGAAGATGAAGGAGACAATAAACGCGAGAAGATGTGGTTCTACATGGTCATCATGTTGGGTTTCGCTACCGGCTTTTGGGGGGTGATTGGAATCTTAGTTGCTCACAAGAAATGGAGGCATGCTTATTTTCAACTTGCTGAAGACATTGCAGACTGGATATACGTTACATTCAGAGTGAGCATTGCTCGAGCAAACGGAGGAAGGTGAAGATCGCAAGAAGTCATGGAATATGAAATGATAAATGATACTCCTTATGAAATATGTTGGGCATTAGTCAGTTGTTACTGTCTATCATGAATGTCTACATTTGTATGCATTGCAAAAGTTTGCCAATGGTAGTTATGTTCTATATCCGAATGATTTAAACAAGGTAACTTCTGTACAACGTTGAGACTGGAGTGGCAACAAATCTCAGGGAAGCAATCACAATATGTAACATCAGAAATTAGATTGAAAACAATCCCTTAACAGTGAATTTCTTGTAATAATAAATAACAGCATGATGATATACAAAACAGGTTATTTTCCAACCAACGAATTACCCTAATTAACACAATAAAAAAGCTCCATTGGAAAATGCAGCAGGGATGATTAAAAAAATTGTGTTATACGAACCATGTAAGCAAACTTACCTGCCCTCGGACTTGACTAGCTGGGAGAACACCTTGCTCATGGAAACACCCGAGAGATCGTCCACATTGGCTCCCTCAAAGTTCACTTCGGAAGTATCACCAGCATCGTCGTTGTCTTGGTTGAAGTTGTTGATCTGCGGAGAGAGGTCACCGATCATATTCGTGCTGTTATCTTCAGGATCGTCGTTAATGGCTGCCTCTTGAAGCTGGAGAGCATATTCCAGGTTCCATAAGACGTCTCCCATGGAAGGCCTGTCGACGCCAAAGTCAGCCAAGCACTTCTCGGCTGTTTCTCCGAACTTCCTTAGGGACTCTGGCTTTAGTTTCCCAGCAAGAGTTGGGTCTATGATTTGGTCCAGCTGCCCCTTCTTCTGCCACTTCATTGCCCACTCTGCTAGGTTGACCATTTCCCGCGACAGGGTTGGGTCTATGACTGGCCTTGCACAGACGACTTCGAACAAGACCACTCCAAATGAGTACACATCGGATTTCTCTGTCAACTGTTGTCACCTGAAGTACTCAGGGTCAAGATACCCGAAGCTTCCCTTCACTGCCGTGCTGACATGGGTCTGGTCTATCTCTGGCCCTGTCTTGGACAAACGAAATCTGCAACTTTAGCCATGAAGTTCTCATCGAGCAAGATGTTAGCAGACTTGACATCTCAATGAATGACGGCTTTTGCATCCCCGGTGTGGAGGTAGTGAAGGTCCCTAGCTGCTCCAATACAGATCTCAAGCCTTTGCTTCCAACTCAGGCTGGGAAGTCTTGATCCGTAGAGGTGGCTCTTGACAGTCCCGTTCTCCATGTACTCGTAGATAAAGATCATCTCATTCTTCTCATCTATTGGTTATATTAGGCCGAGCGTTTTGAGTCGCTTGAGTTCAGCCTATATAAAGGCTTGTTGTTCAGTTTTTACTCATACAAGAAAATTCAGAATCAATGAAAAATGTCGCTTCATTTTTTTCCCCGCAAAACCTTCCTCTCTGTTCTTATTTTCTTCATCTTCAAGCTTGAATCTTTGATCTGATTTGCAATAAAATCTTCATGGTATCAGAGCAGGAGTTTTGATTCAAGCTTTCTGACACCCAATTTCAGCCAGGACGTTGCAGAAACAGCGTGAAGAAGATGGCCAACGAGGAATCCAAGATCGATACATCAGATCCACTCTATATTCACCCAAGCGACCATCCAGGACTGGTGCTCGTGACGCCAGCATTCGAAGGCCGGAATTTCGGAGAATGGAAGCGGTCGATGAGGATCGCCTTATCCGCTAAAAACAAAGTCGGCTTCGTGACTGGATCGATGCCGAAACCAGAGGATACATCTCCGAAGTTGAGAGCGTGGGAACGTTGCAACGACATGGTGATCTAATGGATCATCAATGGCCTGAGCACGAACATTCATCAGAGTGTGATTTACAGCGAGACTGCTAGTGGAATTTGGGAGGAACTTGATTCACGCTTTGGCCAGCTTGGAGGAACACAATTGTATTCTGTGCAGAAGGAGTTGAGCACTCTCCAGCAAGGTACTAATCCATTTCCCGTCTATTTCACTGAGATGAAGTCCTTGTGGGACGAATTAGACAGTTTGCGGAAACTTCCAGCATGTAGTTGTGGAACTGTGAAGGAAATCCTGAAGTACGAGCAAGATCAGCGAGTAATGCAGCTTCTAATGGGATTAAATGAGTCTTTCACTGTCTGCATAGGCTCTATTCTAATGATGAACCCTCTTCCTGACATCAATATCTTGTATTCTTTGTTATGGCAAGATGAGAAGCAAAGATATATGAAAACTAACACATCATCTGGCTCGTTTTCCCGAAGTGCAACTTCTGCAGTAAATAAGTCGCAGAGTTTTGTGAGATCTGAAGCTTCAAGTAGTCAGAAGGGATCTGGTGAAAGAAAATTGTTTTTGATAGATTACATAGGTTTCCTCATGTATAGTGGGCTCAAAGCCCAATAAGGCCCAATACCTTTATAACCTATATATATGTTTATCAATGAATGGAAACCCTCAAGGAGAACTTTACATCAATTCTAGAATCCTACATGGTATCACAACCTTTTCTTCCTCACGGAACCCTAATTTGATCCTCCCACCTCACCTCTCCTCTTATCGTCGTTGGCCTCGTACCGCCGTTGTCCTCCCTCACCGGTCTTCCTCTTCCTCCGACCTTCCACTGGCGTCGCCACCACCTGCTCACCGTCGCCGGTCACCGGATCCGCCCCCTGCCGCTCGCTCCCTCTCGCTGTCCTCCTCCCCCGTTTCTCGGTTCGTTCCCAAAAAAAACAAAAAAACAAAAAAACAAAAAAATGTCGGCTGACCTCATCTGTTGTGGTCGCGGCATCGACCCCTGCAGCAACCGCCGCTCTACGCAGCGGCCGCCCCATACGACGCCTCGCGGCCCTCCTCCTTCGACCGTCGCCCCTCGATGGTCCCCGGTGCCTGGCTTCAACCCTCATTTGATACACTCCGGCTCTCCTGCCATGAGACATGTCGCTCCTCATGCCTATCTGACATCGACTGATCAAGGCTATGTTCCGCTGGATGGGCATCACGCCTTCTCCTCTATGCAGCCGACGTCTTCAGACTCTTCTTGGTACATGGACACTGGTGCCACCTCCCACATGACGAACTCCTCAGGTAACCTCTCATCTATTTCCTTTAAGGGCCCTGCACACTCTATTATTATCGGAAATGATGGTCGTCTTGCTACTTCGGGAATTGGCCACACCAAATTACTGACCCCAACCCACCCACTACACCTCAACGATGTCCTCATTGCCCCCAAGATTGTCAAAAACCTTATCTCTCTCCGCCGGTTCACTACTGACAACAACATTTCCCTTGCGTTTGATCCCTATGGTTTCTCTGTGAACGATCTTACTACGGGGGTTACTCGCATGAGATGTAACAGCACCGGGGAGCTCTACCCTGTCACACCACCTCCTGCGTCCAGTCAGTCGTGCCCGGTCGCCCTCTCGGCTTCGTTGTCCAGCCTGTGGCATGCACGCCTGGGCCATCCCAATGTTGTCGTTCTAGATGTCCTCCGTTCCCAGAGTCTTGTCACCTGTACTAAAGACCCACGCTCTGGTTTATGCTCTTCCTGCCAACTAGGCAAACATGCCAGACTGCCGTTCCAACGGTCTTTGACTTCTACCCTTGCTCCCTTTGATATCATTCATAGTGAGGTTTGGACCTCTCCTGTGCCTAGCAAGGAGGGTCACAAGTACTACCTCTTGTTTCTTGATGATTACACTAATTACTTATGGGTCTTCCCATTGCATTTCAAGTCCCAAGTATTTCCTGTCTTTGCCAAATTTCATGCCTACATCAAAACACAGTTTCACATATCCATCAAATGTTTCCAATGTGACAATGGCCGTGAATTTGACAACAAAGACTTTCACTCTTTCTTTGTCGCAAACGGGATCTCCTATCGCTTGTCTTGCCCCTATACTTCTCAGCAGAATGGCAAGGCTGAACGAATCATCAGAACCATTACCAACATGATGCGCTTTCTCCTCTTCCACACATCTATTCCCCTT
Organism: Persicaria maculosa; assembly: GCA_963922045.1. NCBI lineage: Eukaryota > Viridiplantae > Streptophyta > Magnoliopsida > Caryophyllales > Polygonaceae > Persicaria > Persicaria maculosa. The sequence continues at coordinate 70,315,914 of OY998254.1, forward strand.
CCCTATTGGCCTCACGCCTTATCCACCACATGTTATCTCCTAAACATTCTCCCTTCCACTACCCTACACCATCGCTCGCCAGCTCAAGCACTTTATTACGCCATGCCTAGGTATGATCACCTTTGCACCTTCGGGTGCTTGTGTTTCCCAAACCAGTCCTCCACAGCCCCACACAAGCTTCACCCGCGCTCCACTCCATGTGTCTTTCTTGGCTACCCGTCTGATCATCGCAGTTACCTCTACCTCGATATCAAGACCCACAAGATCATTCTATCTCGTCATGTCACCTTTGATGAGTCGCGATTCCCCTTTGCGTCTCCCACACCCCCTGTGTCTCCGTCAGAGTCAGAGTCACTATTCCCTCACTTTCTTTTTCATCAGAGCTCTCCCGGTGCTCCTGCCTCTCCCCCTCCCCCACCCCCACCACCCCCTACCACCAGACCACACACCCGCAGCGTCTCCGGTGTCTTCCGACCCCATTAGATCGTCTCCATGACCACCGCACATCGCCCCACCATCCAAACCCATGACTTCGCAACACCGTCCCCTCGCCAAGAAGCCATGCCACGGCCGCAGCCCATCAAAACCCCACCCCCCCCCCCCACCCGCGCCTCACCTACTGGCGGCAGCCGCAGCATGATGCTACGGCCGCCGCCAATCAACCAGCGGCGGGCATGCCGCGCCCGCCGCATTGCCCGCAACTTCTGCCTTCCCTGCCTCCGTCCCTCCCGACTCCCATTCCCCCCTGCCTCCAACCCGGCCTCCATTTTCCCCATTCCCACCTCCCACAAAACAGCCCTCCTCGACCCGAATTGGCAGGCGGCTATGCTCGACGAGTACAGGGCCCTTACGAAGAATGGTACTTGGGTTCTTGTCCCTCGCCCTCCTAAGGCGAACGTCATTCGTTGTATGTGGCTCTTCCGTCACAAGTTCCGCTCTGATGGGACGTTGGAGCGCTACAAAGCCCGTCTTGTGGTCAACGGTCGTTCTCAGCAGGCAGGTATTGATTGTGATGAGACGTTCAGCCCTGTGGTCAAGCCTGCCACTATCCGAGTGGTCTTGAGTCTAGCTTTGTAACGCAACTGGGCTATCCATCAGTTAGATGTTAAGAACGCCTTTCTGCATGACCATTTGAATGAGACAGTCTACATGTTCCAGCCGCCGGGGTTTGCTGATGCTGATCGTCCAAAGCACGTCTGTCTCCTCAAGCGCTCTCTATATGGTCTGAAATAGGCTCCACGGGCTTGGTTCCAGCGCTTTGCTTCTCATCTACTACGATTGGGTTTCATTGGCAGCCGTTCGAATACGTCTCTGTTTATCTATCGCAGAGGTTCAGACTTGGCCTTCTTGTTACTCTATGTCGACGACATCATTCTCACCGCCTCTTCTGATGCTCTTCGGACGTCTATTATTTCTCAGTTGAGTGCGGAGTTCGCCATGTCTGATCTGGGTCAGTTGTCCTACTTCTTGGGAGTTGCTGTTCAGCATCATGCGTCTGCCCTGTTTCTCTCTCAGAGTAAGTATGCTGCTAAGATTGTTGCTCGTGCCAAGATGGGTAACTGTAATCCTGTCGCCACCCCTGTCGATACATCCAGCAAGCTCAGTGCTCATTCTGGCTCTTTGGTTGATGATCCGACGTTATACAAGAGCCTCGCCGGTGCCCTTCAGTATCTCACCTTCACCAGGCCTGATATCAGTTACGTCGTTCAGCAGATCTGCTTGTTCATGCATGCACCCAGGGAACCCCACTTTCAGGCCTTGAAGCGGATCATTCGGTACATCAGCGGCACTCTCGAGCTCGACACAACGATCATTCCTTCCTCTAAGCTTGATCTTGTTGCTTACACCCTTGTGTCGTGGTCAGCCAAGCATCAGTCCGTCGTGTCTCGCTCCAGCGCCGAGGCTGAATACAGGGGAGTTGCCAACGTTGTCTTAGAGTGCTCTTGGCTCCGCAATCTCCTGCTTGAGCTCCATTGCCCTCTTCGGAAGGCCACTCTCGTCTACACTGACAACGACTCCGCCGTCTATCTGGCTAGCAACCCAGTCCAGCATCAACGCACGAAGCACATTGAGCTTGATCTCCACTTCGTCAGGGACAAGGTTGCCATTGGACATGTCCGCGTTCTACATGTCCCGTCCTCTTATCAGTACGCTGATATATTCACCAAGGGTTTACCTAGACAGTTGTTCATTGATTTTCGTTCCAGTCTCACTGTCCGGCCCCCTCCAGTTTCGACTGTGGGGGTTTGATAGATTACATAGGTTTCCTCATGTATAGTGGGCTCAAAGCCCAATAAGGCCTAATACCTTTGTAACCTATATATATGTTTATCAATGAATGGAAACCCTCAAGGAGGACTTTACATCAATTCTAGAATCCTACAGTTTTGCACCAATTGTAAAAAGACGAATCACAATGTCGACAAGTGCTTCTTCTTAATCGGATTCCCTTCAGGATACAGTAATAAAATAGGGAAAGGCAAGAAGCAAAGTACTTGTGGTCAGTTTGCTGGCGAGGTTGCGAGTTCAGAATTCACAAATGATCAAATCAAGCAGCTTATGAGTTTGATGCAAGCAGTCAACAACTCAACACAAGGGAAGCAACCTACAACAGATGATTTTGCTGGATTTACAGGTACTTCTCTTTCAGAAAAAGTGTTTGATGGCACAACATGGATAGTTGACAGTGGTGCAAGCGGGCATATATGTAGCGAGTTGTCGATGTTTGATACTACCTACACTTTGTCAAGGCCGTTTATTGTATCATTGCCAACTGTTGAAAGCACTCTCATAACTACTGCAGGAACGGTGCAAGTTATGAAGGGGCTCACTATTCAGAATGTGTTGTTTGTCAAGGATTTTAAGTGTAATCTGTTGTCAGTAGGGAAGTTAATAAAGGATCTTGAATGCTTTGTGTTGTTTACACCAAAGGGATGTTTTATGCAGGGGCCTTCTATGAGAATGCCGATGAAGATTGGTGAATCTGTGAGGGACCTTTTCTTGCTGAAACATCACCAGAGACAAGAAGTTGCAGTAGAGGATGAGCATAGGTGTGGTTCTTCTCTTAATAAGATGTCCGCCGCAGTGAGCACTGAGGTGTGGCACAAACGATTGGGACATCTCCCTTTCTACAGGTTACGAACTTTATCAGTTGTTAAGGTCGATGATAAAGACAGTAGCTCAAAAGGTCCTTGTGATGTGTGTGCTAAAGCAAGGCAAGCAAGAATTCCATTTACTTTGAGTTACATTAAAACTACTACTGCTTTTGAATTGATCCATGTCGATGTGTGGGGACCGTATCACACTGCTACTTTTGATGGTTTTACGTATTTCTTGACGATTGTGGACGACTATACTCGTACTACTTGGGTAGAACTTTTGTCCTCGAAAAGCAATGCATTTATTGCTTTAAAACAGTTTTTTGCCATGACTGAAAGGCAATTTGGAAGAAAAGTCTAGATCATGAGGTCGGATAATGCTCATGAGTTAAGCACTAGCAGAGAGAATGCTGATTATTTGTTGAGCATTGGAGTCAGACATGAAACCAGCTGCCGACTTCCCGTGGAGCGCAAGCACAGGCATCTCATGGAAGTTGCTTGTGCCCTCCTGTTTGAATCTGGCCTGCCTCGCAAATTTTGGGGTGAAAGTGTTCTCACTGCAACGTATCTTATCAATAGGTACCCAAGTAAGCTCTTACAATCTCTTACACCTTATGAACGATTACATAATAGAGCACCTTCTTATGAGCATCTTCGATGCTTCGGGAGCTTATGCTATGCTGCAACTCTTAGCCATGGGAGAGACAAACTGGGAGCTAGAGCCCACCCATGTGTGCTCCTTGGATACTATTGGAAAATATTATATTTTGTATATATATTATTTAGTTTCCCTTTTCCTATTTTAGCATTAGGGGTTGTAATTTAGTATAAATTGTATCATCTTCATTCAATCAAGGCAGAGGAAAATTTCCATCAGAATGGTTTTTACATGGCATCAGAGCCAAACCCTAAAACTCATTTACCTACCTGACCAGCGTATTCCTCCGCACCGATTAACCCTAAATCAAACTCCTAAATCAAACCTGTAATCTTCATTGATCGATTGATCTGAAGTTATGATGAATGACCATAATCTTTCCCAGCCGAGGGCTCTTGCTCGTCACCACCAAGAGGATTTTACCGGGCATGAGAAGGTGGCGGCGGTGGCGTTGTCCACTGCGAAGAAATCAATCGAAGGTGTTGTCAATGCTATCGGCACCTCAACACCTTCATATACAACCTATGATCGAGAGGCCTTCAATCCAGCGATTTCTGATTCTCAGTGGATCACCGTGATAGATATGCTCAAGCAATTCCATGCTCAGCACTCAAACGATCATCAAATGGGTAAGAAAATTAATCGATGGATTTTAGATACGGGTGCATCGTATCATATTACTGGTAGAAAGGAGTTGCTTACTGATTTGCGTGATGTTCAACCTACTCACGTATTATTGCCGGATCATACTATATCTACTGCTGTTCAATCTGGAACTGTGCGCCTGAGAGATAATTTGGTTATTCCAAATGTCTTACATGTTCCTGCTTTTCATTGCAATTTGATATCATTTCTAACCCTGATCAGAGAACAGATCTGTTTAGTGATAATGACGGATGAACTTTGTGTTCTTCAAGACCGCACTTCAAGGGCAGTGATTGGAGTCGGGGAAGGCCGAGAAGGGGTCTTTTGGTTGATTGGTGAATGCGTCTCACCGACAACTGGAATAGTTGCCTCTGTTTCCTCATCTGAACTTTGGCACAAGCGGATGGGTCATCCGTCCTATCAAGTATTATCTGCATTCCCCGGCGTTCAATCTGATAGAAAGCGTTCGAGTGAACCTTGTTCTGTTTGTTTTGAAGCAAAGAAAACTCGTGCGAATTTTCCTGATTCTGTTACTAAAGCAGCTGCTTTATTTGAGTTAGTACACGCTGATGTTTGGGGACCCTATAGAGTACCTTCTTCAACTGGTGCTCGATTTTTCTTGACCTTGGTGGATGATTTCTCTAGATCTGTTTGGGTCTTCTTGATTGGCTCTAAAACAGAGGTTGTGAATTGTGTTAAGAATTTCTTTATGCTTGTCAAGACTCAGTTTGACAGGACTGTGAAACGCTTTCGGGCTGACAATGGCACTGAATTTTTGCCTCTGCGGGAATTCTTTGACAACTCTGGTGTTTTATTTGAGACTTCTTGTGTTGATACTCCCCAACAGAATGGGCGAGTAGAACGTAAGCACCGTCATTTGCTTAATGTTGCTCGTGCTCTTATGTTTCAAGCATCTATTCCGATTGTTTATTGAGGAGAATGTGTTCTAACTGCAACTTACTTGATCAATCGTACACCATCTAGCCTTCTTCAAGGAAAGACTCCATATTTTATGTTATATCAGCAGGAACCTATACTCTCTCATGTCAAGGTTTTTGGTTGCCTCTGTTTTGTGTCTGTGGTCCCTAAGAGCAAGGACAAATTTGATGCTAAGGGAAAACGTTGTGTTTTTCTAGGTTATCCATATGGGAAAAAGGGATGGCATGCATGTACTTGATGTTGAAACGGGCAGGATTTTTGTTTCTCGTGATGTTGTGTTCTTTGAAGAACAATTCCCTTTTTCTGAACCACCATCTAAAGTTGATATCTCTATTAAGTCTCAAGAGACTCATCCTGCGATTCTTTATTCTGATCTTGAAACTACTCCTATGTTGTCTCAAGAGGCTCTTGCAGAAGGTGGACCATCTATGTTTGACTCGGTTGTGTTACCTTCTATCAACTTGCCCGTAGCTGATCCAGTGGTTCGTCGTAGTTCTCGAGAGCGTGTTCCAAATGTTTGCCTTCAGGATTATGTGTGCAATACAGTTCATTCTCCAAGCGCCTCCTCAGGTACTCCTTACCCAATAGCTAACTATGTTGTTGTTGGTAATTTTTCTCCCCGTCATATCCAGTTCCTCGCAGCTGTTACTTCTATTGTCGAACCCAACTCTTACTCTGAGGCAGTTAAAGATGAGAAGTGGAGAAATGCTATGAAATATGAACTTGATGCTTTAGAACGAAATGGCACTTGGGAGCTGACTTCTCTCCCTCCTGACAAGAAACCCATTGGTTGCAAATGGGTTTTCCAGATCAAGTTAAAATCTGATGGGACTATAGAGCGTTACAAGGCTAGGCTCGTTGCTCTTGGAAACAAACAAGTCGAAGGCATTGATTATACTGAAACTTTTGCTCCAGTTGCAAAGATGACATCCGTACGTTTGTTTCTCTCTGTTGCAGCCATCAAGGGATGGCATCTTCATCAGATGGATGTTCAAAATGCCTTTCTGCATGGTGATCTAGATGAGGAGGTGTATATGCGCCTTCCCCCTGGTTTTTCTACCTCAGGTGATCGTGTATGTCGCCTACGGAAGTCTCTGTATGGACTTCGTCAGGCTCCCAGAAATTGGTTTGCCAAACTAGCTTCCGCTCTCAGGTTTGGCTTCAAACGCTCTTATGCCGATTACTCTTTGTTTTCTCTCATTCGCAATACCAAGGTACTTTATGTCCTGGTGTATGTGGATGACTTGATCATTGGTGGAAACGACTATGAGGAGATCGAAAAATTCAAGAAGTATTTGCACACATGTTTTCATATGAATGACTTGGGCCTTTTAAAATACTTCTTAGGCATTGAAATTGCACATGACACTGATGGTCTCTTTCTTAGTCAACGCAAGTATGCTCTTGAGATATTATCTGAAGCAGGTTTATTAGGTGCTAAACCTGCTGAGTTTCCACTACCTCAAAATCATGATCTCGCCTTGTCTACAGGCCCGAGCTTCTCTGATCCAGAATAGTATCGTCGGCTGGTTGGCCGACTGATCTATTTGACTATTACTCGTCCTGAGCTCAGTTATTCTGTTCACATTCTTTCTCAGTTTATGCAAGCCTCTACGGAGGATCACTGGCAGTCTGCCTTACGGGTTCTTCGCTACATAAAGGTTCATCCAGGTCAAGGCCTTGTTTTATCTAGGGGGAGTTCTTTGCAACTTCGTGCCTACTGCGATTCTGATTGGGCTTCTTGTCCTATCACTCGTCGCTCTTTGACAGGTTATTATGTTTTTCTTGGAGATTCACCTATCTCTTGGAAAAGAAAGAAGCAACCAACTGTCTCTTGTTCGTCTGCGGAGGCAGAATATCGCTCCATGGCTGCTGCTTGTTGTGAGCTTCTTTGGCTCAAATCGTTTCTTCGCTCCCTTGGATATCTTCATCGATCTCCCATGCAACTCTATTGTGACAGTCAAGCGGCCTTACATATTTCTGCAAATCCAGTCTTCCATGAACGAACAAAGCACATTGAGGTAGATTGTCACTTCATTCGAGATCTTCTCACTTCTGGTGCTATTGCTGCCTCTCATATCCGCACAAAGGACCAACCAACTGATATCTTGACCAAAGCCCTTGGTCGTCAGCAATTCTCTCATCTCCTTCGCAAGTTGGGCATTCGTGATTTACATGCTCCAACTTGAGGGGCAGTATTGGAAAATATTATATTTTGTATATATATTATTTAGTTTCCCTTTTCCTATTTCAGCATTAGGGGTTGTAATTTAGTATAAATTGTATCATCTTCATTCAATCAAGGAAGAGGAAAATTTCCATCAGATTGGTTTTTACAGATACCCTACGGGTAAGAAAGCCTACAAGCTTTATGGGTTGGAGACACACAAGGTCTTATATTCTAGGGATGTCACATTTCATGAAAATGTTTTCCCTTATAAGCATATACCAACAGCCCCTATTGATTCTTCCTTTCATTTTGCTCCTGTCAATAACCCTCTTTGTTTTAATTCCTCCGAAACCTTTTCTCAAACACATGTGCCATCTTCAAATGTGTCCCCATCACATCCCCTCGATGCACCTGCTCCAAGCAGTCCTTCCCAATGCCCCATAGACTCTCCCCATGATCATTCCCACGCACCTGATCTTGTGTCTCCAAATCTTCCAGTTGGAGATCAATCTTTGCGACTATCCACTAGAGCTTCTCACCCACCTTCTTACCTCAATGATTATGTTTGCAATGCAGCTTGCAGCACACCGGCCTTTTGTTTTCACACCTGACCTCCACTTTGTCCTTTCCAATTCGTGCAGTTCCTCTTGATAGCACACCAGAGCATGAACCATTGACATATGGTGAGGCTTGTGAGTACATGGCTTGGCAGGATGCAATGAAAGCTGAATTTGTTGCCTTGGATTTAAATGACACTTGGGAGTTGGTGCCTCTGCCGAAGGGAAAGCGCGCTATCGGGTGTAAATGGGTTTACAAAGTGAAACGAAAATCTGATGGCACCATAGATCGCTATAAGGCGAGGTTGGTGGTGAAGGGTTTCACCCAACGTGATGGGATTGATTACAATGAGACGTTCTCTCCGGTCATCAAGCTCACCACGGTTCGAACCTTGGTCTCTATTGCTTTGAAAAGGAAGTGGAGCATGTTCCAACTAGATGTGAACAATGCCTTCCTCCATGGAAGGTTGGACGAGGAGGTTTACATGAAGGTTCCACCAGGGTTGGTTACTGCTGATGCGAGGCTTGTGTGCCGCCTAAAGAAGTCGTTGTACGGGCTCAAACAAGCCTCCCGGCAGTGGTATGCCCGTCTGTCATTGTCACTGAAACAGAGGGGCTATCATCAGTCGTTGAATGACCATTCACTGTTCTATAAGAAGGTGAAAGGCTTGGCTGTTTATGTCGGAGTTTATGTCGATGACATTTTGGTGACAGGAGATGACACGACAGAGATTGATGAGTTGAAATCCTTCTTGAATGCTGAATTTTGTATAAAGGATCTAGGTCTTCTTCACTACTTCCTTGGCATCGAGTTCATCTCTTGTTCCGATGGAGTAATTCTCAGCCAACAGAAATTCATGAAGGAAATTTTTGCTGATTTCCCTTGCTCAGACCTTCCTGTTGTTAGTCCTTTGGAATTTCACAACAAATTTTTGCCGAATGCGGGTGCTCTAAGTTGAATTTCCTTGTCCATACTCGTCCGGACCTTGCCTTTGCGGTCCAGCATCTTAGCCAGTTTATGCAGGCACCACAAGAGCCTCACATGGCTGCGGCTTACCATGTGTTACGCTACTTGAAAGGCACCCTGTATAAAGGCTTGCACTTGTCCAATTCTCTTGATTTCTCCCTTAAAGCCTTCTGCGACGCAGACTGGGCTACTTGCCCATATTCCAGGAAATCTGTTTCCGGTTATATTGTGATGCTTGGTGCTGATTTGCTTTCTTGGAAGTCGAAGAAACAACAAAACGTGTCCTTGTCATCTGCTGAAGCCGAGTACAGGTCGATTCGCAGAGTCTGTGCTGAATTGGCTTGGATGAGTCGTCTTCTTCACGAGCTCGACGTCCCCAATATCACACCGATTCCTTTGAAATGTGACAACCAGGCAGCTGTGTACATTGCAAAGAATCCTGTCTTCCATGAGAGGACGAAACACATCGAGCTCAACTGTCACTACGTTCGGGAGAAGTTGCTTGAAGGATTGATTAGTTTGTCTCATGTTGATTCTAAACTACAGCTTGCTGATTTTTTGACCAAAAACTTGTCCGGTTTCCAGCTTTCTGAAGTTTTGCCCAAGATCGGCGTTGTCGACTCCCAACCCCGTTCATGAAGGGGGGTATTGGTTATATTAGGCCGAGCGTTTTGAGTCGCTTGAGTTCAGCCTATATAAAGGCTTGTTGTTCAGTTTTTACTCATACAAGAAAATTCAGAATCAATGAAAAATGCCGCTTCATTTTTTTCCCCGCAAAACCTTCCTCTTTGTTCTTATTTTCTTCATCTTCAAGCTTGAATCTTTGATCTGATTTGCAATAAAATCTTCATCATCACAGTAGCCAATGAGAGAGACCAAATGGCGATGGCGGAATTGGGAGAGATTTCGATTTCAGTTCTGAATTCCGCGAGCCCTTGCTGGGACCGGGGATTTCCCCTCTTAACAGCAACTTTTGTCCCATCACCTAACACTCCCTTGTAAACCTTTCCAAACCCACCAATTCCAATAGCTAAACTCTCATCAAAATTGTTTGTTGCCTCTGAAACTGCGGAGAAAGGGACACGATACCCCAAGTTGGAGGCAGCACTGATTGTTGTACCATTTGAGTACTTGCTACCCATTGTGTAAGAGCTTCCTCCAGTGAGAGATAGGGGGATCCAAGTCTTGGAATGGCCTTGTCGTGCTAGCTTCTTTCGCCTTCCCTGGCAGAAGATGCAGAGAATGCCAACAGCAGCACCTACAATCATGCCCACCTGTTGGGTTGCATCACAAATCCTCATTGGACTTGGATCACTCTTGGGCTTGCTCATTCTTGGACCAATCCAAGGAAAAGTCTAGAAGAAGTGAAGAAGTTTTCTCCAAACTTCTCCATCCTTTCAAAATTCTACAAGGATCTTGAAGCTTCTAATTCTTCTAGCATCTACAAACTTCTACTCTCACAAGTCCCCTAACTTCTACAAGCTTCTACTCTCCCAAGTCCCTAAGGCTTTGTGGCCTATAAATAGGAGGCTCCTTCCCATTTCCAAACTATCCACAAAATCTCAAACCTTCAAGCCTCCCACACAAAAACCATCTTCCTATACTTAGCCTTCATCTTTCACACATATCCACTACTTGTAAAAGAGTCTTCCCACTACCTTGTACCATCCTACAAGGATCTTTGTACTCTTTCTATTTTATAGTGGATATTATTGGCTCTTGCCGCCCGTGGGTTTTCCTCCCGGTACTCGGGTTTCCCACGTTAAATCTGTGTGTGATCTATCTTACCTTACTTTCTCTATTGTGTGATTTCGTTCTTCCGCTACGTGCTCGTGTACTTATTACCACTAAATCCTAACAAGTGGTATCAGAGCTTGCTAAGATCATTCTTGGAATCACATCCTCAATGTCGACCGTCACTAAGTTCGATATTGAGAAATTTGATGGCAAGATTAGCTTCTCTATCTGGCGAGTCCAGATGAAGGCCGTTCTCACTCAAAACGGTTTGAAGAAAGCCTTGGATGGAAAATCCAAGAAGCCGTCAACTATGACGGATGAGCAATGGGACGAGTTGGACGAGAAAGCTTTGTCAGCTATCCAACTCTGCTTATCTCGCGAAGTCTTGCGCGAGGTGATTCATGAGACCACTGCTGCTGAGTTGTGGTTGAAGCTTGAATCACTTTATATGACGAAGAGTCTTGCCAACAAGCTCAGGCTGAAGGAGCGTCTCTACACTCTTCGCATGGCTGAAGGTACCCCTATTCAAACTCATCTCAGTGAGTTCTCTTCTATCCTCGTTGATCTTGAGAATTTGGATGTTAAAATTGATGATGAGGATAAAGCTGTTTTGTTAATTGTCTCTTTGCCCCCTTCTTATAAGCACTTTAAAGAAATCATGCTATATGGAAACAATGCCGACACTCTGTGCTTGGAAGATGTTAAGGCTAACTTACTAGCTAAAGAAAAATATGATGTTGATAACCGTTTTGAGAAACCTGGTGAAGGTTTAACGGTTAGGGGGCGTAGCACTGAAAGAGGCAATAGCAGTAATTCTTCTAGGCCTAGATCAAAGTCTAGAAGTAAAAAATCATGCAATTACTGCAAGAAAACGGGGCATATTATTTCTGAATGCTACAAATTGAAGAACAAAAAGGAAAAGGGTAAAGGGAAACAATCTGATGATTCTGATAAATCCGCCGAAGCTGCTATTGTTGATGCTTGCTCTGATGGGGATGTTCTCTTAGCTTCTAACACCGATGATAGAAGTAAAAATGAGTGGATTCTTGATTCTGGTTGTACCTTCCATATTTGTCCACATAAAGATTGGTTTTCCTCCTATGAACCAATCAACGGTGGATCTGTCTTGCTTGGAAATGACAATCCTTGCAAGGTTGTCGGGAAAGGTACTATCAAGATTAAAACTCATGATGGTACTATTCGATCTCTAACGGGTGTTAGACACGTCCCGGAGATGAGACGAAACTTGATTTCTCTAGGCACCCTAGAATCTCATGGGTGCAGGTACGCAGCTGAAGGCGGAGTTCTAAAAGTTTCCCGTGGCTCTCTAGTCTTGATGAAAGCTACCCGTGTTGGTAGTCTATATGTCCTGCAAGGTGCTACTGTTGCAGGCTCAGCTTCAATTGCCTCATCTTCTACCTCTCTTCATGATGATACTCAATTGTGGCATATGCGCTTAGGCCACATGAGTGAAAAAGGCATGCACTTGCTCTCAAAGAGAGGTCTTCTGGGTACTCATACTAGCTGCAAGATCAACTTCTGTGAGCACTGTATCTTTGGCAAACAGAAGAGGGTCAGCTTTGCTAAAGGCCGCCACACAACCAAAGGTATTCTGGATTATATTCATTCTGACTTATGGGGTCCTTCTCATGTTCCTTCTCTTGGTGGGCGTTCTTATATGCTCACTATTATTGATGATTATTCAAGAAAAGTCTGGGCTCTCTTTCTACGCCACAAAAATGAAGTCTTTCCCAGGTTTAAGGAATGGAAAACTCTTATTGAAAATCAGACTGGGAAGAAGGTTAAAACGCTCCGTACTGATAATGGTCTTGAGTTCTGCAACTATGAATTTGACAAATTCTGTGCCGAAGAAGGCATTGCTAGGCACCACACTATTGTGGGCACACCCCAACAAAATGGGGTTGCAGAACGCATGAATAGGACCATTCTAGAGAAAGTGCGTTGTATGCTTTCTCATGCTGGCTTGGCTAAAAACTTATGGGCAGAAGCTGCCTATGCAGCCTGTTATCTTATCAATCGCTCTCCACATGCTTCTCTTGAAGGGAAGGTTCCAGAAGAAATCTGGTCAGGTAAACCAGTTGATTACTCTAATCTAAGGATCTTTGGTTGTCCTGCTTATGCTCGGGTTAATGATGGTAAGTTAAACCCTAGAGCTATAAAATGCATTTTCATTGGTTATCCTGATGGAGTTAAAGGATATCGATTGTTTTGTCCGGACTCTAAGAAGATCATTAAGAGTCGAGATGTCACTTTTAATGAAAATGCATTGTTATCTTCTGGAAAGGAATCTGTTGTTGTTCCTTCTGCAGGCAATCAAAGTGATGCCACTGAGATAGTGGAAATTGAAGTCAGCTGATGCTTCCTCCTCTGGCACACAATATGGTGATACACCGGTTACCACTCCTGAGGCCATGGATCCACAACAAGAGCATTGTATTGCTCGTGATCGTCCAAGGAGACATGATGTTCGGAAACCTGCTCGCTACGACGATGAAAGCCACTTTATTGGATATGCTCTGGCCGTTGCCGAAGAGATTGAAGAAGTTGCCGAACCCAAGAGCTATTCAGAAGCTATCTCCTGTGCTAACTCCTCTAAGTGGCTAGTTGCGATGCAGGAAGAGGTTGAAAGCCTTCACAAAAATGACACTTGGGATCTAGTGAAATTGCCAAAGGGCAAACGAGTTATTACCTGCAAGTGGATCTACAAGAAGAAAGATGGCATTCCCGGAGTTGAAGATGCAAGGTTCAAGGCAAGGTATGTTGTTAGAGGTTTTAATCAAAGAGAAGGTGTTGATTTCAATGAAATCTTCTCTCCTGTCGTTCGTCATACCTCTATTCGTATATTACTTGCCTTGGTTGCTCTGTATGATTTGGAGCTTGAGCAGCTTGATGTCAAGACTGCCTTCCTCCATGGCGATTTGGAGGAAGAGATCTATATTCAACAACCGGAAGGTTTTGTGGTCTCAGGAAAGGAGGACCACGTATGTCGTCTAAAGAAGTCTCTCTATGGTCTCAAGCAAGCTCCGAGATAATGGTATAAGAAGTTTGACTCATTCATGTTGAGTCAAGGTTATTCCAGGAGCCAATATGACAACTGTGTGTACTTCAAAAAGGCGCCCGATGGGTCTTTTATATTTTTGCTGCTTTATGTCGATGATATGTTGATTGCAGCTCGTGACATTACTCTCATCAATGAGCTAAAGACCCAGTTGAGCAAGAAGTTCGAGATGAAGAATTTGGGCGCGGCCAAGAAGATTCTTGGGATGGAGATTCATAGGGATCGTCAAGCTGGAAAGCTCATGCTAAGTCAACAGAAGTATATTGAGAAAGTGCTTGACAAGTTCAATCTAAGAGACGCTAAGCCTGTGAGCACTCCTATTGCTGCACACTTTAAGTTGTCATCTGATCAGTGCCCAAAATCAGAGGAGGACAAGGAACGGATGACAAACGTTCCATATGCTTCCGCAGTTGGAAGTCTCATGTATGCCATGGTTTGCACTAGGCCTGATTTGGCATACGCTGTGAGTTTGGTCAGCAGATACATGCACAATCCTGGAAGAGAGCACTGGAATGCAGTGAAGTGGATACTTCGCTATTTGAAAGGTACTGCTGATATTGGCCTGACTTTTGATAGGAAGAGAGCAGGATCTAGCCATATTGATGGCTATGTTGATGCCGATTATGGTGGTGATTTGGATCGGAGAAAGTCTATCTCAGGATATATTTTCTCTTTATGTGGATCTTCTATTAGTTGGTGTGCTTCCCTTCAATCGGTCACAGCTCTATCAAGTACTGAAGCTGAGTACATTGCAGCCACCGAAGGAGTAAAGGAAGCTATTTGGCTCCGAGGATTAATCCATGAGCTGGGCTTGTCACAAGACGTCCTTACTGTCTTTTGTGATAATCAGAGTGCTATTCATTTAACGAAGAACAGTGGCTATCACAGTAAGACCAAGCACATCGACGTCAAGCACCACTTTATTCGGGATATTGTCTCTGACGGCGAGGTTGTTGTAAAGAAGATTCATACAAATGACAACCCTGCGGATATGCTAACGAAGCCACTTCCTATTGCCAAGTTCAAACACTGTTTGGACTTGGTTGGTGTTTCTCAACACTGAGTGCCCTTCGGGGCTTCATGCGGCAATGAGCTCATTCGGATATTGATGCAAGGCGGAGTTTGTTGGGTTGCATCACAAATCCTCATTGGACTTGGATCACTCTTGGGCTTGCTCATTCTTGGACCAATCCAAGGAAAAGTCTAGAAGAAGTGAAGAAGTTTTCTCCAAACTTCTCCATCCTTTCAAAATTCTACAAGGATCTTGAAGCTTCTAATTCTTCTAGCATCTACAAACTTCTACTCTCACAAGTCCCCTAACTTCTACAAGCTTCTACTCTCCCAAGTCCCTAAGGCTTTGTGGCCTATAAATAGGAGGCTCCTTCCCATTTCCAAACTATCCACAAAATCTCAAACCTTCAAGCCTCCCACACAAAAACCATCTTCCTATACTTAGCCTTCATCTTTCACACATATCCACTACTTGTAAAAGAGTCTTCCCACTACCTTGTACCATCCTACAAGGATCTTTGTACTCTTTCTATTTTATAGTGGATATTATTGGCTCTTGCCGCCCGTGGGTTTTCCTCCCGGTACTCGGGTTTCCCACGTTAAATCTGTGTGTGATCTATCTTACCTTACTTTCTCTATTGTGTGATTCCGTTCTTCCGCTACGTGTTCGTGTACTTATTACCACTAAATCCTAACACCACCTTACTCTTACTGCCTGATCCAGATGAACTTACAGCAACATTTCCACTGAGGCTGCCAAGAGAATTGTTCATTTTCATGATCTCCAAACCATTGAGGATAGCGTTAGGGTAAACGTTAGTCAAACTAGAGGTACTACTCACTATGTCAAACCAGATGAACTTACAGCAACATCGAAGTACAGCTGGTTCAAGGTACTACTCACTATGTCACAGTAGTGAAATCGAATAAGATACTGAAACCCGGAGTCCACATCAAACTCCCATGTGACATTGAAATTAGCTGTTGGATCTTTTGCAGAGTTCATCCTTTTTGCTGTACTGTATGTTGTTACCATGGTTGGAGCACTGTATGTTGTTGCCAGGCCGCTAGCATAGTTGACTGCTGCCATATTCGACACATTCACAGCCAGGTTTGGATTTACCAAAAAAGAAACATCGGGGACCCAAGTTCGCCAAAGAGTGTCATTGTCATAATTCACTGCAGGCCCTCCCATATTTACTCTCGCAACTGTTTGAAATGCTTGCAACGTAAGGCCTTTGTAACTTTCAGCTGGGCTTACTGAGTTTGCATCATCTATGATGAGAGAATCTGGGACAGAAACAACTTCTAGAGCATTCAAGAAACCAATAGAATTTGCAGAAGGTGAGAATGTGATGATTAGGCTGTTTGACGTCACATTGATCAAGTACTCCTTCATGATAGCAGAACTCTGAGGAGTAAAATCACTCAGCAGCACAAACTCTTGAGTAGAAACACCAAACTTGCCACTGCTCATATCATAATTTTTTACTGAATTACTGAATTATGATAATTAGGCTGTTTGACGTCACATTGATCAAGTACTCCTTCATGATAGTGGAAGTTGAAGAGAAAATCAAACAGTGGAATAGACAGATCCATTGGTTCGACTTCAAATGCTTTCAGCAGCTCCTCTCACCAAAAGTTAAAGAGAAAAGTTGTAGCTTATGGGGTTGCATCAATACATCTTAGTAGGAGGATGTTGTGTAAAGCCCATGTCGCACCGATTGATGTCGATCCAGGGGCTGGATTACAGTGGCTTCCAAAAATTCGTAGAAGTTCTAAAGTGATGCGCACTGGTGCGTTACTTGAAAGAGTTTTCATGCCTTGTGACATGTATTTTAGATACACAAGGCACAAAGCAGGGACCTCTGAGTTGAAGGTGAATTTTAATTGGCATATTTACATCTTATTTTTTCCGCTAATTTTTTATAAAAAAATTGAGGGGCTCAATTCTTGTTGCCTGTTGGTGCCTTATAGTTAATATTACCAGCTTTTCCTTGCAGGTGAAGCCGTTGAAAGAACTCATTTTCAATTCTCAAAATATAACAGCAACAATGACTTCTCGGCAGTTTCAAGTTATGATGGATGTGTTAACCAATCTTCTAATGGCAAGGCCTCCCAAGTATGATTATTCGTCTAATCCTTGCCTTGAATTTAGAACATGCTGATTTCTTGTTGGCTAGGATGAAAAATTCTTCTTGTACATTAAAACACCCCTCCTAATATCATACATATTTCTGTCAATGAAAGGAGGTGGGGTTAACTGCATCATATTGATCCAATTATCTTTTTGTTATTATAAAAAATACCATATTGTCAGATGATGATAAAAGAAAAAGGCAAGAGGACATGTCATACCTTGAAATTAAAAGAGGAAGAACTCACAAATGTCCCTAAGTTCAGTGCTCGTTTGGTTAGGAATGAAAAAACCCAGGAAGTAGAAAATCCCAGAAAGTAATGGAAAAATATGTGTTTGGTTGATAATTTTAAAATCGAAAAACCCAGAAATTCTACTTCCTGGGAAGTTAAATTCCTCCAATTTGAAGGAAGTTCTCTTACCTAGTTCCCCCTAGGTAAGTTCAATTCCACCCTTTTTAAGTTGAAAATTTTCAATTCCTTCATTTAATTCCCTAGAATAAAAAAAACCATCCAAACGTATTTTCAGAATTCCCATGAATTGAACTTGATGGGAATTCAATTCCCATGAAGTAAATTCCTGGGAATTTCAATTCCCACGTCAAACCAAACGAGCACTCAGTTTTAATTGGGTGAGACTAACGCCTCTGTCCAAATCCAAACCACTTGAATGTGACCACAAAGAAGCTAGATTGATAATTCTATCCCTCAGAACACGCATTCGTCAGAACCTAAAGAAGAATGCCAGATGCAGCAGATTGTGAACAAATAACAGAACACCCTGTGCCTTGTGGTCTCTTTGATGTTTGCTCAACCATTAATCACTGGGGTCTGGCTTACTGCTTGACCAGATCCCTATGTTTATAGATACTACCTCCGTATCAAAATATTTGTAGTTTTACTTTTGGCACGTCGTTTAAGAACGGTAAAAACTATATAAAATATTAATGATTTTATTAATTTTAAAAAATAATTTCATACTTAATACAATTATCTATGAAATTATTAAAAAAAAATATTAAAAAAATTAATATTTTATAGAGTTATTCGCTCCTTAAAAAGCGTGTCAAAAAACAAAACTACAAGTTTTGTGATACGGAGGGAGTATATGTTAGTATGTGTACATAGATGGCTTACTGCTCACTATCCTTGAGGTTTGAGGCAGCTTGGTTGTGTTGTAGCATGAACAGCAACATGACCATGTCATTTATGAACTCTTATGGTCTTTGTTTGGCTAAACATGGCAATAATTTCTGAGTATAATTTGAGCGACTTTACATTTTCTTCCCTGTGTTTATAGATATATGTTAGTATGTGTACATAGATGAGTTCACATCACCTTTTTGGTTGTTCTGTAATCTCATGTATGTAATGTATGCTTCTGATGCTTTTGCTATACAACTGTTGGCCAATACCAAATAGCACTGTATTTGAATTGATATCAATTGGTTGACCGGTAACTCATTTGAAATCCACTGTAACCAAGCTTTAATTAACATTCCCATTTTAGTTACTGTCCACAAGCAAGGAATGAAATAACACAGCAAAGCTGACAACAAATTGATCACTAGCAGCAACATCAGCAACCATATTATCAGTAAGAACAAATGGAGTAATGGAATCTCCAACAGAAAACAAACTCCTCCACTTCTTAAGAATATCCAAGTTCTCTTTAGAACTTTTCCTACATATCAAATGTTTCCCCATTGGCAAGCTTAATGTAATATGCACATCAACTTCAGTAATATCTAACTTACTTCCATCATCCAACACCAAGCAACATCTGTTCGTGTCAAAGTGATCAACCAACCAATGACAAAGACACAAAGGAAGATAGTGAATACCCAAATCTAATAAACACCCAAATCCTATTCTCTTGATACAATCTTTCTGTTTATCATTAAATCTAGCCAATGCAGAAACAAACGCTCGAGGATTGGACCTTGTTTTCAAAGAGGGGTATTGATTAGCCCTTCTAATCCTCGGCTTCTTAACAAAAACAACCCCATCCCCAACTTCTTGGGGGGCAATGGATGCTTGGAGTAGCACATCAGAATCTACAGTCTGCACATTAGGTTCTTCAGATTGCACATGCTCTCCAACAGTTGGTTGCCCTTCCTTATAAACAGAAACACCAACTCCAGAAGGAAGCTCATCATTAACATTGGGCGGGAAATGAGTCACTAGTAGAAAAAACACCTTTTAGCTCGGACCTGAAAGCTAATATAGCCCGGATATAGACAAAATAGGGTCCGGGCATCAGAGTGGTGTGATAATAGGTATAGAGCCCGGACCTAAAATCCACACGCCCGGGTTATTAGAGTCGACCATATTTTAGTGCATGCCTCAAGAAGTTACCAAGTGAAGTCAAATGTATCAGCATCTGGAACTATTAGTGCATGCCTCAAGAAGTTACCAAGTGAAGTCACCACCTTGGCTGCATCCACACAACTCCCGATAAGCTCTAAATCGATTACGTTATCCACAACTCATTTCTATCCAAATCCCAAGTTTCATGTCTGCCAAATCAAAACACAGCAAACGAGACAAATGGAAACTTTTCAAGTAAATAGCCCTCAAGAAGTTACCAAGTGAAGTTATCACCTTGCCTTCATCTTCGCCATTCTGTCTAGCCAACCTTACCTGGATAGTTGAAAGCAACAAGAGAGGCATATGAAGATGTAATTTAAAATCAAAGAAAAAGAGCCAAGACAAATGCAAAAGAAATATACAAGTTAAATATTCTACCATCTTTCACTTCGGCAACTCCTACGAACAGTATTTAGATTGATGGCATTGTTCAAAATTCATGAGCTGCCAATAAAAAACATATAAGCCAGGAATCTCTATGATCTGAAATATTGCAACTCTTCAATTGTAGCTATTAGACAGCTTTGCACTTTAAGGGCAATGAGCTTCATCCCTAATATCTGGAAAAAAAAATGGATCAAATAATGATTTCTTGCCTTGAAATCTCAATGATCATTGATTTTAAGTCAATAATGCATAAAAGGTAGTCATCACTAGAATTGCCTGAGGTGCCTCTCTGCATGGAAGATGAATAGAAGAATATTTTTTTACAAGAATCTACAGGAGAAAAGGCAGAAGAACACCACAATAAGTTTCAAGATTGAGCAGGATGTTCATTAGCAGAGACAGACAATAGAAGAATATTTTTTTACAAGAATTCTGCCCTTCAAAATTTTCAAAGATCAGTCTCATTAAGTACTAATAGATACAACTATAATCATGTCTTATATTTACAGTACTGGTAGCAACATGGTAAGCAGGATGAAATAAAAGCATAAAACAGAGAACTTACATTTCGAACAAATACATTTTTTGAAGAGATCTCAATTTGTGAAGCCGTATCCTCTGTAATGGAATCAGTCAGCTTGCCAACCTGGAATTTAGAAATGATTGTAACAGATGAAATAAGCAAACATAGATGCACAGAGAAGCCCAATGCAGCTTGTGCCTTAGTAGCAGTATTTTCTTCATGAATTCTCTTAGCCTCAGTACATGTACCCAGCCCAGTGCTAGGTTCCAAGTTAGAATTCTGATTTTCAGAACCTAGTGCATCCTGTTAGATAAGAGAAGATTCTTTGTTCCCGGGCCTCGAAATGCTTTCATCTATATCAACTGTATTGGGTACATTGCTAGAAACCGCAAGATGATTCAAAGATGGAATGGCAGCTGCCTTCACACTTACAAGATTTTCCTTTTGACTTGCTGATTTTTTTAGCTGAAAAGAAGCAAATATCATTAATTTACAACTAATAAATGAAAATATTAGGATGTTTTAAAAAAAAAACTAGTAAGAAACATAATGGGAAATTAAAGTTACCCACATGGTCCAAAAACCCTATGATAAGGATCTATATATTCATCTATTATTTATCAGTGATTCAATGCTATTAGTGTAAGGGTCTTGTTTCACAATTCATGATGCAGCGTAATAATATTTCTCTTCATCTACTTATAAGGATCATACAAATTTAACTAACCAAACTAATGCAGCCAGCTCACATTAACAAGCACAATTAAATAACAGCCAGCTCACATGAACAAAGCTATCATTTGATCATGTTGTTGAAGAATCAGAAGTGCAAAGAGGTAACCTGGAAAAGTAATGGACAAGAGCATCAAGGATTTTCCCCTTGTCACTCTTTCCGTGCAAATGCTTCCTCCTTCCAATTTCAAGATTTGCTAAGTATGGGCCCCTGACCAATATTACTCATACATTAGCCAAGCCAATAGAAGATATCCTAAACTAAAATGTAAAATACATAGCATTAATGTCATCTTAAGCTGAAAGACACTGCTGCTAATTATGTTGAGAAAAATAAGAAAAGGGTCCTTCAGTTTCGGTTGGGGGGAGAGACTATTTTTTTAGGATGTGCGATAACTCCATTAAGCTTGCAATAAGCGAAGGACTAATCAACAATCAAAATTATAACTGACACAGAAGTCAAAAGAGAAAATAAACAATATAGGTAATATATATTCCAAATTACAAGCACCAAAAAAGGGATCTCTATTTCATTTCCATTTAATCATGGAAAAGCTTCTTGTTTATGCTTACATATGCTTAATTTTATACTAGTGGAAACTGGGAACATATCAAACCTGGAAGTAAAGTGTGGGGGTGGCAAATTAACATACATTTCCTAACAGCTTTCAATTCAACCTATCATATAGTACAAAATAGTCAGATACTTACAGGTACAAATAATAAGAGCATCAGTAAATAATGAAATTGAATAACAAGCACACAAAACAGATGGGAATTAAGGGATGACACATCACCTTTTTTTTTTTCCAGAAATCCCTAGATTTCGCTTAACCAACCGAGTCTCCACCCTTGATGCTCATGCATCACTCTATCCCACTGAAGAGCTCCTGTCTTCAGCAAACTGCGAAACAAGCATTGAAGTGAGATGATCTGATTAGTGTAACCAAATATGTAAATGGAAGTGTGTAATCCAACTTTGAGGAATCGGAAGCAGTGAATCAATCTACTTCTAATTGAAAACTAAAGAGTGCAAAAAAAAAAAAAACTATGTAAAAACTTTCTTTTCGTAAAATCATCAAACAATTGAAGCTTGATAACTGAAAGATGCAAAATGTTATCAACAACGCAGTGGCATAGTAAGTGGATGAATCATAGCAGAGTAGTGGCTTAGTAAACAGGTCTCTAGTTTAGCAGCTCATTGATCAAGCACTAGTATGAATCATCATCTCTGGAATTGAATGATTAAATTTTTTGCCCTTGGTAACCAACCAAGTGCAAATCATCATAACAATCGGCTAAGATTCAAATCCCAATAATCAATTTCCATAAAACTCTTAACAATTCTCAACAAAATCAACCTACCGAGAAACCTAGCGACACAATAAGCACAAATATAAGACGAAAGCAACAATTTCTCTAGAAAAAATAAGTAACCCTAGAGGAAACAATAGGTTATTTGGTGTTAATCTCCTGCAATTGGAAGTGAAGGGGGGAAGATTATCTGGTGTTAGTCAGTTGGGAGAGTGGAGGGTTACAAATGGAAGGAGATAGAGATTACTTACAAAAGAGATTACAGCGAAGGCTGATTTGATACTATCCCTCCGATGTCCTCCTGTCTGAATCTCCACCGTCCTCTTTCGAGTTCGCCCTCCGGCAGCGGGGTCGTGGACTGGTTAAATCTCCTGCAACTGGAAGTGAAGAGGGGCGGGGTGGTGGTCTGATTAAATCTCCTTCTCTTGGGTGAGAGAAGGACAGACAACGAGAGGCAAAGACGGTAGAAGGATTTAGTGGAGATCTGACCGGAGAAGATGGTGGTGTGGTGGTGCGACTGCAAGGTAGAGGGCTGGAGGCTCTTCTCTACAGAACCTTCGGTGGGGCGGCGCAACCCTAGCAAGCTCGGTGATTTCATCTTGTTCGAAGTCGCCTCCCACCTTTGCTGGACAACGCTTCGGGCTTTTGGAATTAAGTCGCTTCCTTCCCCTTTTTTCCTGACTACTCTAATAACCCGGAGTAGTATTAACGGATTATTTGAAATGAGCTAGAGGAATAACTCGGAGGTAAAGCCGGTTGAGACACGCCCGGGATAATAAAAACAGCAAATAACCCGGATTTTCTAGATCCGAGATATTCGATATGTATTGGATTATTCACTTCTACATCTAATAGCCCGGGCGTCCCTATATTTTCCGGGTTATTTACCAATTTCCTATTAAAAAGAAAAGGTAAAATACATAGTTTTGTTTTTTTATGACGTTAGAACCCGGATATTTAATATCCGGCTTCTTATGTAGCAGGTTATAATGTGATTTTTTTACTAGTGAGTTAGACAAAATCTCAAGACCAGGAGCTAAGGAAATACCATGAGACACAACATTGGATGAACCACCTAGACTAGTGCGATCTTCCCTTGAGTGACGAATAAGAGGCACATCATCTTCTGAGTCAATATCCATTAAACCACCTTCACCACCTGATATAAAAAACTCAGGGGAATCTCATGCCAAATCAACAGCTTTAGGAGCATTACGGGGAGCCCGGGATTTCTTAATACATTTTGGACCACAAGACACAACCGCTAGAGATTGACCATCACCCCTAGAACGTGTTCGTTTACCTATAAGGACACAAATGTCAAATGATAGAACAATAGAGCACTAAGAAATTAAAATATAAACAAACAATAAAACCCTAACCGCTAATAACTGAACACGAAGAACAATAAATACATAAAATTGACAAAGGACAATAAATGAACACCACAAATTGACAAAAAAAATCGAAAACAAAACAGAGTATAAATACAAATTCACAAAGAACATTACTAAAATCGAATAACTGAGAGCATAAAAGACTAAAAAACAATAAAATAGAGAAAGAAACCAGGTATAAATGAACGAAATCGAAAACGAAAACGAAACAGATTGAATACACAAATGCACATTACATTTAACAAATACAAGCACTGAAACATAAAATCATTGAACAAAAGGTAAAAACGAAACCGCACAAAATCGAAGGAACAACAAAACCCTAACACCCGGACAAATTAAAAAGGAGAGAAAAACAGGAAATCAAAGTTGTACCTACTGGAGAGTCAACATGATGGAAGAACGACAACAAAAACAACGCACAAGGATCGCCGGAGATCAAGGACACCGAGAATCAAGCACGAAACCTCCAACAGGAAAGAGAAAAGAAGATCAGAGTTGAAGAGGAAACGACGAATTCAATATTAGAAATAACAGGGGAATAATAACATGGGCAACCCAAACAAACAGGCCCAACTCCCTTCATTAAACACTAATCTGCGCCCAACCGTTTAATTAAGAAAATTTTACACCTTAAATCAATTTTACACCCTAAGACAATTTTACATTTAAACATTTGCATATATATAATTATGTCCTAAAAATTTTCTGGCTCCACCGCTAACTAAGCGGCTAAGCCTACCTCCGTGAAATCTCAGGAGGGTTATATTAATTAAAGGGAAATTTACAGAAAACCACCCCATAAATATCGGTGTTTTCACTTAACCACCCCTTAAATTTAAAATTACAGAAAACCACTCTTTAAATGATGTTTACTTACAACTCACCACCCCTCCATTTATTTTCGTTAATTTATCATTATATATATATATCATATTTTAATTTTTTTTTAACTTAAATTTTGATTATAAATATATTCAAATTTTGAATTTAAGGGATCGATTATATTTTATGGATAATTTTATTTATTTTTAAAAAATAATAATATATATAGCCTACAATTATTATCTTTATAATTATATTTAAGTTATATGATTAATCGATAACCTAATTTTTAAAACTTTAGGGAAATTTAAAGAAAAAAATTATCTATAACAAATAAAATGGATCAAACTCATATTTTAAGTTGAAAATTATTAACTATTTATTATTATTTTTTAAAAATAAATAAAAAGATCACTAAAATATAATCGAACCCTTAAATTCAAATTTTGAATATATTTATAATCAAATTTGAGTTTAAAAATATTAAAATATAATATATCTAATGATAAATTAATAGAAAATAGATGAAGGGGTGGTGAGTTGTAAGTAAACATCATTTAAAGGGTAGTTTTCTGTAATTTTGAATTTAAGGGGTGGTTAAGTGAAAACACCTATATTTAAGGGGTGGTTTTCTGTAATTTTCCCTAATTGGATCATTGATTGACCAATTCCCGACGACACAAAAGTCAGTCAAGCACTCGGCTTTGCTATTTCCCCAAACATTCAAGGGAGGAGACTTCAACCCCCAAAAATATATATATATATATATATATATATATATATATATATATCAATGTTAGAAAAAAAAATCAATCGTTATCCTGCCATTGTGATTCAACTTCAACAATGGAGAATTTTAAGTCATGATAATTGTGAAATTTACTCTAGATGATTAAATATGATAATGGAAAATTTTCAAACATAAAAGAGATGAAGTTGAATTTAACTAAGGGACTAGATAAGTGAACTTTCTTTAAATTAGAGAAGTTTATCTACATGTAAAGTTGATTTTTTTTAGGCTTTTATATTCGAAAAATACCAACCAAACGCTTATATCCTACTTTTTATGATTTTTGGACCTCGTTTGGTTAGTACCACAAAACCTAGGAAGTAGAAAAATCAATATATATATTATACGACTCAGTTCTATCTAGTTGATAAATATAAAAAGATAAAAAGAGTCTCATATCAAAAGTTGAATACTACAAGTCTTAACATATAAATTAGTGGATTACACATTTGATGTTATGGCCAATTGTTTTAAGAATGAAACATCACATAGTTTATATGTTAGATCGACATCTAGAACATGTAAGCTTGTGTACACGACTCCCGCGGCATACAATTTCCTTGTCATTCCCAGATTTTGTCCATGCATGCAATATAGCTAGAGAGACGAAAATTAGACTCGAAATTTAATATAGGAGGGGTTAAAGGGCGAGATATGCTTTGTTAATTAGTTGGTCCTATATATAAACCCCTGCTTTTTTCATAAGTATGTGGTGATTACAAATGGCTTTGCTATTTTTGGTAGGTTGCATGTGCAACTATCACTATGGGATTCACAGTCACTTGTAAGGAAGCAGAGCGAAAAGCCTTGCTCACCTTCAAACACAGTTTTAGTGACACATATTGCGACCCTCTTCCTTCATGGGTGGGCCGAGATTGTTGCAGCAGCTGGATCGGAGTTGGGTGTCACAATGTTACCGGCAACGTCATCAAGCTTGATATGAGCACTGCATGGTTTTCTTCCTCATTTTGTGCTTTAGAAGCAAGAGAGGTAAGCCTTGCTCTACTTGAGTTGAAGTATTTAACAGACTTGGACTTGAGCCAAGTTGACTTTAATAGGTCTAGAATTCCCGAGTTCTTTGGGTCCATGAGGCAATTGCAACATCTAGACTTATCCTATCCATTTTCTTTCACGGGAAAAGTGCCTAATGTTTTAGGAAATCTTACTCAACTTGTTTTCCTTGATCTTGGTTATGCTTGTTGGCCAATGAATTCCTGTGAATCAGAAAATTCCCTAGAATGGGCATCCAAGCTAAAGAATTTGAAATACCTTGACCTAAGTGGGATTGATTTGAGTCAAGCACTTGATACTCTTAACATCCTTCAGAAACTTCCATCTCTGTCGGATTTGGTATTGTATAATTGTCAAATGGAAAATTCTCATCTATTCATAAGAAATTCAACTGTTTCTTCAAACCCCATTCAACATCTAGACCTTCCTGGAAACCTTTTCAGTGGCCCATTTCTTCAAGCCCCATTAAAGTTTCGCAAAACTCGTTTCATTATTACTTAATTTTTAGCCTAATGTAGTAGTGGCTAGGTGTTTGGTTGGCGACGAGGAGGGCGTCGATGGTTTGGCCAGGGGAGATCATGATATGTTACACTGAGGGAGCCGAGTTGATTGATTCCATTCTTGATGTTGTTCGCAAGAAGGTTGAGAATTGTGATTTTGCTTACAAGGTATCCGCCGTCTCCATCGATTTCTCCATGTCATCTCATTATATGCTATTTTTTAGTGAAAATTCCTTTTCAGATTTTTTTTTAGTAATATACTTTTTAGTTTTTGTTTTTACTAATTGTACTGGATTTTACCTCTATATCCTTGGAAGTAGATTTTTCATCTTTTTTCAAAATTAAAAAAAAAAAACAATATAGATAGGATTTTTTGGAAGATTTGTTTACGCTTTTAAAAGAAAAAATTATTGTTACAAGGTATTTACCAGTTTGCATATATCGCTTACCTTTTGCTTCTTCCATCAAATTCGAGCTCAATCATCTCGTTATTTGTCTAGGGTTACAAATAATGGTTGTTGAGGTCCTATCATAGTTTATTCTTGCGGTATATTTTTGTTGTATGTTCTAGTAATTAAGGAAGATTCATTCTTGTAATTAAATTAAGGAAGATTTGTTCTTTTTGCAAGTTGTTTTTGCTGTATGCATGTTATTGCGGCTTATTGAATATTGATGTGTGTGTTTCGTAACTTCTTTCTTTGCAGTTTAAAGAAATTTAGGGTTAGTACATAATTGCCATCGGTTTGTAGAAACTTGCCAAACCAGTAGCTAGTTTTTTTTTTTATCAATTCGCTATCGGTTGTGATCAATTCTTGCTATCGGTTTTGATCAACTAAAAAATATTGCATTATAGTTAGGGCAATTACTATTGTAACTTACAGGAATATTGTATAGTGTATACTCATTGTAACCTTTGTAAATTTGTGTACATATTGTAACTTATATTGAAACCTTAATTACGATTATTGAAACATATTTTGTGTTTCTTGAAACCTTTTATTTTCTGTACTTGTTGTAACCTATTGAAACTTTAATTTTAATTCTTGAAGCCTTTTGTGTGCTTGAAACCTTATGATTCTTGTTGTAACCTATTGAAACCTTAATTACAATTCTTGAAACCTTTTTTGTGTGCTTGAAACTTTATTATTGAAACCTTATGATTCTTGATATCCATTTTATCATTTTATGTACTTGTAACTCACTTCACTTCTCTGTTTTTGGTTGATGCGTTCGGTTTATTGACAATTATGATGATTAGGATTAACTGCAATAGGGTTACAAGAATATTGTATTCTTATTGTAAGTTTGTAACCTTTGTTTCTCTACCTCTTAATTACCAACATTTGTAACAACCAACAACGTGCAGTACTACTAGTACTGCTATATAAGTCTATATTGTAATAAACTAGAATGTGTTTATGAGAATTATGCCTTCACACTTGCCTTTCCAAGTAAATCAACATTATACCTTTATTACGGCACTTTCATGTAAGACACCTTATTATTGTAACCGTTTTTTTACATGTAACCATTATTGTATGCTTATTGTACATACACGGAAGATGATAACTGAATTTCATCCCAAGAATATCTGGTGATATGTTAGTTACAATAAACGTGATTTAAGGAATTGTTTTTTTTTCTTTCTCCTTAAAATAATGGGCAAATCAGTCATTAGAATAAAAAAAGGTACAATTATCAAAAGGGTAATTTACCTTTTTAGTCCCTAGCCTTTAGCACTTGTTTCATTTTGGTCCCTAACCTTTGAAACGTTTGAAAATAGTCCTCAACCTTTTCATCTCATTTCATTTTAGTCATTAACCTTTCAAACATTGCAAAGCAGTCCCCAAGCTCACATTTTTATTCGTTTTAGTTCCTGATTTTAAAAATATTGTATTACATAATTACCAAAAACCATCCAAAATTTATCGTAATGTATATAAAATCATTTACACAAAAATACATAAAATCATTCAAGTATATTATTTGAATTAAAAAAAAAATCAGACTCTTTTAATTTAATATAATTTTACATTTAGTAGTATTTTTATTGATTTGAGTATAATTTTACTTTTATTACTACCTCTTTTTAGAAATAGATGTCATTTGAACACTAAAAGAGTCCGGGTGTTTTTTTAAAATTAAAATAATAGAGTTGAATGATTTTATGTACTTTTTCTTTGTTTAAATGATTTTATATACAATATGATAAATTTTGGGTTGTTTTTGATAATAGTGTTTTAAAATCAGGGACTGAAACAAATAAAAAATGTAAGCTTGGGGACTGTTTTGCATTGTTTGAAAGGTTAAGGACTAAAATGAAACGAGATGAAAAGGTTGAGGACTATTTTTTAACGTTTCAAAGGTTAGGGACCAAAATGAAACAGGTGCTAAAGGTTAGGGACTAAAAAGGTAATTTACCCTTATCAAAACAAAAACTTTAGGAGTACAGTTACCTATAAAAATAAATGAAAACGGTATATCTACCTAATTATCCCTATTTTTTAGGTAGAGGTTTCCATCTAAATGTCGTCCCCCTCGAACCTGATAATTATTTGATTTTTAGGAATTTCAATAGTTCATCTTAGCCTTATTTATCCATTTAGAGTGATGATTGTATATTTGTAGGTAAAATTGGAAATTATTCGTGTAAATAGGATCTGTTATTCGTTTTTATTAAGGATAATTTGAAGTGTTTTGTTTATGGGTGAATTTAAATATTCCAATGATATTGCAATTTAGTTTTACTAGTGTAAGGCCCGTGCCTAAGGCACGGGTATGAAATATTTTGATTATATACTAAATGTAATATTATACAAATATATATAGCATTTTATGTCCGATCTCTATTCCTTTTTTCTTAGATCATTTCAATTGAAACGATATAATATTTATGAAAGGTCGAATATTCAAACAAAGTACCACAACCGGCAATTCAACCAAACATCAAGAACACTTCCTAAAGCATTATATATATAGAATAAATCAGAAATGTCATATAAAAAAAGGATGACGATGGAACCCATGACCACATGGAAGAATTGTTGACACACTTGGCTCAATACGGGGCTCAAGGCATATGGGACATTGGTCACTCTCACTCACCTCTGCATCATTCTCAAAGTGGCTCGACTCCCGTACTGCAGACCCTGATGCACTTTGTCTGGATTGCTGATAAATCGGGTCCATCATAGCAACCTCAATATCGGCTAAAGTATCCTCCGTGATTATCTCAACCAAAATATTTGGCACATGTTCGGAATAAATCACAACATCCGATATTAAGCATCGATCAGTATAATTAAGTAACAATATTGCGGCTGCAAATTGAACAACTTGAGGAACTTGAGCTTCGGTGTACATGTCTATACACCCCGTTGCACCGTAAGGACCTGCCCTTCCCAATTGAACGACAATGAGCGTTGAAACCACCTTGAACCAATCAGATCATGGATGGAAATCCGAATACCCCCTTGTCCTATAACCTGGCGACCTAGCCCACGAGTAAACGATCCGGAAACCCTGAGAAAGATGGTACCATATGTTCGATGATATATTTGCTCGGACAGAGGTGGGGGCAATTCCGTTGAAGACTCCATAATTGTATCCTACATAACCACAAACCGAACACAAAGTTGAAAACAATTAAACAATTACCGCAAGCATCTTCAAAGCCAGAAACATACAAATTAAGTACAGCTTTGAGGGTTGAGCTGATAGGGCTACTTTGGAAAGATTTTGCATAATTTAAGGTTATGTGGTTGTCTTTGGGAGCTGCAGATTGGATGTGTGTAAGAGGTGGATTTGGTGTCATGGATGTTGCTTCATGTGCACGACTGAATTTTCTTGTGCATCATCCAGCTACATACGTACCATACGGAGTATCAATTATATTTAGATTCACAACACATAAGAACTAATGTGTACCATCTAGAAAATTAGTCAAATATGCACCTTAACTTGGAAAGGATCAAAAATGATTGTAAGTGAAGAGAAATTAGAAGACTGTACCTTAATTTGAAGCGGAACAAAGCCGATTTCTTCGATTCAGAATACCTTGTAGGAATGGGAAGCCAGAATCAAAGATGATGAAGGATACTTGGAAGCCCAAATTTCATATATAGCGTATCAAGCTATGAGAAACCCATATCGATCCATCTCCGGCCACCGAAATCCATCTCTTGCATTCTCAAGAAACACCAATCGCAATCGTCTCTCCCGATCCCCGCAAGCTGGACATCTCATATTCACCAGGGGATTGCAGGTGTATCTCTCTCTCTCTTTGGCGCTTAATTTATGTCCGGTTATCTCTGCTGCAAGTGTAGAAATTAAAAAACCAGTTGTAAAAAACCAGTTGGTGAAATCTGAGTGTGAAAGAATGAGGGTGGAGTTTGTGCAGGCCAATTGGAGGAAAGGTGGAGAGAGTGGGGGTGGAGTTGTTTTGAAATATAAATTTTTTTAAAATCATTTATCAAAAACTGAAATTGTAATTTAAAATCTCAACCATCGAACTGTCAACATTTAAAAACTGAAATTGTAATTTAAAATCATTTATAAAAAACTGAAATTGAAACTGGAGGAAAACCGAAAATTGCCTCCCTAGCAGCTATTCCGAATTAAGAGAGGCAAATTGGCAGAAAACAGGAAAGTAACCCAATTCAAAATCAGACTTTTAAGCACCGTTAATAATGTTAAGGATTAACATTCCATTCACTTCAATTTAAGGGTACAAGCAGGTGGATTGATCTGTCCATCACTAAACGTTGTGACATGCCATATAGTGGGCGTTTTACACCCTATGAGTCATTTGAAAATTGAAAACTATAGTTCTTGAAGAACCGCTATGCCATATCCCATGTTGTCGGACTATCTGCAGTCGATGCTCCCAGCCTTGATCTTTTTTTTTCCAGATATGCCCTTGAGGTCAATAACATGACCTTCTTTTGAAGAACACAGCTGGGATAGCTAGCTGGGATAGCTGCCTTTGTGACTCTCCAAGCTTCGTAGAGACAGCTCGTACCTGTTGTTTTAGGCCCTCGACATTAACTTCGGCTTCTTCCTTAAATGGCTTAGAAGCAGGTAGCTGTTCCTTCTGTCATTCAATATATATGACATAAGAATAACACCTCCAACAAAGACATCCAAATATCCAATAGTACAAACATTCCAATAATTTTCAGGTACATGATTTTACCTCTCATCTTATGATGATGACTTTGATCCCGACTCATCATCATTCCTTGTTGATCTATTAAAAAGAAATTCAGGTATCACAAGATTTATATATATTCAAACTGTCAATCAATAAGAGACCATACAACCATTTTAGGTAGAAAAAGCTAAAACCTGCTATTGGGCTATTCGGAATAATATTTTGATCATACTTGAAGAATAAATGAAAAATTGTATCATCAAAATATTTCGTACCCACTTTTTGAAAAATTGCTTTTTTAATTGAGTCATCTTCAGCTGTTGAGCATCATCTATTCCAGAAAACAGCTGTGTGCAGCATCTTAATTCTTAAGTGTTCTTACGTTGATCAAGAAGCCACAATACCTGAGTTAGATCTTGAAGAATCTCTTCATGTCTGAAGATTCAGAAAATCAGTGACAAATTCCACCATCTAGACACACCAAAAACAGATCTTCCTCCAGGGCTTTGGGAATCAGGATATCAATCTTTGAAGAAAATAGCCTTATTGAGCCATCAGTTGAACTTCCATCATACCAGAGTTCACCCGGCCCCATATATAAACATCAACCAATGATTCTATGTCTTGTCCAGAACCTATGCTTGAACAGCTACACTCACCTGAACCAGCCTGTGAAACTTCATAATTTAGTTAACTGTATCTAGGAGTAACTAAAGAAACTGTTTAAAATTCAAATGAAGCCATCAAAGTTCAGACTATTGAGTGAAGGTTGCTGTATCAATGCTCAATGGTCAGTAGCCCATTAAGGCTTGTTAAGTAAATCGCGAAATCTATTTCATTTGCCTATTCTAATTATATTCCTTGGAGGAATCTTGCTATATAACAGGTAAAATATATTTATCTTGTTACGTTATATCAGATCTTCCATTTTTAAATATCCTTTCATTCTTTTCAACCATCTGAGTCCCTTGTGTATGTTCCTAAAACCTTTTAATCCTTATCTCATATGGTTCACATGCCTCAAATTTGAACCAAAAAAATTAGGCACATAAGAGAACCATATCAAATTTACTGTTCAATGTCTTTTCAATATATTTCTGGCAGCAATTTGCGATAAAATCAAAGAGTTCATATAATCAATAATTTATTGCCTTAGCCAGATTGGGAAAATTTTCAGGAAATAATTACCAATGGGAAATACGTCTCTCCCCCCTCAACATTATCACTTAAATACATCAGCATCGTTGCTATCCTTTGGCCACCACGTTTAATGTTGAACTAAAATGAGAAACAAAAGACCTTCTTTAGGAACTGAAGGAATTAGGTGGTCAATAAAAGTCGAAGGTAAGTAATGTAAAGCTCATTGAATAAAGAAAACTCACACAATCAGAGAAATAATCATGATGAGGACGGTAATACTGATTGTGCTCATACCTGTGCATCTGCAGGTGTTAGCCTATATTATAAAAACAGCTAGTTTTACTTTATCCAAAGCAAGCTCTTTTCATATCATGTAAACCTACCTCAAAACTTGAATAAGCTCACCATTTTCAATCGGTACTTGAGAATAGACAGAAATTCTCTTTGCAATTGCCTGTTAGGCATAGAAAATGGTGAGCTTTCATGCACGTGCAATTTCAACTTTCATGCTAGGGAATCATGGCATAGAAGACAAGAGAAGACTGAAATTGACCTGTATCATTGGATACTTCCTCTCCCCTGAATTTAAAAACATGCCTGAGCTTGTCCTAACTTCGCATTTAACTACCTACATTTCATACACAAATCAATGCTTGGATGAGTAGGTGTACAGCTATAAGAAATTGCCACAAAAAGGGTAAGAGAAACATATTTTGTTCACTCAAATTACCATACAAAGGCTAAGAGAACCATATTTTGTTCAGTGGAAATTTATGTTTTTAAAAGAAAAGATCTTGCATTGGATATGTACTTTTGTGTCTTGCATATGGATAAATATTAATATGATCTAGTAGAACATTTGTGAGAAATTATCTTTCGACAGGCCAAAGGCAAAGAAAAGAGAAACACTATTCTTTCTTTGAAAAACATTTCTGTCATTTAGAAAACATTAGCAAAAAGCAAGTACATGTCAAAAAATTACCAGACTAAAACAAAAGGCATTTGATAATAGATTCATACTGCAAAAAAGTCATGTCCAAATTGATGAAATCTTCCTTCTAGTGCCCTTATGCCAAGAAAAAGCCATTTGGTTCTTGCATTGCTTTATTAATACTCAAAACAAGAGACTTCACCAAAGAGATAGAGAAAGATGCAAACCTTTCCAGTTTTTGTATCAACAACGGTAGAAACTTGAAGACGTGGTGAAGCAATTCCACGAAGATAATCACACTCCTGCAAAATCAGAAATATATCAAACAGGATGGGTGAAAAAGGGAGTCCATGGCCTATATATTTTTTACTCAATGCTACTCTCATTCTTCCTCCAATAGATTAATTTTTTTAGATGAACAGCTTCATCCCATTAAGAATCGTCTTCTCGGAAGCAGGAAGTTACAGGAAAGGAACAATATGAAAGAAAGCATGCTTACTTTTTACGCACCAATTAGTTCAATAATAAATAGATAGGTGCAAATTGTGATTCTGTTCACAAGATGGATCAATTCTTTATTTGATTACCACGGATATCCATACCCACTAATGGCAGTGCAACAAATGGGGTTAACCTCATCCCCTTCATCAATTTCATACTTATAGAGAAAATTGTGAAATCTGTTCCCCATTTAAATTGACCACTTATAGGGCAAATCTTGTTTGAGTTATTCAAATACACATCAATGTGGAAGATGGAAAATTTTCAGTCGGATAAGCACAAAGCAAGGATGCGGATAGGGACTTAAGATTATTTCTTCCAATAACCTAAAGAAGTTCAAGTATAGAATAGATTGATGAACTTACTCGAGTTGGCTCCATGTCACCACTTCCCTTTGCAAATGCAGCTGCAGATGTTCTTCCGGAATATCCCTTGATGGTCAGATTCCTAACTGAAATTCACTTCCTGATTTCCAAGGCATCAAGAGGTAATGTACTGAGATTGTACCTGGATTCGGCTGCGAAGGACCTCTCCTCACATTGAAACAGTTGGTGGCCTTCATGAAATTCAGAGCAGCTTCTTGAAACTTGCTATTCTCCTTCTTGATTATGGTTCAAACTCACCTCCAATGAGTCATCTGCGAGAAGCACCCACTGTCTCATCCTGGATTTCGTCCTCTCCATCGACAATCTGAATCTATCGAACTTCGTAACCTTGACTATTCTCAACTTCTTCAATCTCCTCCTTTGTTCATCTCATTGTTTTGAAGAATTGACTCCACTACTACAACACTCATTCCTTCCTACATCGGAAACAAAATTCCAGATTCCCTAATTTTCACATGTAACAAAAAAACCGAGTCCGCATAGTTTCAGATTATGCACAAATCCAACCACTAACAACCAAATAACCAAAATTCTAAACAAACACTACACATATCAGAGGCAATGAAATTGTTACCTTTTTATGCAATGTCTGATTGAATTAATGATTGGCGGTACCGAACTATCAGAGGATCAACCAAAACCCTAGAATTGAAAATTTAAACAACAATCAAAGAAATATAGTAAATTGAAACCAAAGAAGCCCAATCTAGGGATTTAGGGTTAATTAGTAGAAGGAAACCTCGATGGCAGGATGTCAAGAAGAAGCAGGGCTTGGACCGTGCTTTGTTGCGCAATCTAGAGAAATCTCCTATGTCGTCGTCAAACAGCCTGTAGGGTTGTCGGAGAGGCCCTGCTTTCGGAGTGTCCTCTCCAGCGTCTTCAGCCGCGACCACAACGACCCTATCGCTATCCAGTACACCCATCGCCGCCGTAGCAGCCAATACTACCGCCGGCAGCAACGCCGAGATGGAGGGGTTGGGTTAGAATGTCAGGCTGGATTCGGAGCAGGGCGAATGCGAGGAGGAAGGTGAAGGCACCGAGGATGGTGACGCAGGCCGAGACTCCGACGTCGAAAAGAGTCGCCATTGAAGTTGGATGGAGATAGAAACAGGAGGTCAATTGTGGAGGAAGGAACGACGAGGGTTTCTACCAAATCGCCCGAAGGATAAGAAGATCTCTCTGAGAATTAGTTGTTGATGGAGAAAGCGGGTTGTGTACCCACTCCGAAGGAACGTGTGAGAGAGAATTCACCTTCTCCTTGAGCAGTTGAGCAGTTTATATCCACGCTGATATAAAATTGATTTGTTGGAGGCTGACATGGAGACTCCAACCATTGAAATAAGGAAGGGATGCTCTCCTTTTGACATCTGAATTCTAGGAATTTGGTGATGCCAGGTAGGAGAAGATTGCTTCTACTTTTAGGTAATAGATAGATTCTTTTGTATAGATAACATTATTCGTAGGTATGTAGTATTTTTTTTGGGGGGGGGGGGGGGGGGAGGAGGGGGTACCAATGATATTGTAATTTAGTTTTATTCGTTTGTATGAGTAACTTTATTCATACGTATGTAAGATAATTTGGGGATTTAGTTTATTAGTGAAGAGAAAATAGCATCCAATATACCAAATGTTTGGACCCTTTGCAAAAATGACATCCAACTCCAAAATTTGCAAAAGGAACAAATAAGCTAAAAAATTGGCAGAAATAACCGGTGCTCATAGCCCCTTTCATAGATTACCCTTCCTGTTGAACCGAACTCTCACCGCCCCGCCTCCTTCTTCTCTCCGGTCGTTCCCCGCCCTCCACGAGCCACCTCTGGCCACCCAACCACCGGCGTTCGAACCCTCTCCCTCCGGCGCACCCACTGAGCCCAGAACCCACCTGGTTCGTGCCCACCCAACCACCGCCGCCATGGTTCGCTCGACTGCCTTAATCGTCGTCGTTCCGATGGGCAGGACGTTGGGCGAGAACCAGTGGCTGTTGGACCAGACCTCCACGGCGCTCGCCCTGCCCGAGCCGCTTGATTTTTCCGGTGTCGATCCACGGTTCTTGCCCAACCCGGCAGTTCACGAGAGAGCAGCCCGACAGTTCACGATTGAGAAGGTTAGTGTTTTTTGTACCTTATAGCTTATCTTTATCAATTTGTGCTCCAATTTGTGCTCTAAGTTATATATATGAGATTCAATTTAGATCTAGGATTTCATAATTCTCAATTCTCTGACATACGAATTTAGGGTTTAGTTCATATTTCAATTTCAATTCTGGTTACAGTGAATGAGATTGTTTGAATTTAGGGTTTTTAGGATGTCCATATTTGAAATACTGATTTAGTGTTGTCTGTGCTATGATGGTTTTAAAGTGAATGAATAATTCTCAATTATCTGACATACGAATTCAAGGTTTGGTTCATATTTCGATGTGAGTCCGAAGATTGTTATCTAGGGATTTTAGCTTTCCTAGTCTTGTAAAGTTGCAATCTTGATAGTCGTATTTTAAGTTTTCGATTTTGATCAACTGTAACATTGTGCGAGTGCTCGAATGATTTGATAGAAAAACTTATGGCTTCAGGCATTTAGGTCATTGTTCATTTGTGTTTTGCAAGCATTGTCTTTATTGGGAATTTTAATTGCTAAGACCTCTTGCTAGTTTTTTAGATTTCGACAATGACTTCCTGAACCCATATTCATGTATCCCTTCCCCTATTATTCTGCAAGGTTGTTAAGTTAAAGCCATTTGAGATTGATGGGAGCATTTTCTTTCTTCTTTCATTGCAGCACAGGAAGTATTCATCTTGATGGATAATAAACAGTTGAACTTTAACCAACCCCTTTTTTTGGTTAGACGTGGCGGCTCATCAACTGCTCATCCAGAGGTTGACAGGAGGAAAACTTCTTTTATCTTACAAGAAGAAAAAAGGGGCATCGAGAGAGGAGGAATCCGGCGAAGTTCCTGAGGTAGACGAGATCCGGCTGGGGTTACTCCTATATTGGCTAACACATCATTGTCACTGGCTAGATAATAGTATTTGCTGGCTAGTAAGCACAGATCGCAAATATTCGGGCTTCGCATCCGACAGGATTGTATTGGTTAAGAACTTTAGTACTTCGTAGTATTTGGTTTAGGTCTTAATTGTTTAATCGTTTCCACCTTTTAGAGGACTTGTGTTTGAGTTTATCATCTTGAGAGATCCAGCAGGGGTTACTTCTACATTGGCTAAGACATCATTGTCACTGGCTAGATAATAGTATTTACTGGCTAGTAAGCATACATCGCAATGGGTTATACTTATACATCGTTGTAAATTTCTTTCTATGTGTTGAAGTATGTTGTGATTGAAACCATCAATGTTACACTGGACGATGTCATTTGAGAGTAATGTAGGTTTGTTTCTAGGATTAGTTATGTACATTCAAAACCACCAAAACCCCAAAGTGTTAGTGAGTTAGAAGCAAACTAACAAAATACTACATTCGACTACGCAAAAGAAGAGTTATCCCACTAGACATAGATTTCTTCACCTTACCATCACACGCTTGCTTATGTCCTCCGACACTTCCGGCGAAGGAACTATCCTCGAGAAGGGTACCTGCTTGTCTCCATTATCTTGCTCCTGACGGACCCAAACGGCATGCTCTCCTCTATGAGCATTGCCCCCTCCTCCATGTCCACGTCGGCAGCCTTACCTTTCATCTCTGGAGCAACGTTTGTCGGTTCTGCCCAGGTTTTCTGGTTTATCTTGCCAGCTAAATTTTTATCTTTGCCATCCAATGGTTATCCATGCCATACTCCAAATTGAGATCGAGATACGATGTACACCCAACTTTAGTTCAAAATATTTTTTTTCATAGACATATATAAAGTGGGTGTCTATAGATAGATAAAATTAAAATAAGTTCAAAATTAAATTTATTTTTTTATTTTAACAAATAAAAATGGCTGAAAATTAGTTTAAAACAATTAAAACTTAAGTTTTGCCACTTGTCACCATCTCATTTGCCCTCTCTCTCCACAAATCTTTTTGTTTTTTTTGGCCAAGTGACCAGCTACCGGGTGAGGGAAATTTACAAAACTAACATTTTGACACTCCCTTGCAATTTATACACCCCATTGACATTTTTGCAAAGTTGGTATTTTTTTGGTATATTAGTGCAAATTATCCATTAGTGAATTCAAATATTTCCATGATACTATAATTTAGTCTATTCATTTGTATGGATAACTCTACTCATATTATTCGTTACAATAATGATGAAATATTATTGATTTTAAAAATATTAATGAGCAAATTTGGTGAAATA
Source organism: Persicaria maculosa (assembly GCA_963922045.1). NCBI lineage: Eukaryota > Viridiplantae > Streptophyta > Magnoliopsida > Caryophyllales > Polygonaceae > Persicaria > Persicaria maculosa. Next base: position 70,355,172 of record OY998254.1, read on the forward strand.
TACTTTTAACAAAAGATAATTAGGTAATTAGACCCCATGAATATAAAATTGGTTGTCCTAAGGAAAGAAAATTAAGTAATTAGACCCCACTCCTCATCCGCTCTTCGCTCTCTCGCCTTGCTCCCTCGTTCTTCTCCCTCCGCCTCCTGCCAGCGATTTCTCCTCCGTCTGTTGCCGCTCTTCCATTTGTTGACTACTCTCAAAACTTACTGGTTGCCCCTGGGGCTTTTCGCTATGTCCATCTTCTTTCAGCTCGTTGTCCTCCCCAACTCCTACCCTCCTTCGCACTACGATGGTCCCTCGTCGCCCTCGATTTGCCTCTCCGTCTCTTGATAGTGAATTTTAGTGTTTTTTTTAGCGAATTTGATGTTTGATATCCTTAATTTTGTATTTTATTTCTCAAATTTTATAGTTCTCGTCATCAGCAAGGGTTGCCCCATCGAGGAAGTGAAAGATGCATACGAGAAGCTCTCCTCGAATTGGCATTGTTGTCCTTCATCTCTCATTTATTTTTGCTCTTCTTTTTGGTCGCATTCATGTGTTGTATCTGTATTTCCAGTCAAATTTCGTAGATTGATCAATGGAACTAAGTGATTGCACGAATTGGACTTTTAAATTGTCTTTGGTGGTATTGTCATCGAATTTGATCAAATTTCACATTTAGCATCTAAAAGTTTTAGATGTTAAATGTGAAATTTGATCAAATTCGTTCACATAACATCTATGGTTATATGATCTAGTCAACTAAAAGAGAGTTTGGATTTTCATCAAGCATTGCATTAGTTCACATAGGACTCGAGGCATATGAGATATGGTAATTTTTTTTATGCTGGGGGAGTGATTCCATTAGTTCACATAGGACTTGGAGGAAGTTGCAATTGCAACCCTCAAAGAAAACACTATCAGTGTCCATCAATGATTAATTGTATCAGTATGTACATACGGATATATTGCATTTTCTCGTTTAAGGCAAAGCCGGTTTGCTCAATCTTTGAATAAATTGCAAGGCTGAAAACAATTAAGAGTGATTTATTTATTATTTTATAGTTGTCCGTAGCTGTTTTAGTATTATATTAGATCGGACCATGTTAGGTTATAAGTTTGTATTCGGGTTTGGGTTATAAGCTTTGTATGGGCCGGTCCAGTTTATTGTATGGGCTGGTGTATAAATAGGGCACTGTTTCCACATTCTTGTAATCAGAAAAATCAATTCTAAATGTTCCCAGATATTCAGAGCTCGTTCCTTCATTTTCATCGTCTTCTTCACTGATACAAATCTCAAATTCCATATCTATTTTCGTGTCCAACATGGTATCAGAGCAAGATCTGGTGATTTGAGATAGTATCGATTACAGATCTAGCTTGTCCATCTTGTTTCCTTCCATTTTGATTTTGGCGCAAGTTCTACTGTCATTCACCATGATAGAAGAACAAACGAGGATTGATCCAAGCGATCCGTACTATATTCATCCCAGTGATCACCCTGGGATGATTCTCGTAACTCCTGCTTTCGATGGGAATGGTTTTGGAGAATGGAGGAGGTCAATTCGTATAGCGATTTCTGCAAAGAACAAAACAGGCTTCATTACTGGTGCGATTGCTAGACCAGCTGCAGATTCACCAAAGCTTGTTTGGTGGGAGAGGTGTAATGACATGGTCATCTCATGGATCGTTAATAGCCTCAGTCTTGAGATCAAGTGAAGTGTCATCTACAACAACACGGCTCATGCGATTTGGCGCCAACTTGAATCGCGCTTCGGTAAAACTGGGGGAACTCAGCTTTACGCTATACAACAGGAACTTAGTGCTACGGTGCAAGGTACAAGTTCCTTCTCCTCATACTTTACAAAAGTGAAATCTCTTTGGGATGAACTGGATAGCATGAAGAATATGCCTGTTTGTACCTGTGGCTGCACTTGTGGGTTTGGAGCTTATATTTTGAAATCTGATGAGAATCAAAAGATTATTCAGTTGTTAATGGGACTTAATGAGTCATATAAAACTGTGCATGGCTCAATTTTGATGATGGATCCGCTTCCGGATGTGGATCGAGTTTATTTCTTGCTCTCACAGGAAGAAAATCAAAGAGAAGGCAAGACCAGTCCTGGATCAGGATCGAATGAAGGGGTTTCGATGTATGCCAAGACGCAACATAATTCTAGTGGCCCTGAGAACACTGGATCTGGATCAGGTTCAGGTCCTAATGCTAATTCTGGTTTTTCTCAATCTGAAAACAACAAAAATACGTTTGATAAGGGAGGATCTGACAAAGGTCGTGGAGATAGGAAACCTCTATTCTGTACCAACTATAAGAAGACTAATCATACAGTTGATAGATGTTTTTTTATCATAGGGTTTCCTCCTGGTTATGCTAAAAATAAGGATAAGAAAGACAGTGGAGATCGGAGGTTTGCAGGTTCAGTTTCTCAGACACAGAAGCCAGAGTTCACGAGTGAGCAGATTGCCCAGTTAGTTGCTCTCTTACCGTCCACAGGATCTTCTCCATCACCTAGAAAAGAGCCTAGTGCAGACGATTTTACTGGTTTCTTAGGTACGACACTCTCCACACAGATTTTTTATGGTCGTATATGGATTATTGACAGTGGTGTGAGCGGTCATATGTGTAGTGATTTGAGTTTATTCCACGGTATATATCATTTATCTCGTCCATTTACAATTACTTTGCCTACGGGGGACACTACACAGATTACCATGGCAGGAATGATAGAAGTTGTGCAAGGGCTTGTATTGCACAATGTTCTATTTGTCCCCAATTTTGTGTGTAATCTGATTTCTATTGGCAAAATGATCCGAGAGCTCAATTGTTTTGTGTTATTCACTGCACGAGGTTGCTATTTGCAGGCTCCTTTGATGAAGAGCCCTATGAAGATTGGTGATATGGTCAAAGATCTCTTTGTTCTTGGGTACAAGGCACAAGATCAGATAGCTGCTCATTCCGTTACAAATCAGAATAAATTGTCAGCTGCTATGGATGCTGCAGTTTGGCATAAGAGGTTAGGGCATTTGCCTCCTCATAGACTTCAAACTTTGTCTAGTGTTTCTTTCCCAGCCAAGTTTTGTTCAATTTTGAAAACATGTTTTGTTTGTGCTCGATTACGACAGGCTCAGTTGTCTTTCCCTTTGAGTTCTATTAAGACAAAGGATGTTTTTGACTTAATACATGTGGATGTTTGGGGACCTTATCGGGTGCCTACTTATGATCATTTTAAATATTTTTTTACTGTCGTTTATGACTACACTCGGACTACTTGGATTCAGTTGCTCCCCAACAAGGCCATAGCCTTCACTGTCATTATGCAGTTTATAGCCTTTGTTGAAAGGCAATTTGGCAAATCAGTTCGGACTATTTGTTCTGACAATGCCTTGGAGTTAGGAGGGAGTCGTGAACATTCACAGGTTCTTCTTGATAGAGGGATTGTTCATCGACAATCATGTGCCGGCACTCTCCAACAGAATGGGGTTGTCGAGAGGAAGCACCGGCACATCTTGGAAGTCGCTCAAAGTTTGTTGTTTGAGTCTGGCTTACCAAAACGATTCTGGGGAGACAGCGTGCTTACTGCTGTACATATTATCAACAAGCTTCCAAGTAAATTACTGGGCATGAAATCACCATTTGAGTTGCTCTACAATATGGCACCTAGTTATGAATATTTGAGATGCTTCGGTTGCTTATGTTTTGCTTCTACACATCAACATGGGCGAGACAAATTTGCTGCTTGAGCTTCCCCTTGGGTCCTTCTTAGTTACCCAGAAGCGAAAAAGGGGTATAAGCTTTTTAACCTTGAGACCAAGATTGTTTTTGTGTCTCGTGATGTTGTCTTTCACGAAGAGGTATTTCCTTATAAATCTTCCTCGTTGTCTTCTTCTGGTGATCCCCCTGCTTATTCCTTGGTGCCACCTCCTATTTTGACTCATGTTGATGATTCTGATCCTCATATTATTGTCCAATCTCCCCAGACGTCATTCAAACTGTTGCTCCTAGACGTTTTGCTCGTGAGCATCATCTCCCTTCTTATCTGTCGGATTATGTCTGTTCTCACTGTACTGACAGTGGGTTTTGTTTTCATACCATCACCACAACTTTTAATTTCCCTTCAGCCTCTGCTCCTAATGTTTCACTCCCAGATTATGAACCGTTAACCTTCCAAGAGGCTTGTGAATACTCGGTCTGGCAATCAGCTATGCAAGACGAGTTTAAAGCTTTAGAAGCTAATGCCACTTGGGACATTGTCACTTTGCCCAGAGATAAATGAGCTATTAGTTGCAAGTGGGTTTATAAAGTGAAGCGCAAGGCTGATGGCAGCATAAAGCGATACAAAGCTCGGTTGGTTGCGAAGGGGTTTACTCAGAAAGAGGGGGTCGATTACACTGAAACTTTTTCTCCGGTTGTCAAAATGACAACCGTTCGAGTGTTAGTTTCAGTGGCATTGCAGCGAGACTGGCCGGTTCTGCAATTGGAAGTCAATAATGCGTTTTTGCACGGCCATCTTGACGAAGAAGTTTACATGAAGGTGCCACCCGGTTTGGTTGTTCATGGTCGCAATCAAGCCTGTCGTCTCAAGAAGTCTTTATACGGTCTCAAACAAGCTTCAAGACAGTGGTACGCTCGTTTATCTTCTGCTCTGATCAACAGGGGTTATGTTCTATCTCCTAATGATCATTCTTTGTTCTATCATAAGCGAAAGAGCCTAGTTACTTTTATTGCTGTTTATGTGGACGATATTTTGATTACCGGGAGCGATACCACAGATGACAGCTCTTAAGGTTTTTCTGGATTCTGAGTTTCGTATTAAGGACTTGGGCTCCTTAAGTTTTTTTCTGGGGATTGAGTTTATTCGTGTGGACAATGGATTGTTGCTCAGCCAGCAGAGATATATAAATGATATTTTCCTGGACTTTCCTTGCTCTGGATCCTCTGTGGCTTGTCCTCTGGATCCTCACCTTCAGCTGTCACCGGATATTGGGCAATTGCTTGACGATCCTACGCCTTATCGTCGCCTTATTGGTAAGTTGAACTTTCTAGTTCATACTCGCCCCGATTTGGCATTTACAGTCCAATTTTTGAGTCAATTTCTGCACACCCCTCGCGTTCCACACATGGATGCCGCCCTCCATGTCTTGAGGTATCTCAAAGGTACTGCATCAAAAGGGCTTCTGCTGTCACGAACTTCTTCTTTTACTCTTCGAGCTTATTGCGATGCAGACTGGGCGAGTTGCCCTTTCTCTCGAAAATCAGTAAGTGGATATTTGATCTTTCTGGGTTCGTGTTTGCTGTCTTGGAAATCAAAGAAGCAACAGAGCATATCACTGTCATCGGCAGAGGCGGAATATCGTTCGATTCGTCGAGTGTGCACAGAGATCGCTTGGCTTATCAGATTACTTGATGAATTTGATGTCCCTAGTATAGTTTTCGTGCCCGTCAAATGTGATAATCAGGCCGCGGTTTATATTGCTCGGAACCCTGTGTTCCATGAGCGAACAAAACACATCGAGCTCGATTGCCATTATGCCAGGGAGAAGTTACTTGAAGGGCTTATCACACTCGATGATGTTCCATCTCATGCTCAACATGCAGATTTCTTAACAAAGAGCATTCCTGGTGTTCATCTTCGGCCATTGATGCACAAGATTGGAGTCGTTGATTCACCGTCTCCATCTTGAGAGGGGGTGTTAGGTTATAAGTTTGTATTCGGGTTTGGGTTATAAGCTTTGTATGGGCCGGTCCAGTTTATTGTATGGGCTGGTGTATAAATAGGGCACTGTTTCCACATTCTTGTAATCAGAAAAATCAATTCTAAATGTTCCCAGATATTCAGAGCTCGTTCATTCATTTTCATCGTCTTCTTCACTAATACAAATCTCAAATTCCAGATCTATTTTCGTGTCCAACAGACCATGATACATTTACACTAGGTGTAAAGCTATAATCTTACACCACCAATAAAAATAGGATAAGTGGCAATATATCCTCCTTCTATTTAAAAAAAATAAAAACATAAATATTAAAGAAAATACAGTAAATTACTGCAAAAGTGCAAATCCCTAGATGATCCCAATTTTACTCAAAAAATCAAACCAACACATATTTCATTTTGAAATAGAAACCAAGCCCTGAGGACTATCGAGGGTTTGGGGATCGAAAGGCTCAGAAGGGGGATTTGGGGGTTGAGCGAACAGACATGAGTTATGGGAGATGAGCTGTTCGAATCCGTGGTGGCGTCAATGTCGACATCTCAGAAGGGGATTGAGCCTTGAGGTTTTGGAAGCTGTCGGATGGCGACTCCGGCTGGACTTCTACGAGCGAGAGAGGCTCCATCTTCATACAGCTATGCACCACGATCCACCAGCAAGACCTCATGAAAGTGAGTATACGAGGGAAGAGGTGAGGTCGTTGGCCTAGATCTGAGAACGGATGTGAAACGGCTCCGGCCTTCAGATCTGAAAAGTGGGGGATACCAACTTTTCCTCACCGATTTGCTTCAGTCTCCATTGTTTGTCATCACTGCTCGCGCCCGAAATTTCTCCTACAACACCTCCACTCCTCCATAATAGATCTACCCATATACCAATTTTGCTAACCACCATTCGAATTTGAGTAATTTTGAAATGGAAGCCTGGGAGGGGAGGGAAGGAGACGAAGGGTCGTACTACTTTAACAATTAATGTATTTTAGGTTAATTATAAAATTACAATTTATACCATGACTGATTTTCATTGTTGGTGTAAGATTATGTGTTTTACATTGAGTGAAAATCTATACTTTTCCTACTCGTACTCCCTCCATTCGTGAAAACTTATCATTTTAGACTTTTGATTTTGTTCAAAAAAATTTGTCACTTTAGAGATTTTACCATTATATTTTCAAATTTATCTTCATTTGTTTAAAATTTGAATTATCCTAAAAATGTAATTGTACTTTGTTTTGAAATAATTAAGACAAAAGTAGGGATAATTTTGGTAGTTTAAATATTTTTTAAATATTGTACCAGAAGCTAAAATGATAAATTTTCGTGAACGGATAGAGTATTAGTTATGTGGGTGTTAGAAAAAAAGATGGCCCTCGTAATTATTGAGCATCAATCAAAATCTCACGTACCAACTAGAATTTCGAAATACAAAGAAAATATGTCGGATACCGAAAGACTTGGACTGATTGACTTCAAGTCTTCCCGAAACAAATCAAAGTCTTCCTTCATATTAGTCTGTCTGTTGCCGTTCTTTCGACCGCTCATCTCACCGGGTCTGTTTAGTATGTCGAATTCTTTCCGGTTAAAAAAAAAAAGTCTTCGCTATAAACAAATCAAACACGTTGCCTCTCCGGCTCTCCCGTACGCGGCTTCTCTATTAAAGCACCTGCGACTTTTGGTTCCAAGCAAAAATAAATAAATACTGTAAATAAATCTTCTCCGTTAAAGACTATGTTAGGTGGTTTTCTAATAATGGAGAACCTGTATATAATCTTTTCGGAATCAGTATGATCACTTGGCCCCGTTTGGTATTATTGATAGAATTGGAATGGAATAAAAATCAAAATGAAATCAGAAAATCGCAATGATTTATTTCTGAAGATGATTGTTTGGTATCTATCGTAATAGACCATTCTTAATATAAACAAAAAAAGAAATGATGTTGATTAATGAAAATTAATGGAGTCGGAGTTTTAATTGGAGACCTTTGAGTACTATCCGCAAGTCTTTTTCAATGAGTCATTCCTAAATTTTGTCCATGCATACAATATAGAGAGACGAAAATTAAACTCGAAATTTAATAGAGGAGTTAAAGGACGGGATATGCTTGTTAGTTGGTCCTATATATAAGGAGTCTGGATCTCCTATAGTCCTATCCCTCACGGTGCATCACTAAATTATTTATGTCATAGTTTTACTTTTAAAAAAAAATAAAAATATATTTACATTAAGTATAATTGTATTTATATTTTTATAAACTTTTATTATAAAAAAATTTATTTGAAATAATTTATAAAATTAAAAGATCAATTATATTAGAAAATAAATTTTATGTATTTTTAAAACATGATTTTTTTCCAATAAAAGTTTATAAATACGTAAATAGTAGTATATATGTGGAATGTAAATATACTCTTTAAAATTTTTAATGGTGCACCGTACGTGGGGCGTAGCATATATCCGGACTCTATAAAAGGATATACCGAATCACCCTCCTTCACACATACTAAACCCCCCTTGTTATACATCCTTTTCTTTAAAAATAAAAAAAAAAAGCATGCTTTTCAAAAATATGTGGCGATTACAAATGGCTTTCCTATTTCTGGTAGCTTGCATGTGCACTGCAACTATCACTATGGGATTCACAGTCACTTGTAAGGAAGCAGATCGAAAAGCCTTGCTCACCTTCAAACACAGTTTTAGTGACAGATATTGCGACCCTTTTCCTTCATGGGTGGGCGGAGATTGTTGCAGCTGGGACGGAGTTGGGTGTGACAATGTTACCGGAAACGTCAACACGCTTGATATGTACGTTGTAAGCTGGCTTTCTTCCTCATTTTGTGCTTTAGAAGCAAGAGAGGTAAGCCTTGCTCTACTTGAGTTGAAGTATTTAGCATACTTGGACTTGAGCCAAGTTGACTTTAATAGGTCTAGAATTCCCGAGTTTTTTGGGTCCATGAGGCAATTGCAACATCTAGACTTATCCTATGCAAAAAGTTTCACGGGAAAAGTGCCTAATGTTTTAGGAAATCTTACTCAACTTGTTTTCCTTAATCTCGGTTTTGCTTGTTGGCCAATGAATTCCTGTGAATTAGAAAACCTAGAATGGGCATCCAATCTAAAGAATTTGAAATACCTTGACCTGAGTGGGATTGATTTGAGTAAAGCACTTGATACTCTTAACACCCTTCACAAACTTCCATCTCTGTCATATTTGAAATTGGATGATTGTCAAATGGAAAATTCTCATCTATTCATAAGAAATTCAACTGTTTCTTCAAGCCCCATTCAATACCTATACCTTGGTGGAAACCTTTTCAGTGGCCCATTCCCCCCTTCCAATTCTTGGGGAATATTCTCATCATTGTCTTCTCTATGGTTATCCCGAAATCATTTCACAGCTTTGTCTCCAGTAATTGGAAACCTTTCATCCCTTCAAAGCTTAAGTATATCAGTCAATAATTTTGAAGATCTCCCTCCATTTTTGGGGGGTTTGTCATCTTTGGAGCGTCTGTATTTGTACAATAATAACTTGAGTGTTGTGCCAACTGGAAACTTTTCATCACTCCAATACTTAGATTTGTACAATAATAACTTGAGTGTTGTGCCAATTGGAAACTTTTCATCCCTCCAGTACTTAGATTTGTCCTATAATAACTTGAGTGTTGTGCCAAATGGAAACTTTTCATCCCTCCAGTACTTAGATCTATCAGACAATAATTTAGAAGATCTCCCTCCATTCTTGGGAACATTGTCGTCATTGATTTCCTTGGACTTGTCATATAATAATTTGAGTGTGGTGCATCAAGTAAGCTTGGCTAACCTCTCCAGTTTAGTTTACCTTTATTTAAGCTCACACTCTGCAATATTTATTGACATCTCCCCTGATTGGATCCCTCCATTTCAACTTGAATACTTGCAAATACTACCTTGCAAATTAAACAGCTCATTTCCTAATTGGATTTTAAGCCAAAAGAGCCTCTTCAATCTTGACTTGTCAAATAGCGGGATATTCGGACCTCTTCCAATCAACATTGGTGATGCAATGCCATATTTGTCCAGTTTAAGACTTGCTAACAACCACATTAACGGTACAATTCCAACATCTTTATGTGGGATAGCAGGCTTGGATGTCCTTGACCTCCGAAAGAATAGGTTGTCGGGGAAAATTCCTGACTGTTGGGAGAACTCTCAGATTGTTGGTGTGGAATTATCTTCAAACAAACTATCCGGTCACATACCCAACTCTCTAACAAAGGTTGCCACCTTACAACTTCTGAGCTTGAATAATAATTCACTCGAAGGAGAGCTCCCTTTATTCTTGAGCAATTCTCCTAAATTGACGATTTTGGATGTGGGAAAGAATAATCTTCATGGAGAAATTCCACCTTGGAATGGAGCAATCTTCCCGTTTTTGCAGATTCTTATTCTAAGAGAAAATAGCTTCAACGGAACTATTCCACTACATCTATGCTCGTTCCATGCGCTTCAGATTATTGATCTTGCAAGTAATAATTTGGTCGGAACTATTCCTTGGTGTTTTGGTTACATACAAGGAATGGGTTCCATGCTACACTCGAGTGCTTTCATTGCATCAACTCCCAATCCCGCTGCCTCAAATGCTACTTCTGATGTTGCTTCAGAGCCAGGAGTAAATCCTGATGAATGGAGTGCCGTAGAAGTTATAAAAGGAGAAGAGAGAGAATACACCACAAATTTACACCTACTAGCAAACATGGATCTTTCATGTAACAACTTAGTAGGTGTGATCCCTGCTGAGATCACAAGCTTATCCCTCCTTTTGGGTCTAAACTTGTCACACAATCATTTGAATGGAGCAATTCCTATGGAGATGGGGAAGATGAGATCTCTGGAGTCCCTTGATTTTTCATACAACAATCTTTCAGGATCAATTCCAGAAACCGTATCTTCTTTGGATTCCTTGTCCAAAATGAATTTTTCATTCAACAACCTTCAAGGACAAATACCGACAGGTCGGCATCTCCAAACACTCAATGATTCATCCATATACATGGGAAACCCAGGCTTATGTGGCGATCCATTGCCAAAGAAATGCTTTGGAGACAACAGTGCCCATCCCCCAACAAGCGCTGTCCTTGAAGACGAAGGAGACAATAAACGAGAGAAGATGTGGTTCTACATGGTCATCATGATGGGGTTTGCCACTGGCTTCTGGGGAGTCATTGGCATCTTAGTTGTTCACAAGAAATGGAGGCATGCTTACTTTCAGATCGCCGAAGAACTTACAGATTGGATATATATCAGAGTCGCGGTGAGGATTCTTCAAGCAAACAGAGGAAGGTGAAGAGATGATTTGCAATAATATATATATTGTCGATGGAATAAGGTAAAGGATTAGATAATTACTCTTGTATCTTTAATCCCATATTTTACATTCCACAAGCATTAACATAATGTATATTTATCTACTGTCACTTTTCATGAAACAGGGGATGACAATGCTCTTCGGCCTTCAGATTGCTGCAAACAGATGATGGGATCATCTATTCATCTATCTGATGCTCTTGTTTTAATTCAGTGCATTAAATTCTCTGTTAGTTTAGTCTCTGTTAGTATATGTGCCTGTTACATCTAATTTCTGAAACAAGGTAGAGATCGACATGAATCATGAATGTCAACAATTCTAAGGGAAGCACCCACAATATCTAGCATCAGAAGAAGATTCTCTTGACAGTGAATTTCTTGTAATACTAAATTTTCTGTAACAACAAGTTACAACATGATGATATACAAAACAGTTTATTTTCCAACGAACGAATTTCCCTAGTCGCTCATCAGATTCGTGCTGTTATCTTCATCATCGTCGTGAGTGAGTGAGTGACAGCTTCTTCAAACTAAAATCTAAGGACATGTTCATCGTGAATGACACCCTCTTAATTCAGGGTCGTCTTATGGAACTTGGATAAAGGAAATTAGAAGGCATCTAAAGACTAAAATCCAAAAGGGCACTACTGGATGACCTCAGCGAGAGAAAACGTGTATAGTCAGTATAGAGGTAATGCAAAAACCATACTTGAATAAAAAGCAATTGCCTTGTATAAACTCCGCATCGGTGCTAGACCTAGCAACCACCTTTGCTTTCTTAGAAGACCAGCTGATAAGATTACCACCAAAATATATGGAAAAGCCATGCTGATCAGAGTGACAATCATCGAGATCATATGCCCAATCAGCATCAGATAAGGCAACGAAGCGCTTATTAGACGCCTTCTGAAGGCATGAGCTAGACAAGATAAACCCCTTCAGATAGCGTAGGAGTCTCTTTAACTGCAGCCCGGTGTACCTCAAACTACATAAGAAATTTCTGGTCTTGAAATCGCAACGTACTGGAGAGCACCTACAATGTTGCGATACAAATGTGGATCAGAAACAAGATCACCACACTGAACTAACCGCGAGCCAGGCTCAGTTGGAGAAGCGTGTGGGCTTTGCACCGGACATGCTACTACGCTCTAAAATGTCTGCAGTATTTGTCTTTCTACTGGCTGATCAGCTGAATGCAAGTAGCAGAGCGAGTCGCTTCAATGCCCAAGAAATACTGAAGAGGGCTAAGATCTTTGAGAGAAAGGGCCAGCCTTATTTAAGCTAAAAACAAACTCATCAATGAAGGTGCATGATATGGGAGCCAGTGATGATGAGATCATCCACATATGTTCAAGGAGTTGTGATACAATCATATATACCCACCAATATCAGAGTTTTAAAAAGATGATTCCAATTAAACCCTCTCCAGAGACCAGAAATTGAATAAACCAGGAGGCCCAGGGCGCCCTTTTCTGAGATGTTAGTCTACATAACCATGCCATCAACACGGTATGAGCGTGTTACTGCTTACGCGATCCAAAATAAGGAGAGATCGCGGAAACTTTGATCATATATCATATTTGCCCTAAGCTTACTGTCAAATGACAATGACAAATTAAAGGTGAGTGTTGTGCATATAGTCAAGAGGATTAGCAAATTATTTTAGTGTGTAATTTTTGTTTCCACGTTAGTTAACTTGGCAGATTGGTGAAAGAAGAATTAAATATGTATTTTATAATGTGAAATTCAAATTGAAATTGTCCCCCAAAAAATTAATACAAGACCATAGACTGTGAAACCATGGGTAAGATCATGGTTTTCCATCTTATATAAGTAAGTGCAGCATATCAAAAAAATTTCATACCATTTTCCTATTTCCTGAATTAATATCCATACATATGGGGCAATTACAAATCACTTTGTTTCTTCTGATAGTTTGCAGCTGCAGCATAAGCACTGGATCCAGTTTCACCTGTAACGAAGCTGAAAGAAAAGCCTTGCTCAAGTTTAAACATAGCTTCACTGATACATGCACTAATGGTCTTAGTTCATGGGTGGGACAAGACTGTTGCAGCTGGAAGGGAGTGGGATGCGACAACGTTACAGGCAACGTCGTCAAGCTTGATCTGAGCCCTGAATTGTTTTCTTACCAATCCTGTTTCGAAGCCGGAGAGGTAAACCCTGCTCTACTTGAGTTGAAGTATTTAACATACTTGGACTTGAGCGTTGTTTACTTTAATGGCTCTAGATTTCCAGAGTTCATTGGGTCCATGATGCAATTGCAGCATCTAGACCTCTCTTCTTCAAATTTCAGGGGAAAAGTGTGTAGAAAAGTGTAGGAGGCAAAGCTTGCTTTCCATTGATTGATCGATCAGAATATATACACAAAACTAGGGTAAACTAGGTTAATTCTATCCTAACTTACAAAGATATGCTACTTGTTTTACAAGGAGAAGATCAAAACTAATTATATAAAATATAATATCTCAACATTCCCCCTCAAGTTGGAGCGTGAAGATTCCGAATGCCCAACTTGCGAAGGAATGTGTGAAACTGGGCATGTCCGAGAGCCTTGGTAAGTATATCGGCCAGCTGAAGCGATGATCGAATGTGAGCAGGAATGATAGTTCCGGCCTGAACATGATCCCGAATCAGATGACAATCAACCTCAATGTGTTTGGTGCGTTCGTGGAAGACCGGATTGGAGGCAATGTGCAAAGCGGCTTGATTGTCACACCAGAGGCGCATGGGTTGGCGATGATGAAACCCGAGTGACGCAAGAAGTGACTTGAGCCACACAAGTTCACAAGTGGTAGCAGCCATGGCGCGATATTCAGCCTCGGCAGAGGACCGAGACACAATAGATTGCTTCTTCGTCTTCCAGGAGACCGGGGACTCTCCAAGCATGATGAAGAAGCCAGTTAACGAACGGCGAGTGATAGGGCATGTAGCATAATCTGAGTCGCAATAAGCATTGAGCCAGAGATCACTCGAGCGAGACAAAAAGATACCTTGGCCGGGGCTGCTCTTCAAGTAGCGAACCACACGGAGAGCGGCCTGCCACTGGTTGTCGGTTGGAGACGCCATGAACTGGGCTAAGATATGCACGGAGTAGCTGAGCTCAGGTCTCGTTATGGTGATGTAGATCAGGCGTCCCACCAATCGACGGTACTGCTCCGGCTGGGCGAACGAAGGGCTGGTGTCCAGGGCCAGCTTATGGTTTTGTTCAATAGGAAACGATGCCGGTTTAGCAGCCAACAAACCTGTTTCTGTCAAAATATCAAGGGCGTACTTGCGCTGCGAAAGGAAGATGCCGGAGGGAGTCCGAGTGATCTCAAGACCAAGGAAGTAACGATGCTGGCCAAGATCTTTCATGTGGAACTGGGAGTGCATAAAGGCCTTGAAGCGAGCTATCGAGGACGAGTCATTGCCGGCAATAATAAGGTCGTCGACATAGACGAGGACGTGAATGACCACCCCGGAGCGAGAGAACGAAAAGAGGGAGTAGTCGGCATATGACTGAACAAACCCGAAGTGCCTCAAAGCGGATGCAAGCTTGAAAAACCAATTGCGAGGAGCCTGACGAAGGCCATAAAGGGATTTTCGGAGATGACATACCTTTGACGAGCCCGGAATAGAGAACCCAGGAGGCATGGTCATGTAGACTTCCTCATGTAAATCGCCGTGGAGAAAGGCGTTATGGACATCCATTTGATGGAGTTCCCAATCTCTAATGGCAGCCACTGCTAGAAATACCTTGACAGAGACCATTTTAGCAACCGGAGCAAAGGTTTCGGAGTAGTCAGTGCCTTCAACTTGCCGATTACCAAGAACAATCAAGCGAGCTTTGTAGCGCTCGATGCCCCCGTGGCCTTATACTTGATCCGAAAGACCCACTTGCAGCCGATAGGAGTCTTGCCAGCAGGTAAGTCGACAACCTCCCAAGTCCCATTTCGATGAAGAGCGTCGATTTCAAGACGCATTGCATCCCGCCAATGCTGGTGCTGAACGGCCTCACGAAAGGACGTGGGCTCGGGGGTAGAGCTGACAGCTGCGAGAAAGTGACGATGTGCCTGGGACAAGTTATCATACCTCACATAATTAGCTAAAGGATACAAGGTACCTGAAGACGAGATCGAAGAGGGATCCGGCGAGATAGGGTGGCTATGTCGAGCTGCAGAACACACATAGTCGCGAAGACGTGTGTTTGGTTGGAGTTGGCGGCCGCTGCGGCGAGGGGGCGGAGGAGGGGGTGGTGGTGGATTCCCCCTGTCGGTGGTGAGGGCTGCAGGGGCTGGGTTGTCCTCGTCGTAGCAGGGGGGCGAGGGATGAGATGGGGATGGTCCGACAGGAGTGGCAGAGGGTGGAGATGGCAGCATATAGGGGAAGACGGTTTCATGAAAGGAGACATCCCTAGATGTGAAGAAGACATTGGTGTCTAGATCATAGAGACGCCATGCTTTTTGACCGAATGGGTAACCCAAAAACACACACCGACGACTGCGAGGAGCGAATTTATCGGTATTGCGAGGGATTTGAGTGGCGTAACAAAGGCAGCCGAAGACTCGGAGGTGAGAAAAGGTAGGAGGTTTGTGAAAGAGGAGTTCATATGGAGTTTTGCCATGAAGAAGCGAGGTTGGGGTGCGATTTATGAGGTAGCAAGCGGTGAGAACGCACTCGCCCCAAAATTTTTGTGGTAAAGAGGCTTGGAACATGAGAGCACTAGAGACGTTAAGGATATGACGGTGTTTGCGCTCTACACGACCATTCTGTTGGGGAGTGCTGACGCAAGATGACTCAAAAAGAATGCCATGCTCTTGAAGGAATGGCTTAAGAGCGATGAATTCAGCACCATTGTCACTGCGAAAGCATTTGATAGATCGATGGAATTGTGTTTGGACCATGAAGCAAAACTTTCGAATAAGAGATGCAACTTCAGATTTATGAGACATGAGATAAACCCAAGTAGTGCGAGAATGGTCATCTAATAAAGTGAGGAAATACGAAGAACCACAATTGGAAGGGATACGATAAGGACCCCAAATGTCACAATGAACTAAATCAAAACAAATAGTAGCCCTAGTAGTACTGATAGGAAATGAAAGGCGAGTTTGTTTGGCCTTATAACAAATGTCACAAGGATCGCTTTTATTGGGAACAACTTTGGAATTGGAAATGCTCGGAAATGACGGAACCAAGTGACGGGAGGGATGCCCAAGGCGTTGATGCCATAAGGTGGATGAATCGATGACTGTAGTGTGGCAGGAGCGGTCATGGGGAGGAGATGGAGGCGGAGTAAGCCATCGCAGCCAGGACACCCTATCTCGGACTTCACCCGCTCCAATCAGCGTCCTCGAAGTGCGGTCCTGTATCACAAAAAGCTTGTCAGAGGAGATGATGAGGCAAGATAACTCAGCAGAAAAACAAGCAGATGAAAGTAGATGACAATCAAGGCCCGGAACCAAAAGCACATGAGAGAGGGTTATGCCAGGACAGAGGCGAAGGCTGCCAGCCTGCGTTGCCGTCGAGATCGAAGCATTGGGAAGTCTGATATGGCAAGGCAGGATGTCGGCAAGGCCATGGAGAAGGCCGGCGTCACCTGTCATGTGAAACGAGGCACCCGAGTCGAGGATCCAAGGTGTAGAAATTATACCTGACATACGATCGGAAGAGGACTTAGCGTGGAAGTCCTTAAACTTCTCGAAGAGGAGATTCCAATCGGGATCGGAGACCAGTGAGCCGAAGGCGTCTCGATCTGCAGAAGTCAGGGGCTGCGAGGCCGAAGATGAAGCCGAATTCGCCATGACAGCGTGCATAGCGGATCCACGAGTGAGAGATTTGGACGGCGGAGCAGGCGGAGGAGACGGTGTCGGAGCGCCGCGGCCTCGTCCAGGAGCAGGGGGAGGAGCGCCTGTAGCGGGGTCGGCAACGCCTTTGCCGTGGTTCCACCAGTCCGGAAAGCCGATCACTTTGAAGCAAGACGACACATCGTGGCCGGATCGGCCACAGTGAGTGCAAAGGAGGCCGCTTTTGTCCGTCTTACCCGAGGAGGGGCGCGACTGAGACCGAGCAGCCATAGCCAGGGAGTCCGAGCGAGCGTCCCTGTCTTTGGCAATGGACTGGAGGCGTTCTTCCTGGACAGCCAGAGAGTAGATGCGGTTGAGAGGGGGCAGGGGATCCTGCGCGACGATCGTGGAGCGGATTGTCGCATAGGATGCGTCGTCGAGACCCATCAGGAACTGATGGGCGCACTCAGCTTCGCGCTCCTTGGCAGCATTGCCACAAGTGCAGACGGTGGTTCCGACATAGGTGTTGAGCTCGTCCCAAAGTTTCTTGAGACGTCCAAAGTAAGCAGAGATCGTCTGGCCTTCCTGACGGCAACGAGCAATCTCGGATCGAATCTGAAGGATTCGAGGACCATTGCCGACGGAGAACCGTTGATCGAGATCGTCCCAAAGCTCCTTGGCAGTAGCGAAGTAAGTGATGCTGGATCGGAGAGAGGGCTCGATAGACTGAGCGATCCACCCAATCAGCATAGAGTTGATGCGCTTCCAGTAAGCCGCGTCGGTAGAGGTAGCCTCAGGTTGTTTGATGGTGCCATCGAGGAAACCATCTTTGAATTTGGCAGAGAAAGCATTGAACATGGCGATCTTCCATTCAGGGAAGTTCTCACCACGCAAGATCACAGGGCAGATAGCAAGGCCAGGGTGATCGGAAGGGTGGAGGTAGTATGGCGAGGCCGGGGTAAGAGCGGTAGGGGCGGTGGCGGCCATGGGTAGGGTAGGGTCGGCGGGGGTTTAGATGTTTTTAGGGTTTGAGGATCGCTCTGATACCATGTAGAAAAGTGTAGGAGGCAAAGCTTGCTTTCCATTGATTGATCGATCAGAATATATACACAAAACTAGGGTAAACTAGGTTAATTCTATCCTAACTTACAAAGATATGCTACTTGCTTTACAAGGAGAAGATCAAAACTAATTACATAAAATATAATATCTCAACAAAGTGCCTACTGTTTTTGGAAATCTTACTCAATTTGTTGTCCTTGATCTCAGTTTTTCTTGTTGGCCCTGTGAATCAGACAATCTAGAATGGGCTACCAAGCTAAGGAATTTGCAATACCTTGACCTGAGTGGAATTGACTTGAGTCAAGCAGTTGATAGTCTTCACATCCTTTACGAACTTCCATCTCTATCAAATTTGAGTTTGGCTTCTTGTCAAATGGAAAATTCTCATTTATTCATAAGAAATTCAACTGTTTCTTCCAGCCCCATTCATCACCGCGACCTTAGTAGAAACCTTTTCAGTGGCTCAATCCCCCATTTCATACAAAACTTGAGCTTTACTAGGTTTCTTGATCTTTCTTTCAACAACCTCAATTCTCCTATTCCGTCATGGTTGGGTGACAAACTAGACCTCGAGTACCTAAGTCTTGCTCACAATGATTTCAATGGCTCATTTCCCCTTTTGATACAAAATTTTAGTTTTTTAACCAGCCTTGATCTTTCCTATAATAAATTTAGCCTTTCGATTCCATCATGGTTGGCTAACAACACTCATCTTGAATATCTTTCTCTTAGTTACAATAGTTTTAACCGTGTAGATGGAGGGATCATGAACATCATAAGCCATCTTTGTAGCTTGAAACATCTAGATTTGTCATATAACCAAGTTCTAGAAGAGGTGTCAGAATCACATGTAAAATTTTCCAAGTGTAACAGATATGATTTGGAGCACCTAAATTTGCAAAATAATAGCTTCAGTGGTTCTTTTCCAGTAATTGGAAGATTGTCATCCCTCCAAATTTTAGATCTATCATGCAATAATTTAGAAGCCATTCCTACATCCTTGGCAGGATTGTCATCTTTGGATGAGCTAGACTTGTCATATAATAATTTGAATGTTGTGTCACCAGTAATTGGAAGCTTGTTATCCCTCAAACACTTGTATCTAGCAAGCAATAACTTAGAAACTCTCCCTCCATCCTTATGGCTATTGTCATCTTTGAATTCTCTAGGATTGGCATACAATCAGTTGGGTTCTGTGTCACCATTAATTGGAAACTTGTCATTCCTCCAAGTATTGGATCTATCAGACAATAATTTAAATACTCTCCCTCTGTCTTTGGGAAGATTGTCATCTTTGTCTTATCTAGACTTGTCCTATAATGACTTGGTTGTATTGCCACAAATTGGGAATTTGTCATTCCTCGAAGGCTTATATCTGTCACACAACAATTTAGAAACTCTCCCTTCATCCTTGAGGAGATCATCCTCTTTGTCCGTTCTAGATTTGTCACATAATAATTTCGTAATTGTGCCGCCGTTTATTGGTAGTTTTTCATCCCTCCAATTATTAGATCTATCACAGAACAATTTGAGTGTTGTGCATCAAGCAAGCTTGGCTAACCTCTCTAGTTTAAGATACCTTGATTTAAGCCTGAATTCTCTGAGTCTTGACTTTTCCCTTGACTGGATGCCTCCTTTTAAACTTGAATCCCTTGTTGCCCAACATTGCAAATCGAATAGTCCATTTCCTAAGTGGATTTTGAGTCAAAAGAACATCTCATATCTTGACTTGTCTAATGCCGATATATTTGGACCTCTCCCCGACAACATTGGCATTTCAATGCCATCTTTGCAAAGTATAAGCCTTGCTAACAACCACATTAATGGTTCAATTCCGAGATCATTTTGTGGCATAGCAAGCTTGGAGACCCTTGAACTTCAAAAGAATAGGTTGTCGGGGATAATTCCTGACTGTTGGATGAACTCTCAGATTATTGGCGTGGAATTATCTTCAAACAAACTTTCTGGCCACATACCCAACTCTCTAACAAAGGTTCCCACCTTACAACTGCTGAACTTGAATAACAATTCACTCGAAGGAGATCTCCCTTTAGCCTTGAGCAATTCTATTGAATTGACGGTTTTCGACGTGGGTAGGAATAATCTTCATGGGGAAATTCCACCCTGGAATGGAGAAAACTTTCCATTTCTGAAGGTACTTATACTACGGGGCAATAGGTTCAAGGGCGCAATTCCACAAGAACTATGCTCGTTCCATGCACTGCAGGTTATTGACCTTGCAAGTAATAATTTGGTTGGTTATATACCTCAGTGCTTTTGTAACTTTAAAGGAATGGGTTACATTGCATCAGCTCCTAGTTCTAATGCCTCAAATATCACTTCTGATGTTGCTCCAGAGCCAGCAGTAAGTCCTGATGAATGGAGTGCTGTGGAGGTTATAAAAGGGGAAGAAAGAGAATACACCACAAATTTACACCTGCTAGTGAACATGGATCTTTCATCTAACCACTTAGTGGGTGTGATCCCTGCCGAAATCACAAGTTTATCTTCCCTTTTGGGTTTGAACTTATCAAATAATCATTTGAAGGGAACAATTCCGACGGAGATAGGGAAGATGGTATCTTTGGAGTCCCTCGATTTATCAAGCAACAATCTTTCAGAATCCATTCCAGAGAGCATCACTTCTCTGGATTATTTGTCCGATTTGAATCTGTCATTCAACAACCTTCAAGGTCGAATCCCGACCGGTCGGCATCTCCAAACTCTTGAAGATCCATCCATATACATGGGAAACCCAAGCTTGTGTGGTGACCCATTGCCAAAGAAATGTTTTGAGGACGAAAATGCCCATCCCCCAACAAGCGCGGTCCTTGAAGATGAAGGAGACAATAAACGCGAGAAGATGTGGTTCTACATGGTCATCATGTTGGGTTTCGCTACCGGCTTTTGGGGGGTGATTGGAATCTTAGTTGCTCACAAGAAATGGAGGCATGCTTATTTTCAACTTGCTGAAGACATTGCAGACTGGATATACGTTACATTCAGAGTGAGCATTGCTCGAGCAAACGGAGGAAGGTGAAGATCGCAAGAAGTCATGGAATATGAAATGATAAATGATACTCCTTATGAAATATGTTGGGCATTAGTCAGTTGTTACTGTCTATGATGAATGTCTACATTTGTATGCATTGCAAAAGTTTGCCAATGGTAGTTATGTTCTATATCCGAATGATTTAAACAAGGTAACTTCTGTACAACGTTGAGACTGGAGTGGCAACAAATCTCAGGGAAGCAATCACAATATGTAACATCAGAAATTAGATTGAAAACAATCCCTTAACAGTGAATTTCTTGTAATAATAAATAACAGCATGATGATATACAAAACAGGTTATTTTCCAACCAACGAATTACCCTAATTAACACAATAAAAAAGCTCCATTGGAAAATGCAGCAGGGATGATTAAAAAAATTGTGTTATACGAACCATGTAAGCAAACTTACCTGCCCTCGGACTTGACTAGCTGGGAGAACACCTTGCTCATGGAAACACCCGAGAGATCGTCCACATTGGCTCCCTCAAAGTTCACTTCGGAAGTATCACCAGCATCGTCGTTGTCTTGGTTGAAGTTGTTGATCTGCGGAGAGAGGTCACCGATCATATTCGTGCTGTTATCTTCAGGATCGTCGTTAATGGCTGCCTCTTGAAGCTGGAGAGCATATTCCAGGTTCCATAAGACGTCTCCCATGGAAGGCCTGTCGACGCCAAAGTCAGCCAAGCACTTCTCGGCTGTTTCTCCGAACTTCCTTAGGGACTCTGGCTTTAGTTTCCCAGCAAGAGTTGGGTCTATGATTTGGTCCAGCTGCCCCTTCTTCTGCCACTTCATTGCCCACTCTGCTAGGTTGACCATTTCCCGCGACAGGGTTGGGTCTATGACTGGCCTTGCACAGACGACTTCGAACAAGACCACTCCAAATGAGTACACATCGGATTTCTCTGTCAACTGTTGTCGCCTGAAGTACTCAGGGTCAAGATACCCGAAGCTTCCCTTCACTGCCGTGCTGACATGGGTCTGGTCTATCTCTGGCCCTGTCTTGGACAAACGAAATCTGCAACTTTAGCCATGAAGTTCTCATCGAGCAAGATGTTAGCAGACTTGACATCTCAATGAATGACGGCTTTTGCATCCCCGGTGTGGAGGTAGTGAAGGTCCCTAGCTGCTCCAATACAGATCTCAAGCCTTTGCTTCCAACTCAGGCTGGGAAGTCTTGATCCGTAGAGGTGGCTCTTGACAGTCCCGTTCTCCATGTACTCGTAGATAAAGATCATCTCATTCTTCTCATCTATTGGTTATATTAGGCCGAGCGTTTTGAGTCGCTTGAGTTCAGCCTATATAAAGGCTTGTTGTTCAGTTTTTACTCATACAAGAAAATTCAGAATCAATGAAAAATGTCGCTTCATTTTTTTCCCCGCAAAACCTTCCTCTCTGTTCTTATTTTCTTCATCTTCAAGCTTGAATCTTTGATCTGATTTGCAATAAAATCTTCATGGTATCAGAGCAGGAGTTTTGATTCAAGCTTTCTGACACCCAATTTCAGCCAGGACGTTGCAGAAACAGCGTGAAGAAGATGGCCAACGAGGAATCCAAGATCGATACATCAGATCCACTCTATATTCACCCAAGCGACCATCCAGGACTGGTGCTCGTGACGCCAGCATTCGAAGGCCGGAATTTCGGAGAATGGAAGCGGTCGATGAGGATCGCCTTATCCGCTAAAAACAAAGTCGGCTTCGTGACTGGATCGATGCCGAAACCAGAGGATACATCTCCGAAGTTGAGAGCGTGGGAACGTTGCAACGACATGGTGATCTAATGGATCATCAATGGCCTGAGCACGAACATTCATCGGAGTGTGATTTACAGCGAGACTGCTAGTGGAATTTGGGAGGAACTTGATTCACGCTTTGGCCAGCTTGGAGGAACACAATTGTATTCTGTGCAGAAGGAGTTGAGCACTCTCCAGCAAGGTACTAATCCATTTCCCGTCTATTTCACTGAGATGAAGTCCTTGTGGGACGAATTAGACAGTTTGCGGAAACTTCCAGCATGTAGTTGTGGAACTGTGAAGGAAATCCTGAAGTACGAGCAAGATCAGCGAGTAATGCAGCTTCTAATGGGATTAAATGAGTCTTTCACTGTCTGCATAGGCTCTATTCTAATGATGAACCCTCTTCCTGACATCAATATCTTGTATTCTTTGTTATGGCAAGATGAGAAGCAAAGATATATGAAAACTAACACATCATCTGGCTCGTTTTCCCGAAGTGCAACTTCTGCAGTAAATAAGTCGCAGAGTTTTGTGAGATCTGAAGCTTCAAGTAGTCAGAAGGGATCTGGTGAAAGAAAATTGTTTTTGATAGATTACATAGGTTTCCTCATGTATAGTGGGCTCAAAGCCCAATAAGGCCCAATACCTTTATAACCTATATATATGTTTATCAATGAATGGAAACCCTCAAGGAGAACTTTACATCAATTCTAGAATCCTACATGGTATCACAACCTTTTCTTCCTCACGGAACCCTAATTTGATCCTCCCACCTCACCTCTCCTCTTATCGTCGTTGGCCTCGTACCGCCGTTGTCCTCCCTCACCGGTCTTCCTCTTCCTCCGACCTTCCACTGGCGTCGCCACCACCTGCTCACCGTCGCCGGTCACCGGATCCGCCCCCTGCCGCTCGCTCCCTCTCGCTGTCCTCCTCCCCCGTTTCTCGGTTCGTTCCCAAAAAAAACAAAAAAACAAAAAAACAAAAAAATGTCGGCTGACCTCATCTGTTGTGGTCGCGGCATCGACCCCTGCAGCAACCGCCGCTCTACGCAGCGGCCGCCCCATACGACGCCTCGCGGCCCTCCTCCTTCGACCGTCGCCCCTCGATGGTCCCCGGTGCCTGGCTTCAACCCTCATTTGATACACTCCGGCTCTCCTGCCATGAGACATGTCGCTCCTCATGCCTATCTGACATCGACTGATCAAGGCTATGTTCCGCTGGATGGGCATCACGCCTTCTCCTCTATGCAGCCGACGTCTTCAGACTCTTCTTGGTACATGGACACTGGTGCCACCTCCCACATGACGAACTCCTCAGGTAACCTCTCATCTATTTCCTTTAAGGGCCCTGCACACTCTATTATTATCGGAAATGATGGTCGTCTTGCTACTTCGGGAATTGGCCACACCAAATTACTGACCCCAACCCACCCACTACACCTCAACGATGTCCTCATTGCCCCCAAGATTGTCAAAAACCTTATCTCTCTCCGCCGGTTCACTACTGACAACAACATTTCCCTTGCGTTTGATCCCTATGGTTTCTCTGTGAACGATCTTACTACGGGGGTTACTCGCATGAGATGTAACAGCACCGGGGAGCTCTACCCTGTCACACCACCTCCTGCGTCCAGTCAGTCGTGCCCGGTCGCCCTCTCGGCTTCGTTGTCCAGCCTGTGGCATGCACGCCTGGGCCATCCCAATGTTGTCGTTCTAGATGTCCTCCGTTCCCAGAGTCTTGTCACCTGTACTAAAGACCCACGCTCTGGTTTATGCTCTTCCTGCCAACTAGGCAAACATGCCAGACTGCCGTTCCAACGGTCTTTGACTTCTACCCTTGCTCCCTTTGATATCATTCATAGTGAGGTTTGGACCTCTCCTGTGCCTAGCAAGGAGGGTCACAAGTACTACCTCTTGTTTCTTGATGATTACACTAATTACTTATGGGTCTTCCCATTGCATTTCAAGTCCCAAGTATTTCCTGTCTTTGCCAAATTTCATGCCTACATCAAAACACAGTTTCACATATCCATCAAATGTTTCCAATGTGACAATGGCCGTGAATTTGACAACAAAGACTTTCACTCTTTCTTTGTCGCAAACGGGATCTCCTATCGCTTGTCTTGCCCCTATACTTCTCAGCAGAATGGCAAGGCTGAACGAATCATCAGAACCATTACCAACATGATGCGCTTTCTCCTCTTCCACACATCTATTCCCCTTCCCTATTGGCCTCACGCCTTATCCACCACATGTTATCTCCTAAACATTCTCCCTTCCACTACCCTACACCATCGCTCGCCAGCTCAAGCACTTTATTACGCCATGCCTAGGTATGATCACCTTTGCACCTTCGGGTGCTTGTGTTTCCCAAACCAGTCCTCCACAGCCCCACACAAGCTTCACCCGCGCTCCACTCCATGTGTCTTTCTTGGCTACCCGTCTGATCATCGCAGTTACCTCTACCTCGATATCAAGACCCACAAGATCATTCTATCTCGTCATGTCACCTTTGATGAGTCGCGATTCCCCTTTGCGTCTCCCACACCCCCTGTGTCTCCGTCAGAGTCAGAGTCACTATTCCCTCACTTTCTTTTTCATCAGAGCTCTCCCGGTGCTCCTGCCTCTCCCCCTCCCCCACCCCCACCACCCCCTACCACCAGACCACACACCTGCAGCGTCTCCGGTGTCTTCCGACCCCATTAGATCGTCTCCATGACCACCGCACATCGCCCCACCATCCAAACCCATGACTTCGCAACACCGTCCCCTCGCCAAGAAGCCATGCCACGGCCGCAGCCCATCAAAACCCCACCCCCCCCCCCCCCCCCACCCGCGCCTCACCTACTGGCGGCAGCCGCAGCATGATGCTACGGCCGCCGCCAATCAACCAGCGGCGGGCATGCCGCGCCCGCCGCATTGCCCGCAACTTCTGCCTTCCCTGCCTCCGTCCCTCCCGACTCCCATTCCCCCCTGCCTCCAACCCGGCCTCCATTTTCCCCATTCCCACCTCCCACAAAACAGCCCTCCTCGACCCGAATTGGCAGGCGGCTATGCTCGACGAGTACAGGGCCCTTACGAAGAATGGTACTTGGGTTCTTGTCCCTCGCCCTCCTAAGGCGAACGTCATTCGTTGTATGTGGCTCTTCCGTCACAAGTTCCGCTCTGATGGGACGTTGGAGCGCTACAAAGCCCGTCTTGTGGTCAACGGTCGTTCTCAGCAGGCAGGTATTGATTGTGATGAGACGTTCAGCCCTGTGGTCAAGCCTGCCACTATCCGAGTGGTCTTGAGTCTAGCTTTGTAACGCAACTGGGCTATCCATCAGTTAGATGTTAAGAACGCCTTTCTGCATGACCATTTGAATGAGACAGTCTACATGTTCCAGCCGCCGGGGTTTGCTGATGCTGATCGTCCAAAGCACGTCTGTCTCCTCAAGCGCTCTCTATATGGTCTGAAATAGGCTCCACGGGCTTGGTTCCAGCGCTTTGCTTCTCATCTACTACGATTGGGTTTCATTGGCAGCCGTTCGAATACGTCTCTGTTTATCTATCGCAGAGGTTCAGACTTGGCCTTCTTGTTACTCTATGTCGACGACATCATTCTCACCGCCTCTTCTGATGCTCTTCGGACGTCTATTATTTCGCAGTTGAGTGCGGAGTTCGCCATGTCTGATCTGGGTCAGTTGTCCTACTTCTTGGGAGTTGCTGTTCAGCATCATGCGTCTGCCCTGTTTCTCTCTCAGAGTAAGTATGCTGCTAAGATTGTTGCTCGTGCCAAGATGGGTAACTGTAATCCTGTCGCCACCCCTGTCGATACATCCAGCAAGCTCAGTGCTCATTCTGGCTCTTTGGTTGATGATCCGACGTTATACAAGAGCCTCGCCGGTGCCCTTCAGTATCTCACCTTCACCAGGCCTGATATCAGTTACGTCGTTCAGCAGATCTGCTTGTTCATGCATGCACCCAGGGAACCCCACTTTCAGGCCTTGAAGCGGATCATTCGGTACATCAGCGGCACTCTCGAGCTCGACACAACGATCATTCCTTCCTCTAAGCTTGATCTTGTTGCTTACACCCTTGTGTCGTGGTCAGCCAAGCATCAGTCCGTCGTGTCTCGCTCCAGCGCCGAGGCTGAATACAGGGGAGTTGCCAACGTTGTCTTAGAGTGCTCTTGGCTCCGCAATCTCCTGCTTGAGCTCCATTGCCCTCTTCGGAAGGCCACTCTCGTCTACACTGACAACGACTCCGCCGTCTATCTGGCTAGCAACCCAGTCCAGCATCAACGCACGAAGCACATTGAGCTTGATCTCCACTTCGTCAGGGACAAGGTTGCCATTGGACATGTCCGCGTTCTACATGTCCCGTCCTCTTATCAGTACGCTGATATATTCACCAAGGGTTTACCTAGACAGTTGTTCATTGATTTTCGTTCCAGTCTCACTGTCCGGCCCCCTCCAGTTTCGACTGTGGGGGTTTGATAGATTACATAGGTTTCCTCATGTATAGTGGGCTCAAAGCCCAATAAGGCCTAATACCTTTGTAACCTATATATATGTTTATCAATGAATGGAAACCCTCAAGGAGGACTTTACATCAATTCTAGAATCCTACAGTTTTGCACCAATTGTAAAAAGACGAATCACAATGTCGACAAGTGCTTCTTCTTAATCGGATTCCCTTCAGGATACAGTAATAAAATAGGGAAAGGCAAGAAGCAAAGTACTTGTGGTCAGTTTGCTGGCGAGGTTGCGAGTTCAGAATTCACAAATGATCAAATCAAGCAGCTTATGAGTTTGATGCAAGCAGTCAACAACTCAACACAAGGGAAGCAACCTACAACAGATGATTTTGCTGGATTTACAGGTACTTCTCTTTCAGAAAAAGTGTTTGATGGCACAACATGGATAGTTGACAGTGGTGCAAGCGGGCATATATGTAGCGAGTTGTCGATGTTTGATACTACCTACACTTTGTCAAGGCCGTTTATTGTATCATTGCCAACTGTTGAAAGCACTCTCATAACTACTACAGGAACGGTGCAAGTTATGAAGGGGCTCACTATTCAGAATGTGTTGTTTGTCAAGGATTTTAAGTGTAATCTGTTGTCAGTAGGGAAGTTAATAAAGGATCTTGAATGCTTTGTGTTGTTTACACCAAAGGGATGTTTTATGCAGGGGCCTTCTATGAGAATGCCGATGAAGATTGGTGAATCTGTGAGGGACCTTTTCTTGCTGAAACATCACCAGAGACAAGAAGTTGCAGTAGAGGATGAGCATAGGTGTGGTTCTTCTCTTAATAAGATGTCCGCCGCAGTGAGCACTGAGGTGTGGCACAAACGATTGGGACATCTCCCTTTCTACAGGTTACGAACTTTATCAGTTGTTAAGGTCGATGATAAAGACAGTAGCTCAAAAGGTCCTTGTGATGTGTGTGCTAAAGCAAGGCAAGCAAGAATTCCATTTACTTTGAGTTACATTAAAACTACTACTGCTTTTGAATTGATCCATGTCGATGTGTGGGGACCGTATCACACTGCTACTTTTGATGGTTTTACGTATTTCTTGACGATTGTGGACGACTATACTCGTACTACTTGGGTAGAACTTTTGTCCTCGAAAAGCAATGCATTTATTGCTTTAAAACAGTTTTTTGCCATGACTGAAAGGCAATTTGGAAGAAAAGTCTAGATCATGAGGTCGGATAATGCTCATGAGTTAAGCACTAGCAGAGAGAATGCTGATTATTTGTTGAGCATTGGAGTCAGACATGAAACCAGCTGCCGACTTCCCGTGGAGCGCAAGCACAGGCATCTCATGGAAGTTGCTTGTGCCCTCCTGTTTGAATCTGGCCTGCCTCGCAAATTTTGGGGTGAAAGTGTTCTCACTGCAACGTATCTTATCAATAGGTACCCAAGTAAGCTCTTACAATCTCTTACACCTTATGAACGATTACATAATAGAGCACCTTCTTATGAGCATCTTCGATGCTTCGGGAGCTTATGCTATGCTGCAACTCTTAGCCATGGGAGAGACAAACTGGGAGCTAGAGCCCACCCATGTGTGCTCCTTGGATACTATTGGAAAATATTATATTTTGTATATATATTATTTAGTTTCCCTTTTCCTATTTCAGCATTAGGGGTTGTAATTTAGTATAAATTGTATCATCTTCATTCAATCAAGGCAGAGGAAAATTTCCATCAGAATGGTTTTTACATGGCATCAGAGCCAAACCCTAAAACTCATTTACCTACCTGACCAGCGTATTCCTCCGCACCGATTAACCCTAAATCAAACTCCTAAATCAAACCTGTAATCTTCATTGATCGATTGATCTGAAGTTATGATGAATGACCATAATCTTTCCCAGCCGAGGGCTCTTGCTCGTCACCACCAAGAGGCTTTTACCGGGC
Source organism: Persicaria maculosa (assembly GCA_963922045.1). Classification (NCBI taxonomy): domain Eukaryota; kingdom Viridiplantae; phylum Streptophyta; class Magnoliopsida; order Caryophyllales; family Polygonaceae; genus Persicaria; species Persicaria maculosa. The sequence goes on from OY998254.1 coordinate 70,384,276, forward strand.
ATGAGAAGGTGGCGGCGGTGGCGTTGTCCACTGCGAAGAAATCAATCGAAGGTGTTGTCAATGCTATCGGCACCTCAACACCTTCATATACAACCTATGATCGAGAGGCCTTCAATCCAGCGATTTCTGATTCTCAGTGGATCACCGTGATAGATATGCTCAAGCAATTCCATGCTCAGCACTCAAACGATCATCAAATGGGTAAGAAAATTAATCGATGGATTTTAGATACGGGTGCATCGTATCATATTACTGGTAGAAAGGAGTTGCTTACTGATTTGCGTGATGTTCAACCTACTCACGTATTATTGCCGGATCATACTATATCTACTGCTGTTCAATCTGGAACTGTGCGCCTGAGAGATAATTTGGTTATTCCAAATGTCTTACATGTTCCTGCTTTTCATTGCAATTTGATATCATTTCTAACCCTGATCAGAGAACAGATCTGTTTAGTGATAATGACGGATGAACTTTGTGTTCTTCAAGACCGCACTTCAAGGGCAGTGATTGGAGTCGGGGAAGGCCGAGAAGGGGTCTTTTGGTTGATTGGTGAATGCGTCTCACCGACAACTGGAATAGTTGCCTCTGTTTCCTCATCTGAACTTTGGCACAAGCGGATGGGTCATCCGTCCTATCAAGTATTATCTGCATTCCCCGGCGTTCAATCTGATAGAAAGCGTTCGAGTGAACCTTGTTCTGTTTGTTTTGAAGCAAAGAAAACTCGTGCGAATTTTCCTGATTCTGTTACTAAAGCAGCTGCTTTATTTGAGTTAGTACACGCTGATGTTTGGGGACCCTATAGAGTACCTTCTTCAACTGGTGCTCGATTTTTCTTGACCTTGGTGGATGATTTCTCTAGATCTGTTTGGGTCTTCTTGATTGGCTCTAAAACAGAGGTTGTGAATTGTGTTAAGAATTTCTTTATGCTTGTCAAGACTCAGTTTGACAGGACTGTGAAACGCTTTCGGGCTGACAATGGCACTGAATTTTTGCCTCTGCGGGAATTCTTTGACAACTCTGGTGTTTTATTTGAGACTTCTTGTGTTGATACTCCCCAACAGAATGGGCGAGTAGAACGTAAGCACCGTCATTTGCTTAATGTTGCTCGTGCTCTTATGTTTCAAGCATCTATTCCGATTGTTTATTGAGGAGAATGTGTTCTAACTGCAACTTACTTGATCAATCGTACACCATCTAGCCTTCTTCAAGGAAAGACTCCATATTTTATGTTATATCAGCAGGAACCTATACTCTCTCATGTCAAGGTTTTTGGTTGCCTCTGTTTTGTGTCTGTGGTCCCTAAGAGCAAGGACAAATTTGATGCTAAGGGAAAACGTTGTGTTTTTCTAGGCTATCCATATGGGAAAAAGGGATGGCATGCATGTACTTGATGTTGAAACGGGCAGGATTTTTGTTTCTCGTGATGTTGTGTTCTTTGAAGAACAATTCCCTTTTTCTGAACCACCATCTAAAGTTGATATCTCTATTAAGTCTCAAGAGACTCATCCTGCGATTCTTTATTCTGATCTTGAAACTACTCCTATGTTGTCTCAAGAGGCTCTTGCAGAAGGTGGACCATCTATGTTTGACTCGGTTGTGTTATCTTCTATCAACTTGCCCGTAGCTGATCCAGTGGTTCGTCGTAGTTCTCGAGAGCGTGTTCCAAATGTTTGCCTTCAGGATTATGTGTGCAATACAGTTCATTCTCCAAGCGCCTCCTCAGGTACTCCTTACCCAATAGCTAACTATGTTGTTGTTGGTAATTTTTCTCCCCGTCATATCCAGTTCCTCGCAGCTGTTACTTCTATTGTCGAACCCAACTCTTACTCTGAGGCAGTTAAAGATGAGAAGTGGAGAAATGCTATGAAATATGAACTTGATGCTTTAGAACGAAATGGCACTTGGGAGCTGACTTCTCTCCCTCCTGACAAGAAACCCATTGGTTGCAAATGGGTTTTCCAGATCAAGTTAAAATCTGATGGGACTATAGAGCGTTACAAGGCTAGGCTCGTTGCTCTTGGAAACAAACAAGTCGAAGGCATTGATTATACTGAAACTTTTGCTCCAGTTGCAAAGATGACATCCGTACGTTTGTTTCTCTCTGTTGCAGCCATCAAGGGATGGCATCTTCATCAGATGGATGTTCAAAATGCCTTTCTGCATGGTGATCTAGATGAGGAGGTGTATATGCGCCTTCCCCCTGGTTTTTCTACCTCAGGTGATCGTGTATGTCGCCTACGGAAGTCTCTGTATGGACTTCGTCAGGCTCCCAGAAATTGGTTTGCCAAACTAGCTTCCGCTCTCAGGTTTGGCTTCAAACGCTCTTATGCCGATTACTCTTTGTTTTCTCTCATTCGCAATACCAAGGTACTTTATGTCCTGGTGTATGTGGATGACTTGATCATTGGTGGAAACGACTATGAGGAGATCGAAAAATTCAAGAAGTATTTGCACACATGTTTTCATATGAATGACTTGGGCCTTTTAAAATACTTCTTAGGCATTGAAATTGCACATGACACTGATGGTCTCTTTCTTAGTCAACGCAAGTATGCTCTTGAGATATTATCTGAAGCAGGTTTATTAGGTGCTAAACCTGCTGAGTTTCCACTACCTCAAAATCATGATCTCGCCTTGTCTACAGGCCCGAGCTTCTCTGATCCAGAATAGTATCGTCGGCTGGTTGGCCGACTGATCTATTTGACTATTACTCGTCCTGAGCTCAGTTATTCTGTTCACATTCTTTCTCAGTTTATGCAAGCCTCTACGGAGGATCACTGGCAGTCTGCCTTACGGGTTCTTCGCTACATAAAGGTTCATCCAGGTCAAGGCCTTGTTTTATCTAGGGGGAGTTCTTTGCAACTTCGTGCCTACTGCGATTCTGATTGGGCTTCTTGTCCTATCACTCGTCGCTCTTTGACAGGTTATTATGTTTTTCTTGGAGATTCACCTATCTCTTGGAAAAGAAAGAAGCAACCAACTGTCTCTTGTTCGTCTGCGGAGGCAGAATATCGCTCCATGGCTGCTGCTTGTTGTGAGCTTCTTTGGCTCAAATCGTTTCTTCGCTCCCTTGGATATCTTCATCGATCTCCCATGCAACTCTATTGTGACAGTCAAGCGGCCTTACATATTTCTGCAAATCCAGTCTTCCATGAACGAACAAAGCACATTGAGGTAGATTGTCACTTCATTCGAGATCTTCTCACTTCTGGTGCTATTGCTGCCTCTCATATCCGCACAAAGGACCAACCAACTGATATCTTGACCAAAGCCCTTGGTCGTCAGCAATTCTCTCATCTCCTTCGCAAGTTGGGCATTCGTGATTTACATGCTCCAACTTGAGGGGCAGTATTGGAAAATATTATATTTTGTATATATATTATTTAGTTTCCCTTTTCCTATTTCAGCATTAGGGGTTGTAATTTAGTATAAATTGTATCATCTTCATTCAATCAAGGAAGAGGAAAATTTCCATCAGATTGGTTTTTACAGATACCCTACGGGTAAGAAAGCCTACAAGCTTTATGGGTTGGAGACACACAAGGTCTTATATTCTAGGGATGTCACATTTCATGAAAATGTTTTCCCTTATAAGCATATACCAACAGCCCCTATTGATTCTTCCTTTCATTTTGCTCCTGTCAATAACCCTCTTTGTTTTGATTCCTCCGAAACCTTTTCTCAAACACATGTGCCATCTTCAAATGTGTCCCCATCACATCCCCTCGATGCACCTGCTCCAAGCAGTCCTTCCCAATGCCCCATAGACTCTCCCCATGATCATTCCCACGCACCTGATCTTGTGTCTCCAAATCTTCCAGTTGGAGATCAATCTTTGCGACTATCCACTAGAGCTTCTCACCCACCTTCTTACCTCAATGATTATGTTTGCAATGCAGCTTGCAGCACACCGGCCTTTTGTTTTCACACCTGACCTCCACTTTGTCCTTTCCAATTCGTGCAGTTCCTCTTGATAGCACACCAGAGCATGAACCATTGACATATGGTGAGGCTTGTGAGTACATGGCTTGGCAGGATGCAATGAAAGCTGAATTTGTTGCCTTGGATTTAAATGACACTTGGGAGTTGGTGCCTCTGCCGAAGGGAAAGCGCGCTATCGGGTGTAAATGGGTTTACAAAGTGAAACGAAAATCTGATGGCACCATAGATCGCTATAAGGCGAGGTTGGTGGTGAAGGGTTTCACCCAACGTGATGGGATTGATTACAATGAGACGTTCTCTCCGGTCATCAAGCTCACCACGGTTCGAACCTTGGTCTCTATTGCTTTGAAAAGGAAGTGGAGCATGTTCCAACTAGATGTGAACAATGCCTTCCTCCATGGAAGGTTGGACGAGGAGGTTTACATGAAGGTTCCACCAGGGTTGGTTACTGCTGATGCGAGGCTTGTGTGCCGCCTAAAGAAGTCGTTGTACGGGCTCAAACAAGCCTCCCGGCAGTGGTATGCCCGTCTGTCATTGTCACTGAAACAGAGGGGCTATCATCAGTCGTTGAATGACCATTCACTGTTCTATAAGAAGGTGAAAGGCTTGGCTGTTTATGTCGGAGTTTATGTCGATGACATTTTGGTGACAGGAGATGACACGACAGAGATTGATGAGTTGAAATCCTTCTTGAATGCTGAATTTTGTATAAAGGATCTAGGTCTTCTTCACTACTTCCTTGGCATCGAGTTCATCTCTTGTTCCGATGGAGTAATTCTCAGCCAACAGAAATTCATGAAGGAAATTTTTGCTGATTTCCCTTGCTCAGACCTTCCTGTTGTTAGTCCTTTGGAATTTCACAACAAATTTTTGCCGGATGCGGGTGCTCTAAGTTGAATTTCCTTGTCCATACTCGTCCGGACCTTGCCTTTGCGGTCCAGCATCTTAGCCAGTTTATGCAGGCACCACAAGAGCCTCACATGGCTGCGGCTTACCATGTGTTACGCTACTTGAAAGGCACCCTGTATAAAGGCTTGCACTTGTCCAATTCTCTTGATTTCTCCCTTAAAGCCTTCTGCGACGCAGACTGGGCTACTTGCCCATATTCCAGGAAATCTGTTTCCGGTTATATTGTGATGCTTGGTGCTGATTTGCTTTCTTGGAAGTCGAAGAAACAACAAAACGTGTCCTTGTCATCTGCTGAAGCCGAGTACAGGTCGATTCGCAGAGTCTGTGCTGAATTGGCTTGGATGAGTCGTCTTCTTCACGAGCTCGACGTCCCCAATATCACACCGATTCCTTTGAAATGTGACAACCAGGCAGCTGTGTACATTGCAAAGAATCCTGTCTTCCATGAGAGGACGAAACACATCGAGCTCAACTGTCACTACGTTCGGGAGAAGTTGCTTGAAGGATTGATTAGTTTGTCTCATGTTGATTCTAAACTACAGCTTGCTGATTTTTTGACCAAAAACTTGTCCGGTTTCCAGCTTTCTGAAGTTTTGCCCAAGATCGGCGTTGTCGACTCCCAACCCCGTTCATGAAGGGGGGTATTGGTTATATTAGGCCGAGCGTTTTGAGTCGCTTGAGTTCAGCCTATATAAAGGCTTGTTGTTCAGTTTTTACTCATACAAGAAAATTCAGAATCAATGAAAAATGCCGCTTCATTTTTTTCCCCGCAAAACCTTCCTCTTTGTTCTTATTTTCTTCATCTTCAAGCTTGAATCTTTGATCTGATTTGCAATAAAATCTTCATCATCACAGTAGCCAATGAGAGAGACCAAATGGCGATGGCGGAATTGGGAGAGATTTCGATTTCAGTTCTGAATTCCGCGAGCCCTTGCTGGGACCGGGGATTTCCCCTCTTAACAGCAACTTTTGTCCCATCACCTAACACTCCCTTGTAAACCTTTCCAAACCCACCAATTCCAATAGCTAAACTCTCATCAAAATTGTTTGTTGCCTCTGAAACTGCGGAGAAAGGGACACGATACCCCAAGTTGGAGGCAGCACTGATTGTTGTACCATTTGAGTACTTGCTACCCATTGTGTAAGAGCTTCCTCCAGTGAGAGATAGGGGGATCCAAGTCTTGGAATGGCCTTGTCGTGCTAGCTTCTTTCGCCTTCCCTGGCAGAAGATGCAGAGAATGCCAACAGCAGCACCTACAATCATGCCCACCTGTTGGGTTGCATCACAAATCCTCATTGGACTTGGATCACTCTTGGGCTTGCTCATTCTTGGACCAATCCAAGGAAAAGTCTAGAAGAAGTGAAGAAGTTTTCTCCAAACTTCTCCATCCTTTCAAAATTCTACAAGGATCTTGAAGCTTCTAATTCTTCTAGCATCTACAAACTTCTACTCTCACAAGTCCCCTAACTTCTACAAGCTTCTACTCTCCCAAGTCCCTAAGGCTTTGTGGCCTATAAATAGGAGGCTCCTTCCCATTTCCAAACTATCCACAAAATCTCAAACCTTCAAGCCTCCCACACAAAAACCATCTTCCTATACTTAGCCTTCATCTTTCACACATATCCACTACTTGTAAAAGAGTCTTCCCACTACCTTGTACCATCCTACAAGGATCTTTGTACTCTTTCTATTTTATAGTGGATATTATTGGCTCTTGCCGCCCGTGGGTTTTCCTCCCGGTACTCGGGTTTCCCACGTTAAATCTGTGTGTGATCTATCTTACCTTACTTTCTCTATTGTGTGATTCCGTTCTTCCGCTACGTGCTCGTGTACTTATTACCACTAAATCCTAACAAGTGGTATCAGAGCTTGCTAAGATCATTCTTGGAATCACATCCTCAATGTCGACCGTCACTAAGTTCGATATTGAGAAATTTGATGGCAAGATTAGCTTCTCTATCTGGCGAGTCCAGATGAAGGCCGTTCTCACTCAAAACGGTTTGAAGAAAGCCTTGGATGGAAAATCCAAGAAGCCGTCAACTATGACGGATGAGCAATGGGACGAGTTGGACGAGAAAGCTTTGTCAGCTATCCAACTCTGCTTATCTCGCGAAGTCTTGCGCGAGGTGATTCATGAGACCACTGCTGCTGAGTTGTGGTTGAAGCTTGAATCACTTTATATGACGAAGAGTCTTGCCAACAAGCTCAGGCTGAAGGAGCGTCTCTACACTCTTCGCATGGCTGAAGGTACCCCTATTCAAACTCATCTCAGTGAGTTCTCTTCTATCCTCGTTGATCTTGAGAATTTGGATGTTAAAATTGATGATGAGGATAAAGCTGTTTTGTTAATTGTCTCTTTGCCCCCTTCTTATAAGCACTTTAAAGAAATCATGCTATATGGAAACAATGCCGACACTCTGTGCTTGGAAGATGTTAAGGCTAACTTACTAGCTAAAGAAAAATATGATGTTGATAACCGTTTTGAGAAACCTGGTGAAGGTTTAACGGTTAGGGGGCGTAGCACTGAAAGAGGCAATAGCAGTAATTCTTCTAGGCCTAGATCAAAGTCTAGAAGTAAAAAATCATGCAATTACTGCAAGAAAACGGGGCATATTATTTCTGAATGCTACAAATTGAAGAACAAAAAGGAAAAGGGTAAAGGGAAACAATCTGATGATTCTGATAAATCCGCCGAAGCTGCTATTGTTGATGCTTGCTCTGATGGGGATGTTCTCTTAGCTTCTAACACCGATGATAGAAGTAAAAATGAGTGGATTCTTGATTCTGGTTGTACCTTCCATATTTGTCCACATAAAGATTGGTTTTCCTCCTATGAACCAATCAACGGTGGATCTGTCTTGCTTGGAAATGACAATCCTTGCAAGGTTGTCGGGAAAGGTACTATCAAGATTAAAACTCATGATGGTACTATTCGATCTCTAACGGGTGTTAGACACGTCCCGGAGATGAGACGAAACTTGATTTCTCTAGGCACCCTAGAATCTCATGGGTGCAGGTACGCAGCTGAAGGCGGAGTTCTAAAAGTTTCCCGTGGCTCTCTAGTCTTGATGAAAGCTACCCGTGTTGGTAGTCTATATGTCCTGCAAGGTGCTACTGTTGCAGGCTCAGCTTCAATTGCCTCATCTTCTACCTCTCTTCATGATGATACTCAATTGTGGCATATGCGCTTAGGCCACATGAGTGAAAAAGGCATGCACTTGCTCTCAAAGAGAGGTCTTCTGGGTACTCATACTAGCTGCAAGATCAACTTCTGTGAGCACTGTATCTTTGGCAAACAGAAGAGGGTCAGCTTTGCTAAAGGCCGCCACACAACCAAAGGTATTCTGGATTATATTCATTCTGACTTATGGGGTCCTTCTCATGTTCCTTCTCTTGGTGGGCGTTCTTATATGCTCACTATTATTGATGATTATTCAAGAAAAGTCTGGGCTCTCTTTCTACGCCACAAAAATGAAGTCTTTCCCAGGTTTAAGGAATGGAAAACTCTTATTGAAAATCAGACTGGGAAGAAGGTTAAAACGCTCCGTACTGATAATGGTCTTGAGTTCTGCAACTATGAATTTGACAAATTCTGTGCCGAAGAAGGCATTGCTAGGCACCACACTATTGTGGGCACACCCCAACAAAATGGGGTTGCAGAACGCATGAATAGGACCATTCTAGAGAAAGTGCGTTGTATGCTTTCTCATGCTGGCTTGGCTAAAAACTTATGGGCAGAAGCTGCCTATGCAGCCTGTTATCTTATCAATCGCTCTCCACATGCTTCTCTTGAAGGGAAGGTTCCAGAAGAAATCTGGTCAGGTAAACCAGTTGATTACTCTAATCTAAGGATCTTTGGTTGTCCTGCTTATGCTCGGGTTAATGATGGTAAGTTAAACCCTAGAGCTATAAAATGCATTTTCATTGGTTATCCTGATGGAGTTAAAGGATATCGATTGTTTTGTCCGGACTCTAAGAAGATCATTAAGAGTCGAGATGTCACTTTTAATGAAAATGCATTGTTATCTTCTGGAAAGGAATCTGTTGTTGTTCCTTCTGCAGGCAATCAAAGTGATGCCACTGAGATAGTGGAAATTGAAACCTCTGGTTCCAAGTCAGCTGATGCTTCCTCCTCTGGCACACAATATGGTGATACACCGGTTACCACTCCTGAGGCCATGGATCCACAACAAGAGCATTGTATTGCTCGTGATCGTCCAAGGAGACATGATGTTCGGAAACCTGCTCGCTACGACGATGAAAGCCACTTTATTGGATATGCTCTGGCCGTTGCCGAAGAGATTGAAGAAGTTGCCGAACCCAAGAGCTATTCAGAAGCTATCTCCTGTGCTAACTCCTCTAAGTGGCTAGTTGCGATGCAGGAAGAGGTTGAAAGCCTTCACAAAAATGACACTTGGGATCTAGTGAAATTGCCAAAGGGCAAACGAGTTATTACCTGCAAGTGGATCTACAAGAAGAAAGATGGCATTCCCGGAGTTGAAGATGCAAGGTTCAAGGCAAGGTATGTTGTTAGAGGTTTTAATCAAAGAGAAGGTGTTGATTTCAATGAAATCTTCTCTCCTGTCGTTCGTCATACCTCTATTCGTATATTACTTGCCTTGGTTGCTCTGTATGATTTGGAGCTTGAGCAGCTTGATGTCAAGACTGCCTTCCTCCATGGCGATTTGGAGGAAGAGATCTATATTCAACAACCGGAAGGTTTTGTGGTCTCAGGAAAGGAGGACCACGTATGTCGTCTAAAGAAGTCTCTCTATGGTCTCAAGCAAGCTCCGAGACAATGGTATAAGAAGTTTGACTCATTCATGTTGAGTCAAGGTTATTCCAGGAGCCAATATGACAACTGTGTGTACTTCAAAAAGGCGCCCGATGGGTCTTTTATATTTTTGCTGCTTTATGTCGATGATATGTTGATTGCAGCTCGTGACATTACTCTCATCAATGAGCTAAAGACCCAGTTGAGCAAGAAGTTCGAGATGAAGAATTTGGGCGCGGCCAAGAAGATTCTTGGGATGGAGATTCATAGGGATCGTCAAGCTGGAAAGCTCATGCTAAGTCAACAGAAGTATATTGAGAAAGTGCTTGACAAGTTCAATCTAAGAGACGCTAAGCCTGTGAGCACTCCTATTGCTGCACACTTTAAGTTGTCATCTGATCAGTGCCCAAAATCAGAGGAGGACAAGGAACGGATGACAAATGTTCCATATGCTTCCGCAGTTGGAAGTCTCATGTATGCCATGGTTTGCACTAGGCCTGATTTGGCATACGCTGTGAGTTTGGTCAGCAGATACATGCACAATCCTGGAAGAGAGCACTGGAATGCAGTGAAGTGGATACTTCGCTATTTGAAAGGTACTGCTGATATTGGCCTGACTTTTGATAGGAAGAGAGCAGGATCTAGCCATATTGATGGCTATGTTGATGCCGATTATGGTGGTGATTTGGATCGGAGAAAGTCTATCTCAGGATATATTTTCTCTTTATGTGGATCTTCTATTAGTTGGTGTGCTTCCCTTCAATCGGTCACAGCTCTATCAAGTACTGAAGCTGAGTACATTGCAGCCACCGAAGGAGTAAAGGAAGCTATTTGGCTCCGAGGATTAATCCATGAGCTGGGCTTGTCACAAGACGTCCTTACTGTCTTTTGTGATAATCAGAGTGCTATTCATTTAACGAAGAACAGTGGCTATCACAGTAAGACCAAGCACATCGACGTCAAGCACCACTTTATTCGGGATATTGTCTCTGACGGCGAGGTTGTTGTAAAGAAGATTCATACAAATGACAACCCTGCGGATATGCTAACGAAGCCACTTCCTATTGCCAAGTTCAAACACTGTTTGGACTTGGTTGGTGTTTCTCAACACTGAGTGCCCTTCGGGGCTTCATGCGGCAATGAGCTCATTCGGATATTGATGCAAGGCGGAGTTTGTTGGGTTGCATCACAAATCCTCATTGGACTTGGATCACTCTTGGGCTTGCTCATTCTTGGACCAATCCAAGGAAAAGTCTAGAAGAAGTGAAGAAGTTTTCTCCAAACTTCTCCATCCTTTCAAAATTCTACAAGGATCTTGAAGCTTCTAATTCTTCTAGCATCTACAAACTTCTACTCTCACAAGTCCCCTAACTTCTACAAGCTTCTACTCTCCCAAGTCCCTAAGGCTTTGTGGCCTATAAATAGGAGGCTCCTTCCCATTTCCAAACTATCCACAAAATCTCAAACCTTCAAGCCTCCCACACAAAAACCATCTTCCTATACTTAGCCTTCATCTTTCACACATATCCACTACTTGTAAAAGAGTCTTCCCACTACCTTGTACCATCCTACAAGGATCTTTGTACTCTTTCTATTTTATAGTGGATATTATTGGCTCTTGCCGCCCGTGGGTTTTCCTCCCGGTACTCGGGTTTCCCACGTTAAATCTGTGTGTGATCTATCTTACCTTACTTTCTCTATTGTGTGATTCCGTTCTTCCGCTACGTGTTCGTGTACTTATTACCACTAAATCCTAACACCACCTTACTCTTACTGCCTGATCCAGATGAACTTACAGCAACATTTCCACTGAGGCTGCCAAGAGAATTGTTCATTTTCATGATCTCCAAACCATTGAGGATAGCGTTAGGGTAAACGTTAGTCAAACTAGAGGTACTACTCACTATGTCAAACCAGATGAACTTACAGCAACATCGAAGTACAGCTGGTTCAAGGTACTACTCACTATGTCACAGTAGTGAAATCGAATAAGATACTGAAACCCGGAGTCCACATCAAACTCCCATGTGACATTGAAATTAGCTGTTGGATCTTTTGCAGAGTTCATCCTTTTTGCTGTACTGTATGTTGTTACCATGGTTGGAGCACTGTATGTTGTTGCCAGGCCGCTAGCATAGTTGACTGCTGCCATATTCGACACATTCACAGCCAGGTTTGGATTTACCAAAAAAGAAACATCGGGGACCCAAGTTCGCCAAAGAGTGTCATTGTCATAATTCACTGCAGGCCCTCCCATATTTACTCTCGCAACTGTTTGAAATGCTTGCAACGTAAGGCCTTTGTAACTTTCAGCTGGGCTTACTGAGTTTGCATCATCTATGATGAGAGAATCTGGGACAGAAACAACTTCTAGAGCATTCAAGAAACCAATAGAATTTGCAGAAGGTGAGAATGTGATGATTAGGCTGTTTGACGTCACATTGATCAAGTACTCCTTCATGATAGCAGAACTCTGAGGAGTAAAATCACTCAGCAGCACAAACTCTTGAGTAGAAACACCAAACTTGCCACTGCTCATATCATAATTTTTTACTGAATTACTGAATTATGATAATTAGGCTGTTTGACGTCACATTGATCAAGTACTCCTTCATGATAGTGGAAGTTGAAGAGAAAATCAAACAGTGGAATAGACAGATCCATTGGTTCGACTTCAAATGCTTTCAGCAGCTCCTCTCACCAAAAGTTAAAGAGAAAAGTTGTAGCTTATGGGGTTGCATCAATACATCTTAGTAGGAGGATGTTGTGTAAAGCCCATGTCGCACCGATTGATGTCGATCCAGGGGCTGGATTACAGTGGCTTCCAAAAATTCGTAGAAGTTCTAAAGTGATGCGCACTGGTGCGTTACTTGAAAGAGTTTTCATGCCTTGTGACATGTATTTTAGATACACAAGGCACAAAGCAGGGACCTCTGAGTTGAAGGTGAATTTTAATTGGCATATTTACATCTTATTTTTTCCGCTAATTTTTTATAAAAAAATTGAGGGGCTCAATTCTTGTTGCCTGTTGGTGCCTTATAGTTAATATTACCAGCTTTTCCTTGCAGGTGAAGCCGTTGAAAGAACTCATTTTCAATTCTCAAAATATAACAGCAACAATGACTTCTCGGCAGTTTCAAGTTATGATGGATGTGTTAACCAATCTTCTAATGGCAAGGCCTCCCAAGTATGATTATTCGTCTAATCCTTGCCTTGAATTTAGAACATGCTGATTTCTTGTTGGCTAGGATGAAAAATTCTTCTTGTACATTAAAACACCCCTCCTAATATCATACATATTTCTGTCAATGAAAGGAGGTGGGGTTAACTGCATCATATTGATCCAATTATCTTTTTGTTATTATAAAAAATACCATATTGTCAGATGATGATAAAAGAAAAAGGCAAGAGGACATGTCATACCTTGAAATTAAAAGAGGAAGAACTCACAAATGTCCCTAAGTTCAGTGCTCGTTTGGTTAGGAATGAAAAAACCCAGGAAGTAGAAAATCCCAGAAAGTAATGGAAAAATATGTGTTTGGTTGATAATTTTAAAATCGAAAAACCCAGAAATTCTACTTCCTGGGAAGTTAAATTCCTCCAATTTGAAGGAAGTTCTCTTACCTAGTTCCCCCTAGGTAAGTTCAATTCCACCCTTTTTAAGTTGAAAATTTTCAATTCCTTCATTTAATTCCCTAGAATAAAAAAAACCATCCAAACGTATTTTCAGAATTCCCATGAATTGAACTTGATGGGAATTCAATTCCCATGAAGTAAATTCCTGGGAATTTCAATTCCCACGTCAAACCAAACGAGCACTCAGTTTTAATTGGGTGAGACTAACGCCTCTGTCCAAATCCAAACCACTTGAATGTGACCACAAAGAAGCTAGATTGATAATTCTATCCCTCAGAACACGCATTCGTCAGAACCTAAAGAAGAATGCCAGATGCAGCAGATTGTGAACAAATAACAGAACACCCTGTGCCTTGTGGTCTCTTTGATGTTTGCTCAACCATTAATCACTGGGGTCTGGCTTACTGCTTGACCAGATCCCTATGTTTATAGATACTACCTCCGTATCAAAATATTTGTAGTTTTACTTTTGGCACGTCGTTTAAGAACGGTAAAAACTATATAAAATATTAATGATTTTATTAATTTTAAAAAATAATTTCATACTTAATACAATTATCTATGAAATTATTAAAAAAAAATATTAAAAAAATTAATATTTTATAGAGTTATTCGCTCCTTAAAAAGCGTGTCAAAAAACAAAACTACAAGTTTTGTGATACGGAGGGAGTATATGTTAGTATGTGTACATAGATGGCTTACTGCTCACTATCCTTGAGGTTTGAGGCAGCTTGGTTGTGTTGTAGCATGAACAGCAACATGACCATGTCATTTATGAACTCTTATGGTCTTTGTTTGGCTAAACATGGCAATAATTTCTGAGTATAATTTGAGCGACTTTACATTTTCTTCCCTGTGTTTATAGATATATGTTAGTATGTGTACATAGATGAGTTCACATCACCTTTTTGGTTGTTCTGTAATCTCATGTATGTAATGTATGCTTCTGATGCTTTTGCTATACAACTGTTGGCCAATACCAAATAGCACTGTATTTGAATTGATATCAATTGGTTGACCGATAACTCATTTGAAATCCACTGTAACCAAGCTTTAATTAACATTCCCATTTTAGTTACTGTCCACAAGCAAGGAATGAAATAACACAGCAAAGCTGACAACAAATTGATCACTAGCAGCAACATCAGCAACCATATTATCAGTAAGAACAAATGGAGTAATGGAATCTCCAACAGAAAACAAACTCCTCCACTTCTTAAGAATATCCAAGTTCTCTTTAGAACTTTTCCTACATATCAAATGTTTCCCCATTGGCAAGCTTAATGTAATATGCACATCAACTTCAGTAATATCTAACTTACTTCCATCATCCAACACCAAGCAACATCTGTTCGTGTCAAAGTGATCAACCAACCAATGACAAAGACACAAAGGAAGATAGTGAATACCCAAATCTAATAAACACCCAAATCCTATTCTCTTGATACAATCTTTCTGTTTATCATTAAATCTAGCCAATGCAGAAACAAACGCTCGAGGATTGGACCTTGTTTTCAAAGAGGGGTATTGATTAGCCCTTCTAATCCTCGGCTTCTTAACAAAAACAACCCCATCCCCAACTTCTTGGGGGGCAATGGATGCTTGGAGTAGCACATCAGAATCTACAGTCTGCACATTAGGTTCTTCAGATTGCACATGCTCTCCAACAGTTGGTTGCCCTTCCTTATAAACAGAAACACCAACTCCAGAAGGAAGCTCATCATTAACATTGGGCGGGAAATGAGTCACTAGTAGAAAAAACACCTTTTAGCTCGGACCTGAAAGCTAATATAGCCCGGATATAGACAAAATAGGGTCCGGGCATCAGAGTGGTGTGATAATAGGTATAGAGCCCGGACCTAAAATCCACACGCCCGGGTTATTAGAGTCGACCATATTTTAGTGCATGCCTCAAGAAGTTACCAAGTGAAGTCAAATGTATCAGCATCTGGAACTATTAGTGCATGCCTCAAGAAGTTACCAAGTGAAGTCACCACCTTGGCTGCATCCACACAACTCCCGATAAGCTCTAAATCGATTACGTTATCCACAACTCATTTCTATCCAAATCCCAAGTTTCATGTCTGCCAAATCAAAACACAGCAAACGAGACAAATGGAAACTTTTCAAGTAAATAGCCCTCAAGAAGTTACCAAGTGAAGTTATCACCTTGCCTTCATCTTCGCCATTCTGTCTAGCCAACCTTACCTGGATAGTTGAAAGCAACAAGAGAGGCATATGAAGATGTAATTTAAAATCAAAGAAAAAGAGCCAAGACAAATGCAAAAGAAATATACAAGTTAAATATTCTACCATCTTTCACTTCGGCAACTCCTACGAACAGTATTTAGATTGATGGCATTGTTCAAAATTCATGAGCTGCCAATAAAAAACATATAAGCCAGGAATCTCTATGATCTGAAATATTGCAACTCTTCAATTGTAGCTATTAGACAGCTTTGCACTTTAAGGGCAATGAGCTTCATCCCTAATATCTGGAAAAAAAAATGGATCAAATAATGATTTCTTGCCTTGAAATCTCAATGATCATTGATTTTAAGTCAATAATGCATAAAAGGTAGTCATCACTAGAATTGCCTGAGGTGCCTCTCTGCATGGAAGATGAATAGAAGAATATTTTTTTACAAGAATCTACAGGAGAAAAGGCAGAAGAACACCACAATAAGTTTCAAGATTGAGCAGGATGTTCATTAGCAGAGACAGACAATAGAAGAATATTTTTTTACAAGAATTCTGCCCTTCAAAATTTTCAAAGATCAGTCTCATTAAGTACTAATAGATACAACTATAATCATGTCTTATATTTACAGTACTGGTAGCAACATGGTAAGCAGGATGAAATAAAAGCATAAAACAGAGAACTTACATTTCGAACAAATACATTTTTTGAAGAGATCTCAATTTGTGAAGCCGTATCCTCTGTAATGGAATCAGTCAGCTTGCCAACCTGGAATTTAGAAATGATTGTAACAGATGAAATAAGCAAACATAGATGCACAGAGAAGCCCAATGCAGCTTGTGCCTTAGTAGCAGTATTTTCTTCATGAATTCTCTTAGCCTCAGTACATGTACCCAGCCCAGTGCTAGGTTCCAAGTTAGAATTCTGATTTTCAGAACCTAGTGCATCCTGTTAGATAAGAGAAGATTCTTTGTTCCCGGGCCTCGAAATGCTTTCATCTATATCAACTGTATTGGGTACATTGCTAGAAACCGCAAGATGATTCAAAGATGGAATGGCAGCTGCCTTCACACTTACAAGATTTTCCTTTTGACTTGCTGATTTTTTTAGCTGAAAAGAAGCAAATATCATTAATTTACAACTAATAAATGAAAATATTAGGATGTTTTAAAAAAAAAACTAGTAAGAAACATAATGGGAAATTAAAGTTACCCACATGGTCCAAAAACCCTATGATAAGGATCTATATATTCATCTATTATTTATCAGTGATTCAATGCTATTAGTGTAAGGGTCTTGTTTCACAATTCATGATGCAGCGTAATAATATTTCTCTTCATCTACTTATAAGGATCATACAAATTTAACTAACCAAACTAATGCAGCCAGCTCACATTAACAAGCACAATTAAATAACAGCCAGCTCACATGAACAAAGCTATCATTTGATCATGTTGTTGAAGAATCAGAAGTGCAAAGAGGTAACCTGGAAAAGTAATGGACAAGAGCATCAAGGATTTTCCCCTTGTCACTCTTTCCGTGCAAATGCTTCCTCCTTCCAATTTCAAGATTTGCTAAGTATGGGCCCCTGACCAATATTACTCATACATTAGCCAAGCCAATAGAAGATATCCTAAACTAAAATGTAAAATACATAGCATTAATGTCATCTTAAGCTGAAAGACACTGCTGCTAATTATGTTGAGAAAAATAAGAAAAGGGTCCTTCAGTTTCGGTTGGGGGGAGAGACTATTTTTTTAGGATGTGCGATAACTCCATTAAGCTTGCAATAAGCGAAGGACTAATCAACAATCAAAATTATAACTGACACAGAAGTCAAAAGAGAAAATAAACAATATAGGTAATATATATTCCAAATTACAAGCACCAAAAAAGGGATCTCTATTTCATTTCCATTTAATCATGGAAAAGCTTCTTGTTTATGCTTACATATGCTTAATTTTATACTAGTGGAAACTGGGAACATATCAAACCTGGAAGTAAAGTGTGGGGGTGGCAAATTAACATACATTTCCTAACAGCTTTCAATTCAACCTATCATATAGTACAAAATAGTCAGATACTTACAGGTACAAATAATAAGAGCATCAGTAAATAATGAAATTGAATAACAAGCACACAAAACAGATGGGAATTAAGGGATGACACATCACCTTTTTTTTTTTCCAGAAATCCCTAGATTTCGCTTAACCAACCGAGTCTCCACCCTTGATGCTCATGCATCACTCTATCCCACTGAAGAGCTCCTGTCTTCAGCAAACTGCGAAACAAGCATTGAAGTGAGATGATCTGATTAGTGTAACCAAATATGTAAATGGAAGTGTGTAATCCAACTTTGAGGAATCGGAAGCAGTGAATCAATCTACTTCTAATTGAAAACTAAAGAGTGCAAAAAAAAAAAAAACTATGTAAAAACTTTCTTTTCGTAAAATCATCAAACAATTGAAGCTTGATAACTGAAAGATGCAAAATGTTATCAACAACGCAGTGGCATAGTAAGTGGATGAATCATAGCAGAGTAGTGGCTTAGTAAACAGGTCTCTAGTTTAGCAGCTCATTGATCAAGCACTAGTATGAATCATCATCTCTGGAATTGAATGATTAAATTTTTTGCCCTTGGTAACCAACCAAGTGCAAATCATCATAACAATCGGCTAAGATTCAAATCCCAATAATCAATTTCCATAAAACTCTTAACAATTCTCAACAAAATCAACCTACCGAGAAACCTAGCGACACAATAAGCACAAATATAAGACGAAAGCAACAATTTCTCTAGAAAAAATAAGTAACCCTAGAGGAAACAATAGGTTATTTGGTGTTAATCTCCTGCAATTGGAAGTGAAGGGGGGAAGATTATCTGGTGTTAGTCAGTTGGGAGAGTGGAGGGTTACAAATGGAAGGAGATAGAGATTACTTACAAAAGAGATTACAGCGAAGGCTGATTTGATACTATCCCTCCGATGTCCTCCTGTCTGAATCTCCACCGTCCTCTTTCGAGTTCGCCCTCCGGCAGCGGGGTCGTGGACTGGTTAAATCTCCTGCAACTGGAAGTGAAGAGGGGCGGGGTGGTGGTCTGATTAAATCTCCTTCTCTTGGGTGAGAGAAGGACAGACAACGAGAGGCAAAGACGGTAGAAGGATTTAGTGGAGATCTGACCGGAGAAGATGGTGGTGTGGTGGTGCGACTGCAAGGTAGAGGGCTGGAGGCTCTTCTCTACAGAACCTTCGGTGGGGCGGCGCAACCCTAGCAAGCTCGGTGATTTCATCTTGTTCGAAGTCGCCTCCCACCTTTGCTGGACAACGCTTCGGGCTTTTGGAATTAAGTCGCTTCCTTCCCCTTTTTTCCTGACTACTCTAATAACCCGGAGTAGTATTAACGGATTATTTGAAATGAGCTAGAGGAATAACTCGGAGGTAAAGCCGGTTGAGACACGCCCGGGATAATAAAAACAGCAAATAACCCGGATTTTCTAGATCCGAGATATTCGATATGTATTGGATTATTCACTTCTACATCTAATAGCCCGGGCGTCCCTATATTTTCCGGGTTATTTACCAATTTCCTATTAAAAAGAAAAGGTAAAATACATAGTTTTGTTTTTTTATGACGTTAGAACCCGGATATTTAATATCCGGCTTCTTATGTAGCAGGTTATAATGTGATTTTTTTACTAGTGAGTTAGACAAAATCTCAAGACCAGGAGCTAAGGAAATACCATGAGACACAACATTGGATGAACCACCTAGACTAGTGCGATCTTCCCTTGAGTGACGAATAAGAGGCACATCATCTTCTGAGTCAATATCCATTAAACCACCTTCACCACCTGATATAAAAAACTCAGGGGAATCTCATGCCAAATCAACAGCTTTAGGAGCATTACGGGGAGCCCGGGATTTCTTAATACATTTTGGACCACAAGACACAACCGCTAGAGATTGACCATCACCCCTAGAACGTGTTCGTTTACCTATAAGGACACAAATGTCAAATGATAGAACAATAGAGCACTAAGAAATTAAAATATAAACAAACAATAAAACCCTAACCGCTAATAACTGAACACGAAGAACAATAAATACATAAAATTGACAAAGGACAATAAATGAACACCACAAATTGACAAAAAAAATCGAAAACAAAACAGAGTATAAATACAAATTCACAAAGAACATTACTAAAATCGAATAACTGAGAGCATAAAAGACTAAAAAACAATAAAATAGAGAAAGAAACCAGGTATAAATGAACGAAATCGAAAACGAAAACGAAACAGATTGAATACACAAATGCACATCACATTTAACAAATACAAGCACTGAAACATAAAATCATTGAACAAAAGGTAAAAACGAAACCGCACAAAATCGAAGGAACAACAAAACCCTAACACCCGGACAAATTAAAAAGGAGAGAAAAACAGGAAATCAAAGTTGTACCTACTGGAGAGTCAACATGATGGAAGAACGACAACAAAAACAACGCACAAGGATCGCCGGAGATCAAGGACACCGAGAATCAAGCACGAAACCTCCAACAGGAAAGAGAAAAGAAGATCAGAGTTGAAGAGGAAACGACGAATTCAATATTAGAAATAACAGGGGAATAATAACATGGGCAACCCAAACAAACAGGCCCAACTCCCTTCATTAAACACTAATCTGCGCCCAACCGTTTAATTAAGAAAATTTTACACCTTAAATCAATTTTACACCCTAAGACAATTTTACATTTAAACATTTGCATATATATAATTATGTCCTAAAAATTTTCTGGCTCCACCGCTAACTAAGCGGCTAAGCCTACCTCCGTGAAATCTCAGGAGGGTTATATTAATTAAAGGGAAATTTACAGAAAACCACCCCATAAATATCGGTGTTTTCACTTAACCACCCCTTAAATTTAAAATTACAGAAAACCACTCTTTAAATGATGTTTACTTACAACTCACCACCCCTCCATTTATTTTCGTTAATTTATCATTATATATATATATCATATTTTAATTTTTTTTTAACTTAAATTTTGATTATAAATATATTCAAATTTTGAATTTAAGGGATCGATTATATTTTATGGATAATTTTATTTATTTTTAAAAAATAATAATATATATAGCCTACAATTATTATCTTTATAATTATATTTAAGTTATATGATTAATCGATAACCTAATTTTTAAAACTTTAGGGAAATTTAAAGAAAAAAATTATCTATAACAAATAAAATGGATCAAACTCATATTTTAAGTTGAAAATTATTAACTATTTATTATTATTTTTTAAAAATAAATAAAAAGATCACTAAAATATAATCGAACCCTTAAATTCAAATTTTGAATATATTTATAATCAAATTTGAGTTTAAAAATATTAAAATATAATATATCTAATGATAAATTAATAGAAAATAGATGAAGGGGTGGTGAGTTGTAAGTAAACATCATTTAAAGGGTAGTTTTCTGTAATTTTGAATTTAAGGGGTGGTTAAGTGAAAACACCTATATTTAAGGGGTGGTTTTCTGTAATTTTCCCTAATTGGATCATTGATTGACCAATTCCCGACGACACAAAAGTCAGTCAAGCACTCGGCTTTGCTATTTCCCCAAACATTCAAGGGAGGAGACTTCAACCCCCAAAAAAAAAAATATATATATATATATATATCAATGTTAGAAAAAAAAATCAATCGTTATCCTGCCATTGTGATTCAACTTCAACAATGGAGAATTTTAAGTCATGATAATTGTGAAATTTACTCTAGATGATTAAATATGATAATGGAAAATTTTCAAACATAAAAGAGATGAAGTTGAATTTAACTAAGGGACTAGATAAGTGAACTTTCTTTAAATTAGAGAAGTTTATCTACATGTAAAGTTGATTTTTTTTAGGCTTTTATATTCGAAAAATACCAACCAAACGCTTATATCCTACTTTTTATGATTTTTGGACCTCGTTTGGTTAGTACCACAAAACCTAGGAAGTAGAAAAATCAATATATATATTATACGACTCAGTTCTATCTAGTTGATAAATATAAAAAGATAAAAAGAGTCTCATATCAAAAGTTGAATACTACAAGTCTTAACATATAAATTAGTGGATTACACATTTGATGTTATGGCCAATTGTTTTAAGAATGAAACATCACATAGTTTATATGTTAGATCGACATCTAGAACATGTAAGCTTGTGTACACGACTCCCGCGGCATACAATTTCCTTGTCATTCCCAGATTTTGTCCATGCATGCAATATAGCTAGAGAGACGAAAATTAGACTCGAAATTTAATATAGGAGGGGTTAAAGGGCGAGATATGCTTTGTTAATTAGTTGGTCCTATATATAAACCCCTGCTTTTTTCATAAGTATGTGGTGATTACAAATGGCTTTGCTATTTTTGGTAGGTTGCATGTGCAACTATCACTATGGGATTCACAGTCACTTGTAAGGAAGCAGAGCGAAAAGCCTTGCTCACCTTCAAACACAGTTTTAGTGACACATATTGCGACCCTCTTCCTTCATGGGTGGGCCGAGATTGTTGCAGCAGCTGGATCGGAGTTGGGTGTCACAATGTTACCGGCAACGTCATCAAGCTTGATATGAGCACTGCATGGTTTTCTTCCTCATTTTGTGCTTTAGAAGCAAGAGAGGTAAGCCTTGCTCTACTTGAGTTGAAGTATTTAACAGACTTGGACTTGAGCCAAGTTGACTTTAATAGGTCTAGAATTCCCGAGTTCTTTGGGTCCATGAGGCAATTGCAACATCTAGACTTATCCTATCCATTTTCTTTCACGGGAAAAGTGCCTAATGTTTTAGGAAATCTTACTCAACTTGTTTTCCTTGATCTTGGTTATGCTTGTTGGCCAATGAATTCCTGTGAATCAGAAAATTCCCTAGAATGGGCATCCAAGCTAAAGAATTTGAAATACCTTGACCTAAGTGGGATTGATTTGAGTCAAGCACTTGATACTCTTAACATCCTTCAGAAACTTCCATCTCTGTCGGATTTGGTATTGTATAATTGTCAAATGGAAAATTCTCATCTATTCATAAGAAATTCAACTGTTTCTTCAAACCCCATTCAACATCTAGACCTTCCTGGAAACCTTTTCAGTGGCCCATTTCTTCAAGCCCCATTAAAGTTTCGCAAAACTCGTTTCATTATTACTTAATTTTTAGCCTAATGTAGTAGTGGCTAGGTGTTTGGTTGGCGACGAGGAGGGCGTCGATGGTTTGGCCAGGGGAGATCATGATATGTTACACTGAGGGAGCCGAGTTGATTGATTCCATTCTTGATGTTGTTCGCAAGAAGGTTGAGAATTGTGATTTTGCTTACAAGGTATCCGCCGTCTCCATCGATTTCTCCATGTCATCTCATTATATGCTATTTTTTAGTGAAAATTCCTTTTCAGATTTTTTTTTAGTAATATACTTTTTAGTTTTTGTTTTTACTAATTGTACTGGATTTTACCTCTATATCCTTGGAAGTAGATTTTTCATCTTTTTTCAAAATTAAAAAAAAAAACAATATAGATAGGATTTTTTGGAAGATTTGTTTACGCTTTTAAAAGAAAAAATTATTGTTACAAGGTATTTACCAGTTTGCATATATCGCTTACCTTTTGCTTCTTCCATCAAATTCGAGCTCAATCATCTCGTTATTTGTCTAGGGTTACAAATAATGGTTGTTGAGGTCCTATCATAGTTTATTCTTGCGGTATATTTTTGTTGTATGTTCTAGTAATTAAGGAAGATTCATTCTTGTAATTAAATTAAGGAAGATTTGTTCTTTTTGCAAGTTGTTTTTGCTGTATGCATGTTATTGCGGCTTATTGAATATTGATGTGTGTGTTTCGTAACTTCTTTCTTTGCAGTTTAAAGAAATTTAGGGTTAGTACATAATTGCCATCGGTTTGTAGAAACTTGCCAAACCAGTAGCTAGTTTTTTTTTTTTATCAATTCGCTATCGGTTGTGATCAATTCTTGCTATCGGTTTTGATCAACTAAAAAATATTGCATTATAGTTAGGGCAATTACTATTGTAACTTACAGGAATATTGTATAGTGTATACTCATTGTAACCTTTGTAAATTTGTGTACATATTGTAACTTATATTGAAACCTTAATTACGATTATTGAAACATATTTTGTGTTTCTTGAAACCTTTTATTTTCTGTACTTGTTGTAACCTATTGAAACTTTAATTTTAATTCTTGAAGCCTTTTGTGTGCTTGAAACCTTATGATTCTTGTTGTAACCTATTGAAACCTTAATTACAATTCTTGAAACCTTTTTTGTGTGCTTGAAACTTTATTATTGAAACCTTATGATTCTTGATATCCATTTTATCATTTTATGTACTTGTAACTCACTTCACTTCTCTGTTTTTGGTTGATGCGTTCGGTTTATTGACAATTATGATGATTAGGATTAACTGCAATAGGGTTACAAGAATATTGTATTCTTATTGTAAGTTTGTAACCTTTGTTTCTCTACCTCTTAATTACCAACATTTGTAACAACCAACAACGTGCAGTACTACTAGTACTGCTATATAAGTCTATATTGTAATAAACTAGAATGTGTTTATGAGAATTATGCCTTCACACTTGCCTTTCCAAGTAAATCAACATTATACCTTTATTACGGCACTTTCATGTAAGACACCTTATTATTGTAACCGTTTTTTTACATGTAACCATTATTGTATGCTTATTGTACATACACGGAAGATGATAACTGAATTTCATCCCAAGAATATCTGGTGATATGTTAGTTACAATAAACGTGATTTAAGGAATTGTTTTTTTTTCTTTCTCCTTAAAATAATGGGCAAATCAGTCATTAGAATAAAAAAAGGTACAATTATCAAAAGGGTAATTTACCTTTTTAGTCCCTAGCCTTTAGCACTTGTTTCATTTTGGTCCCTAACCTTTGAAACGTTTGAAAATAGTCCTCAACCTTTTCATCTCATTTCATTTTAGTCATTAACCTTTCAAACATTGCAAAGCAGTCCCCAAGCTCACATTTTTATTCGTTTTAGTTCCTGATTTTAAAAATATTGTATTACATAATTACCAAAAACCATCCAAAATTTATCGTAATGTATATAAAATCATTTACACAAAAATACATAAAATCATTCAAGTATATTATTTGAATTAAAAAAAAAATCAGACTCTTTTAATTTAATATAATTTTACATTTAGTAGTATTTTTATTGATTTGAGTATAATTTTACTTTTATTACTACCTCTTTTTAGAAATAGATGTCATTTGAACACTAAAAGAGTCCGGGTGTTTTTTTAAAATTAAAATAATAGAGTTGAATGATTTTATGTACTTTTTCTTTGTTTAAATGATTTTATATACAATATGATAAATTTTGGGTTGTTTTTGATAATAGTGTTTTAAAATCAGGGACTGAAACAAATAAAAAATGTAAGCTTGGGGACTGTTTTGCATTGTTTGAAAGGTTAAGGACTAAAATGAAACGAGATGAAAAGGTTGAGGACTATTTTTTAACGTTTCAAAGGTTAGGGACCAAAATGAAACAGGTGCTAAAGGTTAGGGACTAAAAAGGTAATTTACCCTTATCAAAACAAAAACTTTAGGAGTACAGTTACCTATAAAAATAAATGAAAACGGTATATCTACCTAATTATCCCTATTTTTTAGGTAGAGGTTTCCATCTAAATGTCGTCCCCCTCGAACCTGATAATTATTTGATTTTTAGGAATTTCAATAGTTCATCTTAGCCTTATTTATCCATTTAGAGTGATGATTGTATATTTGTAGGTAAAATTGGAAATTATTCGTGTAAATAGGATCTGTTATTCGTTTTTATTAAGGATAATTTGAAGTGTTTTGTTTATGGGTGAATTTAAATATTCCAATGATATTGCAATTTAGTTTTACTAGTGTAAGGCCCGTGCCTAAGGCACGGGTATGAAATATTTTGATTATATACTAAATGTAATATTATACAAATATATATAGCATTTTATGTCCGATCTCTATTCCTTTTTTCTTAGATCATTTCAATTGAAACGATATAATATTTATGAAAGGTCGAATATTCAAACAAAGTACCACAACCGGCAATTCAACCAAACATCAAGAACACTTCCTAAAGCATTATATATATAGAATAAATCAGAAATGTCATATAAAAAAAGGATGACGATGGAACCCATGACCACATGGAAGAATTGTTGACACACTTGGCTCAATACGGGGCTCAAGGCATATGGGACATTGGTCACTCTCACTCACCTCTGCATCATTCTCAAAGTGGCTCGACTCCCGTACTGCAGACCCTGATGCACTTTGTCTGGATTGCTGATAAATCGGGTCCATCATAGCAACCTCAATATCGGCTAAAGTATCCTCCGTGATTATCTCAACCAAAATATTTGGCACATGTTCGGAATAAATCACAACATCCGATATTAAGCATCGATCAGTATAATTAAGTAACAATATTGCGGCTGCAAATTGAACAACTTGAGGAACTTGAGCTTCGGTGTACATGTCTATACACCCCGTTGCACCGTAAGGACCTGCCCTTCCCAATTGAACGACAATGAGCGTTGAAACCACCTTGAACCAATCAGATCATGGATGGAAATCCGAATACCCCCTTGTCCTATAACCTGGCGACCTAGCCCACGAGTAAACGATCCGGAAACCCTGAGAAAGATGGTACCATATGTTCGATGATATATTTGCTCGGACAGAGGTGGGGGCAATTCCGTTGAAGACTCCATAATTGTATCCTACATAACCACAAACCGAACACAAAGTTGAAAACAATTAAACAATTACCGCAAGCATCTTCAAAGCCAGAAACATACAAATTAAGTACAGCTTTGAGGGTTGAGCTGATAGGGCTACTTTGGAAAGATTTTGCATAATTTAAGGTTATGTGGTTGTCTTTGGGAGCTGCAGATTGGATGTGTGTAAGAGGTGGATTTGGTGTCATGGATGTTGCTTCATGTGCACGACTGAATTTTCTTGTGCATCATCCAGCTACATACGTACCATACGGAGTATCAATTATATTTAGATTCACAACACATAAGAACTAATGTGTACCATCTAGAAAATTAGTCAAATATGCACCTTAACTTGGAAAGGATCAAAAATGATTGTAAGTGAAGAGAAATTAGAAGACTGTACCTTAATTTGAAGCGGAACAAAGCCGATTTCTTCGATTCAGAATACCTTGTAGGAATGGGAAGCCAGAATCAAAGATGATGAAGGATACTTGGAAGCCCAAATTTCATATATAGCGTATCAAGCTATGAGAAACCCATATCGATCCATCTCCGGCCACCGAAATCCATCTCTTGCATTCTCAAGAAACACCAATCGCAATCGTCTCTCCCGATCCCCGCAAGCTGGACATCTCATATTCACCAGGGGATTGCAGGTGTATCTCTCTCTCTCTTTGGCGCTTAATTTATGTCCGGTTATCTCTGCTGCAAGTGTAGAAATTAAAAAACCAGTTGTAAAAAACCAGTTGGTGAAATCTGAGTGTGAAAGAATGAGGGTGGAGTTTGTGCAGGCCAATTGGAGGAAAGGTGGAGAGAGTGGAGGTGGAGTTGTTTTGAAATATAAATTTTTTTAAAATCATTTATCAAAAACTGAAATTGTAATTTAAAATCTCAACCATCGAACTGTCAACATTTAAAAACTGAAATTGTAATTTAAAATCATTTATAAAAAACTGAAATTGAAACTGGAGGAAAACCGAAAATTGCCTCCCTAGCAGCTATTCCGAATTAAGAGAGGCAAATTGGCAGAAAACAGGAAAGTAACCCAATTCAAAATCAGACTTTTAAGCACCGTTAATAATGTTAAGGATTAACATTCCATTCACTTCAATTTAAGGGTACAAGCAGGTGGATTGATCTGTCCATCACTAAACGTTGTGACATGCCATATAGTGGGCGTTTTACACCCTATGAGTCATTTGAAAATTGAAAACTATAGTTCTTGAAGAACCGCTATGCCATATCCCATGTTGTCGGACTATCTGCAGTCGATGCTCCCAGCCTTGATCTTTTTTTTTCCAGATATGCCCTTGAGGTCAATAACATGACCTTCTTTTGAAGAACACAGCTGGGATAGCTAGCTGGGATAGCTGCCTTTGTGACTCTCCAAGCTTCGTAGAGACAGCTCGTACCTGTTGTTTTAGGCCCTCGACATTAACTTCGGCTTCTTCCTTAAATGGCTTAGAAGCAGGTAGCTGTTCCTTCTGTCATTCAATATATATGACATAAGAATAACACCTCCAACAAAGACATCCAAATATCCAATAGTACAAACATTCCAATAATTTTCAGGTACATGATTTTACCTCTCATCTTATGATGATGACTTTGATCCCGACTCATCATCATTCCTTGTTGATCTATTAAAAAGAAATTCAGGTATCACAAGATTTATATATATTCAAACTGTCAATCAATAAGAGACCATACAACCATTTTAGGTAGAAAAAGCTAAAACCTGCTATTGGGCTATTCGGAATAATATTTTGATCATACTTGAAGAATAAATGAAAAATTGTATCATCAAAATATTTCGTACCCACTTTTTGAAAAATTGCTTTTTTAATTGAGTCATCTTCAGCTGTTGAGCATCATCTATTCCAGAAAACAGCTGTGTGCAGCATCTTAATTCTTAAGTGTTCTTACGTTGATCAAGAAGCCACAATACCTGAGTTAGATCTTGAAGAATCTCTTCATGTCTGAAGATTCAGAAAATCAGTGACAAATTCCACCATCTAGACACACCAAAAACAGATCTTCCTCCAGGGCTTTGGGAATCAGGATATCAATCTTTGAAGAAAATAGCCTTATTGAGCCATCAGTTGAACTTCCATCATACCAGAGTTCACCCGGCCCCATATATAAACATCAACCAATGATTCTATGTCTTGTCCAGAACCTATGCTTGAACAGCTACACTCACCTGAACCAGCCTGTGAAACTTCATAATTTAGTTAACTGTATCTAGGAGTAACTAAAGAAACTGTTTAAAATTCAAATGAAGCCATCAAAGTTCAGACTATTGAGTGAAGGTTGCTGTATCAATGCTCAATGGTCAGTAGCCCATTAAGGCTTGTTAAGTAAATCGCGAAATCTATTTCATTTGCCTATTCTAATTATATTCCTTGGAGGAATCTTGCTATATAACAGGTAAAATATATTTATCTTGTTACGTTATATCAGATCTTCCATTTTTAAATATCCTTTCATTCTTTTCAACCATCTGAGTCCCTTGTGTATGTTCCTAAAACCTTTTAATCCTTATCTCATATGGTTCACATGCCTCAAATTTGAACCAAAAAAATTAGGCACATAAGAGAACCATATCAAATTTACTGTTCAATGTCTTTTCAATATATTTCTGGCAGCAATTTGCGATAAAATCAAAGAGTTCATATAATCAATAATTTATTGCCTTAGCCAGATTGGGAAAATTTTCAGGAAATAATTACCAATGGGAAATACGTCTCTCCCCCCTCAACATTATCACTTAAATACATCAGCATCGTTGCTATCCTTTGGCCACCACGTTTAATGTTGAACTAAAATGAGAAACAAAAGACCTTCTTTAGGAACTGAAGGAATTAGGTGGTCAATAAAAGTCGAAGGTAAGTAATGTAAAGCTCATTGAATAAAGAAAACTCACACAATCAGAGAAATAATCATGATGAGGACGGTAATACTGATTGTGCTCATACCTGTGCATCTGCAGGTGTTAGCCTATATTATAAAAACAGCTAGTTTTACTTTATCCAAAGCAAGCTCTTTTCATATCATGTAAACCTACCTCAAAACTTGAATAAGCTCACCATTTTCAATCGGTACTTGAGAATAGACAGAAATTCTCTTTGCAATTGCCTGTTAGGCATAGAAAATGGTGAGCTTTCATGCACGTGCAATTTCAACTTTCATGCTAGGGAATCATGGCATAGAAGACAAGAGAAGACTGAAATTGACCTGTATCATTGGATACTTCCTCTCCCCTGAATTTAAAAACATGCCTGAGCTTGTCCTAACTTCGCATTTAACTACCTACATTTCATACACAAATCAATGCTTGGATGAGTAGGTGTACAGCTATAAGAAATTGCCACAAAAAGGGTAAGAGAAACATATTTTGTTCACTCAAATTACCATACAAAGGCTAAGAGAACCATATTTTGTTCAGTGGAAATTTATGTTTTTAAAAGAAAAGATCTTGCATTGGATATGTACTTTTGTGTCTTGCATATGGATAAATATTAATATGATCTAGTAGAACATTTGTGAGAAATTATCTTTCGACAGGCCAAAGGCAAAGAAAAGAGAAACACTATTCTTTCTTTGAAAAACATTTCTGTCATTTAGAAAACATTAGCAAAAAGCAAGTACATGTCAAAAAATTACCAGACTAAAACAAAAGGCATTTGATAATAGATTCATACTGCAAAAAAGTCATGTCCAAATTGATGAAATCTTCCTTCTAGTGCCCTTATGCCAAGAAAAAGCCATTTGGTTCTTGCATTGCTTTATTAATACTCAAAACAAGAGACTTCACCAAAGAGATAGAGAAAGATGCAAACCTTTCCAGTTTTTGTATCAACAACGGTAGAAACTTGAAGACGTGGTGAAGCAATTCCACGAAGATAATCACACTCCTGCAAAATCAGAAATATATCAAACAGGATGGGTGAAAAAGGGAGTCCATGGCCTATATATTTTTTACTCAATGCTACTCTCATTCTTCCTCCAATAGATTAAGTTTTTTAGATGAACAGCTTCATCCCATTAAGAATCGTCTTCTCGGAAGCAGGAAGTTACAGGAAAGGAACAATATGAAAGAAAGCATGCTTACTTTTTACGCACCAATTAGTTCAATAATAAATAGATAGGTGCAAATTGTGATTCTGTTCACAAGATGGATCAATTCTTTATTTGATTACCACGGATATCCATACCCACTAATGGCAGTGCAACAAATGGGGTTAACCTCATCCCCTTCATCAATTTCATACTTATAGAGAAAATTGTGAAATCTGTTCCCCATTTAAATTGACCACTTATAGGGCAAATCTTGTTTGAGTTATTCAAATACACATCAATGTGGAAGATGGAAAATTTTCAGTCGGATAAGCACAAAGCAAGGATGCGGATAGGGACTTAAGATTATTTCTTCCAATAACCTAAAGAAGTTCAAGTATAGAATAGATTGATGAACTTACTCGAGTTGGCTCCATGTCACCACTTCCCTTTGCAAATGCAGCTGCAGATGTTCTTCCGGAATATCCCTTGATGGTCAGATTCCTAACTGAAATTCACTTCCTGATTTCCAAGGCATCAAGAGGTAATGTACTGAGATTGTACCTGGATTCGGCTGCGAAGGACCTCTCCTCACATTGAAACAGTTGGTGGCCTTCATGAAATTCAGAGCAGCTTCTTGAAACTTGCTATTCTCCTTCTTGATTATGGTTCAAACTCACCTCCAATGAGTCATCTGCGAGAAGCACCCACTGTCTCATCCTGGATTTCGTCCTCTCCATCGACAATCTGAATCTATCGAACTTCGTAACCTTGACTATTCTCAACTTCTTCAATCTCCTCCTTTGTTCATCTCATTGTTTTGAAGAATTGACTCCACTACTACAACACTCATTCCTTCCTACATCGGAAACAAAATTCCAGATTCCCTAATTTTCACATGTAACAAAAAAACCGAGTCCGCATAGTTTCAGATTATGCACAAATCCAACCACTAACAACCAAATAACCAAAATTCTAAACAAACACTACACATATCAGAGGCAATGAAATTGTTACCTTTTTATGCAATGTCTGATTGAATTAATGATTGGCGGTACCGAACTATCAGAGGATCAACCAAAACCCTAGAATTGAAAATTTAAACAACAATCAAAGAAATATAGTAAATTGAAACCAAAGAAGCCCAATCTAGGGATTTAGGGTTAATTAGTAGAAGGAAACCTCGATGGCAGGATGTCAAGAAGAAGCAGGGCTTGGACCGTGCTTTGTTGCGCAATCTAGAGAAATCTCCTATGTCGTCGTCAAACAGCCTGTAGGGTTGTCGGAGAGGCCCTGCTTTCGGAGTGTCCTCTCCAGCGTCTTCAGCCGCGACCACAACGACCCTATCGCTATCCAGTACACCCATCGCCGCCGTAGCAGCCAATACTACCGCCGGCAGCAACGCCGAGATGGAGGGGTTGGGTTAGAATGTCAGGCTGGATTCGGAGCAGGGCGAATGCGAGGAGGAAGGTGAAGGCACCGAGGATGGTGACGCAGGCCGAGACTCCGACGTCGAAAAGAGTCGCCATTGAAGTTGGATGGAGATAGAAACAGGAGGTCAATTGTGGAGGAAGGAACGACGAGGGTTTCTACCAAATCGCCCGAAGGATAAGAAGATCTCTCTGAGAATTAGTTGTTGATGGAGAAAGCGGGTTGTGTACCCACTCCGAAGGAACGTGTGAGAGAGAATTCACCTTCTCCTTGAGCAGTTGAGCAGTTTATATCCACGCTGATATAAAATTGATTTGTTGGAGGCTGACATGGAGACTCCAACCATTGAAATAAGGAAGGGATGCTCTCCTTTTGACATCTGAATTCTAGGAATTTGGTGATGCCAGGTAGGAGAAGATTGCTTCTACTTTTAGGTAATAGATAGATTCTTTTGTATAGATAACATTATTCGTAGGTATGTAGTATTTTTTTTTTGGGGGGGGGGGGGGGGGGGAGGAGGGGGTACCAATGATATTGTAATTTAGTTTTATTCGTTTGTATGAGTAACTTTATTCATACGTATGTAAGATAATTTGGGGATTTAGTTTATTAGTGAAGAGAAAATAGCATCCAATATACCAAATGTTTGGACCCTTTGCAAAAATGACATCCAACTCCAAAATTTGCAAAAGGAACAAATAAGCTAAAAAATTGGCAGAAATAACCGGTGCTCATAGCCCCTTTCATAGATTACCCTTCCTGTTGAACCGAACTCTCACCGCCCCGCCTCCTTCTTCTCTCCGGTCGTTCCCCGCCCTCCACGAGCCACCTCTGGCCACCCAACCACCGGCGTTCGAACCCTCTCCCTCCGGCGCACCCACTGAGCCCAGAACCCACCTGGTTCGTGCCCACCCAACCACCGCCGCCATGGTTCGCTCGACTGCCTTAATCGTCGTCGTTCCGATGGGCAGGACGTTGGGCGAGAACCAGTGGCTGTTGGACCAGACCTCCACGGCGCTCGCCCTGCCCGAGCCGCTTGATTTTTCCGGTGTCGATCCACGGTTCTCGCCCAACCCGGCAGTTCACGAGAGAGCAGCCCGACAGTTCACGATTGAGAAGGTTAGTGTTTTTTGTACCTTATAGCTTATCTTTATCAATTTGTGCTCCAATTTGTGCTCTAAGTTATATATATGAGATTCAATTTAGATCTAGGATTTCATAATTCTCAATTCTCTGACATACGAATTTAGGGTTTAGTTCATATTTCAATTTCAATTCTGGTTACAGTGAATGAGATTGTTTGAATTTAGGGTTTTTAGGATGTCCATATTTGAAATACTGATTTAGTGTTGTCTGTGCTATGATGGTTTTAAAGTGAATGAATAATTCTCAATTATCTGACATACGAATTCAAGGTTTGGTTCATATTTCGATGTGAGTCCGAAGATTGTTATCTAGGGATTTTAGCTTTCCTAGTCTTGTAAAGTTGCAATCTTGATAGTCGTATTTTAAGTTTTCGATTTTGATCAACTGTAACATTGTGCGAGTGCTCGAATGATTTGATAGAAAAACTTATGGCTTCAGGCATTTAGGTCATTGTTCATTTGTGTTTTGCAAGCATTGTCTTTATTGGGAATTTTAATTGCTAAGACCTCTTGCTAGTTTTTTAGATTTCGACAATGACTTCCTGAACCCATATTCATGTATCCCTTCCCCTATTATTCTGCAAGGTTGTTAAGTTAAAGCCATTTGAGATTGATGGGAGCATTTTCTTTCTTCTTTCATTGCAGCACAGGAAGTATTCATCTTGATGGATAATAAACAGTTGAACTTTAACCAACCCCTTTTTTTGGTTAGACGTGGCGGCTCATCAACTGCTCATCCAGAGGTTGACAGGAGGAAAACTTCTTTTATCTTACAAGAAGAAAAAAGGGGCATCGAGAGAGGAGGAATCCGGCGAAGTTCCTGAGGTAGACGAGATCCGGCTGGGGTTACTCCTATATTGGCTAACACATCATTGTCACTGGCTAGATAATAGTATTTGCTGGCTAGTAAGCACAGATCGCAAATATTCGGGCTTCGCATCCGACAGGATTGTATTGGTTAAGAACTTTAGTACTTCGTAGTATTTGGTTTAGGTCTTAATTGTTTAATCGTTTCCACCTTTTAGAGGACTTGTGTTTGAGTTTATCATCTTGAGAGATCCAGCAGGGGTTACTTCTACATTGGCTAAGACATCATTGTCACTGGCTAGATAATAGTATTTACTGGCTAGTAAGCATACATCGCAATGGGTTATACTTATACATCGTTGTAAATTTCTTTCTATGTGTTGAAGTATGTTGTGATTGAAACCATCAATGTTACACTGGACGATGTCATTTGAGAGTAATGTAGGTTTGTTTCTAGGATCAGTTATGTACATTCAAAACCACCAAAACCCCAAAGTGTTAGTGAGTTAGAAGCAAACTAACAAAATACTACATTCGACTACGCAAAAGAAGAGTTATCCCACTAGACATAGATTTCTTCACCTTACCATCACACGCTTGCTTATGTCCTCCGACACTTCCGGCGAAGGAACTATCCTCGAGAAGGGTACCTGCTTGTCTCCATTATCTTGCTCCTGACGGACCCAAACGGCATGCTCTCCTCTATGAGCATTGCCCCCTCCTCCATGTCCACGTCGGCAGCCTTACCTTTCATCTCTGGAGCAACGTTTGTCGGTTCTGCCCAGGTTTTCTGGTTTATCTTGCCAGCTAAATTTTTATCTTTGCCATCCAATGGTTATCCATGCCATACTCCAAATTGAGATCGAGATACGATGTACACCCAACTTTAGTTCAAAATATTTTTTTTCATAGACATATATAAAGTGGGTGTCTATAGATAGATAAAATTAAAATAAGTTCAAAATTAAATTTATTTTTTTATTTTAACAAATAAAAATGGCTGAAAATTAGTTTAAAACAATTAAAACTTAAGTTTTGCCACTTGTCACCATCTCATTTGCCCTCTCTCTCCACAAATCTTTTTGTTTTTTTTGGCCAAGTGACCAGCTACCGGGTGAGGGAAATTTACAAAACTAACATTTTGACACTCCCTTGCAATTTATACACCCCATTGACATTTTTGCAAAGTTGGTATTTTTTTGGTATATTAGTGCAAATTATCCATTAGTGAATTCAAATATTTCCATGATACTATAATTTAGTCTATTCATTTGTATGGATAACTCTACTCATATTATTCGTTACAATAATGATGAAATATTATTGATTTTAAAAATATTAATGAGCAAATTTGGTGAAATATACTTTTAACAAAAGATAATTAGGTAATTAGACCCCATGAATATAAAATTGGTTGTCCTAAGGAAAGAAAATTAAGTAATTAGACCCCACTCCTCATCCGCTCTTCGCTCTCTCGCCTTGCTCCCTCGTTCTTCTCCCTCCGCCTCCTGCCAGCGATTTCTCCTCCGTCTGTTGCCGCTCTTCCATTTGTTGACTACTCTCAAAACTTACTGGTTGCCCCTGGGGCTTTTCGCTATGTCCATCTTCTTTCAGCTCGTTGTCCTCCCCAACTCCTACCCTCCTTCGCACTACGATGGTCCCTCGTCGCCCTCGATTTGCCTCTCCGTCTCTTGATAGTGAATTTTAGTGTTTTTTTTAGCGAATTTGATGTTTGATATCCTTAATTTTGTATTTTATTTCTCAAATTTTATAGTTCTCGTCATCAGCAAGGGTTGCCCCATCGAGGAAGTGAAAGATGCATACGAGAAGCTCTCCTCGAATTGGCATTGTTGTCCTTCATCTCTCATTTATTTTTGCTCTTCTTTTTGGTCGCATTCATGTGTTGTATCTGTATTTCCAGTCAAATTTCGTAGATTGATCAATGGAACTAAGTGATTGCACGAATTGGACTTTTAAATTGTCTTTGGTGGTATTGTCATCGAATTTGATCAAATTTCACATTTAGCATCTAAAAGTTTTAGATGTTAAATGTGAAATTTGATCAAATTCGTTCACATAACATCTATGGTTATATGATCTAGTCAACTAAAAGAGAGTTTGGATTTTCATCAAGCATTGCATTAGTTCACATAGGACTCGAGGCATATGAGATATGGTAATTTTTTTTATGCTGGGGGAGTGATTCCATTAGTTCACATAGGACTTGGAGGAAGTTGCAATTGCAACCCTCAAAGAAAACACTATCAGTGTCCATCAATGATTAATTGTATCAGTATGTACATACGGATATATTGCATTTTCTCGTTTAAGGCAAAGCCGGTTTGCTCAATCTTTGAATAAATTGCAAGGCTGAAAACAATTAAGAGTGATTTATTTATTATTTTATAGTTGTCCGTAGCTGTTTTAGTATTATATTAGATCGGACCATGTTAGGTTATAAGTTTGTATTCGGGTTTGGGTTATAAGCTTTGTATGGGCCGGTCCAGTTTATTGTATGGGCTGGTGTATAAATAGGGCACTGTTTCCACATTCTTGTAATCAGAAAAATCAATTCTAAATGTTCCCAGATATTCAGAGCTCGTTCCTTCATTTTCATCGTCTTCTTCACTGATACAAATCTCAAATTCCATATCTATTTTCGTGTCCAACATGGTATCAGAGCAAGATCTGGTGATTTGAGATAGTATCGATTACAGATCTAGCTTGTCCATCTTGTTTCCTTCCATTTTGATTTTGGCGCAAGTTCTACTGTCATTCACCATGATAGAAGAACAAACGAGGATTGATCCAAGCGATCCGTACTATATTCATCCCAGTGATCACCCTGGGATGATTCTCGTAACTCCTGCTTTCGATGGGAATGGTTTTGGAGAATGGAGGAGGTCAATTCGTATAGCGATTTCTGCAAAGAACAAAACAGGCTTCATTACTGGTGCGATTGCTAGACCAGCTGCAGATTCACCAAAGCTTGTTTGGTGGGAGAGGTGTAATGACATGGTCATCTCATGGATCGTTAATAGCCTCAGTCTTGAGATCAAGTGAAGTGTCATCTACAACAACACGGCTCATGCGATTTGGCGCCAACTTGAATCGCGCTTCGGTAAAACTGGGGGAACTCAGCTTTACGCTATACAACAGGAACTTAGTGCTACGGTGCAAGGTACAAGTTCCTTCTCCTCATACTTTACAAAAGTGAAATCTCTTTGGGATGAACTGGATAGCATGAAGAATATGCCTGTTTGTACCTGTGGCTGCACTTGTGGGTTTGGAGCTTATATTTTGAAATCTGATGAGAATCAAAAGATTATTCAGTTGTTAATGGGACTTAATGAGTCATATAAAACTGTGCATGGCTCAATTTTGATGATGGATCCGCTTCCGGATGTGGATCGAGTTTATTTCTTGCTCTCACAGGAAGAAAATCAAAGAGAAGGCAAGACCAGTCCTGGATCAGGATCGAATGAAGGGGTTTCGATGTATGCCAAGACGCAACATAATTCTAGTGGCCCTGAGAACACTGGATCTGGATCAGGTTCAGGTCCTAATGCTAATTCTGGTTTTTCTCAATCTGAAAACAACAAAAATACGTTTGATAAGGGAGGATCTGACAAAGGTCGTGGAGATAGGAAACCTCTATTCTGTACCAACTATAAGAAGACTAATCATACAGTTGATAGATGTTTTTTTATCATAGGGTTTCCTCCTGGTTATGCTAAAAATAAGGATAAGAAAGACAGTGGAGATCGGAGGTTTGCAGGTTCAGTTTCTCAGACACAGAAGCCAGAGTTCACGAGTGAGCAGATTGCCCAGTTAGTTGCTCTCTTACCGTCCACAGGATCTTCTCCATCACCTAGAAAAGAGCCTAGTGCAGACGATTTTACTGGTTTCTTAGGTACGACACTCTCCACACAGATTTTTTATGGTCGTATATGGATTATTGACAGTGGTGTGAGCGGTCATATGTGTAGTGATTTGAGTTTATTCCACGGTATATATCATTTATCTCGTCCATTTACAATTACTTTGCCTACGGGGGACACTACACAGATTACCATGGCAGGAATGATAGAAGTTGTGCAAGGGCTTGTATTGCACAATGTTCTATTTGTCCCCAATTTTGTGTGTAATCTGATTTCTATTGGCAAAATGATCCGAGAGCTCAATTGTTTTGTGTTATTCACTGCACGAGGTTGCTATTTGCAGGCTCCTTTGATGAAGAGCCCTATGAAGATTGGTGATATGGTCAAAGATCTCTTTGTTCTTGGGTACAAGGCACAAGATCAGATAGCTGCTCATTCCGTTACAAATCAGAATAAATTGTCAGCTGCTATGGATGCTGCAGTTTGGCATAAGAGGTTAGGGCATTTGCCTCCTCATAGACTTCAAACTTTGTCTAGTGTTTCTTTCCCAGCCAAGTTTTGTTCAATTTTGAAAACATGTTTTGTTTGTGCTCGATTACGACAGGCTCAGTTGTCTTTCCCTTTGAGTTCTATTAAGACAAAGGATGTTTTTGACTTAATACATGTGGATGTTTGGGGACCTTATCGGGTGCCTACTTATGATCATTTTAAATATTTTTTTACTGTCGTTTATGACTACACTCGGACTACTTGGATTCAGTTGCTCCCCAACAAGGCCATAGCCTTCACTGTCATTATGCAGTTTATAGCCTTTGTTGAAAGGCAATTTGGCAAATCAGTTCGGACTATTTGTTCTGACAATGCCTTGGAGTTAGGAGGGAGTCGTGAACATTCACAGGTTCTTCTTGATAGAGGGATTGTTCATCGACAATCATGTGCCGGCACTCTCCAACAGAATGGGGTTGTCGAGAGGAAGCACCGGCACATCTTGGAAGTCGCTCAAAGTTTGTTGTTTGAGTCTGGCTTACCAAAACGATTCTGGGGAGACAGCGTGCTTACTGCTGTACATATTATCAACAAGCTTCCGAGTAAATTACTGGGCATGAAATCACCATTTGAGTTGCTCTACAATATGGCACCTAGTTATGAATATTTGAGATGCTTCGGTTGCTTATGTTTTGCTTCTACACATCAACATGGGCGAGACAAATTTGCTGCTTGAGCTTCCCCTTGGGTCCTTCTTAGTTACCCAGAAGCGAAAAAGGGGTATAAGCTTTTTAACCTTGAGACCAAGATTGTTTTTGTGTCTCGTGATGTTGTCTTTCACGAAGAGGTATTTCCTTATAAATCTTCCTCGTTGTCTTCTTCTGGTGATCCCCCTGCTTATTCCTTGGTGCCACCTCCTATTTTGACTCATGTTGATGATTCTGATCCTCATATTATTGTCCAATCTCCCCAGACGTCATTCAAACTGTTGCTCCTAGACGTTTTGCTCGTGAGCATCATCTCCCTTCTTATCTGTCGGATTATGTCTGTTCTCACTGTACTGACAGTGGGTTTTGTTTTCATACCATCACCACAACTTTTAATTTCCCTTCAGCCTCTGCTCCTAATGTTTCACTCCCAGATTATGAACCGTTAACCTTCCAAGAGGCTTGTGAATACTCGGTCTGGCAATCAGCTATGCAAGATGAGTTTAAAGCTTTAGAAGCTAATGCCACTTGGGACATTGTCACTTTGCCCAGAGATAAATGAGCTATTAGTTGCAAGTGGGTTTATAAAGTGAAGCGCAAGGCTGATGGTAGCATAAAGCGATACAAAGCTCGGTTGGTTGCGAAGGGGTTTACTCAGAAAGAGGGGGTCGATTACACTGAAACTTTTTCTCCGGTTGTCAAAATGACAACCGTTCGAGTGTTAGTTTCAGTGGCATTGCAGCGAGACTGGCCGGTTCTGCAATTGGAAGTCAATAATGCGTTTTTGCACGGCCATCTTGACGAAGAAGTTTACATGAAGGTGCCACCCGGTTTGGTTGTTCATGGTCGCAATCAAGCCTGTCGTCTCAAGAAGTCTTTATACGGTCTCAAACAAGCTTCAAGACAGTGGTACGCTCGTTTATCTTCTGCTCTGATCAACAGGGGTTATGTTCTATCTCCTAATGATCATTCTTTGTTCTATCATAAGCGAAAGAGCCTAGTTACTTTTATTGCTGTTTATGTGGACGATATTTTGATTACCGGGAGCGATACCACAGATGACAGCTCTTAAGGTTTTTCTGGATTCTGAGTTTCGTATTAAGGACTTGGGCTCCTTAAGTTTTTTTCTGGGGATTGAGTTTATTCGTGTGGACAATGGATTGTTGCTCAGCCAGCAGAGATATATAAATGATATTTTCCTGGACTTTCCTTGCTCTGGATCCTCTGTGGCTTGTCCTCTGGATCCTCACCTTCAGCTGTCACCGAATATTGGGCAATTGCTTGACGATCCTACGCCTTATCGTCGCCTTATTGGTAAGTTGAACTTTCTAGTTCATACTCGCCCCGATTTGGCATTTACAGTCCAATTTTTGAGTCAATTTCTGCACACCCCTCGCGTTCCACACATGGATGCCGCCCTCCATGTCTTGAGGTATCTCAAAGGTACTGCATCAAAAGGGCTTCTGCTGTCACGAACTTCTTCTTTTACTCTTCGAGCTTATTGCGATGCAGACTGGGCGAGTTGCCCTTTCTCTCGAAAATCAGTAAGTGGATATTTGATCTTTCTGGGTTCGTGTTTGCTGTCTTGGAAATCAAAGAAGCAACAGAGCATATCACTGTCATCGGCAGAGGCGGAATATCGTTCGATTCGTCGAGTGTGCACAGAGATCGCTTGGCTTATCAGATTACTTGATGAATTTGATGTCCCTAGTATAGTTTTCGTGCCCGTCAAATGTGATAATCAGGCCGCGGTTTATATTGCTCGGAACCCTGTGTTCCATGAGCGAACAAAACACATCGAGCTCGATTGCCATTATGCCAGGGAGAAGTTACTTGAAGGGCTTATCACACTCGATGATGTTCCATCTCATGCTCAACATGCAGATTTCTTAACAAAGAGCATTCCTGGTGTTCATCTTCGGCCATTGATGCACAAGATTGGAGTCGTTGATTCACCGTCTCCATCTTGAGAGGGGGTGTTAGGTTATAAGTTTGTATTCGGGTTTGGGTTATAAGCTTTGTATGGGCCGGTCCAGTTTATTGTATGGGCTGGTGTATAAATAGGGCACTGTTTCCACATTCTTGTAATCAGAAAAATCAATTCTAAATGTTCCCAGATATTCAGAGCTCGTTCATTCATTTTCATCGTCTTCTTCACTAATACAAATCTCAAATTCCAGATCTATTTTCGTGTCCAACAGACCATGATACATTTACACTAGGTGTAAAGCTATAATCTTACACCACCAATAAAAATAGGATAAGTGGCAATATATCCTCCTTCTATTTAAAAAAAATAAAAACATAAATATTAAAGAAAATACAGTAAATTACTGCAAAAGTGCAAATCCCTAGATGATCCCAATTTTACTCAAAAAATCAAACCAACACATATTTCATTTTGAAATAGAAACCAAGCCCTGAGGACTATCGAGGGTTTGGGGATCGAAAGGCTCAGAAGGGGGATTTGGGGGTTGAGCGAACAGACATGAGTTATGGGAGATGAGCTGTTCGAATCCGTGGTGGCGTCAATGTCGACATCTCAGAAGGGGATTGAGCCTTGAGGTTTTGGAAGCTGTCGGATGGCGACTCCGGCTGGACTTCTACGAGCGAGAGAGGCTCCATCTTCATACAGCTATGCACCACGATCCACCAGCAAGACCTCATGAAAGTGAGTATACGAGGGAAGAGGTGAGGTCGTTGGCCTAGATCTGAGAACGGATGTGAAACGGCTCCGGCCTTCAGATCTGAAAAGTGGGGGATACCAACTTTTCCTCACCGATTTGCTTCAGTCTCCATTGTTTGTCATCACTGCTCGCGCCCGAAATTTCTCCTACAACACCTCCACTCCTCCATAATAGATCTACCCATATACCAATTTTGCTAACCACCATTCGAATTTGAGTAATTTTGAAATGGAAGCCTGGGAGGGGAGGGAAGGAGACGAAGGGTCGTACTACTTTAACAATTAATGTATTTTAGGTTAATTATAAAATTACAATTTATACCATGACTGATTTTCATTGTTGGTGTAAGATTATGTGTTTTACATTGAGTGAAAATCTATACTTTTCCTACTCGTACTCCCTCCATTCGTGAAAACTTATCATTTTAGACTTTTGATTTTGTTCAAAAAAATTTGTCACTTTAGAGATTTTACCATTATATTTTCAAATTTATCTTCATTTGTTTAAAATTTGAATTATCCTAAAAATGTAATTGTACTTTGTTTTGAAATAATTAAGACAAAAGTAGGGATAATTTTGGTAGTTTAAATATTTTTTAAATATTGTACCAGAAGCTAAAATGATAAATTTTCGTGAACGGATAGAGTATTAGTTATGTGGGTGTTAGAAAAAAAGATGGCCCTCGTAATTATTGAGCATCAATCAAAATCTCACGTACCAACTAGAATTTCGAAATACAAAGAAAATATGTCGGATACCGAAAGACTTGGACTGATTGACTTCAAGTCTTCCCGAAACAAATCAAAGTCTTCCTTCATATTAGTCTGTCTGTTGCCGTTCTTTCGACCGCTCATCTCACCGGGTCTGTTTAGTATGTCGAATTCTTTCCGGTTAAAAAAAAAAAGTCTTCGCTATAAACAAATCAAACACGTTGCCTCTCCGGCTCTCCCGTACGCGGCTTCTCTATTAAAGCACCTGCGACTTTTGGTTCCAAGCAAAAATAAATAAATACTGTAAATAAATCTTCTCCGTTAAAGACTATGTTAGGTGGTTTTCTAATAATGGAGAACCTGTATATAATCTTTTCGGAATCAGTATGATCACTTGGCCCCGTTTGGTATTATTGATAGAATTGGAATGGAATAAAAATCAAAATGAAATCAGAAAATCGCAATGATTTATTTCTGAAGATGATTGTTTGGTATCTATCGTAATAGACCATTCTTAATATAAACAAAAAAAGAAATGATGTTGATTAATGAAAATTAATGGAGTCGGAGTTTTAATTGGAGACCTTTGAGTACTATCCGCAAGTCTTTTTCAATGAGTCATTCCTAAATTTTGTCCATGCATACAATATAGAGAGACGAAAATTAAACTCGAAATTTAATAGAGGAGTTAAAGGACGGGATATGCTTGTTAGTTGGTCCTATATATAAGGAGTCTGGATCTCCTATAGTCCTATCCCTCACGGT
Organism: Persicaria maculosa; assembly: GCA_963922045.1. Taxonomy (NCBI): domain Eukaryota; kingdom Viridiplantae; phylum Streptophyta; class Magnoliopsida; order Caryophyllales; family Polygonaceae; genus Persicaria; species Persicaria maculosa. The sequence goes on from OY998254.1 coordinate 70,427,227, forward strand.
GCATCACTAAATTATTTATGTCATAGTTTTACTTTTAAAAAAAAATAAAAATATATTTACATTAAGTATAATTGTATTTATATTTTTATAAACTTTTATTATAAAAAAATTTATTTGAAATAATTTATAAAATTAAAAGATCAATTATATTAGAAAATAAATTTTATGTATTTTTAAAACATGATTTTTTTCCAATAAAAGTTTATAAATACGTAAATAGTAGTATATATGTGGAATGTAAATATACTCTTTAAAATTTTTAATGGTGCACCGTACGTGGGGCGTAGCATATATCCGGACTCTATAAAAGGATATACCGAATCACCCTCCTTCACACATACTAAACCCCCCTTGTTATACATCCTTTTCTTTAAAAATAAAAAAAAAAAGCATGCTTTTCAAAAATATGTGGCGATTACAAATGGCTTTCCTATTTCTGGTAGCTTGCATGTGCACTGCAACTATCACTATGGGATTCACAGTCACTTGTAAGGAAGCAGATCGAAAAGCCTTGCTCACCTTCAAACACAGTTTTAGTGACAGATATTGCGACCCTTTTCCTTCATGGGTGGGCGGAGATTGTTGCAGCTGGGACGGAGTTGGGTGTGACAATGTTACCGGAAACGTCAACACGCTTGATATGTACGTTGTAAGCTGGCTTTCTTCCTCATTTTGTGCTTTAGAAGCAAGAGAGGTAAGCCTTGCTCTACTTGAGTTGAAGTATTTAGCATACTTGGACTTGAGCCAAGTTGACTTTAATAGGTCTAGAATTCCCGAGTTTTTTGGGTCCATGAGGCAATTGCAACATCTAGACTTATCCTATGCAAAAAGTTTCACGGGAAAAGTGCCTAATGTTTTAGGAAATCTTACTCAACTTGTTTTCCTTAATCTCGGTTTTGCTTGTTGGCCAATGAATTCCTGTGAATTAGAAAACCTAGAATGGGCATCCAATCTAAAGAATTTGAAATACCTTGACCTGAGTGGGATTGATTTGAGTAAAGCACTTGATACTCTTAACACCCTTCACAAACTTCCATCTCTGTCATATTTGAAATTGGATGATTGTCAAATGGAAAATTCTCATCTATTCATAAGAAATTCAACTGTTTCTTCAAGCCCCATTCAATACCTATACCTTGGTGGAAACCTTTTCAGTGGCCCATTCCCCCCTTCCAATTCTTGGGGAATATTCTCATCATTGTCTTCTCTATGGTTATCCCGAAATCATTTCACAGCTTTGTCTCCAGTAATTGGAAACCTTTCATCCCTTCAAAGCTTAAGTATATCAGTCAATAATTTTGAAGATCTCCCTCCATTTTTGGGGGGTTTGTCATCTTTGGAGCGTCTGTATTTGTACAATAATAACTTGAGTGTTGTGCCAACTGGAAACTTTTCATCACTCCAATACTTAGATTTGTACAATAATAACTTGAGTGTTGTGCCAATTGGAAACTTTTCATCCCTCCAGTACTTAGATTTGTCCTATAATAACTTGAGTGTTGTGCCAAATGGAAACTTTTCATCCCTCCAGTACTTAGATCTATCAGACAATAATTTAGAAGATCTCCCTCCATTCTTGGGAACATTGTCGTCATTGATTTCCTTGGACTTGTCATATAATAATTTGAGTGTGGTGCATCAAGTAAGCTTGGCTAACCTCTCCAGTTTAGTTTACCTTTATTTAAGCTCACACTCTGCAATATTTATTGACATCTCCCCTGATTGGATCCCTCCATTTCAACTTGAATACTTGCAAATACTACCTTGCAAATTAAACAGCTCATTTCCTAATTGGATTTTAAGCCAAAAGAGCCTCTTCAATCTTGACTTGTCAAATAGCGGGATATTCGGACCTCTTCCAATCAACATTGGTGATGCAATGCCATATTTGTCCAGTTTAAGACTTGCTAACAACCACATTAACGGTACAATTCCAACATCTTTATGTGGGATAGCAGGCTTGGATGTCCTTGACCTCCGAAAGAATAGGTTGTCGGGGAAAATTCCTGACTGTTGGGAGAACTCTCAGATTGTTGGTGTGGAATTATCTTCAAACAAACTATCCGGTCACATACCCAACTCTCTAACAAAGGTTGCCACCTTACAACTTCTGAGCTTGAATAATAATTCACTCGAAGGAGAGCTCCCTTTATTCTTGAGCAATTCTCCTAAATTGACGATTTTGGATGTGGGAAAGAATAATCTTCATGGAGAAATTCCACCTTGGAATGGAGCAATCTTCCCGTTTTTGCAGATTCTTATTCTAAGAGAAAATAGCTTCAACGGAACTATTCCACTACATCTATGCTCGTTCCATGCGCTTCAGATTATTGATCTTGCAAGTAATAATTTGGTCGGAACTATTCCTTGGTGTTTTGGTTACATACAAGGAATGGGTTCCATGCTACACTCGAGTGCTTTCATTGCATCAACTCCCAATCCCGCTGCCTCAAATGCTACTTCTGATGTTGCTTCAGAGCCAGGAGTAAATCCTGATGAATGGAGTGCCGTAGAAGTTATAAAAGGAGAAGAGAGAGAATACACCACAAATTTACACCTACTAGCAAACATGGATCTTTCATGTAACAACTTAGTAGGTGTGATCCCTGCTGAGATCACAAGCTTATCCCTCCTTTTGGGTCTAAACTTGTCACACAATCATTTGAATGGAGCAATTCCTATGGAGATGGGGAAGATGAGATCTCTGGAGTCCCTTGATTTTTCATACAACAATCTTTCAGGATCAATTCCAGAAACCGTATCTTCTTTGGATTCCTTGTCCAAAATGAATTTTTCATTCAACAACCTTCAAGGACAAATACCGACAGGTCGGCATCTCCAAACACTCAATGATTCATCCATATACATGGGAAACCCAGGCTTATGTGGCGATCCATTGCCAAAGAAATGCTTTGGAGACAACAGTGCCCATCCCCCAACAAGCGCTGTCCTTGAAGACGAAGGAGACAATAAACGAGAGAAGATGTGGTTCTACATGGTCATCATGATGGGGTTTGCCACTGGCTTCTGGGGAGTCATTGGCATCTTAGTTGTTCACAAGAAATGGAGGCATGCTTACTTTCAGATCGCCGAAGAACTTACAGATTGGATATATATCAGAGTCGCGGTGAGGATTCTTCAAGCAAACAGAGGAAGGTGAAGAGATGATTTGCAATAATATATATATTGTCGATGGAATAAGGTAAAGGATTAGATAATTACTCTTGTATCTTTAATCCCATATTTTACATTCCACAAGCATTAACATAATGTATATTTATCTACTGTCACTTTTCATGAAACAGGGGATGACAATGCTCTTCGGCCTTCAGATTGCTGCAAACAGATGATGGGATCATCTATTCATCTATCTGATGCTCTTGTTTTAATTCAGTGCATTAAATTCTCTGTTAGTTTAGTCTCTGTTAGTATATGTGCCTGTTACATCTAATTTCTGAAACAAGGTAGAGATCGACATGAATCATGAATGTCAACAATTCTAAGGGAAGCACCCACAATATCTAGCATCAGAAGAAGATTCTCTTGACAGTGAATTTCTTGTAATACTAAATTTTCTGTAACAACAAGTTACAACATGATGATATACAAAACAGTTTATTTTCCAACGAACGAATTTCCCTAGTCGCTCATCAGATTCGTGCTGTTATCTTCATCATCGTCGTGAGTGAGTGAGTGACAGCTTCTTCAAACTAAAATCTAAGGACATGTTCATCGTGAATGACACCCTCTTAATTCAGGGTCGTCTTATGGAACTTGGATAAAGGAAATTAGAAGGCATCTAAAGACTAAAATCCAAAAGGGCACTACTGGATGACCTCAGCGAGAGAAAACGTGTATAGTCAGTATAGAGGTAATGCAAAAACCATACTTGAATAAAAAGCAATTGCCTTGTATAAACTCCGCATCGGTGCTAGACCTAGCAACCACCTTTGCTTTCTTAGAAGACCAGCTGATAAGATTACCACCAAAATATATGGAAAAGCCATGCTGATCAGAGTGACAATCATCGAGATCATATGCCCAATCAGCATCAGATAAGGCAACGAAGCGCTTATTAGACGCCTTCTGAAGGCATGAGCTAGACAAGATAAACCCCTTCAGATAGCGTAGGAGTCTCTTTAACTGCAGCCCGGTGTACCTCAAACTACATAAGAAATTTCTGGTCTTGAAATCGCAACGTACTGGAGAGCACCTACAATGTTGCGATACAAATGTGGATCAGAAACAAGATCACCACACTGAACTAACCGCGAGCCAGGCTCAGTTGGAGAAGCGTGTGGGCTTTGCACCGGACATGCTACTACGCTCTAAAATGTCTGCAGTATTTGTCTTTCTACTGGCTGATCAGCTGAATGCAAGTAGCAGAGCGAGTCGCTTCAATGCCCAAGAAATACTGAAGAGGGCTAAGATCTTTGAGAGAAAGGGCCAGCCTTATTTAAGCTAAAAACAAACTCATCAATGAAGGTGCATGATATGGGAGCCAGTGATGATGAGATCATCCACATATGTTCAAGGAGTTGTGATACAATCATATATACCCACCAATATCAGAGTTTTAAAAAGATGATTCCAATTAAACCCTCTCCAGAGACCAGAAATTGAATAAACCAGGAGGCCCAGGGCGCCCTTTTCTGAGATGTTAGTCTACATAACCATGCCATCAACACGGTATGAGCGTGTTACTGCTTACGCGATCCAAAATAAGGAGAGATCGCGGAAACTTTGATCATATATCATATTTGCCCTAAGCTTACTGTCAAATGACAATGACAAATTAAAGGTGAGTGTTGTGCATATAGTCAAGAGGATTAGCAAATTATTTTAGTGTGTAATTTTTGTTTCCACGTTAGTTAACTTGGCAGATTGGTGAAAGAAGAATTAAATATGTATTTTATAATGTGAAATTCAAATTGAAATTGTCCCCCAAAAAATTAATACAAGACCATAGACTGTGAAACCATGGGTAAGATCATGGTTTTCCATCTTATATAAGTAAGTGCAGCATATCAAAAAAATTTCATACCATTTTCCTATTTCCTGAATTAATATCCATACATATGGGGCAATTACAAATCACTTTGTTTCTTCTGATAGTTTGCAGCTGCAGCATAAGCACTGGATCCAGTTTCACCTGTAACGAAGCTGAAAGAAAAGCCTTGCTCAAGTTTAAACAGCTTCACTGATACATGCACTAATGGTCTTAGTTCATGGGTGGGACAAGACTGTTGCAGCTGGAAGGGAGTGGGATGCGACAACGTTACAGGCAACGTCGTCAAGCTTGATCTGAGCCCTGAATTGTTTTCTTACCAATCCTGTTTCGAAGCCGGAGAGGTAAACCCTGCTCTACTTGAGTTGAAGTATTTAACATACTTGGACTTGAGCGTTGTTTACTTTAATGGCTCTAGATTTCCAGAGTTCATTGGGTCCATGATGCAATTGCAGCATCTAGACCTCTCTTCTTCAAATTTCAGGGGAAAAGTGTGTAGAAAAGTGTAGGAGGCAAAGCTTGCTTTCCATTGATTGATCGATCAGAATATATACACAAAACTAGGGTAAACTAGGTTAATTCTATCCTAACTTACAAAGATATGCTACTTGTTTTACAAGGAGAAGATCAAAACTAATTATATAAAATATAATATCTCAACATTCCCCCTCAAGTTGGAGCGTGAAGATTCCGAATGCCCAACTTGCGAAGGAATGTGTGAAACTGGGCATGTCCGAGAGCCTTGGTAAGTATATCGGCCAGCTGAAGCGATGATCGAATGTGAGCAGGAATGATAGTTCCGGCCTGAACATGATCCCGAATCAGATGACAATCAACCTCAATGTGTTTGGTGCGTTCGTGGAAGACCGGATTGGAGGCAATGTGCAAAGCGGCTTGATTGTCACACCAGAGGCGCATGGGTTGGCGATGATGAAACCCGAGTGACGCAAGAAGTGACTTGAGCCACACAAGTTCACAAGTGGTAGCAGCCATGGCGCGATATTCAGCCTCGGCAGAGGACCGAGACACAATAGATTGCTTCTTCGTCTTCCAGGAGACCGGGGACTCTCCAAGCATGATGAAGAAGCCAGTTAACGAACGGCGAGTGATAGGGCATGTAGCATAATCTGAGTCGCAATAAGCATTGAGCCAGAGATCACTCGAGCGAGACAAAAAGATACCTTGGCCGGGGCTGCTCTTCAAGTAGCGAACCACACGGAGAGCGGCCTGCCACTGGTTGTCGGTTGGAGACGCCATGAACTGGGCTAAGATATGCACGGAGTAGCTGAGCTCAGGTCTCGTTATGGTGATGTAGATCAGGCGTCCCACCAATCGACGGTACTGCTCCGGCTGGGCGAACGAAGGGCTGGTGTCCAGGGCCAGCTTATGGTTTTGTTCAATAGGAAACGATGCCGGTTTAGCAGCCAACAAACCTGTTTCTGTCAAAATATCAAGGGCGTACTTGCGCTGCGAAAGGAAGATGCCGGAGGGAGTCCGAGTGATCTCAAGACCAAGGAAGTAACGATGCTGGCCAAGATCTTTCATGTGGAACTGGGAGTGCATAAAGGCCTTGAAGCGAGCTATCGAGGACGAGTCATTGCCGGCAATAATAAGGTCGTCGACATAGACGAGGACGTGAATGACCACCCCGGAGCGAGAGAACGAAAAGAGGGAGTAGTCGGCATATGACTGAACAAACCCGAAGTGCCTCAAAGCGGATGCAAGCTTGAAAAACCAATTGCGAGGAGCCTGACGAAGGCCATAAAGGGATTTTCGGAGATGACATACCTTTGACGAGCCCGGAATAGAGAACCCAGGAGGCATGGTCATGTAGACTTCCTCATGTAAATCGCCGTGGAGAAAGGCGTTATGGACATCCATTTGATGGAGTTCCCAATCTCTAATGGCAGCCACTGCTAGAAATACCTTGACAGAGACCATTTTAGCAACCGGAGCAAAGGTTTCGGAGTAGTCAGTGCCTTCAACTTGCCGATTACCAAGAACAATCAAGCGAGCTTTGTAGCGCTCGATGCCCCCGTGGCCTTATACTTGATCCGAAAGACCCACTTGCAGCCGATAGGAGTCTTGCCAGCAGGTAAGTCGACAACCTCCCAAGTCCCATTTCGATGAAGAGCGTCGATTTCAAGACGCATTGCATCCCGCCAATGCTGGTGCTGAACGGCCTCACGAAAGGACGTGGGCTCGGGGGTAGAGCTGACAGCTGCGAGAAAGTGACGATGTGCCTGGGACAAGTTATCATACCTCACATAATTAGCTAAAGGATACAAGGTACCTGAAGACGAGATCGAAGAGGGATCCGGCGAGATAGGGTGGCTATGTCGAGCTGCAGAACACACATAGTCGCGAAGACGTGTGTTTGGTTGGAGTTGGCGGCCGCTGCGGCGAGGGGGCGGAGGAGGGGGTGGTGGTGGATTCCCCCTGTCGGTGGTGAGGGCTGCAGGGGCTGGGTTGTCCTCGTCGTAGCAGGGGGGCGAGGGATGAGATGGGGATGGTCCGACAGGAGTGGCAGAGGGTGGAGATGGCAGCATATAGGGGAAGACGGTTTCATGAAAGGAGACATCCCTAGATGTGAAGAAGACATTGGTGTCTAGATCATAGAGACGCCATGCTTTTTGACCGAATGGGTAACCCAAAAACACACACCGACGACTGCGAGGAGCGAATTTATCGGTATTGCGAGGGATTTGAGTGGCGTAACAAAGGCAGCCGAAGACTCGGAGGTGAGAAAAGGTAGGAGGTTTGTGAAAGAGGAGTTCATATGGAGTTTTGCCATGAAGAAGCGAGGTTGGGGTGCGATTTATGAGGTAGCAAGCGGTGAGAACGCACTCGCCCCAAAATTTTTGTGGTAAAGAGGCTTGGAACATGAGAGCACTAGAGACGTTAAGGATATGACGGTGTTTGCGCTCTACACGACCATTCTGTTGGGGAGTGCTGACGCAAGATGACTCAAAAAGAATGCCATGCTCTTGAAGGAATGGCTTAAGAGCGATGAATTCAGCACCATTGTCACTGCGAAAGCATTTGATAGATCGATGGAATTGTGTTTGGACCATGAAGCAAAACTTTCGAATAAGAGATGCAACTTCAGATTTATGAGACATGAGATAAACCCAAGTAGTGCGAGAATGGTCATCTAATAAAGTGAGGAAATACGAAGAACCACAATTGGAAGGGATACGATAAGGACCCCAAATGTCACAATGAACTAAATCAAAACAAATAGTAGCCCTAGTAGTACTGATAGGAAATGAAAGGCGAGTTTGTTTGGCCTTATAACAAATGTCACAAGGATCGCTTTTATTGGGAACAACTTTGGAATTGGAAATGCTCGGAAATGACGGAACCAAGTGACGGGAGGGATGCCCAAGGCGTTGATGCCATAAGGTGGATGAATCGATGACTGTAGTGTGGCAGGAGCGGTCATGGGGAGGAGATGGAGGCGGAGTAAGCCATCGCAGCCAGGACACCCTATCTCGGACTTCACCCGCTCCAATCAGCGTCCTCGAAGTGCGGTCCTGTATCACAAAAAGCTTGTCAGAGGAGATGATGAGGCAAGATAACTCAGCAGAAAAACAAGCAGATGAAAGTAGATGACAATCAAGGCCCGGAACCAAAAGCACATGAGAGAGGGTTATGCCAGGACAGAGGCGAAGGCTGCCAGCCTGCGTTGCCGTCGAGATCGAAGCATTGGGAAGTCTGATATGGCAAGGCAGGATGTCGGCAAGGCCATGGAGAAGGCCGGCGTCACCTGTCATGTGAAACGAGGCACCCGAGTCGAGGATCCAAGGTGTAGAAATTATACCTGACATACGATCGGAAGAGGACTTAGCGTGGAAGTCCTTAAACTTCTCGAAGAGGAGATTCCAATCGGGATCGGAGACCAGTGAGCCGAAGGCGTCTCGATCTGCAGAAGTCAGGGGCTGCGAGGCCGAAGATGAAGCCGAATTCGCCATGACAGCGTGCATAGCGGATCCACGAGTGAGAGATTTGGACGGCGGAGCAGGCGGAGGAGACGGTGTCGGAGCGCCGCGGCCTCGTCCAGGAGCAGGGGGAGGAGCGCCTGTAGCGGGGTCGGCAACGCCTTTGCCGTGGTTCCACCAGTCCGGAAAGCCGATCACTTTGAAGCAAGACGACACATCGTGGCCGGATCGGCCACAGTGAGTGCAAAGGAGGCCGCTTTTGTCCGTCTTACCCGAGGAGGGGCGCGACTGAGACCGAGCAGCCATAGCCAGGGAGTCCGAGCGAGCGTCCCTGTCTTTGGCAATGGACTGGAGGCGTTCTTCCTGGACAGCCAGAGAGTAGATGCGGTTGAGAGGGGGCAGGGGATCCTGCGCGACGATCGTGGAGCGGATTGTCGCATAGGATGCGTCGTCGAGACCCATCAGGAACTGATGGGCGCACTCAGCTTCGCGCTCCTTGGCAGCATTGCCACAAGTGCAGACGGTGGTTCCGACATAGGTGTTGAGCTCGTCCCAAAGTTTCTTGAGACGTCCAAAGTAACCAGAGATCGTCTGGCCTTCCTGACGGCAACGAGCAATCTCGGATCGAATCTGAAGGATTCGAGGACCATTGCCGACGGAGAACCGTTGATCGAGATCGTCCCAAAGCTCCTTGGCAGTAGCGAAGTAAGTGATGCTGGATCGGAGAGAGGGCTCGATAGACTGAGCGATCCACCCAATCAGCATAGAGTTGATGCGCTTCCAGTAAGCCGCGTCGGTAGAGGTAGCCTCAGGTTGTTTGATGGTGCCATCGAGGAAACCATCTTTGAATTTGGCAGAGAAAGCATTGAACATGGCGATCTTCCATTCAGGGAAGTTCTCACCACGCAAGATCACAGGGCAGATAGCAAGGCCAGGGTGATCGGAAGGGTGGAGGTAGTATGGCGAGGCCGGGGTAAGAGCGGTAGGGGCGGTGGCGGCCATGGGTAGGGTAGGGTCGGCGGGGGTTTAGATGTTTTTAGGGTTTGAGGATCGCTCTGATACCATGTAGAAAAGTGTAGGAGGCAAAGCTTGCTTTCCATTGATTGATCGATCAGAATATATACACAAAACTAGGGTAAACTAGGTTAATTCTATCCTAACTTACAAAGATATGCTACTTGCTTTACAAGGAGAAGATCAAAACTAATTACATAAAATATAATATCTCAACAAAGTGCCTACTGTTTTTGGAAATCTTACTCAATTTGTTGTCCTTGATCTCAGTTTTTCTTGTTGGCCCTGTGAATCAGACAATCTAGAATGGGCTACCAAGCTAAGGAATTTGCAATACCTTGACCTGAGTGGAATTGACTTGAGTCAAGCAGTTGATAGTCTTCACATCCTTTACGAACTTCCATCTCTATCAAATTTGAGTTTGGCTTCTTGTCAAATGGAAAATTCTCATTTATTCATAAGAAATTCAACTGTTTCTTCCAGCCCCATTCATCACCGCGACCTTAGTAGAAACCTTTTCAGTGGCTCAATCCCCCATTTCATACAAAACTTGAGCTTTACTAGGTTTCTTGATCTTTCTTTCAACAACCTCAATTCTCCTATTCCGTCATGGTTGGGTGACAAACTAGACCTCGAGTACCTAAGTCTTGCTCACAATGATTTCAATGGCTCATTTCCCCTTTTGATACAAAATTTTAGTTTTTTAACCAGCCTTGATCTTTCCTATAATAAATTTAGCCTTTCGATTCCATCATGGTTGGCTAACAACACTCATCTTGAATATCTTTCTCTTAGTTACAATAGTTTTAACCGTGTAGATGGAGGGATCATGAACATCATAAGCCATCTTTGTAGCTTGAAACATCTAGATTTGTCATATAACCAAGTTCTAGAAGAGGTGTCAGAATCACATGTAAAATTTTCCAAGTGTAACAGATATGATTTGGAGCACCTAAATTTGCAAAATAATAGCTTCAGTGGTTCTTTTCCAGTAATTGGAAGATTGTCATCCCTCCAAATTTTAGATCTATCATGCAATAATTTAGAAGCCATTCCTACATCCTTGGCAGGATTGTCATCTTTGGATGAGCTAGACTTGTCATATAATAATTTGAATGTTGTGTCACCAGTAATTGGAAGCTTGTTATCCCTCAAACACTTGTATCTAGCAAGCAATAACTTAGAAACTCTCCCTCCATCCTTATGGCTATTGTCATCTTTGAATTCTCTAGGATTGGCATACAATCAGTTGGGTTCTGTGTCACCATTAATTGGAAACTTGTCATTCCTCCAAGTATTGGATCTATCAGACAATAATTTAAATACTCTCCCTCTGTCTTTGGGAAGATTGTCATCTTTGTCTTATCTAGACTTGTCCTATAATGACTTGGTTGTATTGCCACAAATTGGGAATTTGTCATTCCTCGAAGGCTTATATCTGTCACACAACAATTTAGAAACTCTCCCTTCATCCTTGAGGAGATCATCCTCTTTGTCCGTTCTAGATTTGTCACATAATAATTTCGTAATTGTGCCGCCGTTTATTGGTAGTTTTTCATCCCTCCAATTATTAGATCTATCACAGAACAATTTGAGTGTTGTGCATCAAGCAAGCTTGGCTAACCTCTCTAGTTTAAGATACCTTGATTTAAGCCTGAATTCTCTGAGTCTTGACTTTTCCCTTGACTGGATGCCTCCTTTTAAACTTGAATCCCTTGTTGCCCAACATTGCAAATCGAATAGTCCATTTCCTAAGTGGATTTTGAGTCAAAAGAACATCTCATATCTTGACTTGTCTAATGCCGATATATTTGGACCTCTCCCCGACAACATTGGCATTTCAATGCCATCTTTGCAAAGTATAAGCCTTGCTAACAACCACATTAATGGTTCAATTCCGAGATCATTTTGTGGCATAGCAAGCTTGGAGACCCTTGAACTTCAAAAGAATAGGTTGTCGGGGATAATTCCTGACTGTTGGATGAACTCTCAGATTATTGGCGTGGAATTATCTTCAAACAAACTTTCTGGCCACATACCCAACTCTCTAACAAAGGTTCCCACCTTACAACTGCTGAACTTGAATAACAATTCACTCGAAGGAGATCTCCCTTTAGCCTTGAGCAATTCTATTGAATTGACGGTTTTCGACGTGGGTAGGAATAATCTTCATGGGGAAATTCCACCCTGGAATGGAGAAAACTTTCCATTTCTGAAGGTACTTATACTACGGGGCAATAGGTTCAAGGGCGCAATTCCACAAGAACTATGCTCGTTCCATGCACTGCAGGTTATTGACCTTGCAAGTAATAATTTGGTTGGTTATATACCTCAGTGCTTTTGTAACTTTAAAGGAATGGGTTACATTGCATCAGCTCCTAGTTCTAATGCCTCAAATATCACTTCTGATGTTGCTCCAGAGCCAGCAGTAAGTCCTGATGAATGGAGTGCTGTGGAGGTTATAAAAGGGGAAGAAAGAGAATACACCACAAATTTACACCTGCTAGTGAACATGGATCTTTCATCTAACCACTTAGTGGGTGTGATCCCTGCCGAAATCACAAGTTTATCTTCCCTTTTGGGTTTGAACTTATCAAATAATCATTTGAAGGGAACAATTCCGACGGAGATAGGGAAGATGGTATCTTTGGAGTCCCTCGATTTATCAAGCAACAATCTTTCAGAATCCATTCCAGAGAGCATCACTTCTCTGGATTATTTGTCCGATTTGAATCTGTCATTCAACAACCTTCAAGGTCGAATCCCGACCGGTCGGCATCTCCAAACTCTTGAAGATCCATCCATATACATGGGAAACCCAAGCTTGTGTGGTGACCCATTGCCAAAGAAATGTTTTGAGGACGAAAATGCCCATCCCCCAACAAGCGCGGTCCTTGAAGATGAAGGAGACAATAAACGCGAGAAGATGTGGTTCTACATGGTCATCATGTTGGGTTTCGCTACCGGCTTTTGGGGGGTGATTGGAATCTTAGTTGCTCACAAGAAATGGAGGCATGCTTATTTTCAACTTGCTGAAGACATTGCAGACTGGATATACGTTACATTCAGAGTGAGCATTGCTCGAGCAAACGGAGGAAGGTGAAGATCGCAAGAAGTCATGGAATATGAAATGATAAATGATACTCCTTATGAAATATGTTGGGCATTAGTCAGTTGTTACTGTCTATCATGAATGTCTACATTTGTATGCATTGCAAAAGTTTGCCAATGGTAGTTATGTTCTATATCCGAATGATTTAAACAAGGTAACTTCTGTACAACGTTGAGACTGGAGTGGCAACAAATCTCAGGGAAGCAATCACAATATGTAACATCAGAAATTAGATTGAAAACAATCCCTTAACAGTGAATTTCTTGTAATAATAAATAACAGCATGATGATATACAAAACAGGTTATTTTCCAACCAACGAATTACCCTAATTAACACAATAAAAAAGCTCCATTGGAAAATGCAGCAGGGATGATTAAAAAAATTGTGTTATACGAACCATGTAAGCAAACTTACCTGCCCTCGGACTTGACTAGCTGGGAGAACACCTTGCTCATGGAAACACCCGAGAGATCGTCCACATTGGCTCCCTCAAAGTTCACTTCGGAAGTATCACCAGCATCGTCGTTGTCTTGGTTGAAGTTGTTGATCTGCGGAGAGAGGTCACCGATCATATTCGTGCTGTTATCTTCAGGATCGTCGTTAATGGCTGCCTCTTGAAGCTGGAGAGCATATTCCAGGTTCCATAAGACGTCTCCCATGGAAGGCCTGTCGACGCCAAAGTCAGCCAAGCACTTCTCGGCTGTTTCTCCGAACTTCCTTAGGGACTCTGGCTTTAGTTTCCCAGCAAGAGTTGGGTCTATGATTTGGTCCAGCTGCCCCTTCTTCTGCCACTTCATTGCCCACTCTGCTAGGTTGACCATTTCCCGCGACAGGGTTGGGTCTATGACTGGCCTTGCACAGACGACTTCGAACAAGACCACTCCAAATGAGTACACATCGGATTTCTCTGTCAACTGTTGTCGCCTGAAGTACTCAGGGTCAAGATACCCGAAGCTTCCCTTCACTGCCGTGCTGACATGGGTCTGGTCTATCTCTGGCCCTGTCTTGGACAAACGAAATCTGCAACTTTAGCCATGAAGTTCTCATCGAGCAAGATGTTAGCAGACTTGACATCTCAATGAATGACGGCTTTTGCATCCCCGGTGTGGAGGTAGTGAAGGTCCCTAGCTGCTCCAATACAGATCTCAAGCCTTTGCTTCCAACTCAGGCTGGGAAGTCTTGATCCGTAGAGGTGGCTCTTGACAGTCCCGTTCTCCATGTACTCGTAGATAAAGATCATCTCATTCTTCTCATCTATTGGTTATATTAGGCCGAGCGTTTTGAGTCGCTTGAGTTCAGCCTATATAAAGGCTTGTTGTTCAGTTTTTACTCATACAAGAAAATTCAGAATCAATGAAAAATGTCGCTTCATTTTTTTCCCCGCAAAACCTTCCTCTCTGTTCTTATTTTCTTCATCTTCAAGCTTGAATCTTTGATCTGATTTGCAATAAAATCTTCATGGTATCAGAGCAGGAGTTTTGATTCAAGCTTTCTGACACCCAATTTCAGCCAGGACGTTGCAGAAACAGCGTGAAGAAGATGGCCAACGAGGAATCCAAGATCGATACATCAGATCCACTCTATATTCACCCAAGCGACCATCCAGGACTGGTGCTCGTGACGCCAGCATTCGAAGGCCGGAATTTCGGAGAATGGAAGCGGTCGATGAGGATCGCCTTATCCGCTAAAAACAAAGTCGGCTTCGTGACTGGATCGATGCCGAAACCAGAGGATACATCTCCGAAGTTGAGAGCGTGGGAACGTTGCAACGACATGGTGATCTAATGGATCATCAATGGCCTGAGCACGAACATTCATCGGAGTGTGATTTACAGCGAGACTGCTAGTGGAATTTGGGAGGAACTTGATTCACGCTTTGGCCAGCTTGGAGGAACACAATTGTATTCTGTGCAGAAGGAGTTGAGCACTCTCCAGCAAGGTACTAATCCATTTCCCGTCTATTTCACTGAGATGAAGTCCTTGTGGGACGAATTAGACAGTTTGCGGAAACTTCCAGCATGTAGTTGTGGAACTGTGAAGGAAATCCTGAAGTTCGAGCAAGATCAGCGAGTAATGCAGCTTCTAATGGGATTAAATGAGTCTTTCACTGTCTGCATAGGCTCTATTCTAATGATGAACCCTCTTCCTGACATCAATATCTTGTATTCTTTGTTATGGCAAGATGAGAAGCAAAGATATATGAAAACTAACACATCATCTGGCTCGTTTTCCCGAAGTGCAACTTCTGCAGTAAATAAGTCGCAGAGTTTTGTGAGATCTGAAGCTTCAAGTAGTCAGAAGGGATCTGGTGAAAGAAAATTGTTTTTGATAGATTACATAGGTTTCCTCATGTATAGTGGGCTCAAAGCCCAATAAGGCCCAATACCTTTATAACCTATATATATGTTTATCAATGAATGGAAACCCTCAAGGAGAACTTTACATCAATTCTAGAATCCTACATGGTATCACAACCTTTTCTTCCTCACGGAACCCTAATTTGATCCTCCCACCTCACCTCTCCTCTTATCGTCGTTGGCCTCGTACCGCCGTTGTCCTCCCTCACCGGTCTTCCTCTTCCTCCGACCTTCCACTGGCGTCGCCACCACCTGCTCACCGTCGCCGGTCACCGGATCCGCCCCCTGCCGCTCGCTCCCTCTCGCTGTCCTCCTCCCCCGTTTCTCGGTTCGTTCCCAAAAAAAACAAAAAAACAAAAAAACAAAAAAATGTCGGCTGACCTCATCTGTTGTGGTCGCGGCATCGACCCCTGCAGCAACCGCCGCTCTACGCAGCGGCCGCCCCATACGACGCCTCGCGGCCCTCCTCCTTCGACCGTCGCCCCTCGATGGTCCCCGGTGCCTGGCTTCAACCCTCATTTGATACACTCCGGCTCTCCTGCCATGAGACATGTCGCTCCTCATGCCTATCTGACATCGACTGATCAAGGCTATGTTCCGCTGGATGGGCATCACGCCTTCTCCTCTATGCAGCCGACGTCTTCAGACTCTTCTTGGTACATGGACACTGGTGCCACCTCCCACATGACGAACTCCTCAGGTAACCTCTCATCTATTTCCTTTAAGGGCCCTGCACACTCTATTATTATCGGAAATGATGGTCGTCTTGCTACTTCGGGAATTGGCCACACCAAATTACTGACCCCAACCCACCCACTACACCTCAACGATGTCCTCATTGCCCCCAAGATTGTCAAAAACCTTATCTCTCTCCGCCGGTTCACTACTGACAACAACATTTCCCTTGCGTTTGATCCCTATGGTTTCTCTGTGAACGATCTTACTACGGGGGTTACTCGCATGAGATGTAACAGCACCGGGGAGCTCTACCCTGTCACACCACCTCCTGCGTCCAGTCAGTCGTGCCCGGTCGCCCTCTCGGCTTCGTTGTCCAGCCTGTGGCATGCACGCCTGGGCCATCCCAATGTTGTCGTTCTAGATGTCCTCCGTTCCCAGAGTCTTGTCACCTGTACTAAAGACCCACGCTCTGGTTTATGCTCTTCCTGCCAACTAGGCAAACATGCCAGACTGCCGTTCCAACGGTCTTTGACTTCTACCCTTGCTCCCTTTGATATCATTCATAGTGAGGTTTGGACCTCTCCTGTGCCTAGCAAGGAGGGTCACAAGTACTACCTCTTGTTTCTTGATGATTACACTAATTACTTATGGGTCTTCCCATTGCATTTCAAGTCCCAAGTATTTCCTGTCTTTGCCAAATTTCATGCCTACATCAAAACACAGTTTCACATATCCATCAAATGTTTCCAATGTGACAATGGCCGTGAATTTGACAACAAAGACTTTCACTCTTTCTTTGTCGCAAACGGGATCTCCTATCACTTGTCTTGCCCCTATACTTCTCAGCAGAATGGCAAGGCTGAACGAATCATCAGAACCATTACCAACATGATGCGCTTTCTCCTCTTCCACACATCTATTCCCCTTCCCTATTGGCCTCACGCCTTATCCACCACATGTTATCTCCTAAACATTCTCCCTTCCACTACCCTACACCATCGCTCGCCAGCTCAAGCACTTTATTACGCCATGCCTAGGTATGATCACCTTTGCACCTTCGGGTGCTTGTGTTTCCCAAACCAGTCCTCCACAGCCCCACACAAGCTTCACCCGCGCTCCACTCCATGTGTCTTTCTTGGCTACCCGTCTGATCATCGCAGTTACCTCTACCTCGATATCAAGACCCACAAGATCATTCTATCTCGTCATGTCACCTTTGATGAGTCGCGATTCCCCTTTGCGTCTCCCACACCCCCTGTGTCTCCGTCAGAGTCAGAGTCACTATTCCCTCACTTTCTTTTTCATCAGAGCTCTCCCGGTGCTCCTGCCTCTCCCCCTCCCCCACCCCCACCACCCCCTACCACCAGACCACACACCTGCAGCGTCTCCGGTGTCTTCCGACCCCATTAGATCGTCTCCATGACCACCGCACATCGCCCCACCATCCAAACCCATGACTTCGCAACACCGTCCCCTCGCCAAGAAGCCATGCCACGGCCGCAGCCCATCAAAACCCCACCCCCCCCCCCCCCACCCGCGCCTCACCTACTGGCGGCAGCCGCAGCATGATGCTACGGCCGCCGCCAATCAACCAGCGGCGGGCATGCCGCGCCCGCCGCATTGCCCGCAACTTCTGCCTTCCCTGCCTCCGTCCCTCCCGACTCCCATTCCCCCCTGCCTCCAACCCGGCCTCCATTTTCCCCATTCCCACCTCCCACAAAACAGCCCTCCTCGACCCGAATTGGCAGGCGGCTATGCTCGACGAGTACAGGGCCCTTACGAAGAATGGTACTTGGGTTCTTGTCCCTCGCCCTCCTAAGGCGAACGTCATTCGTTGTATGTGGCTCTTCCGTCACAAGTTCCGCTCTGATGGGACGTTGGAGCGCTACAAAGCCCGTCTTGTGGTCAACGGTCGTTCTCAGCAGGCAGGTATTGATTGTGATGAGACGTTCAGCCCTGTGGTCAAGCCTGCCACTATCCGAGTGGTCTTGAGTCTAGCTTTGTAACGCAACTGGGCTATCCATCAGTTAGATGTTAAGAACGCCTTTCTGCATGACCATTTGAATGAGACAGTCTACATGTTCCAGCCGCCGGGGTTTGCTGATGCTGATCGTCCAAAGCACGTCTGTCTCCTCAAGCGCTCTCTATATGGTCTGAAATAGGCTCCACGGGCTTGGTTCCAGCGCTTTGCTTCTCATCTACTACGATTGGGTTTCATTGGCAGCCGTTCGAATACGTCTCTGTTTATCTATCGCAGAGGTTCAGACTTGGCCTTCTTGTTACTCTATGTCGACGACATCATTCTCACCGCCTCTTCTGATGCTCTTCGGACGTCTATTATTTCGCAGTTGAGTGCGGAGTTCGCCATGTCTGATCTGGGTCAGTTGTCCTACTTCTTGGGAGTTGCTGTTCAGCATCATGCGTCTGCCCTGTTTCTCTCTCAGAGTAAGTATGCTGCTAAGATTGTTGCTCGTGCCAAGATGGGTAACTGTAATCCTGTCGCCACCCCTGTCGATACATCCAGCAAGCTCAGTGCTCATTCTGGCTCTTTGGTTGATGATCCGACGTTATACAAGAGCCTCGCCGGTGCCCTTCAGTATCTCACCTTCACCAGGCCTGATATCAGTTACGTCGTTCAGCAGATCTGCTTGTTCATGCATGCACCCAGGGAACCCCACTTTCAGGCCTTGAAGCGGATCATTCGGTACATCAGCGGCACTCTCGAGCTCGACACAACGATCATTCCTTCCTCTAAGCTTGATCTTGTTGCTTACACCCTTGTGTCGTGGTCAGCCAAGCATCAGTCCGTCGTGTCTCGCTCCAGCGCCGAGGCTGAATACAGGGGAGTTGCCAACGTTGTCTTAGAGTGCTCTTGGCTCCGCAATCTCCTGCTTGAGCTCCATTGCCCTCTTCGGAAGGCCACTCTCGTCTACACTGACAACGACTCCGCCGTCTATCTGGCTAGCAACCCAGTCCAGCATCAACGCACGAAGCACATTGAGCTTGATCTCCACTTCGTCAGGGACAAGGTTGCCATTGGACATGTCCGCGTTCTACATGTCCCGTCCTCTTATCAGTACGCTGATATATTCACCAAGGGTTTACCTAGACAGTTGTTCATTGATTTTCGTTCCAGTCTCACTGTCCGGCCCCCTCCAGTTTCGACTGTGGGGGTTTGATAGATTACATAGGTTTCCTCATGTATAGTGGGCTCAAAGCCCAATAAGGCCTAATACCTTTGTAACCTATATATATGTTTATCAATGAATGGAAACCCTCAAGGAGGACTTTACATCAATTCTAGAATCCTACAGTTTTGCACCAATTGTAAAAAGACGAATCACAATGTCGACAAGTGCTTCTTCTTAATCGGATTCCCTTCAGGATACAGTAATAAAATAGGGAAAGGCAAGAAGCAAAGTACTTGTGGTCAGTTTGCTGGCGAGGTTGCGAGTTCAGAATTCACAAATGATCAAATCAAGCAGCTTATGAGTTTGATGCAAGCAGTCAACAACTCAACACAAGGGAAGCAACCTACAACAGATGATTTTGCTGGATTTACAGGTACTTCTCTTTCAGAAAAAGTGTTTGATGGCACAACATGGATAGTTGACAGTGGTGCAAGCGGGCATATGTGTAGCGAGTTGTCGATGTTTGATACTACCTACACTTTGTCAAGGCCGTTTATTGTATCATTGCCAACTGTTGAAAGCACTCTCATAACTACTGCAGGAACGGTGCAAGTTATGAAGGGGCTCACTATTCAGAATGTGTTGTTTGTCAAGGATTTTAAGTGTAATCTGTTGTCAGTAGGGAAGTTAATAAAGGATCTTGAATGCTTTGTGTTGTTTACACCAAAGGGATGTTTTATGCAGGGGCCTTCTATGAGAATGCCGATGAAGATTGGTGAATCTGTGAGGGACCTTTTCTTGCTGAAACATCACCAGAGACAAGAAGTTGCAGTAGAGGATGAGCATAGGTGTGGTTCTTCTCTTAATAAGATGTCCGCCGCAGTGAGCACTGAGGTGTGGCACAAACGATTGGGACATCTCCCTTTCTACAGGTTACGAACTTTATCAGTTGTTAAGGTCGATGATAAAGACAGTAGCTCAAAAGGTCCTTGTGATGTGTGTGCTAAAGCAAGGCAAGCAAGAATTCCATTTACTTTGAGTTACATTAAAACTACTACTGCTTTTGAATTGATCCATGTCGATGTGTGGGGACCGTATCACACTGCTACTTTTGATGGTTTTACGTATTTCTTGACGATTGTGGACGACTATACTCGTACTACTTGGGTAGAACTTTTGTCCTCGAAAAGCAATGCATTTATTGCTTTAAAACAGTTTTTTGCCATGACTGAAAGGCAATTTGGAAGAAAAGTCTAGATCATGAGGTCGGATAATGCTCATGAGTTAAGCACTAGCAGAGAGAATGCTGATTATTTGTTGAGCATTGGAGTCAGACATGAAACCAGCTGCCGACTTCCCGTGGAGCGCAAGCACAGGCATCTCATGGAAGTTGCTTGTGCCCTCCTGTTTGAATCTGGCCTGCCTCGCAAATTTTGGGGTGAAAGTGTTCTCACTGCAACGTATCTTATCAATAGGTACCCAAGTAAGCTCTTACAATCTCTTACACCTTATGAACGATTACATAATAGAGCACCTTCTTATGAGCATCTTCGATGCTTCGGGAGCTTATGCTATGCTGCAACTCTTAGCCATGGGAGAGACAAACTGGGAGCTAGAGCCCACCCATGTGTGCTCCTTGGATACTATTGGAAAATATTATATTTTGTATATATATTATTTAGTTTCCCTTTTCCTATTTCAGCATTAGGGGTTGTAATTTAGTATAAATTGTATCATCTTCATTCAATCAAGGCAGAGGAAAATTTCCATCAGAATGGTTTTTACATGGCATCAGAGCCAAACCCTAAAACTCATTTACCTACCTGACCAGCGTATTCCTCCGCACCGATTAACCCTAAATCAAACTCCTAAATCAAACCTGTAATCTTCATTGATCGATTGATCTGAAGTTATGATGAATGACCATAATCTTTCCCAGCCGAGGGCTCTTGCTCGTCACCACCAAGAGGCTTTTACCGGGCATGAGAAGGTGGCGGCGGTGGCGTTGTCCACTGCGAAGAAATCAATCGAAGGTGTTGTCAATGCTATCGGCACCTCAACACCTTCATATACAACCTATGATCGAGAGGCCTTCAATCCAGCGATTTCTGATTCTCAGTGGATCACCGTGATAGATATGCTCAAGCAATTCCATGCTCAGCACTCAAACGATCATCAAATGGGTAAGAAAATTAATCGATGGATTTTAGATACGGGTGCATCGTATCATATTACTGGTAGAAAGGAGTTGCTTACTGATTTGCGTGATGTTCAACCTACTCACGTATTATTGCCGGATCATACTATATCTACTGCTGTTCAATCTGGAACTGTGCGCCTGAGAGATAATTTGGTTATTCCAAATGTCTTACATGTTCCTGCTTTTCATTGCAATTTGATATCATTTCTAACCCTGATCAGAGAACAGATCTGTTTAGTGATAATGACGGATGAACTTTGTGTTCTTCAAGACCGCACTTCAAGGGCAGTGATTGGAGTCGGGGAAGGCCGAGAAGGGGTCTTTTGGTTGATTGGTGAATGCGTCTCACCGACAACTGGAATAGTTGCCTCTGTTTCCTCATCTGAACTTTGGCACAAGCGGATGGGTCATCCGTCCTATCAAGTATTATCTGCATTCCCCGGCGTTCAATCTGATAGAAAGCGTTCGAGTGAACCTTGTTCTGTTTGTTTTGAAGCAAAGAAAACTCGTGCGAATTTTCCTGATTCTGTTACTAAAGCAGCTGCTTTATTTGAGTTAGTACACGCTGATGTTTGGGGACCCTATAGAGTACCTTCTTCAACTGGTGCTCGATTTTTCTTGACCTTGGTGGATGATTTCTCTAGATCTGTTTGGGTCTTCTTGATTGGCTCTAAAACAGAGGTTGTGAATTGTGTTAAGAATTTCTTTATGCTTGTCAAGACTCAGTTTGACAGGACTGTGAAACGCTTTCGGGCTGACAATGGCACTGAATTTTTGCCTCTGCGGGAATTCTTTGACAACTCTGGTGTTTTATTTGAGACTTCTTGTGTTGATACTCCCCAACAGAATGGGCGAGTAGAACGTAAGCACCGTCATTTGCTTAATGTTGCTCGTGCTCTTATGTTTCAAGCATCTATTCCGATTGTTTATTGAGGAGAATGTGTTCTAACTGCAACTTACTTGATCAATCGTACACCATCTAGCCTTCTTCAAGGAAAGACTCCATATTTTATGTTATATCAGCAGGAACCTATACTCTCTCATGTCAAGGTTTTTGGTTGCCTCTGTTTTGTGTCTGTGGTCCCTAAGAGCAAGGACAAATTTGATGCTAAGGGAAAACGTTGTGTTTTTCTAGGCTATCCATATGGGAAAAAGGGATGGCATGCATGTACTTGATGTTGAAACGGGCAGGATTTTTGTTTCTCGTGATGTTGTGTTCTTTGAAGAACAATTCCCTTTTTCTGAACCACCATCTAAAGTTGATATCTCTATTAAGTCTCAAGAGACTCATCCTGCGATTCTTTATTCTGATCTTGAAACTACTCCTATGTTGTCTCAAGAGGCTCTTGCAGAAGGTGGACCATCTATGTTTGACTCGGTTGTGTTATCTTCTATCAACTTGCCCGTAGCTGATCCAGTGGTTCGTCGTAGTTCTCGAGAGCGTGTTCCAAATGTTTGCCTTCAGGATTATGTGTGCAATACAGTTCATTCTCCAAGCGCCTCCTCAGGTACTCCTTACCCAATAGCTAACTATGTTGTTGTTGGTAATTTTTCTCCCCGTCATATCCAGTTCCTCGCAGCTGTTACTTCTATTGTCGAACCCAACTCTTACTCTGAGGCAGTTAAAGATGAGAAGTGGAGAAATGCTATGAAATATGAACTTGATGCTTTAGAACGAAATGGCACTTGGGAGCTGACTTCTCTCCCTCCTGACAAGAAACCCATTGGTTGCAAATGGGTTTTCCAGATCAAGTTAAAATCTGATGGGACTATAGAGCGTTACAAGGCTAGGCTCGTTGCTCTTGGAAACAAACAAGTCGAAGGCATTGATTATACTGAAACTTTTGCTCCAGTTGCAAAGATGACATCCGTACGTTTGTTTCTCTCTGTTGCAGCCATCAAGGGATGGCATCTTCATCAGATGGATGTTCAAAATGCCTTTCTGCATGGTGATCTAGATGAGGAGGTGTATATGTGCCTTCCCCCTGGTTTTTCTACCTCAGGTGATCGTGTATGTCGCCTACGGAAGTCTCTGTATGGACTTCGTCAGGCTCCCAGAAATTGGTTTGCCAAACTAGCTTCCGCTCTCAGGTTTGGCTTCAAACGCTCTTATGCCGATTACTCTTTGTTTTCTCTCATTCGCAATACCAAGGTACTTTATGTCCTGGTGTATGTGGATGACTTGATCATTGGTGGAAACGACTATGAGGAGATCGAAAAATTCAAGAAGTATTTGCACACATGTTTTCATATGAATGACTTGGGCCTTTTAAAATACTTCTTAGGCATTGAAATTGCACATGACACTGATGGTCTCTTTCTTAGTCAACGCAAGTATGCTCTTGAGATATTATCTGAAGCAGGTTTATTAGGTGCTAAACCTGCTGAGTTTCCACTACCTCAAAATCATGATCTCGCCTTGTCTACAGGCCCGAGCTTCTCTGATCCAGAATAGTATCGTCGGCTGGTTGGCCGACTGATCTATTTGACTATTACTCGTCCTGAGCTCAGTTATTCTGTTCACATTCTTTCTCAGTTTATGCAAGCCTCTACGGAGGATCACTGGCAGTCTGCCTTACGGGTTCTTCGCTACATAAAGGTTCATCCAGGTCAAGGCCTTGTTTTATCTAGGGGGAGTTCTTTGCAACTTCGTGCCTACTGCGATTCTGATTGGGCTTCTTGTCCTATCACTCGTCGCTCTTTGACAGGTTATTATGTTTTTCTTGGAGATTCACCTATCTCTTGGAAAAGAAAGAAGCAACCAACTGTCTCTTGTTCGTCTGCGGAGGCAGAATATCGCTCCATGGCTGCTGCTTGTTGTGAGCTTCTTTGGCTCAAATCGTTTCTTCGCTCCCTTGGATATCTTCATCGATCTCCCATGCAACTCTATTGTGACAGTCAAGCGGCCTTACATATTTCTGCAAATCCAGTCTTCCATGAACGAACAAAGCACATTGAGGTAGATTGTCACTTCATTCGAGATCTTCTCACTTCTGGTGCTATTGCTGCCTCTCATATCCGCACAAAGGACCAACCAACTGATATCTTGACCAAAGCCCTTGGTCGTCAGCAATTCTCTCATCTCCTTCGCAAGTTGGGCATTCGTGATTTACATGCTCCAACTTGAGGGGCAGTATTGGAAAATATTATATTTTGTATATATATTATTTAGTTTCCCTTTTCCT
This sequence comes from Persicaria maculosa, assembly GCA_963922045.1. Taxonomy (NCBI): domain Eukaryota; kingdom Viridiplantae; phylum Streptophyta; class Magnoliopsida; order Caryophyllales; family Polygonaceae; genus Persicaria; species Persicaria maculosa. The sequence continues at coordinate 70,451,855 of OY998254.1, forward strand.
ATTTCAGCATTAGGGGTTGTAATTTAGTATAAATTGTATCATCTTCATTCAATCAAGGAAGAGGAAAATTTCCATCAGATTGGTTTTTACAGATACCCTACGGGTAAGAAAGCCTACAAGCTTTATGGGTTGGAGACACACAAGGTCTTATATTCTAGGGATGTCACATTTCATGAAAATGTTTTCCCTTATAAGCATATACCAACAGCCCCTATTGATTCTTCCTTTCATTTTGCTCCTGTCAATAACCCTCTTTGTTTTGATTCCTCCGAAACCTTTTCTCAAACACATGTGCCATCTTCAAATGTGTCCCCATCACATCCCCTCGATGCACCTGCTCCAAGCAGTCCTTCCCAATGCCCCATAGACTCTCCCCATGATCATTCCCACGCACCTGATCTTGTGTCTCCAAATCTTCCAGTTGGAGATCAATCTTTGCGACTATCCACTAGAGCTTCTCACCCACCTTCTTACCTCAATGATTATGTTTGCAATGCAGCTTGCAGCACACCGGCCTTTTGTTTTCACACCTGACCTCCACTTTGTCCTTTCCAATTCGTGCAGTTCCTCTTGATAGCACACCAGAGCATGAACCATTGACATATGGTGAGGCTTGTGAGTACATGGCTTGGCAGGATGCAATGAAAGCTGAATTTGTTGCCTTGGATTTAAATGACACTTGGGAGTTGGTGCCTCTGCCGAAGGGAAAGCGCGCTATCGGGTGTAAATGGGTTTACAAAGTGAAACGAAAATCTGATGGCACCATAGATCGCTATAAGGCGAGGTTGGTGGTGAAGGGTTTCACCCAACGTGATGGGATTGATTACAATGAGACGTTCTCTCCGGTCATCAAGCTCACCACGGTTCGAACCTTGGTCTCTATTGCTTTGAAAAGGAAGTGGAGCATGTTCCAACTAGATGTGAACAATGCCTTCCTCCATGGAAGGTTGGACGAGGAGGTTTACATGAAGGTTCCACCAGGGTTGGTTACTGCTGATGCGAGGCTTGTGTGCCGCCTAAAGAAGTCGTTGTACGGGCTCAAACAAGCCTCCCGGCAGTGGTATGCCCGTCTGTCATTGTCACTGAAACAGAGGGGCTATCATCAGTCGTTGAATGACCATTCACTGTTCTATAAGAAGGTGAAAGGCTTGGCTGTTTATGTCGGAGTTTATGTCGATGACATTTTGGTGACAGGAGATGACACGACAGAGATTGATGAGTTGAAATCCTTCTTGAATGCTGAATTTTGTATAAAGGATCTAGGTCTTCTTCACTACTTCCTTGGCATCGAGTTCATCTCTTGTTCCGATGGAGTAATTCTCAGCCAACAGAAATTCATGAAGGAAATTTTTGCTGATTTCCCTTGCTCAGACCTTCCTGTTGTTAGTCCTTTGGAATTTCACAACAAATTTTTGCCGGATGCGGGTGCTCTAAGTTGAATTTCCTTGTCCATACTCGTCCGGACCTTGCCTTTGCGGTCCAGCATCTTAGCCAGTTTATGCAGGCACCACAAGAGCCTCACATGGCTGCGGCTTACCATGTGTTACGCTACTTGAAAGGCACCCTGTATAAAGGCTTGCACTTGTCCAATTCTCTTGATTTCTCCCTTAAAGCCTTCTGCGACGCAGACTGGGCTACTTGCCCATATTCCAGGAAATCTGTTTCCGGTTATATTGTGATGCTTGGTGCTGATTTGCTTTCTTGGAAGTCGAAGAAACAACAAAACGTGTCCTTGTCATCTGCTGAAGCCGAGTACAGGTCGATTCGCAGAGTCTGTGCTGAATTGGCTTGGATGAGTCGTCTTCTTCACGAGCTCGACGTCCCCAATATCACACCGATTCCTTTGAAATGTGACAACCAGGCAGCTGTGTACATTGCAAAGAATCCTGTCTTCCATGAGAGGACGAAACACATCGAGCTCAACTGTCACTACGTTCGGGAGAAGTTGCTTGAAGGATTGATTAGTTTGTCTCATGTTGATTCTAAACTACAGCTTGCTGATTTTTTGACCAAAAACTTGCCCGGTTTCCAGCTTTCTGAAGTTTTGCCCAAGATCGGCGTTGTCGACTCCCAACCCCGTTCATGAAGGGGGGTATTGGTTATATTAGGCCGAGCGTTTTGAGTCGCTTGAGTTCAGCCTATATAAAGGCTTGTTGTTCAGTTTTTACTCATACAAGAAAATTCAGAATCAATGAAAAATGCTGCTTCATTTTTTTCCCCGCAAAACCTTCCTCTTTGTTCTTATTTTCTTCATCTTCAAGCTTGAATCTTTGATCTGATTTGCAATAAAATCTTCATCATCACAGTAGCCAATGAGAGAGACCAAATGGCGATGGCGGAATTGGGAGAGATTTCGATTTCAGTTCTGAATTCCGCGAGCCCTTGCTGGGACCGGGGATTTCCCCTCTTAACAGCAACTTTTGTCCCATCACCTAACACTCCCTTGTAAACCTTTCCAAACCCACCAATTCTAATAGCTAAACTCTCATCAAAATTGTTTGTTGCCTCTGAAACTGCGGAGAAAGGGACACGATACCCCAAGTTGGAGGCAGCACTGATTGTTGTACCATTTGAGTACTTGCTACCCATTGTGTAAGAGCTTCCTCCAGTGAGAGATAGGGGGATCCAAGTCTTGGAATGGCCTTGTCGTGCTAGCTTCTTTCGCCTTCCCTGGCAGAAGATGCAGAGAATGCCAACAGCAGCACCTACAATCATGCCCACCTGTTGGGTTGCATCACAAATCCTCATTGGACTTGGATCACTCTTGGGCTTGCTCATTCTTGGACCAATCCAAGGAAAAGTCTAGAAGAAGTGAAGAAGTTTTCTCCAAACTTCTCCATCCTTTCAAAATTCTACAAGGATCTTGAAGCTTCTAATTCTTCTAGCATCTACAAACTTCTACTCTCACAAGTCCCCTAACTTCTACAAGCTTCTACTCTCCCAAGTCCCTAAGGCTTTGTGGCCTATAAATAGGAGGCTCCTTCCCATTTCCAAACTATCCACAAAATCTCAAACCTTCAAGCCTCCCACACAAAAACCATCTTCCTATACTTAGCCTTCATCTTTCACACATATCCACTACTTGTAAAAGAGTCTTCCCACTACCTTGTACCATCCTACAAGGATCTTTGTACTCTTTCTATTTTATAGTGGATATTATTGGCTCTTGCCGCCCGTGGGTTTTCCTCCCGGTACTCGGGTTTCCCACGTTAAATCTGTGTGTGATCTATCTTACCTTACTTTCTCTATTGTGTGATTCCGTTCTTCCGCTACGTGCTCGTGTACTTATTACCACTAAATCCTAACAAGTGGTATCAGAGCTTGCTAAGATCATTCTTGGAATCACATCCTCAATGTCGACCGTCACTAAGTTCGATATTGAGAAATTTGATGGCAAGATTAGCTTCTCTATCTGGCGAGTCCAGATGAAGGCCGTTCTCACTCAAAACGGTTTGAAGAAAGCCTTGGATGGAAAATCCAAGAAGCCGTCAACTATGACGGATGAGCAATGGGACGAGTTGGACGAGAAAGCTTTGTCAGCTATCCAACTCTGCTTATCTCGCGAAGTCTTGCGCGAGGTGATTCATGAGACCACTGCTGCTGAGTTGTGGTTGAAGCTTGAATCACTTTATATGACGAAGAGTCTTGCCAACAAGCTCAGGCTGAAGGAGCGTCTCTACACTCTTCGCATGGCTGAAGGTACCCCTATTCAAACTCATCTCAGTGAGTTCTCTTCTATCCTCGTTGATCTTGAGAATTTGGATGTTAAAATTGATGATGAGGATAAAGCTGTTTTGTTAATTGTCTCTTTGCCCCCTTCTTATAAGCACTTTAAAGAAATCATGCTATATGGAAACAATGCCGACACTCTGTGCTTGGAAGATGTTAAGGCTAACTTACTAGCTAAAGAAAAATATGATGTTGATAACCGTTTTGAGAAACCTGGTGAAGGTTTAACGGTTAGGGGGCGTAGCACTGAAAGAGGCAATAGCAGTAATTCTTCTAGGCCTAGATCAAAGTCTAGAAGTAAAAAATCATGCAATTACTGCAAGAAAACGGGGCATATTATTTCTGAATGCTACAAATTGAAGAACAAAAAGGAAAAGGGTAAAGGGAAACAATCTGATGATTCTGATAAATCCGCCGAAGCTGCTATTGTTGATGCTTGCTCTGATGGGGATGTTCTCTTAGCTTCTAACACCGATGATAGAAGTAAAAATGAGTGGATTCTTGATTCTGGTTGTACCTTCCATATTTGTCCACATAAAGATTGGTTTTCCTCCTATGAACCAATCAACGGTGGATCTGTCTTGCTTGGAAATGACAATCCTTGCAAGGTTGTCGGGAAAGGTACTATCAAGATTAAAACTCATGATGGTACTATTCGATCTCTAACGGGTGTTAGACACGTCCCGGAGATGAGACGAAACTTGATTTCTCTAGGCACCCTAGAATCTCATGGGTGCAGGTACGCAGCTGAAGGCGGAGTTCTAAAAGTTTCCCGTGGCTCTCTAGTCTTGATGAAAGCTACCCGTGTTGGTAGTCTATATGTCCTGCAAGGTGCTACTGTTGCAGGCTCAGCTTCAATTGCCTCATCTTCTACCTCTCTTCATGATGATACTCAATTGTGGCATATGCGCTTAGGCCACATGAGTGAAAAAGGCATGCACTTGCTCTCAAAGAGAGGTCTTCTGGGTACTCATACTAGCTGCAAGATCAACTTCTGTGAGCACTGTATCTTTGGCAAACAGAAGAGGGTCAGCTTTGCTAAAGGCCGCCACACAACCAAAGGTATTCTGGATTATATTCATTCTGACTTATGGGGTCCTTCTCATGTTCCTTCTCTTGGTGGGCGTTCTTATATGCTCACTATTATTGATGATTATTCAAGAAAAGTCTGGGCTCTCTTTCTACGCCACAAAAATGAAGTCTTTCCCAGGTTTAAGGAATGGAAAACTCTTATTGAAAATCAGACTGGGAAGAAGGTTAAAACGCTCCGTACTGATAATGGTCTTGAGTTCTGCAACTATGAATTTGACAAATTCTGTGCCGAAGAAGGCATTGCTAGGCACCACACTATTGTGGGCACACCCCAACAAAATGGGGTTGCAGAACGCATGAATAGGACCATTCTAGAGAAAGTGCGTTGTATGCTTTCTCATGCTGGCTTGGCTAAAAACTTATGGGCAGAAGCTGCCTATGCAGCCTGTTATCTTATCAATCGCTCTCCACATGCTTCTCTTGAAGGGAAGGTTCCAGAAGAAATCTGGTCAGGTAAACCAGTTGATTACTCTAATCTAAGGATCTTTGGTTGTCCTGCTTATGCTCGGGTTAATGATGGTAAGTTAAACCCTAGAGCTATAAAATGCATTTTCATTGGTTATCCTGATGGAGTTAAAGGATATCGATTGTTTTGTCCGGACTCTAAGAAGATCATTAAGAGTCGAGATGTCACTTTTAATGAAAATGCATTGTTATCTTCTGGAAAGGAATCTGTTGTTGTTCCTTCTGCAGGCAATCAAAGTGATGCCACTGAGATAGTGGAAATTGAAACCTCTGGTTCCAAGTCAGCTGATGCTTCCTCCTCTGGCACACAATATGGTGATACACCGGTTACCACTCCTGAGGCCATGGATCCACAACAAGAGCATTGTATTGCTCGTGATCGTCCAAGGAGACATGATGTTCGGAAACCTGCTCGCTACGACGATGAAAGCCACTTTATTGGATATGCTCTGGCCGTTGCCGAAGAGATTGAAGAAGTTGCCGAACCCAAGAGCTATTCAGAAGCTATCTCCTGTGCTAACTCCTCTAAGTGGCTAGTTGCGATGCAGGAAGAGGTTGAAAGCCTTCACAAAAATGACACTTGGGATCTAGTGAAATTGCCAAAGGGCAAACGAGTTATTACCTGCAAGTGGATCTACAAGAAGAAAGATGGCATTCCCGGAGTTGAAGATGCAAGGTTCAAGGCAAGGTATGTTGTTAGAGGTTTTAATCAAAGAGAAGGTGTTGATTTCAATGAAATCTTCTCTCCTGTCGTTCGTCATACCTCTATTCGTATATTACTTGCCTTGGTTGCTCTGTATGATTTGGAGCTTGAGCAGCTTGATGTCAAGACTGCCTTCCTCCATGGCGATTTGGAGGAAGAGATCTATATTCAACAACCGGAAGGTTTTGTGGTCTCAGGAAAGGAGGACCACGTATGTCGTCTAAAGAAGTCTCTCTATGGTCTCAAGCAAGCTCCGAGACAATGGTATAAGAAGTTTGACTCATTCATGTTGAGTCAAGGTTATTCCAGGAGCCAATATGACAACTGTGTGTACTTCAAAAAGGCGCCCGATGGGTCTTTTATATTTTTGCTGCTTTATGTCGATGATATGTTGATTGCAGCTCGTGACATTACTCTCATCAATGAGCTAAAGACCCAGTTGAGCAAGAAGTTCGAGATGAAGAACTTGGGCGCGGCCAAGAAGATTCTTGGGATGGAGATTCATAGGGATCGTCAAGCTGGAAAGCTCATGCTAAGTCAACAGAAGTATATTGAGAAAGTGCTTGACAAGTTCAATCTAAGAGACGCTAAGCCTGTGAGCACTCCTATTGCTGCACACTTTAAGTTGTCATCTGATCAGTGCCCAAAATCAGAGGAGGACAAGGAACGGATGACAAACGTTCCATATGCTTCCGCAGTTGGAAGTCTCATGTATGCCATGGTTTGCACTAGGCCTGATTTGGCATACGCTGTGAGTTTGGTCAGCAGATACATGCACAATCCTGGAAGAGAGCACTGGAATGCAGTGAAGTGGATACTTCGCTATTTGAAAGGTACTGCTGATATTGGCCTGACTTTTGATAGGAAGAGAGCAGGATCTAGCCATATTGATGGCTATGTTGATGCCGATTATGGTGGTGATTTGGATCGGAGAAAGTCTATCTCAGGATATATTTTCTCTTTATGTGGATCTTCTATTAGTTGGTGTGCTTCCCTTCAATCGGTCACAGCTCTATCAAGTACTGAAGCTGAGTACATTGCAGCCACCGAAGGAGTAAAGGAAGCTATTTGGCTCCGAGGATTAATCCATGAGCTGGGCTTGTCACAAGACGTCCTTACTGTCTTTTGTGATAATCAGAGTGCTATTCATTTAACGAAGAACAGTGGCTATCACAGTAAGACCAAGCACATCGACGTCAAGCACCACTTTATTCGGGATATTGTCTCTGACGGCGAGGTTGTTGTAAAGAAGATTCATACAAATGACAACCCTGCGGATATGCTAACGAAGCCACTTCCTATTGCCAAGTTCAAACACTGTTTGGACTTGGTTGGTGTTTCTCAACACTGAGTGCCCTTCGGGGCTTCATGCGGCAATGAGCTCATTCGGATATTGATGCAAGGCGGAGTTTGTTGGGTTGCATCACAAATCCTCATTGGACTTGGATCACTCTTGGGCTTGCTCATTCTTGGACCAATCCAAGGAAAAGTCTAGAAGAAGTGAAGAAGTTTTCTCCAAACTTCTCCATCCTTTCAAAATTCTACAAGGATCTTGAAGCTTCTAATTCTTCTAGCATCTACAAACTTCTACTCTCACAAGTCCCCTAACTTCTACAAGCTTCTACTCTCCCAAGTCCCTAAGGCTTTGTGGCCTATAAATAGGAGGCTCCTTCCCATTTCCAAACTATCCACAAAATCTCAAACCTTCAAGCCTCCCACACAAAAACCATCTTCCTATACTTAGCCTTCATCTTTCACACATATCCACTACTTGTAAAAGAGTCTTCCCACTACCTTGTACCATCCTACAAGGATCTTTGTACTCTTTCTATTTTATAGTGGATATTATTGGCTCTTGCCGCCCGTGGGTTTTCCTCCCGGTACTCGGGTTTCCCACGTTAAATCTGTGTGTGATCTATCTTACCTTACTTTCTCTATTGTGTGATTCCGTTCTTCCGCTACGTGCTCGTGTACTTATTACCACTAAATCCTAACACCACCTTACTCTTACTGCCTGATCCAGATGAACTTACAGCAACATTTCCACTGAGGCTGCCAAGAGAATTGTTCATTTTCATGATCTCCAAACCATTGAGGATAGCGTTAGGGTAAACGTTAGTCAAACTAGAGGTACTACTCACTATGTCAAACCAGATGAACTTACAGCAACATCGAAGTACAGCTGGTTCAAGGTACTACTCACTATGTCACAGTAGTGAAATCGAATAAGATACTGAAACCCGGAGTCCACATCAAACTCCCATGTGACATTGAAATTAGCTGTTGGATCTTTTGCAGAGTTCATCCTTTTTGCTGTACTGTATGTTGTTACCATGGTTGGAGCACTGTATGTTGTTGCCAGGCCGCTAGCATAGTTGACTGCTGCCATATTCGACACATTCACAGCCAGGTTTGGATTTACCAAAAAAGAAACATCGGGGACCCAAGTTCGCCAAAGAGTGTCATTGTCATAATTCACTGCAGGCCCTCCCATATTTACTCTCGCAACTGTTTGAAATGCTTGCAACGTAAGGCCTTTGTAACTTTCAGCTGGGCTTACTGAGTTTGCATCATCTATGATGAGAGAATCTGGGACAGAAACAACTTCTAGAGCATTCAAGAAACCAATAGAATTTGCAGAAGGTGAGAATGTGATGATTAGGCTGTTTGACGTCACATTGATCAAGTACTCCTTCATGATAGCAGAACTCTGAGGAGTAAAATCACTCAGCAGCACAAACTCTTGAGTAGAAACACCAAACTTGCCACTGCTCATATCATAATTTTTTACTGAATTACTGAATTATGATAATTAGGCTGTTTGACGTCACATTGATCAAGTACTCCTTCATGATAGTGGAAGTTGAAGAGAAAATCAAACAGTGGAATAGACAGATCCATTGGTTCGACTTCAAATGCTTTCAGCAGCTCCTCTCACCAAAAGTTAAAGAGAAAAGTTGTAGCTTATGGGGTTGCATCAATACATCTTAGTAGGAGGATGTTGTGTAAAGCCCATGTCGCACCGATTGATGTCGATCCAGGGGCTGGATTACAGTGGCTTCCAAAAATTCGTAGAAGTTCTAAAGTGATGCGCACTGGTGCGTTACTTGAAAGAGTTTTCATGCCTTGTGACATGTATTTTAGATACACAAGGCACAAAGCAGGGACCTCTGAGTTGAAGGTGAATTTTAATTGGCATATTTACATCTTATTTTTTCCGCTAATTTTTTATAAAAAAATTGAGGGGCTCAATTCTTGTTGCCTGTTGGTGCCTTATAGTTAATATTACCAGCTTTTCCTTGCAGGTGAAGCCGTTGAAAGAACTCATTTTCAATTCTCAAAATATAACAGCAACAATGACTTCTCGGCAGTTTCAAGTTATGATGGATGTGTTAACCAATCTTCTAATGGCAAGGCCTCCCAAGTATGATTATTCGTCTAATCCTTGCCTTGAATTTAGAACATGCTGATTTCTTGTTGGCTAGGATGAAAAATTCTTCTTGTACATTAAAACACCCCTCCTAATATCATACATATTTCTGTCAATGAAAGGAGGTGGGGTTAACTGCATCATATTGATCCAATTATCTTTTTGTTATTATAAAAAATACCATATTGTCAGATGATGATAAAAGAAAAAGGCAAGAGGACATGTCATACCTTGAAATTAAAAGAGGAAGAACTCACAAATGTCCCTAAGTTCAGTGCTCGTTTGGTTAGGAATGAAAAAACCCAGGAAGTAGAAAATCCCAGAAAGTAATGGAAAAATATGTGTTTGGTTGATAATTTTAAAATCGAAAAACCCAGAAATTCTACTTCCTGGGAAGTTAAATTCCTCCAATTTGAAGGAAGTTCTCTTACCTAGTTCCCCCTAGGTAAGTTCAATTCCACCCTTTTTAAGTTGAAAATTTTCAATTCCTTCATTTAATTCCCTAGAATAAAAAAAACCATCCAAACGTATTTTCAGAATTCCCATGAATTGAACTTGATGGGAATTCAATTCCCATGAAGTAAATTCCTGGGAATTTCAATTCCCACGTCAAACCAAACGAGCACTCAGTTTTAATTGGGTGAGACTAACGCCTCTGTCCAAATCCAAACCACTTGAATGTGACCACAAAGAAGCTAGATTGATAATTCTATCCCTCAGAACACGCATTCGTCAGAACCTAAAGAAGAATGCCAGATGCAGCAGATTGTGAACAAATAACAGAACACCCTGTGCCTTGTGGTCTCTTTGATGTTTGCTCAACCATTAATCACTGGGGTCTGGCTTACTGCTTGACCAGATCCCTATGTTTATAGATACTACCTCCGTATCAAAATATTTGTAGTTTTACTTTTGGCACGTCGTTTAAGAACGGTAAAAACTATATAAAATATTAATGATTTTATTAATTTTAAAAAATAATTTCATACTTAATACAATTATCTATGAAATTATTAAAAAAAATATTAAAAAAATTAATATTTTATAGAGTTATTCGCTCCTTAAAAAGCGTGTCAAAAAACAAAACTACAAGTTTTGTGATACGGAGGGAGTATATGTTAGTATGTGTACATAGATGGCTTACTGCTCACTATCCTTGAGGTTTGAGGCAGCTTGGTTGTGTTGTAGCATGAACAGCAACATGACCATGTCATTTATGAACTCTTATGGTCTTTGTTTGGCTAAACATGGCAATAATTTCTGAGTATAATTTGAGCGACTTTACATTTTCTTCCCTGTGTTTATAGATATATGTTAGTATGTGTACATAGATGAGTTCACATCACCTTTTTGGTTGTTCTGTAATCTCATGTATGTAATGTATGCTTCTGATGCTTTTGCTATACAACTGTTGGCCAATACCAAATAGCACTGTATTTGAATTGATATCAATTGGTTGACCGGTAACTCATTTGAAATCCACTGTAACCAAGCTTTAATTAACATTCCCATTTTAGTTACTGTCCACAAGCAAGGAATGAAATAACACAGCAAAGCTGACAACAAATTGATCACTAGCAGCAACATCAGCAACCATATTATCAGTAAGAACAAATGGAGTAATGGAATCTCCAACAGAAAACAAACTCCTCCACTTCTTAAGAATATCCAAGTTCTCTTTAGAACTTTTCCTACATATCAAATGTTTCCCCATTGGCAAGCTTAATGTAATATGCACATCAACTTCAGTAATATCTAACTTACTTCCATCATCCAACACCAAGCAACATCTGTTCGTGTCAAAGTGATCAACCAACCAATGACAAAGACACAAAGGAAGATAGTGAATACCCAAATCTAATAAACACCCAAATCCTATTCTCTTGATACAATCTTTCTGTTTATCATTAAATCTAGCCAATGCAGAAACAAACGCTCGAGGATTGGACCTTGTTTTCAAAGAGGGGTATTGATTAGCCCTTCTAATCCTCGGCTTCTTAACAAAAACAACCCCATCCCCAACTTCTTGGGGGGCAATGGATGCTTGGAGTAGCACATCAGAATCTACAGTCTGCACATTAGGTTCTTCAGATTGCACATGCTCTCCAACAGTTGGTTGCCCTTCCTTATAAACAGAAACACCAACTCCAGAAGGAAGCTCATCATTAACATTGGGCGGGAAATGAGTCACTAGTAGAAAAAACACCTTTTAGCTCGGACCTGAAAGCTAATATAGCCCGGATATAGACAAAATAGGGTCCGGGCATCAGAGTGGTGTGATAATAGGTATAGAGCCCGGACCTAAAATCCACACGCCCGGGTTATTAGAGTCGACCATATTTTAGTGCATGCCTCAAGAAGTTACCAAGTGAAGTCAAATGTATCAGCATCTGGAACTATTAGTGCATGCCTCAAGAAGTTACCAAGTGAAGTCACCACCTTGGCTGCATCCACACAACTCCCGATAAGCTCTAAATCGATTACGTTATCCACAACTCATTTCTATCCAAATCCCAAGTTTCATGTCTGCCAAATCAAAACACAGCAAACGAGACAAATGGAAACTTTTCAAGTAAATAGCCCTCAAGAAGTTACCAAGTGAAGTTATCACCTTGCCTTCATCTTCGCCATTCTGTCTAGCCAACCTTACCTGGATAGTTGAAAGCAACAAGAGAGGCATATGAAGATGTAATTTAAAATCAAAGAAAAAGAGCCAAGACAAATGCAAAAGAAATATACAAGTTAAATATTCTACCATCTTTCACTTCGGCAACTCCTACGAACAGTATTTAGATTGATGGCATTGTTCAAAATTCATGAGCTGCCAATAAAAAACATATAAGCCAGGAATCTCTATGATCTGAAATATTGCAACTCTTCAATTGTAGCTATTAGACAGCTTTGCACTTTAAGGGCAATGAGCTTCATCCCTAATATCTGGAAAAAAAAATGGATCAAATAATGATTTCTTGCCTTGAAATCTCAATGATCATTGATTTTAAGTCAATAATGCATAAAAGGTAGTCATCACTAGAATTGCCTGAGGTGCCTCTCTGCATGGAAGATGAATAGAAGAATATTTTTTTACAAGAATCTACAGGAGAAAAGGCAGAAGAACACCACAATAAGTTTCAAGATTGAGCAGGATGTTCATTAGCAGAGACAGACAATAGAAGAATATTTTTTTACAAGAATTCTGCCCTTCAAAATTTTCAAAGATCAGTCTCATTAAGTACTAATAGATACAACTATAATCATGTCTTATATTTACAGTACTGGTAGCAACATGGTAAGCAGGATGAAATAAAAGCATAAAACAGAGAACTTACATTTCGAACAAATACATTTTTTGAAGAGATCTCAATTTGTGAAGCCGTATCCTCTGTAATGGAATCAGTCAGCTTGCCAACCTGGAATTTAGAAATGATTGTAACAGATGAAATAAGCAAACATAGATGCACAGAGAAGCCCAATGCAGCTTGTGCCTTAGTAGCAGTATTTTCTTCATGAATTCTCTTAGCCTCAGTACATGTACCCAGCCCAGTGCTAGGTTCCAAGTTAGAATTCTGATTTTCAGAACCTAGTGCATCCTGTTAGATAAGAGAAGATTCTTTGTTCCCGGGCCTCGAAATGCTTTCATCTATATCAACTGTATTGGGTACATTGCTAGAAACCGCAAGATGATTCAAAGATGGAATGGCAGCTGCCTTCACACTTACAAGATTTTCCTTTTGACTTGCTGATTTTTTTAGCTGAAAAGAAGCAAATATCATTAATTTACAACTAATAAATGAAAATATTAGGATGTTTTAAAAAAAAAACTAGTAAGAAACATAATGGGAAATTAAAGTTACCCACATGGTCCAAAAACCCTATGATAAGGATCTATATATTCATCTATTATTTATCAGTGATTCAATGCTATTAGTGTAAGGGTCTTGTTTCACAATTCATGATGCAGCGTAATAATATTTCTCTTCATCTACTTATAAGGATCATACAAATTTAACTAACCAAACTAATGCAGCCAGCTCACATTAACAAGCACAATTAAATAACAGCCAGCTCACATGAACAAAGCTATCATTTGATCATGTTGTTGAAGAATCAGAAGTGCAAAGAGGTAACCTGAAAAAGTAATGGACAAGAGCATCAAGGATTTTCCCCTTGTCACTCTTTCCGTGCAAATGCTTCCTCCTTCCAATTTCAAGATTTGCTAAGTATGGGCCCCTGACCAATATTACTCATACATTAGCCAAGCCAATAGAAGATATCCTAAACTAAAATGTAAAATACATAGCATTAATGTCATCTTAAGCTGAAAGACACTGCTGCTAATTATGTTGAGAAAAATAAGAAAAGGGTCCTTCAGTTTCGGTTGGGGGGAGAGACTATTTTTTTAGGATGTGCGATAACTCCATTAAGCTTGCAATAAGCGAAGGACTAATCAACAATCAAAATTATAACTGACACAGAAGTCAAAAGAGAAAATAAACAATATAGGTAATATATATTCCAAATTACAAGCACCAAAAAAGGGATCTCTATTTCATTTCCATTTAATCATGGAAAAGCTTCTTGTTTATGCTTACATATGCTTAATTTTATACTAGTGGAAACTGGGAACATATCAAACCTGGAAGTAAAGTGTGGGGGTGGCAAATTAACATACATTTCCTAACAGCTTTCAATTCAACCTATCATATAGTACAAAATAGTCAGATACTTACAGGTACAAATAATAAGAGCATCAGTAAATAATGAAATTGAATAACAAGCACACAAAACAGATGGGAATTAAGGGATGACACATCACCTTTTTTTTTTTCCAGAAATCCCTAGATTTCGCTTAACCAACCGAGTCTCCACCCTTGATGCTCATGCATCACTCTATCCCACTGAAGAGCTCCTGTCTTCAGCAAACTGCGAAACAAGCATTGAAGTGAGATGATCTGATTAGTGTAACCAAATATGTAAATGGAAGTGTGTAATCCAACTTTGAGGAATCGGAAGCAGTGAATCAATCTACTTCTAATTGAAAACTAAAGAGTGCAAAAAAAAAAAAACTATGTAAAAACTTTCTTTTCGTAAAATCATCAAACAATTGAAGCTTGATAACTGAAAGATGCAAAATGTTATCAACAACGCAGTGGCATAGTAAGTGGATGAATCATAGCAGAGTAGTGGCTTAGTAAACAGGTCTCTAGTTTAGCAGCTCATTGATCAAGCACTAGTATGAATCATCATCTCTGGAATTGAATGATTAAATTTTTTGCCCTTGGTAACCAACCAAGTGCAAATCATCATAACAATCGGCTAAGATTCAAATCCCAATAATCAATTTCCATAAAACTCTTAACAATTCTCAACAAAATCAACCTACCGAGAAACCTAGCGACACAATAAGCACAAATATAAGACGAAAGCAACAATTTCTCTAGAAAAAATAAGTAACCCTAGAGGAAACAATAGGTTATTTGGTGTTAATCTCCTGCAATTGGAAGTGAAGGGGGGAAGATTATCTGGTGTTAGTCAGTTGGGAGAGTGGAGGGTTACAAATGGAAGGAGATAGAGATTACTTACAAAAGAGATTACAGCGAAGGCTGATTTGATACTATCCCTCCGATGTCCTCCTGTCTGAATCTCCACCGTCCTCTTTCGAGTTCGCCCTCCGGCAGCGGGGTCGTGGACTGGTTAAATCTCCTGCAACTGGAAGTGAAGAGGGGCGGGGTGGTGGTCTGATTAAATCTCCTTCTCTTGGGTGAGAGAAGGACAGACAACGAGAGGCAAAGACGGTAGAAGGATTTAGTGGAGATCTGACCGGAGAAGATGGTGGTGTGGTGGTGCGACTGCAAGGTAGAGGGCTGGAGGCTCTTCTCTACAGAACCTTCGGTGGGGCGGCGCAACCCTAGCAAGCTCGGTGATTTCATCTTGTTCGAAGTCGCCTCCCACCTTTGCTGGACAACGCTTCGGGCTTTTGGAATTAAGTCGCTTCCTTCCCCTTTTTTCCTGACTACTCTAATAACCCGGAGTAGTATTAACGGATTATTTGAAATGAGCTAGAGGAATAACTCGGAGGTAAAGCCGGTTGAGACACGCCCGGGATAATAAAAACAGCAAATAACCCGGATTTTCTAGATCCGAGATATTCGATATGTATTGGATTATTCACTTCTACATCTAATAGCCCGGGCGTCCCTATATTTTCCGGGTTATTTACCAATTTCCTATTAAAAAGAAAAGGTAAAATACATAGTTTTGTTTTTTTATGACGTTAGAACCCGGATATTTAATATCCGGCTTCTTATGTAGCAGGTTATAATGTGATTTTTTTACTAGTGAGTTAGACAAAATCTCAAGACCAGGAGCTAAGGAAATACCATGAGACACAACATTGGATGAACCACCTAGACTAGTGCGATCTTCCCTTGAGTGACGAATAAGAGGCACATCATCTTCTGAGTCAATATCCATTAAACCACCTTCACCACCTGATATAAAAAACTCAGGGGAATCTCATGCCAAATCAACAGCTTTAGGAGCATTACGGGGAGCCCGGGATTTCTTAATACATTTTGGACCACAAGACACAACCGCTAGAGATTGACCATCACCCCTAGAACGTGTTCGTTTACCTATAAGGACACAAATGTCAAATGATAGAACAATAGAGCACTAAGAAATTAAAATATAAACAAACAATAAAACCCTAACCGCTAATAACTGAACACGAAGAACAATAAATACATAAAATTGACAAAGGACAATAAATGAACACCACAAATTGACAAAAAAAATCGAAAACAAAACAGAGTATAAATACAAATTCACAAAGAACATTACTAAAATCGAATAACTGAGAGCATAAAAGACTAAAAAACAATAAAATAGAGAAAGAAACCAGGTATAAATGAACGAAATCGAAAACGAAAACGAAACAGATTGAATACACAAATGCACATCACATTTAACAAATACAAGCACTGAAACATAAAATCATTGAACAAAAGGTAAAAACGAAACCGCACAAAATCGAAGGAACAACAAAACCCTAACACCCGGACAAATTAAAAAGGAGAGAAAAACAGGAAATCAAAGTTGTACCTACTGGAGAGTCAACATGATGGAAGAACGACAACAAAAACAACGCACAAGGATCGCCGGAGATCAAGGACACCGAGAATCAAGCACGAAACCTCCAACGGGAAAGAGAAAAGAAGATCAGAGTTGAAGAGGAAACGACGAATTCAATATTAGAAATAACAGGGGAATAATAACATGGGCAACCCAAACAAACAGGCCCAACTCCCTTCATTAAACACTAATCTGCGCCCAACCGTTTAATTAAGAAAATTTTACACCTTAAATCAATTTTACACCCTAAGACAATTTTACATTTAAACATTTGCATATATATAATTATGTCCTAAAAATTTTCTGGCTCCACCGCTAACTAAGCGGCTAAGCCTACCTCCGTGAAATCTCAGGAGGGTTATATTAATTAAAGGGAAATTTACAGAAAACCACCCCATAAATATCGGTGTTTTCACTTAACCACCCCTTAAATTTAAAATTACAGAAAACCACTCTTTAAATGATGTTTACTTACAACTCACCACCCCTCCATTTATTTTCGTTAATTTATCATTATATATATATATCATATTTTAATTTTTTTTTAACTTAAATTTTGATTATAAATATATTCAAATTTTGAATTTAAGGGATCGATTATATTTTATGGATAATTTTATTTATTTTTAAAAAATAATAATATATATAGCCTACAATTATTATCTTTATAATTATATTTAAGTTATATGATTAATCGATAACCTAATTTTTAAAACTTTAGGGAAATTTAAAGAAAAAAATTATCTATAACAAATAAAATGGATCAAACTCATATTTTAAGTTGAAAATTATTAACTATTTATTATTATTTTTTAAAAATAAATAAAAAGATCACTAAAATATAATCGAACCCTTAAATTCAAATTTTGAATATATTTATAATCAAATTTGAGTTTAAAAATATTAAAATATAATATATCTAATGATAAATTAATAGAAAATAGATGAAGGGGTGGTGAGTTGTAAGTAAACATCATTTAAAGGGTAGTTTTCTGTAATTTTGAATTTAAGGGGTGGTTAAGTGAAAACACCTATATTTAAGGGGTGGTTTTCTGTAATTTTCCCTAATTGGATCATTGATTGACCAATTCCCGACGACACAAAAGTCAGTCAAGCACTCGGCTTTGCTATTTCCCCAAACATTCAAGGGAGGAGACTTCAACCCCCAAAAATATATATATATATATATATATATATATATATATATATATATATATATATATATATCAATGTTAGAAAAAAAAATCAATCGTTATCCTGCCATTGTGATTCAACTTCAACAATGGAGAATTTTAAGTCATGATAATTGTGAAATTTACTCTAGATGATTAAATATGATAATGGAAAATTTTCAAACATAAAAGAGATGAAGTTGAATTTAACTAAGGGACTAGATAAGTGAACTTTCTTTAAATTAGAGAAGTTTATCTACATGTAAAGTTGATTTTTTTTAGGCTTTTATATTCGAAAAATACCAACCAAACGCTTATATCCTACTTTTTATGATTTTTGGACCTCGTTTGGTTAGTACCACAAAACCTAGGAAGTAGAAAAATCAATATATATATTATACGACTCAGTTCTATCTAGTTGATAAATATAAAAAGATAAAAAGAGTCTCATATCAAAAGTTGAATACTACAAGTCTTAACATATAAATTAGTGGATTACACATTTGATGTTATGGCCAATTGTTTTAAGAATGAAACATCACATAGTTTATATGTTAGATCGACATCTAGAACATGTAAGCTTGTGTACACGACTCCCGCGGCATACAATTTCCTTGTCATTCCCAGATTTTGTCCATGCATGCAATATAGCTAGAGAGACGAAAATTAGACTCGAAATTTAATATAGGAGGGGTTAAAGGGCGAGATATGCTTTGTTAATTAGTTGGTCCTATATATAAACCCCTGCTTTTTTCATAAGTATGTGGTGATTACAAATGGCTTTGCTATTTTTGGTAGGTTGCATGTGCAACTATCACTATGGGATTCACAGTCACTTGTAAGGAAGCAGAGCGAAAAGCCTTGCTCACCTTCAAACACAGTTTTAGTGACACATATTGCGACCCTCTTCCTTCATGGGTGGGCCGAGATTGTTGCAGCAGCTGGATCGGAGTTGGGTGTCACAATGTTACCGGCAACGTCATCAAGCTTGATATGAGCACTGCATGGTTTTCTTCCTCATTTTGTGCTTTAGAAGCAAGAGAGGTAAGCCTTGCTCTACTTGAGTTGAAGTATTTAACAGACTTGGACTTGAGCCAAGTTGACTTTAATAGGTCTAGAATTCCCGAGTTCTTTGGGTCCATGAGGCAATTGCAACATCTAGACTTATCCTATCCATTTTCTTTCACGGGAAAAGTGCCTAATGTTTTAGGAAATCTTACTCAACTTGTTTTCCTTGATCTTGGTTATGCTTGTTGGCCAATGAATTCCTGTGAATCAGAAAATTCCCTAGAATGGGCATCCAAGCTAAAGAATTTGAAATACCTTGACCTAAGTGGGATTGATTTGAGTCAAGCACTTGATACTCTTAACATCCTTCAGAAACTTCCATCTCTGTCGGATTTGGTATTGTATAATTGTCAAATGGAAAATTCTCATCTATTCATAAGAAATTCAACTGTTTCTTCAAACCCCATTCAACATCTAGACCTTCCTGGAAACCTTTTCAGTGGCCCATTTCTTCAAGCCCCATTAAAGTTTCGCAAAACTCGTTTCATTATTACTTAATTTTTAGCCTAATGTAGTAGTGGCTAGGTGTTTGGTTGGCGACGAGGAGGGCGTCGATGGTTTGGCCAGGGGAGATCATGATATGTTACACTGAGGGAGCCGAGTTGATTGATTCCATTCTTGATGTTGTTCGCAAGAAGGTTGAGAATTGTGATTTTGCTTACAAGGTATCCGCCGTCTCCATCGATTTCTCCATGTCATCTCATTATATGCTATTTTTTAGTGAAAATTCCTTTTCAGATTTTTTTTTAGTAATATACTTTTTAGTTTTTGTTTTTACTAATTGTACTGGATTTTACCTCTATATCCTTGGAAGTAGATTTTTCATCTTTTTTCAAAATTAAAAAAAAAAACAATATAGATAGGATTTTTTGGAAGATTTGTTTACGCTTTTAAAAGAAAAAATTATTGTTACAAGGTATTTACCAGTTTGCATATATCGCTTACCTTTTGCTTCTTCCATCAAATTCGAGCTCAATCATCTCGTTATTTGTCTAGGGTTACAAATAATGGTTGTTGAGGTCCTATCATAGTTTATTCTTGCGGTATATTTTTGTTGTATGTTCTAGTAATTAAGGAAGATTCATTCTTGTAATTAAATTAAGGAAGATTTGTTCTTTTTGCAAGTTGTTTTTGCTGTATGCATGTTATTGCGGCTTATTGAATATTGATGTGTGTGTTTCGTAACTTCTTTCTTTGCAGTTTAAAGAAATTTAGGGTTAGTACATAATTGCCATCGGTTTGTAGAAACTTGCCAAACCAGTAGCTAGTTTTTTTTTTTATCAATTCGCTATCGGTTGTGATCAATTCTTGCTATCGGTTTTGATCAACTAAAAAATATTGCATTATAGTTAGGGCAATTACTATTGTAACTTACAGGAATATTGTATAGTGTATACTCATTGTAACCTTTGTAAATTTGTGTACATATTGTAACTTATATTGAAACCTTAATTACGATTATTGAAACATATTTTGTGTTTCTTGAAACCTTTTATTTTCTGTACTTGTTGTAACCTATTGAAACTTTAATTTTAATTCTTGAAGCCTTTTGTGTGCTTGAAACCTTATGATTCTTGTTGTAACCTATTGAAACCTTAATTACAATTCTTGAAACCTTTTTTGTGTGCTTGAAACTTTATTATTGAAACCTTATGATTCTTGATATCCATTTTATCATTTTATGTACTTGTAACTCACTTCACTTCTCTGTTTTTGGTTGATGCGTTCGGTTTATTGACAATTATGATGATTAGGATTAACTGCAATAGGGTTACAAGAATATTGTATTCTTATTGTAAGTTTGTAACCTTTGTTTCTCTACCTCTTAATTACCAACATTTGTAACAACCAACAACGTGCAGTACTACTAGTACTGCTATATAAGTCTATATTGTAATAAACTAGAATGTGTTTATGAGAATTATGCCTTCACACTTGCCTTTCCAAGTAAATCAACATTATACCTTTATTACGGCACTTTCATGTAAGACACCTTATTATTGTAACCGTTTTTTTACATGTAACCATTATTGTATGCTTATTGTACATACACGGAAGATGATAACTGAATTTCATCCCAAGAATATCTGGTGATATGTTAGTTACAATAAACGTGATTTAAGGAATTGTTTTTTTTTCTTTCTCCTTAAAATAATGGGCAAATCAGTCATTAGAATAAAAAAAGGTACAATTATCAAAAGGGTAATTTACCTTTTTAGTCCCTAGCCTTTAGCACTTGTTTCATTTTGGTCCCTAACCTTTGAAACGTTTGAAAATAGTCCTCAACCTTTTCATCTCATTTCATTTTAGTCATTAACCTTTCAAACATTGCAAAGCAGTCCCCAAGCTCACATTTTTATTCGTTTTAGTTCCTGATTTTAAAAATATTGTATTACATAATTACCAAAAACCATCCAAAATTTATCGTAATGTATATAAAATCATTTACACAAAAATACATAAAATCATTCAAGTATATTATTTGAATTAAAAAAAAAATCAGACTCTTTTAATTTAATATAATTTTACATTTAGTAGTATTTTTATTGATTTGAGTATAATTTTACTTTTATTACTACCTCTTTTTAGAAATAGATGTCATTTGAACACTAAAAGAGTCCGGGTGTTTTTTTAAAATTAAAATAATAGAGTTGAATGATTTTATGTACTTTTTCTTTGTTTAAATGATTTTATATACAATATGATAAATTTTGGGTTGTTTTTGATAATAGTGTTTTAAAATCAGGGACTGAAACAAATAAAAAATGTAAGCTTGGGGACTGTTTTGCATTGTTTGAAAGGTTAAGGACTAAAATGAAACGAGATGAAAAGGTTGAGGACTATTTTTTAACGTTTCAAAGGTTAGGGACCAAAATGAAACAGGTGCTAAAGGTTAGGGACTAAAAAGGTAATTTACCCTTATCAAAACAAAAACTTTAGGAGTACAGTTACCTATAAAAATAAATGAAAACGGTATATCTACCTAATTATCCCTATTTTTTAGGTAGAGGTTTCCATCTAAATGTCGTCCCCCTCGAACCTGATAATTATTTGATTTTTAGGAATTTCAATAGTTCATCTTAGCCTTATTTATCCATTTAGAGTGATGATTGTATATTTGTAGGTAAAATTGGAAATTATTCGTGTAAATAGGATCTGTTATTCGTTTTTATTAAGGATAATTTGAAGTGTTTTGTTTATGGGTGAATTTAAATATTCCAATGATATTGCAATTTAGTTTTACTAGTGTAAGGCCCGTGCCTAAGGCACGGGTATGAAATATTTTGATTATATACTAAATGTAATATTATACAATATATATAGCATTTTATGTCCGATCTCTATTCCTTTTTTCTTAGATCATTTCAATTGAAACGATATAATATTTATGAAAGGTCGAATATTCAAACAAAGTACCACAACCGGCAATTCAACCAAACATCAAGAACACTTCCTAAAGCATTATATATATAGAATAAATCAGAAATGTCATATAAAAAAAGGATGACGATGGAACCCATGACCACATGGAAGAATTGTTGACACACTTGGCTCAATACGGGGCTCAAGGCATATGGGACATTGGTCACTCTCACTCACCTCTGCATCATTCTCAAAGTGGCTCGACTCCCGTACTGCAGACCCTGATGCACTTTGTCTGGATTGCTGATAAATCGGGTCCATCATAGCAACTTCAATATCGGCTAAAGTATCCTCCGTGATTATCTCAACCAAAATATTTGGCACATGTTCGGAATAAATCACAACATCCGATATTAAGCATCGATCAGTATAATTAAGTAACAATATTGCGGCTGCAAATTGAACAACTTGAGGAACTTGAGCTTCGGTGTACATGTCTATACACCCCGTTGCACCGTAAGGACCTGCCCTTCCCAATTGAACGACAATGAGCGTTGAAACCACCTTGAACCAATCAGATCATGGATGGAAATCCGAATACCCCCTTGTCCTATAACCTGGCGACCTAGCCCACGAGTAAACGATCCGGAAACCCTGAGAAAGATGGTACCATATGTTCGATGATATATTTGCTCGGACAGAGGTGGGGGCAATTCCGTTGAAGACTCCATAATTGTATCCTACATAACCACAAACCGAACACAAAGTTGAAAACAATTAAACAATTACCGCAAGCATCTTCAAAGCCAGAAACATACAAATTAAGTACAGCTTTGAGGGTTGAGCTGATAGGGCTACTTTGGAAAGATTTTGCATAATTTAAGGTTATGTGGTTGTCTTTGGGAGCTGCAGATTGGATGTGTGTAAGAGGTGGATTTGGTGTCATGGATGTTGCTTCATGTGCACGACTGAATTTTCTTGTGCATCATCCAGCTACATACGTACCATACGGAGTATCAATTATATTTAGATTCACAACACATAAGAACTAATGTGTACCATCTAGAAAATTAGTCAAATATGCACCTTAACTTGGAAAGGATCAAAAATGATTGTAAGTGAAGAGAAATTAGAAGACTGTACCTTAATTTGAAGCGGAACAAAGCCGATTTCTTCGATTCAGAATACCTTGTAGGAATGGGAAGCCAGAATCAAAGATGATGAAGGATACTTGGAAGCCCAAATTTCATATATAGCGTATCAAGCTATGAGAAACCCATATCGATCCATCTCCGGCCACCGAAATCCATCTCTTGCATTCTCAAGAAACACCAATCGCAATCGTCTCTCCCGATCCCCGCAAGCTGGACATCTCATATTCACCAGGGGATTGCAGGTGTATCTCTCTCTCTCTTTGGTGCTTAATTTATGTCCGGTTATCTCTGCTGCAAGTGTAGAAATTAAAAAACCAGTTGTAAAAAACCAGTTGGTGAAATCTGAGTGTGAAAGAATGAGGGTGGAGTTTGTGCAGGCCAATTGGAGGAAAGGTGGAGAGAGTGGGGGTGGAGTTGTTTTGAAATATAAATTTTTTTAAAATCATTTATCAAAAACTGAAATTGTAATTTAAAATCTCAACCATCGAACTGTCAACATTTAAAAACTGAAATTGTAATTTAAAATCATTTATAAAAAACTGAAATTGAAACTGGAGGAAAACCGAAAATTGCCTCCCTAGCAGCTATTCCGAATTAAGAGAGGCAAATTGGCAGAAAACAGGAAAGTAACCCAATTCAAAATCAGACTTTTAAGCACCGTTAATAATGTTAAGGATTAACATTCCATTCACTTCAATTTAAGGGTACAAGCAGGTGGATTGATCTGTCCATCACTAAACGTTGTGACATGCCATATAGTGGGCGTTTTACACCCTATGAGTCATTTGAAAATTGAAAACTATAGTTCTTGAAGAACCGCTATGCCATATCCCATGTTGTCGGACTATCTGCAGTCGATGCTCCCAGCCTTGATCTTTTTTTTTCCAGATATGCCCTTGAGGTCAATAACATGACCTTCTTTTGAAGAACACAGCTGGGATAGCTAGCTGGGATAGCTGCCTTTGTGACTCTCCAAGCTTCGTAGAGACAGCTCGTACCTGTTGTTTTAGGCCCTCGACATTAACTTCGGCTTCTTCCTTAAATGGCTTAGAAGCAGGTAGCTGTTCCTTCTGTCATTCAATATATATGACATAAGAATAACACCTCCAACAAAGACATCCAAATATCCAATAGTACAAACATTCCAATAATTTTCAGGTACATGATTTTACCTCTCATCTTATGATGATGACTTTGATCCCGACTCATCATCATTCCTTGTTGATCTATTAAAAAGAAATTCAGGTATCACAAGATTTATATATATTCAAACTGTCAATCAATAAGAGACCATACAACCATTTTAGGTAGAAAAAGCTAAAACCTGCTATTGGGCTATTCGGAATAATATTTTGATCATACTTGAAGAATAAATGAAAAATTGTATCATCAAAATATTTCGTACCCACTTTTTGAAAAATTGCTTTTTTAATTGAGTCATCTTCAGCTGTTGAGCATCATCTATTCCAGAAAACAGCTGTGTGCAGCATCTTAATTCTTAAGTGTTCTTACGTTGATCAAGAAGCCACAATACCTGAGTTAGATCTTGAAGAATCTCTTCATGTCTGAAGATTCAGAAAATCAGTGACAAATTCCACCATCTAGACACACCAAAAACAGATCTTCCTCCAGGGCTTTGGGAATCAGGATATCAATCTTTGAAGAAAATAGCCTTATTGAGCCATCAGTTGAACTTCCATCATACCAGAGTTCACCCGGCCCCATATATAAACATCAACCAATGATTCTATGTCTTGTCCAGAACCTATGCTTGAACAGCTACACTCACCTGAACCAGCCTGTGAAACTTCATAATTTAGTTAACTGTATCTAGGAGTAACTAAAGAAACTGTTTAAAATTCAAATGAAGCCATCAAAGTTCAGACTATTGAGTGAAGGTTGCTGTATCAATGCTCAATGGTCAGTAGCCCATTAAGGCTTGTTAAGTAAATCGCGAAATCTATTTCATTTGCCTATTCTAATTATATTCCTTGGAGGAATCTTGCTATATAACAGGTAAAATATATTTATCTTGTTACGTTATATCAGATCTTCCATTTTTAAATATCCTTTCATTCTTTTCAACCATCTGAGTCCCTTGTGTATGTTCCTAAAACCTTTTAATCCTTATCTCATATGGTTCACATGCCTCAAATTTGAACCAAAAAAATTAGGCACATAAGAGAACCATATCAAATTTACTGTTCAATGTCTTTTCAATATATTTCTGGCAGCAATTTGCGATAAAATCAAAGAGTTCATATAATCAATAATTTATTGCCTTAGCCAGATTGGGAAAATTTTCAGGAAATAATTACCAATGGGAAATACGTCTCTCCCCCCTCAACATTATCACTTAAATACATCAGCATCGTTGCTATCCTTTGGCCACCACGTTTAATGTTGAACTAAAATGAGAAACAAAAGACCTTCTTTAGGAACTGAAGGAATTAGGTGGTCAATAAAAGTCGAAGGTAAGTAATGTAAAGCTCATTGAATAAAGAAAACTCACACAATCAGAGAAATAATCATGATGAGGACGGTAATACTGATTGTGCTCATACCTGTGCATCTGCAGGTGTTAGCCTATATTATAAAAACAGCTAGTTTTACTTTATCCAAAGCAAGCTCTTTTCATATCATGTAAACCTACCTCAAAACTTGAATAAGCTCACCATTTTCAATCGGTACTTGAGAATAGACAGAAATTCTCTTTGCAATTGCCTGTTAGGCATAGAAAATGGTGAGCTTTCATGCACGTGCAATTTCAACTTTCATGCTAGGGAATCATGGCATAGAAGACAAGAGAAGACTGAAATTGACCTGTATCATTGGATACTTCCTCTCCCCTGAATTTAAAAACATGCCTGAGCTTGTCCTAACTTCGCATTTAACTACCTACATTTCATACACAAATCAATGCTTGGATGAGTAGGTGTACAGCTATAAGAAATTGCCACAAAAAGGGTAAGAGAAACATATTTTGTTCACTCAAATTACCATACAAAGGCTAAGAGAACCATATTTTGTTCAGTGGAAATTTATGTTTTTAAAAGAAAAGATCTTGCATTGGATATGTACTTTTGTGTCTTGCATATGGATAAATATTAATATGATCTAGTAGAACATTTGTGAGAAATTATCTTTCGACAGGCCAAAGGCAAAGAAAAGAGAAACACTATTCTTTCTTTGAAAAACATTTCTGTCATTTAGAAAACATTAGCAAAAAGCAAGTACATGTCAAAAAATTACCAGACTAAAACAAAAGGCATTTGATAATAGATTCATACTGCAAAAAAGTCATGTCCAAATTGATGAAATCTTCCTTCTAGTGCCCTTATGCCAAGAAAAAGCCATTTGGTTCTTGCATTGCTTTATTAATACTCAAAACAAGAGACTTCACCAAAGAGATAGAGAAAGATGCAAACCTTTCCAGTTTTTGTATCAACAACGGTAGAAACTTGAAGACGTGGTGAAGCAATTCCACGAAGATAATCACACTCCTGCAAAATCAGAAATATATCAAACAGGATGGGTGAAAAAGGGAGTCCATGGCCTATATATTTTTTACTCAATGCTACTCTCATTCTTCCTCCAATAGATTAAGTTTTTTAGATGAACAACTTCATCCCATTAAGAATCGTCTTCTCGGAAGCAGGAAGTTACAGGAAAGGAACAATATGAAAGAAAGCATGCTTACTTTTTACGCACCAATTAGTTCAATAATAAATAGATAGGTGCAAATTGTGATTCTGTTCACAAGATGGATCAATTCTTTATTTGATTACCACGGATATCCATACCCACTAATGGCAGTGCAACAAATGGGGTTAACCTCATCCCCTTCATCAATTTCATACTTATAGAGAAAATTGTGAAATCTGTTCCCCATTTAAATTGACCACTTATAGGGCAAATCTTGTTTGAGTTATTCAAATACACATCAATGTGGAAGATGGAAAATTTTCAGTCGGATAAGCACAAAGCAAGGATGCGGATAGGGACTTAAGATTATTTCTTCCAATAACCTAAAGAAGTTCAAGTATAGAATAGATTGATGAACTTACTCGAGTTGGCTCCATGTCACCACTTCCCTTTGCAAATGCAGCTGCAGATGTTCTTCCGGAATATCCCTTGATGGTCAGATTCCTAACTGAAATTCACTTCCTGATTTCCAAGGCATCAAGAGGTAATGTACTGAGATTGTACCTGGATTCGGCTGCGAAGGACCTCTCCTCACATTGAAACAGTTGGTGGCCTTCATGAAATTCAGAGCAGCTTCTTGAAACTTGCTATTCTCCTTCTTGATTATGGTTCAAACTCACCTCCAATGAGTCATCTGCGAGAAGCACCCACTGTCTCATCCTGGATTTCGTCCTCTCCATCGACAATCTGAATCTATCGAACTTCGTAACCTTGACTATTCTCAACTTCTTCAATCTCCTCCTTTGTTCATCTCATTGTTTTGAAGAATTGACTCCACTACTACAACACTCATTCCTTCCTACATCGGAAACAAAATTCCAGATTCCCTAATTTTCACATGTAACAAAAAAACCGAGTCCGCATAGTTTCAGATTATGCACAAATCCAACCACTAACAACCAAATAACCAAAATTCTAAACAAACACTACACATATCAGAGGCAATGAAATTGTTACCTTTTTATGCAATGTCTGATTGAATTAATGATTGGCGGTACCGAACTATCAGAGGATCAACCAAAACCCTAGAATTGAAAATTTAAACAACAATCAAAGAAATGTAGTAAATTGAAACCAAAGAAGCCCAATCTAGGGATTTAGGGTTAATTAGTAGAAGGAAACCTCGATGGCAGGATGTCAAGAAGAAGCAGGGCTTGGACCGTGCTTTGTTGCGCAATCTAGAGAAATCTCCTATGTCGTCGTCAAACAGCCTGTAGGGTTGTCGGAGAGGCCCTGCTTTCGGAGTGTCCTCTCCAGCGTCTTCAGCCGCGACCACAACGACCCTATCGCTATCCAGTACACCCATCGCCGCCGTAGCAGCCAATACTACCGCCGGCAGCAACGCCGAGATGGAGGGGTTGGGTTAGAATGTCAGGCTGGATTCGGAGCAGGGCGAATGCGAGGAGGAAGGTGAAGGCACCGAGGATGGTGACGCAGGCCGAGACTCCGACGTCGAAAAGAGTCGCCATTGAAGTTGGATGGAGATAGAAACAGGAGGTCAATTGTGGAGGAAGGAACGACGAGGGTTTCTACCAAATCGCCCGAAGGATAAGAAGATCTCTCTGAGAATTAGTTGTTGATGGAGAAAGCGGGTTGTGTACCCACTCCGAAGGAACGTGTGAGAGAGAATTCACCTTCTCCTTGAGCAGTTGAGCAGTTTATATCCACGCTGATATAAAATTGATTTGTTGGAGGCTGACATGGAGACTCCAACCATTGAAATAAGGAAGGGATGCTCTCCTTTTGACATCTGAATTCTAGGAATTTGGTGATGCCAGGTAGGAGAAGATTGCTTCTACTTTTAGGTAATAGATAGATTCTTTTGTATAGATAACATTATTCGTAGGTATGTAGTATTTTTTTTTTGGGGGGGGGGGGGGGGGGAGGAGGGGGTACCAATGATATTGTAATTTAGTTTTATTCGTTTGTATGAGTAACTTTATTCATACGTATGTAAGATAATTTGGGGATTTAGTTTATTAGTGAAGAGAAAATAGCATCCAATATACCAAATGTTTGGACCCTTTGCAAAAATGACATCCAACTCCAAAATTTGCAAAAGGAACAAATAAGCTAAAAAATTGGCAGAAATAACCGGTGCTCATAGCCCCTTTCATAGATTACCCTTCCTGTTGAACCGAACTCTCACCGCCCCGCCTCCTTCTTCTCTCCGGTCGTTCCCCGCCCTCCACGAGCCACCTCTGGCCACCCAACCACCGGCGTTCGAACCCTCTCCCTCCGGCGCACCCACTGAGCCCAGAACCCACCTGGTTCGTGCCCACCCAACCACCGCCGCCATGGTTCGCTCGACTGCCTTAATCGTCGTCGTTCCGATGGGCAGGACGTTGGGCGAGAACCAGTGGCTGTTGGACCAGACCTCCACGGCGCTCGCCCTGCCCGAGCCGCTTGATTTTTC
Source organism: Persicaria maculosa (assembly GCA_963922045.1). NCBI lineage: Eukaryota > Viridiplantae > Streptophyta > Magnoliopsida > Caryophyllales > Polygonaceae > Persicaria > Persicaria maculosa. Next base: position 70,481,286 of record OY998254.1, read on the forward strand.
CGGTGTCGATCCACGGTTCTCGCCCAACCCGGCAGTTCACGAGAGAGCAGCCCGACAGTTCACGATTGAGAAGGTTAGTGTTTTTTGTACCTTATAGCTTATCTTTATCAATTTGTGCTCCAATTTGTGCTCTAAGTTATATATATGAGATTCAATTTAGATCTAGGATTTCATAATTCTCAATTCTCTGACATACGAATTTAGGGTTTAGTTCATATTTCAATTTCAATTCTGGTTACAGTGAATGAGATTGTTTGAATTTAGGGTTTTTAGGATGTCCATATTTGAAATACTGATTTAGTGTTGTCTGTGCTATGATGGTTTTAAAGTGAATGAATAATTCTCAATTATCTGACATACGAATTCAAGGTTTGGTTCATATTTCGATGTGAGTCCGAAGATTGTTATCTAGGGATTTTAGCTTTCCTAGTCTTGTAAAGTTGCAATCTTGATAGTCGTATTTTAAGTTTTCGATTTTGATCAACTGTAACATTGTGCGAGTGCTCGAATGATTTGATAGAAAAACTTATGGCTTCAGGCATTTAGGTCATTGTTCATTTGTGTTTTGCAAGCATTGTCTTTATTGGGAATTTTAATTGCTAAGACCTCTTGCTAGTTTTTTAGATTTCGACAATGACTTCCTGAACCCATATTCATGTATCCCTTCCCCTATTATTCTGCAAGGTTGTTAAGTTAAAGCCATTTGAGATTGATGGGAGCATTTTCTTTCTTCTTTCATTGCAGCACAGGAAGTATTCATCTTGATGGATAATAAACAGTTGAACTTTAACCAACCCCTTTTTTTGGTTAGACGTGGCGGCTCATCAACTGCTCATCCAGAGGTTGACAGGAGGAAAACTTCTTTTATCTTACAAGAAGAAAAAAGGGGCATCGAGAGAGGAGGAATCCGGCGAAGTTCCTGAGGTAGACGAGATCCGGCTGGGGTTACTCCTATATTGGCTAACACATCATTGTCACTGGCTAGATAATAGTATTTGCTGGCTAGTAAGCACAGATCGCAAATATTCGGGCTTCGCATCCGACAGGATTGTATTGGTTAAGAACTTTAGTACTTCGTAGTATTTGGTTTAGGTCTTAATTGTTTAATCGTTTCCACCTTTTAGAGGACTTGTGTTTGAGTTTATCATCTTGAGAGATCCAGCAGGGGTTACTTCTACATTGGCTAAGACATCATTGTCACTGGCTAGATAATAGTATTTACTGGCTAGTAAGCATACATCGCAATGGGTTATACTTATACATCGTTGTAAATTTCTTTCTATGTGTTGAAGTATGTTGTGATTGAAACCATCAATGTTACACTGGACGATGTCATTTGAGAGTAATGTAGGTTTGTTTCTAGGATCAGTTATGTACATTCAAAACCACCAAAACCCCAAAGTGTTAGTGAGTTAGAAGCAAACTAACAAAATACTACATTCGACTACGCAAAAGAAGAGTTATCCCACTAGACATAGATTTCTTCACCTTACCATCACACGCTTGCTTATGTCCTCCGACACTTCCGGCGAAGGAACTATCCTCGAGAAGGGTACCTGCTTGTCTCCATTATCTTGCTCCTGACGGACCCAAACGGCATGCTCTCCTCTATGAGCATTGCCCCCTCCTCCATGTCCACGTCGGCAGCCTTACCTTTCATCTCTGGAGCAACGTTTGTCGGTTCTGCCCAGGTTTTCTGGTTTATCTTGCCAGCTAAATTTTTATCTTTGCCATCCAATGGTTATCCATGCCATACTCCAAATTGAGATCGAGATACGATGTACACCCAACTTTAGTTCAAAATATTTTTTTTCATAGACATATATAAAGTGGGTGTCTATAGATAGATAAAATTAAAATAAGTTCAAAATTAAATTTATTTTTTTATTTTAACAAATAAAAATGGCTGAAAATTAGTTTAAAACAATTAAAACTTAAGTTTTGCCACTTGTCACCATCTCATTTGCCCTCTCTCTCCACAAATCTTTTTGTTTTTTTTGGCCAAGTGACCAGCTACCGGGTGAGGGAAATTTACAAAACTAACATTTTGACACTCCCTTGCAATTTATACACCCCATTGACATTTTTGCAAAGTTGGTATTTTTTTGGTATATTAGTGCAAATTATCCATTAGTGAATTCAAATATTTCCATGATACTATAATTTAGTCTATTCATTTGTATGGATAACTCTACTCATATTATTCGTTACAATAATGATGAAATATTATTGATTTTAAAAATATTAATGAGCAAATTTGGTGAAATATACTTTTAACAAAAGATAATTAGGTAATTAGACCCCATGAATATAAAATTGGTTGTCCTAAGGAAAGAAAATTAAGTAATTAGACCCCACTCCTCATCCGCTCTTCGCTCTCTCGCCTTGCTCCCTCGTTCTTCTCCCTCCGCCTCCTGCCAGCGATTTCTCCTCCGTCTGTTGCCGCTCTTCCATTTGTTGACTACTCTCAAAACTTACTGGTTGCCCCTGGGGCTTTTCGCTATGTCCATCTTCTTTCAGCTCGTTGTCCTCCCCAACTCCTACCCTCCTTCGCACTACGATGGTCCCTCGTCGCCCTCGATTTGCCTCTCCGTCTCTTGATAGTGAATTTTAGTGTTTTTTTTAGCGAATTTGATGTTTGATATCCTTAATTTTGTATTTTATTTCTCAAATTTTATAGTTCTCGTCATCAGCAAGGGTTGCCCCATCGAGGAAGTGAAAGATGCATACGAGAAGCTCTCCTCGAATTGGCATTGTTGTCCTTCATCTCTCATTTATTTTTGCTCTTCTTTTTGGTCGCATTCATGTGTTGTATCTGTATTTCCAGTCAAATTTCGTAGATTGATCAATGGAACTAAGTGATTGCACGAATTGGACTTTTAAATTGTCTTTGGTGGTATTGTCATCGAATTTGATCAAATTTCACATTTAGCATCTAAAAGTTTTAGATGTTAAATGTGAAATTTGATCAAATTCGTTCACATAACATCTATGGTTATATGATCTAGTCAACTAAAAGAGAGTTTGGATTTTCATCAAGCATTGCATTAGTTCACATAGGACTCGAGGCATATGAGATATGGTAATTTTTTTTATGCTGGGGGAGTGATTCCATTAGTTCACATAGGACTTGGAGGAAGTTGCAATTGCAACCCTCAAAGAAAACACTATCAGTGTCCATCAATGATTAATTGTATCAGTATGTACATACGGATATATTGCATTTTCTCGTTTAAGGCAAAGCCGGTTTGCTCAATCTTTGAATAAATTGCAAGGCTGAAAACAATTAAGAGTGATTTATTTATTATTTTATAGTTGTCCGTAGCTGTTTTAGTATTATATTAGATCGGACCATGTTAGGTTATAAGTTTGTATTCGGGTTTGGGTTATAAGCTTTGTATGGGCCGGTCCAGTTTATTGTATGGGCTGGTGTATAAATAGGGCACTGTTTCCACATTCTTGTAATCAGAAAAATCAATTCTAAATGTTCCCAGATATTCAGAGCTCGTTCCTTCATTTTCATCGTCTTCTTCACTGATACAAATCTCAAATTCCATATCTATTTTCGTGTCCAACATGGTATCAGAGCAAGATCTGGTGATTTGAGATAGTATCGATTACAGATCTAGCTTGTCCATCTTGTTTCCTTCCATTTTGATTTTGGCGCAAGTTCTACTGTCATTCACCATGATAGAAGAACAAACGAGGATTGATCCAAGCGATCCGTACTATATTCATCCCAGTGATCACCCTGGGATGATTCTCGTAACTCCTGCTTTCGATGGGAATGGTTTTGGAGAATGGAGGAGGTCAATTCGTATAGCGATTTCTGCAAAGAACAAAACAGGCTTCATTACTGGTGCGATTGCTAGACCAGCTGCAGATTCACCAAAGCTTGTTTGGTGGGAGAGGTGTAATGACATGGTCATCTCATGGATCGTTAATAGCCTCAGTCTTGAGATCAAGTGAAGTGTCATCTACAACAACACGGCTCATGCGATTTGGCGCCAACTTGAATCGCGCTTCGGTAAAACTGGGGGAACTCAGCTTTACGCTATACAACAGGAACTTAGTGCTACGGTGCAAGGTACAAGTTCCTTCTCCTCATACTTTACAAAAGTGAAATCTCTTTGGGATGAACTGGATAGCATGAAGAATATGCCTGTTTGTACCTGTGGCTGCACTTGTGGGTTTGGAGCTTATATTTTGAAATCTGATGAGAATCAAAAGATTATTCAGTTGTTAATGGGACTTAATGAGTCATATAAAACTGTGCATGGCTCAATTTTGATGATGGATCCGCTTCCGGATGTGGATCGAGTTTATTTCTTGCTCTCACAGGAAGAAAATCAAAGAGAAGGCAAGACCAGTCCTGGATCAGGATCGAATGAAGGGGTTTCGATGTATGCCAAGACGCAACATAATTCTAGTGGCCCTGAGAACACTGGATCTGGATCAGGTTCAGGTCCTAATGCTAATTCTGGTTTTTCTCAATCTGAAAACAACAAAAATACGTTTGATAAGGGAGGATCTGACAAAGGTCGTGGAGATAGGAAACCTCTATTCTGTACCAACTATAAGAAGACTAATCATACAGTTGATAGATGTTTTTTTATCATAGGGTTTCCTCCTGGTTATGCTAAAAATAAGGATAAGAAAGACAGTGGAGATCGGAGGTTTGCAGGTTCAGTTTCTCAGACACAGAAGCCAGAGTTCACGAGTGAGCAGATTGCCCAGTTAGTTGCTCTCTTACCGTCCACAGGATCTTCTCCATCACCTAGAAAAGAGCCTAGTGCAGACGATTTTACTGGTTTCTTAGGTACGACACTCTCCACACAGATTTTTTATGGTCGTATATGGATTATTGACAGTGGTGCGAGCGGTCATATGTGTAGTGATTTGAGTTTATTCCACGGTATATATCATTTATCTCGTCCATTTACAATTACTTTGCCTACGGGGGACACTACACAGATTACCATGGCAGGAATGATAGAAGTTGTGCAAGGGCTTGTATTGCACAATGTTCTATTTGTCCCCAATTTTGTGTGTAATCTGATTTCTATTGGCAAAATGATCCGAGAGCTCAATTGTTTTGTGTTATTCACTGCACGAGGTTGCTATTTGCAGGCTCCTTTGATGAAGAGCCCTATGAAGATTGGTGATATGGTCAAAGATCTCTTTGTTCTTGGGTACAAGGCACAAGATCAGATAGCTGCTCATTCCGTTACAAATCAGAATAAATTGTCAGCTGCTATGGATGCTGCAGTTTGGCATAAGAGGTTAGGGCATTTGCCTCCTCATAGACTTCAAACTTTGTCTAGTGTTTCTTTCCCAGCCAAGTTTTGTTCAATTTTGAAAACATGTTTTGTTTGTGCTCGATTACGACAGGCTCAGTTGTCTTTCCCTTTGAGTTCTATTAAGACAAAGGATGTTTTTGACTTAATACATGTGGATGTTTGGGGACCTTATCGGGTGCCTACTTATGATCATTTTAAATATTTTTTTACTGTCGTTTATGACTACACTCGGACTACTTGGATTCAGTTGCTCCCCAACAAGGCCATAGCCTTCACTGTCATTATGCAGTTTATAGCCTTTGTTGAAAGGCAATTTGGCAAATCAGTTCGGACTATTTGTTCTGACAATGCCTTGGAGTTAGGAGGGAGTCTTGAACATTCACAGGTTCTTCTTGATAGAGGGATTGTTCATCGACAATCATGTGCCGGCACTCTCCAACAGAATGGGGTTGTCGAGAGGAAGCACCGGCACATCTTGGAAGTCGCTCAAAGTTTGTTGTTTGAGTCTGGCTTACCAAAACGATTCTGGGGAGACAGCGTGCTTACTGCTGTACATATTATCAACAAGCTTCCGAGTAAATTACTGGGCATGAAATCACCATTTGAGTTGCTCTACAATATGGCACCTAGTTATGAATATTTGAGATGCTTCGGTTGCTTATGTTTTGCTTCTACACATCAACATGGGCGAGACAAATTTGCTGCTTGAGCTTCCCCTTGGGTCCTTCTTAGTTACCCAGAAGCGAAAAAGGGGTATAAGCTTTTTAACCTTGAGACCAAGATTGTTTTTGTGTCTCGTGATGTTGTCTTTCACGAAGAGGTATTTCCTTATAAATCTTCCTCGTTGTCTTCTTCTGGTGATCCCCCTGCTTATTCCTTGGTGCCACCTCCTATTTTGACTCATGTTGATGATTCTGATCCTCATATTATTGTCCAATCTCCCCAGACGTCATTCAAACTGTTGCTCCTAGACGTTTTGCTCGTGAGCATCATCTCCCTTCTTATCTGTCGGATTATGTCTGTTCTCACTGTACTGACAGTGGGTTTTGTTTTCATACCATCACCACAACTTTTAATTTCCCTTCAGCCTCTGCTCCTAATGTTTCACTCCCAGATTATGAACCGTTAACCTTCCAAGAGGCTTGTGAATACTCGGTCTGGCAATCAGCTATGCAAGACGAGTTTAAAGCTTTAGAAGCTAATGCCACTTGGGACATTGTCACTTTGCCCAGAGATAAATGAGCTATTAGTTGCAAGTGGGTTTATAAAGTGAAGCGCAAGGCTGATGGTAGCATAAAGCGATACAAAGCTCGGTTGGTTGCGAAGGGGTTTACTCAGAAAGAGGGGGTCGATTACACTGAAACTTTTTCTCCGGTTGTCAAAATGACAACCGTTCAAGTGTTAGTTTCAGTGGCATTGCAGCGAGACTGGCCGGTTCTGCAATTGGAAGTCAATAATGCGTTTTTGCACGGCCATCTTGACGAAGAAGTTTACATGAAGGTGCCACCCGGTTTGGTTGTTCATGGTCGCAATCAAGCCTGTCGTCTCAAGAAGTCTTTATACGGTCTCAAACAAGCTTCAAGACAGTGGTACGCTCGTTTATCTTCTGCTCTGATCAACAGGGGTTATGTTCTATCTCCTAATGATCATTCTTTGTTCTATCATAAGCGAAAGAGCCTAGTTACTTTTATTGCTGTTTATGTGGACGATATTTTGATTACCGGGAGCGATACCACAGATGACAGCTCTTAAGGTTTTTCTGGATTCTGAGTTTCGTATTAAGGACTTGGGCTCCTTAAGTTTTTTTCTGGGGATTGAGTTTATTCGTGTGGACAATGGATTGTTGCTCAGCCAGCAGAGATATATAAATGATATTTTCCTGGACTTTCCTTGCTCTGGATCCTCTGTGGCTTGTCCTCTGGATCCTCACCTTCAGCTGTCACCGGATATTGGGCAATTGCTTGACGATCCTACGCCTTATCGTCGCCTTATTGGTAAGTTGAACTTTCTAGTTCATACTCGCCCCGATTTGGCATTTACAGTCCAATTTTTGAGTCAATTTCTGCACACCCCTCGCGTTCCACACATGGATGCCGCCCTCCATGTCTTGAGGTATCTCAAAGGTACTGCATCAAAAGGGCTTCTGCTGTCACGAACTTCTTCTTTTACTCTTCGAGCTTATTGCGATGCAGACTGGGCGAGTTGCCCTTTCTCTCGAAAATCAGTAAGTGGATATTTGATCTTTCTGGGTTCGTGTTTGCTGTCTTGGAAATCAAAGAAGCAACAGAGCATATCACTGTCATCGGCAGAGGCGGAATATCGTTCGATTCGTCGAGTGTGCACAGAGATCGCTTGGCTTATCAGATTACTTGATGAATTTGATGTCCCTAGTATAGTTTTCGTGCCCGTCAAATGTGATAATCAGGCCGCGGTTTATATTGCTCGGAACCCTGTGTTCCATGAGCGAACAAAACACATCGAGCTCGATTGCCATTATGCCAGGGAGAAGTTACTTGAAGGGCTTATCACACTCGATGATGTTCCATCTCATGCTCAACATGCAGATTTCTTAACAAAGAGCATTCCTGGTGTTCATCTTCGGCCATTGATGCACAAGATTGGAGTCGTTGATTCACCGTCTCCATCTTGAGAGGGGGTGTTAGGTTATAAGTTTGTATTCGGGTTTGGGTTATAAGCTTTGTATGGGCCGGTCCAGTTTATTGTATGGGCTGGTGTATAAATAGGGCACTGTTTCCACATTCTTGTAATCAGAAAAATCAATTCTAAATGTTCCCAGATATTCAGAGCTCGTTCATTCATTTTCATCGTCTTCTTCACTAATACAAATCTCAAATTCCAGATCTATTTTCGTGTCCAACAGACCATGATACATTTACACTAGGTGTAAAGCTATAATCTTACACCACCAATAAAAATAGGATAAGTGGCAATATATCCTCCTTCTATTTAAAAAAAATAAAAACATAAATATTAAAGAAAATACAGTAAATTACTGCAAAAGTGCAAATCCCTAGATGATCCCAATTTTACTCAAAAAATCAAACCAACACATATTTCATTTTGAAATAGAAACCAAGCCCTGAGGACTATCGAGGGTTTGGGGATCGAAAGGCTCAGAAGGGGGATTTGGGGGTTGAGCGAACAGACATGAGTTATGGGAGATGAGCTGTTCGAATCCGTGGTGGCGTCAATGTCGACATCTCAGAAGGGGATTGAGCCTTGAGGTTTTGGAAGCTGTCGGATGGCGACTCCGGCTGGACTTCTACGAGCGAGAGAGGCTCCATCTTCATACAGCTATGCACCACGATCCACCAGCAAGACCTCATGAAAGTGAGTATACGAGGGAAGAGGTGAGGTCGTTGGCCTAGATCTGAGAACGGATGTGAAACGGCTCCGGCCTTCAGATCTGAAAAGTGGGGGATACCAACTTTTCCTCACCGATTTGCTTCAGTCTCCATTGTTTGTCATCACTGCTCGCGCCCGAAATTTCTCCTACAACACCTCCACTCCTCCATAATAGATCTACCCATATACCAATTTTGCTAACCACCATTCGAATTTGAGTAATTTTGAAATGGAAGCCTGGGAGGGGAGGGAAGGAGACGAAGGGTCGTACTACTTTAACAATTAATGTATTTTAGGTTAATTATAAAATTACAATTTATACCATGACTGATTTTCATTGTTGGTGTAAGATTATGTGTTTTACATTGAGTGAAAATCTATACTTTTCCTACTCGTACTCCCTCCATTCGTGAAAACTTATCATTTTAGACTTTTGATTTTGTTCAAAAAAATTTGTCACTTTAGAGATTTTACCATTATATTTTCAAATTTATCTTCATTTGTTTAAAATTTGAATTATCCTAAAAATGTAATTGTACTTTGTTTTGAAATAATTAAGACAAAAGTAGGGATAATTTTGGTAGTTTAAATATTTTTTAAATATTGTACCAGAAGCTAAAATGATAAATTTTCGTGAACGGATAGAGTATTAGTTATGTGGGTGTTAGAAAAAAAGATGGCCCTCGTAATTATTGAGCATCAATCAAAATCTCACGTACCAACTAGAATTTCGAAATACAAAGAAAATATGTCGGATACCGAAAGACTTGGACTGATTGACTTCAAGTCTTCCCGAAACAAATCAAAGTCTTCCTTCATATTAGTCTGTCTGTTGCCGTTCTTTCGACCGCTCATCTCACCGGGTCTGTTTAGTATGTCGAATTCTTTCCGGTTAAAAAAAAAAAGTCTTCGCTATAAACAAATCAAACACGTTGCCTCTCCGGCTCTCCCGTACGCGGCTTCTCTATTAAAGCACCTGCGACTTTTGGTTCCAAGCAAAAATAAATAAATACTGTAAATAAATCTTCTCCGTTAAAGACTATGTTAGGTGGTTTTCTAATAATGGAGAACCTGTATATAATCTTTTCGGAATCAGTATGATCACTTGGCCCCGTTTGGTATTATTGATAGAATTGGAATGGAATAAAAATCAAAATGAAATCAGAAAATCGCAATGATTTATTTCTGAAGATGATTGTTTGGTATCTATCGTAATAGACCATTCTTAATATAAACAAAAAAAGAAATGATGTTGATTAATGAAAATTAATGGAGTCGGAGTTTTAATTGGAGACCTTTGAGTACTATCCGCAAGTCTTTTTCAATGAGTCATTCCTAAATTTTGTCCATGCATACAATATAGAGAGACGAAAATTAAACTCGAAATTTAATAGAGGAGTTAAAGGACGGGATATGCTTGTTAGTTGGTCCTATATATAAGGAGTCTGGATCTCCTATAGTCCTATCCCTCACGGTGCATCACTAAATTATTTATGTCATAGTTTTACTTTTAAAAAAAAATAAAAATATATTTACATTAAGTATAATTGTATTTATATTTTTATAAACTTTTATTATAAAAAAATTTATTTGAAATAATTTATAAAATTAAAAGATCAATTATATTAGAAAATAAATTTTATGTATTTTTAAAACATGATTTTTTTCCAATAAAAGTTTATAAATACGTAAATAGTAGTATATATGTGGAATGTAAATATACTCTTTAAAATTTTTAATGGTGCACCGTACGTGGGGCGTAGCATATATCCGGACTCTATAAAAGGATATACCGAATCACCCTCCTTCACACATACTAAACCCCCCTTGTTATACATCCTTTTCTTTAAAAATAAAAAAAAAAAAGCATGCTTTTCAAAAATATGTGGCGATTACAAATGGCTTTCCTATTTCTGGTAGCTTGCATGTGCACTGCAACTATCACTATGGGATTCACAGTCACTTGTAAGGAAGCAGATCGAAAAGCCTTGCTCACCTTCAAACACAGTTTTAGTGACAGATATTGCGACCCTTTTCCTTCATGGGTGGGCGGAGATTGTTGCAGCTGGGACGGAGTTGGGTGTGACAATGTTACCGGAAACGTCAACACGCTTGATATGTACGTTGTAAGCTGGCTTTCTTCCTCATTTTGTGCTTTAGAAGCAAGAGAGGTAAGCCTTGCTCTACTTGAGTTGAAGTATTTAGCATACTTGGACTTGAGCCAAGTTGACTTTAATAGGTCTAGAATTCCCGAGTTTTTTGGGTCCATGAGGCAATTGCAACATCTAGACTTATCCTATGCAAAAAGTTTCACGGGAAAAGTGCCTAATGTTTTAGGAAATCTTACTCAACTTGTTTTCCTTAATCTCGGTTTTGCTTGTTGGCCAATGAATTCCTGTGAATTAGAAAACCTAGAATGGGCATCCAATCTAAAGAATTTGAAATACCTTGACCTGAGTGGGATTGATTTGAGTAAAGCACTTGATACTCTTAACACCCTTCACAAACTTCCATCTCTGTCATATTTGAAATTGGATGATTGTCAAATGGAAAATTCTCATCTATTCATAAGAAATTCAACTGTTTCTTCAAGCCCCATTCAATACCTATACCTTGGTGGAAACCTTTTCAGTGGCCCATTCCCCCCTTCCAATTCTTGGGGAATATTCTCATCATTGTCTTCTCTATGGTTATCCCGAAATCATTTCACAGCTTTGTCTCCAGTAATTGGAAACCTTTCATCCCTTCAAAGCTTAAGTATATCAGTCAATAATTTTGAAGATCTCCCTCCATTTTTGGGGGGTTTGTCATCTTTGGAGCGTCTGTATTTGTACAATAATAACTTGAGTGTTGTGCCAACTGGAAACTTTTCATCACTCCAATACTTAGATTTGTACAATAATAACTTGAGTGTTGTGCCAATTGGAAACTTTTCATCCCTCCAGTACTTAGATTTGTCCTATAATAACTTGAGTGTTGTGCCAAATGGAAACTTTTCATCCCTCCAGTACTTAGATCTATCAGACAATAATTTAGAAGATCTCCCTCCATTCTTGGGAACATTGTCGTCATTGATTTCCTTGGACTTGTCATATAATAATTTGAGTGTGGTGCATCAAGTAAGCTTGGCTAACCTCTCCAGTTTAGTTTACCTTTATTTAAGCTCACACTCTGCAATATTTATTGACATCTCCCCTGATTGGATCCCTCCATTTCAACTTGAATACTTGCAAATACTACCTTGCAAATTAAACAGCTCATTTCCTAATTGGATTTTAAGCCAAAAGAGCCTCTTCAATCTTGACTTGTCAAATAGCGGGATATTCGGACCTCTTCCAATCAACATTGGTGATGCAATGCCATATTTGTCCAGTTTAAGACTTGCTAACAACCACATTAACGGTACAATTCCAACATCTTTATGTGGGATAGCAGGCTTGGATGTCCTTGACCTCCGAAAGAATAGGTTGTCGGGGAAAATTCCTGACTGTTGGGAGAACTCTCAGATTGTTGGTGTGGAATTATCTTCAAACAAACTATCCGGTCACATACCCAACTCTCTAACAAAGGTTGCCACCTTACAACTTCTGAGCTTGAATAATAATTCACTCGAAGGAGAGCTCCCTTTATTCTTGAGCAATTCTCCTAAATTGACGATTTTGGATGTGGGAAAGAATAATCTTCATGGAGAAATTCCACCTTGGAATGGAGCAATCTTCCCGTTTTTGCAGATTCTTATTCTAAGAGAAAATAGCTTCAACGGAACTATTCCACTACATCTATGCTCGTTCCATGCGCTTCAGATTATTGATCTTGCAAGTAATAATTTGGTCGGAACTATTCCTTGGTGTTTTGGTTACATACAAGGAATGGGTTCCATGCTACACTCGAGTGCTTTCATTGCATCAACTCCCAATCCCGCTGCCTCAAATGCTACTTCTGATGTTGCTTCAGAGCCAGGAGTAAATCCTGATGAATGGAGTGCCGTAGAAGTTATAAAAGGAGAAGAGAGAGAATACACCACAAATTTACACCTACTAGCAAACATGGATCTTTCATGTAACAACTTAGTAGGTGTGATCCCTGCTGAGATCACAAGCTTATCCCTCCTTTTGGGTCTAAACTTGTCACACAATCATTTGAATGGAGCAATTCCTATGGAGATGGGGAAGATGAGATCTCTGGAGTCCCTTGATTTTTCATACAACAATCTTTCAGGATCAATTCCAGAAACCGTATCTTCTTTGGATTCCTTGTCCAAAATGAATTTTTCATTCAACAACCTTCAAGGACAAATACCGACAGGTCGGCATCTCCAAACACTCAATGATTCATCCATATACATGGGAAACCCAGGCTTATGTGGCGATCCATTGCCAAAGAAATGCTTTGGAGACAACAGTGCCCATCCCCCAACAAGCGCTGTCCTTGAAGACGAAGGAGACAATAAACGAGAGAAGATGTGGTTCTACATGGTCATCATGATGGGGTTTGCCACTGGCTTCTGGGGAGTCATTGGCATCTTAGTTGTTCACAAGAAATGGAGGCATGCTTACTTTCAGATCGCCGAAGAACTTACAGATTGGATATATATCAGAGTCGCGGTGAGGATTCTTCAAGCAAACAGAGGAAGGTGAAGAGATGATTTGCAATAATATATATATTGTCGATGGAATAAGGTAAAGGATTAGATAATTACTCTTGTATCTTTAATCCCATATTTTACATTCCACAAGCATTAACATAATGTATATTTATCTACTGTCACTTTTCATGAAACAGGGGATGACAATGCTCTTCGGCCTTCAGATTGCTGCAAACAGATGATGGGATCATCTATTCATCTATCTGATGCTCTTGTTTTAATTCAGTGCATTAAATTCTCTGTTAGTTTAGTCTCTGTTAGTATATGTGCCTGTTACATCTAATTTCTGAAACAAGGTAGAGATCGACATGAATCATGAATGTCAACAATTCTAAGGGAAGCACCCACAATATCTAGCATCAGAAGAAGATTCTCTTGACAGTGAATTTCTTGTAATACTAAATTTTCTGTAACAACAAGTTACAACATGATGATATACAAAACAGTTTATTTTCCAACGAACGAATTTCCCTAGTCGCTCATCAGATTCGTGCTGTTATCTTCATCATCGTCGTGAGTGAGTGAGTGACAGCTTCTTCAAACTAAAATCTAAGGACATGTTCATCGTGAATGACACCCTCTTAATTCAGGGTCGTCTTATGGAACTTGGATAAAGGAAATTAGAAGGCATCTAAAGACTAAAATCCAAAAGGGCACTACTGGATGACCTCAGCGAGAGAAAACGTGTATAGTCAGTATAGAGGTAATGCAAAAACCATACTTGAATAAAAAGCAATTGCCTTGTATAAACTCCGCATCGGTGCTAGACCTAGCAACCACCTTTGCTTTCTTAGAAGACCAGCTGATAAGATTACCACCAAAATATATGGAAAAGCCATGCTGATCAGAGTGACAATCATCGAGATCATATGCCCAATCAGCATCAGATAAGGCAACGAAGCGCTTATTAGACGCCTTCTGAAGGCATGAGCTAGACAAGATAAACCCCTTCAGATAGCGTAGGAGTCTCTTTAACTGCAGCCCGGTGTACCTCAAACTACATAAGAAATTTCTGGTCTTGAAATCGCAACGTACTGGAGAGCACCTACAATGTTGCGATACAAATGTGGATCAGAAACAAGATCACCACACTGAACTAACCGCGAGCCAGGCTCAGTTGGAGAAGCGTGTGGGCTTTGCACCGGACATGCTACTACGCTCTAAAATGTCTGCAGTATTTGTCTTTCTACTGGCTGATCAGCTGAATGCAAGTAGCAGAGCGAGTCGCTTCAATGCCCAAGAAATACTGAAGAGGGCTAAGATCTTTGAGAGAAAGGGCCAGCCTTATTTAAGCTAAAAACAAACTCATCAATGAAGGTGCATGATATGGGAGCCAGTGATGATGAGATCATCCACATATGTTCAAGGAGTTGTGATACAATCATATATACCCACCAATATCAGAGTTTTAAAAAGATGATTCCAATTAAACCCTCTCCAGAGACCAGAAATTGAATAAACCAGGAGGCCCAGGGCGCCCTTTTCTGAGATGTTAGTCTACATAACCATGCCATCAACACGGTATGAGCGTGTTACTGCTTACGCGATCCAAAATAAGGAGAGATCGCGGAAACTTTGATCATATATCATATTTGCCCTAAGCTTACTGTCAAATGACAATGACAAATTAAAGGTGAGTGTTGTGCATATAGTCAAGAGGATTAGCAAATTATTTTAGTGTGTAATTTTTGTTTCCACGTTAGTTAACTTGGCAGATTGGTGAAAGAAGAATTAAATATGTATTTTATAATGTGAAATTCAAATTGAAATTGTCCCCCAAAAAATTAATACAAGACCATAGACTGTGAAACCATGGGTAAGATCATGGTTTTCCATCTTATATAAGTAAGTGCAGCATATCAAAAAAATTTCATACCATTTTCCTATTTCCTGAATTAATATCCATACATATGGGGCAATTACAAATCACTTTGTTTCTTCTGATAGTTTGCAGCTGCAGCATAAGCACTGGATCCAGTTTCACCTGTAACGAAGCTGAAAGAAAAGCCTTGCTCAAGTTTAAACATAGCTTCACTGATACATGCACTAATGGTCTTAGTTCATGGGTGGGACAAGACTGTTGCAGCTGGAAGGGAGTGGGATGCGACAACGTTACAGGCAACGTCGTCAAGCTTGATCTGAGCCCTGAATTGTTTTCTTACCAATCCTGTTTCGAAGCCGGAGAGGTAAACCCTGCTCTACTTGAGTTGAAGTATTTAACATACTTGGACTTGAGCGTTGTTTACTTTAATGGCTCTAGATTTCCAGAGTTCATTGGGTCCATGATGCAATTGCAGCATCTAGACCTCTCTTCTTCAAATTTCAGGGGAAAAGTGTGTAGAAAAGTGTAGGAGGCAAAGCTTGCTTTCCATTGATTGATCGATCAGAATATATACACAAAACTAAGGTAAACTAGGTTAATTCTATCCTAACTTACAAAGATATGCTACTTGTTTTACAAGGAGAAGATCAAAACTAATTATATAAAATATAATATCTCAACATTCCCCCTCAAGTTGGAGCGTGAAGATTCCGAATGCCCAACTTGCGAAGGAATGTGTGAAACTGGGCATGTCCGAGAGCCTTGGTAAGTATATCGGCCAGCTGAAGCGATGATCGAATGTGAGCAGGAATGATAGTTCCGGCCTGAACATGATCCCGAATCAGATGACAATCAACCTCAATGTGTTTGGTGCGTTCGTGGAAGACCGGATTGGAGGCAATGTGCAAAGCGGCTTGATTGTCACACCAGAGGCGCATGGGTTGGCGATGATGAAACCCGAGTGACGCAAGAAGTGACTTGAGCCACACAAGTTCACAAGTGGTAGCAGCCATGGCGCGATATTCAGCCTCGGCAGAGGACCGAGACACAATAGATTGCTTCTTCGTCTTCCAGGAGACCGGGGACTCTCCAAGCATGATGAAGAAGCCAGTTAACGAACGGCGAGTGATAGGGCATGTAGCATAATCTGAGTCGCAATAAGCATTGAGCCGGAGATCACTCGAGCGAGACAAAAAGATACCTTGGCCGGGGCTGCTCTTCAAGTAGCGAACCACACGGAGAGCGGCCTGCCACTGGTTGTCGGTTGGAGACGCCATGAACTGGGCTAAGATATGCACGGAGTAGCTGAGCTCAGGTCTCGTTATGGTGATGTAGATCAGGCGTCCCACCAATCGACGGTACTGCTCCGGCTGGGCGAACGAAGGGCTGGTGTCCAGGGCCAGCTTATGGTTTTGTTCAATAGGAAACGATGCCGGTTTAGCAGCCAACAAACCTGTTTCTGTCAAAATATCAAGGGCGTACTTGCGCTGCGAAAGGAAGATGCCGGAGGGAGTCCGAGTGATCTCAAGACCAAGGAAGTAACGATGCTGGCCAAGATCTTTCATGTGGAACTGGGAGTGCATAAAGGCCTTGAAGCGAGCTATCGAGGACGAGTCATTGCCGGCAATAATAAGGTCGTCGACATAGACGAGGACGTGAATGACCACCCCGGAGCGAGAGAACGAAAAGAGGGAGTAGTCGGCATATGACTGAACAAACCCGAAGTGCCTCAAAGCGGATGCAAGCTTGAAAAACCAATTGCGAGGAGCCTGACGAAGGCCATAAAGGGATTTTCGGAGATGACATACCTTTGACGAGCCCGGAATAGAGAACCCAGGAGGCATGGTCATGTAGACTTCCTCATGTAAATCGCCGTGGAGAAAGGCGTTATGGACATCCATTTGATGGAGTTCCCAATCTCTAATGGCAGCCACTGCTAGAAATACCTTGACAGAGACCATTTTAGCAACCGGAGCAAAGGTTTCGGAGTAGTCAGTGCCTTCAACTTGCCGATTACCAAGAACAATCAAGCGAGCTTTGTAGCGCTCGATGCCCCCGTGGCCTTATACTTGATCCGAAAGACCCACTTGCAGCCGATAGGAGTCTTGCCAGCAGGTAAGTCGACAACCTCCCAAGTCCCATTTCGATGAAGAGCGTCGATTTCAAGACGCATTGCATCCCGCCAATGCTGGTGCTGAACGGCCTCACGAAAGGACGTGGGCTCGGGGGTAGAGCTGACAGCTGCGAGAAAGTGACGATGTGCCTGGGACAAGTTATCATACCTCACATAATTAGCTAAAGGATACAAGGTACCTGAAGACGAGATCGAAGAGGGATCCGGCGAGATAGGGTGGCTATGTCGAGCTGCAGAACACACATAGTCGCGAAGACGTGTGTTTGGTTGGAGTTGGCGGCCGCTGCGGCGAGGGGGCGGAGGAGGGGGTGGTGGTGGATTCCCCCTGTCGGTGGTGAGGGCTGCAGGGGCTGGGTTGTCCTCGTCGTAGCAGGGGGGCGAGGGATGAGATGGGGATGGTCCGACAGGAGTGGCAGAGGGTGGAGATGGCAGCATATAGGGGAAGACGGTTTCATGAAAGGAGACATCCCTAGATGTGAAGAAGACATTGGTGTCTAGATCATAGAGACGCCATGCTTTTTGACCGAATGGGTAACCCAAAAACACACACCGACGACTGCGAGGAGCGAATTTATCGGTATTGCGAGGGATTTGAGTGGCGTAACAAAGGCAGCCGAAGACTCGGAGGTGAGAAAAGGTAGGAGGTTTGTGAAAGAGGAGTTCATATGGAGTTTTGCCATGAAGAAGCGAGGTTGGGGTGCGATTTATGAGGTAGCAAGCGGTGAGAACGCACTCGCCCCAAAATTTTTGTGGTAAAGAGGCTTGGAACATGAGAGCACTAGAGACGTTAAGGATATGACGGTGCTTGCGCTCTACACGACCATTCTGTTGGGGAGTGCTGACGCAAGATGACTCAAAAAGAATGCCATGCTCTTGAAGGAATGGCTTAAGAGCGATGAATTCAGCACCATTGTCACTGCGAAAGCATTTGATAGATCGATGGAATTGTGTTTGGACCATGAAGCAAAACTTTCGAATAAGAGATGCAACTTCAGATTTATGAGACATGAGATAAACCCAAGTAGTGCGAGAATGGTCATCTAATAAAGTGAGGAAATACGAAGAACCACAATTGGAAGGGATACGATAAGGACCCCAAATGTCACAATGAACTAAATCAAAACAAATAGTAGCCCTAGTAGTACTGATAGGAAATGAAAGGCGAGTTTGTTTGGCCTTATAACAAATGTCACAAGGATCGCTTTTATTGGGAACAACTTTGGAATTGGAAATGCTCGGAAATGACGGAACCAAGTGACGGGAGGGATGCCCAAGGCGTTGATGCCATAAGGTGGATGAATCGATGACTGTAGTGTGGCAGGAGCGGTCATGGGGAGGAGATGGAGGCGGAGTAAGCCATCGCAGCCAGGACACCCTATCTCGGACTTCACCCGCTCCAATCAGCGTCCTCGAAGTGCGGTCCTGTATCACAAAAAGCTTGTCAGAGGAGATGATGAGGCAAGATAACTCAGCAGAAAAACAAGCAGATGAAAGTAGATGACAATCAAGGCCCGGAACCAAAAGCACATGAGAGAGGGTTATGCCAGGACAGAGGCGAAGGCTGCCAGCCTGCGTTGCCGTCGAGATCGAAGCATTGGGAAGTCTGATATGGCAAGGCAGGATGTCGGCAAGGCCATGGAGAAGGCCGGCGTCACCTGTCATGTGAAACGAGGCACCCGAGTCGAGGATCCAAGGTGTAGAAATTATACCTGACATACGATCGGAAGAGGACTTAGCGTGGAAGTCCTTAAACTTCTCGAAGAGGAGATTCCAATCGGGATCGGAGACCAGTGAGCCGAAGGCGTCTCGATCTGCAGAAGTCAGGGGCTGCGAGGCCGAAGATGAAGCCGAATTCGCCATGACAGCGTGCATAGCGGATCCACGAGTGAGAGATTTGGACGGCGGAGCAGGCGGAGGAGACGGTGTCGGAGCGCCGCGGCCTCGTCCAGGAGCAGGGGGAGGAGCGCCTGTAGCGGGGTCGGCAACGCCTTTGCCGTGGTTCCACCAGTCCGGAAAGCCGATCACTTTGAAGCAAGACGACACATCGTGGCCGGATCGGCCACAGTGAGTGCAAAGGAGGCCGCTTTTGTCCGTCTTACCCGAGGAGGGGCGCGACTGAGACCGAGCAGCCATAGCCAGGGAGTCCGAGCGAGCGTCCCTGTCTTTGGCAATGGACTGGAGGCGTTCTTCCTGGACAGCCAGAGAGTAGATGCGGTTGAGAGGGGGCAGGGGATCCTGCGCGACGATCGTGGAGCGGATTGTCGCATAGGATGCGTCGTCGAGACCCATCAGGAACTGATGGGCGCACTCAGCTTCGCGCTCCTTGGCAGCATTGCCACAAGTGCAGACGGTGGTTCCGACATAGGTGTTGAGCTCGTCCCAAAGTTTCTTGAGACGTCCAAAGTAAGCAGAGATCGTCTGGCCTTCCTGACGGCAACGAGCAATCTCGGATCGAATCTGAAGGATTCGAGGACCATTGCCGACGGAGAACCGTTGATCGAGATCGTCCCAAAGCTCCTTGGCAGTAGCGAAGTAAGTGATGCTGGATCGGAGAGAGGGCTCGATAGACTGAGCGATCCACCCAATCAGCATAGAGTTGATGCGCTTCCAGTAAGCCGCGTCGGTAGAGGTAGCCTCAGGTTGTTTGATGGTGCCATCGAGGAAACCATCTTTGAATTTGGCAGAGAAAGCATTGAACATGGCGATCTTCCATTCAGGGAAGTTCTCACCACGCAAGATCACAGGGCAGATAGCAAGGCCAGGGTGATCGGAAGGGTGGAGGTAGTATGGCGAGGCCGGGGTAAGAGCGGTAGGGGCGGTGGCGGCCATGGGTAGGGTAGGGTCGGCGGGGGTTTAGATGTTTTTAGGGTTTGAGGATCGCTCTGATACCATGTAGAAAAGTGTAGGAGGCAAAGCTTGCTTTCCATTGATTGATCGATCAGAATATATACACAAAACTAGGGTAAACTAGGTTAATTCTATCCTAACTTACAAAGATATGCTACTTGCTTTACAAGGAGAAGATCAAAACTAATTACATAAAATATAATATCTCAACAAAGTGCCTACTGTTTTTGGAAATCTTACTCAATTTGTTGTCCTTGATCTCAGTTTTTCTTGTTGGCCCTGTGAATCAGACAATCTAGAATGGGCTACCAAGCTAAGGAATTTGCAATACCTTGACCTGAGTGGAATTGACTTGAGTCAAGCAGTTGATAGTCTTCACATCCTTTACGAACTTCCATCTCTATCAAATTTGAGTTTGGCTTCTTGTCAAATGGAAAATTCTCATTTATTCATAAGAAATTCAACTGTTTCTTCCAGCCCCATTCATCACCGCGACCTTAGTAGAAACCTTTTCAGTGGCTCAATCCCCCATTTCATACAAAACTTGAGCTTTACTAGGTTTCTTGATCTTTCTTTCAACAACCTCAATTCTCCTATTCCGTCATGGTTGGGTGACAAACTAGACCTCGAGTACCTAAGTCTTGCTCACAATGATTTCAATGGCTCATTTCCCCTTTTGATACAAAATTTTAGTTTTTTAACCAGCCTTGATCTTTCCTATAATAAATTTAGCCTTTCGATTCCATCATGGTTGACTAACAACACTCATCTTGAATATCTTTCTCTTAGTTACAATAGTTTTAACCGTGTAGATGGAGGGATCATGAACATCATAAGCCATCTTTGTAGCTTGAAACATCTAGATTTGTCATATAACCAAGTTCTAGAAGAGGTGTCAGAATCACATGTAAAATTTTCCAAGTGTAACAGATATGATTTGGAGCACCTAAATTTGCAAAATAATAGCTTCAGTGGTTCTTTTCCAGTAATTGGAAGATTGTCATCCCTCCAAATTTTAGATCTATCATGCAATAATTTAGAAGCCATTCCTACATCCTTGGCAGGATTGTCATCTTTGGATGAGCTAGACTTGTCATATAATAATTTGAATGTTGTGTCACCAGTAATTGGAAGCTTGTTATCCCTCAAACACTTGTATCTAGCAAGCAATAACTTAGAAACTCTCCCTCCATCCTTATGGCTATTGTCATCTTTGAATTCTCTAGGATTGGCATACAATCAGTTGGGTTCTGTGTCACCATTAATTGGAAACTTGTCATTCCTCCAAGTATTGGATCTATCAGACAATAATTTAAATACTCTCCCTCTGTCTTTGGGAAGATTGTCATCTTTGTCTTATCTAGACTTGTCCTATAATGACTTGGTTGTATTGCCACAAATTGGGAATTTGTCATTCCTCGAAGGCTTATATCTGTCACACAACAATTTAGAAACTCTCCCTTCATCCTTGAGGAGATCATCCTCTTTGTCCGTTCTAGATTTGTCACATAATAATTTCGTAATTGTGCCGCCGTTTATTGGTAGTTTTTCATCCCTCCAATTATTAGATCTATCACAGAACAATTTGAGTGTTGTGCATCAAGCAAGCTTGGCTAACCTCTCTAGTTTAAGATACCTTGATTTAAGCCTGAATTCTCTGAGTCTTGACTTTTCCCTTGACTGGATGCCTCCTTTTAAACTTGAATCCCTTGTTGCCCAACATTGCAAATCGAATAGTCCATTTCCTAAGTGGATTTTGAGTCAAAAGAACATCTCATATCTTGACTTGTCTAATGCCGATATATTTGGACCTCTCCCCGACAACATTGGCATTTCAATGCCATCTTTGCAAAGTATAAGCCTTGCTAACAACCACATTAATGGTTCAATTCCGAGATCATTTTGTGGCATAGCAAGCTTGGAGACCCTTGAACTTCAAAAGAATAGGTTGTCGGGGATAATTCCTGACTGTTGGATGAACTCTCAGATTATTGGCGTGGAATTATCTTCAAACAAACTTTCTGGCCACATACCCAACTCTCTAACAAAGGTTCCCACCTTACAACTGCTGAACTTGAATAACAATTCACTCGAAGGAGATCTCCCTTTAGCCTTGAGCAATTCTATTGAATTGACGGTTTTCGACGTGGGTAGGAATAATCTTCATGGGGAAATTCCACCCTGGAATGGAGAAAACTTTCCATTTCTGAAGGTACTTATACTACGGGGCAATAGGTTCAAGGGCGCAATTCCACAAGAACTATGCTCGTTCCATGCACTGCAGGTTATTGACCTTGCAAGTAATAATTTGGTTGGTTATATACCTCAGTGCTTTTGTAACTTTAAAGGAATGGGTTACATTGCATCAGCTCCTAGTTCTAATGCCTCAAATATCACTTCTGATGTTGCTCCAGAGCCAGCAGTAAGTCCTGATGAATGGAGTGCTGTGGAGGTTATAAAAGGGGAAGAAAGAGAATACACCACAAATTTACACCTGCTAGTGAACATGGATCTTTCATCTAACCACTTAGTGGGTGTGATCCCTGCCGAAATCACAAGTTTATCTTCCCTTTTGGGTTTGAACTTATCAAATAATCATTTGAAGGGAACAATTCCGACGGAGATAGGGAAGATGGTATCTTTGGAGTCCCTCGATTTATCAAGCAACAATCTTTCAGAATCCATTCCAGAGAGCATCACTTCTCTGGATTATTTGTCCGATTTGAATCTGTCATTCAACAACCTTCAAGGTCGAATCCCGACCGGTCGGCATCTCCAAACTCTTGAAGATCCATCCATATACATGGGAAACCCAAGCTTGTGTGGTGACCCATTGCCAAAGAAATGTTTTGAGGACGAAAATGCCCATCCCCCAACAAGCGCGGTCCTTGAAGATGAAGGAGACAATAAACGCGAGAAGATGTGGTTCTACATGGTCATCATGTTGGGTTTCGCTACCGGCTTTTGGGGGGTGATTGGAATCTTAGTTGCTCACAAGAAATGGAGGCATGCTTATTTTCAACTTGCTGAAGACATTGCAGACTGGATATACGTTACATTCAGAGTGAGCATTGCTCGAGCAAACGGAGGAAGGTGAAGATCGCAAGAAGTCATGGAATATGAAATGATAAATGATACTCCTTATGAAATATGTTGGGCATTAGTCAGTTGTTACTGTCTATCATGAATGTCTACATTTGTATGCATTGCAAAAGTTTGCCAATGGTAGTTATGTTCTATATCCGAATGATTTAAACAAGGTAACTTCTGTACAACGTTGAGACTGGAGTGGCAACAAATCTCAGGGAAGCAATCACAATATGTAACATCAGAAATTAGATTGAAAACAATCCCTTAACAGTGAATTTCTTGTAATAATAAATAACAGCATGATGATATACAAAACAGGTTATTTTCCAACCAACGAATTACCCTAATTAACACAATAAAAAAGCTCCATTGGAAAATGCAGCAGGGATGATTAAAAAAATTGTGTTATACGAACCATGTAAGCAAACTTACCTGCCCTCGGACTTGACTAGCTGGGAGAACACCTTGCTCATGGAAACACCCGAGAGATCGTCCACATTGGCTCCCTCAAAATTCACTTCGGAAGTGTCACCAGCATCGTCATTGTCTTGGCCAAAGTTATTGATCTGCGGAGAGAGGTCACCGATCATATTCGTGCTGTTATCTTCAGGATCGTCGTTAATGACTGCCTCTTGAAGCTGGAGAGCATACTCCAAGTTCCACAAGACGTCTCCCATGGAAGGCCTGTCGACGCCAAAGTCAGCCAAGCACTTCTCGGCTGTTTCTCCGAACTTCCTTAGGGACTCTGGCTTTAGTTTCCCAGCAAGAGTTGGGTCTATGATTTGGTCCAGCTGCCCCTTCTTCTGCCACTTCATTGCCCACTCTGCTAGGTTGACCATTTCCCGCGACAGGGTTGGGTCTATGACTGGCCTTGCACAGACGACTTCGAACAAGACCACTCCAAATGAGTACACATCGGATTTCTCTGTCAATTGTTGTCGCCTGAAGTACTCAGGGTCAAGATACCCAAAGCTTCCCTTCACTGCCGTGCTGACATGGGTCTGGTCTATTTCCGGCCCTGTCTTGGACAACCCGAAATCTGCAACTTTAGCCATGAAGTTCTCGTCGAGCAAGATGTTAGCAGACTTGACATCTCGATGAATGACGGCTTTTGCATCCCCGGTGTGGAGATAGTGAAGGCCCCTAGCTGCTCCAATACAGATCTCAAGCCTCTGCTTCCAGCTCAGGCTGGGAAGACCTGAGCCGTAGAGGTGGCTCTTGACAGTCCCGTTCTCCATGTACTCGTAGATCAAGATCATCTCATTCTTCTCATCACAGTAGCCAATGAGAGAGACCAAATGGCGATGGCGGAATTGCGAGAGCATTTCGATTTCAGTTCTGAATTCCGCGAGACCTTGCTGGGACCGGGGGTTTCCCCTCTTAACAGCAACTTTTGTCCCATCACCTAACACTCCCTTGTAAACCTTTCCAAACCCACCAATTCCAATAGCTAAACTCTCATCAAAATTGTTTGTTGCCTCTGAAACTGCAGAGAAAGGGACACGATACCCCAAGTTGGAGGCAGCACTGATTGTTGTACCATTTGAGTACTTGCTTCCCATTGTGTAGGAGCTTCCTCCAGTGAGAGATAGAGGGATCCAAGTCTTGGAATGGCCTTGTCGTGCTAGCTTCTTTCGCCTTCCCTGGCAGAAGATGCAGAGAATGCCAAACAAGGCAATAAAGCAAACGCCGCCAACAGCAGCACCTACAATCATGCCCACCTTACTCTTACTGCCTGATCCAGATGAACTTACAGCAACATTTCCACTGAGGCTGCCAAGAGAATTGTTCATTTTCATGATCTCCAAACCATTGAGGATAGCGTTAGGGTAAACGTTAGTCAAACTAGAGGGACCGATGCTCACCCGAAGCTTCCCACTGGTTGCTTCTGGTGTAACAGAATCCACAAAAACAGGAGCCGCCAGAAGATTACTGGTTAAAGTGGCAAGATCAAGGTTTGGAGAGACCAACCAAGAATCAAGATAAACATCGAAGTACAGCTGG
Organism: Persicaria maculosa; assembly: GCA_963922045.1. Taxonomy (NCBI): domain Eukaryota; kingdom Viridiplantae; phylum Streptophyta; class Magnoliopsida; order Caryophyllales; family Polygonaceae; genus Persicaria; species Persicaria maculosa. Next base: position 70,506,494 of record OY998254.1, read on the forward strand.
TTCAAGGTACTACTCACTATGTCACAGTAGTGAAATCGAATAAGATACTGAAACCCGGAGTCCACATCAAACTCCCATGTGACATTGAAATTAGCTGTTGGATCTTTTGCAGAGTTCATCTTTTTTGCTGTACCATATACCGTGGTTGGAGCACTGTATGTTGTTGCCAGGCCGCTAGCATAGTTGACTGCTGCCATATTCGACACATTCACAGCCAGGTTTGGATTTACCAAAAAAGAATCATCGGGGACCCAAGTTCGCCAAAGAGTGTCATTGTCATAATTCACTGCAGGACCTCCCATATTTACTCTCGCAACTGTTTGAAATGCTTGCAACGTAAGGCCTTTGTAACTTCCAGTTGGGTTTATTGAGTTTGCATCATCTATGATGAGAGAATCTGGGACAGAAACAACTTCTAGAGCATTCAAGAAACCAATAGAATTTGCAGAAGGTGAGAATGTGATAATTAGGCTGTTTGACGTCACATTGATCAAGTACTCCTTCATGATAGCAGAACTCTGAGGAGTAAAATCACTCAGCAACACAAACTCTTGAGTAGAAACACCAAACTTGGCACTGGTCATATCATAATTCTGATAAACAAACGGGAAGAAGTAAAGACGGATGAAGTGCCTCCCTGTCTGGCTTATTGGCAAAGTATATTTCGACGATCCATTAAAAATCCTGGCTGTTTGGAAAAGTGGCAAACTCGAATTTTTTACTGAATTAGATGATGTGCTCCCCAAAATGTCTTGTTGTACAGAGATGTATTTGGAGGCATAGCTATCAGCCAAAAATACCCGGCGTCCTACTGTTGTATTTGATGTTGATCCACAATCAAACAAATAACTATCTGAAGCGGCAACCTCCTTATGGCAGTATGCAAATATTATGATGCACAGAAGACAGAAAGCATACTTATTTTGTATGAATTCCATCTTTAGATCTTCTAATGAAAATCCTTCATCCCTCTGCACATCAAAACATAAATGACCAGATATTAGGGAAATGGCCAGCAAAGGTAGTATTGAGGTAAGAGCAGTGTAGAGCTAAATCCGGAAGAAGTAACAGCAAAGACAAGATCAGCTTACAAAAGGATTTAGTTTTTGGAAAAAGCATTGTATTTTAGTATCAGATCAGAAGTCAGAACATCAGAATTCAACACTTGTCAATCACATGTTGCAAATCATAAGACAGAGAATATACAGCTGTACCAACTATGTTTGTCCCCTGCAGCTCAAGTATCTTCAATTTTTTTTAAAAAAATAATAATTAAACTAGATCACTCATTTGATGGTGAAAAATCAGTAGTGCTTTCTGAGATGTCACTCCGTAGCATGAGAATCTTCATCGTTTTTTTCATCTCTAACCATAACCGCGTCAACCAATAGCCTACTGCTCAAGGTTTCGGTAGAAACAATTTACAGAGATGTGAAACATTCATCCAGACAGTAAAACCATCTAAACAATTTCCACAATTATATACCCTAACATACAAATTCGTTTAGATTAAGTGCAAATAATTTATCCTTGAACAAATGTCCTACTGCATTCAAATTTAAAAGCCTTCATAGTCTAGTTTACTCATTGGAAACAAATAACTAGTCAGTAAGTCATCTAGATAACGCCCAAAACTGTATAACTTAACATACAAATCCCTTTAAGTAATGCACGATGATCTATCCATGAAGAAATGTCTTACTCTATACAAATTAAAAGTCTTCATATTCTAGTCTAGATTACACAATCGCCACCAGAAAATGATTCCAACATGAATACAGTAAAAATTAATTAGGGATTCATTTTCTTCCCAGTTTTAATCATTTTAATCCAATATCTAGCAAGATGAGAACAGCACCATCTTTCTCTTCCTAGCTTCTTCACTACCATGATCCAAATAAAGCCACATGAAACCATATTGAATACTATTTTCATTGCAAAAAGGAGTCAATTAAGATGAGCCAGAAAAAGCCCATACTGTAGCTATTAAGAGAAGAAAAGATCAAATACTTTGGATGTTTGATTCATCAAAATAGAATGAAACTGAGGAAATCACTTTAGGGAGGCAAAGAGTCTAAATTTATTGGTTGATTGGCATAAAAAGGAAAACCATTTGCATTCTCACCCAATCAAATACACTATCAGAAGCTCTTATTCTAATTCCCTTATTTGATTATTTCTTTCGCGAACCAAACACCCCCTTAATCTTGCCTAAAATAGAATATTGATCCAATAACAATCGCAGAACACAAATTGAAACAAAATCCAAAGAGCTGAAGCAACCTAAAGCTAGAAACCACTAAAACGGCTTCAAAGCATTTCCGAGCTTGAAAAACAGGCAATGAGATTGAGAATGAATCAAAATCCACAGAAATTAAAACACAAACAAAAGATTCATCTCCAATCCATCAAAACCTAACACATCAAGATTCATAAATCTTTCCAGATCTAGAAAACTCCAGCTGAGCTCCGTGGATCTGATTTCAGATACAATACCGAGCATAGCTCGATCAACAACATATCAAATTTCATTCAAGCAACACCACGAAGCTCAACAAAAGTGAAAAAATAGAAAAGGCAATCAACGCAGCAGATTTATCAACCTGCAACTCTTTTTTTATCCTTTTAGCTAATCAAATAATCCGAAACAACAGAGGATAGCAAAAGCAGCAGAAAAAACTTACAAGCTGAAAGGCCGATCTAGCGAGATAGAGAGGGGGAGCGATCGAAAGGGAGAGGAGAGAGAGATAGACCGGCGCACGACGGCGACGCGGACGGCGACTGTTATGACTCGTTGGAGAGAGGGAGGGAATGTAGTGTTACAAAGCGTAGCGGTGTATATATATACTGAGGGTATTTTGGTAAAAACATTATGTGGGCAGTTGAATGTCAGAGTGCCACTTTCCTTTTTTTCTTTTCTTTTTTCCGCCTCTCTCAGTCAATTAATGTATGCCCGTCTCTCGTCTTTACGACCACTTGAGTAGTTGAGTCATTAAGGCTTTTAACTTAAGTTATCTCTTAAGTAATACTATCTCGAAAATCTTTACTTAAAAAAAATGCTTAATAATGTGTACGCAAAAGTTTCAAACAAATAATTATTGGTAACTTTGTTATAACGAGAACGATAAAGGCGAAGAAAGACACAGAGATTTACGTGGTTCAGCAACGGTGTGTTGTCTACGTCCACGGGCAGAGAACCAGATTTCTTATTAAAGGAAGCGAAAACAGATTAGGTTACAGGGGTCGGCGTTCCATGAGTATATGAAGAGACTCATGGAACCCTAAACAGACAATGGACTGAAAGCCCAAAATAGACAGACGATAGGCCCGTTTACAACAAACATCGCATACCGTATAGGCGGGGTGGCGCTGCCCCCCTAGCCCCCCCGCCAGGGACGCGTCGCCCCCTGGACCCCCGACTCGCTGACCGGTCAACAGTCGTTCAAGGCACATTAACAAATCTCCACCTTGACTTGAATCCTCTCATAAACAGATGCACCTATGACAAAGTGCCCAGACGTTCTCTGCCTCAGATTGGTCCTTGAAGAAGGACCCAGACTGCCCCGTAGGGCAACTCAACAGCTGGTGATATTAAGCAAGTCCAAACAATGTTGGAACTTGCTCTCTGGAACTGGCTTAGTGAACATATCAGCGGGATTATCAGCAGTTCCCACCTTCTTCACCCTGATTCTCTTCTCATTCCTCAGAAAATGGTACCTGACATCAATGTGCTTCGTCTTCTCATGATGAACTTGATCCTTGGTTAAGCATATTGCACTCAAGCTATCGCAATACACTAAAGCCTGATCCTGATGTAGGCCTAGATCATTGACCAAGCCTTTCAGCCAGATTCCCTCCTTAGCAGCTTCTGTCAACGCCATGTACTCTGCCTCTGTGGTAGACAGAGTGACTGTAGGTTGTAGAGTTGCTTTCCAACTCACCACAGAACTCCCAAGAGTGAAAACATAGCCAGTCATCGATCTCCTACTGTCCACATCGCCGGCATAATCAGAGTCTGAAAACCCAGCAACCAAGCACTCTGTATCATTCCCATAGCACAAACCAACATCAGTAGTGCCTCTGAGATACCTGAAGATCCTCTTCACAGCTTGCCAGTGTTCCTTCCCAGGCTAAACCATAAAGCGGCTTACCACACTAATAGCAAATGCTAGATCTGGTCGAGTGCAGACCATAGCATACATCAGACTCCCCACTGCGCTGGCATAAGGGACCTTAGACATGTACTCCTTCTCCTCCTCAGTCTGAAGTGTGTACATTCCCAGCTTGCTGTTAGACGCCATTGGAGTATCTATAGACTTAGCCGAAGACATTCCAAACCTGCTCAATATCTTCTTGATGTACCCTTCTTGAGATAAGAAGAGTTTTCTCTGCTTCCTGTCTCTATAGATCTCTACTCCCAAAATCTTTCGAGCAGCACCCAGATCTTTCATATCAAACTCTGCACTGAGACAATCCTTCAGCTTCTAGATATCTGACTTGTTCTGAGCAGCAATCAACATATCATCCACGTACAATACTAAGTAAATACGCGAACCATCATCCAGACTGTTGTGGTAAACACAACAATCATATGAACTCCTGTTGTATCCCAGCTGCACCATATAGCTATCAAATCGCTTGTACCACTGCCTTGGTGACTGTTTCAGCCCATACAAAGACTTCTTCAGTCTGCAAACATGGTTCTCTTTTCCAGGAACCTGAAAACCATCCGGCTGAGACATGTATATTTCCTCCTCCAACTCTCCATGTAGGAAAGCTGTCTTCACATCTAGTTTCTCAAGCTCCAAATCCTGATGTGCAACCATTGCTAGTAGCACCCTGATAGAAGTATGTCTGACCACTGGTGAGAAAATCTCATTGTAGTCTATTCCCTCTCGCTGATTGAAACCTCTTGCAACTACTCGTGCTTTGTACTTAATACCCTCAGCAGCTGATAATCCTTCCTTCTTCCTGAAGACCCATTTGCAAGTAATCACCTTCCTATCAGCAGGCAATTTGACAAGCTCCCAAGTCTGATTCTTCTGAAGAGACTCCATCTCTTCTCCCATTGCTGCAAGCCACTGTGCTGACTCATCTCCAGAAATAGCAGCCTTGTAGGTGGACGGAGCATCATCCTCCACCTCCTCGGCCACCTGCAAGGCATATCCCACCAGCTCATCAGACCTATATCTCGCAGGAGGTCTGATGTCAGCCCTTCTTGGCCGATCTAGAGCAATACTGCGATGTGTCGCTCCACCTGCTCTTGTGTCTAGTGGTATAGCCTCTGTCTCAGCAGTGTCCGACTCAATAGTACCTGATTGGTTTGTGACCAAATCAGGTACCTGACTCTCAGATGGAGTGAAGTCCAACTCCACCTCCTCAGCAACAGCCTCTTTCTCAACTGCATCACTGGTCTTCTTCCTAGAATTCAGCAAAGAACTCTCATCAAAGACTACACTTCTGCTAAGTATAATCTTGCTGTCAGACCAGATCCTGTACCCTTTCACACCAGTACCATAGCCCATGAAGACTCCCTTCTTAGCTCTTGGCTCTAGCTTACCCTCATCAACATGATAATAAGCAATGCACCCAAAAACCCTCAGATTAGAGTAATCAGCAGCCTTTCCAGTCCACACCTCATAAGGTGTTTTGCATTCAGTAAGTTCAGGGAGTGGAAGACTCTAGTAGAGAATCAGACTGGAAAGAAGGTCAAGAGGCTGCGAACTGATAACGGTCTGGAATTTTGTTCATCTGAGTTTGATGGGTTCTGCAGAGATGAGGGCATTGCTCGGCATCATACGGTCAGATGCACCTTGCTTTCGCCAGAAGAGTCTGATTCATTCGTTCTGCTACACCATTCTGCTGTGGTGTGTATCTGACTGTATGATGCCGAGCAATGCCCTCATCTCTGCAGAACCCATCAAACTCAGATGAACAAAATTCCAGACCGTTATCAGTTCGCAGCCTCTTGACCTTCTTTCCAGTCTGATTCTCTACTAGAGTCTTCCACTCCCTGAACTTACTGAATGCCTCACTTTTATGCCTCATCATGAATACCCAAGTCATCCTAGAGTAATCATCAATCAGAGACAAAAAATACCTGTGACCGCCCAAGGACTGAACACGTGAAGGACCCCAACAGTCTGAATGGATGTAATCCAGCGTGCCCTTTGTATGATGAACTGCTTTAGGAAATTTGCTGCGATGTAATTTCCCAAACACACAATGTTCACAAAACTCAAGGCTCTGAGCCTTATGGCCTCCCAAAAGATCTGCTTTCGAGAGAATTTGCATCCCCCTTTCACTCATATGAGCCAACCTCATATGCCAAAGTCTGGTCAGATCAGCTTCCTGAACCCCAACAGAAACAGCCGCTGCAGCACCTGTAACTGAGGAACCTTGTAGGGTGTACAAAGTTCCCTTTCCCCGCTTGACTCCCTGCAGAACCACATCAGAGCCTCTGAACACACGCAACTTTCCCCCATAACCTGTGTACCTGAGCCCCTTGTCGTCTAACACTGTTAGGGATATCAGATTCTTCGTCATGGATGGCACGTGCTAGACATCCTCCAATGTGCGAAATTTCCCATCATCTGTCCGAAACCTAACTGAGCCAGTCCCAACAACCTTGCAGAGAGCATCATTCCCCATGGATACATTTCCCCCATCAGCACGGCTATATGTTGCAAACAACTCCCTTTTAGGACATATATGATAGGACGCCCCAGAGTCAAGATACCACACATCAGCCCTGTGTGTGTGATCATCAGCTAACAGAACAATATCCTCCTCAGAAGTATTGCCACGATCAGCTACTGCTGCAGACCCAGATTTCTCTTCCTCTTGCTTCTTCTTCTTCGGACAGTCATTCTTCCAATGACCTTTCTCCTTGCAGTAGTTACAAATATCGTTTGGTTTAGGGCCTGATTTGCGATCTTGTCGATTCTTCTTCTTATTGCCCTTTCTACCATCAGATTTGCCTCCGTTTGCCACAAGCCCGGAAGCCTGATTGTCTGTAACCGACGCGGTTGCCTTCAGACGCAACTCTCTGCTGTGAAGCGACGATCTAACCTCTTCCAACGTGATAGTATCCTTCCCAACGACGAACGACTGAACGAAGTTCTCGTATGTGGGGGGTAGGGATACCAGCAGAATTAGGGCAGCATCTTCGTCCTCCACCTTAACATCAATATTACGCAATTCAAGTAATAAAGTGTTAAGTTGATCAAGGTGATCTCTGAGTTGTGTACCTTCCTGCATACGCAGCCCGAACAACCGTTGTTTCATAAGCAACTTGTTCGTCAGAGACTTTATCATGTACAAAGACTCCAACTTTAGCCACAACTTGCTTGCGGTTTCCTGATCAGCAACTTCTGTTATGACATCGTCTGCGAGACACAACATAATCGTCGAATGAGCCTTCTCCTCCAGAAGGCCGTACTCAACGGTGGTTGTATCTGCCCCCTTCTTGTCGGCGGCCAACGGTGTCCATAAGCCTTGCTGTTTCAGCAAAGCCCGCATCTTAATCTGCCACAGACTAAAAGAATTTCTTCCAGTAAACTTGTCGATCTTCAACACAGAACCAGACATCATTCTCGGCGGAATTCAACGACCAAAGCTCTGATACCAGTTTGTTATAACGAGAACGATAAAGGCGAAGAAAGACACAGAGATTTACGTGGTTCAGCAACGGTGTGTTGCCTACGTCCACGGGCAGAGAACCAGATTTCTTATTAGAGGAAGCGAAAACAGATTAGGTTACAGGGGTCGGCGTTCCATGAGTATATGAAGAGACTCATGGAACCCTAAACAGACAATGGACTGAAAGCCCAAAATAGACAGACGATAGGCCCGTTTACAACAAACATCGCATACCGTATAGGCGGGGTGGCGCTGCCCCCCCTAGCCCCCCCGCTAGGGGCGCGTCGCCCCCTGGACCCCCGACTCGCTGACCGGTCAACAGTCGTTCAAGGCACATTAACAAACTTTACAAAGGTTTTAATCTTTGTAAAGTTTAAAAAATAAATGCGTGGCCTTTGTAAAAAAAGGGTTGAAACTTGAAAGCCGAATAATTTAGTACTTCTTCCGTTCGGAAATATAAGTTCAATGACTTTTTAACGTTTTTTAATGAGTTAAAAACTATATAAAGTAATATTATTATTTTTTTACATAACCATATACTTATTAGTAATATATATTAGACTATGTAAAAATTTTAATGAAAAAAATATTATTTTATACTACCTCCGTTGTAAAATTTAAGGGTTTTTAGTTTTTAGCATGTTTTTTTATGAGCTAAAAACTCCATAAAATATTAATTTTTTATTAATTTTTTTTGTTAATATGTATAATACTCCCTCCGTCTCGAAATTCATGTCGTTTTAGCCTTATGCACAAGTTTTAATAAAAACACTCATCCATCAATCAACATCATCATTCCACTAACTTTTTCATTAATTTTATTACCCACTACATTTTTTAATCAATCAAAACCTTCAAAAAAGTCAACAACACACAAATCAATACAAATCATTACTATCCACTACCTAGAAAACCTAAAACGACATCTATTTTGATACAAAACTAAAGAGCTAAAACGACATGAATTTCAAGACGGAGGGAGTATTATGTAAAAAAATTAATATTTCAAAGTTTTTAGCTCATCAAAAAGCGTGTTAAAAACTAAAAGCTTGTATATTTTACAACCTCCGTTAGTATAGTTTGACGATCTTTTGATTGAATGGTACAATTTCGGTATTGTGTAAACAATTCTTGGAGAGTATCCCTGAGAATAAAGGTTTGAATGAAAATACATAACTTCGAGTTCTTATGTATGACGTCGCTCTAAAATAAATAACTATTCAGAGAAACTATCGTTTCTGCCCTAATTTATTTGATTGATTAAAAAAAGCTTATTAAATATCAACTCGCAAAAAAAACAAAAAATTTAAATATAATTGAAACCCAATTAATTGTTCACCAAACTATATAGTCCAATCCAAATTATACAGCTATCATTCTATAATTAATACTCTGTAAAAAAAAAAAGTTATTCCGCAATAACATTGTACAGTATTAAAATTTTATCCCTGTAAGAAATCCGTGGTATCTTTCATCATACTCGAACAACTTTTTTTTTTTTTTTTTTTTTTTTAAAAAAACCAATCTTGAACAACAAAATAAATAAAAAGTCAGTCAAAGCTATACAAAGTCAAGGTCAGAGGGTCAGAGCAGACATTAACAAAAAAAAGAAATGCACAAGCTGAAGCTGCTACGGCCTACCGGTTGAAATGGTGGAATGAATCCACCCTCTCTCTCTCTCCCCCAGCAAGTTGCCACCAAATACGGAGTAATTATTATTTTTAAGGTTAAAATCCATTCATGGTCCCTGAACTTTGACAAAAGGTTCAAACCGGTCCCTGAACTTTTTTTTGGTTCATTAAAGAGATTTGTGGTGATGATGGAGAGCTTAATGTTAAAGTATATGTTGACCCAATGCTAGAAACAACAAGGGGTGATGTGGTGAAACAAGAAGTGATGGGTTATCAATTTGATGTTGATACTGATTATGACGAGTCTGATAATTTCAGTAGCTTGGAGGAAGATAGTGATGTAGAGAAAGAGAGGTTCCCTAAATTCAATGTGAAGACTGATATGGGCAATCCAGTCTTTAAGAAGGGCGTGATTTTCTCATCTTTTACCGAATTGAAGAATGCTATTAGAAAGTATTCACTCAAAAACAGAGTGTGTGTAACAATTACTAAAAATGATTTGACAAGGGTTCGAGCTGTATGCAAAGAAGGTTGCCCATGGGTATTACATGCAAGTCGAGCACAACGTGGAGAACGAGTTCAGATCAAAACCTATGTTGAGGATCACAATTATAGTAGGGAATTCTCAAACCAGTTTGCTACATATCAGTGGATAGCTCAAGAATATCTAGAGAAAATTAGATCAAATCTTGAAATCAAGGTACAAGCTCTAGTTGAGGAGATAAAGGCTGACTATAACTTGAAGGTGCATACATCAAAGGCTCGTCGTGCAAAGCGATATGCATTGCAGCTATTGAGAGGAGATGAGGTTGATCAGTTTAAGAAATTAGCAAACTATGCAGGTGAATTGAGAAGTACAAATCCGGGCTCTAGTGTCATTTTTCGTCTCGATAATCTACTTTTTCAAATGATGTTTATATGTATTTCTGGGTGCATAAGTGGATTCCTAGCTGGATGTAGGCCTATTATAAGCATTGATGGATGTTTTCTGAAAGGAAAATATGGGGGGCAGTTGTTATCTGCAATTGCAGTTGATCCTAATGATTGCATATGGCCGATAGCGTATGCAGTAGTTGATGTGGAGTGTAAAGACACATGGGCTTGGTTTCTTCAACTACTTGGAGAGTAGTTAGGCATTGAAAACAGTCATGGATGGACCTTCATGTCAGATCGGCAGAAGGTAATTCACAACATCTTGTAATTTTTTTTCACTTCTTTATGCTAGTTCTTCTCCAACTTTCACTTTAATTATATCATCAGGGTTTGATTCAAGCTGTGCATGAATTATACCCGAACGCTGAGCATAGGTTTTGTGTCAGACACCTAATTTCAAATTTCAAGAAGATGTATAGTGGAGAAGCTATGAAAAACACCATTTGGGCAGCTGCTAGAAGCACATACATGGGGGACTACAACAAAAATATGGAGAAATTGAAAGTATTGAGTGCGGATGCATGGGCATGGATTGATGCTATTCCAGCCAATACATGGTCAAGATCACATTTCAAAGAGCAAAGTAAGTGTGATATTTTATTGAATAACATGTCTGAGTGCTTTAATAGGTTTATTCTCGACGCACGAGATAAACCTATCCTTAGTATGTTGGAGATTATCAGAAGTAAGATAATGGTAATTAAGGATAGCAATCAAACGGGAGAAGATGGAAAGTTGGACTGGAAGGTTGTGCCCAAAAATTGTGAAGAAGTTGGAAAAGAATAAGGATGACTGTAGGTTTTGTTGGCCCATTCCATCGGGTGGATCTCAATTTCAAGTAAGCTGTTTTGGGGCACAATTTGTTGTTGATTTAGATGCATTTACTTGTTCATGTAGAAAGTGGCAACTCACTGGCATCCCTTGCATTCATGCGTGTGCAACACTAGCACATAATGGAAACAAAATTGAGGATTTTGTTGCTGATTGCTACACTATTGACACTTGCAAAAGGGTTTATGCAAATATAGTTCGCCCAATTAGGAGTGTGGATCAATGGGATGATGTGCATCATAATGCAATCCAACCACCAACTTCAGGACAAGCTAAAAGAGGAAGGCCTAAGAAGAAAAGAAGAAGAGAAGCTGGTGAAGCTGCGCCTACTGGAAAGATGAGGAGGTCTGGTGTTGTCATTCATTGCACAAAATGTGGTGGTCCTGGTCATAATAAGAAATCCTGCAAAAATCAGGTTGTATGTTTTTTCTCTTTGCTTTTCCAATAGGGTTTGTTTGTGCTATTTTATTTATTTATTTCATTTAATTAATGTTTACAGGGGAGTAGCCAACCTTCTAGACATGCTTCACAAGCCCAAGCCACTCAAGTAGAAGCTTCGATAGGAAGATCATAGGGGAAAAGCATACATGAAGCTTAACTTGCAAAATGTGGTGGTGCTGGTCATATAGGAAGTAGCAACCTTTTTGGATGAAGTTTAACTTGTAGTCATGTTAATCACACTCTTGTTGAGAGATTAACTCATGTTATGATAATTTTGGGGTCTTTTGATGGTTTAGAATTGGAATGTAATCACAATCTGGTAGTTGTGAATTAGATTGGCTCATTCTGTGAATGTAATATGATAGATGTGAATTAGATTGGCTCATCTTGTTAAGAGATTGACTAATGTAATCTAGTGTTTTCAATTATACTTATTTGCCTCCAGCTTACCTAGTACACAAATTCCGCAGATGATTTCCCTATGGGATTGGACTTTGTTTTGTTCAAGGACCAAAGCTAATTAAAGAACTTATTTGTTGCTGCTAAAAAAAAAAAAACTCACATTTGAGTTTTTTTTTTAAAAAAAATGACCTACTCCAAAGGAAAATAATAATTATAATATTTTTTAATAACTAAAAAAACTCTATAATTTATATAGTATAAAAAGAACATATTTTTCACCTTAAATCACAACCCGGATGAAAAGGGTGAAAATGTAAGATTTTTTTCCCTATAATTTATTTTTTCAATTTTAACTCCTTAAAATGTAGAAGGATGGGTAGAATTTGACATGCCACATAATCATTTAACGGCAATTTAACGGATTGCCTAACGGAAGGACTAAACATGGACAAAATTTTAAAGTTCGGGGACTTTAATGAACCAAAAAAAAAGTTCAGGGGCCCGTTTGAACTTTTTGTCAAAGTTCAGGGACCATGAGTGAATTTTACCCTTATTTTTTTTTTTTTTTTAAAAAGGGTATTGTTTGAAAGGGATTTACGAACTATTCAACGTAATAAATTTTATTTATAAGTTAATTAAGGAGATGTTATGTTAAAGGTTAAAGTCGGCTGGGTTCGGTGGGGTCAAGACAAGATGGCGGGAGGTCGTTGTGTGTGGGCCCACATACGGGAGACTCGAACAACACATAAACCCGAACGGGGTTCTATCTCAAAACCAATTGGCAATGAGAGGAATAGTTATTCAACCTTATATGTTGTTCTAGTATTCTCTATATAACCGATGTGGGACAACAATATTCCAACATGTTATTTAACTTATTTTGTGCATATTTTTCTCAAGAATATAATATAATCTTTTTTTTTTGAAGCAAGATAAGGATTCGGTTCCCTAGACAAGTCTAGGGAAACCAAGAGACCGAACAAGCCGGTAGATGGACTAACCATAATGTACTAATATAATCTTTTATAAAATGCTCATATTAAGTGAATATCATCATTTTATAAAAGAGTCGAAAGAGACTTTATCAAAATCACAAGATGCTATCCCTAGACTTATTCCGAATGTTGGCATATTGTTCATGAAATGTGTAAGTTTCACGGGTAGGATACACAACTACCCCCAAAATTGAGACATTTTATGCAATTTTCCTAAAATAAAAGGGCACTTACTTGAGTTACTTGTAATTATACAAAATATGAAGATGCTAAATGCAAATTTTCCTTCTTGACTGATTCTGCTTTCGTTAAATCTTCTTCTTTCATGGTGTACTGTTGTAGTCAGCTCATTCACATAGAGTTGGTAAAGAGGCGTAAAGGGCACTGCACGGGCTCCAACGAAGAGGATTCGATCAGCTTGCTTTGCCTAAATTCCCCTCCCTTTGCCCTTTCCTTGCAGATTTCCTCCCCCTTGGTGTGATTTGAAGTAACTTTCCTTTTCAAACGAGGTAGGTTTTTTGCATTTTTGGTTGCAAAATCATGTTCTTTTTTTGGTTGATTGCTTTGTTTTTCCATCTGGGTCTTCCTTATTTGCTTGATTCCGTGATGGGTTTTGTTGATTGATGATCAATTTTGCTTTTATGGATACTGATTGAAGGATCATAGTCTTTCAGATGTAGCAAGCTGCATAATTCAGGTTGAAATTGGATACCCCAAGTTCTTTTTTTTTCCCACCAATTACTCTAGTTTGAAAACTGGACTGTACTTTTGTTCTTAGCTATGGATTTCAGGTTGAAAGCCCCATGAGAGAAGCTGAAGGCAAATGGATTGGTTCCTTGTGGATGAAACATACTCCATTAGCCAAAGTCCATCTTTTCCCCAAATTTTGAAATTGGGAAGTAAAAAATGTTAAAATACAAGGGCAATTTTAAATCTTTCCCTTGATTTTTAGCAACCCCTAAAAGAATCTAGAGTAGGAAAGGGGTATTTAATTGGTGAGTTTCCTTGATTTATATTGATCTGCTTAAGCTGTTTTAGCTTTCCAACTAGCTAACTGACTCGTATGAGGAAAACATAAATGGAGGATCTAAGCTTTGGATCACTTGGAATTGGAAAAGAAGTTTGTGTGTCTTTGTTGAATGCTCTTTGTGCTTCAGTTGATTCTTCTCTAATGTCAAGTTCAACATAGCTATGTTGGTTACTGAGCTTTTGAACTTATTATCAATTCCTCCTGTCTGACTCATTTGGATTGCTGTGTTAAGGTGGACAAAAAATGAGTTGTTTCGGCTGCTGCAATGAAGATGATGATCTCCACAAACCTGATTATGATCGACCCTATCCTGCAAATACTGGAGCAGGTATACAACCTTGGATGTTTCTCTAGAAAACCTATCATTTAAAATCCTCCTTAAATAATTGAGAACTTGGATTTAGATCCAGTGGAATTATCATTATTTCTGCCGCTGTTGCTATTGTTATCGTGGAAGGGTTACCTTGTCAAGGCTCATTGCAGCTTTGTTCTCTGGATACAATGCACTGATCAGATATTTGAAAATGTCGAGAGTTTCAAAAGAAAAGTAGGAAAATGTTAACATATCCTAAAAATGCACATTTCCTCATTAACAATAGTTGAAAAAGTGTGCCTTCAACTAGGAGAAAATTCAAAGTTTGCCACACTCGATTGAGAAGTGTTCAACCCAGGCACGTTTGGAATCGGTTTAGTTGTTAATTTCTCTTGATTGAGCACTGAATAGCTGAAAAAAATTCATGATTTAGGAAACTTTGCAGGTTCCATGAGCACTATGAATGAACCCAAGGAAATAGAAGCTGTGAAATACCAACCTCCTGCAGTTCCTCCTTTAACAGTGGAGGAGTTGAAGGAGATCACAGATAACTTCGGAGCAAAGGCACTGATTGGTGACGGCTCTTACGGAAAAGTTTATCATGGCGTATTAAAAAGTGGGCAGGCTGCTGCCATAAAGAAGCTAGATTCTAGCAAGCAACCCGAGAAAGAATTTTTATCACAGGTAAGCTTTTCGCTGATAAAATGCGTAAAACTGCTTGCTGCTAGTTGTTCATGTATGTGAAATGTTTGAGACATGAATGTAGGTGTCATTGGTATCAAGACTTAAACATGAAAATGTCCTTGAGCTACTTGGATATTGCATTGAAGGAAATGTTCGAGTCGTTGCCTACGAGTATGCTCCCAATGGATCCCTGCATGATCTTCTTCATGGTAAGTAGTACTAAATCACTTCTTTCTCCCTTATTCATGAAAATAAATGTTATGAGTATAGAATAAATGAGATCAGCTATGTTTATCATAATTCAATCCCACTGACATGGCATTGCTATTGCAACTGAAAAAAGTTCATTATGATGAATCTCGATGCCATTGGGTTTGTTGGGTTAAAATAATTGTTTAATATTTTCAGCTGATCGAATTAGATGTTCAGTAAAGTGTGAAGCCTAATTGTTTCATTTGCCATTAGTCCTATCTCCTTACTTTGATCCAATTGTATGTGTTTCATCAAGCAGCTTGTTGGCTTCATGAGTTGAATTACTTCTTATGAGCATGCTGTTTTACACAGGAAGGAAAGGAGTTAAGGGAGCTCAACCTGGTCCACTTCTATCATGGGCGCAGAGAGTGAAGATTGCCATAGGAGCCGCAAAAGGGCTTGAATATTTACATGAAAAATCAAAGATGCGCATTATTCACCGTGATATCAAATCAAGCAATGTTTTATTGTTTGACGATGATGTTGCTAAAATTGCTGATTTCGACTTGTCAAATCAAGCCCCTGATGCATCGGCCCGTCTTCATTCCACCCGTGTCCTTGGGACTTTTGGTTACCATGCTCCAGAGTATGATTATCATTTGTGGATCACACATATATTTAAACAGAATGAGAAAGTAGTTTATGTGTCATGAATCTTGCCGAAATCTTGATTTTCATTTCTGATACCAGGTATGCAATGACTGGGCAGTTGAGTGCTAAGAGTGACGTTTACAGCTTTGGTGTTGTGTTACTGGAAATTTTGACAGGGCGTAAACCTGTGGACCATACACTACCACGAGGACAGCAAAGTCTTGTAACATGGGTAATGCATTTTACCTCCTGTTTTCCCTGATTTTAAATGATGATCAGCTTATTTTATCTGGAATCCATTCGTCTAAACTTTTACTATATGACAGGCAACGCCAAAACTCAGCGAGGATAAGGTAAAGGACTGTGTAGACCCAAGATTAGGATCAAATTATCCACAGAAGGCAGTTGCTAAGGTAACAACTTGTAAATTTTCCTATTTGGTCCATCAATCTAGATTTCGCTTTGATTTGAATTTTGATCCTATACCACTGCCCTGTAACCCCTGTTTACCCACATGACCAAAATCGTTATAGATGGAAGCAATTCACACTTTAAAATTCCCCAAAAGCTATCAAAAATACCCTCATTGCCTCACTGGTTATATGCCTATATTTTGTGGTGACAACATAGGTCATCTCATCCATAAACATAGCATAGAACAGATTCCTGATTATGAGAACGCCGTCTATTTCTTGGTCATATAAATTTTTTGCATGACCTTCCTTTCATTAAGACGCTTGTTTCCTTTTTCATGGCATGGCAAATGGTATGCAGTTTGCTGCTGTTGCTGCTCTTTGCCTGCAATATGAAGCTGATTTCCGGCCAAACATGAGCATCGTCGTGAAAGCTCTCCAGCCCCTGTTAAACGCCCGCCCTACATCTCATTCGGATCCATCCAATTTGTGAATGCAAGTCCTCTTCCACGTATTTATAGTTCTTTATGTCGTGAGTTTTCTTGTTAGTATCCATGTCGATAAACTGCTTGTGTATGTTTTCATACCCAATTACCAGTTGGTCTAGTAGGATGAAGTCTTCAAATACCAGCGTTGTGGATGGATCAAGCTGAGTTGGGAGGGTACTGCAGGGCCAAATCAAAACAAATATATATATTGTGGAGTGTAATAATCTGAAACAAAAGAATGAACTTTGTGCCTTTTGTTGAGATATATCTCTGTTATTTATTGACACAATATTACCAATTTGCTATAAAATGGAACCACTGGTTCCTTTTCAAACCATCACTTGTGTGGCGCAATGGTAATAGGTTGTTATATGAACTTGTTATATGAACTGAACAGTTCGGGATCGGCTCCAAAAAAGTTCGATTTGAGCTTGTTCACTTACCTAAACAAGCCGAGCCTGAATAAGATTTTAACTTCGGTTAAAAGCTCAGCTCGTTTGATTTAAGCTCGAATAGCTTGAATTTTATTTCCTTTAAGTCAATACTACATCCGTCCAAAAATACATTGCCTTTACTATTCACGACTATTCACGCACGCTTTTTAAGAAGGTAAAAACTATATAAAATATTAATTTTTTTATTAATTTTTTTTAATAATTACAAACTTATTGATAATAAGTTTGTAATTATTAAAAAAAATTAATAAAAAAGTTAATATTTTATATAGTTTTTAACTCCTAAAAAAGCGTGCATGAATAGTAAAAGTCCATATATTTTTGGACGGAGGGAGTATGTTATAATCAAGTAGAACTGTTTAAAGCTTGAAAGAAGATCGGCTCAAGCTCGTTATTTCCTAAAAAAGCCAAGCTGGATCAAAAAATAAAGCTCGTTTAAAATTTGGACTCGGTTTGGCTCGAACTTGTTTATCAAATGAACCAATATTGAACATGTCAAGCTTGGCTCGTCCGGCATGAATAAAACCTCTGTTAGACGGTCAAGCTTGGAAAGGAGAGAGAGCTCAAGTTGAAATCTCTCAAGTTTGAAAAAGGTACAGTAGTAAATCTGCCATTACATCTATTTCATTGATCAAAACATCAGCTAACCTACAAAACTCATCATCCTTTCTAATTAAAAAGGTCAAAAGTGCCCCAGTCGGGTTGGCGTAGTGGTAAGGAGCAAGAGGAGGAGTAAGGAGGTCCCGGGTTCAATCCCTGCCTCCACCTCTTTCTTTGGGTGAAAACCTAAGGTTTACCTTGCTCTCTACCACCTGGTCGACGCAAGTCGGTTTACCTGGTTCCTCGTCATAAAAAAAAAGGTCAAAAGTAGGTTGTAAGGCATGTGTCATAGGCATGTAATTAAGCATGGATGATTTTCTGTAGTTCATTGTATAAATTATGCAAACATGAAACACTTAAAATGGTTTCCCAATACAGATTTTGCGTAATTCAGCTATAATACGTGCAGGTGCAGCTCTTCCGACAAGGACCTGTTGTTTCATGGTGTCATATTGACAGCCTTAATCCAATGATTAATATTATGGATTAACTCAGTTTTTATACAAGCTCTAAATTGCTAGTAACATGCCAAGGAATAATCTTTTTCCTTTCTTCTTTGTGAAAGCCAAGGAATAATCACTAATCATACACTTGAAAATATTAATAACATAGATAAGTATTCATATTTGGGAAAAAAATATATGGATAAAATTAAATTAAATTAATAATATATTGAACTTGATAGTTGATATGACTCCTCAATAAATTAAATTAAGTATTCACATTTGTGGGTGTGTTTGGTAACTTGAAATTTTTAGGTAGTTAAAGTTGAATGGTTAGCTGTGTAAAATATATGTTAAATTAAACGGTTGATAATCTATTAATGTGTTTGGTAACTTTATATGATAGGATAGCTAATAAAAACTAGTTGATAAAATGAATAGATTTGTGTGTATAAAAAGAAAAACTCTGAAAAGCTTGAGATGTAGCTATAGTAAATTCAATTCCAAAACGCTAATTAAAATATAATCTTAGATTTATTTCTTTTAAAACTATATAATATTTAAACAGAAAGCTTTGAAAAACTATTTGTGCTGCCAAATATACTCATAAGTCATAATAGGGTTATGCAGGAAAAATTAAAAAAAAAATAAAACTCATAACCAAAATGAGCTCGAATTTATTTAGGGTTATAAATTTATAATTATACAACCTAGAAAGAAATATTCTCTCCGCTGATTAAAACTTGTCATTTTAAAAATCTACACACTTATTAAGAAAACAAACAAAAATACACTTATACCCATAACTATTTACTCTACTTTTTTACTTTTTAAAAAACTGCAACTAACAACTATCTAATCATTACAAGGGCAATTTCGTAAATTAGATGACAAAATACTTAAAATGACAAGTTTTTTTAAAAGATTTACATCATAAAACGACATATTTTAATCAATGGAATGAGTAGTATTTTGGCTAAACACTTAACAATTATAATTTGTAACCCAAAATGGTAAATGAGACGATTTGAAAGTTTTCAAAAATCAACTCTACCCAACTCGTCCATATATAATGATGAAAAATGATGAAGACATGGAAGATATTTGAAAAGAACATGTGGCATTGCTGAAAAAAAGGAGAAAAAGAACATGTGAAGCAGTTGATTTCATCTTGGATGCACACATAAAACCATGTGGATAACGGCGACTTTTTTCAAGTACAGTTGCCATTTTTTGGCATCTCACATGGGAACCCCAAATCACCTTATACTTATTTTGGTATCCATTTCACAAATCATTTGCTTGCCGTGGAGGCTTCATCTTCATCATCTCCCATGTTGCATCCACAACCAATCCATCACTAATCCAAAATACCCTTGACCCCATTTCGATAGGGATGGTAACAGGTTCAGAGCGACGATAATCGCCCTATTCTAGGTGTATTATTTGAATTTCTAAGATTAATAGATCATTTTAGCAGTGATAAAACCGTCAAATGGTATTTTAGACTGTGTTTCGTAAAATGGTAGCTAATTGAGTGATTGGATAGCTGAAACTGATAGATTATTTGTGTTAAATATATATATGTAAATAAGTCAGTATAGTTCTTGGAAAACTCAACTGTTAGAGTAGTTGAAGTAAACGTGTGAATAAAAAAACAAAAGCTCCAAAAAGTTTGGTGGGTAACTATTGAAAAGTTATGATTCCAAAAGTTAATTAAACCAAAACATTATATTTATTTTATTTAAAACTATATAATATCAAAACCAAATGCTCCGAAAAGCTATCTCAAACACGAATTTAAATTCTCTATAGTCGGGAAATCCCCACCCCATTGTCATTCATAAGGTTCAGACGCGGATCGGAGGAAAACACAATATTATTCAAAGATTGAAATGTACATATAACATAGAAAAACAAGGAATAGCGCTTCGGGGTTTCACCCTCTTTTTACTGCCTAAGCAATTTCATCAATCAAAATCCTATAGTATCTAAGAAATCTGTACAACAAGCAGATTGCAATCTAACATTTATATGAAACTGTCATATTACCGTCTGCCGCTGGCAGTAAGATATACTCCATAATAAGGATAGAGCAACTATATACCAATCCAAGCAGAAAATGGGAAAATCAAGAAACAGATTTTATAGCAGTTGAGATTCATGAGACCGCGTTTTTCTAGGGTCCTTGATGTGGACTTTGTGATGTTATGGCCTTCATGCTCTCGTCGTCTTGCTCTTTGATTTACTCTGTGAACTCGAATTTTCATCTTGATGTGTTTCTGAGCTTTCTGCATTACTTCTTCGCCTTCGGTCCTGGAAATTTTAATGCCATGCCATGAATTAGCAGTTTGTTTTTGGACTGAAAACTTTGAGGCAAATTACACTAAAGAGTACAAAGCAAGCAGTTTGTGAAAAACAATTGACCAACTTGGAATAAAGAAAATGCCTAACCAGAAAACTACAAACCACTAAAGAACAATTATGTAAGCTTAGAAGTAATTAGATCAGAAAGAGAACCTGCACTAGATATGTTGAACACAATTTTAGAGATTTAGAGGTGCTCAAAAAGAAATTGTATTTATATTTTTTTATATTTTTTTCTTTGTTTAGAGGCTGACATAGTTACTTTTCAGAGTGTTCAAAGTTCAAACAAGTTGCAAATTAAGGAATATTGATTTGGCAAACCAAATGTAATTGTTTAAATACACTATCAGTAAATCATAGTTCTCCTCCTCATATACTATTATATATTATGATTTTGATTCTCATTGCCTCATTTGACATATAAAACTACACATGTAATCCAGGATTAGTTAAAGTACTATTAAATTATTAATAATATATGAATTCGCGGTTTGACTACGCTATTTCCTACCAAAGACCTCCTAAGTTGAGTAGTTATCTGGAATAGGTTTGTTTAATATGACCAGTAGTTGTGAACTGTTTCAGTTCACAGATCACGAGCGATGACTTCACCAACTGTACATGTAAGTCAAGAAAAGAGTTTGAAATTGTACCTCGCGGGAGATGGGGTATTCCTCGGATTCCAGCATTCGGACAACCTGGCTCATAGTAGGCCTCTTCTCAGCATCCGGGTCTACGCACCTCAGTGCTGTCAAGAGAGTTCTTTTCAAGGCTCTCGTTGAGGGACGGGTCTCAATGTTTGGGTCTATCACCTCTTCAGAGCGTCTGTTGCCAACCATATTCTTCAGCCAGTCTACCAAATTCACCTGCGAAAGCATCGACTTTCAGAAAATGGATAAACTATACATATACAAGCATTTGTGTTCTATCTCGGATACTCTCATGTACCTCATTTGCAGGCCTACTATAATCCACAGGATCCCGTCCTGTGATTGCTTCCAAGAGTAGAACGCCAAAGCTGTAAATATCACTCTTCTCATTTAGCAGGCCACTGTTCGCGTACTCTGGTGCCACGTACCTATAAAAGGAAGCCAGGAATCAGACAGAGCTCAATGCAGCAAATGGGCGGTAGAAGCTGCAACACCTTCAAATCGACAAACAAGTATAGATGGAAGTTAAAGATTGGCAATATAAATGTCGAGGAAATTAGACTCACCCAAAGGTTCCCATAACTCTAGTTGTTATATGACTTTCCCCGGAACCCAGCAGTTTTGCCAGGCCAAAATCAGAAACCTTTGCATTGAACTCATCATCGATCAGTATGTTACTTGATTTGATGTCCCGATGGACCACCTTAGGCTCAATGGCCTCGTGTAAGTAAGAAAGGCTGGAATGACAGTATGATCATCAAAAACCAACTACACAATAATCAAATAACAATTTTGCTAGAGAGGAACTTCTGAGAGACTTACGCCTTAGCAGTTCCAGTAAGAATCTTCACACGAGCCTCCCATGTGAGATATCCGAGATGGCTCATAGCACCATGGAGCCATTGCTCCAAGTTTCCGTTGTTCACATACTCGTAGACCAGTAGCCTATATGTATTTGTGGACAGTCATTAGCAAAATATCTCATATGAGACAAGATTCTAGCTCAATTTGTATGAAACCAGGCAAATGGTGTAAAGGAAACTTACACAAACGAGTTCTATAAAGATGCATTTTCACTAAACTAAGATCAATTTATCACTAGGCCTAGAATAAGCATAATATGACAAATAAGTATTTAAGAAGGGCATGGTTATCAATACCTATGCGTTCCTTCGACACAGTATCCCAAAAGTCGAACTAAATTCTTATGTCGGACATGACCAATAGCCTCAACTTCTACCCTAAACTCCTTCTCTGCCTGTCCACTGCAACAGAAACACCGAAACATTATACAATTTGCAGCCCACAAAGACATAGTAAACTAAAAAACACTAATCCATGAACATACACATTGTTGAGGATCTTCTTGACAGCCACAGGAGCCCCATTGATCAACTGACCCCTGTAAACGACTCCATATCCTCCCTCACCAATAATATTTTCTTTTGAAAACCGCTCTGTCGCAACCTCCAGATCTCTCAGTGTAAACCAGTGCCCCCACCCAAGCTGTGAGAATTCAGGCAGGCCTGATAGAGGAGAAGCAATACTTATCAAGCGCGGAGAATGCCTGAACTTGCCAGAGTGCTCCTCGTCCCCTGACTGGCCACCAGCATCCTTTTCAAGATACGTGAATGAGTCGGATTGGCTGCTTGCATCTCCATATTTCGTCTTCTCAACCACTTGCTGCTGAACCGAGAGCTTCTCTGAATCTTTCTCACTAAATTTTTCCTGTAGGCTTTGAAGGACACCATTATGATAAGCATAGTCATCATGAGTTACTTGACTCACACTAATCTCCTTGATTTCCTTCGAAATCGTGGGGATTTGGGATACAGGTAGCCCGCCATTATACCTCCTCGACTTCTTCCGCGAGGTAAGACAGTAATACAAGAGCACCAGAAGAATGATCACAAAGAATCCACCAACAAGGACCCCTATTAACTCCCACACCTTGACACCGCCTAGCGATTTCTTTGACAAAGCAGCACTTATTGATGCCATATTTGTTAAAAATCTGTAATGCCTGGACGAATTAAGGTAAACATAAGAAAGCAACACACACAAACTCATAAATAAGTGCAAAGTTCCAAATTATACACAGACAATGCATCTTACAAATTAAGAGAGAAAATGCTCCTGAATTTTTCACAATATTAACAGTAGAACTTTCATAAACAAAAGCCCAGTTGATTTCATCAAAATAAGGGAGATTTACAAAAATCCACCCACAAAACAGTCCACTTTTCTCAGAATCATTTTCGAAAAATAGTGTGCAAAAAGCACCCATTAAATAAAAAAAAATGCAAAAGAGCACACATAAAACACATCAGATAGCAAACTACCACCCACCTCAAATTCAATTCATTTTTCACAATATTGATACTACACTTACGGACAAAAATCAGGACCATGCTCATCAATTTAAAGCATTTCTGTAGCAGCCATGGTTGAAATCTCATAACATCTATGGTCCCAACGGGTTAAATAACTTAAAAGCGTCACAGTGAAAAATTGACTAATAGTGACTACTTACATTGAACAAAGGAAGGAAAAAGTCACAGAACAAAGTACTCCAAATTTATACACAGACATTGCATCTAACAGTGAAAGAAAACACTCCAAATTTCTTACAACATTCTCAGTAGAAGCATCAAAATACCAATTCATGATGATTTAAATCAATTGAAAGCACTTTTGTAGTACCCAAGCTTTAATTTTGATCACACATAACTTTAAAACACCAAATTGCAAAAATTAGGTGATGTTAACTTAAATTGAACAAAAGTAAGAGAAATTTCAAAAAAATAAAAAATATCATACCTGTAAACCAATTATTTAAGACAAGAAGCCTCTCCAACCACTATGATAAGAAGAAAATGTTGAGATCTCTAGCAAAGGTTTGCTCCAAACCCCATCTCATATCAAAACAAGCCTAAATCATCGGCTTTGCTTCTACCCATTGAAGGAAATTGTGCAAATTTGGTTTCAAATGGCCAAAAGGGTATTTGTATTAGAAACCCAATTGGAAAAAAGAGGTGTAAATCTGATGAAATGGGGAAAAGGGTATTTGTATATAAGTTCAAAATATGGTCTGCTCTTTTCCCCTTCTTTAGAAGCAAACCCTAAATAACAGATTCAAGGCCAAGTTTATGAGGAGCTAAAAGGGGTGGAAAATTAAGAACACCCCCCTGGGAAGCTAAGCAAAGCCAATGGGAAAAAAATATAATAATAAAGGGGGAGTTGGGGGAGGTGTTTCATGGAATGTGATGAGGTGGAGCTGTTGCTTGTTTGTGGGCTTGGTGAGGAGAGGGAATGCTGTAATCAGCGGTAGGTGGGGGAGAGAGAGAGAGAGAGAGAGAGAGAGAGAGGGATGGGTGATGAAGTGATGCTTTTCTTTTTTCTTCACATTTTGCAATGTGGAAACAGTAAAAATAAAGCATGGAAAGCTCAAAGGAAAGCTCTTTCTTTTTTTTTTTCTTTTTTTTTTTTTTGATACAAGCCAAGAATTCGGGTGGTATCAGACTCTGCTGATCCACCACCCAATAGCGCAAGAAGCTCATGGTTAGAAGCAATCGATCCCTGAGTCTGCCCCTGTCTGAGATGAGCTGCTTTGTCCGCCACTTGGTTGATCTCTCGGAAGACATGGGTGACAGAAAAGGATTCGAAGGCGTGGAGCACAACCAGAATATCGACAATCACCAACTCAATCTCCCAAGGGCACTTCCAACTCCCTTTGATGGAGTTGATAACCGTAAGACTATCCCCCTCCACTTCTACCTTTGAGATCCCCATCTCTAAAGCAGTCGCAAGGCCCAATCGAAGAGCCAAAGCTTCGGCCATCAAAGCTGAAACAGTGCCACACAACGAGGCGTTGCAAGCCTGAACCCTACCATGGTGGTCTCGAATAACAAAACCCGCCGCAGCTTCACCTGAAGAAACTTTTGCCCCATCAAAATTGATCTTGAAATATTCATTCGCGGGTTTCTTCCAGCGAAGATTCTTTTTCTTCCTAATTTGGGGTACGTTTACAGGTTTTGTTTTTTCCATTTCTTCCCAATGAAGTGTTTTTGATTGTTTTCAGTTTTGTAGCTGAAGTCTTATATATCCTTCATGTTGTTGATTGTTCATGTAGTTTTGATCGTCGAATACTACTTTATTCCTTATTATCCATAAGCTCCACCAAATCAAAGATAAAGATGTTGTCTGAGATTTAGTGAGATTGGAGAATATTTCCATTACAACTTGTTTCATATTTTTGTATGTCGTGTCCACCCTTCGAATTTTTCCTTCGATGTCTCTATCAATCTTTCCAATCAGATCAAGAGAATGGGTACATTTTGTAAACAAGTGTTCTGAGTCTTCAACCAAATGGTTACAGAGAGCACAAGAGAGGGGAACAAGACACCCCTTTTTCAGCCAGTCTTTGTTTCGTTGGGATTCCATTCATCACTAATTTCCAGAGAAAGTTTTTCACTTTCGGAAAGCACTCCATTTCCCATATCCATGCAATTTCGCTTTCCTGACTTCTGTCATGTCCTGTTATCATTTCTAGGGCAGTTGACGTGGAAAACCAGCCATTGCGGCTAGCTTTCCAATATAACCTATCTTCAATTTCATTCATTGGAATTTGTATGTTAAGGATTTTGTTTATGATGTTGTGAGGAAGTATTTTCCTCAATTCTTCAACTTTCAACTTTTTATCGGGTCCTATGTATTGTTCCACCTTCTCTTGTTCATTAATCAAGTTGTTCGAAATACTTTTCCCAAACAGTTTTTCTCCCACAATCCACTCGTCTTTCCAAAATCTGATTGTTTTCCCATTCCCTACTTACCAAATCAACCCTTTACAGAATTCATTTTTAATTTCCATTAGTTTCTTCCATTGCCACGATGTCTGTTTTCTTTTTTTGTATTCCCATAATGTTGCATCTTTCATGTATTTTTCTTTAATTATTCAAACCCAAATATTATGTGGTTCAGCCAAGATTTTCCACAATAGCTTCATTTGAAGTGCTTTGTTCATATCTTTGGATTTGTTGAGTCCTAATCCACCATATTTCTTTGGTTTACAAATTTTGTCCCATCCAATAAAGGAAAGCTCTTTCTCACTGTCTTTTCCTGGAGGGTATAATTTTGTTTATAGCATCCATGATAGTTTTGGATAAAATATACATATTTGGCTATTTGCATAAGATAGTTAAAAATATAATCACTTTTAACAATTTGCTCCATTAGTAAAATATACATTTTTACACACCATTCAGATATAACTTATTTAAAACAAAAGAGAAAATAAAACCATAAAAAATCAACCAATGAAATTGTCTTACTTTATGTAAAAGTTTTGCACATAAAGAGGCGGTGTGCTCAAATTTGCATATTACATGCTCAAATATTTGCATGTGCACATGCCCAAAACAGTCAATGAAGTTAAAGAAAAATGTCTAAAAATACACATTTGCATATTTGCACACAACCATTGTGGATGGTCTTACAATATTTATTTTGATTATAAATCAATGTTCACATTTTTTGAAATTGTATTTATATTTTATGCATTTATTATTTATATTTATAAAATTTTATAATGCTCGAGAGGATCGTCACGGAGATACAACAGCTTCTCCGACACTTTGTTTGATCCTCCTGCAATCATGTTTTCTGCGAGATCAATATGGTGGTTGACAAAGTGGCGTCTTTGAGGCATACTCTATAGACCACGATGCGATTATATCGCACCCAAATGTCCTCTCCTTTATCAGAAGAGATGCAGTTGGGTGGTGGGTCAACAGGGTGTGACACCACCCAAATCCTTACTTGTTTCAAACAAATATATAGAATGCAAAAATTATGTTTTAAAAAATAAATACTTATGACCGAAATAATTAAATTATACATCGAGAATGATATAGAAGGTATCTATCTATATCTATATCTATATAAACTCTTAATTTAGAAGAGTTTAGGATGATGTGTCAAGCTTAGAGGAATTTTAGGAGTCTTGACCAATCATTTTTTTGCCATCTTTATTTGATTTTCTTTAATTTTATTTTTTTTCTTCTTTTTCCTTTAATTTTACTAACTATTGGGCTTAATTCAAAACATTGACCTTAGCCTAAATTATAATTTTAGTAGTTTTTTTCTAAAAAAAACAATCTATATCTATATAAACTCTTAATTTAGAAGAGTTTAGGATGATGTGTCAAGCTTAGAGGAATTTTAGGAGTCTTGACCAATTTTTTTTTTGCCATCTTTATTTGATTTTCTTTAATTCTATTTTGTTTTTCTTCTTTTTCCTTTAATTCTCTTTTTTGCTTTAATTTTACTAACTATTGGGCTTTATTCAAAACATTGACCTTAGCCTAAATTATTATTTTATTAGTTTTTTTCTAAAAAAACATAAACTCTTAATTTAGAAGAGTTTAAGATGATGTGTCAAGCTTAGAGGAATTTTAGGAGTCTTGACCAATCATTTTTTTGCCACCTTTATTTGATTTTCTTTAATTCTATTTTTTTTCTTTTTCCTTTAATTCTCTTTTTGCTTTAATTTTACTAACTATTGGGCTTAATTCAAAACATTGACCCTAGCCTAAATTATAATTTTAGTAGTTTTTTTCTAAAAAAACAACGGGATTAATTTAAAACATAAAATTAATAATAAGAAAATATAAAATTAATATTAGTAATCTATATCTATATATTTTAGTAGTTTTATATTAGTAAGATTTTATTTATAAAAAATCGCGCCATGACGCGGGGATCATACTAATTAATGTATTATATAGGTAATTCACACATTTGTTTCATCATTCTATATTTGTTACATTTTCCATCATGTTCCTCTAGTTCAAAAATCATAATCATGTAGCATGTTATTAAATAGTTATGGTTTGATTCTCTCTATGGTATTTTTGTGATTTCTTACATACGGTTTGATTGTTTGAAACATGGTTTATGAGGGCGATTGAATGGAGTGTTATTCTCTGATTTGGAATTTGTCTCGATTAATACCAATTAACCGAGCCTAGTGTTTTTATGTTGATTATTGATCAAAAAATACTTATTTTGTGTGGAGAAAATATTATTTGTACCTGTTAAAAAAAATTATGATTGATAAATATGTTGATTGGAATGTTGTTGAAAAGACTTCTTTGATATTTTTCCGGCATTTTTTTTATTAGGAAAAAATTCGGGTGAGCACACTCTACTCGAAAGCATCCTTACGGATGAGGTCTGTAAGACCGAAATTGTTACAAATATCAATACCTCTGGCAGAGTGGCTAAGGTGTGCAACCTTATCAGCCACTCTATTGCCAAAACGGGGTACATGAATGAAAGAAATTTCTTTCATAGTCGATAGAAGAAATTGTATGTCAGACAAGATGAGTTCGATTTCCCATGTGCTGATATTTTTCCGCATGTTTAACATAAAGAGCCCATGAATTTTTTTGTATTTATTAATAAAAATATACTCAATCATTTTCACCGATTAATAATAGGATAATTATATCGGGATATTTTCTGATAAAAAAGTAAATTATTATTTAAAATAAATTAGTAATCTGTTTTAAATTTACAACTCAAAGACACAAAGATATTTCTATATATAATATAAGTGTAAAAGTTGGGTATACAATAGTTATAAGTTCAAATTCTCTTAAAAGTGTATGTGGAATATGGGTTATTCTTTGACAATATCCGATCTAAATATAAAGTGATTAAGACGCCTGATCTTAATTAGACTATGGAAAAAAAAACAGAGATAAATTACCATTCGTCGTGAGAAAATAAATATTTTAGGTTTAAAATGTATGGGATGGGATTAGAGGAGGAGAAACCCTAATTCAACACTAGCTAGATTTCTCTTTCAGGGGAAATTAGAACGTCCTTCTTCCATGAAAGGGATGGTTTATCTGCAGAGAAACTATCTACTTATAAAGCAAATTAATATTAAAATAATCCCACAAAGCCACAAACACATGTGAGAGTACTAAACATAAAAAGGCCACGGATTTTGTGGTTATTCCTTCATTTTCAGAATTTTAAGGGATTTATATTTAAATAATATATATGCACACTTTAATCGTCTTAATAAATTAAATTGATGTTTAAGTAGGGTCAAATGGGAAATTAATTAGGGATTAATTAAAGACGTAGATAGATGGTGCGTAGTTTGGGCGAGGGAGAGGGGTTGGACAAAGGTGAAACAGACTGGACCGGACAGCACAGAACACAACATTAGCCAATAAGGCAACAAGCTTTAGCCAATTAACCATATATACATATATATACATAATACATATGGCCTTTAAAAACCCTAAATGATTGCTTCACGTTTTCATGTGAAGATTTTAAGTTTTCCCACTATCCCTCATGACTCAAACTCAAAAGCCCACGACCATACGCTATTGTGCTTTTTTTTAAATGTTTGGTACGAATTAAACCGAGTTTGAAAACCACTTTCATGAATTGAATTTGATAAACATCTTAAAAACGTTTTTTTTTTTTGATTGGGTAAGAATTTTGGGAGCGTGGAGCTACCCGATAACATCCTTTCGGATGAGGTCTACAAGACCTGGATCAATTTGAAACGTGGTGGTGGTGGCAACAAGAGCAAGGTATGCAAACTTATCTGCTACAGCATTGCCGCTACGAGGTACGTGAGAAAACGAGACCTCGCAGAAACCCGAAATGAGAGAGCTAATATCTGACATAATTAACTCTATTTCCCATGGACATTTTGTTTTGCACCTCAGATGATCTATGATAGTCAATGAGTCGCCTTCAATGATGAGCCTAGGAATTCTCAATTCACGGGCTTTTAGGATTCCTTCTCTCAAAGCTAGTGTTTCTGATAGTAAAGGCTTCTGTAGCCCGATTGTTCTTCCTTCTAATGCCATAACTTCACCTCTATTGTCACGGATGATATAACCTACTGCACTTTGTGAATTCCCTCCTGCTGATCCGTCAAAATTTAGTTTCCATTGACCTGGTGGTAGCTTTTTCCATTTGCTATTTTCCTTTGGCCTATTATGTGTTATGGTCCGATGTCCGTTATTACTGTTAATGGTTTTGCTCTCCTGTAGAAATCTGCCCGCTTTCTCCCATTCTCTTAAAGCCGAATCAACCATTTTTAGGAATCCTTCTGTATTCGGTAGTTTTTGTTGCCGGAAGATCAGTTTATTGCAACATGACCAGGCAGTCCACCAAAGAAATGCCATTCGTGATCTTTGTTTGGCATCAAGGAGACCCGCCGTGAAAGCCATTAGTGATTCAATATTCCTTGAGTCTTTGCTTTTTTCACATATTTTTGATTTTACTATTGAGGGAATATTTTGACAGCATAGCGAGAATTTGCATTCGAACAATATATCTTCTTCATGATGGTCGCAAACTGCACAATACGGCGGGATAACAACTTCTCTTCTAGCGAGTTGTGCGGCTGTTGGTTGTCCATTATGGCATACTTTCCACATAAAGTTTTTTATCTTTGGTGGTATATTGAGTTTCCAGATCCAGTCATTGATGTCATTGGTCAAGTCTATGGATTTTGTGCTTAGTTTATACGCACTTGACGTTGTGAACCATCCTTTCTTGTCCGGCCACCAATACATTCTATCTCGAAAACTGTTTACTGGCAGAGGGATGTCTGCAATCTGGTTTGCCACTTCGTATTTTAGGGTTGATTCTAACTTTGTCCTGTTCTAGATGCCATTTATAATATATTGTTCCACAGTTTCATTTTTATTGATATTTTCCGGGTCCAAGCTTGCCGTGGTAATATTCTTTATGGGCGTCCATTTATCCTGCCAAAACTTAATCGTTTTTCCATCCCCTACTGACCATGCTAACCCCTCCTTAATGGCTCAATGATTTTCCTTAGTTGAGACCATTGCCAAGAAGCATTACCCTTCTTCTTATAGTTTAGAATGAACACAGATTTTAGATATTTATAATTGATAATTTTTACCCAGACATTCTCTGGTTCTGCAATAATTTTCCAGATGAGTTTCATTTGAAGGGCCTCATTCATTTCTTTTGACTTTCGTAACCCCATTCCTCCCTTTGCCTTAGATCTGCAGACCTTGTCCCATCCTATTAGCGGCTTGTACTGTAGGTCTTTATTCCATAAAAAAGTTCTGTTAACCTTATCTAGCGCTGAGTGTATGGACGCAGGCAGCATAAAACTTTGCATTGAAAAAACCGGCTTAGCTGCTAAGTTTGAGTTTATTAACACTGCTCTCCCATGCTGTGATAGTGAGTCGGCCTTCCATTTTGATAATTGCCCTGCTGCTTTGCCAATTAAGCCATCAAAAGTTTCCTTATTCACTCTACCATTAACAATTGGACACCCCAAATAGTTATCTAGTTTCATTTGGCGTGCAATGTTGAGAGAGCCTTCAATGGTGGTAATTCGTGATAACGGAATCCCTGAGGATGCTTGGAAGGCAGATTTATTGTAGTTCACTTTTTGCCCAGAGAGCCTACAGAAATCATCAATGATTTTTGTTACTCTTTCACATGTCGTTTGACTACCTTTGGCAAAAATAATCATATCGTCCGCGAAAGCAAGGAAAAGGATTTTGGGACCTGAGTGGCCAAATCGGAATCCAATCCCAGAGTGATTGAGGTTGGATTCCGAGTTAAGTTTCCTAGCGAGGATTTATGCGCCAATGATAAACAGAAATGGGGACATAGGGTCACCTTGTCTGTATCTGCGCGAAGGTTTGAACACTTGTGTAGGTCCATTGTTGACGAGTACTGAGAATGACAATGGAGTTGCACATTCCATAATCAACTTAATGACTTGATCGTTAAAACCGAACTTTCTCATAATCGCCTCCGTGAACGTCCAATCAACCCTATCGTAGGCCTTTTTCATATCAAGTTTGATAGCGAACCACCCCTCCGACCCTTTCCTTGTTTTGAAAGAATGGAAAATTTCATGCGCAATCAGAATGTTATCCTGAACCGCTCTATCAGATACAAAGGCCCCTTGGAACGGATGAATGAGCTTTCCTACTACTCTTTTAAGTCTCTCTGTTAGAATTCTAGAGATGATCTTATATATTATAGAACATAGACTAATAGGTCTATAATCTGCAGTCTTAGAGGGATTGTCACACTTAGGTAAAAGCGTTATGAAAGTGTGGTTTATCTGCTTGAGTAGTTTCCCAGAATGAAAAAACGCCTTGACTGCTTTGGTCACGTCATTTCCAACTATGTCCCAGTAAGATTTGTAGAATTCAACAGTCATGCCATCCGGACCAGGGGATTTGTTTTTACCCAACGACCAGACGGCGTTCTTAACTTCACTGTTACTAGGTTGCTGACATAGACGGCTATTTTCTTCTTCCGTTATAGCTGTCGGAATTAGTTCAAGGTACTCATTAAGTAAGTTTGTGTTAATATGCTCTTTGGAAAACCGCCTATTAAAATCGTTCTTCACTTCTTCCTTAATGTTTTCTTCACCTATAATCTGTGTCCCTGCATTCGAGGTGATACTCCGGATTATCTTCCTATTTCGTCTCTCAGATGCTACTCTGTGGAAATAGGCCGTGTTAGAATCTATCAGCTTGATATGCTTTGATTTTGCCCTTTGACCCCAGTATTCTTTTTGGAATTTCAATAACTGTTCTTTTTTCTTAATTAGTTGTTTCTCAATATTGCTCTCCTTCCACGATCTGGGAGTTATTTTTTATTGTAGGTTAATCAGCTCTTTTTCAACTTGTTGGATTTGACTGAAAATATTCCCAAAGGAGGCTTTGTTCTAAGTTTTGATTTTGTTTTTCAGCACTTTAGTTTTGTAGATTAGTCTATACATTGCTGAACCCGAGCATCGAACTCTCCAGGTTTGCATAACAATGTTCCTCAAATCCAACCTCTGTAACCACATGTTCTCAAATTTGAACGGAGGTGGGGTAAATTCTCGTCTTGAGTTTAAATAAACTGATATCGGGCAGTGGTCTGAGCTCGAAAAAGCCCCGTTAAAAGTTACTAAATCGGGAAATGTGCTAAGAAACTCATGCTGAACCAGTACTCTATCAAGTTTTTCCCATATATTGTTTTCCCCTTCTCTTTTTTTCCTCCAAGTGAATTGGTTCCCTGAAGACGGAATCTTCGATAAATCACATTGGTTTATGAAATGGTTTAATCGCGAGTGTCTAAGTATGTTATTTACCACACCTCCAACTTTCTCACTGCTGTTACTTATTTCGTTCAAATCCCCTATCACTAGACACGGTAGCGGTTCATTAATAATTATATCTGAAAATTCTGACCAGAATGCGTCTTTGTCACTTTCATGCGGAGGGGCATAGACAACGAAAATCATACCAATGAAGTTTTTATCGTGGCATATATATTTGACTCTAATTATTCTAGGGCGAAACACTTCTGCTTCAATTGTTTCATTAGACAGGGCGTTCTCATTCCATAATAAGCCCATTCCACCCGATCTATCCCCCCCGATTGACCAGATAGCATTATTGAAACCTGTTGATTTCCATGTTTTTTCATGGGGAGTTTTACATGTTTTAGTTTCAGCAATTGCCATAATATTAATGTGTTCATTTATCCTCATCGCCTTTAAATCTGTCCAAATATCTCCTGTACCTAAACCTCTGATATTCCGGAATCCAATTTTCATTTTATAACTACTTGGTCTATTAGAATCCGGTGGTATGGAACTTCTAATAGAGATAAATTCTGTGCACATATAAATATTGCCCTTTGTATGAATTTTCCTTTTTCACCAAACCATTTCTCTTGATCCGGGTAGACATTGGCATGAGCTAAGTATGTGAATTTTATAATATGATTACCATTCTCGGTTATTAACCAATCCTTAAGGCCCTGTCGATTCCACTTTACAAAGTTTGCACCATGATTCCAATCACACAGTGATATACCCATATCATAGTAATACTTATAATAATCGATTAACTTTCTCCAAAAGTCCAAATACAAGCATATATAAACCTAAATTTTTAGCAGATAATTGTTCCCTTCACATATTCCCTTACAGCTAACACTAGGTATTGCCATACATATGATGATATAGACTATCAGTACTTCACACCACAACACTGGAACCAAGCAAACTACAAACTTAAATTTTAGATGCCTAGATAACTTACCAAGCAATGGCCTTATTCGCATCATGGCAGGGAGAGACTCGGAGCCATCACCGAGGACTCCCAAGTGTCAGTTCTTGAGCAACCTACATATGCTTCCCCTTTTTGGTGCTGCCACCCATCAGAGTCATGGTGGAGCATGCTGAATCACCTTCCTCGATCTTCATCTTCCGCTTCCCGGACTCAGCACCTGAAGCTTCAGCAGGGGAGTGTTTGTTGGCCGGAGCAGGTGAATCAACAGGAGCCACAGGAGCCCCCAAGAGGGACTGCTCAAGGCGCTCAGGCAGATCAAGGTTGGGCAAGTTGAACTCAATGGATGGTGGCACATCTCTAAAAATCACCTTATAATCGGCCTGAGTGAGACCAGGGTCAGCAAGCTCCTCCTCGACCAAACACTCTTCCATGAACTCGCCTTCGTCGAACTCCAAATAATCATCATCGTCGGCAGCGTGAGGATGAAAATCGGGTTGCAATTCAAGCTCATAGTTTAGTTTCTCATCACTTGGGGGAGCCTCGGACAGGGGAAGCACAGTAGACTCATTCACAGCAGGGAGTGTGGGCACCAATATAGTAATTGGTTCTGGGGCGAGCACCACATCGGCAACAGACACATGGGTGGCAGAAGAAGCATTGCTTGCCGATCCACTAGGAGATTTGGAGGAGGAGGAGGAGTCTAAAGATATAGTAACATTCTTACCGAAACATTAAAGAAGCTCATCCTTGGAGTGACCAAACATAGGAGGAGGGCGCACAATGGGTCTCCGAGCAGCTACACGCACCCACTCCCCATCTCCTGGCTCATGTGCAGGCTCCTCAGTAGGTGCTGTAGGCATCACAGGAGGCTGCAGACCATAGCCAGCAGCCAAGTTGCAAGAGTTTCTTCTTGGACATTCATCAAACATGTGATCATTGTCACCACATCCACCACAGCCCTGTGGGAAGTCTTCAAACCACATAGGAAAGGACTCTACTTCCCCATGCTCATTCACCATGAATATCTCCCTTCTTGCAATCTTGGTGACATCCACCGAGACACATACTCTTGGATACCTGAAACGAGCTCCTTTGGCATTGAAAGCCACCTTAATAATCTCACCCAAGTGGTTAGTTTTCACAATATCCCTTAAAAGCTCCTCATCCACATACTTAACCGGCGGGCTAGGAAATCGAATCCACATATCAAGCAAAGTGACAGACTCGGACCAAGGATCGAAATCCAGCCTCCATGGGCGCATAAGGATTAATTGCCCAGCAATATGGAAGGGGCGGTTATCCCATACCCAAGCCCGATCCTCGGATAAATCAAATCTAAGCTCAAACCAATTGTTAGCAATTGGAATGAGTTGAAACCCACCAGAGAGGGATTTCCAAACATACCTCATTCGCTTCCTGACTTCCCTTGCCTCCATAGGTTCCCCGATGATGGTGGCAAAGATGGATGATTTGTGGAGCATAGTGATATTCTCCTGCACTTTGCCTTGTAGAGCCAACAACTTTTCCCTGTTCATAGTCGACTTCCTAAACTTCTTCTTGGCCTTCAAAGCAAGCCCGTCACCACCATCATTGGAGATGGAAGTCTCCTCAGCAAGTTTATACACTACTACAAAATCGGGAATATAACCCGGATATTTGAACCTTTATAACCCGGATATGGTCCGGGTTAATGGTGGCCGGTGTATATAGTTGGGTAACTATATAACCCGGACCTCATATCCGGGTTATTTTCTTCGATTTATCCGGTTATCCGACTACTTTATACACCATATGATCCGGGTTATTTGGTACCCGGGTTATTTTATAGGTTATATAACCCATATTTATAGATATCCAATAGCTTTATATAACCCGGATAACACTAGGTCCGGGTTATATTGTCTATTTTTTTTATAAAAAAAAGCATTCAACCCGGTTCATTTTATAGAACCGGGTTGAATGCTTTTTAAATACCTGTGAAGAAACCCCTTAAATTTTACAAAAGAACAAAATCAAATGGCACGAGTGAAAGTATGTTTTACATATAACTCATCACATTCCACATCAAAATACAAGTGAAAGTATGTTTTACATAAAACCAACTAAGCCATACATGGCAAGATAGATCAACAAATTTAGTAGCCAGTAAATGACAGTTGCTCCATTCTAAATATCCTCAAATATATGTTCTTCATCTTATTGCATGCTTCCCCGGGTAAACACGTCATTGCTCAAATACCTTGCAAAGCCTCGGTTTACTTCCTGTAGGTTCTACTTCCAATTTCCCAAAATAAAAATACTAAGAATACAAGTGAAATACTTCAATCAGAATAAGTGGAAGGAAACTACCTAGATGGTTCCTTTCTCAATGAAACACTCTAGAAATAATGTTGAATTCTTCTATTTAACTACACACTAATGTTTGCACCATCCTTTATATTTTCCATAGTTGCAGGATTAATCACAATAATAAATTATCACAATGAGCAACACAAATCTACTTCTCCCACTTATCTAATACTCTAATCGACATTAAAGTCCAAATTGCCACTAGATAAATGACCTAGAGGTGATGAAAAATTGAAAATTGCACTAAGTTACCTTGCCAATATTCTATACAATACAACGACTCTCGTTCGCACAACCTGATAGGAAAATAAGCAAATCTCATTAGAACATAACAATAATAACAATCACAATTGTAATTAAATATAACATTTTTCATTTGAGGGACAATGCCCGTCTCGTCCCGGTCCCATCCCGCGAGGGACAAGGCCCGTACGGCAGAAACTATTACCTTATTATTCTCATTTGGCGCATATTTCAAAGACTCTTTCCAGGAATTCATCTAGCGTAGGTCTTTTGAAGGGTTCCACATCTTTATTAAATTTACCCTTTAAAAGTTTTCCAATAGAGAAAATGATATTTTAGAGAGTTATCACGCAAATAATTCACTCAAACAGAAACATAAATTCGCATTCTTAACCTTTGATTGCAATTAAACAGACATGATCTCAAAAACACTATTCCTTACCCAATTGGAGGCCACTAGTGTCTCAGCTAGATCCAATACAAGTGTGAATGTCGCCGGGTCCTTCAAATCAGGGAGTAACTTGTCACTTGGAGAACTAAATAACTCCTACACCATAGACAGTAGTATAAGCATTAGATAAAGAACAAGTAAATTTACAAGCCTCAACATTAATCATATATACCTAAAACATCTCACAAATAAAGAACAAGTTTAATCCAAGAAGTCAACATTAGGTAGTAAGAAGTAAAATATACTTCAATTACAAACCTCAACATTAGGTAGTAAGAAGTAAAATTTGCAAATCTTGCAAAAATAATGGCAAAAAATGAAAATGAAAATTTCATGGTTAATCCTTCAAAGACAAATTAGAGATTTATCAATCACGAAGGGAGGACACCTTTGTGTAGAATTGAATGAATCAAATCCAGATTCAGGCCAAAGTAAAAATAGATTGATTAAAAAAACAAACAAAACCCCAAAAATGAAAGTACACTATCTCTAAGATGATTGACATATCTCCTTAAGGCTAAAGTCTTTTGATCAAACTCACCAAGGGAGTATGCTGCAAATAATTGGAAAGGACATTAATTAATAAAGGTGTAAAATTGAAACAAAAAAGAGAAGCAAAATCAGTGGATGACTTTTTATACCGTATACGTATACCAAACTTACCTATACAAATTCAGGACTTAATTCTCATTTCTCAAAGTGAATTGCACAATTCTCAATCCCTAATCATCCATTGATTCCCAAATTCGAAATCCCTAATAAAAAATATCACCTAAATTTCACAAAATTTATTCATTTACAAATTAATTAGATTTTAAAATTCTAGCACAACAAACCATATTCCAAGCAGACCTATTCAAGGAGATGAACTTACCAAAAGCAACAATCAAAGTGGAAGGAGTTGATTTGAATTTACAACGAACACCAATGTACACTACTCGTCTACTTTTGTGAGCTGAATCTGCCATTGTTTTACATCTAATTTTATATCAATTTCTGCATGCATTTCATGCATTTGGGTTAAAATAATATAAAATATGTGTAGTATATGTTTATTTGCAATATATGGAGGTCTACACAAGTTTTTGTTATATTTCGCAGAAATCGGACGCACTTTGGAGCTTAAAGGAAACTCATGGAGAAGCTAAGAATGGTGCATCTGGAGAAAAGGCCATTTTTCACCATTCTTCATTCTGAATCAAGCTTTGATGTCTTCATGAGAGTTGTAGCCCTCGGAAAGAGCTTTCCAACGCATGGTCATATGCGTCAATCCGACAAACGAGGACTCGGTAGAGTGCGTTTCAAGAACAGAGCAGAAAGCTGAGAGATTTACTCGATCTCGAGTTCCTTTACTCGATCTCGACAAAAGTTGTCCGAGCACACCTAGTCGAGCAGAGCTGATCGAGGAAACTGAGTCAGAGACAACCCGACTCCCGGAAGTCTTACTCGATCTCGAGTAACCTTGTCGAGATCGACCAATACCCTGATGCTATGTCCGGAGTCGAGGAGCTGTGCCAAGTCGAGAAGTCGAGGACGCAGAAGCCGAGCACCACTCTACTCGATCTCGAGGACACAACTCAATCTCGAGGATCCCAGAGCACATGTCCGAGCCTGATCGAGCAGCAGCAACCCGAGATGCCCAGCCGAGCCATAGTCGACGACCACGTTACTCGATCTCGAGTAGGCCTACTCGATCTCGAGGAGCCGTGTCCCGGAGCCGCGTTATGCGGTTTGCTGTCCTACGTGGTTTGGGAATCCTTGGAGCCGAAGGAATCCGAGTTTGGCCGAGATCTATCAACATCTATCAAGACCTATCAACACATGGAAGATTTACCTATTTTAGATATAATTTCCTATTTGGATTTAATTCCTTTATTTGCATTTATTTATCTTTAAGCCTTTAGATAATTAGATTTAGATTTAGATAGACTTTCTTACCTAGAATAGCTAGGGAATGAAGGCTATAAATAAAGCCCTAGGGGGCTGATTTTCAATTCAATTCAAGCAAAGCCGTCTTCGGGCGCAAGGAGAGAGGAGAGAGGGAGGAGGCGAGAGAGGAGAGAGGGAGGAGGCGAGAAAGGAAAGAGAGAGAGAGAGAGAGAGGAGGCGCAAGGAGGAGAAGGAAGGAGACGAAAGGTTGTAAGTTTTAGTTTATTTTATGTTAAAGTTAATTTCTTTTATTATGGTTTGTTTCTAATTTCTTTCTTCTAGGGTTGGGGTAATCCCAACGTAGATATGTGTGTTTGATTTATAAATTCATGAATTTATATGTCTTTATCATCATCTACCTATGTGCTTAATCCTTTGCGAGAGTTGAGGAAATTCCTTATTCATGATATTGAAGCGAAAGTGATCTTATTATGAATTGGATAGTAATTAGGGTTTATTTGCGAGAGCCGACTAATCCTAATTAAGAAAAGGTAGAAACAAATTAGGTTTTTATGCGAGAGCCTCTATCACCTAAATTGATGGAATTTGCGAAAGCCTCTATATTCCTATTTGTTAATAACGAAAGTTATTTGATATAAAGCATGCATCTTTATGTGATTTATGATCTGCACATATGTTTATTGTTGTGGTGATCCCTAACCTTGGAAGTTTGCATCTTTATTTGTTTTATTTTATTATTTTTATTCGGCACATATTCTACTCGATATCAAACCACCATTCTCTCTCCATCCCTCGACATCGACCCCTCTATTCTTTGTCGACAACCACCCTCATCACCTTTTCCTGCTATCCCTGAACCCCAAAACACACTAAACCTAGAACCGCTGACTTCTCTCCTGAGGACGAACCTGACTCCCCTATACTATAGCGGGGGTCTTGACTATAAATTTATTTGGTCGAGAAACCCTCTCGTCAAATTGGCGCCGTTGCGGGGAGATATCAATCGTGCCTAGTTTAATTGTGTATAAGGTTCAGAAAAGCCCATCCCTTTTTCTTACCCTATCACATACCCTACCACCACCTACCTTACCGGTACCAACTGGGTGCCAAGCTTTTGCCACTAATTTGTGTTCTTGATTGTGATTTCAATAGCTTAGGTAAAAAGATGGAAGACTTTTGGGAAGGGGACTGCGAATGGGATAGATGGGTCCGAGATTTGAGACGGAGGAATAGGATCGCAGTGGAGGAGTCACGATTAAGGGAAATAGCCTGGCTGGAGGACTTAGTCCGAAGACTTGAGGCTTCCTATCGTTCTCAAGGATTAGAGCCTCCTTCTTATGAGGAAATTGAAGCTATGGAAAGTGATGAGGAAAAAAAAGATTGGAACGAACAATGGGTACTCCCACAGTACATGAGAGCAACAACGCCAATCAATGTCGACTACCCCATAGTCGACGTCGACCACATTACAGAAACCCATGTATGTCCTTCCCCGATCTCGATTCCACCTTTGCAATCTATCTTTGAAAAACCATATGAAGGATCCCAAGGCGAAATAGCACTAGAAGAGAAGAAGTTGGACATGGTTGACCAGGGCATCCCAAGATCGCTTTTACCTTACAAGGTGAAGGCTATCCCCGATGATTTTGAGCAACCGATGCTCATATTCAAGTATGAGGTCCTAGCAAAGTGGCATGAAGCTCCACAGGATGAGGAGGAAATATCTCTTCCCTCTCCACCGTTCTGTTGTGGTGGAGATACACAACCAAGTCAACCTATGAAGCGGAAGAGGTATGATGATGAGGTATATATCTTTTCTTTATGTCTTCCTTTATACATGCTAGCTGGAGCCCAGGAAGATGAATGGGTGAAGCCATGGAGTATTCACTCGGGGAGGTTTAAGCTTCTTCACATGATGCCCCCGGATGACATCCCACGCTTCCCACCACCGGAGGAACCACCAAATCCACCTATACCTCCGGACAAAGATGAGCCAGGCTAATGCTTAATGAAGAAGTCGGCCTAGCGACTATAAAGTCTAGAGCTTGTAAATAGACATTTATTTTTTGGGACTTTTGGACATTGTTGCTTTTGTTTGTTTTTGGTTTTGAACTTTTAGTTTTTCTATTGTGGGTATTTCTCTTCTACATTTTTTCAGGTCCATGGGATAGAAGCAAGCTAAAATCGGACTAGGCCCAACAGCATAGCCCTCGATTTCGAAGTCCTGCACACCTGTCTAGTGAGTTTCTTTCCTTACCCTCTTTTTTATACAGTGAGGACACTGTAATGTTTAAGTATGAGGTGGGGGAAGGGCTTACTTCATGCATATTTGCTTTATTTGACATTATATGTGCATGTTTAAAGTTTTATTTCTTGAAATGCTTATACATGGCCATTTTGGAATGCATTATTGATCTATGTGCTTATATGCATGTTTTCCAAAATTTGAAGAAAAATGACCCCCATTGAAATTTTTTGATTAATGTCATGGAAGCTTTAATTGAACTCGACGATGCAAAATTGGATTCATTAGAGATATAGCATGAAATTGCCTAGTAAAGGGAAGTCACAATGAAGTGCATATTTTCTTGAAAACCATGAAAGGAGGTAAAATTTGATATTGCTTTTGACATGTTGCATGATAAGATGATGGAGGACTTTATATTTCCATATATGCTCATATGTTTATATTCCTAGCCTTACCTATGCTTATGCATCACAAAAGCCATAATACGCCTTATTTCAAATTATTGCTCCACATATTCTAAATATTGTCCATTCTTTACCTTATTTCCTATCCGGGGATTATGTTGAGAATGATGTTACATTATGGAGATGTTATATGGTTGTTGTGTTGTTATTATCATTACTGGAGTTTGGCGGGAAAATGTTTGAAAAATATGGAAAATTTAATGAGTGAAAGAAAATCCGATCACCTCAGGAGATAAAGGTAGATCGACCCTGCTCTCTGAGATAATAGTTTGGAGAGATGGGACATATATGAGGAGTCCAAAGCATTAAGTATCCGGGGCCATTCATGACACCCATATTTGAGACTCGCGAGAAGGCAGTGCTGCGGTTAGAGAGGTAAAAGCATTATTATTGAGAAAAAGCATTATGAAAGGTGATGAATCTTATGAGAAAGAATGTGGTATGAAATTCAATTTGGAAATACTCCATTTCCCCGGATCATTAGCACCACATTGCCAAAAATTACCCACCTTTAGCCTTTTACCAATCTACTCCTTATTTGAGCTTAAATTAAAGTCCTCTTGATTATTAATGCTTTGTCACGAATGAATGTTTTTGCATAACCCTCCTTTTGTGAGTAGATGTTGCTCTTTAAATTGCACATGCATGGATTTGTGACACTAGTACCTTTTCGAGGATGGTAATTGATTACAGGGACATATGGCAATGAATCTAATATGTTGAGAGTTTTTGATTTCTTCCCCTGAATGACAATTGAAGGTATTACTTGAGGACAAACAAGCTTAAGTATGGGGTGTTTGTTGTGAGCTGAATCTGCCATGTTTTACATCTAGTTTTATATCGATTTCTGCATGCATTTCATGCATTTGGGTTAAAATAATATAAAATATGTGTAGTATATGTTTATTTGCAATATATGGAGGTCTACACAAGTTTTGTTATATTTCGCAGAAATCGGACGCACTTTGGAGCTTAAAGGAAACTCATGGAGAAGCTAAGAATGGTGCATCTGGAGAAAAGGCCATTTTTCACCATTCTTCATTCTGAATCAAGCTTTGATGTCTTCATGAGAGTTGTAGCCCTCGGAAAGAGCTTTCCAACTCATGGTCATATGCGTCAATCCGACAAACGAGGACTCAGGAAAGTGCGTTTCAAGAACAGAGCAGAAAGCTGAGAGATTTACTCGATCTCGAGTTCCTTTACTCGATCTCGACAAAAGTTTTCCGAGCACACCTAGTCGAGCAGAGCTGATCGAGGAAACTGAGTCAGAGACAACCCGACTCCCGGAAGTCTTACTCGATCTCGAGTAACCTTGTCGATATCGACCAATACCCTGATGCCATGTCCGGAGTCGAGGAGTTGTGCCAAGTCGAGAAGTCGAGGACGCAGAAGCCGAGCACCACTCTACTCGATCTCGAGGACACAACTCGATCTCGAGGATCCCAGAGCACATGTCCGAGCCTGATCGAGCATCAGCAACCCGGGACGCCCAGCCGAGCCATAGTCGACGACCACGTTACTCGATCTCGAGTAGGCCCACTCGATCTCGAGGAGCCGTGTCCCGGAGCCGCGTTACGCGGTTTGCTGTCCTACGTGGTTTGGGAATCCTTGGAGCCGAAAGAATCCGAGTTTGGCCGAGATCTATCAACATCTATCAAGACCTATCAACACATGGAAGATTTACCTATTTTAGATATAATTTCCTATTTGGATTTAATTCCTTTATTTGCATTTATTTATCTTTAAGCCTTTAGATAATTAGATTTAGATTTAGATAGACTTTCTTACCTAGAATAGCTAGGGAATGAAGGCTATAAATAAAGCCCTAGGGGGCTGATTTTCAATTCAATTCAAGCAAAGCCGTCTTCGGGCGCAAGGAGAGAGGAGAGAGGGAGGAGGCGAGAGAGGAGAGAGGGAGGAGGCGAGAAAGGAGATAGAGAGAGAGAGAGAGAGAGAGAGAGAGAGAGAGAGAGAGAGAGAGAGAGAGAGGAGGCGCAAGGAGGAGAAGGAAGGAGACGAAAGGTTGTAAGTTTTAGTTTATTTTATGTTAAAGTTAATTTCTTTTATTATGGTTTGTTTCTAATTTCTTTCTTCTAGGGTTGGGGTGATCCCAACGTAGATATGTGTGTTTGATTTATAAATTCATGAATTTATATGTCTTCATCATCATCTACCTATGTGCTTAATACTTTGCGAGAGTTGAGGAAATTCCTTATTCATGATATTGAAGCAAAAGTGATCTTATTATGAATTGGATAGTAATTAGGGTTTATTTGCGAGAGCCGACTAATCCTAATTAAGAAAAGGTAGAAACAAATTAGGTTTTTATGCGAGAGCCTCTATCACCTAAATTGTTGGAATTTGCGAAAGCCTCTATATTCCTATTTGTTAATAACGAAAGTTATTTGATATAAAGCATGCA
This sequence comes from Persicaria maculosa, assembly GCA_963922045.1. Taxonomy (NCBI): domain Eukaryota; kingdom Viridiplantae; phylum Streptophyta; class Magnoliopsida; order Caryophyllales; family Polygonaceae; genus Persicaria; species Persicaria maculosa. Next base: position 70,550,830 of record OY998254.1, read on the forward strand.
TCTTTATGTGATTTATGATCTGCACATATGTTTATTGTTGTGGTGATCCCTAACCTTGGAAGTTTGCATCTTTATTTGTTTTATTTTATTATTTTTATTCGGCACATATTCTACTCGATATCAAACCACCATTCTCTCTCCATCCCTCGACATCGACCCCTCTATTCTTTGTCGACAACCACCCTCATCACCTTTTCCTGCTATCCCTGAACCCCAAAACACACTAAACCTAGAACCGCTGACTTCTCTCCTGAGGACGAACCTGACTCCCCTATACTATAGCGGGGGTCTTGACTATAAATTTATTTGGTCGAGAAACCCTCTCGTCATCTACCCTCCTAACCTCCTTCAAACTCGCTCTGTAGAAATATATATAAAAAATCAAATTAGCCAGTTCTCGAGACAAACGGGAAATCATCCATTGACATCTAATCTATTTCCTCTACCCTACTTAAAACGGAATGTGAATTGAGATTAGGGCTGAAGCCCCAACATCAGTGAGAAGAAGATGCGACTAGGGTTAAGGTTTTTACAGATCCATCAAAACGAATGGGTGTTAATAAATTCAAATCCCAGGTGTCAATGTTGACTAGGAATTGGGAAGGAGGGAAGAATACTTGGAACAAAAACATACCTGCAGGCAATGTGCTCCCTACGAGGCAACGATTTCATCTGTCGAATTAGGTTGCGATGAAGAACAACAATGGCGATGAGGACCTAACCTAGAATTTCGGCCTAACACCCCCCCCCCCTCTCGCTTTCACATGAGATGAAGATTGGCATACTAGATCTGACAAATTGACAGAAATTGGTCTGGCAGAGTTTTGTTGGCAAACCAGATATGACAGATTGACATAAATTGGTCCAAGAATTGAATTGGGGAAGGAGTAGGAGACAGAAAAGGGATTGAGAGCATGATAATCGGATAACGAAGCGGCAGTTGAGACCAGGAGGTTGAGGAGGCGGAGGGAGCATGGAGGAGGAGAATTCAGGGGAATTCTGAATTCTTTCAACCTCGCTTGATAGGGTTTACAAGAGAGAGAAATTCAAATAACCCGGATTTCTTAAAGAAATTTTATGCTTTAATAACCCGGGCGTGTTAGTGTCGGATTATTTGATAAAAAAAATATAACTATATACACCGTATATTCTCCTATCCGGTGTATAAAGGTTATCCTCTTATATTTTTTTACTATTTAACAGCATTATAACCCATGTAAGGGACGCCCGGGTTATATTTTATGGGTTATTTGGCTAATTTTGTAGTGGTGATAGCCCTTCGGCTTGCCTGTAGGCTTTGCACATTGGAACATTTTTGGAGCAGGATCTTCTGCAACCATAGGGCTCTTGCTCTTATCAACTGATGTTGGTGCCATCTCTAGAAAAACAAAAAAAGCTTTTTATTAGAACCAATTCTCTCTAGTAGAAAAGATGAGAGGGATAGAAAGATGAGATGTGCAGGACAAGCACACCCAAGGGTTGGAATTTATAGCAGAAATTTTGGGGAAAGAGAGGAAAGAAAAGAACATAACACTCACACATCCATCTCCGCACACGCTTGCAGGGAAGGAAATCATCCCAATTGCAGAGCCCCCTTTTGATTTCTTCATCAGCCCAGAAAGATCGGTCAAACACAGGCTCCCAGGAAAGCCCCAAATTGCAGTCCGTACAAGAGAAACGAGGCCAAGGAGGTGGCCGAATAGACTGCTCAGCACAAATCATCGCCCCTCGGATCATCCACAAGCAATCCCAGAAACTCAGAAGTAAGATAGACGGATTAGGCCTAATCCCACAGGAAATCCCTCTTTTCGATTCCGTACAGCAGGCCAATTGCAACTCGCCATCACAAACCCATTGGAGGTGCCCGGTTGCGAGATTAGGGATTGTAATAGGGCTATCATTATTATCCCACAACAGAGGAGGTTGGAATTTGGGATTATAGAAGGATAGGCCATAGATTAGGGGCTCAGAAGCATCGATCGCCATTAGGGTTTCTTCGCCTTCTGAAGAACACCGAGGATTTTCACCCAGCGCGTGAGGCGCGTACTCCGAAAGGGGGCTCTTTTTTTATCTTAAAAACGGTTTTAAAACCTTAACTGGACAAGATTTCACGAATTTTAACTAGTTTATTTTTTTAATTGCTTTATTAGAATTTATGTACATTTTATGATAGGAAATCTTTTTTAATAAGATTTATATAAAAAAAAATTATTGGTAAGACGCGTGTTCAGTCTTTCGACGAGATGAACTTTACGTCATTGCACTCAAAAGTCCTTTTTCATTTTTTACAAAATAATTATGATTGACTTGAGACAAAAAAAATTAACTTTAACCCTAATTTTGAACAGCCCTCCTGCATGTCTCTCGACCCACACAACCATCTTCCATCTCTTCAGATCTTTTTATTTTAGAGTTTTTTTTTGCTGAAATCTACACCGATCTATTGCTATAATGGTATGTTATCCCATATATAATGTCAAAATCTCATTGATTTTGGGTGGATTTGAGATATAAATTAGGGTTTTTAAATTTTGGCAGAAAATTTTACAAATCGAAATCTCAATCGATTTAAGGCTTTTTTTTTAGGTTTTGTTGTGTTTAGTTGTAGTTAATATGATAGAATGGTTGTATTTGCATGTTTGGGTGTCGATGTGGGTTAGAAATTCTCGATTTAGGGGGATTCATAGGTCGAGAAGTACTCGGCAAACCTACCCGAGGAGAAGGCATAGGCTCGGTGAACTAGGGCGAGGATATGTACTTGCCTCATAGAAATTGGCTAAGGTTGCACCAAATGCTCGAAGAATTGTGCCAAGGGAATACTATAGCCTCAACAATTTTAAACAATTATATCCTTTCGCCGAAAACACAAAATTTTTTTGTCGAAATCCTAGTATCTCAAAAGAAAAAAAAAACAAAATAGATCCAAAATACCCTTTTTCATCACATTCATCGAGATTGACGATATTTTCGAGACTTCAGTATTTCAGTTCATCCCTGCCTCCAAGGCCGGTCCGTAATTATTTGATAAACAATGAAAAGGACCCAAATACAATTACATAAATTTCGTCTTGCCAATAGACAAAACATTTCTTGCCAATACACTTCCTCCTAAAAAAATCATTTTAAAATTACTTAATAATCGAATCTTATACTAATTTCATGATTTTTCAAATCCATTGATTAGAATGAAATTTTTTCTTTTATTATTTTTCAAATCAATTGATTAGGCCATTACAGCAAGAAAAAAAAAATTTGAACCCATGACCTATTGATCATTATATGTCATCTTTACCACTTAAGCTAGTAAGGCTTGACATAATGAGATTTCTTAATTTATTATTATTATTTTTAAACATATAAAAATTTGGATAGAGTCAACCCATGTTAGACAGTCTTTCAATAACATCATTGCGGATAAGGATGTTGATCTCTAGAGCACCATATGTGAGAGAAAAAGTGCGCAATACGGTCGGCACACTTATTGATTTCTTGGAAGTTGTGCATGAAGCTAAACATCTCAAAGGATGAATTAAATGTGATGAGATTTTAATTTTAATTAAATGATTGGTTGATGATATAAATGTACAATTTTTTCATATTGATTCCCTCTCCGAACATATATAGTCTGGATTACATCAATTTTTCATTATAGTTCTTTAATTTTATGATGATATAATGAGAAAATTATTGCAAAATTACAATCTGGGAATGCATATTTTAGAATGAAATAAGGCAATTCTTCAAAAACTTGCTATATTGTAAATTAATAAATGAAATAAGTGTAGAAATCGATAGGAGGCAAAGCTTGCTCTTCATTGATTAATTGAGTGGAATATATACACAAGAACTAGGTTAAACCATGTTAATTCTATCCTAACTTACAAAGATATGATACTTGCTATGTATAAAATCAACACTAATTACAAAGATATGATATCTCAACATCCCCCCTCAAGTTGGAGCGAGAAGATTCCGAATGCCCAACTTGCGTAGGAGTGTATAAAACTGGGCGTGTCCAAGAGCCTTGGTAACTATATCGGCCAGCTGAAGAGACGACTGAATGTGAGCGGTGACGATGGTGTCGGCCTGAACATGATCACGAATCAAATGACAATCGACCTCAATGTGTTTGGTGCGTTCATGAAAGACTGGATTAGAGGCGATATGCAAAGCAGCCTGATTGTCACACTAGAGGCGCATGGGTTGGCGATGAACGAACCCGAGTGACGCAAGAAAGGACTTGAGCCACACAAGTTCACAAGTAGTAGTATTCATGGCACGATATTTCGCCTCGGCAGAAGATCTTGAAACAATGGATTGCTTCTTAGTCTTCCAGGAGACGGGTGACTCGCCGAGCATGATGAAGAAACCCGTCAATGAGCGACGAGTAAGAGGGCACGTAGCGTAGCCGGAATCACAATAGGCGTTGAGCCGAAGATCACTAGAGCGAGACAAGAAAATACCTTGACCGGGGCTACTCTTTATATAGCGGACTACACGGAGAGATGCTTGCCACTGGTTCCCTGTAGGGGACGCCATAAATTGGGCCAGAATATGAACGGAGTAACTTAGCTCGGGTCTAGTGATGGTGATGTAGATAAGGTGGCCAACCAAACAACGATATTGCTCTGGCTAATCGAACAAAGGACTTGTATCCAAGGCCAGCTTATAGTTATGTTCAATGGGGAAAGTCGCTAGTTTGGAAGCCAACAGTCCGGTCTTTGTGAGAATGTCAAGTGCGTACTTGTGTTGGGACAGGAAAATGCCTGTAGGAGTACAAGTGATCTCAAGACCAAGAAAGTAACGCAATTGGCCGAGATCCTTCATGTGGAACCGAGAGTGCATGAAGGTCTTGAAGCGAGCAATAGAGGCCGAGTCATTGCCAGCAATAATAAGATCGTCGACATAAATAAGAACATGAATGACAATGCCGGATCGTGAGAAAGAGAACAGAGAGTAGTCGGCATAGGACTGTATGAATCCGAAGTGCTTCAGAGACGAAGCGAGCTTGACAAACCGATTACAAGGAGCCTGACGGAGTCCATACAATGATTTCCGGAGATGGAAAACCTTGGAAGAGCCCGGAATAGAGAATCCAGGAGGCATGGTCATGTAGACATCCTCGTCTAAGTCACCGTGGAGAAAGGTGTTATGAACGTCCATCTGATGAAGTTCTCAATCTTGAATCGCAGGCACCGCAAGAAACACCTTGACAGATACCATTTTGGCAACCGGAGAAAAGGTTTCAGAGTAGTCAGTACCTTCGACTTGCCGATTGCCAAGCACAACCAAGCGAGCTTTGTAACGCTTGATGCCTCCATCCGCCTGATATTTAATCCGGAAGACCCATTTGCAGCCGATAGAAGTTTTATCAAAAGGTAATTCGACGACCTCCAAAGTCCCATTGCGATGAAGATCGTCAATTTCAAGACACATTGCGTCCCGCCAATGCTTGTGATGGACGGCCTCACGGAAGGACGTGGGCTCGGGGGTGGAGCTGACGGCCACAAGGAAGTGACGATGGGCCTGGGACAAGTTATCATACCTCACATAATTAGCTAAAGGATACAGAGTACCTAAAGACGAGATCGAAGAGGGATCCGACGAGATAGGATGACAATGTTGAGCGACTAAGCACACATAGTCGCGAAGACGTGTGTTGGGTTGTGGTTGACGGTTGTTGCGTCGAGGGGGCGGAGGAGGAGGTGGAGGTGAATTCCCCCTGTCATCGGTGGGGGCTGCAGAGGCTGGTGTGTCCTCGTCATAGGAGAGGGGCGAGGGGTGAGACAAAGATGGATCGGCAGGAGCGATGGAGGAGGGAGGTGAGGTCATGTAGGGGAAGACGGTTTCATGAAAGGAGACGTCCCGAGATGTGAAGAAGACATTGGTGTCTAAATCATAGAGACGCCAAGCTTTTTCACCGAAGGGGTAACCCAAGAACACACATCGACGACTGCAAGGGGCGAATTTATCGGTATGGCAAGGGATTTGAGTGGAGTAGCAAAGGCACCCGAAGACTCGTAGGTGAAAGGAGGTAGGAGGTTTGTGAAAGAGGAGCTCGAATACTCGTAGGTGAAAGGAGGTAGGAGGTTTGTGAAAGAAGAGTTCATATGGAGTTTTACCATGAAGAAGTGCGGTTGGGTGCAATTGATGAGATAGCAAGCGGTGAGTACACACTGGCCCTAAAAATTTTATGGTAAAGAAGCTTGGAACTCATGAGCACAAGAGACGTTAAGTATGTGACGGTGTTTGTGCTCGACACGACCATTCTGTTGAGGAGTGCTAATGCAAGATGACTCATAGAGAATGCCATGCTCTTGAAGGAATGGTTTAAGAGTAATGAATTCAGCGCCATTGTCACTGCGAAAGCATTTGATAGAATGGTGAAATTGTGTTTGAACCATGGAGCAAAAATTGCGTATCAAAGTCGAAACTTCAGATTTATGAGACTTGAGGTAAACCCAAGTAGTTCGAGAATGATCATTCAATAGAGTAAGGAAATAAGAAGCACCACAAGTAGAAGGGATACGATAAGGACCCCAAATGTCACAATGAACTAAATCGAAACAAATAGTAGCCCGAGTAGTATTAATAGAAAATGAAAAGCGAGTTTGTTTGGCCCTATAACAAATGTCACAAGGGTCGCTTTTATTGGGAACAAGTTTGGAATCGGAAATACTCGGGAAGGACTGAACCAAATGATGGGAGGGATGCCCAAGGGGTTGATGGCATAAGGTGGAGGAGTTGATGACGGTAGTGTGACAAGGGCGGTCGTGGGGAGGAGACGGAGGCGGAGTAAGCCATCGCAGCCAGGACACCCTATCTCAGACTTAACCCGCTCCAACCAGCGTCCTCGAAGTGTGGGCCTGTATCACAAAAAGCTTGTCAGAGGATATGATGAGGCAAGATAACACATCAGAGAAACAAGCAGATGACAGAAGGTGACAATCAAGCCCCGGAACCAATAACACATGTGAGAGGGTTATGTCAGGGCACAGGCGAAGGCTTCCAGCCTGTGTTGCCTTCGAAACAGTAGCATTGGGGAGCTTGATATGGCACGACAGGATGTCGACAAGATCATGGAGAAGGCCGACATCACCTGTCATGTGAAACGAGGCCCCCGAGTCGAGAATCCAGGGTGTAGAAATTATACCTGACATACGGTCGGAAGAGGACTTAGCATGAAAGTCCTTAAATTTCTCAAAGAGGAGGTTCCAATCGGCATCAGTCACCAGAGAGTCGAAAGCATCACGATCAGCAGAATTGAATTGCGGAGAGCCGGAAGAGGAGGTGGAATTGGCCATAACGGCGGTGCATAGCAGTAAGGGCTTTGGACGGCGGGGCAGGCGGAGGGGTAGGGACTGGGGTGCCACGACCACGACCAAGAGACGGAGGCGGAGGCGTGCCTGTAGCGACGCCTTTGTCGTGATTCCACCGGCCGGGGAGACGTCATGGTCGGATCGTCCACAGTGAGTGCAAAGGAGGCCCCTTTTGTCTGTCTTGCCCGTGGAGGAGAGAGACTGGGAACGAGCAGCCATAGCCAGCGAATCCGAGTGAGCCTCACGATCCTTTACGATGGTGTGGAGACGCTCCTCCTGAACAGCCAGCGAGTAAATTCGGTTGAGCAGCGGAAGCGGGTCCTGAGCAATGATGGTTGACCGGATGGTGGCATAATTAAGAGGCATCGTCGAGCCCCATTAGGAATTGATGGGCTCGCTCAACCTCTTGCTCCTAATTAGCGGCGTTGCCGCAGGTGAAGGCAGTGGAAGCGGTGTAGGTGGTGAGTTCTTCCCAGAGCTTATTGAGACGACCAAAGTAGGAAGAACGATTGGCCATCCTGACGACAACGAGCGATCTCAGAACTAATCTGAAGGATTCGGGTACCGTTGCTGACAGAAAAGCGCTGATCAAGGTCATCCCAAAGTTCCTTAGCGGTGGCAAAATAAGAAATGCTAGAGCGAAGAGAGGGCTCAATGGATTGAGCGATCCACCCGATTAGCATAGAATTGACTCTCTTCCAATAGGCAGAATCGGCAGAGCCAGCAGCATGCTCAGTGATGGAGCCGTCAAGGAAACCTTCTTTGAATTTCGAAGAGAAGGCATTGCGGCATTGCGCATAGCGATCTTCCATTCGGGGAAGTTCACACCACGCAAGATCACAGGGCAAATAGCAATGTCAAGGTGATTAGACGGATGAAGGTAGTAGGGCGAGGCAGGGGGCGGCCATGGTGGATCGGTAGGAGGATCGGTAGAAGGGTCGATAGGTTAGATGTGTAAGAGGATCGGAAAGCCTGATACCATGTAGAAAACGATAGGAGGCAAAGCTTGCTCTTCATTGATTAATTGAGTGGAATATATACTGATAACTCCCTCCCTTGATGGAAAATGGAATAAATGTTTCAAGAGCTTTGACAGGATGTTTGTGTCAAAGGCCTTGGCGCATTAACAGTTGATGAAATACAAAACCTATATTATTTGTCCGAATATTATTTTATCTTATTATATACTTCCGTTATATTATATATATATATATATATATATATATATATATATATATATATATATATATATATATATATATATATATATATATATATATATATATGTTGGACTAGCCTTTTCAGGAAGTATATTCGAGATTATATCTTTCCTTTAGTGCATATAAGGAGATCCTATTCAAAAATGGATTATGGCTTTGGAGTATCCATAAATAGAAGATCCAAAGATCAAGCCTGATTCGAAGGAGCCGTTGGAGATCTGGTGTTGAAGATCCTCACGCTCCATGCTCTTATATAAAGGAAAGGAAGGAGAAGACAGAGTACACAAGTGCTACACACGAGCTTTCATTCAAGCAAGATCTGTCTTCCAAGTGTCTCTCTACTAAGCGCTCTAGAGTTTGTTGTTTATTTCAAAGCCTTTGAGAGCCACTATGAGCTTATAGGATATATTCATTTAAAGTGTTACTCGAGAGTTTATAACTCGGGAAGTTGCACTAGGCTATTGATTTGTGAGAGTAAGAGGATTGTACTAGATAGCTGAGAGAGGTGGGGCTCTTCTAGATTGGTCTAGGACTCCAAGGGAACGTGAGTTGACTAGATTGCAATTGTATAGGAGAGAGGCTTCTCGGTGAGCTATTAGGATCCTAAGCTAAGCGAATCAATAAAGCCTTTGAATCCTAGGGTTGTGGAAGAACCCTAGGCGGGGACGTAGGCCAAGTTGTGCTGAACCTCGTAAACAATTACTCGTGTTCTTTACTTATTTGTTTTACCTTATTTCCGCACTTGGTTCGATTGTCTAACTTTGTGATTCAGGTTTAATCTCAAAGGTTTTGGTACGAGCTCCAAAAGTCTTGAGACTTTCTGCGAAAAACGGGCATACTCTATTCAACCCCCCTTCTAGAGTATTTCTTTATTACATTGCTTTATATTATCGAACCTCCAATTGGTATCAGAGCTTTACTCACTGTTTTTGATCTAACAATCTTGTGAGTTTTTGATCATGTCTGGTGAAGCAAGCGGAGGATTTGCACAGGGAAGGTCCACAAGCAGACCGCCACTCTTTGTAGGAAACAACTTTGTCCACTGGAGATCTCTGATGAAGATGTTCATCATAGACCAAGATCTAGAGCTTTGGAACATTATAGAGAATGGTCCGAAGATTCCAGAAAAGGATGGACCAAATGACACCAAAGTTGCAAAGAAGGAGTCTGAATACAACCAAGCAGATCTTGAAACCATCTCCAAAAACTACAGGGCTATTAACTTACTTTATTGTGGTCTTAGCACTGATGAGTTTAACCGTATTTCATCTTGTAGGTCAGCTAAAGAGATTTGGGACAAGTTGGTCGTCACCTATGAAGGAACAAGCCAAGTGAAAGACACCAAGATCAGCATCTTCCTTCGAAAGTATGAGCTCTTTAAGATGAAGTCTGATGAGTCAATCAAGGCCATGTTCACACGATTCACAGAAATCACCAACAACCTTGACTCTCTTGGCAAGAGCTTTACCAACGTTGAGAAAGTAAGGAAGATACTGAGGTGCCTTCCAAAGGAGAAATGGGGTCCAAAAGTAACAGCTATTGAGGAAGCCCAGGACCTCACCACTCTACCCCTTGATGACCTTCTTGGGAAGCTGATCACGCATGAGATGATCCTTAATGAAGACGATGGAGAACTTCCAGCTAGCACTAAGAACTTGGCACTCAAGTCTAAGAAGGATGAGCCCAAGGATGGATCTGATTCCGAAGATGAGGATGACGATGAGGATGATCCTTTTTCTCTTATCACAAGAGGCCTTGCTAGAATTCTCAAAATGAAGAAGCAATTCAACAACAAGGATGGATCAGAGTCTTCAAAATTTCGAGGTAAGCCTCAATACAACAAGTATGAAAAGAAGACTAAACCGTTGTCTTGTTTTGAATGTGGTGAAACAGATCATCTTGTGAAGGACTGCCCTCAAAAGACAAAGAGCCAACCCAAGAAAGGTGACAAATGGAAGAAGAAAGCCATGGTGGCTACTTGGAGTGATTCCGACTCTGACTCCGACGATGAGAAGGCCAACATTTGTCTTATGGCCTCTGGAGATGAATCCCACGATGAAAAGCTTGAAGCTACTGTAAGAGAACTTATGGAAAGTCCAAAAGAGGTATTATCGGAATTCCTTTCCAATCTGATTGCCAATGAAGAAAAGCTTATTGCCCAAACTAACATTCTTATTAAGAGAACTGTGGACCAGGAAAGAACTATTGAGGATCTATCTATGAGGGTCAAAGGTCTTGAAGCTTCTTATTCAGGTCTTGACATTAAAGTCAAGACGCTTGACTCGGAGAAATCTGAACTCAAGCAAGATCTCTCCTCTCTAAGAAATGAGCATCATGACTTAGAGAACGAGAAGATCTCCCTGAATAATAAGATTCTAGACCAACAGACAGCCCTCATAAGTTTTACCAAATCCAAAGGCACTCTCCATAAGATGTTGGGTGAGCAACAAAGCTCTCTAAACAAAAGTGGTATTGGTTACAATCCAAAGTTTTTAAAGAAGCAACACATTACCACTTTTGTAAAGGCAAAAGGAAGCAGAACCTCTCCTATATGTCACCATTGTGCTAGAAAGGGACATGTAAAAGAGACCTGCCCTTATAGAAGAAAGGATCCATATATTATTCGTAATACATTTCCTGTTCATTTGAGAAAAGAACGGATAACACAAGTTTGGGTCCCCAAAGGCACTATTTTACCAAATATGGTTTACCCCAACAACGGATCCAAATTTGCTTATTGGTCTAGCCACAAAGGTTGATGTTTGTCTTGCAGGAGATCACCAAGGTGAAAGAACACAAATGGATTATTGATAGTGGATGCTCGAGGCATATGAGTGGGAAGAGTTCTCTCTTTCATGATCTAAAGGAGCAATCCACGGGAACAATCACTCTTGGTGACAAAGGAAAATGCGACATCGTTGGTATTGGTAGTGTTGGAAGTGATTCCAGCCATAGTCTTAAAAATGTCTATCTTGTTAATGGTTTAAAGTATAATCTGTTTAATGTTTCTCAATTATGTGATAGTGGTAACAATGTCAGATTTAACAAGAAAAGATGTATAGTGTGCAAAGAAGATACAGGTGAAGTTATTTTGACTGCATATCGTTACAACAACATATACGCCGTAAATGCTGATCAAGTGGCACAAGGAAGCTTAACCTGTTTAAAGGCTTTGACGGACGATCCAAAGCTTTGGCACAGGAGACTCGGTCATGTGAGTCCACATACACTACAGAAGCTTGTGTCCAAAGGGCTTGTAAGAGGGCTACCTGAGATGGAGTTCAAAGGTATTGACATGTGCAATGGTTGCACACGAGGTAAACAAACACGTAGCTCTTTCAAACCCAAAAAGGTTGTAAGTTCTTCTAGACCCCTTGAACTTTTACATATGGATTTATGTGGTCCTATGCGAGTCAAATCTCCCAATGGTAAAGAGTACATGCTAGTTGTTGTCGATGATTTTTCAAGATATACTTGGGTTGCATTTTTGAAAGAAAAATCAGAGGCCTTATTTGAGTTTTCAAAACTTTGTAAGGAGTTGCAAACTTTAAGAAATGAGCCCATAGTGTCTATTCGGAGTGATCATGGTAGGGAGTTTGATCAACTTCAATTTGATTTGTTTTGTGCTAAATATGGCATCTCCCATAACTTTTCTGCTCCTAGGACACCTCAACAAAACGGGGTTGTGGAACGCAAGAACCGCACCTTAGAGGATATGGCCAGGACTATGCTTTTAGAAAATGCATTACCTAAAACCTATTGGGCTGAAGCTGTTAACACAGCTAACTATATTTTGAATCGTTGTCTTATTCGTTCCATCTTAAAGAAAACTCCTTATGAACTTTTCAAAGGCCGCAAACCACTTATATCTTATTTTAAACCTTTTGGCTGTACTTGTTTTGTTCATAACAATGGAAAAGATAACCTTGGGAAATTTGATGCGCGTAGTGATGAAGGTATATTTCTTGGCCATTCCACGAGTAGCAAAGCTTATAGAATCTTCAATAAAAGGACCCAGGTAGTTGAAGAAAGTATACATGTTATTTTTGATGAATGCAATGACGGTGCTTTGAGTGAAAGTGTTGCAGATATAGATCTTAACATCCATGAAGAGAACGAAGAAGGTGATGTTGCTGCTACCAAGAACACAGAGAAGAGGAACATGCAGGAACCGATTCTTAACACTGAAGAATTGGCCCAAGGTGTTGAAGATTCGTCCAAAGCCCTTGGTGTCCAATCCAACAGTGTTGAGACGTCAGAAACTGCTGTAACTGAACCTAACAGGACCACGGAGTCAGATGTACTACAAGTCAATCCTACAAGTGTGACGAATCAAGGAGCTGAGACTAGCAAAAGGAAATTCAAATACTCCTCATCACACTCCTTAAAGGATATCATTTCTGACCCTACTTCTAGTGTTCAAACTCGTTCTAAACTTAAAGATCTTTGTGCTTTTCACGCGTTTGTTTCTCTTATTGAGCCAAAGAAGGTAGATGAGGCACTTCAGGAGCTAGACTGGATCATTGCTATGCAAAGTGAGCTTAATGAATTTGAAAGGAACAAAGTCTGGACCTTGAAGCCTAGGCCAAAGCATCAATCAGTCATTGGCACTCGATGGGTGTTTCGAAACAAGCTAGATGAGAATGGTAAGGTTGTGAGGAACAAGGCAAGGCTTGTTGCTCAAGGCTACAATCAAGAGGAAGGTATTGACTACGAGGAGACCTTTGCTCCCGTAGCCAGGCTTGAAGTCATTCGCATTTTATTAGCATTTGCATCTTTTATGAGCATAAAGTTATATCAAATGGATGTTAAATGTGCCTTTCTTAATGGTTTCTTAGAGGAAGAAGTTTATGTGGCTCAACCCCCAGGTTTTGAAAGCTCAGAATTTCCCAATCATGTTTATAAACTTGACAAAGCGCTTTATGGTTTGAAACAAGCCCCAAGAGCTTGGTATGAGCGCTTGTCAAAATATCTTTTAGAAAATGATTTTAAAAGGGGGTTGATCGACAAGACTCTTTTTATCAAGACCAAAGGAAAGGACATTTTGGTTATTCAAATTTATGTTGATGATATATTATTTGGTGCTACTAACACATCTTTGTGCAAGGAATTTTCTGACATCATGTGCAGTGAATTTGAGATGAGCTTGATGGGTGAACTCAACTTCTTTTTGGGATTACAAGTTCATCAATCCAAGAAAGGGATCTTTGTCAACCAAAGCAAGTACACTGAGGATCTCTTGAAGAAGTTCAAGATGGATCAATCCAAAGCAGCCAAGACTCCCATGAGCTCAACATTGTCTCTAGATCAAGACAAGACGGGATTAAGTGTCAATCAAAAGGAGTATCGAGGAATGATTGGATCTTTATTATATCTCACAGCTAGTAGACCTGACATCATGTTTAGTGTTTGCATGTGTGCTAGGTTTCAAGCTGATCCTAAAGAATCTCACCTCGTGGCTGTGAAGAGGATCTTTCGATATCTCAATGGCACTAAGGAGCTTGGACTATGGTACCCAAAGCAAAAGGATTTCACTTTAATTGGATATTCTGATGCAGATTTTGCAGGCTATAAGGTGGATAGGAAGAGCACATCAGGATGTTGCCAATTCTTAGGAGCATCTTTGATCAGTTGGCACTCAAAGAAGCAAAACTCAGTTGCTCTATCCACTGCAGAAGCTGAATACATTGCAGCTGGAGCTTGCTGCTCCCAAATCCTTTGGATAGCTCAACAAATGCGAGATCTTGGCATTAACCTCAAAGGTATTCCAATTAAGTGTGACAATACAAGTGCCATCTCCATCACTAAGAATCCTGTTCAGCATTCAAGGACCAAACATATTGATGTAAGGCATCATTTCATTAGAGATCATGTTGAAAAAGGTGATGTGTCCATATCTTTTATTTCTACTGATTATCAATGGGCTGACATTTTCACTAAGCCTTTGGCAGAGGACAGGTTCACCTTCATAAGACGAGAGATTAGGATGCTTAACAAGGATGCACTTTCGTAGGGGGAGCTTTCCCTTTACGAAAGATAAATTCTACTTAGTGTCAAGACCCTTGAGAACTATGTCAAGGTGTGTGAACTAAATGGTGGAGTACACATAACGGATCATATATTTTTGGTTAATATCTTTTTAGATATTTAATCAATTATATTTTTATTGGATTTCAAAATTACCTATTTCTGTGATTTTCTTAACCGTTAAGATATTTTATTTTTGGAACTAAATCTCGGTTTGTTCAGTCCGATTTTAATGGTTAATTTGAAATTTGAATTTGAAAATCTTTCAAATTGGCAATGTAATGATTTCTTTCCTTGGAACCCTAAACCCGTCCCATCACTCCCTCTACTTAAACCCAATACTGTACCCGATTACAACCCACACTCAGAACAAATCCAAACCCCTTCACATTCTCCCTCTTCAACCTCTCATCTGTTCTAAGAAAACCCTAGCCGATCTCCTCCATGGCACCCAAATCCAAGAAAGCTGTCACACCCAAAAGACTTGGCGCCACCCCCAAGGGACGTCAGGCCACTGCTACCTATCCCACACCTGAACCCGCTCCTCAAGCTATCGTCCCAACTGTCGTCCAGAGCACCATTGCTGAGAGCTCGGCCATTGTTCCCAAAGGCTCTCAAAAGCGCTCTGCGAAGAAGCCGATCAGTGCTAAACAGAAAGGAAAGAGGAAGATTTTGGCTGAGGAAGTGGACGAGGAAGAGGAGGAAGAAGATCTCGACGCCCTCTTAGAAAGAGATGCTGCCAAGGAAGCCGAGGAGGAGGCCTTAAGGAAGAAAAAGGCCGATGAGGAGGCTGAGCTTGCTAAGAAACTGGCCGAGGAAGAAGCTGAGCGGATTCGGAAGGAAGCCGAAGCCGAGGAGGTTCCATCCGAGGAGGAGCCTGAGGAAGAAGAAGAAGAAGAGCAAGAGGGATCTGGAGAGGACGAGGAACCTGAAGGAGATGAAGCGGGGTCCGGTGAGGACTCGGGGTCTGAGGAAGAGGAGGAAGAATCCCCCTCTCCTTCTCCTCCTCCTCCCCCGTCTCCGAAGAAGCGGAAAGCCCCTGCTCCTGTCAAGCCTCCATCCCCCAAGCGCACCAGGAAGGGCACTGTCAAGAGTCTTGTAGCGCCTGTCAAGAGAGCTGCTTCAACAGTTGCGCGCAGAAAGAATGCAGACCCCCCGGCCTATATCCAGGTAAATCAATCTTTGCCCTCCTCTTGGTTTCAAGATGCTGAGACTGCTGGTAAGTGGGTAGACGAGTTTCGAACTCGTAAGATTAGCTGTTCTGATTTTTAAGATTTTGAGTTCTTTGAAGCTTTGAAGTTACCTTGCATTGAGCTCCTAAAAAAATCCCCAGCCTGGACCCTTCTTAACCTTGAGACTGTCTACTACCCCCAGCTTACCAGACTCTTCTACATTAACCTAAAAGCCAAAAACGACACCGATGGTTGGTCTTTGGAGTCTGTTGTCAAAGGGGTTAGAATCTCTCTCAACTCCAATGATTTTGCAGACTTCCTTGGCCTACCTACCCCAGTTCCACCCGCTGATATACACCCCTCAAAAGAGAATTGCATCATCCTTGCCCGAGCCAAGTATCTCCTACCCGAAGGATCCAACAGCACCTCAAAGCAACTCACCCACTCATCCCTAACCCTTGAGGCAAAGATAATTTTTAACATCATTGTTAGATGCCTCTTACCCCGTCTTAACTCTGGCTCACTCCTTACTGACAATGCTATGGTCCTGCTCTACCGCATCCTAAATGGCCTTGATCTTGATCTGGCCAACACTATCCTTGGAACCATGGCTCATGCCAGAAAAGCTAGAAAAGGCTCTCCCCTCCCCTTTGCTACCCTTTTGACACCTATCTTCAAAGCTTCTGGAATTGATGTCAAAAATGAAGAACAGCTGCGTCATACGGGTAAGTTCGACTCAAAAGGCCTTGAAAAGATTGGCATCACTCGGTCTCCCCAAGGGACCTTGAGTCTTGCCACTCCTTCAAAAGCCTTTCCCACTGCTCCAGCTTTCGATGAACGCATGGACAACCTAGAGTTGGGCTTGGAGGAAGTTCGCCTGGATATTAAGGAGCTGCAGAAGGAGATTATGACGGAGATGAGCGGGATTTCAAAGATGCTGGAAGGACTGTGGACGAGGCTCACTGATGATGCTCCGGATGACTAAGCCTAAACCTTAACCCACCCTATCCCACCCCTGAAACTTGATACATTGCTGGTTTGTTGGAAACGTTTTCAAAACTTTTGGTGACTTTTTGGTGACTGTTTTTACCTCCGCCCTTTGTTGAAAGACAAAAAGGGGGAGATGATCTGTGATGCTTAGACTTTGAAAACCTCTGCTTAAAGGTCTTGGATGACCTTGGTTTCTGATTTATGGTTTTCGGTTGGATGTTTTCATACTTTAAAATTTTTGATCCAACATTTGTCTAACCCTTGCAGGTACTTAGTCCGATTTCTATTGTATTATCTATTCTTGACTAAGTTGCAGGGATGCACAGGTTTTGTCTTTCATCAAGGGGGAGATTGATAACTCCCTCCCTTGATGGAAAATGGAATAAATGTTTCAAGAGCTTTGACAGGATGTTTGTGTCAAAGGCCTTGGCGCATTAACAGTTGATGAAATACAAAACCTATATTATTTGTCCGAATATTATTTTATCTTATTATATACTTCCGTTATATTATATATATATATATATATATATATATATATATATATATATATATATATGTTGGACTAACCTTTTTAGGAAGTATATTCGAGATTATATCTTTCCTTTAGTGCATATAAGGAGATCCTATTCAAAAATGGATTATGGCTTTGGAGTATCCATAAATAGAAGATCCAAAGATCAAGCCTGATTCGAAGGAGCCGTTGGAGATCTGGTGTTGAAGATTCTCACGCTCCATGCTCTTATATAAAGGAAAGGAAGGAGAAGACAGAGTACACAAGTGCTACACACGAGCTTTCATTCAAGCAAGATCTGTCTTCCAAGTGTCTCTCTACTAAGCGCTCTAGAGTTTGTTGTTTATTTCAAAGCCTTTGAGAGTCACTATGAGCTTATAGGATATATTCATTTAAAGTGTTACTCGAGAGTTTATAACTCGGGAAGTTGCACTAGGCTATTGATTTGTGAGAGTAAGAGGATTGTACTAGATAGCTGAGAGAGGTGGGGCTCTTCTAGATTGGTCTAGGACTCCAAGGGAACGTAAGTTGACTAGATTGCAATTGTATAGGAGAGAGGCTTCTCGGTGAGCTATTAGGATCCTAAGCTAAGCGAATCAATAAAGCCTTTGAATCCTAGGGTTGTGGAAGAACCCTAGGCGGGGACGTAGGCCAAGTTGTGCTGAACCTCGTAAACAATTACTCGTGTTCTTTACTTATTTGCTTTACCTTATTTCCGCACTTGGTTCGATTGTCTAACTTTGTGATTCAGGTTTAATCTCAAAGGTTTTGGTACGAGCTCCAAAAGTCTTGAGACTTTCTGCGAAAAACGGGCATACTCTATTCAACCCCCCTTCTAGAGTATTTCTTTATTACATTGTTTTATATTATCGAACCTTCATATACATAAGAACTAGGTTAAACTAGATTAATTCTATCCTAACTTACAAAGATATGATACTTGCTATATAAGGATAAAATCAAAATTAATTACAAATATATATATGATATGGTTGTCCTAACTTCTAAGATTTTATTTTTAGTATCATAATAGGAGAGTCCTATATTCATATACGAATATCTGTAATATTTATTTCTGATTAAAATCATCGGTTAACAAAATAAAACGAACACAAGACTTTATATATATGCATGCATATGGCCTTTTTGATGAACATGAGAATTTGACAAAATGAAACATTTAAGTTAGTTGAGCTTCATAATTATATAATGAAAAAAAAAAAACCGTATTCACGTTGTAAAATTATTAAATGTGTAAAACTAGAAAATATAGATTAATTAAATTTAAAGGTACTGGAGTAATTAATAAAATGTATTATATATAGGACAATCTATTAAAAAATGAGACTTTACTTGCAAGTTGCAAATCCTACCAAAACACAATCTATTAAAAAATAGCCACTCCCTTTTCATTTCATTCAAATTATTATATATAGGACATTTTTATTTGTTCATATGAAAAATACCATGACATTATAAAGGGAGAGGAGAATCAAATTCATGTTCACAATTCATAAAGTTGATTTTTTTCAATTAAGTTAATAATTGGCATTTAATACATTATTTTGTACCAAAAAAACATTGATGTTTTTTTATAAGAAGGGAACGTAACACTGATTTTTATTTATTGATATTGTAGATAGAAAACTCAATATTATACTTTTAGTAACCGTGATTGTTTTTTAAAATAAATAAATTGGAAGAATACAATCATTTTGTCATTAATATATATGTGCAAATAATTTCAAATGAAGTACTCCGTATTTGTGATGTGCGACGTACAATTTCATTCTTATTATTTTCGATATATTTAATAATTGTTGTCAAAGATATATAAGTTTTCCGTCATAATTTACACAAAAACCATTCCTTATATTCTATGAAATGTTATATTAAATGAAATAGAGCATATAAATGTTATATAAAAAAGTCATGGATTACTTTGCAAATAATTTCAGATAGTATACACATAAACAATAATTAATTAGATTGTTTTTTTTTGGTACGTACATAAGTTAGTTAATCATCTTATTTAACACAAATTGTCTTTTATAAAATATTATTATTGAAGTTGCCGTAGTCGTTGCTAGAATCTTAATTAGACTGGCGTCTCCATGTGATGTACATCTATGTTTACCTATTGAGATATTTTATTTTTATTTTTAAAAAATGAGCTTTTAGTTTAATATAATAAATTCATAAGTCAATCTCTATTCTCTAGTATTTTTGGTTGACCCAAACCGTTTTTACATATAAATTACGCAAAAGCCCGTAATAATCTAGAATAATTAATAACTTCTTAGACCAAACCGGCCTCCAAATTAAACGTGGATATCATCGATCTTTGTCAATAGGGTTGGTGTTGAGATTTTGTAGGCTAAAGGTAAAATGAAGTAATTGGTTTTTTTTTAATGCAAAATATAGTAAAGTTAAATACTTAACCAACATGCAAATATCCAAAAAAAAAAAAAAAACTATAAACATTCAAATAACACTAATTAGAGCTGGCAATTTGGGTCATCTGGTCGGGTTCGGGTCGATCACATTCGGGTCGGGCACTGATGGGTTGGGTCAACTCGGGTCAAAATTTCAGTGTCGGTCTTGGTCGGGTCGGGTCGGGTCGGATTCGGTCAAAATGAAATTCAGATTGGTCGGGTTTCGGTCAGAATCGGGTTGGACCCATTCGGATTTTCGGTCAGAATCGGGTCGGTCTCATTCGGGTTTCGGGTCGATACTCGGGTCGGTCTCATTCAGGTTTCAAGTAGAAGCGGGTGAGGTCTACATTTGTTTTAAACTTTTAATCGTTTGGATTGAATTTGTTAAATCATGTTCGTTCGGGAGTTTCAAGTAATCAATTTTATTAAATCGAATATGTAATTCATGTTATTTATGTATAGAAATTGAATTTTATTAAATTGAATTTTTATTTTGTATAGAAATAGCATTAACTATCAATAGCTCGATAATAAATTACAATAATGTTTTTTTATTTTATAGTATAAATGTATAATAGATATATATATTCAAGGATATTCGGGTTGGGAGTCGGGTCGGTTGAGAGTCGGTTCGGGTTGGGAGTCGGTCGGGTTAAAATTCGGGTCGGGTTGGAATTCGGGTCGGGTCCGGGCTGAGTCAGGTTTGTCTGTATTCGGGTCACTTCGGGTTTCGGGTCAACATCGGTCGGGCTCGGTTTCGGGTTCGGATTATGCATAACGCCAAATTTTCGGGTTCGGTCGAGTTTTGGGTCGGGTGAGTCGGTCGGGTTTCTCGGGTCGGATCAGGAATTGCCAGCTCTAACACTAATCAAGCCTTTTTACTAATTAAACACCACTTATGATCTTTTATTACGCAATAATATCAATATATAAGAAAATAAAGATATTTTATATGGGACTTTTTTATTATGATTTGATATATATGTGATGTCCCGGGATGGTGATGAAGGGGTTTCAATGGTGACGATGGTGATGAAGTTGAGTAACAGATCGAAGGGTAGAGAGATAACAGAGGAGAAGTAGTTAGAGGAAGAGAGAGAGAGAGAGAGAGAGTAGAAGAGGATGATAGGAATTGGTTATTTCATTTCATGCCTCATCTCATTCAATTCCATCTCTACTTATAGTACTCAATCACATTACATTTGCCCCTATAGGTTAGCTACATTACATTGCATCCCCCTTTCAAAAAGCCTTATCTCAAGGCTTAAGTTGAAAATCTAGAAAGAGGTGCAAAATGTGTAGGCTCCCATGTAGCTTCCTCAGTTGGCAAATTGGACCATTTCACTAACCACTTGGTCATTGGGTCCCCATTGCTTAAGTAAGTCACTCTGCTGTCAAGGACTGCCTCATGCATGGTGATAATATCACCATCTTCATCTGTATGAGGAAGGGCAGGTTATGGCAACTGATTCCTCTCAATCATGCGCTTCATTGTGTGACACATGAAAGACGGGATGGATGGTTGCACTGGGAGGCAACTCCAATTTGTAGGCAACCGCACCCACACGAGCATGGACTTTAAAATGACCATATACCTGGAGCTAAGCTTGAGATTGCACCTGATAGCCAAGGAAGATTGCCTATAAGGTTGCAGCTTCAAATAGACCCAATCTCCTATCTGAAATTCCCTCTCCGAACGATGTTGATCTGCAAAATGCTTCATTCGAACTTGGGCTTGCTCTAAGTGAAACTTAACTTGAGAGAGCATGTGTTGTCTCTACTGAAACCAAGCTGAAGCATCCATGTTTCTCCCTATAAACATGTTGACACCTAGCACTGAAGGTGGATGACCATAGAGAGCTTGATACGGCGTTGTCTTCAAAGCAGTGTGATAGTTTGTATTGTACCAAAGTTCCGCAAGGTAAAGCCACCCAAACCACTGCTTTGGATGATCAGAGCACATACATCTGAGAAATGTCTCAAGGCATCTGTTTACACGCTCTGTTTGCCCATCCGATTGAGGATGATAGGCAGTACTCATATGCAACTCAGCCCCCAGACCTTTAAATAGGTGTTGCAAAAAAGAACTAAGGAAAACCTTGTCCCTATCTAAAATGATGCTCTCTGGCAAGCCATGAAGCTTGTATATGTGGTCCATGAAAACTGCAACCACTTTTTCTGCCGAAAAAGTATGACATAATCCCACAAAATGGGCATACTTAGTAAGCCTGTCTAGCTACTACCACAAAAATGCAGTTCTTGCCCTGACTTCTGGGAAGTCCTTCAATGAAGTCCATGGAAATGTGAGACCATAGGGTGTTGGGCACCGGCAAAGGTTGGAGAAGGTCAGGGTAAGCCACGTTTTCTGATTTGCTACGTTGACATACCTTACAAGAGAAAACATAATCAGTGGCATCCATCTTACGACAAGGATAATACCTAAAAAAAAAGCACAAACTATAGGACCTATGCTACATAAAATGATAAGAACTTTACTTAATCTCATTCCCAAATATTTATTGTGTACAACCCGATTTTTTTTTATTAAGTAAAAATTCGAGATCAGGCAAGCCTAATTCTCGAGAGGTCGATGAATCGTCAGATGAAAAACATCTAAACATACAATGAAAATAGAAAATGGCGCTAAGAGACAGACAAGCAACCCGACATGTTTTTGCATATATACACTTACACAAAACTACTGTACTATTTAGTGTTGAGAATATGACGCGTGAAAAACATAATGAATACAAACCTTGTATAGAAGTGGGTGGACTACTCATCCTAATGTCAATTGGTTTTAAATGGAACATCATTCGACTTGTGTGCTCAGCTTGATTAGCGCATGTGCGCGCACTTGGACGTGTAACGCCCACATGGCCACGTCGTATGACCCACCGTAATTTCACATGGTAAAAGTAGTAATTAAAACCTCTTAGTTATGTTTTGATGAGCAATATAATCCATGCAATCGAATCAACTTCATTGCACATTTGCACCTATTATTAGAATTACTATTATGTCGAATGTTCAATCATATTCTCCTACCAAACAGTCTACAAATGGTCCCAAAAGGAGTTATTAGGATTAACGAGCTAGGTGAAACATGAAAACCCATATCCAGTACTTGATTACTGTTTATATATTTATTTGGATGTGATATTTATTCATTACAAACCTATGGTACCCTCCCAACTAATTCTTTATTATTCCTTTATTTCCTTATTATTATAAATTTTTTTTTTTTGAAGATTTATCTAGGGATTAGGTTTCTAAGCTGGATTTGGAAAGAATAAGAAGTGAAAATCGAAATGACTTTTAAAATAAAAATAAAAAAATTTAGCTGTCCAAACCACAAGTATTGATCCAGCAAAACTCTTTGTTTCAAAAGATTTTTTTCAGTGTAATGCCAAAATGGACTGAAACCCAAAGTTACAGTAAAATATCTTATTGAACTCATTGCCAGGTAACACAATGATCTTTTCGGGCCTATATCTGGGCCATTTGTTGTAGGTGGGTTGGGCCCATATTTAATAAATTCGGATCTCAGCTGAACTTTTATTATATACATTAAACTGAAGTACAAAAAAATGTCGGTATCGATTCAAATTTGGAGTGAGGATTTTATGGGTTATATGAACTCTTCAGATCAAATCTGCAGCAAATAAGTTATCTATGCTTCAGAACCTGAACATTCCATCAGTTATACATATAGATATCATTAACAGAAATGGTCCTTATGCATGTATACAGAATATAGGCTAAATAAAGCACATGACTTACCACATAGGCTAAAAGAAGCAAACATCACTTAAATTTAGTAAAAACCCAGTGTAGCACCCAGTGTTATAGAGGATCCACGAGGATCCACAATGATCTATTCCTAATTTATTGGGCAACCCTAAGCTTTTAACCCGATCGAAGACAAACATCACTCAAATTTAGTAAAACATCATATCATTGATCCAAAAGGATGCTACTAGACAGTCGCTTGAATCCAGAAGGACGACAAACTTGGGTTCGATCGCTAGCTTCGTATTTAGCTCACCAGCAACAATAAGCATTCCCAATTTATCATACCTAAATAATCAAGCAGGGTCGGGGGACCAAATTGTACGAACTCTTCATACTTCGAGAAAGTGTTTGCAAGTAACTCAAACACAGACAACTAGGAACACACAACAAACAAAAGAGACGAGTTAGAGACTAGTAAAAGACATTGTGAGAGCAGAGATGGAGAAATGATACAATCTCTGTCAATCCTATGAGACTCAACGTAACCCTCTATGACATGAATGATGTTCCTTCACGACATGCTATCTCTAATCTTGTTCTCGTTAAGATCCAGAAAATTAAAATCTTGTCTAATCATCTCCCTCCAACTCTTCTTTAATTGATCTCCCTTTGCTTCGCCGAACTCTATCAATCTTCAAACTGTCACATCTACGTATTGTCGCACTCGGATCAATCTATCCTCTATATATGACCAAATCAACGAAGCCTTCACTCACACAGCTTATCAAGGATACTGCTTACTCCAACCTTATTGCGGATAACCTCATTTCTCATCATGTCAAGTCTAGTAAATCTATCCATCTGATAATCCTCATCTCTACTCCCGGAGAAAGAGAAAGAGAAATGAGTAATACATGCAAGATAAAAGCTGAGATTGATAATAATAAATGACCACATATATAATCCAAACAGATGCCTCATCAATATATTCTTTTATGAAGTGGTAAATACATATATATATATATATATATAGAGAGAGAGAGAGAGAGAGAGAGAGAGAGAGAGAGAGAGAGACGTATAACAAAGTTACAAAATATACGCACCCAAACTACAGGGTACGTGTAAGAGGGTCACGTAGGACCGATATCCCAAAGTGGTAAAAGCTACATTTCTAACAATAAGCTTTGATGAGCATATATGACTATACAAGACAGTTGATGTTTTTCCAACTTCAGTTGAAGAAAGACTGTAAATCCTTGCTTGCATTGGCTGCTGCCTAGAAATAATCTAATTCAACAAAACCAAAGCCCATGGAGACATTCTTCCCGTTCTTTAATCTACAAAGGTCATAGAAAGTATACGGTAAGCACTCGTCCTAGCGCTTGTAACTTTCCCGCCTTTATTGTTTACTTTCTTGCTTCATTTGTCTTAAACTTCAGATTGTTGACAAACAACGAGTGTGACTGGATCGGAGAACACAAAAAGCCCAAGATGCCACTCGCCAATAGATCGAGTGGAGACCACGAAACATAATAAGAATGGGTACAACCGTACAACTACAAGCATAATAAGCAAGCTAGGTACGTTGTTTTCTTTCTACGAAGGTATTTTGGCCATAACAACTCATGTAATCTCAAACCCACCATCGAAGTAGACTTTCTAGGATGAGTCAGTGCAAATCAAACTATTGCAACTCGGCAACAGCAAGCCATTCCTATATCACAAACTGACTATTTAGGAACACAAGTCTACAATCATCACAAGCTAAGATAATCTATTTTGTAAGCCTGATTAATATTGCGATTTATGAACAACTCAATCCTGTATTTGGGATACCGATCAGGTAACCTTCCTGAATCAGTAGGTGAAGCAATCCTGCAGAACGAAAGGATGGTCGGGCTGACGACCGTAACTAACTTTGGATCTGTATCCGGGATACAGATCCGGATCAAATACCTCTATCACTCTCAGCTCTTGCTCGAACCCAGCCGCAAGCCCCTCCAGCTCCCATGTGTCATATGGAGACCTCGTAAAATGGGAAACATGTATCTCCTCATCATCGTCTATCATATGCATCGCATATCTAATAAATCTCAATAGAAGCTCCTGGTGCAGCCTATTTAAAAATAAATCGATATATTATGGAAAATTATATATGAAATATCTAGCTACATAGCTATGCAATTGATATCATTCAATTATGTGGAAAAATATAGACATCTTTATTTTTTAATTGAATTTGATATACCTTACTTGATTTTAACTAGGTGGACTCCTGCATGAGAAAAGTTGAAGGCGCTCCGATCATAGCACTGCTAGGACAAAACAGGATGAATTCTCATCCTCGTGCAATCAACACCGCCCACAAACCTAGCATCAGATCATCTCACTATCTCGATGTGCCTCTTAGCAGCCTCTCGAAACATCTGCACCAGCTCAGCTGCAAATACATTCAAGTAGCTATTAGTTACATTATTACATACATATACATTGTTTTATACATTCAAGTATAAATGAAAAGATTAACTATATATGTGAGGTATAATTAACAGATTGTCTACCATTTGCAACATCATATATGTAATTGGAAAATAGATAGATGGATAGATAAGTTGGTGAGATACCTCGTAGACCGGAATAGCTCAAGTGTGTCTCATAGGACGACATGTAACACCCTCGTCTCAAATCAGATGTAATAAGGATGTTCGGAGTGATTTATAAGTGATTTAAGCATATACATACATACACACATACATACATACATACATACATACATACATACATACATACATACATACATACATACATACATACATACATACATACATACACACACACACGCACACACACACACACACACACACACACACACACACACACACACACACACACACACACACACACATACACGTTAGGGCCCGATCCCCCTTGGCATACAATCATACAAACATTTGAACCTCTCATCTGATGTGGGCTTTTCCAACTCCCCAATAGCATTTATCACAACAATATAGTCTTTTGATTCACTTTCACTATAAGTTGATGTTTCCCCTGGCCCTGAGGGAAGATACAAAAAACCACCAACTGTATAATCCTTCGATACAACCAACTTATCAATTGTAATATTCCCGGGCCGAAGTCCCCTCGAACGCAAAGAGTTCAAATCTGTAAGAATCCTAGAAAGTATTCCAACCAAAGCGCCGCTATTGAGTAATCTTGGCTGGCCATTGAACTTGTCATTATAGTATTGCTTCAAAGTAGTGAATGGCTTGAATAAAACTGCATCCAACAACACTCTGACATCCCCAACATAGAACTGCAAAGGAAGGGCGAACACCTTAACCCAACAGCTGGCCTCTTCTACGTAATCCATTACACATATGTCAATCTCACGCCCCATGGAATGTTTCTTGATGTGGTATACGGAGAATCCAGCACCACACTGAGTCACAATCAGCTCCTCTGAATCAGAGCTTTTGGAGTTTTGGCGTTGAAAGGCCACAAGACGAACTCCTCCGGTGGCTTGCATTTTGCCAACTCGTCTGGCAGATCCATGGTCCGAAACTCCTCCTCCGCGCAATTGAAGACCACCAGAAACCATCGCTCATTGTAGCGCAACCAATGGATGCATCCTCTGTAGTACTGATGGTTATAAACCAGGCCCTTTCTTGCACTGAGGTGGTCGCAGTGAACGTTAGTGAGCTTCCGCCATTGATAATCCCCATCTCTACTCCCGGAGAAAGAGAAAGAGAAATGAGTAAGACATGCAAGATAAAAGCTGAGATTGATAATAATAAATGACCATATATATAATCCAAACAGATGCATCATCAATATATTCTTTTATGAAGTGGTAAACACACACACACACACACACACATATAGACGTATAACAAAGTTACAAAATCTACGCACCCAAACTACAAGGTACGTGTAAGAGGGTCACGTAGGACCGATATCCCAAAGTGGTAAAAGCTACATTTCTAACAATAAGCTTTGATGAGCATATATGAATATACAAGACAGTTGATGTTTTTCCAACTTCAGTTGAAGAAAGACTGTAAATCCTTGCTTGCATTGGCTGCTGCCTAGAAATAATCTAATTCAACAAAACCAAAGCCCATGGAGACATTCTTCCCGTTCTTTAATCTACAAAGGTCATAGAAAGTATACGGTAAGCACTCGTCCTAGCGCTTGTAACTTTCCCGCCTTTATTGTTTACTTTCTTGCTTCATTTGTCTTAAACTTCAGATTGTTGACAAACAACGAGCGTGACTGGATCGGAGAACACAAAAAGCCCAAGATGCCACTCGCCAATAGATCGAGTGGAGATCGCGAAACATAATAAGAATGGGTACAACCGCACAACTACAAGCATGATAAGCAAGCTAGGTACGTTGTTTTCTTTCTACGAAGGTATGTTGGCCATAACAACTCATGTAATCTCAAACCCACCATCGAAGTAGACTTTCTAGGATGAGTCAGTGCAAATCAAACTACTGCGACTCGGCAACAGCAAGCCATTCCTAAATCACAAACTGACTATTTAGGAACACAAGTCTACAATCATCACAAGCTAAGATAATCTATTTTGTAAGCCTGGTTAATATTGCGATTTATGCACAACTCAATCCTATATTTGAGATACCGATCAGGTAACCTTCCTGAATCGGTAGGTGAAGCAATCCTGCAGAACGAAGGGATGGTCGGGCTGACGACCATAACTAACTCTGGATCTGTATCCGGGATACAGATCCGGATCAAATACCTCCATCGCTCTCAGCTCTTGCCCGCACCCAGCCGCTAGCCCCTCCAGCTCCCATGTGTCATATGGAGACCTCGTAAAATGGGAAACATGTATCTCCTCGTCATCGTCTATCATATGCATCGCATATCTAATAAATCTCAATAGAAGCTCCTGATGCAGCCTATTTAACAATAAATCGATATATTATGGAAAATAATATATGAAATATCTAGCTACATAGCTATGCAATTGATAGCATTCAATTATGTGGAAAAATATAAACATCTTTATTTTTTAATTGAATTTGATATATCTTACTTGATTTTAACTAGGTGGACTCCTGAGTGAGAAAAGTTGAAGGCGCTCCGATCATAGCATTGTTAGGACAAAACAGGATGAATTCTCATCCTCGTGCAATCAACACCGCCCACAAACCTAGCATCAGATCATCTCACTATCTCGATGTGCCTCTTAGCAGCCTCTCGAAACATCTGCACCAGCTCAGCTGCAAATACATTCAAGTAGCTATTAGTTACATTGTTACATACATATATATTGTTTTATACATTCAAGTATAAATGAAAAAATTAACTATATATGTGAGGTATACTTAACAGATTGTCTACCACTTGCAACATCATATATGTAATTGGACAATAGATAGATGGGTAGATAAGTTGGTGAGATACCTCGTAGATCGGAATAGCTCAAGTGTGTCTCATAGGACGATATGTAATACCCTCGTCTCAAATCAGATATAATAAGGATGTTCGGAGTGATTTATAAGTGATTGAAGCATATACATACATACATACATACATACATACATACATACATACATACATACATACATACATACATACATACATACATACATACATACATACATACATACATACATACATACATACATACATACACACGTCAGGGCCCGCTCCCCTTTGGCATACAATCATACAAACATTTCAACCTCTCATCTTATGTGGGCTTTTCCAACTCCCCAATAGCATTTATCATAGCAATATAGTCTTCTGATTCACTTTCACTATAAGTTGATGTTTCCCCTGGCCCTAGGGGAAGATACAAAAAACCACCAACTGTATAATCCTTCGATATAACCAACTTATCAATTGTAATATTCCCGGGCTGAAGTCCCCTCGAACGTAAAGAGTTCAAATATGTAAGAATTCCAAAAAGTATTCCAAACAAAGTGCCGCTATTGAGTAATCCTGGTTTGCCATTGAACTTGTCATTATAGTATTGCTTCAAAGTAGTGAATGGCTTGAATAAAACTGCATCCAAATTCACTCCACGTTTAACATTATGATAGCTAAATCGGTCGAGCGGATATAAGGATATCCCTGAGCACAATCCTCTAAACTCGAATAAGGAGGCATGTATTTGAAAGTCGGCCTCTTGAGTAACACAAAGAGTGAATACAAACTCCTCTCCTAGATCGCCATGGAGTCTAAACAGCTTAAATCTCTCTGTATTGGCTACCGTCGATAAACTAGCACTCAAATTCCTTGTGCATATTCCGTCTGATGGTGGCTGAAGGTCCAAGTTCTCCGGGCCGCGCACGATACAAGTCATAAACTGAAATTTTTGCTTGAGGGGCTGATTACAAAGGATAATAATGAATTCATGACAAATCCACAAACCACACTTCCAAATCACAAACACAAAATTCACAAATTCATTTCTCACAACCACAATCACTAACCACTAGGGATGTCAACGGGGTGGGTTTGGGGCGGGGAGTACCCTCCCCGTCCCCGTCCCCGTTTGTGAAAATTTCCCCCGTCCCCGTTCGGGGATAAAAAATGTCCCCCGTTCCCATCCCCGACGTGTCCCCGTCCCCGCTAAATTTTCCCCATTTGTATTCCCCACGGGTTTCCCCGTCGGGTTTCCCATTTAAAACTCATGGGTTCCCCCATTTAATAGAAAACTATAAGATATTATTAAAGTTATGTAAAAAATATGACATAAATATTACATATAATATCTTATAAATGTAAACTATAAGGTAAAAGTTTAAAAATAAAAGAAAAATTATTTAAACTTAGGTAAGATTGTTTGACAAATCCAAAGAACAAACAAATTAAAAATTCATAAATTTATTCTCACCACAACCATAAACCATAATTTACCCCAAATGTATGTATGTATGTATGTATGTATGTATGTATGTATGTATGTATGTATGTATGTATGTATGTATGTATGTATGTATGTATGTATGTATGTATGTATGTATGTATGTATGTATGTATGTATGTATGTATGTATGTATGTATGTATGTATGTATGTATGTATGTATGTATGTATGTATGTATGTATGTATGTATGTATGTATGTATGTATGTATGTATGTATGTATGTATGTATGTATGTATGTATGTGTATGTGTGTTTGAATCACTTATAAATCACTCAGAACATCCTTATTGTATCTGATTTGAGACGAGGGTGTTACATGCCGTCCAATGAGACACGCTTGAGCTATTCCGATCTACGAGGTATCCCACAAACTTATCTATTCATCTATCTTTTGTTCAATTATATATATGATGTTGCAAATGGTAGACAATATGTTAAGTATCCCTCACATATATAGTTATTTTTTTTTTCATTTACACTTGAATATATAAAACTATATATATGTATGTATGTAATAATGTAACTAATAGCTACTTGAATGTATTTGCAGCTGAGTTGGTGCAGATGTTTCGAGAGGCTGCTAGGAGGCACATTGAGATAGTGAGAGGATTCGGTGCTAGGTTTGTGGGCGGCGTTGATTGTACGAGGATGAGAATTCATCATGTGTTGTCCCAGCAGCGCTATGATCGGAGCGTCTTTAACTTTTCACACGCAGGAGTCCACCCAGTTAAAATCAAGTAAGATATATCAAATTCAATTAAAAAAAGATGTTTATATTTTTCCACATAATTGATTACTATCAATTGCATAGCTAGGTAGCTAGATATTTCATATATAATTTTCCTAAATATATTGATTTATCGTTAAATAAGCTGCACCGGGAGCTTCTATTGAGATTTATTAGCAATGCGATGCATATGATAAATGATGACGGGAAGATACATGTTTCCCATTTTGCGAGGTCTCCATATGACACATGGGAGCTGGAGGGGCTTGCGGCTAGGTGCGAGCAAAAGCTGAGAGTGATGGAGGTATTTGATCTGGATCTGTATCCCGGATACAGATCAAGAGTTAGTTACGGTCGTCAGCCCGACCATCCTTTTATTCTGCAGGATTGCTTCACCTATCGATTCAGGAAGGTTACCTGATCAATATCCCAGATATAGGAATGTGGTATGCTGTTGCCGAGTTGCAGTAGTTTGATTTGCACTGACTCACCCTAGAAAGTCAGTCTACTTTGATGGTGGGTTTGAGATTACATGAGTTGTTGATGATGTTGCAAATTTAAAGTGCTTCACATTTCTCCTAAAGAGGGGAAGTTCATGGTTTTGTATGCTGCTAATTTCTAGATTTCATCTTTACTTAGTAATCAGAATGCATATCATTATCAATCTGGCTTGATGTAATAATGACTTACACCTACCTATCACTAGGAAAAACGTTTTAGTATATCATAACAACTTAACAAAGATGAAGGCTCATCCTATATATGGAATTATTATCATTGGCAATGGCAAATTGGTATTGGTAATGGTGTAAGATAATATTCCAAATTAAGCACATTTATTTGTGTAGGTTGTCATCCAAGCCTACCTGAAATTGGTGACTTCTCTCTTCCTTGTGCTCCTTTGATAACTCGGATGCCCAATCACATTGGCACTACCCACCCGAAAAACCACCAACTCTTACACAATTCGCCAACTCATCCTAAATGTTTGTAATTAAGTCATACTCTATAGTATGAGCTATGATCTGGCGATCGATGGATTGGCCGTTTTGAGCACAATGAGCCAAAAATCAGAACCTATATTATATCTTTTTATAAGAAATTAAGCAACGAGGAGAAACAACAAGGCTCCATAATGGTTCTGAGATCAGGAATGGTTCTGAGGAGAAAGACTAGGAATGCATGACAATTGACAATGGACTACAATTGGCTGCATTTACTGCCATCAAACTCGCAAGCCTCGGCCAAAAGGGCTTGTTAATAGCTAGACCCATATTATATCTTTTTATAAGAAATTAAGCAACATTATTATTAAAAAAACTTATCTTGTAGTAAAACTAATAATACAACAAACACAGACGACTACATGCAAAATGATTCTTCATTGTTTTCTAAAGCATCCATCAAATGTTCTGATAAATGAACATCTTGATGGATTGATTATATTATCAATTAGAATTACCACAAGACAATTCATGACACTTTGCAATAAATCAATAATTTCCACAATACTGTAACATTGAATTGGTCTGATTGATGTTCAATGCAGTGCATAAACTAAATGAATAAAAAATAGCCCAACTACTTTTAATTTATAAGTATACTTCCCTTTGTTCCACAAAAGTCAAAAGTTTGGAAAACCGTATCATCATCTCTACTAATTACAACTTACGAAGTATTAGGATCACACGCCGAGTACACTATGCGCTAACCAAATCGAACACACAAGACCGATGAAGTTTCATCCTAAAATTCATTGAAATTAGAAAAAATAGTACACCAACTTATATACAAGACTTGAATTCCTCGTATTATCAATGATTATTTCACATCTTCCACATTCTTCAAGTTCGACTCCATCCTCTGCTTCCTCTGCCCATGTGTCAAGATTCCCAAGGCAAGATTCCCTCACATCAGAACAATTTAACGTGAACCATTAAAATCACGGTTAAATTATCTATTCTGCAATCAACGTAAGCACTTGGAGTAGATATCGTGATGGGTTTTCTGTGGTGATTAGTTTAGTGAATTGCACCACAAAATTTGTAAGCCCGGGATGAAATAATTCAATCTACATAGACTATTACTAGTACCATTCCAACAATGTGACACGTTTTTTTTTAAATAATATAATAAATTATTATTATAAAATTAAAAAAAATATTAACAAAGTTGGCATAAAATAAGAAGGGTGGAGACTAGTTGATAAATTAAAAAATGTAAAAATAAATAAATTAATGTGAATTTTGGATTAAGGTAACATATAGATATATATATATATATAGATGGATTAGTAAATTAGTTATAAATAAAAGAAAAAAATTGTGATTAGTATAAAGAGATAAAAAGAAACATAAAAATTAATAATTCTGATTGGTCAAAAAATCTATAATTAATATGTTATTAATACATCATTAAATAGATTTTAAATTAAGATAATATATATAAATATAAATATAACTCCAGGAGGTTTGTCGGTGGCCGATTAACTACCATGGAGGGAGAGGAATAGTCCAAAAATACAATGGTCAGGCCCAGCTCAAGATTCGTTTTACCCATATCATCCAAAATAGTCCCTTGCTAATTTAAGAATAATCCCTCCATTTTTATTTTGGCGTTATTTATATTTTTGGGGAAATTAATACTATGATCACTTTTATAATTTTATATACTTTTTTAAATATAAATTTCAGGTAAATTTTAAACCACTTATTTATAGATAAATTACACAATTTTATATACTTAGTATATATTCTATGGAAGGCTTAAAAGAAAGCTTTCAAAAACGTGCACAAATGTTGTGCATAATCTTGAATAAATGGTCCCGTATTGAGTGATTGAGTCTCTTATTTGCACAAGTATCCCTTATTTTTATATAATCACATATCGTCCTTTAACTCCAACTCGTCCCTACACGGCTAGCCATTCGCCATAGCCTCTACATAAATCCTAATCTTCTTGAGTACAGTATCAATTTTATCTGCGTCGTCAACTTGGCCTCTTTCAATCTCTCAATCGGGCCCTCATCCATAGGCGGAGCTAGGGAGGGGCAAGGGGGAACATACATCATTTCTTTCATCCGACGAGTTACCTATACGTGTTCTACTTGTTGATAGCTTCATTTTGATATATTATAAGTCTTAATCTTATAATTGAGTAAAAAGTTAGAAACGTTTGAAAATTCAACTCAGATTAATTATTTGAAATGTCTGATAATAAACCACAATGCTTTTATATTTTCCTTAACTTGATATTTTGCCAATATAATTCAGTCTAAGAGCTTCGAAACAAGAGGTTATATTATTAAATTCAACCATCAGATAAGAAATTATGCAAGTTTAAATTTTTTATATCTTGTTACACGCTATTATACGCTAAGAGAACAACAAATTACATATTCAATCATAAGGTTTCAAATGGTGTCTTTTTAGAGAAAAATAATGTCGTTATAGACTAAACGACTTCTTTTTATCTGTTTAAAGAGAAAATATATACAACAATTAATGAAACAATATTGAACTAAAATATATTATCGTTTTGAACTAAAACACTGTACGTCATTGGTTTGAACTAAAAAAATGTTGCTTTGAGCTAAAAATCGTCGTTTAAACTAAAATATCATAGTTTTGATATGCTAAACTTAGAAAAAATCTATCGAAAATGAACTGAACATTTTGTACAAAATTACGCCCCAAATTTGATAAGTTTCTGGCTCCGTCCCTGCCCTCATCCTTCATCGGCGTCACCCGCTGTTGAATGTAAGATAATGGTAGCACTTGGGAATGGGGGCGAAAGCGGATAAAGTTGGAATATTAGGTAAATATTTGTAAATTTGGAGACCAATAGTTAATTTTTTGCTAATTGTCAGTTTACAAGGACAGTTATGCAAAAATTGCAAAGTCATACTCCGTAGTATCTTTCTTCCAACTGCTCTCGCTTCACTCTTCACGCCTCTGCCTTTATTTATCCTCTCTCTCTCTCTCGCGGTTGCTCACACTATGCATTGCTCCCATCGCTCTGGAAATCAACATCGAAGAGCAACGATCCACAAATCATCGATTTCGCCTGGTACGTTTGCCTATCGCATATCATTGCACTTGCCATTAGGGTTCAGATCTTTGAAATCGGTGTTCTGATTCGAGTGATTTTCGTCGTTTTAGGTCTGTACAGCTGGTTTATTGATTGAATTGAATCTTGCGAACTCTGTGTGCTATTTTGGGAAGAAATAGTGATGCGACATGTTTTAGGCGGTGTTCCGGGATGGTAATTCATTGGAAATGCGAGCATTTTCAGCCAGTTGCTTTTGTTGGATAAACAGCTAGCTGCTTCCGGTCCTTGTGCTTTCTTGATAGGATTGGTTGTAGATGAGAGGAGTTTTGACTGCCTTTTCAGATTAATGTTGTAAGTATCTGATTGAGTTCATCAGGGGCAACCTACTGGGAGAGGGCGCTGTTTTACGTGATTAAAGATTGGGAAAAATGATCAGCAGATCTCTTGCATTGACTTATCTATACTTGCTTATGTACATTTCACTTTCCTCTGGCGTTATACTGTACAATAAGGTAATCTTGTCCTCTCCAGTACTCATATTCTCTCTTATGTACCTATTACTCTATTTGTTGATTTATGCTTTGCTCTGGTTCATATATTCTTTGCAGTGGGTTCTTTCTCCAAAATACTTCAATTTTCCACTCCCCATAACACTCACAATGATTCACATGGGGTTTTCTGGACTTGTAGCCTTTCTTCTTGTTCGTGTATTCAAGGTTTGTTTCACCAAATTTCTGGATTCATGCAAAAAGTGCACATAATTTGGTTTACACATTGAAGTAGATGCTAAGCTATTTTTTGCTGTTTAGCCATTGGTCCTGGATGGTCACTACATCCATTGGTCCTGGATTCTCTTTTCTGGCTCTTGGTTCCTAATTTCCCCCCTCTTATTATTTTTACATCTGTAATTCTGTAAACGTATACTGTATGATTTTATTTTTTGAGCCTTTTGTTTTATGCATATGGATGTTTTAAGGAGCTAAATACTACAATTGTGTGAAATAAGTCAAAGAACTCAGTTTTTTACTTGTGTTTGTAATGTGATTCATGTACATAGTTTTTGACCCTTTTGTTGAAATCTGTTTGGCCTTTAGCTATCTTGACTTAAAACTGAAACAACCTATAATTTGAATTTAGAATTTTTTTTATTTTTTTTTTTGCGTCGATATTTTATTGGCCTTTTAAAACTGATCAATAATTATGCAGGTTGTGACTCCTGTCAAAATGACATTTCAGATGTAAGTGCCATTACTGAACCACTCATTTTATAGTTTTGTCTTTCATTTATTTATCGTGCCTCCTTCAGTATCTCACACAAACTAATTTGTAGTCATGAATGTATTTTCCCTCACAGATATGCAACATGTGTAATTCCTATTAGTGCCTTCTTTGCCTCAAGTCTTTGGTGAGTGCTTTTGGCTGAAATTTATGTTCTTTAACTATTAATAATACTTTCTTCTTCATTTTTCATTTCACTTGTTTTCACTTACGGTAAGCGAAAATGAGGTAACCTGGGTATCCCGAACTTCTGACCTTGGTAAGCTGACTTTGAACTTTGAAGTTGATTTTAATTTAAATTCAGATTTATGTCTGTAAGACAATAACGGACGATTATCAGGAGTTTGTTGGTGCAATATTGGACACTTTTATGGTGCATGAGGAAGAGTTACTCATTTTTTCCATGTTTTAACTATTTAGCTTTTTTTTTTATTAGTTTCCACTATGTTTATTTTTTGGGAAGGGTGTTGGTGGCGGGAGAAAGTAACAGAATGGCATGGATTATTCAATCTTTTAGTTCTTCAGGTGCACGAAAGATTAGATATGCATTCTGATTCCAGAAATAATTGAAATATTATAGCACAACTATTGATCAATCATTTTATTTTCCCAGGCCACGTTAGCCCTTCAAGTTCTGTCAACCCACTTTCTAGAGTGATATAGAATTGCAATTGCTGACATCTGTCTTTCTTGTGGTTACAGGTTTGGTAATACTGCATATTTGCATATATCTGTTGCCTTCATCCAAATGCTTAAAGCTTTGAGTAAGTAAAATCAGTTCATTCGTGTGCTATCCTTTCTTCGAAATACCTTTTGTAGCCTTATGAATGCTGTTTATTCCAGTGCCCGTGGCGACCTTTCTTATGGCTGTGGTGTGTGGCACTGACAAACTAAGATGTGATGTGTTCTTGAACATGTTGCTGGTCAGTGTTGGAGTAGTCATTTCCTCATACGGGGAAATCCATTTTAATATAGTTGGTACAATGTACCAGGTTACTGGAATATTTGCTGAAGCTCTAAGGCTGGTATTGACTCAAGTCCTTCTCCAAAAGAAGGGCTTGACATTGAATCCCATCACAAGCTTATATTACATAGCCCCATGCAGGTATTAGTTTCATTCTTTCATGCAAAAATTCGTCTTTTCTTCTGCTGCTTATTAGTGGTGGCCTTTGAAGTTATGAAAATTGCCCCTTATTTCTTTATGTGGCTAGCTAATTTCTTTCTTACATTCGTCCGAGTGCACTAGTACTACATATGGGTACTGCTTCTATTGGAAGTTGGAACTTGATCTTGCACTAATGGTTTTCATAGTTGATACAAGACATGTCTCTTTGTTTTTATAATAGTGTGTTATTAAATTAGTTATTCTCCTTGATGTTTTGTTTTGTATCATTCCCCAAGTATATTTTGAGTATTCAACTTTCCTTATCTACATGACTTGTCAAATGTTCTCTTGCCATGTGGTTGATAGCCATTTTTTGTTGCTTGTGTTGGCCTGGCCCTGCTCTTTGGATAGGTTTCAACTTGCTTGCTTGCATGGAATATGCAATCAATATTACATCATAAAAGTAAACTAGGTTCGCTTTGGCTTGTGCAAGTGAACTGATTTTTCTTTTTTTATAGTAAATGTACCTTCTATTCAAGGTTCTAAGGTTTGAATAAGGATCTAATAGAGGAGTCTTCTGTGTGTTAGTGATGTACATATTTATAGGGTATGTTCATTAGAAGTGCTCAAATTGAGTGCATGGTTTTTGTGAGCTATAGCTATATCATCAGCTACTGTTTCTTTTCAGTGTTTGAAGGATGTTGATGTTGTGTACGCTGAAATATAACTCATTTCCTTGCTATTTGTAGTTTTATGTTCCTCTTCATACCCTGGTTCCTGCTGGAGAAGCCTGGGATGGACCATTCACAGATCCAATTCAACTTTTGGATCTTTTTCTCCAATGCTCTTTGTGCCCTTGCATTGAACTTCTCAATCTTCTTGGTAATCGGTAGAACTGGAGCAGTTACCACACGTGTCGCTGGTGTTTTGAAAGACTGGATACTGATAGCCCTTTCAACAGTAATATTTCCAGAGTCTACCATTACTGGACTTAACATCATTGGCTACGCTGTTGGTATGATATGAACATATCTTCTGATAGGTTCAGTAATATTTCAAAATCGTATATTCTTATGACAATTACACCATAATATCTATTGTCTTTGATTTCTCCAGCACTCTGTGGCGTTGTCATGTACAATTATTTAAAGGTCAGAGATGTGCGGGCATCTCAAACTTCTTCTGCTGAAAAGCTTCCTGAGAGAGTTACACAGGTACAGCTGGTTCTGTCATTACTTTGCCAGTATTTAAATTTAACCACCCCGGCCTACTGTTTCCTTGCTTCGCTAAGAGAAGCAATTCTTACTTGTGAAGAACGTGCTACAGGCCTTTGCTTGTTAGCCACCTCTTTCTTTCCGAAATGGCTTGTCATCACATTCTGTTTTCTTTCCGAAATACCAAATGGCTCGTGAATTTGTCTTTTCCTTGACTTCTCCGTATTTGGCCCTCTGATGCATAGGACCTCAAGTATGAAAAGAAGTCATCCGACATATTCAAGCCTGATGATAACAATGATAAGAGTGGAGCCACTGCAGGAGGAAACGGTTCAGGCTCAGAAGTAATCGTTGATGAAGAGGCACCCTTGATCGCGTCTTCACGGTTGTCATATATAGGACGGACACAGGTGGGTAAGCTGTAACACGTGATGGCTGGACTTTCACCTTCTCAGAATGTCAAACCAGTTTGCTCAGAACCCGAAGCATACCAACTTGCAGTGACTGGTGCGTTTTCTTTAAACCTCTTGACTCTGATCTTCATTTTCTGGAGGTTTTATGGAGGAGTCGCTATTAGTGGTATATGCTTGAAGGATAACAAATTTGTAGCAAGGTTCCATACCCCAAACAGTGCAATATATCTAGGCGATGTAGATAGAATTTAGAGCAAACAATGGTATGAGTCTACAGACAAGTACCGATAAATTCCCTATTCTTGGAAATCTCATTTTACGCACAGAATCTTGATCAAAACTGTTCATTGATTTCTTGTCACGGGTCCTTGAATAACAAGTGAGTTTGTATGTGTTTTGAGTTACCAATTTGTCCGGCTTCTTGGTTTGATTTACGTTACTGGCATTTGGCAACACGTTGAATCCGAGTCTTGCCAGAAGCTTCTCTGCTTCAGATGTTTAAGTTTTATCGATCAGACACCATGTCCATTATCCAGGAACATAATGGATGTTCATTTTGATTGACTTGGTTTGTATGACACCGCTGATTCAATTCAAGTCTTCAAAATGATTAAACTTTTCGATTAAAAAGCAATCAAACTGTAGACATTGTACCGGTACATGGCGCAACGATAGCAACTTGATCTGATTCAAAATAAAAATGTAAAA
This sequence comes from Persicaria maculosa, assembly GCA_963922045.1. Lineage (NCBI taxonomy): Eukaryota > Viridiplantae > Streptophyta > Magnoliopsida > Caryophyllales > Polygonaceae > Persicaria > Persicaria maculosa. The sequence goes on from OY998254.1 coordinate 70,590,644, forward strand.
ATGTTGTTTTTATCCGACTGCCATTCAATTAGATTATAACCCCACCAAACATTAACAAAATAAAAATATACCAAACACATTTCCATCCACAGCACCAGATCCCTGAAAAGAAAATTTCAAGCATGTACATTCCACACAATCTACTTTTTCCATAATTCAATCTCGAGAAAGGCTACAACATCTGAGGGAACCTTTGCACAGCCATTTGAAGGACATAGTGCAGGCAGACGACATAAAATAAAAATGAAAAGAATAAGCAATCTCGGTTTAAATATGTTCTCCCAGCAGTCTTTTGACTTGATATACATCGGAATGGTATGCACTGTGGCTGCAACCTCAGAATGGTTTACAAGGAAAATAGTTGTACGGCAAAAAAACGCAAATAGGGCGAGAACGAAGAATGAAGCAATCTCACATGACTTGTAAAAGACAAACCACAAACAGGATATGCACAATGAATCACAAGGCCCCAACAAAAGGGACATAAAGATAAAAGCGTCTGATTCCGTGAAAGAAACCACTCTATATACCTCGGTCCTGGATGGTAGAACATAACTGGTGCGATATGTGGCAGAAGTGTTTTTTCTCGTAATGGAGTCTAGTTTGGATACGTTGTAGTCCTTGCGTACAACAGTCTTCTTGTTGTGGGAGCTGGAGGTGCCAATCCCGGAATGTCCCTGATGTTTTTGTTATTAGGGTTCACAATCTACACATGAATATGCCAGTTAGAATGGAGTACAACTGTTACAGCTCATCCAGTGACTTCAAAGCCTAAATAAATTGATTTTGAAAATGCATTTCAGAGCAATTTAAAACAGCAATCTCCAGGTTAGCAAGCTTTTTTTCTGAAGCAACGGGATAAAAACTAAAATATTTACCTTCACGACAATTATTGCAATAACTCCACAAACTATCAGGAAGAGGAAAAGCATGATACACCTGTCAGTAGCCATCTGAAACGACCATATAGAATTAGGCTTAGAAAGAGAGACATGACAAGCCATACTATATAAGTGTGCAAGGGCGGTTAAAATAAAATCAACCTGGCGACCAATCTCTCTCACAAGCTGGGAGGCCTTCTTGATTGAAAACTGAATTGTATCCAGTTCATTCACAATACGGCCCATTTGTTCGGTCTACAGAAAATAGGTGAATAAGATACATGAACACCTTTCACTAGAAAATTTACACAGATGATAGATGATACTCCGTAGCAGATAAAATAGGCACACGACAGAAAGCTGAAATGATTAATGTAGCATACTTGTCCCTTCAATGTAGTAGCAGTTTGAGTTCCCACTTCAATTGTTTGTACAACAACCTGTAAGAGTAATATTATAGTCAAGGATAAAGGAGGTGATGAAATATGGAATTAATTTTTAGGAAAGAAACCATTACTTGTTTAGAACGTTCAATAGCTTGATCAGTCTCATCCATCGTCTTTCTACCAGCATCAACAAGTTCTTGATTTGTCATTGCTGCAAAGGGAAAAAGAAACCATTTGATATTAATGTGCTATTTGTATAACCCAAATACACAAGCATACAAATCTTGAAAAAAAGAGTTTTCCCCTGGTAAAAATGTCCACAAGTAATTATTAAAACGATAATATAAGTTTTCATTGATCATTTTTGTTTGGCTTTCTTTATTCAGAATTTCACAGCATAGCGAAGACAGGTCCAAAAGGTAATCAGCTGCTATCAAACTTAATTCCGAGAAGCTGGTATAGAACAAGTCTTACTTGAGGCTAACTGCACATTGTCTTCTGCAACTGGTTCGCTGATTCCAGCTCCATCAAATAGTTCAACCTTCTTATTACTGCTCATAAACCTGCAAATGGTATCTAAAGTATTAGGCTTCACAAAAGCGCATATGAGAAGCAACCACCAGACGAAAGGTGGAGCCATGGTAAGAGGATGGCAAAAGATTGCAGATGACTATTGTATCCACAAAATAGGCACTTGAACAGTTGCAAGACAAAATCCTCAATGAGATCGAACAATAGAATACCACAAAAATGTTTTGGTCAATTCTTCCACTCTAGAGATATTTTTGTTCATTGTTAACATATAATTTTGATAATGCTAGTCCATGTAGATGGTTACCTTTGCCACAGTTATTATAATTTATAAGAGCCATTTCCACTTAAGGAAATATTGAAGACAGATGTGAATTCTATTATTGTGTGCAAAATGAAGTGTCCAAGCAAACTGAGATTTAACAGATATATGGCCCTTGAGAATTAGATAAAAGAAAAAAGCACAAAATAAATGTCCATGGGCATCTCAACCAACATGAGTAAAAACTATAAAACATCAAATTCAAGAGTTTAAGTTGAACTTACGTTTTCCTCAAGGCCACATATGAATTTAGGTCTTTGATCTGAAAAAGTGAATCACCATAGTCAGGTTAAAAAAAGGTACCAGAAAACATTTCAAATGACTCTATTTGACAATTAAATAGGGCAAGAAGACTAGCGCACAAACTTCAGGAGCTTCACTTTCTAAACTTAATATTGCAGGTGAAATAAAGCAAAAAGATATCATCCAAAGGTTCTAGAAGTCTATTGCATGCAGCTAAAGGTGGCAGTCCAAAGCCTAGGAAGATATAACTGGTATGTTGTAGAACATATTGGAATTTAGGTGCATGGAAGAAAGTCTATTAGCAAAGTCATGTATGCATGCAAAAAATATCCCATAATATGTACACAGACCAAGAAAACTAAAGGAAACAGGCTCCGTATATATATCTAACCATTGTCTGCTTCTCATCATTGAGCTGCTTGTGAACTTCAGGTGGATTCTTGGATTCTTCGTCCTTAATTTCTCGATCAAACTCTTTGATTAGCCTGCAAAATACTCACAGAACAATTCAAATCCACCATTTCACAGTCTTATTAGATCCAAGGTATCATTTGTTAATAAAATAAAAATGAAAGAAACAAGTAATTTAGCATACCTCTTACATTCCTTCATCTTATCAGTAAGCTCTTCCAGTTGCTTACTTTGTCTATTTGGATCTTTGACCTTATTGAGCCTTTGGAATCCATTCCTGCCATGAAAAAAAAAATCAGATATAAGCATTCATGTATTAGGTCAAGATGAATATATACACAGCATATAGAGGATAAGGGATTAGAATTTCCATCATTGACTCTGTTTTGTAAGTTTGAAATCCAATACTAGAGGCATCTCCAAGGTGATTTTCTAAGGCCTCTCTAAAACAGATTAGAATGGTTCACAATTTCAGCTAAATAGGAAAGGAAAACCTAGTTGATGTGCTTTGGAAGATCCCAGACTAAATTTCAATCAACTCATGAAAGGTGCAGTTATTTGAATTCTTGAAAAACATCAAAACTCAGAATCTAAACCCTGCCACCCCTCATGATGTGGTGAATACTATAACACCATATGTAATAATAAGTAATTTATTTACCGCTTGCTAGCAGCCAGAAAACAGAAGGCCTAGAATACAAACTATTTAACTTTTTTGTCCCTATAAAAGAAAATAACTGCTTATAGCCTGTTACTATAAATCATTTTTTTTATAACAAAAACATCTTTCATAAAATACATGACATCCCTCCCCTCCCCTGCTGCCATATCATTTGTTCTACCTAGGCTGATTCCCATTCTATGAAGTTTGAACAAAACTGATATTCTTTTGTCGGGAATTGCATCTAGAGATTAGAAGGCAACAAAAGGAGAATTCAAATAGGACATGTCAAAAGTAAGATACCATATTTGACTCGTAGCTTTGTAATCAGTAGACAGCAATACCACAAGTAATACAATTTCGCAACCAAATTGTCCTTATGCAATTAAACAGAGCAACATGGATAATTCCCTTTATTTCCTCTCTTTCCCTTAAGATCACCTTTTCTATTACTCTGTGGAGAGGGAGAGGGAACAATAGCTTAGAACTGTCCATGTTTTAAACTTCCAAGTTCCAACGCTCAGTCCAACACATGTGACGAGAACTTTGTTGTTAATTTAACTCCCCCACCCAAAAGTAATACACCTTTGGAGTCTCACAGTGTGCATCAACGCCTTAGGCTTGATGAGCTAATGTATCTCTTTAGTGCCACTTTCATTCATATATATGAGTTAAACAAAATTGCCGGTATACAAAAAGGGTGTGTTGGTTCAAACCAGTAGCTTGTAATATACAATTGTGAATATGGCAAACTAGGATAAATATATGGATCAAATGCCAGCCATATACGTAGTATCAAATAAACTGCAGGCCTAGAAGCTTCAATATGTAAGAAATTTCTTCATGTAGTGAACCAACAAACCACTTTAGTTTCCAACTAGGTAATTCAAATAAGCTGAAACACCAAATTACATCTTCCCCATAGGCAGAGGGATCCTCAACACTTTCCCCACACAAATCGAATTAAAGGATAAAACTTTCCTAGTTCAGTAGTTCGGGTTGATGATACATACAAATATCTAAATCTACACAGCCTCTCAAATTTCATTCCTAAGAATCCAAAGCCCCAAATCACGTAATCAACAACAAAATTAAACAAACTCTGTAGATTCACTCAGCGAAGGCCAATTCACTCAGCAACACAAACTCGTTCGAAACTACTACACACAGTAGATCCTAAGGCAACGGAAAAAGAACAAGAACAACAACAAGAGACAGGAGGGAGAAACATACTCAAGAGCTCGAAAAATGTCGCGGATTTCACCGTAGATCTGCTCCATCTGAGAGTTCATAGGCAAGTCGGACGCCATCTTCGCCGAAGCTCGCCTTGATCCCGGGGGAAATCCCCTTCCCTTTCAACAAATCGACAATGAAATTGAAGCCCCGATCGCAATATCCAACCAGAGATTCACCGCATATTACCAGATTCCGAGTTCCAACAAGCGAGGCAGAGAGAGAAACTGACGCGAGGCTCCGATCCAAATTAGACCATTGCAATGCCACTGAAAAAAGAGAGGTATCTGACCTGAATAGGTTTGGGAGCAGTTGCTGACTGAATTCAGGAGAATTTAGGGTTCAGAAGAAGCAGACAAATCGCAGACGAGAAGGAATTCTTGAACAGAAAGGGAAAGAGGGGAAGAGAGAGAATGTGAAGAATGGAAATAATAAATTATTAAATATATGAGTAATTACAGGCTGTCACTGTGACGTTGTGTTCTGTTTTGTGAGCTGTGCTTCTTCTTTTTTTTTTTTTTTTTTTTTTGTGTGTATGTGTGTGTTTTTTTATTCACCTTGGACTTGAAGTGTTTAAGAGAGGATTCACTCGATTGGATGTAGAGGACTACTGTTTAAAAATAAATGCCTTTAAAAGGGTTTGGAAGTATTCGTGAGAAATTGAAATGATCTTCTCCGATGTGATTCTCATTTACCTTGTCTTTGACGCAATTTCGTTCTCCCACATCGACAACAAAGTCAACCAGGTTGTTGGTTAGTTAGCTCATCTTGGTTTGACTTCGACTTTCACAAATTGGAGATCATGTGCTGCGATCGACGATCTCGTCCTAAAGGATGTCTTTGGCTGTTGGTACAACTGCGGTTGACTACCCCAAATCATTGTCTTGTATTAAAAAAAAAAAGTGGGTTTATATTTTAGAATGTTTGCATAATTGCAACTAAAATATAATGAAATTTTTTAGTCAACCATAAAAACAGAAATATGAAATGTGATGCTTTGTAGGCTAATGTTCAAATTGGCCGGTAGAATGGGACTAATGGTTCATGGGTGAGCATATTTATCAGGCTTTCCGTATACGTTCACCGCTTGTTAATTGGGGCGACATCATATGGAAGGGTCCAAACTATGCGACTAGTGAAGGACCGGAAAAGAGCGAAAGTTGTGGTTTGTCCGTTGTGGAGTAGGGTAGAGGAATCGAAGGCCCATCTTTGGTTTGAATGCGAGACAATCATGGAAGCTAGAAGCACTGTGTGGGAGTGGATTAAGCTCCCTCTTAGAGACGGTGGGATACTCAACTGGCTTCAGTGGATTGCTTGCGAATCGTCAAGTGTGTAAGAGAGTGCCATATTTAAAAAACGGTTTGTCCATGCTTTGATATATTACACTTGGTTTGGTAGGAGCAAAGTTGTGTTTAGAAGGGTTGATTCACTTTATTGTAAGCCCATAAAATTAGGGTTGTTCATCGGTCTAAAATCGAGCCGAACCGGACCAAATCGAACTGAACCGAAAATCGAAATCCCAAAAAATATAAACTGAAACTAATAGGTTTGGTTCGGTTTTCAGCCGGTTCGATTTCGGTTCAGCTCGGTTTTGAACCTAAGTGGACCGAATTTAATTGAGTAATTTGAGTTTGTGGAAATTTCATCCAAATTAAAATTTTAACCCAATATTAAAAATAAATAAATCGTACAACAGTGCAATTGTGCAAACCGAAAAACAAACAAAAACTGCACAACATTGTAACTGTGCATTTGTGTGTAATTGTGCTGCACAACATTGTGAAAAAAATGTGTAGAGGATAACAGATCCTCAAAAGTACTCGAGATCGATTACAGATCTCAGATCGACAAAGGAAAAAATGTAGAGAAAACTTTGGATGAAAGATAGTTTCCAACTGAAGGCAATAAGAGTTTGTTACAACCAAAATTACTAACTACAAATCCTCAAAACAGAAGTTAAATACTCCCCTTTATTTAATCTAACCCAGTTAGTTTCGGAGGTTCAAAACTCAGCGTTTTGCCTCTTGATTGTTGTTGTAGAACAACAACTTAGTGAGCACCTAACCATGCTCTATTGTCTCTACAAAATGTAATGGAAATTTCATCCAAATTCAATTAACCCAATAGTATAATTATATTATCAGTATTCTCTAACATTAAAGCTAATTACCTAGAACTGATTTCATTAAAAAAGCAATTACTACCTCCCAAGAAACAAGAAACCATGAGCAACTTTTCGCGTCTCATCGCGAATGTTGATACTGGTAAACAGAATATTTGGTGCAGTTGAGTTCAGGCGAACAACCTAAGAGCTAATAGTATATGGGATACTTCTCTCCGCACCTATGATAGTTCGCTATGGAAAAACGTGTTGAGAGTGAAAGATGAATTGTGACGGATTACACATGATGGAGAAGAGTTCTCCTAGAGCATGGTGACGTCACCTCATGGGAGCTTCTAGGTCGCTGTGTTGTGCTCAGAGTACCTGTACAGCATGTTGACTGGGGTGATTCGTTGTGGAAGGGAGCTCAGTGTCGGAAATGGGCCTCGTTATCTTGGTTGCGACGAAACAAAGACTTCAAACTGATCAGATCATTAAGCATTGGAAAGGGGTTGCTGCAACGATTTACCCTTTGTGGTTCAGAAGAGGATTCTGAGGAACACTTATGGTTTGAGTGTCCGAAGGTCAAAGAAACAAGAGCTATAGTGTGGTGTTGGGTTGAGCTTCCGACGCGTGAAGGCAACCTTACCTCTTGGCTCCAATGGCTCGCAGGGAGAAGTCATCAAATCTGGCACCGTCTTCCAAGCTAAACTTCTTACCTTTTGTGCCCTTGTGTATTTCATTTGGATTGGTAGAAATGAGGTTGTATTTTGTGAACATACTTTTTCCCCTTCGACATGGGCTAGTAGGATTATAAATGCTTGTAAAAAAAACGTATTGCTTTCAAGTGCAAAGACAAAGCACGTCGAGAGAAACTTTGGATAGTAAGAATACTTAGGAAAACGTAGAAGTGAATAGGGTTTGGATGGTGTGTGGGGAGCATCGGGGAGGAGTTGCAAGAGTGGAGAGCTCGTCTTTCGTATAGACGTTCTTTTTGGGCTCATGGTTTATGTGTAACTATTTTTCTCATCTATACATTTACCTCTTTTTTTGGTTCAAAGGTGGGTCATAGCCCTTATATTTCATAGTATATAATAGTTTAGCTTCCTAATGGAAGTACAAGCAAAGGGATAGCAGAAATACAAGTTGGAAGGCAAGCATGTTCAGCATAGCCATCCGTCAGTGTCAAGGACCAGTTGGTGAGTGAATCAGCAGTAGTGTTGGCGTGGTGCCGAACGCTGATGATTTTCACATCCCACCTGTGTTCATCTATCAAGCGTCGACACTGGGAGATACAATGAAATTCGGGATGGGGGGTAGTGGCTCTCGAGAGGAGCAGTTTGCGGACAGTAGTGGAATCCGACTCAATTATAAGGCGAGGGTACCCCGTCCGAACGGCCAATTGTATCCCATGAAACACGGGTTGAATTTCAGCAGACAAAGCAGAGCAAATCCCACTTTTGAAGGTATATGCTCGAAGCCTCGAAGCACATTTCCTGATGCATCTCGAAATAAACCACCACCACCGGCGAGTCCTGGATTGCCTTTTGAATCCCATCGGTGTTGAGCTTGACCCATGACTCGAGGGGTGGCAGCCATTCCTCGGCGACGGTATTGGTTGGGGTCACTTCCACTTGGGCTCTGGTGGATTTGGAGGACACCTCGGCATAAATACGGGTCTGATTAGCAGCAGTGGTGCACATGCCAGAGATTGCATCTTTCCCTTCGAAAACGAGCATGTTGCGACACTTCCATGCATACCAGATCATATGAACAAAAGTCGAGCTCCATTGGTTCCCCTTTGTGACACTCTGAGCAATCCATCTCTGCACCCCCGTTTCTTTAAAGAACCCCCTTGGGAGGCTGACCCCTGCGAGTTTGGTCCAAGCCTATGTGCACTTCTCGGCAATCCCTGAGCAAATGCAGGGTAGTTTCTTGTTGGATGCACCTAGGACATGTCGTGTAATATGAGAAGTGTCTTCTAACTCTATACATTTACCTCTTCGAAAAAACAGTTGAAAATGTGTAGGTATGTAAAATAACACTTATATGGAACAGATGTACTCAAGAAAAACACTCTCAAATGTGACTGATTGACCTACAGCTCGAAATTGACAGTTTTCAACGAGTAAAAATCAAAACCTAGTTCACGCCGATTTTGCTCAAATGTGACCCGATTGACCACAACTCGTATAACCCAAACCTGAATCTAACTCACCCCTGATAAGACGATTCTAAGCTGGTTAGTGGTTATGTAATCCAAATATCCAATTGCCCGAAATAAAAAAAAATGAAAATGAACAATAAATTAATCGGCATAAAATGGAGAAACAGGCAATGGCCAAATTGGCAGATATCCTTCCATGGTGTGAATCAACACAAACCGATGACTGATTTAGGGGTTCCCTTAATCGAAATAAGGCAAACTTTTGAGAAAAATATTCACCATCTCTCATTTCTACACAAGCTTTCCCCTTTAAAAACCAGCTTCATTAGGTATGTAGATTGGTCGTTGCTCCTGACATACCCCCCTAAGGAGCCAGAGACCTCAAACCTCACCACAAAACCTTCGTCTCCAATCGAAATCCGATTCGATCAAGAAGAAACGTTTCTTCTAGTTTCGAATCGCCAATTTCGATCACCGGAACCCTAAATCCCCAATTTGCCTCCATTGAAGCCGAATAAGGTGAACTAAAAGCTTCATAGAAAGGGGAAAACCAAATTGCTTCCAATTTCATACTCCAATTTCATGATTTTTGAATCTGTGGAGTTTGAAGTTGGAAGCAATTTGGTGTGGCGCTAGGGTTTACCGTTGATTGACGGAGGTGTTTGTGGTGAGTGTCGGAGGTTACGGATCCCATCCATAACTTCGGGGAATATAAATTAAACCCCACCTAAATTACAGAAAAGGCCCAAATTTTGATAAAATTTCCTATTATGGACTTAACCCAATACGCCGATCCCATCCCTCTATGGAAGACCGTAGTGGTTGCATCCATACCGGCCGGGGTTCAATTTGGCGGAGCACTATTCTCTCTAGTGGTTCCATATATACAACACTTGGGCGTACCACATGCTTGGGCGTCGCTCATATGGATATTTGGTCCGTTATCGGGGATAATAGTGCAGCCCATTGTGGGCTACGCTAGTGACCGATCAAAGAGTCGATTTGGGCGACGTAAGCCATTCATATCTGCCGGGATCATGTTGATCTGCATCGGAGTTTTGATGATTAGTTATGCACTTGATGTTGGAGTGGCACTAGGTGATTCTATGGAGGAGCATACAAAACCTAAAGCAATTGCTATATTTGTCATGGGCTTTTGCGCTATTGATGTCGCTAATAACATGGTCCTGGTAGGCAAAATCTCGTGTTCATGTTAACTTAGATGTTGATGGTACAATAGATAATGCATGAGCAGTCTAAATGTTAACGTGTGAACAGATCTAAAACGTTAGATAAAGAAGATTCAATAGACAAGATTGTCTGTAAACATTGAAATTATTTGTCACTAAAAATGTGATTATTCGTAGGGTCCAACAAGGGCCTTCTTGGCTGATCTATCGCTCAACAATCACCGACAAATAAGGATTGCGAATGCCATATGTTCGTTCTTCATGGCCGTGGGTAGCGTTCTTGGTTACGCGGCGAGCTCCTACACACAAATCTACAAGGTTTTCCCATTCACCGAAAATGAAGTTTGCGGGGAGTTTTGTGCCAATCTCAAGACTTGCTTCCTCCTCGATATCCTCTTCCTCCTATGCATCTCTATCTTCGCCCTCATCATAGTTTCCGAGCCTCCTTATAGCACTCTGACGCCCTATGCCGCCAATAAACTATCCTTCTTCGTGCAATTCAAATCCGCGTTTACCAACCTAGGCAAGCCAATGTGGCTGCTCTATTTAACCACGGCGTTCAACTGGATGGCATGGTTCCCTTTTATGTTGTTCGGCACTGACTGGGTCGGAAAGGAGGTTTATGGAGGAGACGTGGATGGTACGCCACAGTTGAAGGCATTGTATGATGCCGGTGTGCATGAGGGTTCATTAGGCCTGATGTTGGCTGCCTCCTCTTTTGCGGTGATGTGTTTGTGTGTTGATCCCGTTTCGAAGGTTCTTGGAGGAGCTAGGAAGTTATGGGGCCTGTCAAACATGGTTTTGGCATGTATACTTGCTTCGACCGTGTTAATCACTAAGATGGCGGAACATTCTAGGCAATTTATGCCACCCGGAGCCCCTCCTTCTGATGACGTTAAGGCTGTCACCTTGAGCCTGTTCACGCACATTGGCTTCCCACAAGCCGTAAGTATCGACATGAATGCGAATCAAACACGTTATAAGCATAGTTTTGTTTACAAGGCTTATTTTTTTGTATGAAACAGGTGACTCTTAGCGTTCCTTTCGCGCTAGCATCAATTTTTTCGTCTGATAGTGAAACCGAAGCTGGACATGGTAAATGATATTTCGATAGCTTTGATTTGATTTGTTTTGAGGTAAACTCTGAGTAACGTCGTTCATGTAAACATATAACTTTGTAGGGCTTTCGCTCGGAGTTTTGAACTTAGCAATTACGATACCACAAATGGTGGTGTCACTGACTATTGGGCAATGGGACTCCATTTTTGGAGGTGGTAACCTCCCAGCCTTCGCCTTTGGAGCAACCATGGCTGCAATTAGCGGAGTTTTGGCACTCATCGTACTTCCTTCACCTAGCTCCAATACTTGATTAACCACACCATTGATCGATCGATCGATCATTCATGTACGAGATTGTGATTTTACTTGTTTAGGAGTACCACACATCCACTGATCCACATGTTATATGCATAGCTATCTCAAATCATTTTTTTTTTATGTGCGCAAGTTGTAAAGAATGCACATGATCGAAGTTGATATGAATGTTTGGGTTTAAACTATCCATTATATTCGAATTTATTGATAATGATTTCACATTTTGTCAATGTAAAAAACTATTAACCTGTGTAACGATCGAGTCCCGTTTCTCAATCAAACTTCATTTTTGCAGCGATAAGTTTGAAATAAAAGTTGTAACGATCCACATTCGATCAACAAAAACCCATTAACTATAGCTTGTCAGAAAATTGAAAAACATAAACCATTACCCATATCGATCTCAGCCACACAAACCCTAATCCCCAAATTGATAAAGTGGAAGCTCAGCAAGCCAAGGTCCAACCATGTACTAATTGCAACGGAAAATCTGTACTAATTGCAACGGAAAAGCTCAAAGTTCATCTGCTTTGTGTCCTCGCCCGGACACGCCTTCCTTGACATCCGCCACCTTATTCTTCGTCGCCTTATAGGCTCCCCCGACCTTCTGCTTGCCAGCGTCGTAGTTCTCCGCCGCTTTTCCTTTGGCGGCCTCATATGTTTCCGCTGCCTTCTCCTTGGCAGTCTCAAGCGTCTCCTCCGCCTTCCCCTTGGCGGCACCATAGCCCTCCTTCACCTTCTCCTTGGCCAAATTCAGCTTCTCCGACACATCATCGAGGTCCTCGTTCGCGACCTCCTTGTCTTTCTTGTACGCCTTCTTCACCGTCTCAGAAGCCGCGTGCTTCAATTCCCTTCCCTTCTGCGCCGCCCACTCCTTATTGCTTCCCGCCTTCTCCGTCGCCTCTTCCTCCACCTGACGCTTCGCTTCAGCTGCTTTACACGCAGCAGCCTCCTTCGTCTCACCGACTTTCTCGCTGGCGGCACCCTTCAACTCCGACGCTTTCCCTGCAGCTGCGTCCTTTGTCTCGCACGCTTTTCCAGTGGCTTTGTCCTTCACATCCCGTGCCTTCTCCGCCGTCTCTTCCACCCTACGCTTTGCTTCCTCTGCTTTACCCGCAGCAGCCTCCTCCATCTCACTGGCTTTCCCGCTGGCGGCGCCCTTCAACTCCGACGCTTTCCTGGCAGCTGCGTCCTTTGTCTCGCACGCTTTTCCAGTGGCCTTGTCCTTCACATCCCGTGCAGTCTCCTTGACCTCTCCCGCCTTCTCCGCACCTTCAACATTTACAACAATAAAAACTCGTAACCAACACAAATTAACATAGTTAGAAACTATGTTATATGAAAACAAGAAATATATATGAAGCAACCAGGTCAATGTCAGAGTGGTCGAGCCGAAAAGAATCTTGGGTAGTACCAATACGCCCGACTCGACTTCCGGATGTAAGTTCTCTTTTAAATCTGGGATCACTATATGATTTTCATAATCACAAAATCTCTTTATTATATAGGCCCAAAAATTCTTTCACAAAATAATATCCATGTTTTCCCAATTTATTGATTTTTAATGGGTTCATTTCGATAAAGATAATGAAATTGAAGGTCCCATTATAATTACTATAGTTTGATGTAAAAATACCTATACGGTGTTACATATGATATCTGCATTTCTAAGAACGGTGTCGTTTGGAGTTTCAAAATAACATAGACATTTCAATAAATATATACAAATAAATTACCAGGAATAACTTGTTGGATGTTTTCGGCGTTGTGGTCGGGCGTGATGCCGAGGCCCTCTTTGACACGTTCCTTGGCCCAGCCAGTCCACGACTGGCCGGATTCCGAGTCCTTCTCACCGTCATGATGTGTGGTCTTCTCCTGATCACCGTGTTTGTAGAGGTGCGAAACCTCTTCCTTGGCTAAGGTGTAGCTCCCCATCACGGTAACCGCTAGCAACACCGCCAACGCGGTCACCGCCATTGCTTTATTCGCTCTTGCTACCATTTTGAATCGGTTTGCTTGTCGCTGTTGAAGAAGCTTTGATTTCGATCGAGCTAGGCAAGTAACACAGTCGTCGATTGATCGATATGCTTGTACGGTCAAGACTTAGTGCTGTTTGAAATGACTGTGTGAGGGGCGGCTTTTGTATTGACATGGGTTGAGGACACATGGCGTTTTGGGGTGTGGAGGCGGTGACACGTAGTGTTCGGGGGTGTGCACGTGTCAACGCGGGAGGAGGGGGTACGGTGTGACTGTGTGAGTGTTCACTGTTGAACGTCGATCCGCAGGATGACATTACACGTGGCGAGCGCACGTTAGTCCGCGTCGCTGTTGTTGCCAATTTCGCCTCGAATTTCAAATAAAATTAAAATTCTAATACCGTATGAAACTAGAGTTGATACACGAGTCAAGTTCGAGTTTGACTATAAAAAAAATTCAATTCAAACTTGATAATTTGCTAAATAAGTTGACTAAATGATGAAAAGTAGGTAGGAAATCAAAAATTAAAATTTAATAGGCTGGATATGCTAAATTTATATATACACATTATTTTTATTAATAAAAGTCTTATTCTAATAAATAAATACATATTTTTGTTTATTAATTTATTTTCTAATTTTTATCTATTTTTTACTTTATAAAAAAATGGGACGGACTGGAGCGTATCCCAGTCCGCCTATGCATCGGTGCATGATGGAAAGGAAGTGTTGATCCACACATTAATTGAAGTTTTTATTTGAAAGTTGGTGAATTCCAACCTTATAATTATATTAAAAAAAATCGATATAATTGGATACGTGCATGTCAATCAATCCAATATAGTACCCTATGTTAATTAAAACTTGTCGTTTACTATTCATGTACGTTTTTTAGAATGATTGATGTTAATAAAAACTTGTCGTTTAGACCATCCACAATGGTGGTGTGCAAATGTACAAATATGTATTTTTTAGACATGTGATGTGCAAATTTGAGCACACTATCTCCCCCATGTGCAAAAACTTTTACAAAAAAACAAGACAATCTCATTGGTTTATTTTTTATGATTTTATTTTCCTTTTTGTTTTAAATAAATTGTATTTCAATGGTGTGTAAAAAATGCACATTTCACTAATGGAGCAAATTGCTAAAAAGTGATGTGTATTTTTACACATCTTGTACAAATGTATACATTTTGCACAAAACCATTGTGGATGGTCTTACTATTCATGTACGCTTTTTAGAATGATTGTTAAAGTCGGTTGGGCCCGGTGGGGTCAAGACGCTGGAGGAATGTCATGTGTGCGGGCTCACATACGGGAGACTCGAACAACACATAAATCCGAACGGGGTTTATAGAGCATATAAGGGTAGTTTGGTAAATAGCCTAAGAGCCCAATGTGTGAATTGTATAAATGCTGAACTCCAGTTGGGAGAAATCAATTGAATCAAACCAGAAGTTTGTTACATTTTCTGTTCCTCAACTCATCTCTCCCGTTCTCTCTCTTTTCTCCTCCATGAAAGTTGTTACATAGAATCTTGATTTCTGATCTAGATTCTTATATGGTATCAGAGCGCGCGGTAAACAGATCCTCAATCAGACAGCATTCGTAGGGAGATCGAGAACATGGAAAACGGTGGAGAAGTGAGAAATCCAGGGCTCGGAGAAATTGGAAACAATTCCGCAAAAGCCAGCTTGAATGATCCGCTTGCTTTGTCAAATTCGGATCATCCTGGAGCCAAGCACGTCGCAAATACCTTCACCGGATCCAACTTCCTGATTTGGAGTAGAAGAGTGAAGATGGCATTGGGAGCCAAGTTCAAGATCGCGTTCATCGACGGAAGTTCATCGGAGGAAGAAGTGTCGCCGGAGGATTTACCGAGGTGGAAGAGGTGCGATTATATGGTTCGATGCTGGATTCTGAACTCCATGTCTGCTGAACTATCGGAGGGATTCATGTATGCTGAATCGGCGAAGGAGCTTTGGGATGAATTGCTGGAGAGATATGCTCAATCGAATGGCCCGCTTTCATATCAATTGAAGAAATCCTTGAGCAATTTGATACAAGGATCAATGTCAGTGGCGGAATACTTCAACAAATTGAAGAAGTTATGGGATGAGATACTGAGTCTTGAAGGAGTCGCAAAGTGCACATGTGGTGTATTCAGTAAATGTTCATGTGGAGTGATGAAGAAGATCGCTGAAATTGACAATAAGAACAAGCTCCTTCAGTTTCTCATGGGGCTCAACGACACTTACGACAGTGTTAGGAATCAGATATTGGCTATGGACAATATGCCGACAGTCAACAAAGCCTATTACTTGGTCTATCAGGTTGAAACTGCAGGAGGAGAGAGCACCAGTGTGAGTTCTCAGGAGAGCAATGCCTTTGCTGTAAACAACTCATCTGGATCGAAAAAGTCATTCAAGAAGGACAAGGCAGATAAAGTTTGTAGCCATTGTGGGATGAAAGGACACACAATGGATGGCTGCTTCAAGATATAGGATATCCGGATTGGTTCAAGGATCCTAGAGGGAAGAAAGCCATGAAATCTGCAGCTGCTGTGTCAGGAATGTTTGACTCTCCTCTGGATGATGACCTGGTGATAGAAGAACCACAGATTGACAAGGCCATGACAAACTCGATCTATCAAGAGGTGCTGCGAGCAATGAAGGGAAAAGCTCCAATGATTTCTACAAACAGCGCAGGTATTCTTTCTGCTATGAATACTTTTCGTGATTGCAAAGGCTATATAATCTGTCATGGATCATTGATTCTGGAGCGTCTGATCATATGACATTCAATGAAAATTTTTTGAGTTCAAAACGAAAGCTGAGCAAACCAGTAAGTATTTGTCTGCCTGATGGGAATGTAAAGAAAATCCAAGAGATAGGAGATATTGAATTAAATTCAGGTATGAGATTGCAGAATGTGTTCTTCGTACCTGAGTTTAAGGCTAATTTGCTGTCAGTTGGAAAGCTCATTGATCATACAGGGGTTGATATGATTTTTAAGAAGTCTGATTGTTTGTTTCAGGACCTTGAAAGTGGTCATTTACTGCTCAGTGCTAAGAGGATTCCAGGACAGCTATATCGGGCACACTTGGACTTGCTTTCCCATATTGGAGGATGCAGCAATTCAGTTAGTACTTTTGTGAATAAAAATTCTAGTTATAATAAAGCTAGTCGAACTCAGTTGATGCATGACAGACTAGGACACATTGCTTTTTCTAGATTGAAGCATGTTGCTGGTAACAGATTGCAGATTGATGAATCTTTAGTTTGTGAAGCTTGTGTGCTTGCCAAAATTCATTCTCTTCCTCTTGATAACGTACAGTTTGGGTACTGCTAGTACAAAGTTTGAGCTCATTCATGTTGATATATAGGGACCCTACAGGACCCCTAGTAACAATGGTTCAAAGTACTTTGTAACCTTGGTGGATGATTTCAGTAGAGAAGTTTGGTTATATTTGTTGCCAAACAAGCTGCAGGTTAGCAAAATTGTTTGTGAATTTGTGACCTTGGTTGAAAGACAGTTTGATGCCAAAGTCAAAATTGTGCGAAGTGATAATGGCACATAATTTTTTGGGTGTAAGGATTTTTTTGCTCACAATGGTATTGTGCATCAAACCTCTGCCACCTATGTGCCACAACAAAATGGCCGAGTAGAACGTAAACATCGCCATCTTCTTGAGACAGCCAGGGCTATCAGGTTAAGAGCTAGCTTACCTATTGCCTTCTGGGGTAATTGTGTCCTAGCTGCTGCCTATGTTACCCCGAAACTCCATTTCATAGCGGTTTCGCGTTTCTGCATATGAAGAAACCCCGAAACTCCGAGGAAACACCTCAGAAACGTTTCCGAGAGGTCAGAAACTTTGACCGTTTCGTTGACCAAAAAAGTCAGAAACTTTGACCGTTTTCGTCTGGTCAGAAACGTTTCTGACTTGCTAAATGGCGTTTCCACTAATTTTATGCCTAAAAAAAATGAAGCCTAAATCATACTTCTTCTACCTCCTGTCTGAAACTCCAGTTTCCTCTATCCTTGCCGCGCATACTTCTCCTCTATTTTCGCTCCTCCCTCCTCTCACTTGTTCAATGCTCTCCCCCTCTGCGCTCTCTTTTGGTCAACCCTCACTTTTAGAACTTTCTCTTGATAAGCCAAAACTTAAGAAAGAGTTAGTTAAGTAGAAGATTGATTTGACATGTCGGTATTGATTTCTGTTAAGGAACACTGCTTATCACGGTATTGAGTACATTTCAATTTGTAGCCTTAATGATGATTTCTATGTGTATCACTTGGTGATATGTTTATTACTCTTATTTAGACCTTTAAATGAACATATAATTCATATTGCCGTTTCCTCGGCGTTTCCGTTTCCTACCAAATCTGGATTGCCGTTTCCCCGTTTCCGTTTCCGTTTCCCTTCCGGTTTCCGTTTCTGTTTCCGTGCAACATAGGCTGCTGCTCATTTAATTAACCTCATGCCATCTGCTATCCTTCAGTGGTCCTCTCCTTATGAAAAGCTGTATGGGAGACCCCCTAATTACCTCAATTTGAAGGTCTTGGGGTGCCTATGCTATGCCTTAATCAGAGGTCCAGGTAATGATAAGTTGGCTCCCAAAGCAAGACGTTGTGTCTTTATTGGCTATCAACGGGGTCAAAAGGCCTATAAGCTGTTTGATCTCAATACAAAGAACGTGATTATCAGTCGTGATGTGTTGTTTTATGAATCCAATTTCCCTTTTGCTTCATCTCTATCCACTGACCCTTCAAACTCACCTTCTGAACCCCTTCCCTTGGTCAATCCTGCACATTTACCTGAACAGGTTCCTTTCACCATACCCGTGCCTGTGGTCCCTGATTCCACTGTCTCCCCCACCTCATCAAACCCATCAGTACCTAGCCTTTCTATAAACCAAGCCCCACCTACACTTTCTGCATCACCTACACCTTCTAGCTCCTCAAATACCTCATCTTTTCACCAAATTTGTCCTAATATTGACCCACCTAGACGGTCTGCTAGACAGATTAGCCCCCCAAAATACCTACAAGACTTTATTCGTCCTAACACATCTACCTCTTTATCCAACTCCTTCATGGTTACAAGCATTGTTGATCCTGAGTTTTACCCAGAGGACTATGTGGTGTCTCTATACCAAGTCCTTTCCCTAAAAGAACCTCTTTCTTATTCACAAGCCAAATCTGATCCCATGTGGGTAGCAGCAATGCAGCAAGAAATAACTTCATTGGAAGCCAATGACACATGGTCTCTAACTCATCTTTCGCCTGGCAAAACTGCAATTGGTTGTAGATGGGTATACAAGATCAAGTTCAGGTCAGATGGTAGTGTAGAGAGGTTTAAAGCTCGTCTTGTGGCAAAGGGGTATAATCAGATTAAGGGTAAGGATTTCAAACACACATTCTCCCCAGTGGCTAAATTTACCACTGTCCGAGTGTTACTTGCTCTTGCTACTTCGAGACGATGGCCAATCCATCAATTAGACATAAATAACGCCTTTCTTCATGGATTTATTGATGAAGAGGTGTTCATGAAGGTCCCTGATGGCTTCACTAAGGCCGAACCTGGTCAAGTTTGTCGCCTAAAAAGGTCACTTTATGGGCTTAAACAGGCGTCCCGACAGTGGAACATTGAGCTTTCGAAGTTTCTGGTTGGCAAGGGCTTTGTAAAGTCATGCTATGACCATTCTCTCTTCATCAAAGTAATTCTTGATGAAATTATAGCTGTCCTAGTTTACGTGGACGACCTGTTGATCACTGGTGATAATGAAGCTGAGATTATCTCCATCAAGCATGATCTGCATTCTCAGTTCACCATTAAGGACCTGGGTGAGGTACGGTATTTTCTGGGCCTTGAGGTATCCAGAACAGCTCAAGGTACTCTCCTCAACCAGCGAAAGTATGTTCTTGACATCATTCAGGACACTTAGATGGATGATTGCAAAGTCAGCTCCTTTCCTCTGCCTCGTGGCCTCAAACTGACTATTGATGAGGGACTTCCTTTGGAGGATCCAGAAAAGTATAGGCGCCTAGTTGGTCGTCTATTGTACCTCAATCTGACTCGTCCGGATATCTCTTATGTCACCCAGAATCTCAGCCAATTCATGAGCGACCCTCGTGTCCCTCATTGGCAAGCAGCAAACCATGTCGTCCGCTATTTGAAAGGAACTTTCAACCTTGGTCTTTTCTATCCCACTGACAATCAATTGGCTATTGATGCATATTGTGATTCTGTCTGGGGTAACTGCCTATACACTGGGAGGTCTCTAACTGGGTTTTGCATATTTCTGGGGAGGGCTCTAATCTCTTGGAAGACAAAGAAGCAGAGCACTGTGTCCAAGAGTTCTGCTGAAGCTGAGTATCGGAGTCTCTCCAAAACTGCAAGTGAGCTGGTCTGGCTTGATTCCATCTTGGAAAATTTCAGCTGTCTCATTCCCAAGCCTATTGTCCTCCATTGTGATAGCAAATCGACAATCCAAATGGCTGAAAACCCGGTTTTCCATGAGCGGACCAAACACCTTCGTTTGGATTGCCATTATGTCCGTGAGAAGGTTCAAGATGGCTTCCTTGTTCCCACCTATACTCGCACATGCCTTCAACTTGCAGATGTGTTTACCAAACCCTTGGGTGCTGATCAGCACTCCAATCTGTGTTCCAAACTGGGCTTAGTTTGCTCCACAAGCTCAGTTTGAGGGGGGAATATAGAGCATATAAGGGTAGTTTGGTAAATAGCCTAAGAGCCCAATGTGTGAATTGTATAAATGCTGAACTCCAGTTGGGAGAAATCAATTGAATCAAACTAGAAGTTTGTTACATTTTCTGTTCCTCAACTCATCTCTCCCGTTCTCTCTCTTTTCTCCTCCATGAAAGCTGTTACATAGAATCTTGATTTCTGATCTAGATTCTTATAGGGTTTCATCTCAAAACCAATTGGCAATGAGATGAGTAGCTCTTCAACCTTATATGTTATTCAAACATTCTCTATATTACCGATATGGGAGTATACAAATTAACCATTAACTTTTTTACATTTGTTTTTATAAATTTATAGCTAATAGTAATAAATATAAAATATTTAAAAAATTAATATTTTATATTATTTTTAACACATAAAAAAACATGCATAAATAATAAAGGGTGATTTTGGTAGAGGGCCTTTTTTGAATATTCAATTAGTCACCTAGCCCCTAAATCAATTTAATTAGTTTTGCCCTAACCCCCTTCCCAATAGGGTGGGTTGGTCAATGGTCAACCGTTTGACCATTGACCGGTCAACGTTGACCAACCCATTTTGATGCCAATTTTTTTTTTTTTTTGATGCCAACTTCTTTTTTTTTTTTAGTGATGCCATATTTTTACCGTTTTGATGCCAAAATTTTACTATATTTTATTTTCACTTTGATGCCACTTTTTTATGTCAATTTTTTGATAATATTTTTTTTACCGTGATGCCATATTTTTGATGATATTTTTTCAAAGTAGTATTTTTGATGACATTTTTTTCTTTAATGTGATACAAATTTTTTAAAATGGCATCAATGTTCAACGTGACATTAGAGTAAACAAAAAATGTCATCAAAGTTTAAAAAAAGTGTCATCCAATAATTTAATTAGAAAAGTGGCATCAGAGTGAAAATAAAATGTAATAAAATTTTGGCATCAAAACGGTAAAATATGACATCACAAAAAATGTCATCAATGTTTTAAAAAAGTGGCATTAAAAAAAAGTCATCCAATCATTTCATTAGAAAAGTGACAATAAGGTGACAATATTTTGATTCCACGTTTTAAGCTCTTATGCCATCAATTATATAAAATTGTCACCATAAAATTTTGGCATCAAAACGGTAAAATATGGCATCACTAAAAAAAAAAAAAAAGTTGGCATCAAAAAAAAAAAAAAAAAAGTTGGCATCAAAAAAAAAAAAAAGTTGGCATCAAAATGGGTTGACCGGTCAACGGTTGACCATTGACCGTTTAAGAGGGCTAAGCAAGCTAAAAAAACAATTAATGAGCTAAGCATGCTAAAAAAACAATTAATGAGCCTATCTAGCTAACCAAATATGCTTAAAGGTCCATTTGAACAAAATCCCTCAATAATAAATAATAAAACATTAAGTTTTAATGTAACGAATAAGTACAGTCCGTGTCACTGATTCGCTGTATATGTAATATATGACCAAACTAGCAATCCGTGACTTGAGCATATTCAGACCAAACACTTGGAAGTTGGAACGTACGTACGTACCTTGCGCGCGCAACAGCGTAACAACTAACAAGACTGAAGGTTCAAAGCTTTGCGTACTTTCGAAGGCCATCGTTGGCCTCCTTAGCGTTCTTCGCAGTTGGGATGTTACAAAAGACAGTCACCCGCGACGTGGATACCAAGATCTTGGTCGTCATATTTGATGGCTCCAGTTTCCATGTGTTAACCTCCCATACCTGCGTTACATATATGCAAGCAGCTCGATCAGTAGGTACGTGTCACTATCTTCAACTTGGATATATTCATATTTGAGGTCTTAATTCCAACGAGACAACATCAAGTTTAAACTCATTTCACTCTCTCAGGAAAGATGTGCAAGGTGGGCGATCGCCCAGAGCCCTCCGATTTTTCAGGGCCTCATTTACTTAATTTTATTACGGTATATATAAAAAAAGAGTGTGCTAAAGAGCACTTGTAACAAACGGTGTGTTGGTTCTTGGATTAGGTCTGCCTCTTTTTAGGAATTGTCCGCCCAGTGTTCGAAACTCAACAAAGCCTCATTTCCCCTTCTTTTCATTTTACAAAGGCATTAATTGCATTTCCTCCTCCTTTTCCTCCTTTTTCATTTTACAATGGATGTATTAATTGCATTTCCCACTTCTTTCTCTCCTTTTTCATTTTACAATGGGGGTATTATTGTATTAATTCCATTTCCCGCTCCTTCGATGTTTGTATTTTCATTTACATTGTTTTTAAATTTTACTAAAGTGATTAAGTATGAAAAAAAAATCTAACATTTTAAATTTAAAAGATGATTAACTTTAAAAAATGTACATACCACATTTTACTTTATGGCACGATTTTATGAGCTAAAAATTCTATAAAATATCAACATTTTTAAAAATTTTTAAAACAATTTCAAAATTATTAGTAACAAGTAGGATCTCATTTAAAATTTTTTGAAAAAATAAAGATATTTTATAGAGTTTTTAGCTCATAAAAAATGTTTCATAAAGTAAAATGTTTTATATTTCGAGAGGGAGGGAGTATTTTATTTATCATTGATTAATAATATATACTAAAATAATTAAATGTTAACAAAAATAATCTAGCACCTTTAATATAAGAGATAAAAAAATAAGCTAAAATTTTAAATAAAAAAGATGATTAAATTAACAAATCTATACATATTATTTATTATGAAAAGAGAATAAAACTTCATATAGAATTAAAATCTCTCAAAAAAAAAAGTATAGAATTAGGTGGCAACAAAGTTGAATTTCAGCCACTACTTCAGAATTTCATAATTCAATCTAAAAGTCATATGCCCAAGATGATAAATAATTATAATGGATCATTGCATAGCGCGTAAACATAAAATGTCGATAAATATTTTGGGCAATTAAAACAGTTCTGGAACTTAAATTATCCTGCATAAAACAATTAAAATTGATCAATTGTATAGCGCAAAATTAATTATTAATAAATTTTTGCACCGGGCCTCCGAAAATGATTGGACGGCCCTGCGTATTTGAACTGTACATCGAAAACAAAATTTCGACATCAAGTATGGTTTTGATTTTGATCTTTACCTTACATCAAGTTTGAATTGGCTGAAAGTTAGGTATCTATTGAAATAAAGATTGAAATAAAGAGCGATTTTTTTTTATTAGGTAATAATTCGGATGAGAAAACCCTATCCGAAAGCATCCTGTCGGATATTTTTTTGATTAGGAAATAAAGAGCGATGTTTATCTAACACCAATTGATTTGATGAAGGAATTTTTTTTAGCAAGATATATTTATTTTCCGTCAAGCCTTGCTAGCTTAGCTGGTAAGGATGACATGTAGTGATCAATAAGTCACGAGTTCGAATCCCCCTCCTCCATTTTGTAATGGGATAAGTGCCTACCTATGAACCAAAAAAAGGATATATTCATTTTCCTTTTTTTTCCATACATTAACTACTAAGATTGATGTATTAAAAGCAAAAGGTAAAATTTATTTTCCATTAAAATTGATAATATATTTTGAAGATTTTATGTTAAAAAGACTTTATACAACTTTTTAGGCCTTAGTTGGGTAGTCAGTTAAAAATCCAGAAAGTATGATAAATTCATGTATTTAGTTGACAGAAACATAAAATAATTCCACTTCCCAAAATTTCAATTTCTCCAAATTGGAGAAAGTTCACTTACCTAGGAATAGGGCATGATCCGTTCAATATAACGGAAGAATCTTTGATCCAGCATTAATTTTTTTTTAAGTTAGAAAAAAAACGGAGCACAAATTTTTTTTTTCCAAAAAATTTCAATTTGTTTTCCGTTAGTTATATTGAACGGATTTACGATCCGTTCTTTACTTTTTTAATATCAGATTTATTTAATGTTAGATATATGTCAGAGTCAAATGAATCTAAAACTCTTTCATATTAAGTATAACACTTGTGCTCGGTACATATAGTATTTTCGATAAAAAAGAGGGGGTGTTGTTAGATACACCGCAAATCTCCTATCAAAAGTGTACATCTTCAACCTGCACGTCCATTCTGACGTGTAAGATTTGGGGTGTATTTAGTTTCTCCGAAAAGAGGGAAGATCTATGAGGCTTGCCGACAACAATAAGAGCACTTTTGTACGGAGTAAGTATTATAATGTAAAAAAATTTAATTAAAAAAATCAATATTTAATATAGTTTTTAGCTCCTTAAACTACGTGCACAAAAGTTAAGTGTCTTATATTTCCAATCGGAAGGAGTATAAAAGACTATCTATTTTGAAATATATACTATAATCTAAAAATCCATCTATTTTGAAAATGCGGTAGTATCCAATAATGATTAAATAATAGTAATAATATCATACTCTCAAGTCTCAAGCGTCTTATATTTCCAATCGGAAGGAGTATAAAAAACTATCTATTTTGAAATAGATACTACCATTTAAAAACTCATCTATTTTGGAAACACGGTAGTATCCAATAGTAATTAAATAATAGTAATAATATCATACTCTCAAGTAATTATTAATAAATAAATGAATTTAAATTTTTTAATAAGAAAAAAAAAAGATGAAGGGTTTGGAGGTGAAATCGGACGTATGTAGAATTGTAGATTGTAGAATTGATAAATAAGTCAAAAGAGATGTTTTTATGGTGAGTGATGACAAAGAAAAATGGTAAGTTGAAGTTTCAAAAGAAATGATTTTATGGTAACGACGTGTCCATCGAGAAAGAGATGGAAAGAAGTCAACGCTATGAATGCCAACTTGCCAAGCAGTTCATCCAATTACCATTGTTTTTTCGGTCAACTGCTCGATCGAGAACTATTCATTTTTTTATAATAAAATATGCTTTTTTTTATTAATTCTAATAATTTTATTCTTAACACATTTTTTTTAAGTTGAAAAATTCATTAAATATTAATTTTTAAAGAATTTTATACTTATTATTAATATGTATGAAATTATAAAAATAATAAGTAAAATAAGTAAAAAATTTATAAAGTATAAGTAAAAAGAAAAACATTACATAATATTAATTGGAGAATACAAAAAAATGTATATCCTAACTCAACCAATGTACCTAGACCATACTATTCTATTTTGTAACTCCATTAGATAAGAAAATTAATACTAATAACGTATGATTTTAGATATTTTGATAGGTCTTGATATAATTAGAATTTAGAAAGATGTAAATGATAGTTTTAAAGAAACTGAAAGAATATAGAAATAATTAGCGATGTAGATATACTTTTATTTATTTTATTAAAAATATAAATATTTTAATTTACTGGCATAATGTATAACAATTGGAGATGATATAAATAATAATAATAATAATAATAATAGACAATTTGTATAAAAAAATGATAATTTTTGTATTATATATAAAAAAAAAACAGAGAGAGGGGAAAACCCTCAAAAAGAGGAGGAGACTAAACCTGAAGGGTGCGGCCAACGCTGACCGGCGTGGCCTCAGCCTCGATGACATCGCCGATAGCGGCGCTCTTGACGTGGCTGATGCTAACCTGAACTCCGGCGACTCTCTTGAGTCCGCAGGCCAATCGAGCCCCGTTGCTCGCCAGCGACTCCGCTATCAACGCCGATACTCCGCCGTGCAACACCTTGAACGGCTGCACTTCAAACCGTGCAATCGATCAATTAATTAGCCAATCCAATCAGTTCGATCCATACGCTCCTTACAATTTATTTGTCGATAGAATTGAAATAGCAATAAAAGCAATTGAATTAGCACCTACCTGACAGCATTTAGCGGTGACCGAGAGACGGCCGGAGACCTTATTCGCGGTGATTTCTTCAAACTCGAAGCCGAACAAATGCAGCGGCGCGTCGATTTCCTCCGTCTTCGCCGCCAGGGGCGACGTTGAGGAGGAGGAGGAGGAGGAGGGAGGCGGTTGATCTTCTTGTTGGTGTTTCATCGATCTGGAACCTCCTATCCCTCTCTCCGCTGTCTCCGTTTCCAAAGATATGTGCGACAAAAATTGGTTTAGTTTCCACTCATATCCCAAACCTAATAAAATCGAATGGAATGGTTCATCAAATAAAAATATAAAATAAAAATGGAATGGTAACTAATCCATCAACCTTATCGATTTGGTTTGCGAATTAAAGGCGTCACACGGAAATACGGAATATAGATAATAGATAGGATTTTAAAGTAGATGAGTTTTAACCGTAAGTTTTTGTTTCCGGATAGGTATGGAGTAAGTTTTATGTTTTTTTTTTAGGTAGGGGATGATACTCCTTTTATCTCAAAATATAATAACAAGTATAATATTATTTAAAAAAATATATAAATAGTTTTTAACTCCTTAAAAAAAAGTGTTAAAAAGTCAAACAACCTATATTTTGAGACGCAGATAATAATGATTTTATTTACTCGTGTGTTGTTAACTTTGTAAAATATTTTGACTGGTTAAAATGTGTAGTAACTAGTCAGTATTAAAAATAATAAAATTTATGAAAAAAATTAATGGAATGATGTATTTTTAAGTGAAGTATTTTATTAAAACTTGCACACAAAGCTAAAAAAAGATGTTTATTATTATTATTATTAAAAAAAAGGGGGGTTTGATTGCATATATGTAGCACGTTGACTATTAAGAAAGCGATTTCATCTAAACCATGAAAATGATCATATCAGCATATCGCCCATTTTTGTTCTCTTTTAGATAATCTCTTTCACAATGATCAACATGCACCAAGTCCAAATCATTGATTTAGTAAAACATTACTATAATTGAAACTCCTTCACAGTAATAATGGTAGGGACAAAATACAGATTTGAAAATTAAAACCTTACACTTACTATAATAAAACTTTGTTTCAATAACCGGCCCATTCAAATGGAAAGTTTCTAAGGCCCAACAGTTATGTAGAAAATTCAACTGTAACCTTCTGAGGCCCAAATCTGAAGCCCATTTCCTACATATCTGTTGGGCCTCAGAAACTTTCCATTTGAATGGCCCAATACGTTTTACCAAGTCTTGGATTTTCAAATGTATCGCCAAGCAACTTTGAGAGTTTGACTGTTTGAGGACTCACAACAAAAGACATCTCAATTCAAGGTAGGTGTTGGACAAAAATGCGCGAATAATCGTACAACACATTTTATTTGATTTTTAATATTTGAGTTCGACCCCTTTTGATTATCCTCTTGATTCGAAGTCGTATCGATACCGAGATTTGAGTGGTTTTGGTGATTTGGGCTGCACCCGAATTTTAACGGGTTGCCTACGTATCTCTTGGAAGAGAATCAAGCCTTACGTAGTTCAGAGTGTTTTGGATTTTGTGTTTGGGTTGATTTGGATTTGGTTTCATTTTCTTGTATGCATCATAGGATGAGGTTCAAACCCACCTTCTACGAAGGGTAGCTCGAACAACACTCCACCCGAGTAACCTGAGCCCACCTTCTCGGAAGGGTAACTCAAGTAACCCGCCTATTATTTGCATAGAAAACGATTTGATGTGGTGTTTGATTTGACTTAGAGGTTTGACTTAAAGGTCATTTTAGGGATGGTGGAATTTGATTTTGATTGTTGGTCGTGACCAAACTCGACGAGCGGAAGCTTTGTATCGAGTTAGAGTAGACACTTTGATTTTGATGGGAAATTTGACATTTGGGACGACTAGAGTCGACAAATGAATTTGGAAAGATTTGTTTGAAAGATTGGGTGTGACTGGACTCGGTGAGAATTTGATTTACGCCGAGTTTCCTACGTATCCACATGTTTAGTGGAATCAAGTCACCGTAGTTCTAAACAAGAGCAATTTAATTTGCTTTTGACCTCATATTCATTTAAAGATAATTTAGAGGTCGACGACTGTACTCGATATATTTTTAGAATTTAATATCGGGTTACCTACGTAGCCGTTCTTACGGCGTCAAGTCTTTACGTAGTTCTACCTGAGCCGGTTTAATTTTTATTTGGCGATTGAACCCGGCGAGCTTTTTGCTTTATGTCGAGCTACCTACGTACCCGTTTGGAAGGGATCAAATCATCCATAGTTCTTTTTGAGAACATTTGATTTAATTTGTAACCGGTGACTGAATTCGGCGTATTTAAAAGTTTATACCGAATTTCCTACGTAACTCGTAAAAGAGTATCAAGTCTATACGTAGTTCTGAATTGAACCAAGTTTATATTTTGTAAAACTTGATTTGAGATTTTGACTCCGTTTTTGTTGAAGCCGGTTTAAGATTGCCCCACTAGAATTAATCGGCAAAGAATATTTGACGAGCTTAATTTTATATTTTGATCAAACTCGAATTCTTAATTTGTGCCCATTATAATTCTTATATTTTAGTGGGTAAATTTGTGTAATTTAAGCACATTTTTTCTCACTGCCGAAACATGTAATTTATGTTTGAACTAGTTTCAACAATTTGATGGGCCAATTCCAAACAACACCACGCTCCAGATTTTTGTTAAACAGGCCTTTATTTGTTTAAGCTCAGCCCAATTTCATAGCTTGGTCAAAGGGGTCTTACAAACCCCTCTCCACTTTCATTGTTTCACAAGCTACGTTTTGTTTTTGTCTCTGCAAACTCAGTCTTCTCTCCTTCTCCGATCGATAAGCCACCATTGACGATTTGTCTGGCATCCCTCGACAGTGGCGACACAGCATCAGAGAGCTCTCAACTCGGGCGCTCGCAGCAGGAGAAGCGAGCCGCGTCGGCTCTAACAACCCGAAAAAGCGCAACGAGTATTCCGCCCCTAGGTACGTTCTAGGGTTTTTTTCCAATTCCGAAATCCAGCCCTTAAATCTTTGATTTGAATGATTAAGGCTTGGATTAGGAACTTCTTTTTGCCCCTCCCTCTAATCTTGTGCACAATTTCTGGGTTTGACAGATTTTGTTGCAACTTCTAGGGTTGTGATTTCGTTGAATTTTGGGGCTTTTCGATTTGGGTAGGCGAAATCCCAGGCTCGGGAAAATCCGAATAGGGACCAGAGGGGCACTCCTGGGCCGGTGATTCACCGCAACGAGTCCTCGCAACTCCGAGAGCGACCAACTCCGAGAGCAACCAACATGGTAAGTTCGGCTCCTTCCTTTGTTCTTTGTTTCTTTTTTTTTCTGAATTGGAATCTAAGTTTGTGGTAGACTGGTAGGCGTAGGCTGATTTTGATTTGGGTATGAATTTGGAGAAGCTTAAGACTTCAATGCCATGAAAGATTAAGTGAACAAGCATGCGTTCAAATGTACACCAACAACCTATTGCCGGAATTAGCGGTACATGTTGGAAGTGCCGAACCTCGTTCATTTAATGAATTGGTTTCTAAAGCGTGCAATGTTGAAAAACAACTAGCACGAGGATCCAACAGGCCTCAAGATAGTGAGGCTAACAAAAATGATGGCGATGAGGTACAAGATGAAGATGAGTCCATGGCGACTTTCGTCAAACATGATCGAGAACTCGTTAACAAGAATGGTTACAAAGCTCAAATAAAAGAGAAAGCCAATGAGCCAGCCAAGAGACTCACTCTTCATGAAAAAAGACAAAAGAAATATCCCTTTGACGATGATGATGTACAAGGGATATTTGATGAATTAATGAGTGCTAAAATGTTAACACTCCCGGAGCCAAAAAGGCCGAAACAAGCTGGCAAGGCGAGTGATCCAAGATATTGCTCGTATCACCAGTTCGTTAGTCATCCAATCAAAGATTGCTATGTCTTCAAAGACATCATAGAGGAGATGATTAACAAAGGAGAAATTGAAATCGAGGGGGCAATATCCTCAACTCAAGCAGCTTCATCAAATACCATTTCAGTGGTAGACGTTGCAGAGTCCACTCCCTCACTCCAAGGGTCTTCTCAAACAAAAAGAGCATCTTTTGTGGCTATTGAAGCTGGGGGCAGCCCAACGGTTTCATTGCCTCTTAAAGCATTGATGAAAAATGACACGTCAAAAGAAGAGTCATTGAATGAAAAAGACATCGCTCAATGTTGTATGGTCTCATGGACCAATGACATGGACGAAAATGAAGCAGGAGTTAAAAAGATTACTCTTCACTCCAAGAAGCAAATTCTCTCCTCAAAATCAAGAGAGAAATCAAAGGGAAAGAAATCAAGCTTCGCAAAAGCTTCAAAAATGCACCAGAAGCATAAAGTTCAAGTGCAAATGCTAAAACCCTCTTTTAAGGGTAAAGATCCACAAAAACTTGTCGATGAGGCTTGTGTAAAAAATTTCCAAATCTCATACGAAGACGGTGTTCTAACTGCAAGTGTGATAGAGCCTAGGATGTCCGCATTTGAAAGGCTCGAGACGGCTTCAAGTGAAACTCCTAAATCTTCGGTGTTTAAAAGGCTTGATCTAGCCTCTACATGTGAAGCACCGAAATCTTCAGTATTCGAAAGACTCAAACTAGCCTCAACAGATGAAGGATCCAAATCTTCAATCTTTCAAAGGCTTGATATGGCTTTGACAAGTGAAGAATCCAAACCTTCGGTGTTTCAAAGGCTTAATCCAGCCTCGACAAGTGGAGAATCTAAAGCTCCAATATTTGAAAGGCTCGGAAAAGTTGATGAGTCTAAAAGCAAGAAGGTCCAAATGAAAATGACCAAAAGCAAGAGCTCCGGAAGAGGCAGTCAAAAGTTCTCGTCCACAAGCTCAGCCAAATCAAGGACACCTAAAGCCAAGTAAGGGTGTCAAAATGATCAAGTAGTCTCCAAGGCAGAAAAACAAATAGTTCTGCCTAGAACTACGTTAAGACTTGATCCCCATGAAGGGGTACGTAGGAAATTTGGCATAAAAAAATCTATTTTGCTTTGCAGTTGAATAGGCTAAAAGGGGAATAAAACCAGACCAAAAAAGCCTCACTTTTGCAGGCTGCAGTAGCCTTTTAAAGGGGAGAATAGGGGAAGTTACTTCTGTAAACTGCCTTACCCACGTTTTGGCAGTTACACCTCCAGCTTTTTTAATGTAGTTTTTCTTCAACTCACTTTTGCTGTATATTTTTGGAACTGCAATCGAAAATTGTAACTTCCTTTCAGATTGTGTTCACAAGTATTGGGCCTTTTAGCCCTTTTGTTTGGCATGGGCTGAACTTCTCCTTTTAATTTGTAAAATTCAATCTCTCTCTTTATCATCAACTCATTTCTTTAACATATTTTAAAAAATGTGATGATAATATTTATCAAATCATGAATTTCATTAATTCACGAAAATTTACCCTCCAACAGTAGGAATGGATTGTGCTTTGTTAAGTTGGATAGACTCGATGGTGTTGCAGTTGGAAGGGGGCGGAGGAGCTTTAAAGCGATGGCGACAATGGTAGGAAGGTGCGACAACGATGCAGTTTTATAGGTGAAAAAGTAGCAGAATTTATCACGGTAAAGCTATACGTTAGAATTTATCATGGGAGCGGAGCCGATTGGTTTTGATAAGGCAAAGATCAACCCCGATTATCCTAAAAGATGTTGTTACAAAGCTCCCGTAATAGTGGAATTGTCTCCATTACACTTAGCGTTAGCCTAACAGTGGGAATGTCTCCTTATTAATTACAAGTAACATCAGCCTTAGCTATGAGACTAGGAGTAAAATTCGATTTTATGTAGCAGTGCATAAAAGTAATACTATATAGTTGAAGCTCCTTCCAAGTTCCTGGATTTCTTCAACCGTTGTAAGAAAACTCCCACGGTTAACTTGAAAGATGATATTACAAAGCTCCCGTAATAGTGGGAGTGTCTCCATAGTCCATATTATAAGTAGCATTAGCCTAATAGTGGGAGTGTTTGTATCGCCTTATTACAAGTAGCATTAGCCTTAGCTATGAGATCGGCAATAAAATTCGATTCTATGTAGCAGTGCTTAAAACTAATATTGTATAGTTGAAGCTCCTTCTGAGTTCCTGGATTTCTTTAACCGTTCCGAGGAACTCCCACGGAGTAGACAATTTTTTTGTTGATGGTGGAGATCACCCCAAGGTTGTCTCCTTCGACAATGAGATTTTTTTTTATCCTTTTCTTGATTGTCGTCTTTATTCCAGTACAGAAAGTTGTTGACTTCTCTTTGCAACACTGATCCCGTTGGAGTCTCGTGCTGAAAAATATCAATTACCCGACCATCACTATACTTAATTAATCTTCCGACCTTGCAAGCGCCAGAGGGTTTTGAGCTTATGTGTTGAACTTGGTCTGACCTGTGATTAATGTTCTAAAAAGCGTTAGATAGATCCTAGGTGATCGCGAGGGGTCGTCTAGCGCCTAGGCGACACCTAGTTGGTCAAGGTGACTGTCTAGACGTGTCTAGATGCTCATCTAACTCTAGATGAAGGGGAGTCGCTTAGCATCTAGACGCGATTTTTGGAACAGTACATGTGATATACTTTACTCACATGTGCATCCCAACCAACATTATGCGCTTTTACATATATAAAGCTTATACACTTCTTTGAAACTTAATGTTCGCCCCTGCAAAATTCAGATTCGTTTCCCAAAATTGGATGATTGAGATTCATTCATAGTTCTCACTCGAATCTATCCTACATGCGCGCGTATATAGGTAATTGATTTCACTTGAACTAACTTTATTTATTTAGCTAAACTCTTGACTTAATCATCCAATTCATTAATATACAATTTAGGGGTGTTATTCGAGCCGAACGAGTCGAGCTCGGTATGTTCAAGCTTGTTCATTTGTTAAACGAGCTCGAGCCGAGCCGAGCCCAATTTTTAAACGAGCTTTGTTTTTTGTTCAAGCTCGGCTTGTTTTAGTAAATGAACGAGCTTGAGCCGAGCTTTTTGCGAGCTTTAACTAGTTTTACTTGGTCATAACATATTAACCTAAAGAAAATTTTAGAAATTCCATATCATTCGAGCTATTCGATCCTAAATCGAACGAGCCGAGCTTTCAACCGAGCTTCAAATCATGTTCAAGCTCGGCTTGTTTAGGTAAGTGAACGAGCTCGAGTCGAGCTTTTTCGAACCGAGCTCGAGCTGTTGAGTTCATATAACAGCCCTATATACAAACAATTAATTAACCAGACAATTTGTTCTTGAGAAACTATGAACTTGGTAACATATAGTTTTTGAATCCAAATAATATATACACAAAAGGCCCTATTGACTAAAACTTGATAGATTGACTTCAAATGAATGGAACTAAAAATTAAATATATAATTATATGTGTGCTAGCTAGAAAAATTTGACAAAAATAATAATTAGCTATTAATTAGCTAAGAGCAACTTGATAGCTTCATAAACTTTGACTAACTCAAATTTAAAGAACCAAACGTGCCAAATTATTAGCTTCTCTAATCGAAGCTAGGAATATTCTCAATAGAACTCATTAATCAACAAAGGAATAACTTCGCAGTCACTAAGACCATCTCTAACAACTTCCCTAAAATTTTCTCAAAACGGGGAAACAAAATATATATTCTTTAAATTATTTTTTCTTTAACTCCAACAACTTCCCCGTTTCGAAGATTTGGAGAATCATTTAGTTTGGAGAATGATGCAGATTTAGGGAATCATCTCTATTTTTTTTTCTGCTTCTCAATTTTAGAGAATGTGAAGAGGAATCTATTGGACAAAAAAATACCTTAAAATCCTTCTAAAACTCCAAAATCCCCCCAAATGGGAAAACTGTTGGAGATGCTCAGGTCATGTTTAGCAACAATTTTCAACCCGAATTTAAAGGATATATAAACTCAGGTTAAATAAGATTTTACTCATTTAATCTATTTTTAATTTTTTTTATCAAAAATTTAATAAAAAATTTAATCACAATACAAATCATAACATTAAACTAGATTAATCATTTATATGCTAAACATATATAGATAGATAGATAGATAGATAGAGAGGGGTTGGTTCCGAGGTACACACTCCTTATCGTGTACGCATAAATTATTCGTCTGTTTTCAAGTGATTATTCGTCTATAATTATGTAATTATTCGTTTGTACAAATAGTTTAAGAAATATAAATTTTACTAATAAATAATCGTCAAATATCATCGAATAATTTCATTCCAACAAGTAATCTCTCAATTAATACCAACGAATAATCAGAAGTTATTTTTAATTTTATCTGTTGATATTCTTAATTCAATTATCCAGATTTATTAACATAATACACAATAAAGGTTGTGTACATACAATCTATCAACTTAATCAACATATACAGATTAATCAACTATCAGATTAAATTAGCCTAACTTTTATCCATGAAAGCTCAGTGTACAATACAATATTATAAAATTAGAGTGGAGAAATACCTAAACAGTTGGAAATTAAGTTAATACTAATTTATTACTATACCAAACATGTCAATTAAGTTGGTATAATTTCTATATACTAATACATAAGTAGCCGTAAAATAACATTTAAAAAATAAATAGAAAAAGTAGCCGTTGTCTTAGTAAAGCAAATATATTTAATTTTAGTCCAGTTTTTAGGATAGACGTGTTGCCCTAACTTGTACGTTAATTGAATAATTGAGTACTTTGGTTGCTACTTTATTCATATCAAAAAGTGATTTTTAATTTAATTTAATTAAAGATGCTTAAAAGCTAGACAGCTTGATGCCTCTGCAGTTGGCCGATGATTTAAAATAAGGGCTTATTCATATTTATAACTTATTTAATTAAGCTTAAGCTCAAAGCAAAAGCATATAGCTTGAAGTATTGAACAAGGAAGCTGCATATATAAAATCAAAAGTCTTGCATTTTTTTTTTCAAAGAGTAACAATAAAATAAAAGTAAATACTACTCCGGTCTCAAGTATCCGCTATAAAAAGATACTTAATTAATAGAAAGATACCATTTTAAAACCAATAGACAATGACAGGTTAGGTTAGAATTAGAGTAGTCAGTTATATACTATTCGATTTGAGATTATTTTAATTACTTTACCTCTCAACAGGATATCATTTCAATTATATAGTGTCATTACATTAGAGCCAAATTTCTTTATTTTTATTAAAAAAATTATTTATTCATCCAATTTTTAGTAGAAGATTTATTTATTTATCCAATTTTTCTTTGATCAAAGAAAAAGGTATTCACCTTTCAAAACATGCTCTCATAAATGTGTACACACAGTGCTATCTTTATACAGTCTGAATTCGTCTGAACGTACTTTTGGACTCATTATTTTAATTAGATCTTCAAGGGATTAGGTTTCTCAGGAATATACATTATTTAAAGGGAAATTTACAGAAAACCACCCACTAAATATAGTCTTTTACACTTAACCACCCACTAAACAAAAAATTACAGAAAACCACCCATTAAATGGGTTTTCTTTTCAGATCACCACCCATTGTCTATTTCTATTAGGTTTTTGTCAAATATATATATGATACTATAATATTTTAAGTTTTATATGTAACTTAAAATCTTAAGTACATTTAAAAATATATTTGACTAAATTTTTTAAAAATATTTTTTAAAAACTTGATGTATATATGAACAAATTTGTTCTATTTTATTCCTAAAAATGGTTATAAATTTTGTAGACTTATTTTTAGTCAAAATTAAAATAAGTTTATAAGTCATTAGCATTGTTTAAATTTAATAATATTTTTTATACTAATAATTAATTTATCATTTTCTTTCATATTTGTAAACACCTACAATATATACTAAAAATGAAAAAGAATATCTAAATATTTTTTTAAAAAAATATTCTTCCAAACTCTAAAGTAGTTTTATTAAATGCATCTTTATTAAAGTTTGTCTGAATTTTTAAATAAAATAAAATAATATTTTTCGCATTTAGAACCTCCGCGCTCCAAATAAATTTAAATTTTGTACACACTTTTGCCTAATATATTAATATAAGTTTTTACCCCTACAAAAAATTTAATTTAAATATAATCAGTTTTAAAATTTAAATTTAAATTATAAAATATTAAAATATACTATATTTAATGGAATTCTAATGGAAATAAGTGGTGGGTGGTGATTTGAAAACAAAACCCATTTAATGGGTGGTTTTGTGTAATTTCGCTTTTAGCGGGTGGTTAAGTGTAAATGACTATATTTAACGGGTGGTTTTATGTAAATTTCCCTTATTTAAAACCAAAGTTTATGGATTCCATGAACGTTTTAGTCAAAATATTGAGAAAAAAAATAACTTGAGCTAATCCAACTTCTAGACTAAATATGTGCTATGGAAGCTTATTAATTAAACCATAGATTGGAATAATCCAACAAATATAAGATATGTATTTGTCTAAATTAGACTTAAAATGGCCAAAATTGATACTCTATTCGGATCACAATATAAGTATTCATTAAACGATAATAAAATATCTTAGAATGACAATTATTTGATAAATGCTGAAAGGTTTTGTAAACTCTTCTGGCCGAAACTAACAATTAAACCAGGTTTAGATCAAGTTAATCCAAAAAGATGAAAGAAATTATTACTCCATAGGAATTAGAATAATAGGGATTATAATAAGGGTACGTAATTAATAACGTATCGATGAAGAATACACATTCCTTATTCCCTCTATACCCTCTCTCTTCCTCTACCTTATGGTCCTTATGAACTTCTTCTTCCTCCCTCGATCTATCTTTGTTCCTATCTGAAATCCTCCATGGAAGCGAAAGTTTCCTCCTATCGACGCACTTTTTTCTGTATTAATTATCTAGATTCGTTATCTAAATAGTCCATACATTGCATAAAGCAAATTCAGATATAATTCAAAGTTATGAATTAATTAATTAGGTACGTGCATTGCATTGTGACATTATAAATTATTTAATTTGTAAGTTTGTGTATAGAAAAGGCAGGTACGTCCCTAAATGTTCCTTTATTCTTTTTAAAGCTTGATCATTCAAAGAAAGAAAAAGAAACCAAGTAAAAATATAATAGGGTAGCCTATTTGGAATATTACTTGAATTAAATTAACATTTAGCCTAATTAAACAAATGACTATAGAATGCAAATAACTAGTTAAAAGATCACACACTCACTAATTATAAGGAATTGAGGCGGTAAATTTTAAGTTGAATATAAAAATAAAAATTTACCAATACATATGCATACAACTCGCAAAATCTGATCCGAGAAGCTGACTGGCTCACCCGAATTTAGACCCAATCTGATAAATCTCGGTGGGCGATATAACCGTAGGGGTCCACACGTCAGAGCACATAAGACCAGCAGAGTTCCATCCTAAAACCAATTGGCAATAAGAGGAGTGACCCACTGACTTATATGTAAGGCCCGGAGTTCCGTGTTTTTCGATGTGGGACAATTATCCACACATCACAACACGCCCCCTCAAGTGCAACTGCCCGGCCTTGCAATATATGCCAGTTGCACTTGACGTCTTGCCTTAAGGCCGGGTAGCCCAGTAATAGATTGACCAGGGTCCCGGACCACACCGCTCTGATACCATGAGAAATTCCGGTGGGCCATATAACCGTGGGGGGTCCACACGTCATAGCGCATCATGCGCACCCAAGTCGAGCACATAAGACCAACGAGGTTCCATCCTAAAACCAATTGGCAATAGGAGGAGTGACCCACTGACTTATATGCAAGGCCCGAAGTTCCGTGTTTTTTCGATGTGGGACAATTATCCACACATCACAACACAATCAAAATGCAAAAAACTAGTATCATGCATAACCTAAACCTGAACTTACCCAAGCCCGACCCAACCATTTTGACCCGATACCCGAATGAATCCGAGTGTGACCCGACCCGACCCGAACATGCCCGACTCATCCTTATAATTACTTTAATTGTTTTATTTTTTAAATTAAACACTCAAATATTGTGAATTATATATATAATGAGACCTAATATAACTAAATAAATGACATTTAATCGTCAATAATTAAGATAAACAAAAAATAATAATTATTTTATAATAAAACTAAATGTAACCCGACTTGACCCAACCCGACCAGAAATCCATTTGACCCAAACTTACCCGACATGACCCGAATCTGACCAAACATACAATATACCCGACATATATATATAACCCGACCGACATATGAGCAAACCCGAATAGGTATACCCGAACCCGACCTAAACAGCCTAATTGCCACCTCAGTAGATATCTTGTCTTTTGATTAACAATCTAGTTAAAAAAATACTCCTTGAATTTTTAAATAAAGAGGGGCCATATTCGGGGTTCGAACTGGGACCTTTGGGTACTACCCGCAAGTCCTTTCCAATGAGCCATTCCAGAATGGTTTAAAAAAATACTCCATCTATTTCATAATATATCATTTAAATTTTTACTACGCTTTTAAAAAAAAAAAAAAAACTAACAACTCTATAAAATATTAACTTTTTAATCAATTTTTAAAAATAATTTCATACTCTTTGTTATAAGTATGAATTTATATATAAAATTTTTTTTATAAAAATTTCAGCTTCTTAAAAATTAAAGCGTGTTGAAAAGTTTTTGAGATAGAGTGTAGTGGATTATTATCATATATGTTGATGTATTTTTTTTTGGTCAAATTCCCTTTTTAGTCCTTAATATTTACCTCTTATTTCATTTTGGTCCCCAATCTTTGAAACATTCCAAAATAGTCTTCAACCTTTCTACATATCTCTTTTCATTGTAGTCCTTAAACTTCCAAACATTGCAAAATAGTCCCCAAGCTTTTTTTTTTCATTTTAGCCCTAGATTTTAAAAATACAGTTAGACATAATTACCGAAAATCGCCCAAAATCTATCGTAAAATATATAAAATTATTTATACAAAGAAAAAGTACATAAAATCATTCAACTTTATTATTTTGATTTTAAAAAATGTAAGTTTGTGGACTGTTTTGCAATGTTGAAAAGTTTAAGGACTACAATGAAATGAGATAAAAAGGTAAAAGACTATTTTTAAATATTTTAAAGATTATGGACCAACATGAAATAAACGGTAAAGTTTAGGGACTGAAAAGGTAATTTACCCCTTTTTCTTTTCCCCTTACCAATAGTTGTGGTCCTTGTGGACTCTAGCTACTTTCAACCTTGTTAGAACATACTTGTACTAGTATATAAAATATTAAAATGTTAAAGAGAAAAGAATGTGTTGAAGTCTTTAAAGGACATTGATAGAATTTGGCACATTCAAAGACTACCAACTACAAACAACATAAAAATAATACTGCAATTACCATAGATTCTTCCTACCCTAGCTATAGCTTTTCCCAAACTAGCTTGCCAATCAGGTCAATTTTTTGCCAAAAAGCAAGGGACCTTAACACTTATACCTTTTCCAAGATTTACCACCATTTACTTCTCTTGTACCTTGTCATTTCCATCCCTCTCAACCATCCATTCACACCATGCATACAAATTGCAACTCACCCACCCACACCCTTATATATATATATGACCACCCCCTCATCAACAAACTCAATCACACAAACCACAACAACAAACTAAAGCACAAAACAAAGTTACATATAGGAGAGAAATTATGGGCAAGTCGAATCAGAGAAAATCATCTTCCATATTCAGCATGTTCACGGCATGCTGTTCTGGTGGAAGTGGGCGAGGTGATGGATGGGAAGATCAGTACGACCAGTACTATGCGAGGAGTTGGGTAAGTGACGAGGATAGGAGGAACTGGGTGGCTGAGCGTAGGATCAACGAAAGAGCCGATGAGTTCATCGCCAAGTTCCACAAGTCTAGGGTTTATGAGTCTGAATCAGTTGTTGTCTAGGTAAGCTTGTGCTTGCTTTGTTGATCAAGTTGTAATTGTAAGACCTCCTTCTTTTTTTTTTTTTTTTTTGCTTTTTCTTGGGTGAAGGTTCTTTATTTTTCATATATGCATGGTTTAACTAGTGAAGATGTGTTGTAATTTGTAAAGATAATGCAGTTTATGAATTAAAGCCTAAAAGGCAGTAAATAAAATATATCATTATATAGATTCTCGTATATATGTTTAGTTGTTTACTATCAATTGCTTGTTTTGAGTTGTTTACGAACTACTATGAATCACCGGTTTGGGAAAATTAATTAAAGCATGTCATGCTTTAAATTATAAAACTTGTGAGTTATTAATATATATTATATACCTCAAAGCGTTTTCTTTGCACCAGATCGAAAAATACTCTTTATAATTCAAATATTTAGATTTAATACTCTAATCCCCAAATTATGAGCCCTGGTGAGTGTTTTAATTGTCAAAGTATGAATTCGAACATAATATATCGTGTCTAAAAAATGCATAATATATACGTATATATAACGGGGCCGGTATCATATATTCATATATATATATATATGTATATCATTTTTTAATTTTCGTTGTCCACCATGCAAAAATTGGAGGAAGAATTAATATTGAGGCTAACCAAGTATAATAATATAATAATAATAGGCATGTGCGTACAAGTGTATTACTTACGTACGTACGTACGTATACTAGCTATCCAAGATTAATGGAGGGAGACGTGACTTTTTTTTTTTTTCAAAATTAAAAAATTATGTATGCAAGGTTTTCATTAAAATACCCTTTGAATTTCAAAATTAACCAAGTATAATATTGTCATTTATTTTATTATACAATTAATTAAAAAGCTCATAAAACGGTCATAAACTAGTAATGCATGTAACTAAAAACGTACTCATGACTCGTATATAATCAAGGAAAAATGACTAAAAATAATACAAACTATTGTCCGTGAACCAAAAATAATACGAACTTTAAAAATTACCATAGTTAATACAAACTATCAAATAATAAACCAATTTTGATACGAACCTCTTTCCGGCCAAAATTCCGGCAATATCGTTGACGTGGCAATCGGAAAACAGATTTTGGGCTCAAAATGTAAATAACACGAATTTAAGGGGAGATTTAAAATATACGGGGTACTATTCATCGTCTTCCTCCTTGCCCCTTTAGCCATGGCAGACAATATCAAGCTTCCCTCAGCGGCTCCACCCAGCCGACGATGTACAAGCGAAACCAGTGCAGTTGGAGGTGAGGACAATGGCGGGATTATTTTCACACCTATCCGCTAGCCGCAAACCTAAACTGAAAAATCCCCAAAATTCCCTAAAATCAAGCATCTAAAGAATAAATTGAATGAGGGTTAAGGATAATTGAAGAGTTCATATTAAAGCCGGTTTTCATGCATAATCTCGACAAAACAAAAGCGAATTTGAGATCTAATTTTCAAATTCAAAAAACCCTAAAAATATATATTTCGACAAAACGGGAAGAAGATGAACAAT
The DNA here is from genome assembly GCA_963922045.1 of Persicaria maculosa. Classification (NCBI taxonomy): domain Eukaryota; kingdom Viridiplantae; phylum Streptophyta; class Magnoliopsida; order Caryophyllales; family Polygonaceae; genus Persicaria; species Persicaria maculosa. Next base: position 70,632,037 of record OY998254.1, read on the forward strand.
ATTTTACATTTCTAAATCGATGTTAATATAGGTAAACCCATTGAGGAATTGATGTTTTTCATGCCAATTGGGTGTGATCAGGGCCGAACCTGAGATTTTATGTGCCTGAGGCGGGATATAAAAGTTGGGCCCTTTATGTCTTTTTTCCCTTCGACTTAATGCATATTGTTGTTTCTTCAATTACTCTTTTTAGCTCCAGATTCCCCCAAAAAAATTCAGTGTCCACGAACATGATTTGCAATTGCATTTATTCTGAATATTATGTTGCATAAATCATTAAAAGAACTTGTACAAAGCAATTCAAAACTTCACAATATTGATAGACCTAGGGGCATTTTTTTTTGAGCAAGGGGGCATTTGATCTAGTATATACAACTCATGAATATTGGTGAAATTGTTGCCGTGAATGACCTCACACATGATTTTAAGGGGAAAAGGAGTTTCAAATGGAGCATAATTCCTACAAATTTAAATCAAAATTCAAATCCTAATTACCAGCAAAACCTATTCTAATTCCAAAATTCTAATTTCTAAATCCTACAAATTAAATCCAAATAATTCTTTTCTATTATATGACAGTTTTGAACAATTGAATGGACAATAGGTGAACAGTCGCCTTCAACTTGCCTTCGTTTGAATTCATTTCACATTTGACTCTCCCCATAAATTCTATTTGTCAGACACTCAAGACAGACAGACAGACACAATCCAAACCATAAATCCTACATTCTTACAAATTCAATTCCAAAACCCTACAAATTCAATCATAAATCCTCAACAATTCAAAATCCTAAATCATACAAATTCAATTCCTAAACCCCAATTTCGCACTCTAAATCCAAAAACAAAATCTGATTCAAATCCAAATAATTGAAGTTCAAAAAACTAGGATGAAATTGAGTTTCCAAATATAGGGGTGATTACTAGGATGTTCAAATTTTTGGGCTTTATTAGGAAAATGTCCACCATCCTCTCCATATTAGCAAAATGTCCACCCACTGCTGAAACGAAGTTGCTGAAATTGAGTTTTTTTTTTCCGCGAAATTGAGTTTTTTTTTTCCGCGTTGCTGAAACCGAAGTTGCTGAAATTGAGTTTTTTTTCCCCGCAAAATTGAGTTTTTTTTTCCCGTGTTGCTGAAACCGAAGTTGTTGATGCTGAAACCCAGATTTCAGCAACCTTGCTGATGCTGAAACCTCGATTTCAGCAACCTTGATGATGCTGAAAACCCAATTTCAGCAACGTTGTTGATGCTTAAACTCCGATTTCAGCAACGTTGCTGATGCTTAAATGGTTATTGCTGACACCGGGGTTGCTGAAACCGTGTTGCGGGATATAAAATTTAGCCTATGTGGGATTCGAACCCAAGTATTTGCGCATAAGCACATCGCTCTACCATTGAGCTAAGAAGCTTCTAAAGAAGATTTAAAGCAAGGAACATAAAAATTCATTGCAGTCCGCATTTTGCAAGTGCTGAAACTACAATCCGTATTTCAGCAATTGCCGAAATTGCAAATATCCAAACCCAAACCATGTAAAACATTATCAAGATAATCCATTAATTTTGTGTAATAATCAGTCAACAATACACATGACTCAAACATTCGATTTAACCACTACCAATTAGACTAAACAATAATGAGCACTCAATTTCATCGAGATATAAAATAAAAAAGAAAAGAAATCAACTTACAGGAGAGCCATGAGCTTTGTTGATGCAATTGTATCAAATTGAAGTTCAAAAAACTAGGATGAAATTGAGTTTCCAAATATAGGGGTGATTACTAGGATGTTCAAATTTTTGGGCTTTATTAGGAAAATGTCCACCATTCTCTCCATATTAGCAAAATGTCCACCCACTGCTGAAACGAAGTTGCTGAAATTGAGTTTTTTTTTCCGCGAAATTGAGTTTTTTTTTCCGCGTTGCTGAAACTGCTGAAACCGAAGTTGCTGAAATTGAGTTTTTTTTTTCCGCAAAATTGAGTTTTTTTTTCCCGTGTTGCTGAAACCGAAGTTGTTGATGCTGAAACCCTGATTTCAGCAACCTTGCTGATGCTGAAACCCCGAATTCAGCAACCTTGCTGATGCTGAAAACCCAATTGCAGCAACGTTGTTGATGCTGAAACCCCGATTTCAGCAACGTTGCTGATGCTTAAATGGTTATTGCTGACACCGGGGTTGCTGAAACTGTGTTGTTGGATATAAAATTTAGCCTATGTGGGATTCGAACCCACGTATTTGCGCATAAGCACATCGCTCTACCATTGAGCTAAGAGGCTTCTAAAGAAGATTTAAAGCAAGGAACATAAAAATTCATTGCAGTCCATATTTTGCAATTGCTGAAACTACAATCCGCATTTCAGCAATTACCGAAATTGCCAATATTCAAACCCAAACCATGTAAAACATTATCAAGATAATCCATTAATTTTGTGTAATAATAAGTCAACAATACACATGTCTCAAACATTCGATTTAACCACTACCAATTAGACTAAACAATAACGAGCACTCAATTTCATCGAGATATAAAATAAAAAAGAAAAGAAATCAACTTACCGGAGAGCCATGAGCTTTGTTGATGCAATTGTATCAAATTGATGCGAATGGCAGTGTATCCAATTTTGAGGAGCCTCTGCACGTCACTTCCTACTACTAAATTTCGATCGCACTTTCGTGTTTAATGATAAACGAATTCATCGCCATCCAATTTTGAAGCAGTAAATCCTTCTCGTTTCCGCATCATCTGCTTCCCGTAGACAGATCAAGCTCCACCGAATCGCTGCCACTACTCCTCCATTTACAGATCAAATTCCGCCCAATCGCTTCCCATATACAGCAAAATCAAGATCCTCCAGGCTTCAAATCTCAGAGGAGTTGCACAGTTGCAAAGTTGCTGAAATCAATCGGACATGCTAATCGGACAGATCAGACAGATCCAAGCAGATCAAGCAAGTGTTTGGCTCTGTGTTGATGCACAAAACCGAAGAATTAACCGAAAACAGGGCAAGGATCTGGTAGAATCCAGAGCGAATTACCTGAAATCGGAAACCGACGATTTCAGCAAGTCCACCGGCGAGCTTCACCAGAAGGAAGATGGCAGCGGCATCCTCTTCGCCTCGGATCGCCATCGTCTTCGCCTTCATCGCCATCGTTTTCGCCATCGTCTTCATCGCCTCGGAGGCGGAAACGAGGAGGAAGATGGAGACAGAAACCAGGAGGTGAGAGGCGGCAACCAGGAGGAAGATGGAGGCGGCATCCTCTTCGCCTCGGATCGCCATCGTCTTCGCCTTCATCGCCATCGTCTTCATCACCTCGGAGGTGGCAATCAGGAGGTGAGGGGCGGCGCGCTTGGTGGATTTGGGAGGAGAGGGAAGGCGGGAGATGAGATCTCGCGACTGAGGGAGGATCGGGAGGTCTGGGTTGCCGCCATAGAAGAAGAAAAGAGAAAGAGAGTGAGAGGATTAGATTAGGTTTGATGTCAGGAAGGTAACTTTGTCCAAAATAAATAGAGATGGACAAAAATCTAATTTCACAGGGTGGGGGACACTCCTTCTAATTTCACAGGGTGGGGGACACTCCTTCAATATAGGCAAAAAAAAAAAAAAAAAAAAAAGGCCGGCTGGATAAATTTTCTCAAAAATATATATATATTGCCTTTTGTTTTGATTCCCATCTATGTGTTAATTATCAGTTTTAATTTCTTATCTCAACTAAGAAAAATATTATGGGTAATATATTGGGTATATAGTTGTTTATTACTCACGGTTAGTGATCGATTATGTTGTTTCATACCGTAGTTGTGGACTGTACTTTAAAGCTTGTAAAATGTTAGAGAAAAAAAGGGTTGTGTACGTTGAAGTCTTTGGACATTAATTGATTAAATTTTTTTAGGTGCGAATTGATTGAATTTGGCACATTCAAAGATTACCAACTACAAGAAGTAAAAAATATAGAAAAAGAACAATATATTATATTCTTCCTATACATTACCTTTTTCCCAACTAGCTTAATTTGTAAAAAATAGGTCAATTTTAATTTGCCAAAAAGCAAGGGACATTAACAAGTTGTACCTCCTACAAGCTTCACCACCATTTGCTCCTTTTGTACCTTTTCCATTTCCATCCCTCTCAACCATCCATTCACTCCATCCAAATTCCAACTCACCTCCCCAACCAACCATATATATAAATCGACCTCTCAATCGATCGATCAATAAGCCAATTCAAGTGAAAAAAACACAAAAAAAGCTAGAGAGTGAAAAAAAAAAAAGGTGAAATGGGCAAGTCGAGTCGAAGAAGATCCTCCTCCATGTTTAGCATGTTTTCAGGGTGTTTTTCGGGTGGGAGTGGGCGAGGCGATGCATGGGAAGACGAAGCCGGCGCATATGGGAGGAGTTGGACAAGCGACGAGGATCGAAAGAACTGGGTAGCTGACCGAAGGATCAACGAAAGAGCCGATGAGTTCATCGTCAAGTTCCATAGGTCTAGGGTTTATGAGTCTGAAGCTGTCCTCGTCTAGCTTGCTTGAGTGAGGTTGCTTTGGTGGTTAGTTAATTTGTAATATATGGGTAAGACTTTTCTTTTTCTTTTTCATTTTTCTCTATGGTACGTTCTTTATTTTTCATGGGTTTAAGTAGTGATCAAGTGTGTGTTGTAAAGATAGTGCAGCTACCTTCTGAATCAAAGCCAACAAAAGGCAGTAAATAAAATCATGGATTAGTTTGTATATACATTTGCATTAATTAGTTGTAATTTGAAAGCATAACGTTTCGTTGGAATTTCAAAGTAATGTATTCTCAAAGCGTTGTATATTCTTCTTACTGATCAACGATTATTATAATGCCCGGTTAGTTATCAGAGATCGGCTTTGTCATTAATGAAAAAGATGATATTCCCTCCGTCCAAAAATAGATGGTCTTTTAGGCTTTGAAATTTTGTCGGAAATACATGGGTTTTTAGGTGTATAGGTAATTATTACCCTTAAAATATTACCTTTTTTACTTGTTAAAATTAAAGAAAACTTTTCATCTTCCCATCTCTATATGGATAACCAAAGGTTTTAAGTTTTAACCTTTAATAATAATGATTAAATTTAAGTATAAATATGTTCCTTAATTAACGTGCAAGAGCCTAAAAAACCATGTATTTTTGGACGGAGTGAGTATGATATTCAATAAATGGTCTTTTAAAACATCATAATAAACCCCTGAAACTTGAATTTAAGGTACATATTTCGAGACGTAGTGTAAAGAGGTTAAATGTGACCTCCAATATTAGCCTCAGTGGCGGATCCTGAAGCGTTTAGTTGAGGTGGCGAAAAATTGATCTCTAAATTTTTTTCGAAAAAAACATAAATATTTAAAGTTTTTGGGATTAATTATAGTATTAAGTTATGAAGTTTAAGAAATGATGTGTATGATAGAAGTGTATTAATTTGGTAAATGATGTGAAAAATAATTTATATCGCTTCAGTCTTGAAACGTTTATAATTTTTTACTCAGTTATCGGATTTGAGCTTATAATATATCAAATCGAAGCTATCGACGAGAAGAATATGTATATTAAATTTCATTTTTGATTGGGGGGGCGACTGCCACCCCCGGTCCTTTAAAGGATCCGCCCCTGATTAGCCTCAAGAAACATTTTACCTTATTAGTGGAACAAACTTTAAAATATAACATGAATTTTGAGAACGGTAGCTAAAAAGTAAAAACTAACATGTACTAACATTTGACTACTAACAGTAGCCTAAGTATCCTCCGTGGAAGAAAAACCCCAAACCACGTAGTTCTTTTATCAATTTTTTTTTTGGGTAAATATCACTTATTTGAGATCTGAGCTGGTGCTAACCATTTCGCCGCTTAGATGAGAGTTCCGTCCCTTCCTCGTCCACTGAGCTCCCCCCACCAATGTAGCCTTTGACTCGAATTTATCGTTTGGCTCGGACTCGGTAGATTTATAGAATGCTCCCCCCACCAATGTAGCCTTTGACTCGAATTTATCGTTTGGCTCGGACTCGGTAGATTTATAGAATGTTTTTTTTGAATTTTCATCTCCGCCTTCTTCCAATATAGACAAGGCAGATTTGAGCTTCGAACCTTGATTGCTTCTCCGTTAGAGTTTGCCACCTCGACTAAAGTTTCTCTGTTAATATCTGATGAGAGATCACCTGTATTGTTGTCTTTCTATACGGTCCACCATTGTAAATGTCAAAATATTCATCCTCATCACTATGAAACTCAAAGTTAGGGTGTGTTTGGGTGTAGTGTTATGGGGTTTAGGGGATGGGCAGGCCCGTGCATGAGGGTGTTCATGCCATCCAACGGAATAGGGCTCCCAAAAATTTTGGGGCCCAATATCATTATAAATTTTACTAATTAAAAAAAAATCGTCGCACATAAAACAGGTTGCTTTGCTGGTTAGAGCGCCAAAACAATATGAAGGGATGGGTCATTCACCCCATGTTCGAATCCCATACAGCCCTTCCTTGCCTTTTTATTTTTTTAACCTTTCCGATTCTTTTTTTTTTGGCGAAATTACAGTAAACCACCCTTTAAATATGCTACTTTGCAGAAAATCACCCTTTAAAATCAAATTTACAGGAAACCACCCATTAAACTTGTTCTGTTAGCAACTTGCCACCCGCAACTCAAATCTGTTAACTTTTCTGTTAAATAATGTGACATTACAATATTACCCCTTGACTTTCAGTATGGTAACAAGGGCCATTTTGGAACTTTACCCATTCTCTTTCATCTTCAACCTCCCCACAAAATAAAAGTACACAGAACTCCCACATGCTCCAGTTCTATTGGCAAAATTGTTCTTCATTGAGAGTACTCAAACTTAGTAAAGAAGATTGGTAATCATTGTTGGTTTGTTATTGAGTAAAGCTTTTACCAATTTCGTAAAAGGAATCCAACCATGAAAAGCCCCAAAACATGGGTTCTTCGTTGTGAGTCACTGAATCTCTTCAAACCAAATTTGTTTGTTGCATACCATTATACAGAATTTGTGATATAAGTACATTGGAGGAGCTTAAGGATAGTAAGAGGAGTATAAACCACCCATTAGATGCGGAAGGATATCGATATTCTGTCTAGATCTAATTTATAAACGCCAAGTCTCGCCTCAAGCTTATGGATTCTAAGGCGAAATACGAAGAGGAGGAGGAATCCGTGTTTAGAACCAGCATTAGTGTGCCGGAGATGGTCGAATCGGAGCTTCGAGATTTCAGCGACTCGCTGAGGTCGTGGCCAACTTAAGAGGAGTATATTAATTTTAATTTTTATTATCTTTTGCCAACTTTACTATCTTTATGTTATTTTTATAAGTTATTTGTATGAATTTGGGTCACATCTGACTTTCACTAATTTTCTTTTATTTTTCTAAATGATCCAATTAATGGAGTTTTTATATTAGTACAAACAGACTTTGTTAGATGTTAATTGTAACTTCGTACATTTCAATTTTCAACGGAATAGATAACGAAATAGAGGTGGGTAGTAAATTGCTAACAGAAAGGGTTTAAAGGGTGGTTTTCTGTAATTTTTATTTTAAAGGGTGGTTTTCTGCAAAGTCGCTTATTTAAAGGGTGGTTTTCTGCAATTTTGCCTTTTTTTTAATTCTTTTTGAAGGCCATCCATGTCTTCTAATTTTTTAACCTTTTCAACTTTTTTAATTCCTTTTTCGATTAACTTTTTTTTTTACCTTTTCAGTTCACTTCTTCATTTTTTAAAAAGAAAAATCATATTAAATTATTATTATCATTATCTATGCATACATTTTGGACTTCAATCATATCTTCTTTTCTTTATGAGCACATTCATACAAAATCATTGTTGGTGAAATTAGTGAGGAATAGAGTACTCGTTGTATTTTGATACCTTTTGTAAGCATAAGTAGAGTTATAGTTTTTTTAATTGAAAAATAAATGTGTTACGTCTTTCATCTCACATTAAAAATTATTTGGACTTTTTTTCATTTTTTTAGGAAGCTAAAATTTAAAGAAAAATATTTTTATTTTTTTTATTAACTCTATACTTATTAGTAATAAATACCGGAGTATAAAATTATAACTTTGAAAAGTTGATATAGCAAAACGGTTTATCTAATACAACTATAGTACTTTTAAATTCACCAACACTATGAATAAGGTTAACTAAATTTTTAGCACAGGGCCCCCCAAAATATCAGCACGACTCTGGGGATGGGAAAAGTGCATCGAGATTCCCGCCCTCGTGTTTGGGTGGCTGTATTTGAGGGATGTGTGGGATGTGAAACGGGGGGTTTGTGGGATGGAAGTGGATGAGTTTTCGATCCTCCTTAGAGGAGGTTTGCTGAATGGGGAAGTGGGATGGCCCTGAAATGCCCCTCTCTTCAACCTCTATCCCTCCTCCCCCAAGTTCATATGCTCCAGCGCCGATTTATCGAGAGACAGAAACCTCCAGCCGAGCTTCCGCTTCCACCCCACCGATGACGACCTCGTCAACCACCACCTCTGCCGGAGGTGCGCTTCTCAGCCGATTCCTCATCCTCGAAGGCAACGTCAACCAGCCTGCTTCGTCCTCGGAGATGGAGTTCGTTTTCACCGATCTCGTTATCGATGAGATTCGCGGTGAACCGTCCCCGTTGCCATCTCCGAAGGCGGATGAGTTGTGTAGTGGTGGGAGGATGAAGGAGGTGACGGCCAAGGCTAGGAGTGGGGAGTACTATTTTGCGGCGACTGAGGTGTTAGCGAAGCACGACGAGAAATATATGTCGGCGGAGGTTGCTTCTGCGATTGAGAAGAATAAGAAGATGATTCAGGCGAAGGCTGAGGAAGCCGCCGAGGAGAGGAAGAAGCAAGCCGCAACGGTTGCTGCTTATTGCAGAGGGTCTGATTGATCTTATACCAAACCGATTTCTTATTCACAATTGGATTCTCCTGGTTCAAGGAGGTAATTTAGGCTTCGAATTTTCGACTACGAAATTGAATTGCAATTACAATACATGATTAATTTACTTGGCCATCGGTGAAGGGAGGTTGTCTACATATTGCTCATCGAAATGTGTTAGAGAGAGGGACGGGAGAGATACAGAAATATCGAGAACAATAAGATCAAGCACAAGACAAGAGGGGTATGAAGATGGGGGCAATTTGGTCTTTTTAAGTGGGTAAGTGGGGGTAATTTGAGCTTTTCTCGTCACTCCATCCACCAAAAAATCAAAATACAACCAAACACAAAACACAAAAATTTGGGTGTTGAGTTTCCATCTCTTCTATCCCACAAATCCATCCTCATCCTACACATCCACTAAAATCCCACACATCCACTAAAGTTCATCCCGTTGCCAAACACACCCTTAGTAAACAAATATCCGTCGAGCTCCGAGTGGGCTTATACTTAAGTAACAAGTATGCTAATTATTTTGAAATTCTTGCTTATTAAATTTAAGTTTATTGTTAAAGACTAACTAATATCATCGTATCTACATGTTATATGATATAGTTTATATTCGGTTTGAAGTCATTCCTATATGTTTTGCATGTCTTTTATATAGTTTTTTTTGTTCCGTTTTTAGAATAAATGTCTATATATACTTGTGTTTTATGTGTTTTAGGTAATTTGGAGCTTGTTCGATGTCATTTTGGAATCACGATGAAATAAGATTCATTGAAGCCACGTTCAAGATGTTCACGAACGTCGAAAAAACCATTCATAATGGTCTCATGTGTTAAGAATCAAGCTAATAAGAGCCTATTGTCGAGTCGAGTGGTTCTGGATAGTTCCAAGAAAATGAGTTGTTTGAACTCCACTGATTTCGGATTGAGTCGTTCTATGGTTTGTTGGAAAGTTGATTCAAAGCTCTATAATTAATTTTATATTCATCATTTTTGCAAATTTGGTTTGAAACATAGCAAAATCAAGCCAAAAAGTTGATATCGATTCAAAGTTTTGGGTCGACATCCAGATGTTTTGGGTCAAAATCACGGAAAACACAACTTTAAGAAGTTCTAGATCGATATCCACATGTTCCGTAGGTCGGTATCTAGCTAATTCAGAATTTAATATTTATGAAAAACCAATGTCATAGCCATATTCTGGGTCTGTATTCGGGTCCTTTGTGAGGTTGAGATAGGTTGGTTGACCATTCCAGTCCAGAATCCTTATGTTCCATTTCCTTTTGTTTTATCTGGATGTGTGTTTTTATCTTTGGGATCTATCTATATTGTTTATCTTGTTAGCCTTATAAATTTCTTAGATTAGTTAGGTTTTAGGGACAATCCAATCCAATTCAGTTCAATACTATCAATTCAGACAATTATAGTTTTAGATGTTTTCATAGATTTCACTTTCAAAATTATTTTGTTGGATTCCAAGATAAGTCTTTTAAATCTAGCTAGTTTCTTTAATTATGTTTAATTATGTTTGAAATTATGTTTGAAATTATGTTTGGATTTGTTTACGGTATGCACAATATTTATTGTAAACGGGCCTATCGTCTGTCTATTTTGGGCTTTCAGTCCATTGTCTGTTTAGGGTTTCATGAGTCTCTTCATATACTCATGAAACGCCGACCCCTTGTAACCCTAATCTGGTTTTCGTCTCATCTAATACAAAACTAGTTCTCTGCCCGTGGATATAGGCAACACATCGTTGCTAAACCACGTAAATCTCTGTGTTGTTTTTCACTATTTTCATTCTCGTTATAACAGGATAATTTCCTTATTCTTTTTTTTTGGTTTAGTGGATAATTTCCTTATTCTAGTGCTTTGGTTACCCCAACCAAGACATGTGCATTTTAAATTTTAATTGCATGAAGATATGCTATTTTATTTGATTTAATCTTTGTCTGTTTAATCTAATTGATTGATATTAATTACAATACTTTTGATCTTTAGCATGTGAAACTTGTGAATTGAGATTGGATAAATAGATAAAACTTTATTACAAAACTATGATTAAACCTGAGAATTGCTTATAAGCAATCCATTTAATTCTCTTGAGCAACAATAAACTATTGTAGATAACTTAGGTTTAAATTGATTACGCGGATTGCACATCCGAATGTTTTGATCAATTTTCTTGGTAGGGTCTAAGTACTTAAAGGTGTAGCTTGATTAATTCTGGAACTTGCTTAAGCTAAGTGATACTTAATTGAATCAGACATATTTATTACGACACGTGCATGTTGATTAATAATGAATTTAAATAGTTTACCTTCAAAATATTTTATAATTGGTTCAAGCATGAAAATCAAAATTGGTCTATTGACGATCGATGATGCATTATTTTGGTGAACCCTCCCTCTAGAATGCGTCCATCATATATTTTCACAAAAACTTGTTCTTTGTTATGTTGTATTTCTTAATTTTAGAAACTCCTCAAAGTTATTGCTTTTTATCTGGTTTAGTAAATTGGTTGCACGGTCCTTATTAATTGGAGTGTTCATATTATTGGTAAATCAATATCAAAATATAGGGATAGTGAAACCCCTATATAATGACTTAAGCTTTTGTGTTAGAAGGGTGGATTCTAACCTTATAATAAAAAATAAAAAAAAACTCTACACAACTCTCATTTCTCATGTGGCTTGATCAAGATTATTAGAATTTAACATGGTATCAGAACTGGTCCGATTCAAATCTATTTCTCTGACTTTAGGCTAGCTATTAAGAGGCTAAGATGTTAGACCTGTCTTTGGGCTAACTAATGTTAATGTGCCTTGAATCATCGTTGACCGGCGGTGGTCTCGACCGGACAGCGAGTCGGGGTCCAAGGGGCGACGCACCCCTGGCGGGGGGTAGGGGGGCAGCGCCACCCCGCCTTTACGGTATGCGATCTTTATTGTAAACGGGCCTATCGTCTATCTGTTTTGGGCTTTCAGTCTATTGTCTGTTTAGGGTTTCATGAGTCTCTTCATATACTCATGAAACGCCGACCCCTTGTAACCCTAATCTGGTTTTCGTCTCCTCTAATACAAAACTGATTCTCTGCCCGTGGATATAGGCAACACACCTTTGCTGAACCACATAAATCTTTGTGTTGTTCTTCCCTATTTTCATTCTCGTTATAACAACTAATAAGATAATGATATATTTGACCTGTCTTTGAGCAAGTTATAAAAAGACTAAGATGCTTAGTTCTTTCAAGTGTCAGCTAGACCAAACTAGTTACACTTGAGGGGCGTGTTGGTAATAAAAAGCTCTTCTCACATTGATTTAGAAGTAAATCAAATATCAAAATATAAGGGATGGGGAAGCCCCTACATACACATAGCCGTGGACTTATAACTTTCAAGCTTGTTATAATATTATACTAACATATAAAAATGTTAGATAAAAAAAAAGTTGTGTGTTCACGTTTTGGACATTGATTGAATTTGGCACATTCAATTCAAAGACTACAAACTACAAGTGAAAAATATACTGTAAAAAAAAGAACAATATATTCTTCCTATACATTACCTTTTTCCCAGCTAGCTTAATTTGTGAAAAATAGGTCAATTTTAATTTGGGAAAAAGCAAGGGACATTAACACTTATACCTTCTCCAAGCTTCACCACCATTTGCGCCGTTTATACCTTGTCATTTCCATCCCTCTCAACCATCCATTCACTCCATCCAAATTCCAACTCACCTCCCCAACAACCATATATATAAATCGCCCTCTCGATCGATCAATAAACAAGCCAATTCAAGCAAAAAACCACAAGAAAAGAGAGTGAAGAAAAGGAGTGAAATGGGTAAGTCGAGTCGAAGAAGATCCTCCTCCATGTTTAGCATGTTTTCAGGCTGCTTTTCGGGTGGGAGTGGGCGAGGCGATACATGGGAGGACCAAGCCGACGCATATGCGAGGAGTTGGACAAGCGACGAGGATCGAAGGTACTGGGTAGCTGACCGAAGGATCAACCAAAGAGCCGATGAGTTCATCGTCAAGTTCCATAAGTCTAGGGTTTATGAGTCTGAAGCTGTCCTCGTCTAGCTTGCTTGCTTGATGGATCTTGCTTTGGTGATTAGTTAACTTGTAAATTTGTAATGGGTAAGATTTGGTTTTTTTTTTTTTTTTTTAACATTAGGATCGAGAGTTTTACGGAAATCGTAAAACACCTCCTTTTATTGTAATGGGTAAGACTTTTATTTTTCCTTTTTCTTTGTTAACTGGGGTTCTTTATTTTTCATGGGTTTAAGTAGTGATCAAATTGTGTGTTGTAAAGGTAGTGCAGCTTATGAATTAAAGCCAAGCACAAGGCAGTAAATAAAATCATGGATATTATATATAAATTTGGTTGTTTGAAAGCGTGTTTAGTTATTTACAAACTACGGAGTATCAAATTAAGATCAGAGACCAGCTTTATCAATGAAAAAGTCGTATTCAATAAATGGTATTTCGAATTTCGAATTTCGAATTTGAAAGTTGTTTCCCTAATTCAAATGTGGATAAGCATCATAATAAAATCAGATTTTAAAAATGTTAAAACAACTATATATATATATAGGAAAAGGTTTTTCTCATCGAAATTCTTAATTAAATAACCTATCCTAAGGGCATGTTAATTAAATTATGGATAACGAACACCAATATGGTATAAAGTTGAAACGTATTTTATCAATTAATGAACTCGCCATGAATTGTAAGGTTTTCAACAAATATAGTGGTCAATGTTAGTATCATAATTGTAAAGTTTTTACCAGGAAAAAAAATTGTACAATTTTTTTTTATAGAAAAAAAAATTTAGTTTAAATATAATGAAAAAAACTTAAAATTTTAATTTAAATAGTTATTTTTAATAAAAACATTAAGAAAAACAAAATTATCAAAACAAAAAGAATTTTTTTTGTTTGTACATTTGGAAAATAATATTTTTATAATATATTTTATTTAATTAGTCAATTTTAGTAGAAGAAAACTACCTCCGTAGAAAGAAGAACGGTAAAAAAAGGTGAAGTAAAGAGGTTAAATTGAAGTTTGAACCCATAACTTCAAAGGAATCCCCAAGATATGTTTTCAGATACCGCTATACAATTGCAACCCATCTTTGCAAAATTTATACTCATCATATTCGCCAATTAAACTAAGCTATCTTAATGATTTTTTACTCTTTTTAAACTGTTTTATCTCTAAAATTAGTAAAAATTACCAAAAAAGCATATAAATATTTTTTTCTTGATGTTTCTTTCGAGCTAGGGGATAAAACAACCTTGAGCCCACGGGTGTTATGTGAACACAATGCAAGTAGCTCGAATTCGACTCTTACTCGCTCGATAAAAACTCAGCCCGAGCTCATTTATTTTATAAACAAGTTGAGTATGAGCACATTTTTAAGTTCGGTCTAAAGCTCGACTCATTTGAATTAAGCTTGAATAGCTCAAATTTTATGGAATTTCTAAAATTTCATTTAAGTTACTGTATAATGAGCTAGTAGCACTGCTTAAAGCTCGAAAAAAGCTCAGCTCGAGCTCGTTCATTTTCTAAACGAGCCGAGTATAAGCACGTTTTTAAGCTCGAATTAAAATTTAGGCTCGGCTCGAGTTCGTTCATATCCTAAATGAACTGAATATGAACAAGCTACACTCGGCTCGTTTGACTCGAATAACAGCCCTAAACCCACTAGATCTACCAATAATCATACATGTTATATATATATATATATATATATATATATATATATATATATATATATATATATATATATATATATATATATATATATATATATATATATATTCTAATTGTAAATTTTGCGTCACTAATTAAACACCAATCGGAAGTTTGTAGAGCGTGTATGACGGTGAGTTTATAATATAATTGAAGTTGAAAAATTGTTGTGAGTATATGGTCCTAAGGCATATAAGCATTTCGATTGAAATATTTCTCTTAAATACATCCAATTTAGCTGTTTTTAAATTTAATAGATTATGGGGTTTACTCCTATCTATATATTTAGAAAAATACTCCTTAGTTTTCAAATTTAGCTTCTTAACCTATACCCTTCAATTGTTTTTTTCCCTCTACTTGTTTTAATTCATATTATAAGATTTTGATGGGCTAGCTAAGAATTTTTTTTATTATTTTATTTATGAATTAAAATAAATAAAAATTAACTTGTAAACATATTAATCAATTATGGATAGAAAATGTTATATTTTCTGAAATGAAAGAAGACTTGTCATCACAATGAGCTCACCCTCATACTGATCCAAGGCGTTGTCTTCACCGTTAAGGAGTAAATCAATTTGCACCTTCAATCAATCGATGGAACAAATATCATTGAAACAAAAGGGGTGTCGGGTGCTTTAACATGGTCTCTACTAAAGCACTGCAAAAGTAAAAGAACAGAACAGGAACCACAGTGACAAAACTAACATGGTCTCTACTAAAGTTACACAAAAAAGGTGTAAAAGATTGAAGAACATGAAACCCTAGGACTTAAAAAGCATGGAATCACATCACAATCAAGGCGGTTCATTGGTGTTCCAAGGCGCCATGTTAATTCCTTCTACCTTAGCTTGCTATTGCTGCCTCCAACCCGCCCCCTTTTTCCGACACAAATGGTTGGTTGCTTGATGATCGATGTGATATTACATGATTACCCGGATCCTTCGGGGGCTTAAATTAGGATCTCGTATAATCATGTAATATCACATCGATTCTATTTTATGGTTTATGCAATGACACTTCAATCTATATCAATATCTTGGCTTGTAGTTTTTCAAAACCTATGCCCTATAAAATTCTTAAACCTGGTTAGTAGTTACCTTGAGTGCATTCCCATCAAGACAAATTGTAAAATAGCTAGTGGCAGGATTGATTACACGTAAACCATTCCGGATGGTTCAGCCGATCGAAAAGGATTTGCAGGTATTACCCAAAACTCCCTGGTTCGAACCTCAGATAATCGCTCTCTATTTACCAAAATCAAGGATTGATTACATGTCGAGGCATGATTTGAGGCCCTTTTGTTTAAAGTATACATGATGGTCGGATCAATCGAAGAGATAATCTTCACAAAAACTTATTACAGGATAATGTAAATTATGCAATACAAATTTTCATATTAACAACATAACTTTAGTTATAAATTTAACCGAGGGGTGGACTGGGTCCACTTTAGCCCGTCCCATTGTTTTGGTAGAATGAATTATTTGTGTCTAGATTAATTTTTATTTTATATTTCTCGCACGTACACATTGATCGTTCATTCTAACTCAAATTTATTATTTTTTTCACATTTTTAATACATTTATTTTATAGATAATAGATGTATTTTTTTAATAATATGTCAATCTATAACCTATTCTCATGCACGGAATGAGACATACACTAATTCAGCATATTATAAAATTCAGTATTTTTTTTTTTTTGTTACAAGGCGAAAGTTTGGGAGGTGTCAACCACGGTTGTACCACCACCCAAGAGCGTCCTTGCGGACGAGAGTTTGGAACTCAAGGTCGGAACTCCAAGGGGAAGAGGCGGAAACCAAGGCCAGGTGAGCAAGACGATCGGTTGCCCTGTTAGCCTCCCTGAAGACGTGGGAAACGGAGATGGACTCAAAGGAACTGAGCAGAAGAAGAGCATCCGAAATAAGCATCTCGATCTCCCAAGGTGTCTGCCAGGCTCCCTTGATCGCATTGACGATTGCGAGACAATCGCCCTCCACAGCAAGTCTTCGAATCCCCCTCTTCCGAGCTTCCATCAGCCCGAACTGCAATCCAACCGCTTCGGCTTGTAATGCCGACACCTTCCCGCACCTTTTGGCGTCGCAGGCGACCAATCTTCCTTCATCATCTCTAATAAGGAAACCTGCAGAAGCGCAACCAGAAGAGATTTTAGCGCCATCAAAATTGAGCTTGTAACTACCTTCATCGGGTTTATGCCATCTAATGACTTTTCTGTGGCGGGGGTTATTCTTTGGTTTGAGTGTTCTTGTGATTACATCTTCTTCATCTGGGTTGTCCTGTTTGGATGTTTTCCAGTTTTTCATGTGGTGATGGATTGTTTCTATCACTTCGTCTATTGTTCTTATGCTTTGGTTTTCAAAAATGATCTTGTTTCTCTTAGTCCAAATACTCCACCAAGAGAAAGAAAGAGTAGTCTTTTGTTCAGAGTCAAGTTGTCGGAAAAGTTCGTCGGTGATAATCTTTATACTTTTATTGCTTTTGTCAGTAGTTCTAATTAGTCGCTCAATATTCTTGTCCAGTGATCCTATCATTCTTAATGTTGTTGGACATTCCATCAGAAGCTGAATAGCGTCTTCCTCCATGGAGTTACAAAGGTACAATCCATGGGAGTGTGTAAACCTTTGTTTCTTAATCTTGTTTTGGTCGGGAGTCCATCTTGCGCCATTTTCCATAGGAAGTTTTTCACCTTTGGCGGACAATCAATTTTCCAAATCCCATTGAAGAGGTCTATTTCGTTTCCATTGGAGGTCGTGATAAAGTCTAGCGCGCTAGAAGTAGTGAACCACCCATTTGGGTTTGGTTTCCAGTATAATCTATCCTCAAAATCCTGTGATGGAAGAGGGATATTAGTAATTGTTTCTATAATATCTGCTGGCAGCACTCCTCGTAGCTTATCCACGTTCCATGTCTTGTTTGGCAATAAGTAGTTTTCAACCTTTTCTTGGTCATCTATGCTCAGAGTCAGTCGATGGTCCTCAAGCTTTCTCTCGTCATTTAGCCATTTGTCCTTCTAGAACTGTATCGTTTTCCCGTTTCCAATCTGCCAGATGAGACCTGAGCAGAATTCGTCTTTTAGTTCAATTAATTTGGCCCATTGCCACGACAAGTTTTTCTTCTTTTTATAGTCCCATATTTGGTCATTTTTTAAGTATTTTTCTCTCACTATCCTAACCCATTGGTTGTGGGGTTCTGCAAGAATTTTCCATAAGAGTTTCATTTGCAAGGCTTTATTCATGTCCTTTGTTTTATGGAGTCCCAATCCTCCTAATTTCTTTGATTTGCAGATTTTGTCCCATCCTATTAATGGTTTGTAACTGGGGTCCTTATTCCAGAAAAAACATCTGTTTAGTTTATCTAAGTCATTAGACTAACTCCAATGGTGGTGTGCAATTGTGTAAATGTGTATATTTTACACAATTATGAGCTCCAATGGTTGTTTTATGGGTGCTCAAATGTGTACATTTGAGCATGAAGTGTGTATATTTGAGCACAAAATCCCCCCTATGTGCAAAAACTTTCCCACCTTTTGAGAAAGTGGATAAAAGCTTTATCCAATAAGAAGAGAGAAGGTATGGTTTCATAAATGACTTTTTATCATTTTTCTTTTTTTATGACTAAATTTGATTTAATATAAATTAAATTAATCTAATAAATTTCATTTAAAAATTCACATCTAATGACTAAGAAATTCATTTAAATATTTAAGTTTAAATCTAACAAAAAAATCAAGTTAGATTAGTGATATACATTTTTTAAGAAATAACCATCCAATTTTGTGAACAATATTGAAATTTTGATTTTTCAAATTGTGGTGAAAATTATATTTTTTTTTATATCAAAATGTGCGTAATAAAAATTTATAATACAAAATACATATTTAATTTTTAATAGATATTAATCACAATTAAAATGTAAAGATAAATATAGACTACTTGGTTATTAAAAGAGATGTGTGCAAAAAATACACACTTTAACCAATGGAGTAAAATGCTAAAAAGTGGTGTGTAAAAATACACATCTTGTGCAAATGTGCACATTTGCACACCTAACCATTGTGGATAGTCTTATGGACATTCGTCGGGAGCATGAAATTTTGCATGACATAATTTGGTTTGGCTAGTAGGTTTGCTTTTATAAGAAATGTCCTACCCTGCTGGGACAACGTATTCGCTTTCCATTTTGTTAGTTGCATTTTCGTTTTTCCTATTACGTCTTCAAAGGTTTCTTTGTTCACCCTACCATTGATGATAGGGCAGCCTAGGTATTTGTCCATAGCCATTTGGTTCATTATAAGGAGAATGCTTTGGATTCGTTGTCTTTGGTTGGAAGAAACCCCTTTTGTTACTTGGAAAGCAGATTTATGAAAATTCACCTTTTGTCCCGAAATCAGACAATATTCGTCAATTATTTTTTTAACTTTTGTACACGATTCCTGGGTTGCTTTAGCAAAAATCATAATGTCATCTGCGAAAGATAGGAACGGAATTCGTGTTCCATTTGGGGTCATCTTAAAGCCTATCGAGTTTGTTGTTTCATTGCACTGTTGTTGTAGTTTTCTTGCTAGGATTTCCGCCCCTAAAATGAAAAGGTAGGGGGAAATTGGGTCACCTTGCCTTAGCCCTCTTTGTGGTCGAAAGGTCTCAGTGGGTTCATCATTGACTAACACAGAGAAAGAAACAGTTTGGATGCATTCTTTAATCCAACCCAAGAATTTTCCAGAAAAACCGAATTTTTCCATGACCGCTAGCAGAAAGCTCCAGTCCACTCTATCATAGGCTTTTTCCATATCAAGTTTTATTGCAATCCATCCTTGTCTTCCTGTCCTTTTTCTAAAGGAGTGAAAAATTTCGTGAGCTATAAGAACATTATCTTGAATAGCTCGATCAGAAACGAACGCTCCTTGAAGAGGGTGAATAATTTTCGCAAGAATCGTTTTCATTCTTTCTGCAAGTATTTTTGCAATCGCCTTATAGATAGTGGAACACAAGCTAATTGGTCTATAATTGTTCGTTGTTGACGGATTATCGCATTTTGGGATTAAGGAGATAAATGTCTGGTTTATTTGGCGTAACATTCTCCCTGATCTGAAAAATCCTTTAATAGCCTTAGTGACTGATGGTCCTACAATGTCCCAATATTTTCTATAGAATTCTGCTGTTATCCCATCTGGGCCTGGGGATTTATCTTTTCCAATAGAAAAGAATGCAAATTTTAAATAGTAGTTGGCGATAAAATTCAGTATGTTAAATAGTAGTTGGCGACAAATCCTCCAAATAACTACTCCAATTAAAAAAAAAAAAAAAAAAGTTGATATGTTTGGTTGGTTGGTTGATATTTTATATTCTCTAGGGGTTTTATTTTCTCCTGCTGTTATTCCCAAAACCAAAAGCAAAAAAAATGTAGGTTGAGAGGAGGTAGGGTTACTATTTTAACACTGTAATAAAAGATGCTTCAACTTTTGTTAACACTTTTGGTGGTTCTACTTCAATTCATCTTCTGCCATTCCAATATGCCCTTCTTTGAATAACCAACGGTCTTGTCCCTTGACCCGCCATAAAGCCTCTCTTTTACTCTGCACACTGCACATGTATATATCCTTCAATTGGGCTATATTCATAACTATTCTATTCCATTCCATCTTGTATTATACATAAATGTATTGTAACAAAATATGATATATATGACAAACATGTATCTAAAATTGAATGGCTTTCACTACCAAAAACTGAAAATTCACAAGCTATTGTATATGTACTATTTGGTCCATTAGTCATGGCTTGTTATTGCATAGTGTAGTGTTTCCTATGTTAAGAAATGTTCATTTGTTTTAGAAAGGGCAAAACTCAAAAGCAATATGATTGAGATAAAGTGATTATCCCCGGCCACGGAACCAGGATTTTCATTCTGAATGGGCTGAATTTATATTTAATTTTATTTTTTCCTTGTTTGTCACTATATCTACTGAGTTAAAAATTAGACATGTTTTTTTTATCTAAGAGAACAAAAAATGAAGAATGATATTATAGAAGAACATAAGACAAAATTGAATCGGCAACAAAATAGATACGGTAGGATCCAGGATTAAGATTCAAGTCAAGAACGATAAGAGCATCAACAACAACATCTGGAACATATTTGTGTTTTGATGATTAAGTTGGAGCAATGCATGGCAGCAAAGAAGAAGCCACTCTGAGAAAAAATGAAGAAGCCATAAAAAGCAATTAATGTCCAACTTGGAGCAATGCATGACAGCAAAGAAGAAGTCAATCCGAGAAAAAATGATAAAGCCATAAAAAGCAATTAATGTCCATGGGTAGAGGAATTAATTGTGCTAGAAAAATTATAAAATGTCAGGGGCAATTGAGACTCGAACCCGCGTCTCCTTTGCTCTAGTCTACACTCCTACCAATTCAACTATGCCAATGAAGCAATTTGTCCATTAACAGTGGCGGATCTAGTGCATCAAAGCTAGATGAGCGGAAAAGTTTTAGTCAGGACAAAGAAAATAAAATTTAGCAAGTCAAAATACGATTATTATATAGTACTTAATAAAAAATACAAAATAAATAATGGCGAAACTAATTAAAATAACCCGACCTTTAAGGGTGTGTTAAAAATATATTTCAACCTTTCAAATGTAAGATAAATATCCTGACCTTTAAGGATATGTTAAAAATATATCCCTACCTTTCAAATGTAAGATAAATATATCAACCTTTATAAGTGATGTTCAAATAATATATAAAATAATTCTCTACCAAAAAAAAACTAACATGGAATACATATGTGGCAAACTAAATTAATAAAAAAAAAAAATTTTAAAAAAATATATAAAAAATTAATAGAAGGGTTTAAGAAAACAAGTTTTTTCATTTATTATTTTAAAAAAAAAATTCAAGACACTTTATTAATATTTCAATTTTCCATATGATTCTTCTTTGTTCAATTGTTCCATTTTTTTTACATAATTTATTTACTAAAATTCTAACCATTCTTCTTTCTATTTTAAATTTTCATCAAAAATACGAAATTAGTTAAATGGTCCATTATACGAATATGGGTGTTATCCCTCAAATATAAAAATAATCTAAATAAAATATTAAACACTTGTAAATATATCATTTTTTATATATATATTTATATTTTATTAATTTATTTCTTTCCCTTGATAAAAAAAAAGAAAAGAAATGGTTTAATAAAACAAGGTTTTTAATATAGAGTTATAAGAAAATAGTGTGTATAAAATATAAAAGATGAACGATATGTAAAACTATAATTTTTTTATATATATATTTTAAAGTTTTTTTTTTAATTTTTTTTTTGACATATATGCATGTCCTGTTAGCTTTTTTTTTGTACAAATTTTTTTGAGATATTATTTTAACATTAACTATAAAGGTCGAGATATTTATATTACATTTGAAAGGTTGAGATATATTTTTAACACCCCTTTAAAGGTCGGGATATTTATCTTACACTTTGAAAGATTGGGATATATTTTTAACACGCCCTTAAAGGTCGGGTTATTTTAATTAGTTTCGCCATAAATAATATATAAAAACAATAAAGTATATAAATTCATTCGGGTGATGTTGTATTACTATTGACCACTCGGTAAAATAATATAAAAATATATAAAATAGATGATATAAGCATAAAAAATAGATGATATAAAATACTAATCTCATCGCAGTGTCTACAATCAAATCTATATCTATATAAACTCTTAAAGCATAAGAGTTTTTGCCTATCTAGCAAATCCACCTTAATCCTCTCTTTTTTAACCAATCACTGTTTTTTTCTCTTTCCCTTTTATTTCCATTTTGCAATTAATTTTTATTTTTGAAATAACTATCTATATCTATATAAACTCTTAAAACAAAAGAGTTTTTGCCTATGTGACAAATCCACCTTAATCATTTCATTTTTAACCAATCACTTTTTTTTTCTCTTTCCCTTTTATTTCCATTTTGCAATTAATTTTTATTTTTGAAATAACTAATGGGTTTAATTCAAAATAGTAAATTAATATATAACCTATATCTATTTGTAAATCTTCATATACTATTACAATAGAATCCATCTTTAATGAATTTATTATACCCGACCTTCTCTTATGAGTTTGTTCTTATAAGTTTAATTCAAAATATTAAACTAATATTTTATTTAATTATATAATATTAATTCATTTTATTATTAAATTTTTATTTTTTTAAAAATCTCACCATGGCGCGGGAACTGTACTAGTTACCAAACAATTTAAAACCCTAATTTAGTAAATTAGAAATTAAATAAAGAATAATTAAAAGAAAGTAAAAACACATATCTATCGAATTAGATTAAAGAATGAGGTGGTGAGGTGGTGAGGCGGTGAGCCAACAAATCAAAATAAGTCCCAATCAAAATACCGAAGCTTCTCATTTGAATTCAGAAGCTTTTGGGCTCAGTTGCCCAAAATAAATCATGCTCAGTAGCCCACATAAAAAAAAGCCCAACAATTTTTATTTTTTATACGTAACTTTAGGATTTTTGACCCAGCAAGCGCTGGGCTTGCTTCCACCACCATCCGCCACTGTCCATTAACATACATATATTATATCTATTACTAGTCAAATGGGGTGGGTTGTAGCATACACCAGCCCACCCCTAGATCCGTCCCTGATTATCCCCCTAAGCTAAGTTGTGAAGTCTTGTGATTAAAACTTGCTAAAGATTGTTTTATAGGAAATTCTGTGTGGTGCGCACGAACTTTTTTACAAATTCCACGTGGTATACAAAGTTTTGAAAAAATCTGCGTGGTGCTCACGAAGTTTCGTAAAAGTCCACATGTAATAATTAAGTAGATAAAACAAGGGAAATTCAACGTGGCGTTCACGAACTTTTACAAATTCCGCATGGAATAAAAAGTTTTGTATACCATGCGGAATTTGTAAAAGTTCGGGGACGCCACGCGGAATTTCCCTTGTTTTATCTACTTAATTATTACATGTCTATTTGATGTGAAGTGGATCTCCGGTGATTTGACTAAAAAATAAACTAGCAAGTACTCGTGGGATTAAATAAGTCGGGGAGATAATTTACTTCATAACTCGAACATTAGCTTGCAAAGCATCTAAACTACTAAAGCAACATGGTTTTTGTAGCAAAGATGCTCGAATGATTATCTAGAGCTATTGTTCGAGTTGAACGAGCTGAATATTAGTTGCTCATATTCAGCTCATTTAAAAATGAATCAAGTTCAATCCGGGCATAAAATTAGACTCGAGCTTACAAATGTACTTATACTCGACTAGCATAATAAATTAACGAGTTCAAGCTGAATTTTTTTTTGATTGCAAAGTAACTCTGCTTGCTTATAACATAGTAATTTAGAATTTTTTTTATAAATTCTATAAAATTCGAGCTATTTGATTCGAGCCAAACTTCAATTTAAATTAATTTTTAAAATGTGTTTATATTCAACCTATTTAGCAAATAACCCAAACTTGAGCTTCTCGGGTTGTATTAGCAACCACTACGGAATTTGGGCAACAACATTGCACTGGACCTCACTCTTTAATGGGCTAGCAGGCCCATCTTTGTATACGGGCATGTGCAGTGCAGCGTATTTAGAAATGCCCGACCCGGAGAGCTTTCCGGGTCAGATAAATCCGGGTGAGTCAGCAATCGGCGCTATAGCGAACCCACTCAACTCACTGAGCAAAGATAACGTCTTCGTAGAGAAAACTTCATCATCTGATCCCAATTCCGCCATTAACGCATTCTCAGAGCTCGCCGAACACTCATCTCCAGATCTCCAACCCTTACACACTGACTCTTCCATCGCCAACCATGCTAACCAGCAAAGCTCTAGTAAAAATCCCCAATTGCCTCAACCTCTTCATCGATGGCCATCCCTTTCCCGGTTTCCCCGGGAGAGCGACTCTTTCTTACAGCTCGGCGGCCATGGCGATGCAGGATAAGAAGAGGAAGATGAAGAATGCGTCAATTGTGGTGAGGGCTGGGTATACGAAGAGGCCGTTGGACGCGCCCGGAGCTTACGAGCTGATTGACGAAGACAGCGGCGAGAAAGTTATCGTTTGGGGTGGAGCTGGGGATGAGGACTCCCCAATTCCTCCTAGACACGTGATTTCTTGGGATCCTCGTCAGGCTTCGAGGGCGCCTGCTAAAGGTAATCGGAAATTTTTTGGATTTTGTGATTAGGTGGTCTGGATTGGATTTCTAGGTTAGAACTTCAGAGGTGTAGTGTATGATTGTTTTTGGTTTTGGTTGACATTTTGAATCCGAAATTTTAGGGTTAATAGTCAAGTAGTTCGAATTTGGAAACAAATTAGATGCTTATGAGGAAGAAGGTGTTTGTAAAGATTAATGTTTTTCTAGCCTAGTCTGAACAGCTGTCGATCCATACTTGTCAAGCTTGACTAAGTACTAGTTTGAGTTTGAATTTGATCACCTCTAGTTGCAATGTGGCTGATGAGTAATTTCTTTGAAGATAAGATTGAACTCTTATGGATTTATTTGGAACAATGTCTAGTGCTGAAACCAGATATTGTATTTTGTCATGCCTGATTAAGTGATTAGTCGAAAGCAATTATGGTTTCAGGAAACATGGATTATCATATACTGTAATGTAACAAACAAGATGAGGTTTGCTAACTTTGCTAGCGTTTATCACCCGAGTGTGGTGAGAATTTTGAGTAGTCATTTTAGTTGACTTGACCTAGTTAGAGCATTCATGTTGTCATGAAAATGATCGAAAATTCATTAATGTCTTTCACCTGTTTTTTTTTTTTAATTCTTGTGTACGGTTGGCTTCTTTATATAGGCAATGCAATTCAAACTGCTGCGCGGAAAGGGGATAATCAGACTACAAGTACGAGAAAATTATCTAGAACATTTGGAAGATTGAAGGTCGCCAAAGTGAGGAAGCTTGTCAGTAAGGCTTCTCAGGCTATGCAGGAAATTAATGAATCTGAAGGGGAAGAAGAACTAGGAGAAGTGATAACTGCCAGCGGTGATTGGTACGATGATCAGTATCTTTCGTCAGATTCGGAAGATGAATTTATGGAGAGAAAGGAGCAGACAACTGTTAAGCAGGGCTTTGATCAGCTCCATCAACGCCGGAACGAATCTAAGAAGTCTTTTGAGCCAGATAGAGACTCATCCAAAACTGCATCAACTGTTAAGCAGGACAGAAGTCTTTCTGCTGTCCGCTCCAAAGGATGGGGTGATGGAGAACCCACATATGGTACCCGGCATAATTCAAGGGACCCTATAGATAGGTGGAAACAATCTAGCTACAATGAGTTTTTTAGTCGAAAATCATTCAAGGAATTGGGATGTAGTCTTGATTTGTTAGAGTCTTTGAGGAACCAGGATTTTGTCCGCCCTTCACATGTTCAGGTTAACCCTCTTACTTTTCAGATGCTAGACATGTTCTGACTTATGAAGCCATTGCATGCATTTCTGATGTTCTATTATGCATGTTTTAGCCTTGAAAAAATAAGGATGTTTCTAGTGGAAGCTTATCTATGGCTTTCCGCTGATTCCCCTGAATACTTTCAATGGAGTCTAATGCATGAACTACAGCCTTCCAAAGGAGTTGTGTTTGATTGTCTCTCAACCTGCAGGCTATGGCATTTGAACGTGTTTTAGGAGGAAAGACCTGCATAATAGCTGATCAAAGTGGCTCAGGGAAAACATTGGCATATTTAGCACCAATTGTTCAGCGACTTAGGCAAGAGGAGCTTCAAGGACTGAGCAAGTCCTCATCACGCAGCCCCCGGGCAGTGATTTTAGTACCAACTGCTGAATTGGCTTCTCAGGTTTGCTGGCATCATCATATTTTTCTTCATATATTGGATATATGCTACAACTTATTTCTTTCATGACTCCGTGACTTTTTTTCCTCCAAAAGAAAGGCTTCTTACAGTTGACCTTTTTATGATAGTAATTGAATCTTCACAATTATCAAGCATTGTTGCATTTTGCTTATACTGACAGTGAGTGGTGCTTATAATTAGAGATGTTCGTCATCGTAAGGGTAATGCATTGGATGTTGTATCATTTGTCTCACTGTCTCAGTATTGTGATCTTGTGGTTGTATCAATAGATAAATTGTTTGAGGGGATTGAGGGAATAGAGATGGAAATTGATTAGAGATCGGAAGAAGAAGATTCCATACCTCAAAAATTCAAAACTACAAATCATCTCCAGAGATTGAACCTTTTGTTTATATGCTCTCATTGCTAGAATAAACTCTTAGCATCTATGCTGTTTCTTTCCACTTAAGTTGAATCTCCAAGGGGAACTTCTGCAGGTTTTGAAGAATTGTCGATCCTTGTCAAAATTTGGTGTTCCATTTCGGTCTATGGTTGCAACAGGGGGGTTTCGGCAGAAGACACAATTAGAAAGTCTTGAACAGGACCTTGACGTGTTAATAGCCACACCTGGTCGATTCATGTATCTTATAAAAGAAGGCTTCTTACGGTTGACAAATCTTACAAGGTACACATTCACGATTCTTCATGTCCTTGCATCCACGGACCTTCAAGATTCGTCCTAGTTGACCTCCCAGTCTCTTTTTATGTCTAATTTTCACCTTTGCAAGTTTTATTATCATGAAACTGAGCAAATTTCACGTTGCAGTGTCGTGTTTGATGAGGTTGATATACTATTCGGTGATGAGGAATTTGAGGCGGTGCTGCATAGCTTAATCACAATATCTCCTGTTGCAACACAGTATGTTTTTGTGACTGCAACACTCCCATTGGACATCTATAACAAGCTTGTTCAAATCTTCCCAGACTGTGAAGTGGTTATGGGACCGGGTATGCATCGGACAAGCTCTGGACTTGAAGAGGTTTGTTCAGTTTCATACCTTCCTAAGTTTCCTAGGCCAGTCTCAAGCTAAGGCTTATCTGCATCAAGAAGATTCAACCAGCTTGCTTAGAAATACATTTCAAACCTAGCCAATGTACAGTCATCCCCGTTGATTTTTACTGAATTTGGTTTCTGTTATCGTCTAGGTTCTTGTAGACTGCAGTGGGGATGATGCAGCAGAGAAAACACCAGAAACAGCATTTTCTAATAAAAAGACAGCTCTGTTGAAGCTCATGGAAGAAAGTCCAGTTGCGAAAACAATTGTCTTTTGTAACAAGGTATGCCTTCAAGCTTAACTTTAGAATCCTACTCATTCAACTGTAGTTTGAAGTTGCTAGATTTTCACGTACACCGTCTGCAGATCGAGACTTGCAGGAAAGTTGAGAACGCGTTGAGGCGCTCCGATAGAAAAGAAAACCAAATCAAAGTCCTCCCATTCCATGCAGCTTTGGAGCAAGAAAAGCGGCTTGCAAATATGAAACAGTTCTTGGATTCTCGCCGCGGGAAAGAATCGTTGTTCATGATATGCACTGACAGGTAATGAGGTGTTGTTCATTTGTACCTGCAGCGGCATATAGTTTGCATACCATGGTTGGGGATCCAAGTTTGTCATTTCATGAATATGGCAGGGCATCTCGAGGTATCGACTTTACAGGGGTAGACCATGTCGTGCTCTTCGACTTCCCTCGTGACCCAAGTGAGTATGTCCGCAGAGTTGGAAGAACGGCCAGGGGAGCCGGAGGAATGGGGAAGGCGTTTGTGTTTGCAGTTGGGAAGCAGGTTCCGCTTGCACGACGGATAATGGAACGAAACGAGAAGGGGCATCCCTTACATGAAGTGCCATCTTCCTATGAACTGATGAGGTAATTAATGTGACTTCATGAAGTAAAAGGAATTGATGGCTACAGAGAAGCAACTTTGTTTAAGGATCCATGTACCCTTTGTAAGGCTAAGGTTTAATGGTTGATACATTTTATTACCCTTGAGAGAACTGATGTAAAAAAAGGTACACTTTTCACACCGGTTCAAGCATTTTATAAGTCGATCAGACGACAATTTTGAATCAAATACAGAGTATACAATGGCACTCTGTTATTCAGATTAAACATCAACTGGAAGTGATGATAATAAGACTCTATTATCCAATCCTCGAAAACGAAGAAATAACAGCCTTCAAGTGTGCTTTCTGTTCTCAAAATAAAATGCTTTCTTTCCCTTGCTAAAGAGGGAAACCTTTTGCAAGCAAGAAATTACACATAATGAGACAATGCATCAGGATCAAAGAGCAAAGGCAACGTACCATTTTCGAGTAATTTCTAGCTAGAGAAGAAGGATTCCAAAATCAATTGTACTCGGGAGGGCGATATGATATCAACAGTTAGATACGTGAACTTCCACTGGTTATCTGCTTTGTCTTTGAACATCTCACAGTGTGCTTGGCCGCTCCCATGTGGCCCGCGGATTTGGAATTGTACCTGAGTTATTCATTCAGTGAAATGCAGAAGAAGGCATTAGACAGGGGTTATGAAAAAGGAATAAACGGAAGTTTATGTGGTATATACTAAGTGCAAATGCAAGAAGCTATACTTCAACATGCTCAACACCATCCTCATCTGTCCATATTCTGTTAGGAATCCTCTGACGAGCAGCCCGGTTTCTAGATTCCTGACCATATCCTTTTATGGGGGAACCAATTCTCACCCTCACCTGAAACAAACCATTTAGGAAATTGTACAAGAATACATATGATATTCAGGATATTGAGATATTCTAAGTTAGCAAATGACAATATAATCCAAGGAATAAAATCATGCAAAGTCAAAATCACAATATAACCCAAGGAGTAAAATCATATATCGTCATGAGAAACTGAATTCCAAACAGATTGAGGTATATCTCCATGATATAATTTTGAATTTCAAACAAAGTTTCATGTGGCATCAAGGGATCATCAGAAGTGAACAGCCATTAGGTGTGTCACAATTAGATAAGTTTGTACAGAAGTGAAATACAATAAAAACATCAAAGAGAAACTTTGGAATGTTTACAAACCTGACTGTCATTTTTAACTCTTTCCAAGGCCTTATCAAAGATCTTGTACCTACAACAGGTAGAATATTTACAAGTTTAGAAGGAGCTAGAAAAAATATGCAAGAAATTCATTGGTAAGAACCAAATGGCTGATTGAGATCATTTTAGTAGTTACTCTTTCGGTTGAAATATCAGCTCCTTGAACACACCATAAGCTGCAGCTCCTGCTATTCCAAGACCTGCAAGAATTATCAAACTATACGATGCACCCTCAGTGAATGTGACAGGCTTTTCTGGGATATGATAAGTGGGGGCATCAAAAGGGTCTTCAACAGTTGATAGGTCCTTTTTGGTCTGTCAAGAACACAAGAAAGATACTGAACCTGATATGAAACCCACAAGAATATTTTAAGAACAAAATGAACAGTGTAAAGGCAAATCCAATACCTCATTCTGATTCCTCTTGTGCTGCTCCGAGCCTGATGAGGAAGCAAGGGATCTGGAACTTAGTTGAGATGACGCATAAATTCCAGAAAGTTGATGCAAACATCCAGGGTTGACTGAAGCCACTGAGTGTGTGTTTTGTCTCCATCTACGCAAATAAAATATTCCTTCGAGCAAGAAAAAAAAATGTTTTAAAAAGCAAATTAAGAATTTCAAATTCAGACATATACTACTATACATAAATATGTTTTAAAAAGGAAGTAATAATCCAGATGAAAGGCAACCACACGTACACCAAACTCAATTGATCATTTTTTTTTCATAATTGCACTTGGTAATCTTTACACCCAAGTGTTCAATGAAGAAAATTTTCAGAAAAGAGAAGGTTATAGTTGTCCAATAATAACAAGTCTCATCTCATTTCTCTACAAGACTGAGCAAAACTTTTATTTTCACATACTATTGTACGTAAATCCACTTTCAACTATATTGAAAGTAAAGATACATTCCCCAATCCCCCAAACATGTGTCAAGAGAAACAAACAGAGATATTAAAGAGAAAATAGCCTCCAATTGTATAAATGGAATGAGCAAAGGAAAGCAGAAAATGATGAACATACGGCATCCCAGATATTCAAAAGCTTGCCAAGAGAGAACTAACCATTTCCACGGATTGGATTCTGCAGGAGATGGAGCAAAGAGAAAGCCATCAAATTCCAAAGTAAAAACAGAAAAGGTAGCGGTTAACTATCTTGTCAAAAAGAGGCCTGAAAGCAACTTACCTCAGAAGCCCTGCTTGCATGAGAAAAAAGTTGTCTTGCTTGACTTGGTTTCTGCACAAACTGAAACAAAACTATAAGAAGACATCATCTATAACGAAATTTAAGCACCAATAACTTACTAAAACATAATAAGCTCTGAAAAAAGAAATTACTCACTGTCCTAAAACATTCTGTTGAGATATTTACCACCTTTTCATCTCCCAACTCTCACGAAATTCCATGAAAACATAGCTCACTAGGTTGCACTCTTCCTAAAACTTCTTAGTCTGATTGGGATAGAACGGGTAGTATTTTAGTACGAGAGCCAATGAAACACATTCAATGTGACAAAAGGAAGCAAAAATCCCTCTACTATAATAAATCCACATCCATGTGGACCATGCCAAAAGGCAAAGAACTAATCTAGAATGACGTTTGACTAAGAATTAGCAAAGAAATAAGAAGTTTGTCATAAATCAGCCTCGATAAGATCCAACATAAATAATCTGAGCAAGAATATAAATAAGGCACAAATTGCCTAGATGCATGTAATCCTTGAACCAATTTGTAACAGGAACAGCATTAGCAGAAATCGGTTAAGAAGAAAAGCAAGCATAAAAGCTCAGGCAGTGGGAGGGATTCCAGAAGAGAAAATGACTGGATGAAGCAAAATCAAAGCATTCTCTTCATCCATGTTCAGATATATGAAAAAACATATGACTAACAAGGCCTAGGATTCACGAACCGATGAGCAAGCAAGTAAAATAGCCCTCATTCAAGGTCATTACTTCCAATTTCAATAGGCCAACTCATCTACACTAGAAATAATCAGCCATTAAAAGGCAATGCTAGAACTAAAACGCCAATCTAATCAGCCATTACTTCCTTATCCTTGGATTGAAATTCCGCTTGAGAAATTCTAGAATTAGTAATCGAATAACAGAAGATCAACTAAATCTCCAAGAAACACATTACGCGAAATCCATTCGTTCTAATTCGAATCAGTGCACCAATAAAAGATGAAATTGAAATGCTAAATAGAGAGCGGTTAGTAGGATCGGAACCTGGGAAGGATTGAGGACACGACCAGAGGAGTCGCGCAGGGAAGTGGAGCAGAGCTCCGCCGCCGGTTTAAGCACTGAAGAAATCCGACGCCGCCACATCTCTCTCAATCTATCTCGCCGGGGAAACGAAGAAGAAATGAAAATCCAAACGCGAGGGTTTTGGGTTGAGGGCTAAACAACGGGGCATCGTACTAGTATTCTTTGTTCTTCTGGCCCACCCAATATATTTCGAATATTAAAAAAAAAAATACTCTCTGTTCATTAATAAATTTCGTTTTATAATAAAATAGAAGAATAATGAAAGAATAGGAGATTGTATTCAATTGATTTCTCTTGGTATTACACCGGTACAATATATAGAGATAAACTATTTAGGCTCCAAGCAATAGTAAATCTATCTATAGACAAAATTCTATATAAATAAAGTGTATATTTACATCCACACAACAATAATAATATTATAACACTCCCCCTTGGATGTACAATCTTTATTCTGGTAATTGCCTCGTTAAAAACCTTGTCAGGAAAACCCAGTGGGACAAAACCTGATCGAAGGGAAAAAGAGTGCAGTGCGTGTATACTCCCCCTGAATTCAACATCCTTCTTGAAGTCTTCTCATTCTTCTTAATGTCGCCGTCTTCATGAGCTTATGGTCGAATCTCAACATTGTCATTGATGTGCATAAGATGGAATGTCTTCTTGATCAACTTTAACGTGCCTGACTTGCATGTATTGGTGTTGAGCTGCTTTGGATGCACTGTAACGGCCCAGAATTATGATTTCCGGGTTACGTTTCAAGGGATAAAACTCCTTGTTCGGATCTTGCAATCCAGGTACGGGTCGAGGTTTCAAACTCATTTTAAGATTAGTAGAAAGAGGGATTTCAAACCCTAAAAAACTCGAAGGGCCGTTGGGTACCCTTAACCTGTCCTAAGACTATGTCGCAGAATCCATTTCAAACGAAAGTAAAGCGGAAGCAAAGTAAAGATACAAGTACCACGGCAGAGCCGGTCAAAACCAAATCATTAGTGGGTAATTACCATTTTACTAAGTTAGGATATTAGCCAGATTCTTCGATTCGCCAAAAGGGAACCCTGTCATATAGACATCGAGCACTCAAAATCTGCAGAGAATACCTTAAAAAAAAGAACGGGGAAAGGAGTCAGATCGAGCCACTCATACGGGACCGGCAGTCCTCGCTGAGGCCACATAGTATGTGCTATACCTAATAAAGATGCTCTAATGCAGTACGAAAGTCAAACACACTAGCATGCCCCTAGGTATAATAATGTGTAAAAATACTGTAAAGGGCCCAAGACAATGTCAAGTGGCATATCCCTCTCCTACCTCCACCCCCTTCCGATAGGGCGGAGACTGACCAGCTCGTGAATGCATTCCATCATAATCGGGCGGCACGCATGCCTAACCCGCTCCACAATAAAGCCCGCATGCATCTCATAATATAAGGAAGTTCATGACTCGGTTGACTCAGAGTACCCGATGAGGCTGGGCTACCCTATGACCCTAGCAAAGACTCTAGGACTATCACAGATAACGGCCGTTCTGTTTCAAACGCAATAAGTAAGCAGATGCTCATTCAATTAGTGCAACCTAAACAGGATACTACATGGCATGCTTTTATGCATATGCAACACCTAACATAAAATGTAACAACAGGCATGAATGTCCAACCTGAGTAAGCCCCTAGGGAACTTACCTGAAGATGCAGAACAGCAGAATAACACAAGTAAGGGCCCAAGTGCAAGTCCAAAGCAATCCAAAAGCAATACACACCTATCATCAAGCCATTTCCATAAGCGACCGGACCAACATTCATACACACGAAACCCAAGTTCCAAACATTCTCAAAACCAATCGATAGTAAAACCATTTTCCAAAACCTTTTCGATACGATCAACATTAACCAAAATCATTCTTCCCAAAACTTTTCAACTCTTAAATATCAAGTTAAACCAACTCAGAAAATCAACAATTCCTTTAAAGTCATACTTAGTCAAATCCTGACGTTAAACATTTAAACCTTAAAATCAATTTCTCAAAATCATATTATAGAAATAATTCCGACATTTTGATCTTCCAAACACAAATCCTTTAAGAGATAAATCCAGGTAACTTGAAAACCTTTTAGATAATTTATCGTCAATGCTTAACAAAAATAGAATACCAACATTAAATCCACTTTACAAATCATATTTATAAATCACAACCAATAAATCATTTTAAAATTCCTAATATTCACCTAGTAGAACACCACAACATCCATGTTCCACTTAATACTATTATTATTATTTTAAATCATTTATAATATGTATATTTTCCAGAATTTATAATTATCACAAAAATCAGAATATAACATATAATAATAATCTAATAAACTAACAATGATTAATTATTAACATAACATATAACCATAATATATAACACAATCTAGAAATAACAACCCATTAACCAAATCAAATGAAAATAAAAAGCCCAACCCGAATAGCCCAGACCCGAGATCTCTCAACACGAAGGGAACAGGCCCAGAGAAGAAAAAGGAAAGGAAACCCAGACAACTGAACCCGACCAGAGATCAGAACCCGGCCCAGCCCAAGAAGAAAGAAGTAAACAGATCCCTGTAACCGTCTCCCTCAATCACAAAATAAAGTTCTAACGACGACGGAACGGAAGAAAAGGAAGGAGAACTCCAGGCTTCGCCGGCGGATCTTCTCCGGCCAAGACTTTGCCCACCCGACCAATAAAAGATTCCGACCACACCCTTACAAGGAATTTCAAACGCAAGAAGAGAGGAGGGAGGGAAGGCGGCTCACCGGAAACTTAGAGAAATCCGACTCCGGGGATGCTCCGAGGTTGATCTAGGCTCCAACGGTGGGGAATCGGCGTCGACTGGTCCTGGGAGGAAGAAGTAGGTATAAAGGAGCACCTTTAATGGTGAAAGGGGTCAGAACGAGAGAAAGAAACGGGACCAACCTTGATTGGACGAACAGGGGAGACGGGAGCGCAGTTGACGATTCTGAGGGCTCCTGGCTGCGAGATCTCGAGGAAAAGCGGCTCGAAGGCTCGGTGTTGGCTTCACGAGACAGAGGAGGATGGCTACTGGGCTTAGTTGCTCGGGACCGCTCTCGGAAAACAGAGAAGCGTTGGGCGGTCGGATGGTGGCTCAGGAGGGAGAGAAAGAAGAGCCGGTGATGGTGGCTCCGGGCTGTTGGTCCGGCGGTTCCCAAGCCAACAGAGGCATCTTTGGGGTTTTGGAAAGAGGGTGACAGAGAGAATGGAGAAGGTTGGATGGGGGTTGTGGATCTCCTTTAGAATCAGAAAATGGGAGGGGAAGATTGATTAGATTCAATATTGAAATGGAGGAAGGCACATGAAGGTCTGATATAAGGGCAGAGGCGTGCTAACTGCTGCTGTTGCTGCTACAATCGGACAAGGAGCTGCAGAAAGTGATTTTGGCTTCTTTGCCTCAATTGGAGAACAAGGTAAGTGAGGGGTGGTATGGTCGAACCGAAAATTGGAGGGCACAGTGGGCAAGGGGACAGTTGTAATATAGCTGGTCAAAAGGTAGCAAGGAGGACTCCCAAATCCGAATGAAAGAAGGTAGAAACAAACATCCAAGTGGTCCTCAAAATAAAACTCAAATACCCAGAAAATAAAACCTGGAACCACCCTCTCAACCTTGTCCGATCCAATATCAAACGATTTTCAAATTTACAAATCCGAATTTTAATAATTAACTCTAATTATTATTTTAAATTTCCGCATATGGAAGCGGCATAAAGCATATTTTAAATTTTTAACTAAATATTGCTGGAACTCGTTTCGAGATATTTAGACTAAAACCAATAGCTTAAGGACGGAAATCCCAAACTTCTCAGATCTTGAAATCGGAATGATTATAAATCACTATTTTAATAATTTAATATTCTAAAATTTTCCGGTCTTTACGTGCACAAATATAAGGTACTTCAGGACCTAATGTGCCTTTAATTGTTGATCTGAGGATTTGATGTATTAAATGGTGCTTAAGTTGCCTCGTTAAAAACCTTAACTTGGAAAAACCCAATGGGATAAAAACCAAGATTAAGGAAAAGAGTATAACATTGTATATATATGGTACTTCGGGACCTAATGCAGTGTCACCATTTTTACAATTATATGTACTTCTGGTACTCTAAGGATCTTTAATTAATTGTATGTGACGGGACTTTGATAATAATGCTTCAGGCATTTTCAATCGATTCTTTTCATTTATATGTATATGTACGTCATTTACATTTGGAGCCAAAATTATATTCACTCCTGGTGAATGCATTCTCATGTAACCTTTCATAGGCTTGTGTGCAATCAATTTGACTTTATATTTTCCTTTGTACGAACACCCACTTAAAACCAATTAATGCTACACTTTTCATTGTTGGAGCTACAGGTCCAAGAACTTCATGCTTAAATAATCCATCTTTACATGAATTATTTCTTTCTGAAATTTAGGATACACCATGTATCCTTATGAGGGGAATTGCCTCGTAAAAAACCTTGCTTTGGCAAAACCCAAATGGGACAAAAACCAAAGTTAAAGAAAAGAGTACAACTTTTCTTCCCCTCAATTTAGCATATAAATCACCAATTTTATAAAGACATGATACTTCTGGACCCTTAATATCCTTTCACAATGTAATCAAAGATGAAAAGATCATTTGTCTTCATATTGTAATATATCTCTCTTTGTACACTCGAACTACATGTCGAGATATTTTTAGAGCTTTCAACTAATTTCCAACTAATCCTCTGCTTATTGGATATCTTATTAATTGTTCAATAAATCAATCGCATTACGCTCTTAGGCTCTTAGCGTTTTGTAAGCTCTAATTATTCTTATCAAGCACTTCAATTGCAAACTTAGATATGTACCATCAACGATAATCAAGGATCTGGTTATTTCAAGACAACTCATAATCAATTCTAACACTGTCAACGTTCATGAAATCTCTTCAGGAGTTTTATACTATTGGACATATCACAATTGTTTGAAGTTACTACTAGAACCTCGATCTAAAACATGCTAGTGCACTATTTGTTGTAAATGTGACTTCTGTCACTATCTTTTGCATTTACTAATGCCTTTACTAGCTTGTTTGCTATATAGTTTATTGAACTTCTGGTTTACTTTTAGTTCATACAACATATTACTTCTTGATATCCTTTTCCTCTCCCCCTAAATACCGAGTATTTTATCATCCGTGATAAACTCTAGGTATTTGATCATCTATGGGGACCCAATCCTCCATATACATCATCTTTCTTGGTTTACAACAACTTAGTGTAATCTGGGGAGATTTCGGTACCTATACCAAACATTTAAAACCTTATAAATATAAAACTCTCTTCTGGAGATAAATTACAAAGGGGAATTTATTCTATTGTTGACCGAAATCGAATCAATCTCTTGATGTTCATGTCTACTTGTTAGCTATTATTGACGACTCTACTGGGTCATTCTATGCATTAGCATTATCCTAAACGATAATCTCATAAGTAACAACTTCACTTGGTTGATTTAATCGTCAGCTTCTCAATGCTCATTTATCCAACATATCAATTTTATTGATAGCATTTCCATATTACATCAATATTGCCAACATGGGTAATCTATTTATTATGTGTTGGATCTTCTTTTGACATCCTCGACTAGAGGAAAACCACGCTCCTGGCAATTATCGGTTTTCACAATCCCAATTTATATGTCATCACTCCTTCTCTTTAGAGTGTTTTGACGCTCTTCTAGAGCCATTTTCTCATATGAATTTATTGCTTGATTATATCAACAGTCCTTCGAGGACTAATTTTGACGCTCTTCTGGAGATATGTATAAGGTTTAATTATGTCAAGTATAGACTTTATACAAATACTCATTAGTTATTTCATCCTGAAAACTTCAGGTTTTCCATATCATCAAGTACCAAGCTCTAAACCATTCTAACATTTTCATGCGATGATTCATTCACAGTTTGGGAGATTACAAATCCAATAGGTAAACTATCATCTTTGACTTGTTCTTCCACATTCTCCTTGATGTGGGAGTCGACTCATACATGATTATCTATAATCATTTTCAAAATTATGACCAGTATCCTGACAACGGTCGCGCGCACCGTATCCTCTTTATGTCCTCTGCTAGAGGTAACAATATATATTGCATCTGGCAATAAAAGAGGTTGTTATAAACCACATGTCATTTAGCTAGATAATTATTTGAGTTCTACCATACCCAAGTAGATTAAGAATAAGATCCCAAAATAAAGAGTCTTCGGGCTCTCAAAATTTATCGATTTCACATAATTTAACAAGGATTTGCTTCAAACTCTTCTCCCAAATCATCATTAGTTGAATAAAATTGGCATGCATCATCTACCCATAATGGTTTCTTCAAGAAACATTTCCAATGCTGCAATGCATATACATATACATAAAATGCAAATCAAATCAAATAGATAAATAAAACATAGATTCCATGTAGCTTCAAATAGCCAAATTATACTAATAACAAATCAAATACGACCAAGTTTGCAGAATCAAAGGTGTTGTATCATCTAGGCTCTTTCGTTGATAATCTTTCATATGTATAGATAAGTTTATCTACTTCAAGAGATAACTTTTATTAACACAAACAATATATATAATATAAAACCACATATGTTTACGACATACCAACTCTTAACAAGTTGTTTCTTCTGGAAACACTTTGAGTTTTGTGCAAAAGTAAATTCAAATATATACACCTCACAAGTAAATAATAAAAGCGATCTCAGTAAATTAAAATAAATGTACTACACATAATTAAAATTTATTCGGTCACTTCAGGTGGATATCAATTCAGATATTTATCACTTGTTTCAATAAACACTATCATTCACAAATACTGTAGGTTCAATAACTATCTCAAATTTCAATTTCAATAATTTCATCGTCATCTATGAGAGAAAATGTCTTTTCTTAGTTGCACGAAATTACTTTGGGGGATATAATACAAATCAACTTCATGATACATAAATAATGTCAACTTCTGGTGACCAGGAAACAAACAAGTTTAACCACTTCAGGAGTTTATATTTCACCTTATATGAAACAAATCATATATGAAATAATTTACAAGTACAAGATGGAATCAACAATATCATCTTAGCTCATTACTACAAAGATAAAGATGAGGCTAATATTTTATCGATGCATGATGACGTTATTTATTTATCAACTTATCAATATATCAATTCATTTAGATAACATTTATCATGTATCCATCCAATATATGGTCAATTTATCCAATAACCATATCTCTATGCATCGTCAATCCCCAATCGTACATGATTTATCAAAGTATATAGGATGAACTCATAACACACATATATAATCACTCATGATCAAGAGGCACAAAAATTACAATTCAAATATACGATGTTTAGGCTTACCTGACCGCAAGCTCGATCGCATATATCAATATTGAAAAATCAGTCCAACTCCATCACGAGCTTTAAAGTTGAGCCTAACCCATATAGATTCACTCCCAAGTAGAGCTCAGTCTTCTAGGATTCGCCTCCTTTTATCATGATATCCTAGTGTGGATCCGTGGACAAACCACTCTCATGACACCATCCATCACCAAAACAAAATATTAATAAATAATAATCATTGATCATCGCTACGTGGATAATATTCGTTGTTTCATCACTACTGGGATGAATTTTATCGATCACATTAAATACGTACTTTCATCCACTTCGATGGATTTAATATTTTCTACTTCAAGAGACCAATTAAATTATTTATAAACAAAATAATAAATTAGAAAAATCAAATTGAACTTACCTCTACGACAACGAGGACTCTATAACCAATTTCAGAGGCAGCGGTTGCAATAGCAGGTGGTCAGAAGTATCCATGGCGATGCACTGTCTATGATATCGGTATTTCTGCCGCCCCATATATCTTCCTCGCATCCATGGCGAAAATTCATTAGGGATTTTGGAGATTTTGCTCCAAGATCTGATCTGATCTGATGCACCAAAAAAAAAAATCGGTCAATTATGTGAAAAACATCACGAACACTCTTCCTCTTGCCTACATTCTTTAGGGTACAACTGAAGAGTATTCAAAACAAGCATATACGATTGATAAGCAAGTATGTTAAATAAGAAGAAAATAAAATAAGTAATAATTGATCGAAACTTATCTTTCAAATTGACAAAAGCTTGAGAGGACAGGCTACAATCTTCAAACCCTAGTAGAGCAAACTCGTGCTGATAATGTATAATAAAATAGAAGAATAAGGAGAGAATAGGAGATTGTATTCAATTGATTTCTCTTTATATTACACCGGTACAATATATAGAGATAAACTTCTTAGGCTCCAAGCAATAGTAAATCTATCTATAGACAAAACTCTAAATAAGTAAAGTGTATATTTACATCCACACAACAATAATAATATTATAACACGTTTGACTTTTTACACGTTTTGTAGGGAGTAAAAACTATATAAAATATTTATTTTTTTATTAATTTTTTTAAATAATTTTAAACTTATAACTAATATGTATAAAATTATATTAAAAAAATCAATTAGAAACTTTATATTTTATATAATTTTTAACTCGTTAAAAAACGTGTCAAAAAGTCAAGCATCACTTATTTTTGAACGGACGGAGGTAGTAGCTTTCAATAATTATTAAATGCTCATTAAAAAAAATACATAAACTTTAAAAATCGTAGATTTCATAGGTAAACTACCTCCTAACAAACTAAAATTCATATATATTTCTGGCCACTAAGAAATTAATCTAGACTAACAATATAATAAAAATGTAAACATTGAAATAAATTGGTTCACGGTCATGGTCTTTTTTTTTCCGAGACACATGACTATTCGTCATGTTTTCATGGAATCAATCGAATGTGTGGTATACAGGATTGTTTGTCTTGTGTATAGTTCTCATATCGATTGAATGTTTGGAGAATGGAGACTCATTCAAACCTTCAGTTCTCATCCGCATAAACCCTATAGAAAAACAAAAGACTGATTGTGGTCGTCCTTGTCCTCCCTAATTTTATCTAACTTGCACAAAAATATTAATTCAAATTTTTATACAGTAATTTGTTTGTGCCCGAAAACTATGACCTAATAAACCAAAATTAATATACATGTCATAATTCGTAATCCAAACGAATTTATCATTCTTTAAGTTAACCTATTTTTACTTTCAATCATAAAATGTATGGGTCAATCACATACATACATACATACATACATACATACATACATACATACATACATACATACATACATACATACATACATACATACATACATACATACATACATACATACATACATACATACATACATACATACATACATACATATATATATATATATATATATATATATATATATATATATATATATATATATATGAAGGGAATCACTTATAAAACCACAAATCACCATGGATTAAGCATCTCAATATCACAACAATAGCTAATAAGAGCACCGATCGAAAACATATCCAATACTCTGTGTAACCGCACACGATGCTCCTAATCAGAACCCGGAATGGCGGAACCAGAAATAAGCAACTCAACCGGCACCTTCACAGCGTCCTTAATCACATCACGCCGGATAGCTATATCGTCAGCCAGCTTGGCCAAGCAGTGCACGCCGACGCCCACCAACGCCGAGCCGGCAAAGCCGAGCAAGTACCTCAATGGGGAAGCCGCCACAGCCGTAGCCGCAGTCAGCGCAGCAACCGCGTGGCCGCCCCAATCCGCGCTGCCGCCTCCCGCCACAAGCAACCCCGTCTTACAGTAGACGGCGAAGTCCTCGCATCTGTTGAGGAAGCAGTGGTACGTGCTTTCGTAGATCAGGAGTTGGGTGGCACGGCGCATGACGTCATCCGGTGGGTCCGACGCCGCCAGGGTGCAGGTCCCGGCATGCACTCTGGCCAAGAAAAGGGTCGGTGGCATCGAGTACTCGAAGAGGTGGAGGGCTGTGGTGCCGGCGAGGAAGCACCGGAGGCAGCAACTTGCGACCCCTTGCAGGTTCGGGTCGGGTCCGCATCGCACGCACCGGACGTTGAAGGAATCGGAAGGCGATGCTATGGAGTGGATTACTTGTCCTTCGCCATCATAGATGCCTGCCAAGACAAAAATATGGTAATCTTACATAAGTCGAGTGGGATTCTATCAGAAACAGTATTTGACCCGAGCTATAAGGGTACGTACCGTGGCGAGGGGAGTGGCCTTGGCGATATGCATAGATGCGATCCCCACGCTTGAGGGTCTCCCTTGCAACCGTGTTAGGTACTAACACTTGCATTTTGGTGATTTGGTCAAATTGTTTCTTCTTTGTTTGGAATTGTAAGTATATAAAGGCAGGGAGGGAATAGGGGGATGAAATGTGAGCAAGTTTTGAATGTTGGATGGATGAATTCATGGGAATTTGAATATAGTGCCCGGCAAAATATTAATTGGAGCTCCTCATCTTCTATACAATGCATTTATGGAGTATGATAGTTCCAATGAGTCTATCAGTCTGAATTTTGCTGGAAGAAGAAAAGATTGACCAATGGGGGTTTTGGGTTTTTCTTCTTAAACAAAGGGAGATTGATTCAAACCCTAGATTTAACTTTCAAGTCTATGAGATGAAGTTAAGAATCGGATTGAAACAAGAATTTGAAATTCAAGTTTTTTTTTTTTTGGTCAATTAGTTCAAAGTTACAGTATATGGGTTTGAATTTTTAAAATGAGGATGCAAGAACTTGCTTCAAACTCTTTAAACTCAAACGAGGCGAGTTAACAACGAACTACTCACCCTTTTAGCCAGTGATCTCGAGTTATACCAATGTGAACTGTGGTCGATCACTCCGCAACAGGCACTAATCGACCAAAAAGCATACTAAATTAAGAAAAACTGCTTGTGGTTACAACGATCTCATTACGCTGGTTCGAAAAAAGAAGCTTCCATGTTCCATCAGCTACAAGGAACTCTGGGATTTGAATCACGATCATGATTCAGAAACAAGAATCAAGCTGTGATCAAACCCAGCCGCGGCTTGTACTACTTCACAACCTTCGATCTCAACCAAGAATGGCTCCGGCTCATCAAACGAGCTCCCTAGCCCGAGCCTTCCGTTCTTACCACAACCCCATGCCCATAACTCACACTTGGCAGTTACTGCTAGAGAATGTACACGCCCTCCTGAGATTGAGATGGGTATCTCGCCTTCTAAACCTTCCACTTGGCCTGGTAGGTTTGGCAGTCCGTCTCTTCCTAGCTGAGAATTCCCATTCCAACCCCATGAGACGACTGGTCTTGCTGTGTCCTCTTTGCCTTCAGATGATGGGATTCTGCATATCGCCATTGAGTGGCCAAGCCCGCATGCTAATGAGATCGGTTCCAATGGCATTGGGACAGGCAGAAATCCTATGTCTTCTATTGCTCTACCTAATTGATAGTATGTGTTACTTCCGCCACTTAATACTGTGCCATCACCTGAAAAAATGTTTAAAATTTTCACTTTATCAAAATACCAAGGCAGGAACATTATCATAAGTAGATGATTAGAAAATAAATAACCCAAAAAGAAATATGGAATATAAAATTTATCATAAGTAGATGCTCTATCTAACAAGAGCATTTCTCACACACACAAAAAATCCAATTAAATGGTTACAAGGATTTCAAGATAGTATTCAACTAAAGTGTTTGTTTCCAATTTCTAGTTTAATGGGAGATTTAGTGAAGAAAAAAACAATGTATTATCAAGTGGTTTTCTGTTGTCAACTCAAAATTTAATAAAAAAAGGCTAATGTCTAAAACTCAGCAGAAATAAGAACTGCAAATAGCTAGAGACGAATTTTTGCTTACTGCAAAGAACCAAGGAATGATCAAGTCCACATGCTATATCTACCACTTCAACAGATTTCAGCCCTTTTATAAGTTGAGGTTCCCAGATGATTGGCATGCTATCCTCCTTGTCCATACTTTCCTGTACAATTTTACCAGCAATGTCTAAGAGATCAGCAGGGTCTCCTTTAGTTCGCCTAGTTATATGTGGAACTGAATCCAGTGGAGAAGAGGAGCTCCCAAGGTGTCCTAGCCTGCCATCTGCTGAGTAACCCCAGCCATATAGTTTCCCATCAGTTGTCAGTGCGAGTGCATGGCCCCATCCAAATGAAACCTGTTGGAATATTAGTAAAATGGAAGTATGATGTTTTACATGGTCCAGGTATGCCCTTTAGCTCAGGAGTAAATTGTAGAAAAAAATATCTGTTAAAGAGATCACTTTTCACAAATCTGTCCATTAAGCAAAAATTATAAAAATTCATCTCGCAATCTGCCAGTAGGGCATTACAAATTCTAAATTTATAAAAGAGATTTCCCATCCTTTCCTTACTTTCATGAACCACCATTGGATTTTTAGGGAGGGCTGATGTTTTGACAACAGTTTTTTTTTGGGGACAATATAGTGTAAGAAGGAAAAGTGCACAATATAAGTAAGGGAAGTAATTATGCATATGCTAAAATGCAATGAGACCTACCTTTAATACTTCTTGGCTAGCAAGTGCATTCACTCTAGAGGGGGCAATAGCTTCTGTGATCCCTTCACCGAGCCCAAGCTGTCCTCGCTTAGACCTTCCCCAGACCCACAGAGACCCATCATCACCAATAGCACTAGAAACTACACCGGATGCATAAGCAGCTTGGACTCTTACTTTTTCAAGCTCTGCCACCCTCTTTGGCTCATTCCACGAGTCCCTGGTATCATGCTTAATAAATAAAAATTAGCATGACATTGAGAAGTTTAACACTGATCAAAACCTCATGAAAGGGGAGTAAAGGAGCTTACTTCCATTCTGCCAAAGTTGAACATT
This sequence comes from Persicaria maculosa, assembly GCA_963922045.1. Classification (NCBI taxonomy): domain Eukaryota; kingdom Viridiplantae; phylum Streptophyta; class Magnoliopsida; order Caryophyllales; family Polygonaceae; genus Persicaria; species Persicaria maculosa. Next base: position 70,676,829 of record OY998254.1, read on the forward strand.
AATTAGTCCTGCTACTACTGGGTTTTATGGAGATTACCACTATCGGGATAATTTGAGCAATACAAGCTATGGAAGATGCAATCAATGTCCATTATTTTTTTTATTTTTTTTTGAGAATTTACTTCATATGATTCGGTTAAAACAACTGCACATAATTCTTGTCGACATAATAAGCTAATGTGGATTAACAAATGACATCGGAGAATAAGATCTATACCTCATTAAAAAGAAACAAGATATCAACAAAGTTAACTACAATTTGTTAGCCAAACACACCTTCTAAGGTGAAACCAAATTGAAACTTATCCTCGTTATTTGATTTGATTGTTAAACAATCATGAATATGATCCTAATTTTCGAAACGGAATAGCTTACATTGCATGCAAAGCAAAAATCATAAGCCTCATATGATATTGATTACTAAGTCAATGAAAACGGCTCCAGGATGCTAACATAATCTATTATTCAAGCAAAACACCAGCAAAAAGTTATCACTTGCCCATCTATTATTTAAGCAAACACCAACAAAAATTTATCACTTGCCCATGAAAACATTGACAATGGTCCTACCCAACTAAAGGTAGGAAAGGGAACAGCAAATATCAGTATTGGATTAGGCTGACAAAGATTTAAGGATATAATGAACTCTTGGGAACTTTAATTCCCTTGTAAATTCCCAGCAAAAAATGAACCACTTGTAACAGGAATCAAGAACTATTATAAGCAAAAATGAATTTGGGGAAACCAGTGACGGATAAGCTAGAGAGATGACAGGGAAAAAGAGAGACCTAGAAGCAAGAAGACCTCTACCAAGTTGGCCCTCTACATTTCTGCCCCAAGCCCATACCTCTCCTTGAGAAGTCACGGCAAGAGAGTGGTAGTGCCCCGCGCTCACACTGACAACATCAGGTGGGAGACCAGGCAATTTCATAGCTTCATACACATCTCCATGAATTCCAACAATGGATGATGGCAAACCAAGAGCTCCATGGCTACCATCTCCAAAGCTCATGACAGCACATGATGAGCTCCCATTTATATCACCATCAGCACTTCCAGCTGAACACGTAAAGCTTCTGAATCTCCGGAGAAAAGAAAAAGCTTCTTGTTTCTTATAGACCAATCTTAACATTCTTCAACAGCCCAGCTAAAAACCTCACCTCAGCACTTGGTAATACTAAGCTTTTGAGAACATTAATCAAATCCAGTTCAATGGTTCTATCTGCACACGAGACAAACATAAAGATAATTATTTGATGCCATGGAGACCCTAAAGGCCAATACAATGTCTAGTAATGGCTAAAAACATACAAAACAGTACTGTCAGCAAAATTGCACTTTTCTTACAAGTTACAAATGCCAACAAAGAGCAGTGAGATGTATAATCAGCCAAACATTCATTTATACTCCTTGAATTCAAGTTCTCAAAGGTAGCAAAACACCCCCAATCAAGAGGGAAAGGGTTGAATCGGTTGATAAAACGGAAATGGAATGCCCCCTACTTCTAAAATCCATACACAAATTACAGAAATCGCTTTCCCCTTTTAATTCCCTCCTGATCACGCATATCGTCATATTTGATAGCAACATCCAATCATAACGAAAAACACAGAATCGTAGAATCCGTGCAAATAAAAACCGATTAAATACAGAGGGAAGTGGAACAAGCTTGCGATTCAAGCTGCAACCTCGAATTAGGTTCCCTGAATTCAGAAGCGCTCCCGAAATGGACTAATTATCATACAACGTGGGAAATTGAGAAAGAGGAAGCAACCAAACCTCTTCTCCAGCGAGCAAAACGTTCCCAGTGGAGCTCAGGGTTTTCGCGATCGGTTCCTGTTCGTATTTGGGGTGCAATTTTGTCTTCGTAAAAGAGGAAGCTCGTTAAACCCAATGGAGATCACCTACAACAACTCTACAAGACATATCACTCGGTGTGTCACAAAATTAGTTTCTATAAAATTTAGGGTGTTTTTGCTAATTACTTTATTTTGAACCTTTTATCAAGTGATTAGCACCCAAACTAATTTAATTAGTTTCGGTTAGCACCCTTTCCAACCCAAATGGTCAATGATCAACTGTTTGACATTGACTGATCAACGTTGACCGTAACTCCTTCGGATTTTTTTTTTACACATTTTGTGATGTCATTTTTTGCCATTTTGATGCCACTTTTTTATTACATTTTATTTTCGCTTTAATGCCACTTTTACAGTGAAATGGTTTGATGACACTTTTTAAATGCCATTTTTTCAAACTTTGATGGCATTTTTTGTTTAATATGATGTCACGTTGACTATTGATGCCTTTTTTTTTACTGTTGACTATTGATGACATTTTTTTACGTCAAATGTTTGATGATATTTTTTTTACCGTGATGCCATATTTTTCCAAAGTAGTGATGTCACGTTGACGATTGATGATATTTTTACCGTGATGACATTTTTTGTTCACGTTGACTATTGATGCCATTTTTTTTACTGTTGGCTATTGATGACAATTTTTGATGTCAATTTTTTAATGATATTTTTTTACCGCGATGTCATATTTTTTCAAAGTAGTGTTTTGATGACATTTTTTTTTCTACAATGTGATGCAACTTTTTCAAAGTAGTGTTTTGATTAGGGGTGGGCACAAATCCCGCAAATCCCGTCCCGTCCCGATCCCGGTGGGATTTAGAAAAAATATTTTCAATCCCGTCCCGCAAAAACTACGAGGGACGGGACGCGGGACGGGGAGTTTGAATCCCGCAAATCCCGTCCCGTCCCGCATATATATAATTATATATATTTAATTAAAATTAATTAAAATATATAAGAATATATGTACATTATAACTTAACATTTATTTAAACTCAAATTTTAAAATTTAAAATAATGATAAAAACATTAGAAATATACTCCGCATAAAATACAGTACTTGGGACCAATAAGTTCGCTGTATTAGCATCAGTTTGGTGGGCTCTTTGGTTTTTTCGAAACCAACTTGTCTTTGATCATACCAACACAGTTACTGTCAACGAAATTCTGTTGGTCCACAACACTACGATGCACTGCTGGAAACAGTCAAAGCTTTTAGAAGACGACCCGACTCAACCGCCGACCACCAACCAAATGCCTCTTAACAAAATTCAACTATTCAGGAATATGGGTACTGCCTCCGTTGCTCGGTTTCAGGATCGGTCTGGAAAGTGGGATAAACCCCCACCAAATTGCTATAAACTCAACTTTGATGGTTCGGTTCTCCCGAGTGGCACATCGTCTTATGGTTTTGTCATTTGTGATTCTGCTGGTACAGTCGTCTCTGCTGGCAGGTCTGTGTGCACTCATATCTCGGTAATCTACGCCGAAAACCTCGGACTCAGAATGGGGTTGCTATAAGCGAAGGAGTTACATCTTTCGAATCTTCTGATCGAAGGAGATAACTTACTAGTGATTAAAGCTCTTCTAGGGGATTGGAAATGCCCCTGGACAATAGAGATGTTACAAGCTGATATTTTGTCTGATATCTCATCCTTTACTTATGTTGCTATTCGTCATATTTTCAGGGAATCAAATGCGGTGGCCGACTACCTTGCTCGTAGTGCCCATGCATCCCCTGCCGACGTTAGCTGTGAGGATGATCCAGAACTACTTGTTCTCGTCCGGAAGGATGCGCTAGGAAGGGCCTCTGCTACGGCCGACCCGACCTAATTATTATCTTGCGTCAAAAAAAAAAAAAAATACAGTACATAGTTTGGTTGCAATGACTTACTGGACGTTAGCCTGGCCTTTAAGTAAAAAGGCTTACTGGTCTGCACTTAGCACTTAGCAGGTTAATTGGCATGAATTAACATTGGAGTACATATTATGCATGAATTAAATTTTTTTTAAAAAGACTTACTATTATTTTTGGATTGTATTTTAATTATTTTTTTATGAGGGACAAATCCCGTCCCGTCCCGTCCCGTGAGGGATAAGACCCTGCGGGATTTGAAAAAAAAAAAATTTAATCCCGTCCCGCAAAAAATACGTGGGACGGGACGCGGGATTACCCTGATCCCGTCCCGTCCCGTCCCATGCCCACCCCTAGTTTTGATGTCAGATGCCACTTTTTAATCAAATCGTTTGATGCCATTTTTTTTATATAATTTAATCAATTTTATATCGATATATTTTCATCGATTCTACTTTTATTCACCGATGACACGTTTGTAATTACACTTCATTGATGCAATCACTTGTGATGACGTGTTTTTTTAACACAATTGATGAAAAAGAGCATAAAATATAATTTAACTTGATTGATGACATCATTTATTGATGTCATCACTATGCCTTACTTAACCAAGGGTCTTGTGTAAGAAATGGATAAAAGTATAAAACCACCCACCACTATTCCTTACCACTACAAAAGTCCACCCACCACCCCCATTAAATGAGAAACATCAAAAAACGAGGTTAGGTCACCCATATTCCAACATATATATATATAAAGATATATGTTACAATAAAGAGGCTGGACCTCTTTCGACATTCAACCATTCAATGGGAAAATAGGCCCAATTACAAATCAGCCCACTCTAAAAATAAACCCAATTTCCTCAAAAAACCGGTACCAGCTCGTGGGGAAGTATGCTACGTGGCTGAAAATAATTAAAAGGGTGTTAGAGCATGAGCAACCATGGGTTTTACTTACCTTAAGGTTGCTAAAAGGTAAGCCCATGGTTGTGACCTCTACCTTAAGGTAAGAGGTGGGAAGGGGTTACCTCGGTAGAGAGAGGTAACCTCTTTCCTTTTCTAATTTTCTTTTTCCTTTTTTTATGATAAAGTAGGATGATCTTTTCCATTTAGATTTATTAGTTGTAATATGATTTAAAATGAAATAAAATTATATTTATATTTCATTATTTTTTAAAATAAAATATCTCATTGGTTTAATTTTATTTTTTTCTATAATTTGAGCATAATTTTACCCTATATATATACCCCATCTCGATCTATTGTAGTTGCACCTATTTTCTTAACCATGTATCACAATAATCCAATTACTCCACCCATTTCAAATATGCCTTTTGATCCAAATCTTCTCAAAAATCCTCAATTTCAAATGATGTTACAAATGCTTAACAATTCTCCAACACCCGAATATCCAAATTATATCCCACATAATCCTACCAATGTGTACAATCCTCTTTTTTTTTCCAAACCAACAACATTTTGAGCATTCTCCGGGTGTTCAAGCCTATGATCCGAATGATTTGGTTGAGCACTTGTGGAACCAATTCCAAGGATATGATCCGAATTTATAGGTAGTTCGATTAGTATTTACGTATGTTATAATGTTTTTAACTTTTTTTTATTTTAATCTAGATGTAATAAAATATATTTATATTAACTACTTGCTATTTTTATTTATTTATAAAATTATAAATAAAAATAATTCACAACAATATATGATGATACACATATAATAAAGGGAAAGATATAAATGAAAAGAAAAAGTGAAAATAAATTTGAAAAGAGGTAAAAGAGGTTTCTCATGGTTGTAGAGGAAACCTTTTAGAAAGAGGTAGAAAAAGTAAAAATTATTTTAAACAAAAAAATAAATGAGTTGTAAAGTTGTGATAGGAAGATGAGAAAAAAAAGGGGAAAGAGGTTACCCCATGGTTGCGGATGGTCTTAGTCCGGCCAATAAAAAATTAAGAGATGCTAATTAACTAATTGAATTAGCAAAGGTGATATTTCACCAAAATTTCTCTAAAATTTATTGTTAAAAAAAATTTCAAAAATTATAACAATATTGTATTTAATAATTCATACATTTATAAAAAAAATATTTTGGAAAATCATAAAAATATTTTTCTAAAAAATACATATGAGTGAAAGTCACAAAATAACAACATTTTAGCAAAATAAAATTTGTTCTAATGATTTTTCAAAAAAAAAAAATTACAAATCTGTATGAATTATCAAATACAATATTGTTATAATTTGGGAAATTTTTTTTTAACAATAATTTTCATGTACACTAATCTTGTGATACACCAAGTGATACATATTGTGCTATAAGGGGTCTTTACTGCGTTAAACCGCACGAATGAGATGGGTGAAGATCGGCTGTCCCTTTTCCCCCACTGTGCCCCTGTCCGTCCTGCTCACACAAACCGGAACCCCCATTTTTTATATTTCTTTTTTCTTTTTTTTTTTAATTAATTTTCTTTTGTTTTTCTCTAATATCCGGGGAGGGGAGGGGACAGCGGGGGCTGTCCCCTTTATGACGTCCGGAATGAGATGGGTGCACCCGCGGCCCGCGGGTTGAATTGGTGGTGTAATAAACAAATCCCAATTTTGAGGGTACTGCAAAAACAATAAACTAAAGATCATTTGTTCGTACGGAGAGATATATAAATGAGACTAAAAATTTCTCAGGTCTAAAGTTGGCATAATAATTGGTTTTAGTAATATGAACTTTATTTGGCTTATACGAAGTATGTTAGACACAACTGTAATTACGAGTCCTAACGAACTTCAATGGTTTGATCTTACACAACCGTTCATATTCAGATTGACACCACCCAAGCTTATTTTTGAGGACTAGTCACTAGCTATGATTGTTCCCGATTCCTCAATAAGAGCTTTTATCAATCCAATATTCCAATGTGCCTATGAAAGAGCTCACAATCTGCTGCTAACCTGCATTGACTCGCAATACAAATCTGCCTTGTTAACATAAGATAAGGCAGGTCTGATGATCCTTGCTGTGACCAAAGAAAATAGAACAAAATGTAAACAAAACTCAGAACTCAAAGAATTGGTTACATCACATGAATTATGAATATGCAGTCACATCCATGAATTGGTGTAGAGATGAAATTGAGAGCTAAGATATATTTGCGTCCTTCAAGGATGAAGAGGCAACGAGTCCAGTAGATGTTCGCATAGGATGCTCTCCTCTGAGCACGGCGACACCAGAAGCATCAGTCTTGAGATGTGGCTGTACCGATTCCCAAACTTTCTTCTTCTGGATCTGCAGTTCATTATTCATTAAGGAAATATTACTCTAAAGATTTGAGAGTCATTCATTTAATGATTTCTAGATACATTGGTCTATCATGGCTTGAAGGGAAGGCACATCTTGACAACCCAAAAGGCGAAATGTATCAGTCTTTAAACTTTAAAACTACCACTGCCTCCAATGGATTAATGAAATAGACTAAGCATAAGAACTCATGTCGGAGTGTCCTACCTCCTAAAAGGCTAAAGGACCATGTTTCTAAGACTGGTTAGTCTGCCTTAGTTCATCTCATTTTACAAGTTCTTTATGCCCTGTCTGTAATATAACTTCTCAGTTCACCAAAGCGAGGATTAACATTTCCTTCATGGAGTGCATGACTGCATGCAATAGAATTAGGTGGCATGAACAAAGGAAATGAAAATGATTACTCTATCCAGGGCTATAAAGTGAAACCTTTTTGTCATTTATTCTATCATTAATAGGTTCGGAGAATAGCTTTTTTTTTAAATCACATGCTTTTGTTTGATTCGATCATTGGCAACAAATAAACCATGCCATAACCCTACTTATGTTCCCAGGTTGGAGGATAGTACCATATTTCTCAATCTTCCTCTATGATGTAAAAAGAGTGGATTCATGCAATAATTTTCAGCAGCAGCTGAGACTCTGAGAGTGCAGTCTAGTTGTTTCCAATACAACCAATAGGAAAGATTGATTACCTGATTTGATGTAGCTGCAGCAGGTTGTTTCTCCTTGTCCTCCTCAGAGCCAAACCATATTCTTTCACCAGGGAGCGAACCTTCAGGAGGTACAAGAAGCTCCACGTTCTCATGTGGCGCATCAGAAGCTGCCATTAGCATACCATACGATTTGACACCTCGCATGTTCCTTGGCTTAAGATTAGCAAGAACGATGACCAACTTATCCTGTGGCCACATACAACAAGGTCAATTACCTTTATCTTTTGTTTCAAATACGAGTTCACTGTTTAAACATTTAATAATCTACATCGGATCACAATCAGCTTGTATAGCTATAAAATAGTAGAGCTGCATAACAGAGATCATATTGTTTCTCAACACTTGACCCATTTACTAGTTTCTATGAATTCACCCATCAATTATCAACATTCCAACCAATTCGGCTGGGTTAATAACCACTGCATCATCCACAAAGGAGCAAAAATCATAAAACAAGACAGAACTTTTCATTTGGTTTGATGTTTTACCATTTACGGATTCTAAACATATGAAGTCTAGTCGATTTGAGAGGATTGTATCCATTTCAGACAAAAGACACTAATTTTCAGATTTTTCAATACTTCCATCAGAGCTTACAAGTTACAATCCTACAGTCCGGTGATAGCATTGTGACTGCCTGATCAGTTTCAAAGTATAAGACCATATTGTGCTTTACTTTCATCAGTTTATCAGCCTATCTATTTCTTAACATTGTACAAGAATCTGAATCTCTACAACTTTTCATCAGTAACTGACAAATCCACAAAATGTAAATCAGCACGCAACAATATCTTCATGATTGCACAGCATAAACTTTGAATTTAAGCTACAACTAAGCATTGAGAGAGAGAGAGAGGAACCTGAAGATGATCGAGAGGAATGTATTTGACAAGGCCGCTACAGATAGTCCTTGGCTCAGGCTCACCAATGTCAACCTCTTCCACGTACAAAGAATCGGCCTCGGGATGCTTCCACGCCTTCAGGATCCGTCCAACTCTAATATCAAGCAATCCAGCCGCCTCAGCCACCTCGCCGAGGCCAGATTCGGACGGCGGAGACGCCGGAGCCTCCGAGACCGCCGGTGATGGGGGAGGAGAGGGTGGAGAAGAATCGGCAACAGCTGAGGATTCGCTGATCGAGCAAAATCGGAGGATTCGCCTGCGGATTGAGGAATTTGGATTGAATTTGTCACTGGCGGGACGAATGAGAGAGGTTGGAGAGATGGAGATTGATAGGGGTTTGACTGAGACCAAAACGGGTGGAGAAGGTGAAGAAGAGAAAAGTCTAGCTCTGATGGAGGCGGCGGCGGCTGTGCGGCTGGAGAAAATGACGCTTCCTCCTTTGAGGATGGTGGCAGCAGCCATGGCTGAAGCCTCACCGTCGCAGACGGGGTTCGCTTTTCGCAACGACAAAACACGATCTTATCCGACCCCTTCATTCTAACCGCAGTTTACAACGCAATCTCAACCGGGTTAGGGTGAATCCGGATCCGATCCGAAACTAATCACTTGATGCTTGGTAATCCGGATTCGCCCTAACTCCCTAATCTTGGGTTTCTATTTCTCATATTAACATGCTTTACCTTGAATTGGATATATACACCGCAAATCCGCACGTCCTTAACGACGTGTATGCACGTCGTAATTAACGTGCAAGGTGGATAGACCCTAAAGCGTGTCTACGTGCACGCCCGTATTTTTTTTAAAAAAAAAAAACCTATATGCACGTCCTTAAAGACGTGCATGCACTTCGTTAACAAAGTGCATGCACTTTGTTAAGGATGTGCATGCACGTCCTTAATGACGTGCAATATTTGCACGTTGTTAAGGACGTGCAAACCCTAGTTTGCTAACGACGTGCACATTTCCACACTTGCACGTTAATAAGGACGTGCATGCACGTTAATAAGGACGTGCAAATCCTTAATCATCATTTGCGGTGTATATAGCAAGACCCGTAAATAAATAGCGGTCATCGAGGTTCGAACCGGAGATCTTTGGATACTACCCACAAGCCCTTTCCGATTGAGGCATTCAGGTTAAGTCATAGTAGCACAGTTTATAAGATGAATCTCCTTAACACGGTTTATCATATTAGATGGGTGTCACTATATGTCCTTGAAAATTCTACTTCAAGGACATATAGTTACCAAAAATAAAAACTTAATGGTATAGTTACCAAAAAAAAAACTTCAAAATGGAACATTACCTCAAATTTCACCTTAAACACCATTACAAGAAAAATAATTCTTATTAAACACAATTACAAGATAAGATGTTCCTGCAATCTTCATCTTCCTCTCTTCGCTCGAGCAATCGTCAGTGCAGCTCTGACGAGGATCCAATCTGCAAGCTCCTCGGCAAGCGAAAAATAAGCATACATCCATCCCTTTTTAACAACTAAACTTGCAATCACTCCCCAAAAGCCGGTGGCGAAGCCCAACATAATGATCAAGTAGAACCACATCTTCTCATGCTTATTGTCTTCTTCATCATCATCATCTTCAAGGAATGTGCTTGTTGGTTGATGAGCGGCCTTGCTTGGGAAGCATTTCTTTGGCAATTGGTCGCCACATAAGCCTGGATTTCCCATGTATGATGTAGCATAAAGAGTTTGGAGCTGGCTACCGGTCGGGATTTGTCCTTGAAGGTTGTTGAGCGACAAATTCAATTTGGCCAAATAGTTCAAAGAAGAGATGCTTTCTGGGATTGATCCTGAAAGATTGTTGCTTGATAAATCGAGGGACTCTAAGTGTTGCATCTTCCCTATCTCCTTGGGAATCAATCCCATCAAGCGGTTATGCGACAAGTTTAGATTGACCAAGAGCGATAACCTTGTGAGCTCTGAAGGAATCACACCTTCTAGGTTGTTACATGAAAGGTCCATGTTCACTAGTAGGTGTAACACTGTGGTGTATTCTCTCTCTTGTCCTCTTACAACTTCTACCGCGCTCCAGTGATCGGGATTCATTGCTGGCGGTATTTCTTCAACTGAAGCAGCAGGTCCAAGAGCCATATCTATCGGTTGCATGGAACCCATGCCTTCAAAGAGACCAAAACATCGAGGAATCGTTCCGACCAAATTATTTGTTGCAAGGTCAATGATTTGAAGTGCATGGAGTGAGCATAGTTGTGGTGGAATCATGCCTTCAAACTTATTCCCTCTTAGTATGAGAATTTGCAAAGAAACAAAGTCTTCTCCATTCCAAGTCGGAATTTCCCCATGAAGATTATTGTTACCTACATCCCAAACCATCACTTCCGAGGCACTGGCCAAGGATAAAGGGAGCTCTCCTTCAAGCGAATTGTTGTTCAAGCTCAACAACTGTATCGTGGCAACCATTGTCAGGGAGCTGGGTATTTGGCCAGATAGTTTGTTTGAGGATAATTCAATGCCAAAGATCTGAGATTTCCCCCAACAATCAGGAATGTGCCCCGACAACCTATTCTTTCGAAGATCGAAGAATTCTAACCTAGCTAGCTCACACAGTGATTTTGGAATAGAGCCATTGATATCATTGCTAGCAAGTTGTAGGGTTTGCAAAGATGGCATTGTATTGCCAATGTTATCAGGCAGAGGTCCAAAGATCCCGGTATCCGACAAGTCAATGTCTGTGAGTTTATCTTGGGTTAGGAGCCATTTAGAAAAAAGGCTGTTCAGTTTACATGGTAGAATATGCAAGGTCTCGAGTTGAAATGGAGGTAGCCAGTCAGGAGAGAGCTCAAGAGTTAGAGAATTTGAGCTCACATCAAGGCTTCTTAAACTAGAGAGGTTTGCCAAGCTAACTTGTCCTAGAATACTCAAATGATTATATGACAAGTCCAATGACTCCAAGGAAATCAATTTCCCAAAGGATCCCGGGATGACCTCAAAGTTATTATGCGATAGATCTAAGACTTGGAGGGATAATAAGCTCTCAAATGTTGGCAACTGTCCACCCATATTGTTGTGTTGCATATGTAGGAACTTTAAGTCATATCTACTACAGTTAGAAAAACTATAAACACGAGATTCGGACACCTCTTCTTGAAGTTGGTTGTATGACAAATCTAGATGTTTCAATCCACAAAGATGGCCAATGGCATTCATAATCCCTCCATCCACACTGTTAAAATGATTGTAACTAAGAGAAAGATATTGTAGGTATCTGTTGTTAGCCAACCATTATGGAATTGAAGAGGTAAATTCATTTGAAGAAGTGTCAAGGATGGTTAAAAAAGTCAAATTTTGTATGAATTTGGGAAAGGAGCCATTAAAATAATTCCTACTGAGGTTAAGCTCTTTGTGTAAAGACTGGAAAATTTTAGAATATTAAATTATTAAAATAGTGATTTATAATCATCTCGATTTCTAAGACTTAGGAGATTTGAAATTTCTGTCCTCAAGCGCCAAGTTTCGATTTAAAAATCATTCCGGCATTGTTTTAGAATTTTGATTTTTGACGGAATTTGTTTCCGCTTTCGAGTTGCGAGTCTTGATAAATTAATTTAATTCCAGTAATGATTTACAAATTCGGTTTAAATTGTCTAGAGTCGGGATTAACGGGTTTCGAATTTAAATGTCGGGTATATTATGTTTGCATTTTATGTCGGGACCACATATGACATATGTATTCTTTTCTTTTCTTTTTCTTTCTTTCTCTCTTCTCTCTCTCTCGCCCCAGGCCGTTGCCTCTGCAGGGACGCACCCACTCCTTATACCCACCTTGATGTCCCTACCTCAACAGCTCACTCACTCTTGTCCTTATCCTCCATTTGTAGCCTTCCTCTCTTTATATGTGAGCCTTTGTCCCTTTGAGGATTTCTCATTCAGGAGTACACCAAAACCCAGAGGAGTACCTCTCCCTCTCTCCCGTTTTGCCCTCTGCAACTGACCAGCAAAACCCAGAAAAATCACCCTCCCTCTCATTGCATTGCGCAGCCTCGGATCTTCCTTCCATTATACTCAACCTCCTTCGATCCTCCGCCACCGGATAGCCAGCGTTGCAGTCTCCCCTCCCAGGCGTCCGGAAGGAGCCCAGAAGGCCACCAGAACCGCCAGCGCCGCCGGAGAAGCTCCTCCCCTCTGTTCGTTTGAAATCGGTAAACCGTGCCCATTCTCCCTTGTTCCGCTTCGAATCCTTGCAAAGCTGCTCTTTTACTTGTTCTCCTCCCTCCCTAGGCCAAGAAGGAGCGTTTTCGATCTCGACGGAGTACGCCGGCGCCACCGCGAGCATCGCTCCCCTGTTCTTTCCGATTTGGCCTCGGTAAGGTTTTCCCTTCGATTCCGACTCGATAACATGTCAATCTTGGCCTTTAAACCTCCTACAAACTCCCCAGGATCAGAGCAATCTCCTACTCCATCGCCCTCGCAGTCGGAAGCCACCGTCGGAGCCGGAAGATTTCTCTCGGAGACGCTCGGTAAACCTCTTCTTTCTCCCTCTTCTCTTACCGTGCTTCGTCCTGGGTGTTTGAGTTGATCTCGGAATGTTGAGTCGGTCAGGTGGGGGAGGTCTGGGTTGGAAAAGTGGTCGTCGGAGGCCTGGGTTTTCTTTCCTCTTTCTCTTCCGTTTTCCGGCGATGGAGCAGAGCTCTGGTTTTGTGCTTTGAAGGTGACGTTTGCAGGGATCTGTTCTTTCTTTTCTTTGGGCTAGACCGGGTCAAGTGTTCGGGTCTGGGCATTCTATCCATTCGGATCTCTTCGTTTCCAGGTTTGGGAGATTGAGATTGGGGTCCGGGCTTCCTTCAGTTGGGCCTTGGGGTTTGGGTTTAAGTGCTGTTGTTATATGTTAGATTATATGTTCCAATTTAGCTATTATTATATATGTTATGTGATGATTTAGATAAATATATGTTCGTTGGATTATTAGTGTTACCTTATCATTATTATTCCTATATATTTCTGAAATTTCATCTATTATTAAAGTGTTTTAAAGTGATATTATTGAACTATGTATTTTGTGATGGGTAAATATTGATCTTGGAAATTATGAGATGATCTATAGTTATCAAATTTTAAATGTGGTTTGGTGTTTATTTTAGTCTAATACAATTTGGTAAACTATCTAAAGGGTTTAAGGTTTTGAAATAAAATGCCGGAACTATTTCTATAATATGATTTTGAGGTATTGGTTTTAAGGTTTAAATGTTTAATGCCGGGATTCTTCGTCTTGGTTTGATGATGTTGGTCTTGAGAAGGAAGTTTGAAATTATGGTTGATACAATTTTATCAATGGGTTTGATTGAAAGTAAATGATTTTGGTTGATGTTGATCGTATTGGAAAGGTCTTAGAAAATGGTTTTACTATCGATTGGTTTTGAGGATGTTGAGAACTTGGGTTCGTGTGTATGAATGATGGACCGGTAGCTTATGAGAATAGCTTGATGATAGGTGTGTATTGCTTCTGGATTGCTTTGGACTTGCATTTGGGCCATTGCTTGTATTATCCTGCTGTTCTGCATCTTCAGGTAAGTTCCCTAGGGGGCTTACTCAGGTTGGACATTCATGCCTGTTGTTGCATTTTATGTTAGGTGTTGCATATGCATAAAAGCATGTCATGTAGTATCATGTTTAGGTTGCACTAATTGACTGAGCATCTGTTTACTTTATGCGTTTGAAACAGAACGGTCGTTATCTGTGATAGTCCTAGAGTCTTTGCTAGGGTCATAGGGTAGCCCAGCCTCATCGGGTACCCTGAGTCAATCGAGTCATGAACTTCCTTATAATATGATATGTCTGTGGGCTTTATTGTGGAGCGGGTTAGGCATGCGTGCCCCCCGATTATGATGGAATGCATTCACGAGCTGGCTAGTCTCCGCCCTATCGGAAGGGGGTGGAGGTATGAGAGGGATATGCCACTTGGCATTGTCTTGGGCCCTTTACAGTATTTCTGCACATTATTATACTTAGGGGCATGCTAGTGTGTTTGACTTTCGTACTGCATTAGAGCATCTTTATTAGGTATAGCACATACTATGTGGCCTCAGCGAGGACTGCCGATCCCGCATGAGTGGCTCGATCTGACTCCTTTCCCCGTTCTTTTTTTTAAGGTATTTTCTGCAGATATTGTTTGCTCCTTGCTTCTGTGACGGGAAACTCTTTGGCGAATCGAAGAACCTAGCTAATATTCTAACTTGGTAAAATGGTAATCACTCGCTTATGATTTGGTTTTGACCCGGCTTGGTCGTGACATTTGTATCTTAACCTTGCTTCCGCTTTACATTCATTTGAATTGAATTTCGCGACATAGTCTTAAGATAGGTTAAGGGTACCCAACGACCCTTCGTGACTTTTAGGGTTTGAAATCCCTCTTTCCACTAACCTTAAAATGAGTTTGAAACCTCGACCCGTACCTGGATTGCAAGATCCGAACAAGGGTTTTCATCCCTTGAAACGTAACCCGAAAATCATAATTCTGGGCCGTTACACTTTGAGGACTAATTTCTTGTTGGCCATCCAAGATGGAATTAAAGAAAATCGATTACCTGAAATATCAAGAAACCTGATAGAGCTCATGTTTTGTATGAAATGAGGAATTGGGCCACTGAAAAGGTTTCCACTGAGGTCTAGGTGATGAATAAGACTTGATGAAGCGGTTGAGTTTCCTATGGCTTGATGAGAATTTGTTAGTCCACAGTTAGCAAGATTCAACACTGTCAAAAATGGAAGTCTGTCAAGTATGGTGAGACTATCAAGTGCCCGACTTAGGTTGATCCCGCTCAGGTCAAGGTATTGCAAATTCTCAAGCTTGAATGCCCATTCTAGGTTGTTTAACATTATTAACCCAGGCTCAAACCACCTATTCCTACTAAGATCGAGTACAATGAGCTTCGTAAGATTGCCTAGACCACGAGGAACATGTCCACCGAAAAAGGCATTAGAGAGGTTTAAATATTGCAGTTGTCTCATTGACTCAAAGAATGGTGGAATAAGGCATGTTCCATTACCAAGGAAATTGCCGCTTAGGTCCAAGTATCTTAAGTACTTCAGCTTGAGTATAGCGGAGTTTACCTTTCTAGCTATAAGGTAGTATGAGTTGTCATTGGCATCAACTCCAAGATCAAGCTTGACGACCTTGCTTGTAACGTTGTCACACCCCACTCCTCTCCAGCTGCAACAATCATGCCCCATCCATGAGCCAAAGCGGTTCAATGGGTCGAAAAAGATGTTGTGCTTTAACTCGAGCAAGGCTTTTCTTTCGACCTCCTTACAAGCGAAGCTGAATCCCATTCTAGCACTGCAAAAGCAAACAATGAGGAAAAGCAAAGCGGTTCGAATCCGCCCCATATCTAAAGTAAGCCACTCGATCTAAGGCCTACCAGAAATTAAGTGTACATTTATTTATGTAAGGGTAAATTGCAACTTATATCCCAACCTTTAGGGATAGTTGCTTTTAATACCCTAACCTTGTAAAATTTCACAAAATATCCTAACATATACCATTAGTTGCACTTAACACCCTGGATGAGATTCTTAAATTTAAAAAATTACCCACATCATACAAAAATTACAAAAAATCATCCATATTCATAAAATATTTTCAATAAACTCCTAATATATTTTAAAAATTGAAATTAGAAAAAAATCTCTTACAATTCAAGCCCACCCAACCCACAACCCACAATCCAAAAATAATTATAACAGGTGTATAAAATCTACTCCTTTTAAAAATATAATATATTTATTTTAGCATTTACTCATTGAATATTTTAATATAATTACTCAAAATAATTAATTATTTATCTTAAACATAATACTTTTACAAAAATAAAATAATGTAGATTTTAATAAATAAATGGTATGAGATATGATAACCATTTGTAATAAATAGTTACAAAATAAAGATATATTAAAAATAATACAGTAAAATTATTATTTTTTACCATATTATTTTTAATATATCTTTATTTTATAATTATTTACTGCAAATGGTTATCATATCTTTTACCATTTATTTTTTTAAATCTACTTTATTTTATTTTTGTAAAACTATTATGTTAAACATTTCTTATAGAATATTTTTTTTAATACCATGGAATTTATGTGTGATATATTATAAGATGTTATGTATTAATTTTAGTATATATAACATAATATTAACAAAAAAGACAATATATATCATATCAAATAATATATAGAGAATATATAGATGTACAAATCGGCATGCATCAAGACAGACTTATATAAATTTAGATTTTAATTATAATATATGATTTTTAGATAAATAATTAATTATTTTGGTTGATTATATTAAAATTTTAAATGAGTAGATGCTAAAGTAATTATATTATATTTTAAAGGAGTATATTTTATATATCTATTATAATTATTTTTGGATAGTGGGTCGGGTGGGGTTAAATTGTAAGAGATTTATTTAATTCTCATTTTTTTAAAAATGTATTAGGGGTGCATTGAAAATATTTTATGAATATGGGTGATTTTTTGTAATTTTTGTTTGATGTGGATAATTTTTTAATTTAAGAAACTCATTTAAGGTGTTAATTGCAATTAATGGTATATGTTATGATATTTTGTGAAATTTTACAAGGTTAGGGTATTGAAAGCAACTATCCCTAAAGGTTGGGATATTAGTTGCAATTTACCCTTTATGTAATGAAGAAAGATTTGTATAAGGTATTGGTGTATATTTTTCCTCGGTTGGGTAGTTCGTCCTTTATAGGTAACAAATACTCTAGTTGAGTATCGCTCCATGATTTTAAATCTTATCTTAAATTGATTAATTCAACAGAGGGGCCCAAAAGTTCCACTTGGAACGAATTGCAATCCACCTTGCAGTGGAAAATCTATTAAAACTTGTATATAATTTTGGAGGAATATTGGTCAAATGGAGCTGACCTGAATACTTTGACCTTTGACGAACATCAATGGGTGACCTTGGGACACATATACTGATATACATCACATCTTCAGAGACGGCAATCAGGTGGCGGATCGACTTGCGCATCTGGGTCTGTCCTCACATTTCATTGTTGATCGTATTCCAGCTGAGATCGTCGATCTCGCTCGGTGAGATGCCATTGGGCGATGGGTCAACCGCGGTTGACCACCCCAAAACTTCGCCTTGTATCAAAAAAAAAACATATACTGATATACATGACACTAGTCTTATTACCCGCGTGAATTAGACGCGTGTTACACTGATTTTATTATCCGCATGTTACGCGGCATTTTAATAAATATTATTTTATTATATATATTATTCTTGACTTTTTTATAATTAAATTATGAAGATAAAAAATAATTTGATTGATAACTTTCTAGGAAATCAATATACAATCCATTAAAATATATTAATTAGATAAATAACATCATTAACAAATTTAAAGCTAAAAATAAACAAAATTGTGTTGCAACTAATATAAAATGTATAAAACTTAATAAAATAAAATAATCTATCCTAATATATTATTATTTAATAATTCAACTTTCGTCTATGACTCCGCTAATAAATTTACATTAAAACAAATGTTTTTATAAAGAAATGGATAACTATTTATATTATTATAAAATTTGATTTGAAATACCAAAAATCATTCACTAATACAAACTCATAAATTTTAGAG
This sequence comes from Persicaria maculosa, assembly GCA_963922045.1. Classification (NCBI taxonomy): domain Eukaryota; kingdom Viridiplantae; phylum Streptophyta; class Magnoliopsida; order Caryophyllales; family Polygonaceae; genus Persicaria; species Persicaria maculosa. The sequence goes on from OY998254.1 coordinate 70,695,127, forward strand.
TTATCCATTGTTTGACTTTAGTACTAAAATACAGTCAAACTTTATCATATATATAATTTTTAAAATTTTTGTAAATTAGGCTACCAAATAAAAAGTCCAACTTCATGAATCTGAAAGACTGAAACCTCATTATCAATAAATTATCGTGATGTGAATTTAATAATATATTTAGATGAAATCAAACTAACAAAAAAAAATCATTTTTTTAAGGGTCCATATTAAAACCTATACAAAAATTCTAGTTTACCCAATTCTAATTTTTTAATAGCTAGAACTTAGTTGGGAAGTTTGAAAAGAGTTCGTAGTTAGTACAGAAGTTTTCATTTATTTTAAAATTTAAGTGATCGTTATGAATTATAAATTTATATATACATAATTTTAGTGCTTTTCTACGTACGGTATATTGATAAGGTTTTTAGTTGATCAAAATTCATTAGATTTATTTAAATAAGTAAAAAAAAATGATCAAAACATAACTAATCAAGATATCATAAAATTTTGTTATGTAAATTGTGAATGTTAATAAGTTAAATGATTTGGCTAAAGATGTGAAATCATTAATCGATGTGGGTTAAATATATTGGATAATCATTAATTGACGTGTCAAAAAACTCGATCATATTGTATCAGAGAACGAAAAGTAAGCGAATTTGACCAAAGCCCGCTACATAGGATTTTCACGGTTTTAGTATTTTCGATTAATTTTAATTTGGGTTTTAATATTGCAAAATTTCCACATTGGAACGAGTCTACGATCTGGACCCAAAAGTTGCAAGAAATTCGATGTATAGATATGCTCAATTTCCACCTTGCAGTGGAAAACCTATTAATGAGTTATGAATCATTCAAACTTGTATGTAATTATGGAGGAATACTGGTCAAATGGAGCTGACCCAGTGACCCGAATGCTTTAACGAACATCAATGAGTGACCTTGGATTTGTGCTTAAACCCTTATGTATATATTAAGAGCATGAGCAACCATGGGTTTTAGCAACCTTAAGGTTGCTAAAAGGTAAGCCTATGGTTGTGGCCTCTACTTTAAGGTAAGAGGTGGGTAGGGGTGTGCATGATTCGTCCCAAACCGAATTTTTGGGCCGAACCAACACAAACCGAACCTAACCGAAATTTTTCGGTTCGGCTTTCGGTTCGAGAATTTTTATTTTTCGGTTTCGGTTCGGTTTGTGTTCGGTTTAGGTTCGGTTTGTGTTAAACCGAATTTTTTTTATACACTACATAAATACATTGTATATATATTTGTATACTTTATATATATACACACATACTTACTAGTCTTACTGTATATACAAATATAAAGTGTATATACACATAATTGTATTTGCAATTGTATATATATTTTAATTTTGTATACTATAGTCTTAGAAAGCATACAACTACAATGTATGTGTGTGTGTGTGTATATATATATATATATATATATATTTGTAACTATATTTGTATACTTTATATTGGAATATGTGTATATATGTGTATATATACTATATTTTATATATATTTGTATACTTAATTTTTTTTTTTTGGAAATTCGGTTCAATTATGTTAAAACCGAACCGAACACAAACCGAATCGGCAAATAACCGAACCAAACCTAATACTTTCGGTTCGGCTTTCGGTTTGAAAATTTTGAGATTTTCGGTTCGGTTCGGTTCGGCCCGGTTCGGTTAGGTTTTAGACCGATGCACACCCCTAGAGGTAGGAAGGGGTTACCTTGGTAGAGAGAGGTAACCTCTTCCCATTTGTAATTTTCTTTTCCTTTTTTTTTTATGATAAAGTAGGTTTATATATTTCACATTTGGATTTATTAGTTGTAGTAGAATTTAAAATGAAATAAAAATATATTTATATTTCATTATTTTTTAAAATAAAATATCACATTGGTTAAATTTTTTTTTTCTATAATTTGAGCCTAATTTTATCCTATATATAACCCCATCTTGATCTATTGTAGTTGCACCTATTTTTTTAACCATGGATCACAATAATCCAAATACTCCACCCATTCCAAATATGCCTTTTGATCCAAATCTTCTCAAAAATCCTCAATTTCAAGTGATGTTGCAAATGTTTAACAATTCTTCAACACCCGAATATCCAAATTATACCCCACATAATCCTACCAATGTGTACAATCTTCTTTTTTTTTCCAAACCAACAACATTTTGAGCATTCTCCGGGTGTTCAAGGGAGTGCCACTCGAAGTCCAACCGAAGATGCAAGGCAAGTCCATCAAGTACAAGAGAACGAAGAAGTTGTTGTATGGCTATGAGAGATGAGATTCAACGTTACCACCGGGCGATATGAAGATAGAAATCTGGGCAATTATATGGCTATGAGAGATGAGATTCGGGTTAGACAAAGTCATATGAATTTGAAGAATGATTTGGTTGAGCACTTGTGGAACCAATTCCAAGGCTATGATCCGAATTTATAGGTAGTTTTATTAGTATTTACGTATTTTATAATGTTTTTAACTTTTTTTATTTTAATCTAGATGTAATAAAATATATTTACATTAACTACTTGCTAATTTTATTTATTTATAAAATTATAAATAAAAACAATTCACAATAATATATGATGATACATATATAATAAAGGGAAAGATATAAAGGAAAAGAAAAAGTGAAAATAAATTTGGAAAGAGGTAAAAGGGGTTTCCCATGGTTGTAGAGGTAAACTTTTAGAAAGAGGTAGAAAAAGTAAAAATTATTTTAAAGAAAAAAATAAATGAGTTGTAAAGTTGTGATAGGAAGATGGGAAAAAAAGGGAGAAAGAGGTTACCCCATGGTTGCGGATGGTCTAAGGGAAGATTCTTGTAAGTTAATTTTCAAGTACAATTTGTCAATAATCTTATCTATATCTTTTTTTTAAAAAAATATAAAAATTATACTTCAAGGGTATATAGGTAAAATCCACTCTAAACATGTACACTTACTAAAAACAAAAATTAAAAGGTATAATTACAAGTGGACATACGGTAAACCGTTAAAACATACAAAATGGTGTTTTTTACTTATTCGATGTGAATATTTGATTTGTTATAACTGGTTTAGGAGGTATTCAAATCTGATTTAGCAAACAACATTTTATCAATGCGACCCATTGTAGGAAATTGTCCTTTAAATATGCGGAAGATGACCCATTTGAATGGCATAGGTTATATTTATATGTGACGAAAAACGTGTCGAATCATGATACAAAATATACCGGATAAGTTTCTTCTCATTACTGTTTCCTTACATTATTCTCGGCCGATATGGTTTTGTCTATACTCTTCATGACTCAATGTCTTCCTGATCCAAGTCTCAAATAATATAACCAACTTTTGTATAATGAGGCAGGTCAAGTTGAAATGAAAAACCAAAGAATAAGATAAATGGTCAAGCCTCACCGTAAAACAAGAAATCCGTAGAGCAGTGAAAAAACAAAGATTATTACATGACATAAAAAATTTCATGTAAAGCGGACTGAGAAAGAAGATGTCAATTCCACAAAGCAACCATGGCAGCACTTTTATGAGGAGGTTAAGAGGACGGACATCATAGCCTAGCGTGAAGGAAAAAATGGTCCTTAACTCCTTATCACTCTTCCGCGGCACTTGCAGCGCTCAAGTCCACGCTCAGGTCTAATCCCTGCAAGCCCACAGATAAATAAGTTGGGTCATTTTTATGTAGGGCTTGAATGCAAGTTCTTACTACGACGTGAAAACTGCAAAACAGTGATTCAAAGTAAAGGCAGAGTTGGCACGAGACCAAACGCATAGACAGAGACGGGGAATCATATGATTCAATCTTAGCCATTTTGGTAAGCACCGAGGGCTATCTAAGAATGATGCAAGAGGACAAGACAGATGCCCAAAATCATATATAGCAGCTTTATTGTTAGTAGATTGTAATAAAACAAACAATAAGACCAGCTTACCTTTCCAGTTATCATTGTATACATTTTCAGCACGTCTTGGGTAGTAGTCTCGAAGTGAGTCGTGGCATCATAGCTCTGTGAGCCAAATTAAGAGTTCGTTTTGATACGTTAGAGGAGAAAAAATGTACAATTAAACACTGACAGAAATTAGATAAATTTCTGATAAACTCACAGTTGAGATAAAACAGTTGTCCTTAGCTGATTCATTGACTGGTTCGTATCTGTCGTACATATCAAAAAACATCTCATCAACTGGTCCCAGAAGGTCAACTCCCTGCTTTAGTTCACTTTGAGGATTGTCCGTCTCTGCCTCCGCTGACACAAAGGCAATGAATTTACCCTTTGGGGCAACATTGTGAGAGTAGGAACAGCAAAACACGTACCTGTTCGTCAGCATTAAAAAAACACCACTTGTCAAAAGGTCAATCAACAAGCAGATGGTTTATGCAAGACAAGCATATGGAACTCTAAACCAGCATGGAAAACCACATCAGCAATCTCTTGAATTTTTCGTCCAGCAGCCTCAAAGGAGCATTTGGACGAGTGAAGGCAAACAGCCACCATCATCAAGTAGTTTTTTTCTCTCATCTAAGTTGCCAGCCATTTCATTTAAGGCTTTTCAAAAGATAGTAAAATTTTTCATTTTTCGAAAAGCCTCTGCAATTCATCAGTCCCCAAAACAGTTAAGAAATGTTATATGGAGTATATGCGTTTCAATATGTTTTTGTCTGAAAACATGTCAGAAACAAACAAAAACCACCCTCAGCAATTTACTTGCTACCTGCCTACCTAGATTTTATAATATGTGCAATCTTTTTAGTCATTATTTAACAACTTAAAGAGATGGGAACTCCATTTAATATTCTGTAACAGTTTGGCCAAATGGCTTAACAATCTTGCAATTCACTGAAAGGAAAGTGACAGGGGTTGCCAAACAACATGCATTGATCATCTTGCCAAAAGTTTCATCTAACATACCTTTTACAGATTTACTTAAAACTTTACAAGTTAGGAAGAAAATCTAGCATCCCAAACCTGCAACTAAATGTCACTTAATTGGCTACCTAGCTCACCTAACAAGTAACTGCAAAATGTAACCCATATATCTCTTGCTAAATTTCAAAGGCTTCTGCTGGCATCTCATTTAAAAGAAGTATGTCATTGGATTGACGTCAAAAAGTGATGGGATGGAAAATAAATAGATCTCAAGACAAAGAATGATGTACATTTATGCAAGTTAAGGTGTGTGTCATGGAATCATAAATCAAGCTCCTTTTGCAAACTAGGAACTTACATGTCAGATTTACGACCCAACTGTTTCTGTGGAAGGATAACCTGCACTGCAAGTGAATCACTCGTATTTGGAATAGGATGGCTCATGATACAGATAGCCCTAGCAACCTTTCCCACCTTTTTAACCTGTTCAAAGAGTAAAAAAGTTCCTTCATATGTTCCCATTTTTCACAAGATAATATTTTCTACCCTTTCATTACTAAACATAATAAGTAAACACATGTCTACTATTTGCTTCAGATCATTACCTTCCCTGGTATGTATGAAGGGTCACAGACAACTTTCTTACACTTGGCAGTTTCTCCCTCTGATGTCACACCTATAACTTTGCCTCCCTCATCAAACTCCACCTGTTTTTATCAGAACAACCATAATATAAAAGTCAAAGAAATGATATTCTCAACTAAATTGATGATTGAAAATAATCATACAACTTAAAATTAAGAACCAGTGCTGACAATCATGAGCATACCTTGCATTCAGGCTTGTTCAACATGTATGTTCCGCCATAAACAGCACTCAGACGTGCAAATGCCTAGAATGAAAAAAAGTTGCTCGAATATCACACTTGTAAATAACACTCTTAAATGAAGGAGAAATAGGTATAGAGCTCAAGTCTCAAGAGAAAATCTAACAGAAAAAGTGAAAAAAGGAATGGAAAGGTTAGAAAACAGACCTGTGGCAGTTCCCCTAATCCATACAGCGGATAAATGTATGGTGACCCTCCTTGGAAACGAGCAAGGGATTCAGAATATAGCTATTCAAAGATGAGATCAAAACATAAAATGTGTAAATTGTCAAAAAGTAATTTTAATATTCTCTCTTCACAATATCTATAAGACCGCAAGTCGAAAACAAAGGAACAAATTACCTTCATTCTCTTCACAGTCTCTATTGCAGGCTCACTGAGGTAACGATCATCTCTATGAAGTGCCACAGCATGACCAATGAATTCTATAGTGTTGTCATCGAGACCATATTTCCTATAAAAAATCAAAATTCACATTTAAGCCGCAATAGCCTTACATGCACAAGTTTTCCCAGCTGCTGACTGTTGAGGCAGATAATAATATGTAAGTTCTTGATTAACAATTTTCTGCTCATGCACAAAGGATACCTAATGCAGACAAATACTAAATTTGTTTATTAAAAATTACATTGTGAGGAACCATAAGAATATGAACCTACAGCAACAGCATAGTTATGTTGTTACAAAGCAGTAAGAAATTAATTAAGTAACTTTTTAAGGATCTGATACATACGCAATAAACTCTTTAGTAGTCATTTTAGTCAAGTTCATTCCATCGTGTGTCTTGGGATCATTCTCATCATACTTCTGCACATAACTAAAGAACTTGCCAGTGCGTCTCTTTTCAAATAGCCCCATGAGTGGAGATTTAAGTGCTTCCATGTCAGTTGCAGGAACCTTGTGAACCTGTCGCATTTAGCACAAAAATGATCAGACTTGTAACTTTATACTGCCTAAACCACTAATAAACCAAGGATGCTGAATGTATCTACCATTCATACCTTTCCTTTATTGTACACATAGCTACCATCAACCGCTTTAAAGGAGAGATACTTGGTAACATCAGTGTGGATAAGGACCCGCACAAGACTACCATTTGCCATCAAAAACTGGACGCGAAACAGGGTTAAAGATTAGACATCAGGTAAAAGAAGACGAAGCAGAAGAACCAAGGGACGTAACATCCCAAGGAAAGGTGGTTCTAGTTACAATATTAATAACCAACCTTTGGTATCATATCCACATTATAATCCCTGCTAGCACCAAGGCTTGCTGGAGGCTGATCATTCCCTCTAAACTTCTTCCAAAGCTGAACTTACATGAAATTGCTAGAATATCAAGAGAATGCACTAATAAAGGAAAATCATACTTCCTTCCAGCTAAAACATTTAGATGAGGACCTGGATCAGATTAAGTGAAGTTGACTCTCCTCCATAATAATCATTCCTATCCATGTGCAGTACCTGAATTGCAAGAGCCCTCCATCAAAACTAAGATGAATGAAGAACACATATGAATACACATTCGAACCAAAGTAGGACGATCCAATGTATTTACGGAGTTGTTTGAGCATGATACCTCCACATGGAGCAAAATGACACAATAGAAGATCACAAACTGTTAAAAATGTGAAGCGATTATGTCCACCAAACGGAGAAACTGCTCCAATTCGGGACACTCGACTCGATCAATCATTACTTTTCCCGGTCATGAATGTCATGATCAAACGTCTAAAATTAAGAAAGAACCGAATTCAAAATCCATGCTACAAATCATGCCGATTAAACAGGCCAGATCATGCCAAATGAAGAATGCATCGCAAACGAATCGTGGCAGATTACGCGATCGCCGATCAAAGCCTAACATTCGAGGAAAACAACCAAAATTGAAAGAGGAACGAGGAAAGAGGGAGATGAAAATGAGCGAAACCTTGAGGCCATCAACGGAGAGGAGACCGCTGAGAATGCATTCCTTGAGACCAGTTCCGAGAACTATGACATCATACTCTTCATCCATGGCGAAATCGAGGCTATCAGATTGGAGGGAGATGCGTAGAGGGAAGATCAAGAGGAGAGGAGGCCTAGGTCAATATATATATACGCGAGAACAGAGAGAAATAGGATGAACGATGGAGCGATCGCAGTGTTGTCGTGTAGGAGATGCCCTATTGATGCTTAACTCATCTAAGCGGGTTTGGCATCTTTATCCTTTCTCCCTTTTTTTTTTTGATAATTCTAAACAATAAATTAAAATTAGTTTGTTGTATTTTTTAAGAATTGATTAAAAATCAATAATAAAAAACGATTATATTGCACTTTTGTGTTTTAGGATGATATCTTCATATATTAAATATATCTGATATCGAATTCTTACTCAATGACAAAAAAAAAAAAAACAATTGTATCCTTTTTCTCGTTATCTATATATACTAGTCTTATTGCCCGCGATCTTCGCGGCTTCTTCATAACTTTTATTTATATAAAATAACTTTTAATTAATTTAAATAAATTTAAAAATAGATAATTCTCACACATGTTTATTTGTGCATATATATATAAATATCATGTCATTTTTATAATTGAAGTATTTCAATTAATTATCTTATAACAATATGTGTGTATATAGGTTATGATTATGAAAGGCTATAAAATAAGATTAGGCTAAATTTTTAATAGATAGATTATAAAGCCCCCTTATTTTAATTAAATATTTAGTTGTACACATGACATTATCAAACACTCATATACAGGTGAAAGAAAAGAAAATATTTTGTTTATATTCAGACAAAACATCATTACATAAAACTAATAGTTAATATACAAAAATTGAAGCTATAATCATATTCATTGTCGAGAGTGTTGGCTTTTATATTCATACAATTTGCAATTAAATATACTTTAATATTTGTTTAAACCTTATTTAATTTAGAATTATTATGTAAAAATATCCTTATCTTTATTAATCTCTTTGTTTACTATTTTCACCTCTTAAAGTTTGTTTACTATTTTAATCATGTTAATTTATTTTTTCTACCAGTTTATTAGAAAATTGCATTTTCATGTTATGACTCAATTCAATTTGAGGATATAGATCGGACGACAATGAATAATCAATTTACCACCACGCAAACCCGATCATTGGACTTTGATTTCACACATTTTTTTACTCTCTTTGGGTTAGATAGATTTATTATAGGTTTATTTTTCATCAAATAATCCCGTTAATATTTTTATAAATAATATCAATGTATTTATTTTTATTTTTAAAGATATAGATAAGACTAATCTAACCTTTTTTCATATAAATTAATCTAATCTAAAGTTTTTCTAAACAAAATATTTATAAAATAACTTAAGCTAAATTTATCATAATATCATATATGATAAAGGGAAAAAAAGGATTAATCTATGTTGTAAAACTAATCAAATATATACGTAGTAATTTGTATTATCTTTTAAACATATGCATATATATTACAAAAAGATTAATTTCAAATTATATTACTAATTTTTTCTTACAAAATATCTTTATTTCTATCTTGAAAGTTTCATAATTATCTTTTATAATATGAACACATAGGAGTACGTGCTGCGATTATTCATAATATTGAAATAATTATGATGATAATGACAATAATATTACTATAATTAATATAATCGGGTAATATATAATTTAGGAGATAAAAATTATTAAAAAAACTATTATATTAAAAGATTATTCTTAGATGTGGGGTATAAAAGATAAATTTTCTAACTAAGATTCCTAGATAAAATATCTATAAAAAAAATTAAAGGTAAAATGATAAGATTTGTAAGATATGAGGTTGAATATTTATAATGAAAATTAAATTTAATCTTCAATTAAAATGGACACATAGGATGACACGTGTATAAATAGATGATGTAATCGTCTGACGTGGCTTAAATATATTGGATCATCATTAATTGACGTGTCAAAGACTCGGGCCAGATTGCACTAGAGTACGACACGTAAGCGAATCGCACCAGAGCCCGCCACATAGGATTTCCACGCCTCTGTTTTAGTATTATACTAGCGTAGTGCCCGTGCGTAACGCACGGGATTTGCAAAGTATATTATATTTTATAGAAGATATTACCATAACTTATTTACATTATTTATTAGATGTATTATACTTTTATAATAATATGAAAACGACATAACTATTTATTATTTTGTTGTTATCTACCTTGTTAGTATATTCTTATTAGTTTTTTTTTGTGATAAGTAAATTTAGAGATGCGAGAATATAAGCAAAATTTGTAGATATTTCCTATACAATATTTAATTAATAATATTAATAACAAAATGTAAAATAGTGTATTGTAAGGCCTAAGAATATAGCAAATTGTCATTAAATATACTGCAATTATTTGAAATAATCAAACTATAATGTAATTATTTGAAATAATTCATATTATGTGAAGTTTATTGTCAAACTATATGAATGTATTATCTAGTGTTTTGGATATGAATTTTGAGTCTTTTGTGAAGTTTATCGTCATATGACTCCGCACTTAATGCTGTTTTCTATCTTAACAAAGTTAAGAATGACAGCTTAAAAAAAAGAAATAGTTCATATTATATAGACTATTATAATATAAAGTATGTAAATGGAGTAAATATCATTTAGATCAATTATTTATAATGAAACATTGTAAAATAATGGATTAAAAATATTTTTTCACAATAAATAAGGATTTACCCTCTCAGCAATAATTAGCTAGTAAAAAAAAAATCAAAACGGCATCGTTAAGAGAAAAACCCTAAAAATCAAACACCCGTTTAGTGCTCCAAAGTCCGAACTCCCTTCGCAGCACCATCGCCCGCTCCTTCGGCCTCCATTTGTTCAATCACCTCACCGTCGACCTCCAGTCTAGCCCAGACCTTGGCTGCCCCGCTTGCTCTCTCCCGTCGTCACCGGCGACTCCAGCGAGCCCAGGCGCCACTCCCTGCTCAAGTAGCCCAGGCGACTGCCGAAGTGTCGTCGTCGGCTTTGTTGCCGAGCAGAAGCAGACCATCTTCGTCGCCTGCTCGTCGCCTCTGTCCGGCCTCCTTGTTGTTGTAGCCGCACTGTCTTCTATCCGGCCTCCTTTCTCAGGTACCACTCCCAACTCCCAAGTCCCAATCGATTATCCATAATCTCATTTAAATTTTCACCGGTTTGGTTTAACAAATAACAATGATCTAGGGTTGATTTATTTGGATTGGAATGTTGAAATCAAATTGGGGGTTTTGTGCAATGGGATTGGAATTTCGGATTCGAATAACAATGGGATTCGAATTGGGGGTTTTGTGTAGTGGGAATGTTGAAATCGAATTTGGATTGGAATTTTGTGCAGTGGGATTGGAATAACAGTGGTTGTTGAATAACAATGGGATTTGAATTAGGGGTTTTGTGCAATGGGAATGTCGAAATCGAATTTGGATTGGAATTTTGTGCAATGAAATTATTTATGTGGGTGTGCATTGTCTGCTAAATTAAATTATCTTATTAATATTGCATTATTTATGTGGAATTGTATTTTATTTGTAATATCGAACACATTATGATTTGTATGGCATCTTTCGCTGTATTAAGTTAGGAGAGATAATAGAATAATAATAGAAATAGATAGATAGATAGATATGAATAAACATTTTAAATCCTTTTTTAGACGATAGATTTGTAATCTTTTGGTTAAAAAATAGATAAACATTGATGAATTTCCAGTTTTTATATGAGTTTTTACGTCTGCAGCAGCTGATTTTATTTTTATTTTCTGTTTTTTCTAGAAGATTTATAGTAGATATCAAATCTTTTAGTTTGGAATGAGAAATGAGATATAGATTATTGTTGACTATTAAGTTAGGATAGATATGAACCTTTGCAGCAATTATAAACTGTCTAAATCCCTTTTTAGAGGATAGATTTGTAATCTTTTGGTTAGAAATGAGATAAACATTGATGAATTTATTTAGGTTTTTTATGTTGGTTGTATACACTATTGAATTCCATATGAGAGGACTGCCCCATGACAGGTGGAAGAGGAAGGAGGAGAAGTGGGTTCTCTGTTATATTCGATTCTGATTATATATAGAGTAGTGTTGCCAGTTAGGTTAGGGTGAATGAGAGTAAAACGGTAAAACAAATCTCTGCAGATCTGAAATTAATAGCGGATAGAACATAAAAAATAAAGTAACATCGATTGGTTTTTAATAATTAAAAAAATCTCTGCAGATCTGAAATTAGGATAAATGTGTAATTTTTTGGTTAAATAAAAGAGATAAACATTGGTTAATTGGTTAATTGAAGTAATAACGGATGGAACTTTAAAAAAATCACAGTAACAGAATGGTTTGTAATTGGTTAAAAAAACCTTACAGATCTGAAAATTTTAATTATTTTAACAAAAAGTAACAGAATGTTTTGTAATTGGTTTAAAAATCTCTGCAGATATGAAATTAGAATAAATGTGTAATCTTTTGGTTAAATAAAAGAGATAAACATTGGTTAATTGGGTAATTGAAGTAATAACGGATGGAACTTTTTTAAAAAGTAACATAAATGAAACAGCTACTGGAAATGTTATATTATATCGTTTTAATATTATTTAACTCACTCTTGAGGTTCGAGTTAGTGTTCTCTAAATCAAACAGCTACTGGAAATGCAAAAGAAATCAATTAACCAACTCTATGATCAATGAACTTAGAAAATAGATCTCATTATTCATCAACCAAGTTAGATTTAATCATCTATTAAAAAAATTCTAAAAAAAATGTTACATTTTATAGCAATATATAAGAGTAAAATTGGAGCGGAACTTGGTCATAAACTTAAAAAGATTTATTGGATCAAATATTTGGATACCATGTAAATTAAAAACAAATATGAAATAAGGATGTGAAGCAAATCAAGTTGTTAAATAAGGCCCGAAATCAAATCTCTGCAGATCTGAAATTTGTATTTTTTTAAATTTTTATTTATCGTTGAATTTATGGAGGAGGGTATTTAATAGAAGGATAAATATATGTATATCTGAATTTGTGATTTTTTTTTATTTAGGGTGTTTTATTTAGTGTTTTATGTACAACAACTGATTTTGTTAGACGAAGCGTTGTGTCCTTCAGGTTTTGAGATCCATGGGATGTTCCTCGATGATGAAATCAATGGAAAGGAGCGGACTATGAATGGGAGGATCATCCCACACCATGAGCCAAATGGAAAGGAAGCATATATATGTGGATAAGTTATCAGCTTAGCCTTAGATGACTGTCACGATAACCAAGAGGCTTTCATTGACTGTCTACACGCCTAGGAAACGTTCATGGACTGCATACACGCCTAGGAAAGGTTGAAGGGAACCTATGAGAGATTTCAGATTTGTATTTTTAGTGTTTGTAGTGTGCAACAGGAAATTTGTGAAATTAGAAGTGTCATGTGAACATTTTTTGCACGTACATGCATTTGAGGTGCATTGATGGTGTTTCAAATTAGATGGAATGAACCTGTAAGAGCGGGAAGCCATTGTTGTAGTTGATCATTCATTCAATTTTAGTATCGATCATGATCAATTGGATTCAGGTGCAATGGTGCAATGTCGAGATGCAGCTCTGCAAAAAAAAAAAAACTGTAAACGTTATAAATAAAAGAGTTTTAAACAATTGGAGAAGCAATTGGGAATTTATCCTAAATTTCAATTTTTAAACGATTGGAGAAGCAATTGAGGATTTATCCTAAATTTCGATTTTTAAACAATTGGAGAAGCAATTGAGGATTTATCCTAAATTTCAATTTTTAAACAATTGGAGAAGCAATTGGAGATTTATCCTAAATTTTGATTTTTAAACAATTGGAGAAGTAATTGGGGATTTATACTAAATTTCTAACTTTAAATGTATGGCTGTCACGTGTCCCATTTTGCAAGTGTTTTAGTATTATATTAGATATAGATATAGATTAATGATAGAGTAAAACAAATAAAAAATTAAAGAGGTGGGATTTTAACACAACACCTCTTGATTCTCCTTACTTTACCCCCTTCCTTTCCATACCACTTGAGCTAGATAACACCTTTGTTTCAAATATCATTTAAAAGTATTATATTACCTTAAAAATACTAAATATATGGAAGAAAAAATATTATTTTTTTTTGCATTTTTTCCGAGCCAGGGGGGTGCTCGAGCACCCCCCGAGCTCCGCCACTGATCATCGCACACCATGAGCCAAATGGAAAAGAAGCATATGAGGATAAGTTATCACCTTAGGTGACTGTCACGATAACCAAGAGGCTTTCGTTGACTGCCCACACGCTCAGGAAACGTTCAGGACTGCATACACGCCTAGGAAAGGTTGAAGGAGAACCTGTGAGAGATTTCAGATTTGTATTTTTAGTGTTTGTAGTGTGCAACAGGAAATTTGTGAAATTAGAAGTGTCATGTGAACATTTTGTGCACGTAAATGCATTTCAGGTGCATTGATGGCGTTTCAAATTGGATAGAATGAACCTGTGAGAGCGGGAAGCCATTGTTGTAGTTGATCATTCATTCAATTTTAAACAATTGGAGAAGCAATTGGGAATTTATCCTAAATTTCGATTTTTAAACAATTAGAGAATTGGATTTATCCTAAATTTTGATTTTTAAACAACTGGAGAAGTAATTGGGGATTTATCCTAAATTTCTAACTTTAAGTGTATGGCCGTCATGTGTCCCATTTTGCAAGTGTTTTAGTGTGCAACAGGAAATTTGTGAAACTAGAAGTGTCATGTGAACATTTTGTGCACGTAAATGCATTTCAGGTGCATTGATGATGTTTCAAATTGGATAGAATGAACCTGTGAGAGCGGGAAGCCAATGTTGTAGTTGATCATTCATTTAGTTTTAGTATCGATCATGATTAATTAGATTCAGGTGCAATGTCGAGATGCAGCGCTGCAAAAAAAAATTGTAAACGTTATAAATAAAAGAGTTTTAAACAATTGGAGAAGCAATTGGAAATTTATCCTAAATTTCGATTTTTAAACAATTGGAGAATTGGATTTATCCTAAATTTTGATTTTTAAACAATTGGAGAAGTAATTGAGGATTTATCCTAAATTTCTAACTTTAAGTGTATGGCCGCCACGTGTCCCATTTTGCAAGTGTTTTAGTATTATATTAGATATTGATTGATATTGATTGATTGATTGATATAAAATACTAAAACAGAGGCCGCTGGAGTGACCTCGCGTCCACGAAATTTTCTGGATTAAACGGAATTATTTTTGCTTAGGTGGCATTTTCTGGATTAAAGTGGTATTATATTTCTGGACCACATCAATTAATAATCCAATATAGTTAGGCAAAAAACTTATCTTCTTATATTAATAATAATCTATATAGTTAGATTACTAATTAAATAAATATATATTACACGTAATACTGGTTGAAAACTTATATATCCAATCTAACTAAACAAATATAAGAAGCCTTTTAGAATTCCAGTATTGCCCCCCTTGAGAAAACTCCTCCCTCTCTCTAGAAATTCTAGAGAGAGGGAGCCACATCTTGTTCAACCTAAATTTCCTCCGACAACCCATGTTTTCTGGACGATCATCCAATCTCAAACACGGCATCTGCCGAAGCCTACACTACCGCCGCCGATAACCGCTAGTGGTCCTTCTTCCCTCTCCGGTGTATGAGGTCTTTGGGTTGCTTTTCCCTTCCCGTCCTCGCTATGCCGTTGTCGACCACCTCCCTTGTCCTATCTTTCCGCCTCCACCTCGCCTGCTCATCGCCGGATTCGTCCCCCGGAGCCTCTCTTCCTCCCCGGCCTTGCTGTCTAGCGCCACCACAAACCACCACGCCAACACCTTGTTCTCAGGAGTTTTTGTCCTTCATGGCCTCCGGCGTTGTGCTCGCTCTCGCCGGTGCCTTGAGTGCCATCTATTCCCTCCTCGAACCTCTAAATTGTTCTCCTGGTCGACCTTCTTCCCGGCCCTAGTCGTCTGAACTCTGGTGTCTAGATGCCGTTCCCATCCATCGGTATCCAATTTCCTCTTCCCCTTCTTCTCCGGTGTCAATCTCCGGCACGTGTAATCTCTTTCCAGAGTTGTTTCTTGCGAGTTGTGGCGCTGGGCCTGCCTCCTGCCGGGTCCGCCCTGATTCGTCCCCACCAACCCGCCGCCGACTGATTGCTTGTCCTCGCTGGCTTTGCTTGGCGTGCACGGGTGGATCAATGCCTTGCACGCTACGATTGGGTGCAGGCTTCGACTAGTTCGATGCTTGGTGTGCAAGGATGTTTTCTAGCCTTGCACGCAAAGCTTATGGTCTAAAAAAAAAAAAATCGGGTCCATCCTTTTGGGTTTTATCAAGAATCCGATTTGGGGTCTTAATGTTGTCCTAAAAAGGGTTTTGAGTACAACCACCCGAAAGGGTTTGAGAAAAACCCGTAAGGGCTTGTCGATATTTTTGCAGGTGAAAGCTTGTTGGCGTTTTGTTCGAGCAGTTTGCGGCTCTGCTTCCGATGTTTCTAGGAGATCTTCTGCTTGGTTGGGGGGCGTGGAGTCTGTAGTCGGGTCTGGCTGGGGTCGAGGTGGTGCGCTCAAGGCGACTCCGTATTCGGGATAGAGTTTTCCTTGGAGCTCGTCTGCACTACCCACAGGAGTTAATGTCCTGCTGTACTACTGGCCCGCGGTGCTACTGTTCGGTGGTGCTTGGCTGCGTTCTTCGCTGTCTTCCTCAGCTTTTTGGGTGTTTGGTCTTCTTGCAACGTTTGTTGTAGAGTTTATTTCTGTTTGGTTCATTACGTCTGTTATTTGTATTTCTGTTTTTTAGGTTGCTCTGTTAGACGGTTCGCCGTCTGCCGACTTCGGTCGGCCTCTCGATGAGCCAGGCCTGTCTGACCTTCGAATTTTTACCTAATCAAAAAAAAAAAACTAAACAAATATAATAATATATATAAGCGAGTACAAGACATATAAGTCTTGCCTAAAAAACTTTGCTCTTCTCTCTCTAGAACTTTGGTTCTAGAGAGAGGGGGAGTTGAGAAACCATCATCAGATCAACAAATCCTCAAGTAATCCCTGCTATTTTGTGCTAATCTTCTTCTTACCACTCTACTTTTGAGAACAATCTGTTTGTTTCTCCTTGGCAAACTCTTTGTGACAAGGGTTTTTGGCATTCTCCGATGCCTGGACCCCCAAAAATCCCTTCTTCAAACTCAAACCTTTCAACACCCAATTTCCAAATCCCTGTCCCGTTCTCTTCAGATTTGCTTTTGCAATTGTTTGTTTTGTGGGTTTTGGGCAATTATTGTTGAATTTGCGGTGATTTGGCCCGGAAATTCTTAATCGTTGGTGATGGCTTCTCCCTCCGATTGGGGTTTCTTGTCTTCGTCCGACGCGTTCCGTGGTGGTGTTGATCCCTTCGTTGGTCGCTCCTCCTGGTTTTCCGTTGTCGATGGATGCTTTGTGCGACTTCTAGTCCTTTGACCGCTTGCGGCGGTGCTGGCCCTGTCCCCTCCGCTGCCGGTGTTCTGTCGAAGGCTTGATGAATTCATTGGCGTGCAAGGCCTGCTCCTTGGTGTTCGTCGGCAGCCGGGTGGTGTCCTCGGCCTGTTTCCGGCGGTGTTCCTCCGGGTTGGTCGGCGGCTGCCTTCGGTGTGGTGTTGATGTACGCTGTGCAGATTCTTGCCTTGGGCCTTGGGTGTTCTCCTTGGGCCCGAGGCTACCCATTGTCTTGTGCTTCGGGCCCAAGGCTTTGTCTTGGGCCCGAAGCAGAGCCCGAAAGGAAAATATGCATATTTATATTTATACTCATTCATTTGTTTCAATATAAAAAACAAGGTACCCGAAAGGGTTTGAGTAAATCCATCCGAAAGGGTATGAGTAAATCCCGTAAGGGCTCGACGATATTTTTATAGCTGAGGAAATTCCGAATTGGATCCGTAGTGTTTGGCAGGTTGCTGGATTGCTTGGTGGTGCGATGGTGGGGCTTTCGAGGCTAGGAGTTTCTGAGCGGTGTTTCTTCTTATTTGTCGACGTGCGAGAGGTCGTGGACGTGATCAAGACCTGATGGCTCATTGACAGAGTCCAAATCTGAGGTTTCCACTTAATTAGTTTCCCAGGGATCCCCTGCGTTGCCTCTACTAACTGATGGATGAGTTGCCGCACACTGCTTCGGTTATTTCATTATTTGCTAGTCTTTGCCTTTATTTGCACTTCTTGTAATTTGTCGGCTATGTCTTATTGTTGGTTTATGTCTTTAGGTTATTTTGACGGTTTATCCGTGTAACGGCCCGGGATTATGATTCCCGAGTTACGTTTCGAGGGATTAAACCCCTCGTTAGGACCTTGAGCCCCGAGTACAGGTTGAAGGTTTTTAAACTTACTTTAATGTTTTCAAGGGGGATTTCATACCCAAAATCGAAGGGATCGTTGGAATCCCCGGGGAAGTCCCCTGTACCTGTCGTAATCTAAGCGTGGAAATCAGAAATCATGCGACTAGCGAAAGCAAGTATAATACAAAAGTGTGCCACGGCAGAGCCGGGTAAAAACGGAGTCTAAAGTGTAAATCCGAAAAAGTATAATCAGAGTCTGGTGAAGTCTATACTCCAGCGCTCACTCTCCGCCGACAAAATGACCCGCGCAATAAGCAAACAGCACCGATAGGACGTACATAATTAATACCTAAAAAAATTGATATGGGGCGGGATCAGATCGATGCCCACTTAACTCTGCATCCCAACCATAAGCACACATATACGCTATTCCTAATAAAGATGCTTCTAGATGCATGGCGGGATATTAACACACTAACATGCTCCTAAGATCAAGTGCATAATAATAATAAGGCCTTAGCACAGAATACCAAGTGGTATATCCCTCTCCTACCTCCACCCCTTCCGATAGGTGGAGACTGGCCAGCTCGTGAATGCATTCATTCATAATTGGGCGGCACGCATGCCTAACCCGTTCCACAATAAAGCCCGCAGGCATATCATAATATAAGGAAGTTCATGACTCGATTGACTCAGGGTACCCGATGAGGCTGGGCTACCCTATGACCCTAGCAATGACTCTAGCTACTTCACAGATAACGGCCGTTCTGTTTACATACGCATAAAGAAATGGGATGCTCAACGTAGATGCAACCTAGCATGGTACTACATGGCATGCTGATCATGAATGCAACACCTAGTATATCATGCACCTAAAGCAGGGAATAGCTCTATTCAATCTGAGTAAGCTCCGAAGAGACTTACCTGGTATCGCAGAACAGCAAAAGGCAATCAACCAGGCAATATGAAATCCGACACGTCACAGATGGTCACCTAACAAGTATAAGCACATCAATGAGTCTACCTCTAAGGCACACAAAGCATAGAATTATCACACACACAACTTCACAACTTAACATGATAACCGTCACATCATCATTTCCATATTATCAACTTTATCTCATAATCTATCATCTCAACTTCTCACAACCATGC
Organism: Persicaria maculosa; assembly: GCA_963922045.1. Lineage (NCBI taxonomy): Eukaryota > Viridiplantae > Streptophyta > Magnoliopsida > Caryophyllales > Polygonaceae > Persicaria > Persicaria maculosa. The sequence goes on from OY998254.1 coordinate 70,714,365, forward strand.
TCAATATAATTCTCCAATTCACCAACTTTAGATAATTCCAATTCATACTTAACCAATTTGCATGCCATCACTTCGAAATCTTACTTAGCTTATAATTGCACATCTTCAACATAATCATATAACATTTAACCACAATAATAAATCACCACAATATCATATATTAAATCTCAAAACAACATTTTATATTTTAAATCCCAATAATTTTACATACTACTTCTAACATCACTTTATTTTAACATCTTTATAAAATATTTATAAAATCCCAACAATATTTATTAAATCAAAACATCCTTTTTAATTTTACCAAACCAAACCCTTATTTTATAAAACCCCCAAACCGGCCCATGTTCTAATACACAAAACCGAACCCCTTGTTGTTAACCCAAACCGGCCCTTTTTGTTAAATAAGCCAAACCGGACCCTATTTTAAATGAACCCAAAACCGGGCCCTTAGTAAGGAAAAGGCCCAACCTTGTTTTTGTTTAAAAACAGGCCCCAAAACCCGGCCCAACGAAAATAGGCCCAAAACCACCTCAATCCTCTTTAAAAAAAAAGGCCCGGCTTAGGAATTAAAAGGAAAGGGAGAGGGGGCCCGGTGTGAGGTGTTAAAAAAAGGCGGGGCCCAGGTGTGGATGTGGCGGCTGACGTGGCGAGTGAGGGGCCCAGGGCTCACTTCTTCTTCCTCCTTACAATGCCGTGAGAAAGAAAGAGCAGGGCAAGTGCCCAGGTGCGACGGAGGGAAGAGGAGAGGGAGGAGGGAAGCCTCCCGGCGGCGGTGCTCCGGGCTCCGGCCACCCGACCTCTCCGACGCGGACCCACACACACGAGACAAGAAGAAAGGGAAGAAGAAGGAAGGGAGAAGGCTCACCGAGGGGGGGTTTCGAGGTCTCGTCGGAGGAGCTCGGAGGTGCGATTTGGCTTCGCCGAGGTCGGAATCAACCAAGCGTGGCCTAGGAAGGAAGGAGGAGGTTAAAAGGGAAACCTTTACAAGGTTTTGGAGTCGAAACGAAGGATCGAAGGCTTATCGGACTTTGACGGCAAACAGGGCGGGAGGAGGTCCGGCGGCGGGGCTCCGGGGCTGCTGGAGGCAACGACGGCGCTCCGGGGAGGAGGTGGTGCGGCAGAGGTGGAGGTGTGGTGGCGGTGGCGTGGTGGAAGCGAGGAAATGGCGGTGGCGGAAGCCAAGTTTTTTGGGTCTGTTCTTTTGTGTTTTGACAGTGTACCGAGAGAGAGGGAGGGGAGGAAATATCTGATTTCTTACAATGCTCAAATTGCAACACAAAAAGGTCATATATTTTTGGGTAGAGTGAGGTGTTGTTTGTTTGCTAGAAATAAGGGAAACCAAGTAGAGAGGGAGGGGAGGTGAGGATAAGATTTTGCCTAAATTAGGAGGTGATGAGTCGGATGGATAAGGATTCGGAATATGACGGAATTGAGAGCTCGGGTCGGGAATTTAAATTTCCGCTGATTGATCGTTCAAAACCGAAATGAAAGACGGAATTGATTTTTAAGTCGGAAAATTTGGGTCGGAATTTATTTTAAATTCATTTTGATTTTCTTTTTCCGAAATTAATATTTTTTTAAGATCCGAGCCTTTACAATCCGTCGCCGAGTTCTTCGGCCTATCGACCCCCGAGCCTGTCCGGGCGTCGAATTCTTACTTAATCAAAAAAAATAAAATAAAAAATAATAATAATAATATATATATAAACCGATCCAAGTTTTTTACCATTTTTTTCTTCCAATTAGTTTGTAACCACGGGTAGTGGATCATTTTTTGCATTGTATTTTAATGTAGTATTGTTATATTAATTAAAATATATCAAATAAGGTAATATAAATTTACGCTATATATAATCATATGATGAGATGTAAATTTACGCTATATATTTGCGCGGGTTGAAATATAAATTTACGCTATATAAATTTATGTGATTATAATTCATCTCATCGTAATTTGAATATATTTGTCAAATTAAATCTTTGTCAAATATTCTATCTTTTTAGATGAAATTTAATATATTTGTATAAATATATATTCAACCTTATATTTTAATTAGGTAGAAAATTTATCTATTTTAGATGAAATTGAATATATTTGTATAAATATTCAACCTTATATCTTACATAGTTGGAAAAATTTATCCTTTTTAGATGAAATTAAATATATTTGTATAGATATATATCTCATAAGGTTTTATATTGAATAGATAATTAATTAATGGTTTAAGATAGAATATTATATTTCCTATATATATATATATAGTCTAATCTACGAGTCATCACGAAACCTTCTATATCATTAGTCGGTTCAACAACTTTCGATAGTTGCAAATCAAGATTTGCCGCTTCAAGAGGTTTAGTTTTGACTTTATTCGTCATATGTAGATCCTACTACGTGTATGCAATAGATTTATGTTCCTAAAATAAGGTTATTAAAATATCTTTATTCATCATATGTAGATTTGCCGCTTCAAGAGGTATATATATATCCTTAAAATAGCTGTATATTCATATATTTATCATTTTTCCGGTTGTAATGACGAATGTATATAATAAGGTTGATGAAATTAACTAGCACCGTATTGGTCAATTGCATAAAATCGTATCGTTAATATTTTATTATACTTACTATATAAATGTTTAACACGTTGCTTTGGCATAAGTACGTGACAATCTATAATATTAGGTAAACATTTTTTCTTTTTAGATGAAATTGAATATATTTGTATAAATATTCAACCTTATATTGTAATTAGTTAGAAAATTTATCCCTTTTAGATGAAATTGAATATTTTGTATAAATATTCAACCTTATATCTTAATTAGGTAGAAAACTTATCGTTTTAGATAAATCTATCTAATATTATCCCCGTCCACACAATATTAGTTCGCAACGTACATAATTAGAATGGATTGCTAAATAATAAAGACATTCAAGTTTACGTCAATTTGTGTTTTTAGCCACGTCAATTGATAATCTAATATAATATTTTAATATAATAAAATATAATTTATTAACAAAACGCGCAACCGTGCGGATACCGATACTAGTTATTTTCTTATTTTGAATGCACATACTCGACTCGTTTGTAATCGAATCGCTATTCAAGTGGTTGATATGGAATTGTAGTTCTCTAACAAGTCAAGGAGGAATAAAGATAGAAAACAAAACCAAGAAAAATGACCAAAATTTTGTGCAATGCTAAATAAGCCTTACAAGAAGCCCTTTGTCTCTTTCGGGGCAAGTTATGTATAAGTCAAGTCCCTAACATTAGAGGGCATGAAAGCTATGGCCATGAGAAGGCCAAAGATGGCGATGGGAACCATGAGCAGGAGCAACGGTGGAGGCGGCAATGTCGGAAGCATCAGTGGCAGGATCAGCAGCGACGCTGTCAGACCCACGAGCACGAGCATCGACTCAATGCTGAAGTAGCCGCTTGTCGTGGCCTCCTTTCGCTGCTTTGAGCTTGCTAAGCCCTCCGAGAAGGATTGATGGACATTGCCTTCTGCTACAAATGGGCGGTAGCTCTGGGGAATCCTACCCGCGCTTTTCGGGGCTCTGGAATCCATGGAAGTCTGGCTTGGAGGCTGGTTGTTCGGATCCGCTTGGTTTGATCTGGTGTTCATCCGAAACGATTTCTAGATGGTAGATGACTCTTTAGTAATCACTGAAACAATGCTTCAATTCGAAGAGCTCTCTCCAATGGAATCCACAGATTTAAAGAAGCAAAAGGCCAATAAATCAGTTTCGAAACCCGCTCTCTAGGGTCTTTGGCCTTGCTCAGCCAATACCGGGATGATCAAACAAGGCGGAGATCGATCTGTTTATGTGTGGAAGTATGAATTCAGATCACAGCTTGCACAACCTTCTGAATCTGTTTAAAGGATGGAATCAGTGGATGTGAATACACACACAATGTAGGTCCAGATTTGGGGAAATCAACAATGGCTACTGCTCTCAATTGGGCCTGATTTCAGTAGAAGCTGCAATGAGAGGAAAATTAGGGTCAATGAGAAGATCTGCAAGAGGAATCCAAATACCAACCACAAATCAATCAAATCCAAATCCCAGAAACCCCAACCCTAATTTTTTTTTGAAGCTGCAGGATCTCAGTAAAGAAAAACACATCAGCTGAGTAAATCTGATCCTCAATTACCCAAATCAATTACAACCCCAACCGCAAATCCAATTCAAGAAAACCCTAATCTGAACAAAAAGAAAGGATTAGGTGGGTACCTGTGATGTTCAACAACCTTCAGAAAAACAATCAGCTGGATGGAGAAATTGAACTTCAAAGCAGCTATAAATCTCTCAAGAAACTCAATTTATCTGCAGCCTCTCAAGAAAGGAAGAAATTGGGTATTGCAGAAGAAAGGAATTGGGCAAAGAAGGGCTTTTTAATTGGAGATGAAGAATGGGTGGGAACGGGGAAGCTAATTATGTATATATGTGGGGGAGAGAGGGCAAAAGATGACAGTTTTTTGCTACTTGCAAGCAAGCAAATGAATGTGAAGAGAGAGAGGAGAGAGAAAGAGATGGGAATTGGATGATTTGGGGATGGATGCAGTGTATCGAATGGAGGGTGACATTTAACTATTCAAGCAGATGAATTTGGAAAAAGGGTATAGAAAATTCAACAAAAGAAAGGAGTGGGAGAAGGAGTAACTAGAAGATCTCCAAGGTTCTTCACCCCTGGACACCCGTCAAAGGCCGCATCTTTTTCTTTCTTCTTTAATGTCTTCTCTGTTAAAGTGCACCAACTTGCATAGTATTTTCTTACCTCCTACTTCAAGTACATCTTACACATCCAGCAAATAACTCGAGTTTTTTTTTTTTTACATTATTTAGAAAATAAAAATTCCTTACATAAGGGTTGTTATTAGCACAGTCAATTTTTTTTTTTTTTTACAACTGTTGCCAAATGCCAACTCCTTCTGTCGAAGTCGACAAACCGGCTCCCATTCCCTTGTCAACTTCAACTAGTGTCGCGTTGCCATTACCGACTCTGAAAGTCAGCGTCAACAAAACTAGTCTCATCCTCTTTGTTGACTCCACAACAGCAATACAATTGAGTATCTCTCATCTCCGAAAGTCGGTGTCGGCGCCCTCTCGCCGTGCATTTCGCAAAAACTTGTCGCGTGAATAACACACCCGCTATTTAAGTAGTTAAATATAGTATATTATATAATAGATGAATGGGTGTTGTTAAATATATCGTAAATTTACATCTCGTAAATCAACATTAAATTCAATGTGGGCAATTGCCAATTAAACACGACCACACGAGGCAATATCTAATTAGTATTTTCTTACCTCCTCATCTTACACATCCAGCAAATAACTCCAGATTTTTTTTTTACAATATTTATAAAACAAGGATTCCTTATATAAGCATCCACATCCATAGAACCCAATTCGATTATCAAAAAAAAATTCGGTTCCTTTAACTCTCTTTTTATTTTTCTCTATCCTTAATAAACTCATCACAATTTTTTACTCACATCCTTCGAACCCATAAGAGTTCCTTAATTTTTCCTTTATAATTATTTTAAAATCTATTACACACTATAAAGCCCAATTTCATGGGCATGGGTCCCTATTTTCATCTTCTCTCTTTGTTTTTTAGAAGTTTCTTGCTAAAATACACATCTCATCGTTCTTTAATTTTTTTTCCTCTCTGCTCCTTATTATATTAATTGATTCCTTATATTTTGAGTTTAAACACCCCAATGTAGATACTCTAAGGGTTGTTATTAGCACGATCAATATCTCGTCAAATGTACAACTGTTGCCAACTCCTTCTGTTGAAGTCGACAAACCAACTCCCATCCCTTTGTCAACTTCACTCGGTGTCGTGTTGTCGTTGCCGACTCTAGAAGTCAGCGTCAACAAAACTAGTCACATCCCCTTTGCCGACTCCACAACAGCAATACAACTGAGTCTCTCTCATCTCCGGAAGTCGGTGTCGGCGCCCTTTCGCCGTGCATTTCGCAAAAACTTGTCGCGTGAATAACACACCCGCTATTTAAGTAGTTAAATATAGTATATTATATAATAGATGAATGAGTGTCGTTAAATATATCGTAAATTTACATCTCGTAAATCAACATTAAATTCAATGTGGGCAATTGCCAATTAGACACGACCACACGAGGCAATATCTAATTAGTCATGTTTTTAAACGTCCCTACAGGCGGTTGAAAAGCAATTAGTTAATGTCCAGTACAACGCTGTTAATGTGCAATCGGATGTTGATTAACGTTGAATCTGACGTTACTCCACGTCACATTGGACAATCATTTGCAGTGTATATGGTCTCCACAACAATGGACTCTAGAAAGTGAAATGAAATAGAAGAAGGACAATATATATTGACTCATAGTTTGCGAGTTTGGATCTCCCTTTCTCTTGTTATAATGAGTTTATAAATGCTTATCTATGAGAATTGAGAAGTAATATGCAATAGTAGAAAAAACATATTATACTCCGGGCGTTTTTATACATATACCTCGGATCTGACAAGCATATGGTCCACACTTCAGCTATGGTGTGATAAAATGTACGTTACATTTATACCTTGGATTTTTGTAAAAAAAATCCGAGGTATATAACCTGGCCAATTATGTAAGAAAGTTGTAGGAAAAAAAACACCCGGGGTATATTTGTTTTAATAAAAAAAAAAAGACAACTTGTCAATTTTGCCATTATACCCCACAATTACGAGATCTGGGGCATATGCTGCGCCCGCGGCATGGATGCGGAGAGAACTCCTGCTCGGGACCGGAGGCATGACGCGAGTAGGCAGTGGCAGGGCTTCTGAAGTGGCAGGAGGCGGGTAGGGGATGCAATTGTTGATGCCGAAGATAGTGAGGGCGGAGTGGAAATGAGACTTAGGGTTTTCGACCATAGTGCCGAGAGGGAGAGGGGCGGCGGGGGGGGGGGGCTACTGGGGGAAGAGGGGTGGAGGCACAGGCAGCGGATCGAATTAGGTTTCCGCTAGGAAGAAAAGCTTGATACCATGTAGAAACGTATGATTGATATAAAATCCCCCTTAGGGTTTCATTCCTCATCATGTTCCTCATCATGTTCATATATATAGGTTACAAGAAGGATTGTGTCTTAGCCAATAGGTCCACTATACAATATGTAATCTATCATACCAGAAATAAGCGACCCTAAGAATCTAATTTAAAATTTAGCTAATGCATTTTAACTAAGAATGTATTTTTTTTTCTAAAACGGACATCTTATCATATATCCTAAGGGCAAGATAGAAAAACCGTAATTATAATAATGACTAATTAATCTTACTCCTAATTTAAATATGGATTAGATTCATTAAAATAAGGGAAAACTAATTAAAATACCTACACCTTTGGGGGTATGGTAAAAATATATCCTTAACTTTTAAAAGTAATAAAAATATCCTCACCTTTGATAGTAGTGGTAATATATTACCACAGGTTTTCTCACTAGTCAAAAATGCTGATAAGACATCCTACGTTGATTTTTTACAAGGATTATTTTGAACGGTTTCCTTAGAAAAAAAATAAAGAGTTGGACCGGCTTCATACACCATGCATTTTCCTCCCTCCTATCTTCTTTCGTGATCGCCTCTTGAGTTGTACGTCTTCCGGTCTTCCAAGCAGCTCATAGTTCCTCTTCATTGACAGTCTTCCTCCCTCGTGGTCGGCTATCTTGAGTTGTTTCTCTCACATATTCTCCCTCTTTGATTCGTTCACAGACTTAGCTGAATAAGTTTTTTTTTCCCCTTTGTTGTTGTTGTTGTTGTTGTTTTCGGTTTAGTTTTTTGTTGTCGGTTTGGTGTTAGGAATAGTCGTGTTGTGTTAATTTGAGGCAATTTTGACCGGATTAGTTGCTTGGTTGAATCAATTTCGTTTTTTCGGGTTAAATTTTGTTGGCGGTGCATTTTTTCCCTAAGGAAACCGTTTAAGAAAACCCGATTTTAGTACTAATTTGTAAAAATGCTTCCAAGCAGGCTGTCTTGTCAAAAATAAAATCAACGTAGGCTGTCTTGTCATCATTTTTGACCCATGAGAAAACTCGTGCTAATATGTTACCACTACCCTCAAAGGTCAGAATATTTTAATTACATTTGAAAGTTGAGGATATATTTTTACCATACCCCAAATGTGAAGGTATTTTAATTAGTTTTACCTTAAAATAATCAATTAATTTCTCTATTAAAAAAAACGAAGGGTTGGTTCTAATTACGGAGTATGATTTTAGTACTCCGTAATCCGTATCAATCTATTACGTAGTAGTACGTACAATTCAACTCCGTGGATTTAAAGTTACCTTTCACTGTCTAGTTTTTGGATTTCTGAAATTTTGAATTCCAAAGGACCAAAACTGGCAAGTTGGGGATTTGGACTTTTCTTCAACTAGGAGTATAGAAGGCATCCTCCAATGCAAGTTTTACTTTTGGGTAAATTTCACAAAAACACCCTGAAATAGGATTATTGTTGCAAACTCACCCCCTAATTTGGGAAAGTGTGCAAAAAAAATTATAAATTTGGTTTTCTTTCAAATTTATCACTCATTCAAAACTTTGCACAAGTGTCGTGAATAACTTTTTTTTTTGGTGCGAGGGCGGGCAGAGTCCGGATTAAGTTCTAAATTGGCTCCCCGGTCGGGAAGGCCGGACCAAACATAGTTTGGATACACACAGGGACGGAATCAAACACAAATAAAGAGTCCGGGATCTCAAGAGTGTGCTTTGCAAGGGCGTCGGCCACCTGGTTGGCTTGTCTTCTTACATGATTAATTCGCACCTCCCAGTCCATAAAGTCCAGCAACCGGAGACATTGAGACACCAGTTGTTGGTTTGCTCCCGGAGGCGTTTCTTCTGTGGTGAGTAGCGCCACCGTTGACGGGCTATCGGATTCGATCATCAGCTTTGTGATGCCCCAATCACGAGCAATTTTCAGACCATGGAAAATCGCCCAAATCTCCGCCCTATCTGCTGAGCAGAAACCGCACTTGAAGGCAAATCCTTTCTGAAACGAGCCGGGCTCATCTCGAAAGACTCCTCCCCCCCGGAAGGACCAGGATTCCCTCTGGAGGAACCATCTGCATTAAGCTTCAGCCATCCTGGATCCGGCGGTGTCCAAACAGTCGAGGCCCCTACACCAGCCCCCGTCATTGTCTTTGAGTGGCCCATCTTCTCTTCAGTCCTCATATAGCCCGAAACTTGCCTCCACACGCAAGTGGCGAGTCCTTGTAATCTTGTGGACCCATGGAATACTAGCTCATTTCTGTCCTTCCAAGTCATCCAAATCATAGTCGCAAAAATCGCTGACCACCTATCCTCTTTGCGGACATTTCTAAATACCCATTCATGGATCTCCATCATATTGAAGAAGTCGTGCTGCAGGTTGTGGCTACTAAGGATATGCCAAATTGGCCGGATCTGATCACAGTCACGCAGCACGTGCAGCGCCGTTTCCTCTCGTCCGCACCTGGGGCATGCCGAGACACTCGACATATGACGTCTCACCCGATTGGCGTTACAAAGAATAGCATTGTGTGCCGCAAGGTAAGTGAAAGCATGGGCTCTTTGCTGAGCCGGGATTTGCCACACATGATTCCAGTCTGGTGAGCTCTGCAAGCCTTGGGATCCCCTGATCTTTGCTAATGCCGAGCTAGTAGAGAAGCTCCCGGAGGGCGTGTGACCCCAATAGAACTTGTCTACCAGCTGCGGGTCTGCCGTGACAACAATCGATTCAAGGCGCATAGCCGTCTGTGCCGGGAGGTAGGGCCGAATGCATTCCCATCTCCAATCCTCTCCGTCCCACATTTCTCCAACCGTTCTGCACACCAGTTCGTCGGGGGGTTCCTGTAGCGCCAGGTCAATGAGGGGCACCTCTTGAATCCATGGATGGAGCCAGAAGAAGGTTCTCTCGCCATTCCCCACATCGACTCGGATTCCCGGAGTGAGAGCCTGTGCCCCGTGCACAATCCCCCTCCACAGTTGTGAGCCGCCTGGTCTCGGCGCAAACATATCGACATCCACCATGTTCCCGCAATACTTTCCTCTAATAACTCTGCTCCAGAGCGTATCGGGCTGCTGCAGAATCCGCCAACCCAGTTTCGCCAATGTTGCTTGGTTGGTATCCCTCATAGGCCTAATACCCAAACCTCCTTCCTCCTTTGTAGCGTACAAAATTTCTTTTCGTAGCAAGTGGGGCCGACGTGCCTCCGACTTTGAGCCCCAAACGAACCCTCTGACAGCCCTATCCACATGATCACAAACTTTCCTAGGCACCAGAGCGGACTGCATTGTGTACACCGGAAGACTAGTGAGTACCGATTTTTGCCAGCGTTATCCTACCTGCGAGGGAGAGTGAGTTCATTTTCCATCCACTTATCCTTTTTGTAACCTTCTGAAGCAAAGAATTGTAGCTCTCAGCAGTAAGCCGGTTGCACTTCATGGGGACGCCGAGATAGGTGCCAAAATCATTGCTAATCGGCATCATCAGCTCATCACTAATTTCCTGTTTCACATCAGCCGGGACATTTCGAGAGAAATAAATCGAGCTCTTATCAAAGCTCACTTTACTTCCCGACTCCCTGCAAAAGCGCGTCAGACAATCCTTCACTGTTCTTGCTTGGCCAGGCGTTGCTTCCCCTAGTAGAGTTGAAGATACCCGACTAATCATTGCGTCTAGTTTTATTTAATTGGTATCTATTTTTGGTATGAAAACTACTTGCTTCCAATCAAAGGTCTTGGATATCAATTAATATATCTTGATTTATGGAATGATTCTAATATACTTGTTTGTTTAACAATATAAGCTGGAAAAATGGGAAAAATACCAACCATAAGTTGATTTTGTAGTTGTACTACTACATCTTATACTATGACTCAAGAGTTTGAATTAGAATATTCCCATTTTAAAATAATTTATATGATCATTTTAGCTTCAATCATTTTTAATTAGCAATTTTATTTAATCCAAACTATTTTTATATATACGAGGCAAGTCTAACACAAGATAACACCATACGTCTAGAGAAGGCAACCAAGTAGCGAATCTCATTGCTCATTTTCGGTTGCCTTCAAACAGCTTAGATTGGAGATCTCCCGAGATCGACGATTTCGTCTGAAATGACGCCCTTAAATGGTAGTTCAACCAATCGAGGTTGACTTGACCCAAATTCTCACCTTGTATAAAACTTCAGTTCACATAAATTAAACTTATGAATATGTAATGTTTACAAACTTAGTATGGTAGGACTTTACCTTTGTAATTTGATGAGCTGTCATGCTTATTTTTCAGCCATATATTCGACCAAGGGAGTCAAATCTGGTCCATTCATCTATTCAATAATGAGGTCTAATTATTTTCCATATTAGATTTGATAGGCAAGATTAAGGCCACTTGTTCCTTGAAAGCACAACAATAGTACCTACAATTCAACATATATGGGCCTCCATGGAATGGAAACCATATGTTGATGCTAGCAATGTACATATATTATCTCTCTCCTATCTCATATATAATTAATGAATTAATGAAAATGATTTATGTGCACGGCCATTAATTATAACTATATTATAATGTAATATTGTGTATTATAAATTATAATTAACAGTCATCAAAACAGAGTACAGTTTTATGGTAACATAATCTTATGAATTCATTTTATTTCTTTTTAAAATAATAAAGTTAGTTATGAAACAGATATGTGATATAATATAATATAATATAATATATAGGAAAGTTAATGCACAATATTATAAATATTAAATATTATAATACAACATTGTCCATTATAAATTATAATCAACAACCATCCAAACAAACCCTAAAGCACAATTTATATGAGATCTGGATTTATATAAAAACAAGTATATGAATACATCATCGATCATCTTAAATCTGTAAAGTACTTGTATAGTTGTATGAAAGGGAAGTGGAATTAATTTGGACAAAAAGGCAATTTGGAAGATAAGTAATTCCAAATTGCAACAGATTCCTCAACAAGTGGGATATAAACTTAGTGGCATGTTCCACGAATGGCGCACATCTTCACACATGAGATGATGATTCTTTGTATCATCTGAATATCTGATTGATTATTATTATTATTATATATAATTATCTATATATTTAATTAATTCATTATATATATATATATATATATATATATATATATATATATATATATATATATATATATATATATATATATATATATTACATACTTAATTAAGAAGTTGCACCACCTAGCTTGCCTAAAGTGGTTAAAACAGTGGGTCCAAGTCCATTGTAACAAAAATAAAACAGTGGGTCCAGTCCCGTATTCAAATTTGCTTTGCCGTACAAATTGTACGAAAATTATCATATCAATCACAAATCAACTATGTTGGTAATCACATTTGTGATAATCAATATGACGATAACCATCGTCGTGATAACAATGTAAAGGTGATACAATAATGGTAATGAAATCTGATTGAATTTCATGAAATTTTAGATTTGAGAGACCAAGCAATTGAGGAGATAAATTTAAATAAAATCAGAGAATTATATTTGCAGGAATATTACATTATTACGAATAGACCTGTCAAACGGGTCATTCGGGTCGGGTCACTTCGGGTTTCGGGTAAAACGGGTCTCGGGTAAAACGGGTTCCGGATTTTTCGGGTTGATTCGAACCCGAGTTTGACCGGGTTTCGGGTTTGTCAATTTTTTCTTTTTTAAATTAAAAAAATCACAATTTGATAATTTTGTGATAAATTTTAATTATATATAAAAAAATTTAATTATATATAATTATAAATCAACCGGGTCAATCGGGTCAAAATTACCGGGTCAATCGGGTCACCGGGTCGAAACCCAGATTACCCGGAAAATTTCGGGTTTTTCGGGTTCGGGTCGAAAAAAAATTTCGAGTCAAAATTTCCGGGTTTAGGTCGGAAATTTTTCGGGTCGGTCGGATCGAGTCACCGGATCGAGTTGTGTTTTGACAGGTCTAATTACGAACATGTATATTCTCTAAATAGATATATATTTAGATAATTAATTTAGCTAGTAAGAGTAATATGTAGTGATTGATAGGTCATGTCATGACTCATGAGTTCGAATCTTCTATCTCTCTCTGTTGTAATAACGTAAGTGCTTACGTCTTAAAAAAAAAATGGTTAGACATTAGTTAGGCGAGCGGGCTTTTCTTGTTGGGACTAGCAAGTTGCAAGGTACATTCATAGAAGAGAACGGAGTATATGAAATCATAAATTTAAGGATAAATTTCATTTTGTCACTTTTATATGTGCCATTTAGTCACTTGTCATATTATAAGTACGGCATGTATTACAGTTGTTTTACATAACTAATTAACTTTTTTTTTATATAGAAATAACCTAATTTTTTTTTGAACCGGAAATAAATTGGCAATAAGAAAAACCTTATATACCAAGAGCATTCGTTTGGATGTAATTGCGAATCACAGCGTCGTTAGGTGCAGGTGAACCGAAGAACACAGTGTCAAGATGCGATAAGCGATCAGCAATTCGATTTGCTTCTCGATAGACATGACAAATCTCAATATTATCAGCAATTCGATTTCACCGGAGCGCGCTCCGGTGAAAACCAAAATTGCGGTAGAAACCCGTGAGGACCGGCTTTTTAGCTCGGTTCACTTGCTTTATAGCCCGGTTATGAATAGAACCGACCTATAAAGTCACAAATTTTAGCCCGGTTCTGAATAAAATCGAGCTATAAAGTCACTATATAATTTTAAAACATTAGTTTTTTAGCACGATTTTTCGGTTTGACCGAACTATAAAGTCATTTGTTATTTTAAAATTGGAGTTTTTAGCACGGATTTTAGGTTGAACCGAGTTGTAAAGTCACTGTGTGATTGAGGTTTTTAGCACGGGTTTCAAAAAAACCGAGATATAAAGTAGTCCTCACGGGTTTTTTACCATAATTTGAGGTTTTCACCGGAGTCAATATATATATATATATATATATATATATATATATATATACACACACACACACACACGGAGTAGTAAATAGTACGTAGTTTTTTGTGCCCCAGTCGGGGTGGCCTAGTGGTAAGGAGCAAGGGGAGGGGTAAGGAGGTCCCGAGTTCGATCCCTGCTTCCGCCTCTTTCCTTGGTGAAAATCCAAGGTATACCTTGCTCCTTATCAGTGGGTTGAGCCGGTCGACGCAAGCCGATTTACCTAGTACGTGGCTCTTGCCGGCTGGGTCACGTGCTCGAGGTTTGCCACCGAAGGTGGGTTCCTCGTCATAAAAAAAAAAAAAATAGTTTTTTGTGTTTGGATTTTTTTTTGTGTTTGAACTTTGAAACACCATGATAAGAGAATACATTAATAAAAATCCTCTTTCCCCGTTATTACCCCTCTTCTTTGTCCCTAATTACAAAATAATTTATTTTCCTTTTCTCTTTTATTCTTTAATTTTAATTTTAATTTTTTTAAATAGGAGTTTGTGACGGAGACAGACTACAGAGGATGTGAATCCAAAATTCAAACTATGCATCCCCTGCCGACATTTGCTGTGAGGATAATTCAGAACTACGTGTTTGTTTGTTTGTATAAGAGGGGAATGAAAAGATACTAAGGGTTCGTTTATTTTACAATCCCTCTTTATCTAGCGTAAAAAAAAATCAAATGAATTTTACAATCCCTCTTTATTTTAATTTTTTTTTTCCTTCAAAAAAATTATATGAGCATATTAACAAGATACTAAGGGTCCGTTTGTTTGTATAAGAGGGGAATGAAAAGGAAAGATATTAAATTTTACATACAAAATGTATATGATCATTATTTTTTGTGAGCTTAGAGAAGAGGGTGGAGGGGATGATTAGACATCCTAGAGGTATTAGTTACCCTTCTTAAAATTATGGAATAAAATGTGAGAAAATGTAACAAATTTTGTATGAAAAATGGGAGAAGAAGAAGATTAATGATTAGAATAGTGATCAATGAATCTTAACTTAAATATGGACTATATTCATAAAGGTAAGCATTAACTTTCTCTACACAAAAACAAACGAGGGGTTAAAATTAAGATTATTGATGTACAAAATGATTTTAAATAAATTGTAAAAGTGTTTTTTTTTACTCTACAAAATATTTACAAATTATACTGGTGAAACCTTACAAACCACTTAAAAATCATCCAAACACTTTTCGTTCATCTGTAATCAAACCCTAGAAATTCAATCATCCGCCAATCCTCAACCATTAATGAATGAATGAATGGATGAATGAATATATGAACGAACAACCAAAAGTAACTTAATTTCATAATGAAATTGTATAAAATCTTCTCTTCTTCACAAGTGCCAAATTGTATAATAGCATCAACAAGGAACAAGCACCTGCATCCCCTCCTGATCGATCCGAATCCGTCGAACCATCTTAATCAACTCCCGTGGAGTCTCAGTCGATCGATTGTGCAATTGATTTGAATAATTTTTCATTCTTGGTTGAGAAATGTCAATTTTGATGGTTGGAGGGAATCAAGTGGAGATCGAAACATCAATTTTGAATCTTTAATAGGAAAAGTTGCGTAATTTGATATATTGATCTTCAATTAATGTTCAAACTAGTGGAGATCGAAATATCAATTTTGAATCTTTAATGGGAAAAGTTGCATAATTTACTATAGGATATTTAAAGTTTGAACATTGAAGATCAATATATCAAAAAGAATAAGTGAATGCACAAGAACACAACTCTAAAACCTTGTATATTTGTAATAGTCATGGAAAGTCTTGCAAGAGACCTACATCAAGAAGCGATAAAGGAAGATGCCCTTGTGGGCATCAAATTAACAAAAAATGGAACTCCTATACTATTTCTGACCTTTACAGATGATACTATAATTTTTTCAAAAGCTTCTCAAATGAGCCTTCATACTATTCAGAACTCGCTAAACAACTTCTCCAACTCCTCTGGATTAACAATAAATTACACTAAAAACTCTATTCAATTCTCAAAAAATCTCATTCCAGCAATAACTAGATCCCTGGCCACTCAAATGCGTATCCCTATAGCAAAAACAATTGAAAAATATCTTGGAATTCCACTAGTACGGTAGAGTAAAAAATTGTGTTTTTGAAGAAGCCATACAAAATCTAAAGAAACAGCTTTCAAAGTGGAAATCTTCCTCTATCTCTCAAGCAGGTAGAACCACTTTAATTCAATCAAACCTAAGCTCAAAGACTAATTATTTAATGCAGAACTTTTCCTCAATACTTAATCAAATAGACCAAATAAACAAAAACTTCTTCTGGAACAAATTACAATCATAAAGATATACACCACTAATAAGTTGGAATACAATATGTCAACCAAAAAAGAAAGGAGGACTTGGAATCAGGAAAGCGGAATCCTTAAATGAAGGACTACAGATGAAGCTTCTCTGGAAAATTCATACAGATCAAAACAGCATGTGGGTTAAGATTATAAAAGAAAAATACCTACAAAACTCTGGTATAAATGAAAGGGATACTCAAAATACATCTTGGCAATTTGGGAGACTTGTATTCTTAAGAGAAAAATTCAACTTAGGACTCCAATGATTAATTGGCAATGGAGAACAAATAAATGTTTGGAAGGACCTGTGGCTTGATAAATTTAAATTAAATCAATACCAAAATTTTGAAAACCCAGAATTAAAAGTAGCGCATTTAATAAATAATCAGAAACAATGGAATTTGCACATACTACAGAGAATGTTCCCAAATCGTATTATTGATCAAATCATGCAAATTAAAATACCCATCTGAGAAACTAATGATAAACTTATATGGAAAGTTGTAATTGACGGAGTCCCTACAACCCAAATATTAAACAAATACTTCAATAGAGTCCCAACACAATGCTCACTATGTAATTTTGATAATGAGGATACTACACATCTTTTTATCAGCTGTCACTTTGCTCAAAACCTTATACAAAATTATGAGAACACTTGTGGCAAAACGCTACTCCAGAGAGAAGATTATAATAAAAACATTATTGACATTTTTCAGTTAAATAAAAGCAAATCAACAATAAGAGACTTGGGATTTATATGGCAAACAATTTGGGACACTAGTAATAATGTAATCTTCAAGAAAAAACATCCTACTCCCTCAATCAATTTAGCCTTTGAAGTAGCTTCAAATATAAAAAACTGGATGTCAGAAGTTGAGATGGAAAATAAACCAACCACACCGAGCAAAAAAAGGATAAAAGCTAAGTGGACTAACCCTCGAGCAATATCTATAAGAGTAATATAGATGGCTCGATCAAGCCCACGGGCACTTGCCAAGTGGGAGGAGTTATTCATGACTATGAGAGCAGTTTATTAGATGTATTCTTTCAAAATACATCAAAAGGTTTGATTTTACAGACAGAAGCAGAAGCAGTCATAGTAGGCATGCAACACGCAATCAGAAGAGGAATCAGGAAGGCTATCTTTGAAAGCGACAATCAGACAATCATCAAGGCAATAAACAAGGAAATCAACATACCGTGCGAAGTCATCCATCAAGTTGAGAAGATTATACTTATGGCTAAAGATTTTGATTACATTCAAATTAGTCATTGTTATAGAGAAGCTAACAATGTAGCTGACTTTATAGATAGAAAAGGTATCGATTGTATTAGAGCGACATCCTCTCTTAATAGGGATCTGTACTCCATCATCCTTAAGGTTGATCCTGGTAGTTTGCTACGTTTCCCGTAGCAAGCTCCAAATGTTTGCATATTGTAAAAAAAAATAAAAAAAAAACTCTAAAACCCTCATATTTTGGTGGAGAGAATAATAACATAAGAAGTGTTTTGGACCATTTTTTGTATATAAGGAATGAAATTCGATTCTCTAGACAAGACTAGATAAACCGAGAGCCCGAACAAGTCGGGAGATAGACCAACCATCATGTACAATCAGAACCATATAACATAAGCAAATGACTGAATTGAAATAACATAAACAAATGACGGAAAGAAAAATGCAAAAATAAAATATAAGTCATCCTACACTATAAATTACAAGCTAGCAGAACCAATAAACCGATCAACCAAACGGAAGACGCTAACAGAAAAGTGTTTTGGACCTTTGTTAGGTCTTGGACCATTCTCTAATAATTTTTAGAAGGAAAAAGCTTTTAATTCAGTTTATAAAATATTATCTTATCAATAGTCCTTTCGTCATCTTGTTAACCCGTGCTGGCAACAGAGTGGCTGACAAGGTTGCACACCTTGGTCACTCTGCCATGGGGGTAAGTTTAACATCCAACCCAGATCTTCAGGATCTCATCCATTTGGATGCGCTTAGGTAGATTCTCTACCCAAATTTTTTCCTAATCAAAAAAAAAAAAAAAGTCCTTAGGATTAAAAATTGAATAGGAGAACTCCCACTAAATAAATAATTGGAAAACTCCTCTATGGCTATATTGACTACGAAATATAGTAAATTCTGTGTGGTACACAAAATTTTGACAAATTTAGTGTGATACCCATGATATTTTGCAAAAATTCTTACGGTAATCACGAGATTTTGATAGCTTACATAACCATATTTTACATTTATGTTATTGTGCATGATTAAAATAAATTGTGAAACAATTAATTGAGTATTAAAATAGGAAAAATGGCGTGAAACCACATCATTAAATACCAAAATATAATATATATATATATATATATATATATATATATATATATATATATATATATATATATATATATATATAGGGTTCAAGTGAGAATAATTTTTCCCGGTGAGAAGGAGAGAAGTAATCTGATTGGTTGAATTTATTAAAATAATAATTAAAAAAATTGGGCCTCATTTTAGCCTCGCGCGCTTAACTTTATAACCGTTCTTTCAGTCTCTTTCCAATCTTTCAGATCTCGCTCTAGGCTTCCATGGAGATCTTCCAGATCTGCTCGCTTCTCCAACCCTGGTGCCTGGCTCATCCTCCGCCCCGCCGACGGCACCTGGAACCCCTGGGGTCGCCTCGAGGCCTGGTGTGAGGGCTCCTCCATTGCCTACCGCTTCGAGATTGTCTCTGGCGCCGGCGGCATCACGCTCTCAACCGGCTCCGTCAGCGTGCGCACCGACGGTAAGTTTGACATCGACATCGGCGGCCCAATTTGTAACTCTCCTGTCAGCACCCCCAACAGCAGCGCCGATGGAAGCAAATCGGGTCGTCTTCCTCCATGGAAGTTCTCCCGCCGATGGAAGCAAATCTGGACCGGATTCCTCCACCAACAAATCGGAGCTCTCCCCCTGACTCGGATCTAGAACCTCGAAGCCCCGCCTCCCTTGCTCTTGTAGATTCGGATCTAGAACCTCGAAGCCCCATGGCGTCTCTCGCCCAAAACGATTCATGAATGTAACCAAATACCAGTACAACCGGCAAGTCTCGGCGGATGAAGCTATGGCACCTCGATTCGATGATGAGGACGATCCCTCGAGCAAAGACGATAAGCATCAGACATCTTTCCCCTTAAAATTTGTTGCAGGTTTATTAAATCTGGAAATCAAATTAAAGATGTTCTGAACATCTGTTCGTCAAACAAAAAAAACATTAATTTGATTGCTTTGGTTGTTGATTAATTTTGGTTGTTGACCATAAGCACCAGACATGATGTTGTGTTGCATAGGGGTGGAAATGGGGCGGGTTATGGGTGGATGAAGCCACTCCATCACCCGCTCCGCGGGTAAATAATCTCACCCGCTCCGCGGGTAAATAATCTCACCCGCTCCACCCATCACCCGCCCCGCGGGTAAATAATCTCACCCGCTCCACCCATCACCTGCAAACTCCTTCACCCTCACCCGCCCCGCGCGGGTGATGCGGGTGGAGCGGGTACCTACTAGCCCAAAGGCTATAGAAAACCAAGTAGATCAGCCCAATGCAGATGACTACCTTCGGCCCAAATCATGTAACCCTAAGGAGGGAGAATAGTTCTGTACAGCCGTATGACAGCTACACATAGTGACAAAACTTCTATCCTCTTCCCTAAGGAAGCTTCTTGTATAAACGGCACATATTTGCTATACTGTGTGATAATGAAATCAATAGAAAGTTTTCCCAATCATTTCAACAAATGATATAGTCTAGAATGGTATCAGAGCCTCGATAAGGCAAACGTCTTTCTTGCTCACTCCCATGGCGGATAACGCCGACCTTATCACAACCCTTACCCAGCAATTGCAGAGCACCATGGCTGCAAACACAAACCCTCCTACCTCTACTCTTCCAAATTTCTCCACTCTTAACACCATTAAGCTTTCAAACACAAATTTCCCCCTATGGCTCAGGCAAATTACGCCTTATCTTTGTTCCCAAAAACTAATCGGCTATGTTGATGGATCCATTTCGCAGCCCTCCTCTGATGTTTCTGAACAGGCCGCCGGAGATTGGTCAGCCAAAGACCAACTGGTTCTTGCTATTCTATCCTCCTCCTTGACCGAATCAGCCATGTCTCACATCCTTGATTGTGAGACTTCCAAGCAAGCCTGGGATCGTCTTCACTCACTGTACGCGGCACGATCGAACGCCCAAATTGTTCAGCTCCGTCTTCAGTTGGCTGGTCTCAAGAAAGGTGATGAAAACGTCATCGATTACTTCAATCGAGCTCAATCTCTTGTTCATCAGATTCAGTCCGCAGGTCAGCCTCTCACCAATGCCGAGTTCATTACTTATCTTCTTGTCGGCCTTGGCACCGACTATGACTCCATGGTCACTACCCTCTCCACCCAACCAATTACCCCTGACCCTCCACAAGTCCTCTCCTATCTGATGATGCAGGAGTCCCGTCTTTCCCGTCAAAACACCCCTCTGTTACCCACTCCACCGTCTCTTAACAACACCTCCACTAATACCGATTCCAACCACGAACTCAACTTCACAGCCAACCGAGGTCGTGGCTCTTTCCGAGGGGGTCGAGGTGATTCAGGTCGTGGCCGTGGTCGCGACGATCGGGGAGGCCGGTCTGGTCGTGGTCGTGGTTCCTATCAGACCTTCAATGGCGCTCCTGATAACCGACCCATTTGTCAAATCTGTGACAAACGAGGGCACTCTGCCCTGAAGTGCTGGAGCCGCTTTGATCAGGCGATTCAAGCTCCCCCACCGAGGAACTTTCAAGCGAACTACACAAGCTCTCCTTAGTACCCAGACATTGCTGCAACTCACCATTACACTCCAGACGTCTCTAATCTTCGATTTGATCGTATACCGTATGAAGGAACAGATGCTATTTCTCTTGGCGATGGATCCACCGTTCCCATTCTTAATCACGGTTCAACTGTTCTTCCTTCTTCCTCTCGTCCTTTATATTTAAATCAATTGATTCACTCTCCTTCTCTTCATCGAAACCTTATTTCTGTCAATCGTATGTGTCGTGATAATAATGTTTACTTCACTTTTCATGGTGACTGTTTTTCTGTGAAGGATTCAGAGACACACCGTCTTCTTCTCAGGGGGCCCGTTAGAAGTGGTCTTTATGTCTGGCCTGGTTCGTCGTCATCACCTTCCTCCTCACCATCAGCCGCCTTCACCGCCGCCCCTGTTTTGCCTTCCTCTTCTTCACTTTGGCACTGCCGCTTAGGTCATTGTTCAAAGGATGTTACCCGTTTAGTGTTAACCCGTTTTCGCCTTCCTGGATCTCCTAACAATCTGTCAAGCCCATGTGTTTCATGCTCTTGGGATAAAGCCCACAGTCTCCCTCACAAAGCGAGTCCAACTCGCTCAAATCATGTACTGGAGTTGTTATTTATGGATGTTTGGGGTCCAGCCCATCATTCGTCAATCAATGGGCACAAGTATTTTCTTTCAACTGTGGATGACTTTTCAAAATTCATATGGCTTTTTCCCTTTGAGTCTAAAACACAGGTTTCACCTATTGTGACTCAATTTATTAAGTTGGTCACAAATTTTTTTAGCCAAAATATAATTTCCATACAAACGGATAATGGCACCGAGTTTAAACCCCTCACCCCCTTATTTCTCACCCTTGGCATTGACCATCGTCTCTCTTGCCCATATTCCCACCAACAAAATGGGAGCGTTGAATCTCGCCATCGCCGAATCGTTGACATGGGATTAACCCTTCTCAAACATGCCTCGTTACCTATTTCGTTTTGGAGCTATGCTTTTCAAGTGGCCACATATATCCAAAACCGTCTTCCTACACCTATCCTCAACCTTGAATCTCCATACTCCATCCTCTTCAAAAATCCTCCGGATTACAAATTTCTTAAAACCTTTGGATGCCTTTGCTTTCCAAATTTAAGACCCTACAATAAACATAAACTTGCTTTTCGCTCTACCCCAACCATTTTTCTTGGTTATAGTCCTCATCATAAGGGATACTTATGTTTTGATTGGGTTTCACACAAATTATACACTTCACGTGATGTATTGTTTCATGAAACAATATTTCCATACACTCCTCAACCTTCCCAGTCCCCTCTTCAGCAAGCCCAATCCCCCATAGCCCATCTTCCCTTGCTTTCTAATCCAGGCCCAATTAACCCTCAAAATCCACCAATTCTACAAAATCCACAAAATCCCAACGCCCATATCCCATCTCCCTCACCCTCTATTTCTCAATCCTTCAACTCGCCGTCCTCTGCACCATCTCCCATGCCTGCTCCTTTACCTGTACATCCCATGATCACCAGGTCTAAGACTCACTCTCTTTGTCCCACTACCCGAACAAACGGTACTATTCCTTGGCCTTCATGTTCCAACACCACAATCATTCCCGAAGAACCTACTTGCTTTACCGAGGCTTCCAAACACATTGAATGGCGAAAGGCGATGGCTACTGAGTTTCAGGCCCTCATGGATACCAATACATGGAGTCTTGTTCCCCCATCTCCCAATCTCAATGTCCTAGGGGTCAAATGGGTATTCAAAACCAAGAGACGTTTTGATGGTTCTATTGAACGAAGGAAGGCAAGGTTAGTTGCTAAGGGGTTCCACCAAATACCCGGGGTAGATTACAAGGAGACTTTTTCTCCGGTTGCAAAACCATCAACCGTTCGGCTACTTATCTCCTTGGCTTCTATGTATGTTGGACGACACACCAACTGGACATTCAGAACGCTTTCTTACACGGCTCCCTGACCGAAGACGTCTATATTACTCAGCCTCCAGGTTTTATAAACTCTTCGTTTCCCTCACATGTATGTAAACTTAACCGCTCCTTATATGGTCTCAAACAGGCTCCTCGATCCTGGTTTGCCCGACTCAGTGACACCCTTGTGTCTTTGGGTTTCTCTGCTTCTCCTGCAGATTCCTCACTCTTCTCTTATCGCCAAGGAAATCAGTGTGTGTTCATTCTGGTATATGTTGACGATTTGTTGATTATAGCGTCCAATCCTGCCTTATCTACTAATCTGATTGCAGCTTTGTCAAAGGTCTTTCCTATAAAAGATTTAGGCCCTGCAAAGTTCTTCCTGGGGATTGAAATCAATAGAGACTCCTCTGGCTTCTATCTGTCTCAGTCTCGACATATTGATGATATACTACGCTCAACAGGAATGCATCAGTCCAAGCCAATTTCGACTCCAATGGCACTTAATTTTGATCCTCTGCAGGACTCACCACCGGCTCCTGACCCTCACATATATCGCAGTGTCGTAGGCAGCCTTCAATACCTTGGCTTCACAAGACCAGATGTTTCCTTCGCTGTCAACCGGGTATCTCAATTCATGCATAACCCTCGGCTAATCCATTGGCAGGCAGTCAAACGGATTCTGCGCTATCTGAATCATACCAGAGACTTACAATTTCACCTATCCTCGACTCCTTGCAATGAAATTTCCACTTTTTCTGATGCTGATTGGGGGAGTGATCGTGCTGACATGCGTTCCATAAGTGCCTATTGTGTTTTTCATGGATCAAATCTCATCTCTTGGATATCCAAGAAGCAGAATACCGTGGCTCGGTCGTCAACAGAGGCAGAATACAGGGCTCTAGCGCTTGCTACTTGTGAAACTTTGTGGATCCAATCTGTCCTTGCCTCAATTAAAATCTCTCTACCTAAGGCTCCTACATTATGGTGTGACAATATTGGTGCCACCTACCTCGCAGTTAATCCCGTCCTTCATCATCGAATCAAGCATCTCTCGATGGACTACCATTTTGTACGTGAACGAGTGGCAAACAATTCTCTCCGAGTCGCCTTCATCTCCTCAAAGGACCAGCTCGCTGATCTACTAACAAAGCCACTTGCTTCTGCTCCTTTCCAGTTCATTCGCTCTCATCTCTGCCTCACAGCGCTGAGATCGCCGGGGAGTACTAGCCCAAAGGCTATAGAAAACCAAGTAGATCAGTCCAATGCAGATGACTACCTTCGGCCCAAATCATGTAACCCTAAGGAGGGAGAATAGTTCTGTACAGCCGTATGACAGCTACACATAGTGACAAAACTTCTATCCTCTTCCCCAAGGAAGCTTCTTGTATAAACGGCACATATTTGCTATACTGTGTGATACACTCATACATCACAATAACGTGTTACTTAAAATTACAAAATGAAACTAAAATAGATGAGAATAGAACTTGAAGAGTAGATAGTAGTAGAATCGCATGTTTTCCATTTTTAATAATTGAGCGGATCCACCACATTATCGATCCTAGCATGCACATGAACAAATAAAACTATATGTTCTCTATTAAAGATGTAAAAAAAAAGATAGACAAATACAATTAGAAAAAAAAACTTACATTTTCAATTGGAAAGGGTAAAATAGTCAAATCACACATATATAGATAAACTTTGAGGGTTTTATGCGGATATGCGGGGCGGGTGAATGGGGCGGGTTAATGGGTGGATTATTGGGGCGGGTAATAGGTGAAAAATCTTCACCCATAATCCATCCATCACCCGCTTCACCCGCACCCGCTCCATCCGTCACCCACTTTTTTGCGGGTTTTCGCCCGCAAAATTAATGCGAGTGGGGCGGGTGGAGCGGTTACCCGCGGGTAATTTCCAGCCCTAGTGTTGCAGGCCACAGTTTTCTATTTTTCTTTTTTTTTTCTTTTTTTCCTTTTTTTCCTTTTTTCCTTTTGATATATCACTTTAACTATATGGTATAAAATGGTGAACCATAAGCTATAAGAGGTATGAACCACACATAGTAAACTTTCCGAACCACTTGAGAAATATAGAAAATAAATAGTATTGGTTCATCAAATAAAGTGGTTCAGCGTGTTAATATTGAGTTGTTCAGGGTTTTTATATCGAGTGGTTCAACGTTTTAATAACAAATGATTCATGGTTATTAATACTCCAAGTGGTTCAAGGTTTTAATATCATTCATGGTTATTAATACTCCAAGCGGTTCAAGGTTTTAATATCAAGTGGTTCAGCGTTTTAATACAAAGTGGTTCAGAATTTTTATTCTAAGTGGTTCAAGATTTTAATACCAAGTGGTTCATCAAATAAATAATATTGGTTCATGAAAATAAAGAGTAGCGGTTGAGGGTTTTTATATAAGTGGTTCAGTGTTTTAACTCATATGGTTCATCAAATAAACAGTATTGGTTTATGAACCATTTTATTTTTAAAAAAATAAATAACTAACTAAAAATAAACAATAAAAGAAAATAAAAGAATAATGAAAATCTTGTAAACCAAGTGGTTGAGGGTTTTAATACAAAGTGGTTCAGGGTTTAATACTATGTGGTTCAGGGGTTTTATACGAAGTGGTTCAGCACATATAAATAGAAGTGGTTCACGAAGTAAATAGTATTGGTTCATGAATAATTTTAAAAAATAAACAAATAAATAATTAAAAATTAAGCATTAAGAGAAAATAAAAGAAGAATGAAAACTTCATGAGTCAATTCAATATAACTTAATGAATCACTTCTTGATAACTTACTTCATTAACCAATTCTTGACAACTTATTAAACCACTTCTTGATATCTTTATTAACCACTTCTTAAAGCTTCATGAACAACTTCTTTATAGGTTCATGAACCACTTCTTTATAGCTTCATGAATAACTTCTTTATATGTTCATGAAAGACTTCTTTA
The DNA here is from genome assembly GCA_963922045.1 of Persicaria maculosa. Classification (NCBI taxonomy): domain Eukaryota; kingdom Viridiplantae; phylum Streptophyta; class Magnoliopsida; order Caryophyllales; family Polygonaceae; genus Persicaria; species Persicaria maculosa. The sequence continues at coordinate 70,740,424 of OY998254.1, forward strand.
TATGTTCATTTCTTTATAGGTTCATGAACTACTTCTTTATAGTTTCATGAACCACTTCTGTATAGCTTGTGAACCTTGTGAATCACTACAAATAAAATGGCTGAACCATTGTGAAAAAAATGATGAACCACTGTGAATAAAATTGATGAGCCACTATGAATAAAATTGTTGAACCATTGTGAATGAAAATGCTGAACCACTGTGAAGAAAATTGGTGAACCATTGTGAATAAAATTGTTGAACCACTGTGAAGAAAATTGCTGAAACACTGTGAATAAAATTGTTGAACCACTGTGAATAAAATTGCTGAACCACTGTGAATAAAATTGCTGAACCACTTTGAACAAAATTGCTGAACCACTGTGAATAAAATTGCCGAACCACTTCTTGTCAATTTTTTTTTTCAACAAAACATATACAAAGTGGGTGTCTATGTGTAGATAAAATTAAATTACACCCAAATATATATATATTTTTATATTTTTTTAACGAGTGAAAATGCCAAAAAATGATTTTTAAAAGTTCATGTAAACACTTTTACATGGGGTGTTACTAATTAATTCGGGTGAGTGTTACTAATTAATTGGAAAGTCCCGGGACAATTTTAATTCACTTTTGGCCACGTGGACCAATTAAATTGTTTCTTTCCTTCTCACTTTTGGAGTTGTTTGTACCCAAATCCAACTATATATATATATATATATATATATATATATATATATATATATATATATATATATATATAAAACTAATATTGAGCACAAAATGGATAAATCACTTAACTCTCGAATGCAATTTATACTTAAAATTAATTTTTTATAACAAAAATTAAAAGTCTTGGGCATTTAATGATGTAGCATAATGTAATTAAATTTTTTAACACGTCAAAATATTGGTCAGAATTTATAACTTATCAAAATTACTTTAATGTGAAATAATTTATATACTTTTTAGTATTTTTTTAAAAATCTGTATTAATATTGACGTACAAAATCGGACCCTACAATTACATCACTAGGAAGAAAAAATTGCGAAAGAGTGGGCCATAAAAAACCAAACTGATAAGTCGAATGCATTGGATTGTCACACCCTTGCTAGTTGCAAGTTACAATCATCTCAATAAATATATGGCCGTCAATCTAAAAAGTATTAATATTCTAAGAATATAGCTTATTTTTTATATTAATATAATTTGAATCCCCAATAACACTTTATGTATTATAAGCAAGGTTCTAAATATCGGGTATCGGGGTCGTATCGGTTAAGAGTAAAAATGATATATCGGGGATATATCGGATTTATATATTTCACTAATTTTTAATTATAAATATTATATTTATACTTTAAAATGTAAAAATACACATGAAAAGTTAATATTTAAAATACAAAATTACCAAATAAACTCCACAAAATAAAAACAACTTCATTCATAAAGGCTAAAGTTACCTTATCAAAGTTGGCAATTCTAAATATCCCCGATATATCGCCGATATTGACCCGATATATCGAGTCATAAAGGCTAAAGTTGCCTTATAAAAGTTGGCATTCTAAATATCCCCGATATATCACCGATATTGACCTGATATATCGGCGTTGACCCGATATATCGCCGATATTGACCCGATATATCACGTTGACCGATATTTTCACCCGATATGCCGATATCGTATCGGATTCTAAATATCCCCGATATATCGCCGATATATCGGCCGATATATCCGATATTTAGAACACTATTTATAAGTGGTATTACACTTAATTATTTTGGGTATAAATTCACATTAAAAAATAAAAAAATATTTATATTCTATATACTTATATTAATATGTTTATAAATTTTTCTTTTGAAAATATATGTTTTATAAAAATAAAAAATTCTAAAATAATCAATCATTTAGTTATCCATAATTTTTCATAATACTTTTTCATAATAAAATTTTATTATTTTATAAACATGTTAGTATGCAGAAGTGTATAGAATATAAATATAATTTTTAAAATTTTCTAACATGAATTTATGCCAGAGATGATTAAGTGTAAGAGGATCTAGACTGCTTAACTAATACCATAAGAACTTATTGTTTAAAACCTTAAACCATATTATAAAGGAAAATTTCATATGATATAAATTGGTTGTTGAATATATGATATGATATGATATGATATGGGATAATATCTCACATGGAAAATCTAGTGAATCCAAGTCTTATATATGCATAAGTGGGTGGACTACTCCACATAACACCAATTGGTTTCAGGATGGAACATTACTCGGGGTGTGACCCCCCACGTCGGATGACCCACCGGGATTTATCAGTTTTGACTTTCTTCTCCTTGTGGCCTTTTAAATTTATTTATTTTTTATCTTAGTTGTGAGATTTTTTTAGAGAGAATTATCCTTTATAAATTTATACATGTTATAATATTATCTTAGTATTATTATATTGGGATGGATAAATACTAAAAACCCTAATTCCCTTTGTATACTCCTATATAATGGGTCCTTTGGAACTCTAATGAAAACTAGGGCTGAGTAAAAATTACCATGAAAACCAAACTAACATGTATCAATCGAACCAACATAATTGGTAACCAATTATATTGGTTACCAATATAATTGGTTTGGTATACCGAACCAAGTTCCAAAACTTGGTACGGTAATGGTAATGAGAATGAAAAAGTTGGTATTACCATTACCAACCAATTTCAAATTGGTTAGTACGGTAATACCAACCAATTCCTACCAAACCAATTATATATAGTTTTATTTATTTAATTTATTTTGTAATTGTTTTAAGTTTGTAACTTTTGTTTTTATTTTTTTAACTTTTTTTCTTCGGAAAATGTTTTTAATCAAAGGAGGAATACTAACTCGACCTCGATTAAGACGAAAACCTATAACGTTAGTCTGAATAATACCTTCCTACTACTATGTTGCTGTTGCTTTAGTTTTTAAACACTTTGTAATAACTTTAAAGTTTTATGTTGCTTTCGTCCTCAAACATAGTCGGTTCGAACGAAAACCTAAGCATTGGAATAATTTATACGTTTTAATTAAGTTGTATTATATTTGCATGTTTTTTCTCAACACTCGAAAGTTCGTAAATTACCATTACCAACACGTACCAACCAACTTAATTGGTAACTAATTAAATTGGTACAACCCCTTCGGTGGTTGGTAATGGTAGAAGTTTTACAATTACCAATTCAAATTGGTTGGTACATGATAAACAGAAAAATGAATTGGTAATGTATCAATGTTCTCCTCTCATCTCTCTATGCCGGCCTCCGTCTCTCTTTCTCTATACTTTGGTTTTATCATAACACACAAATTAAAACATCTTATCTTATATTCATGTTAATTTGACGAGCAACTCGATTAAACGCCCATACTTTATTTATATATACGTTTATCAAAACAATACTATAAAATACTACAAAATGTCCAATAAAACGGAGAAATGAGAATCAAAATGAAAGATAGGGATATGATATTTTCCATGGATCGATTTACACGTGTCAATTGAAGTGATTATTGTAATGGGAAATTCAAAAAATATGGACCCACCAAATCTATTTGAAAATGAAATAAATCAATGCGACCAAGTAGCTTGATTCACATACCACTTGATGCAATATGCAGAGATAGACTGAAACCCCATTCCTCTTATTTTACAACGCATATATCCGATATCCGATCCCCTTTGAAAACAATGCAATTGATAGCACTCAATTGGCGTTTTGGTTTTAGGTTAAGTTCATTGTATGTTGCTCACTTTCAATGTGACAACTATATAAACACGTAATCGTACTTCAAGTAAGCAATTAGAATCATATCTCAATATATATAGTATTGTAGTAGATAGGATTCTTATATCTTATCGATGGTTAGAGCAGTTGGAATCCCATATAAGTACTATCATCACCTCTATACATGGCAACGTACAAATCAACTAGCTAAGAGCATATGTTTAGGTAGAATCATATCTTATGATAGTAGTTAGAATGTAATCTTGTTATATTTTCTATTTATTTTTTTCATTTATGTAACCAAAACATCATTGGAAGAAACTGACTTAACTGAATGGGATGGAAATGGCCATCACTTGGCACGACTTATTTCATTGTCAAGTCTTATTGTAATGGATCTAATACCTACGATAAACAAAACAATGTAAGAAAAAATTTACTCGATTTATCCATCACCTACATTTTGGCAAGATTTTCACCTGTTTTTCCAATCGAGTGGTCCGAATGAGTCGGGTCACAAGAAATGATTTCCCTCCCCCGTAAGCTCAAATTTCTTGTATGCAACTTTTTTTGGTCCGAACCAATGGTGCAGAGTGAGTCTACGGGTGTGCATGTCTTTAGGGTGTTCTTGAAGTCCACCTAGACAATTAAAAAATTAAAAATTACAAAATGGCTTAAATGGCTTAGCGACAACTCTAAACTTCCCTTGCAGAAGCGGCAATGTGAAGGGCTGACAATGGAGTGCTAGCGCACAGTTTACATAGGAGGGGACCTAGCGAGTTGTTTATTAAAATTTAAACCCATTTTTAGTGTCTAAATTAATTATTAAAAAAATGATTATATATTTAACTAAGATTTAATTTCGGAAATTTCACGAGGCACCATCGTGGTATGACAATTTTCGCGGGGTATACAAAAGATTTACAAATTTCGCGTGGTACCCCTGAGTTTAAATTTTTTTTTTCCTCGTGCCCTCTCCGTTTCTTTTTTTTTTTGATAAAGAAATGATTCGAGGCCGGACAGGCCCGGACCTCGAGAGGCCGACAAAGCCGGCAGACGGCAAGCCGTCTAAACATACAATAACGAAATAGAAAAAAAAACATAAAATACAATAAAAGAGCACCCAAAGAGAACCCGGAAAGACCCCAGCGGACACAGCATCGAGAGAAAAGAAGTCGTCGAGGAGAAGTGGATAGCGAGCGCATGGGACAGCTCTAGCTGACACGATGTCTCGCCGCCGGAAAGACGGAAAGCAGCAATCCTTGCAAGGCAAAGGCGACACTTGGGGAAGTGTGGATCACACGACGTTCCCCCCACCTGGATGAGGGATCTTCGGAGATCACAGACACCACCAACACGATTACGTCGATCAACCAGGGCCGCAAAACTGCTCCTCTACCGAAACTAACCACTACCAAAAGCCGGCCACCAAATCACTCGAGCATACGAAGCACAGCCGCAAGGAGGACGAAACAAGGGTTTAAATTGGGCTGATTATTTATTTATTTATAATTTAAGGTGGTTGGGCCAACTTTGGGCCCAAGAAAGTTCCTTGGGCCCAAAGGACTAAATTCGGGCCCAAAGAAAAAGCCCGAAGCCGATTGAAACCCTAACCCCCATAGAAGCAATTGCAGCACAGGGGAAGGCAACGCAGCACTCCGCCGCCGCCGGAGAAGTTCACAGCGCACGCTGAGGTCGCCGACCGGCCGAGTCTGAGATCCCAACCGACAGACCAAAGACCGAGCCGGAAAGGATGCTGCTGGAGGAGAAGGCCACACTCCGCCGGCGAGGGGAGATAAAGAGATGTGAAGGAATTGGCAGGGGGAAAGGAGAGAGCGGCAACGGGGAGGCCAACCCGAGCCGACATCGACCCCCCACCGAAACCAGACCCCAAGGGCGACGCTGCTGCACACCGCTGGAAGCAAAAACCGGCGAGGAAACCGACGACCCGGCCAACGACGGAGGCAGCAGAAATTAATGGAATCGAACTGATTTGACAGAGAGAGGGGAAGAAGAGAGCCGAGAGGACGAATCCACCAACTCTAAACCCCCAGATTGAACTCCAATTATACAGATCCGACGAGGGCCACCCAAGAGAGAACACCACCAGACCCGAGGGAGGGAGGAAAGGGAAGAAAGATGAGATATCTGACCGGCCGTCCAGAGACAGGCGGAGCAAGGAACCAACCTCCGAAGAGGTGATTCGAACCTCCGACGAGGAGCACCTCGAAAGAAAGGGTAACCGACCTCCGAAGAGGGGCTGATTGTCTCCGAAGAGGGGTTGATTGCCTCTGAAGAGGGTTTGATTGGGCCTCCGAAGAGGGTTTGATTGCCTCCGAAGAGGGGTTGATTGGGCCTCCGAAGAGGGTTTGATTGTCTCCGAAGAGGGTTTGATTAGGTCCGACGGAAGTCGATAACCACCATGGTGAAGGACGAACAACCACCGGATGATGAACAGCCACCGGATGGGTTGTGTTTGGGACGCCACCGGATGGGTTGTGCCCTCTCCCGTTTCAGTCAACTGCTGCCGTTTACTTTTGAAAGCAAAAAGGAAAATGGCAAAATAAACCACAAATTGCAACCCCGATTGTTGAAGAGTTGCAGGCGACAGAGAGGAGAAGCTCGTTCTCCTGGGCCGGCGACAGAGAGGAGAAGCTCGGCTGATTCCCGCGCCGACTAGAGGTGGAGACAGGCTTGTTGAGTCCGGTGACAAGTTGAGCGAAAACAGGTATGTCTCCCTGAAAATTCCTCTTTTGCAAATATTAGGGTTTATTTGTCATGTGATTTTGCTAAAATTGTGCTCTCTACTCAATTTTGAATTCAATTGCTAAGTGACTTTATCATAGTTCTATTTTTTCGGAATGGAGTAACGAATGTGATAGCTAGTTTGCCTCAATTTGATCAAGTTTTTTTTTGTTTGCCGATCGATTAAAATTTTAATATAAGTCCAGGAATTTGTTTGGTTCTTTGTGATGGTGGAATTGTAACAGGTTAACAAGGCTATAAAGCAGAGTCTTTGTCATGCTCAGAAAATTATTGGAGATTATTGTTTATTGACAGGGTCACCTCTTCATGCTAATGCACATTACAACACTGCTTTGAACTCTCAAGGTTGACAAGGCTTTTTTTTTTCCTGGAATCCTGGGGCCTAGAGGGTGTTTGTACTATCTTACATCTTGCATTCTCAAATCAAATTGGCCAATATTATTTGAGGCTTGTCTCTGATATGCACTTTCTAATTGACTGTGATTTGTGCTGACGACTGGTAAATATTAATGGGAACATGGAGTGTGAATCAAACCCATGTTTGAATTGAAATATGTGAAAGAAAAGATTCTAGCCTATTAGCTTAAACGGAAGAGTCGTTTGTTCTTATACACATGATGTGGGTTCAAATATAAATTTTATGGAAAGGTTATGTTCATTCGTATACAATGATCATGGAAAGCTTAGTGAAAATGATCTTGGCTGAAATTTTTCTTTGTTGGCAAATAAGTTCTCGATATGTTTATGTCTCATTGAAGATAGAACATATTAGCCTCTTGTTTTGAAAATTTTAGCTTATTAGCTCAAACGGTAGAGCATTGTGCTTACTCCTTAGGCACAAGATGTGGGTTCGAATCCCACATAAGCCACACATACATTCCAAATTACAGCAATGTCCTCGTCTTGTTCAGGAGCTAGTCACATAAATCAAGAGCATTGTGCTTATGACTAATGCTAACTCTATCTGCGTATAAGCTAGAGAAAAGAATTAAATTTTGTAGCGATTCTTTGAAGAACATTTTAGTTGCCATTTTGAGAAATCAGCCTATATGGGACTCGAACCAATATCTTGTGCACAAGCACATGCTCTACCGTTTGAGCTAATAGACTTTTTAAGAAGTTTAAAATCCATAACTGAATCCAGCAATCGAAACAACTACATATAGAAGAGAAATTGGCTACAGGCAACCTCGTATTGAAGTACATTATATGTTAGAAACTCTTGAGAGTCAGCGAACCTTTTAAATGAATAATAATCAACAGAAAAGCATAATGCAACTGCCACAATGCAAGCTCTAACTCATGTTGTTCAGCAAATATTTTGAAATTATGGGTCAGTTTGGTAACACGGAGCTGTTGGGGTAGCTGAAGCTGATAGGGTAGCTGAAGCTGATTGATTAATTGTGTTAAATATATGTTAAATTGGACTTTTCATAAGCTAGTAAGGTGTTTGGCAACCCAGCTGATAGAGTAGCTGATACAAACTAGCTGATCAAATAGGAGAAAAATCAATAGAATTCTGAAAAGCTTGCGGTTGGTAGCTGTTGAAAATCCAATTTCAAAAGCTAATTAAATTAAAATCTTATATTTAACTTATTTAAAACTATAAATTATTAAAACCAAAAGCTTCGAAAAGCTACGTACATTGCCAAACGGACCCTATATCAGTATGACAGTATTCATGTACAGGATCATGATGGGATTTTAACACATTAAATGATTTCAATATTTCATGTTCATTTGAACAATTAATGGCCGGAAGAAGCGAATAAAAGTTGCTAGTAAGCACTTGTTTATTAGAATGAAATTGAATTCTACAAACCTTTGCTGTATTGAGCACTACATTCTCACGTTAGGTAGTATGCTCACAGACCATGCAGCTGCCATAATGCAAGACACCATATAATGAACCATGAAAAACATCAATTTCATGTCGTCTTTCCCGGTTTAAAAATCATGTACTCCAACACAAGAGTCAACAAAGAGGATCAAAATCTATATTGTGTTAAAAATATCAAACAAGAGGCTTAGATATAGAAATAGATATTTCATGAAGAAAAAAGTGAAAGATATAGTGTGCAGTGACATGCCTTAAGCTTGTTGTAAAGACATTGGCCATGCTCCCTAGCAGAGAGTACTGAAGCATTATGTATAACCATAGTTCAAGAAAACAAGAAACAACAACCATGATCATACACAAAATCAAGCAACATGGAGATATTGAATCGCTCAAGTGCTCAAAATGGAACATCAAGCTGTACAGAATCGGAAACCCTAACCATTCAATGTTCAAACAATGCATTGGGAGATACAAATCTAAACTGCCAATCTTGGACAGAGCTGCCATAGACCCATATTGTTCTTCACGATGCAAGAAGCCTCAAATTCGTACCCCAAACCTCTTTAAATACAACAACTAGATTCAACAAAAGCCCCAATTTCAAAGCTTGAACCCTAAACCCTAAATCAACAAATTCCTATATTTGAACACTCATTCAGCCCAGAATTTGAATCCTACATACACTGCAAGCATAATCGACATCAAAAAAAATTAGAACTTTGCATACCTCTTACGGATTTGTCTTCCACATCACATTGTCGGCCTCTCTTCCTATCAGGACTACAGCGCTCTTGGTCCAGTCCTAGCAGCCGACACCTCCATCTTCGTTCACTCCTTTCAACGCCTCCATATACCGCCGGCGCGGGAATCAGCCAAGCTTCTCCTCTCTGTCGCCGGCCCAGGAGAACGAGCTTCTCCTCTCCGTCGCCTGCAACTCTTCAACAATCGGGGTTGCAATTTGTGGTTTATTATGCCATTTTCCTTTTTGCTTTCAAAAGTAAACGGCAACAGTTAACTTAAACGGGAGAGGGCACGAGGCCAAAAAAATTTTAAGCTGAGGGTACCACGCGAAATATGTAAATCTTTTGTATACCCGCGAAAATTGTCATACCACGAGGGTACCTCGTGAAATTTTCGATTTAATTTTATCTATCTAAAGACACCCATTTTATATATGTTTGGATTAAAAAAAATAATTAAAAATGGGCAAACGGTTTGGAAGTAGGATGCACGGATGTGGTTAGAATTGATAAAAAATTTAAGGAGTGTTTTTATGCTGATGTGATAAGACAAAAGTGGGTGAAGGGCCGATACAAGTGTTCACGAGTGCACATGGCCTTAGTATAGAGTTCCTTTTGCCCAATCAAGATAATTAATTTAACCTTCAATTATTATATTTTTCTAATCTATTCATGAAATGTTGGGAAAAATCAAAACCAAAATAGGGGAGGTGAATCTTGACCTAATAACCAAACACAAAACAAACCTGACGTTTATCGGAATTTCACATGAAACATATATAGGAAAATGGATTTTTATTCATAAAAACTATACTAATATATAATTATATATCACTGTCTGGTACATCATGGAAACCAAAACACAAGCACAGACGCGTCTAAATGGCATAAAAACCTGACCATTTATGTGACTCTTAGGCATCAATACGAGTTCAATACATTATAAAACAACAACCTCGGTATGTTTCAAATGCATATTCGATGTGGCTCTGGTACTTCAATCCTTAAAAGTAGCTCTTCAGTAACTAGGTAATGCCTTCACTCAAGAACAAGCATAAGATATTAAGATACGATAGTTTCATCTAATCCTGCAGATGAAGATACAACAAGTAGAAGTTTAGGCAAGAATCTGTACGTTTAAAAAATGCAAAGAAAACAAATAAATCATTTTTTAAGTGTGTCCAAAGCAGGTATCAAATGCCATCCATCTCATATAAGGTAATCAGCATTTTGGAACCCACTGAATCATTCTGAGATGGGTCATATAACAGTATTAGAGGGAAAATGAATTAGGTGAAAATGAAGATTATACCTCATCGTCGTCGTCACCACCTTCTTCTCTGTTCTTCTTAAGGTGGGTGGTTCCGCCTTCCTTGCTGATTGGCAGCTTCATAGCTCCAAAGGGTGTATCCACATTAACATTGCCTTTCATGGAGTAACCAGTACCCTTTCCTCTGATCATATCCCAAACAGCAGATCCGAGATTCTTGGGCTTGAATGTCACCGGAAGTTCAATGTGGCTTATTCCTTGCTTCTCAATCTTGGCAGACTTCTCAAGATCAGCGCCCCCAATGCTAACATCAGCTAGCCAAACTTCGTAGTCCAAAGAAGTGAGGCCCAAGTCAAAATCATTCTTGTTTTCCAACTTCAGATGAAGAGTCGCCACAGTTTCTTCGAAAGAAAACTTTTCAAACTTTATCTTCTCAAGATCTATATCAGGCTTGTATGGTATGGGGATCTTCCCGGTTTTCTCAAGGGGTATGGTGATCCTCCCAAAGACCGGCACATCTACAAGGAGTTCAACTTTAATCTTGTAAGGAATAATGCTTCCGGGTTTGATATCATTATATGTGCTCTTGATGTCATCGTATATCAGAGTGATTGGTATCTTGATAGTCTCTGAGCCATGGGCATGGATTGTTCCAGCATCAGGGATCAGACCGGATACCAGCTTCCGTCCATCACTCTCGATCAAATAGTTGATGTCGACCAGAGGAATTGGCACTGGATTCGGGTTTTTCACAAGCACATCCACGACTAAGTCTGCTTTATGAAGATTGATTTTAGGAATGTGAATCCCCTTGACATCAGCAGTAGGCTTACCAAACCCAATTGCTTCCTCAATCTTCTCACCAATGTCATGGATAAAATCCTTCACCTTTTCAATAAATCCCTCTCCTTCTTTATTTTCATCTTTTTGGTCCCTGTCAAGACCTCTCTCCGTTACCTCCTTCTCTGGAATATCTGCACTACCAGATGATGCCATACCTAACAGCAAAATGACATTATGCCATGATCATCTTAGTAAATAAATACATAAAATGCAGTTTCCTTGATACTAAAATCAGAAAGAAAGGGGAAAAAAAAAAGTAGCAGCATTCCCATTAAACAGATGAGAAAGCCCAGAATTTGAGAACTAACTTTAGATGTCGAAGTGCTCCATCTGTAAAACAAAGCACCCTCTAGAAAATTTATATCGGCGATGGCTTTATTCATGTTTTAAAGTTAATAAAAAAAATGACCAGAAATTTTTGTTCTTCAACTTCCATCTTTGCATACTCACAGCCTTACTAATTTTGAAGCTGTTTTATGAAGGTACGTCACAAATGCAAGATATATCACTTACAATGTTGCTGCATAAGAGAAAAAGCAAGCAACTTCTCAGAAAATCTACTCCCAATCCAGACACAGCCATTAATATGTTACACTGACTCATTGAGAACTACTTGTAGACTTGGAATGCAAAAACATACATTAAGTTCAAAATTTTGTTTCTCATAAAAAAAAGTTCCAAGTTTTGATAAAGCTCCCTACTCCAAGTCATTGTGAAAGGGCTATTTCTTTGAACAGTGTTTCAAGAAGGATTCCCTTGTCTTTCAAAGTTCCTCTAAACCTCTATTGCCAGTTCTAAGAAATTCTCTAATGAAAACCTCGCATACAGCATGCAAGTTATGCTCCTAAGTCCTATTTGAAGGCACACACTATGACACTAATACTTATTTAGTCCAACATAGAATTATTATATTAGTAGTACTAGTAGTTTATCAATTGGAAAAAAAAAATCTGCCAATAAAAATTAGTCATGTAATTTGGATATGGCTGACAGGAAACAATAAGAGGCAATATTAAACAGATATTTCAGCAATATATCAAAACGACTAATGCTCATTTGGAAAATTCATTCTCGGCTTTTCCGAAAAGAACAGCTAACCATACGTCCTTACATGTAGCTTGGTCTTTACTCACAGCCATAGAATTACACAATTACATGACTTTCTTATATACTCTACTGCAAAGAAATTTTCTATCAGCTTCTTCACTACAAGGAAAAGCAAATCTGACAAAAACATAGAGCAATATTTTAACATTTGATCAAGATAAGCAACTGAAACCTAGATCTGATCGATTTAATATGCAGATACACCTACCATTATATATTTGATGAGTAAATCTCAAATGCTTAACAACCTAAAAGTAAGGACTATTGGAGGTTCGGATCGAAATCAACGCGAACAAACTCAAATCAAAAGCATCAAAGATTATGGCGAACTTCACTTCAGCTCCGAGTCTCTAACATCTGATCTGACCAGAACTCACCGCAATTGACTAGATTCAAGTGAAAGCATTCCTAAAACAAACCAGTGGACCACAGATCAAGGCTGAGAAATGCAAGTCAGAGCAAGCACAATCATTCTCGCTCCTCATCCAAAAGGATCCATCGATTTCATCGTAATCCGGCATGAAAACATTGCGAAATCACCGGAAAAGGGAAAATCGATCCAACCGCTCAAATCACAAAGATAAATCCTAAACATTCGTGAAAGCAAAGATCGGAGACCTTACCAGCAGAAATTGGAGCAAATTTGAGCAGAGAGATTGAAGTGTGATGGTTGATAGGTAGAAGAGTTCAAGAGACTGAAGAGGGAAGACACGGAGACTATTTTCTTGGGACCTATAAATTTTGCACGTACACGGGTACAGTTGGCAGTGTCCAAACCCATATGTCAAAGTGGTTTTTTGACCGTCGGATCAAGAAGATGACACGTGGCGTTATATGCTGTGTCTCCTGATGAGTGGGTTGTTCCCCTCGTATAATTTTTTGGGCTATTTGCACAAATATACACTTTTTTTGCCGGGTTCGCACAAATACCACTTATTTAGAAAATTTGCAAAAATACCATATGTGGTATTAGTGCAAATAGGATGGGGAAATTGCTTAGCCGGTTGCAGGTTGTCCCAAGGGGAGAGAGAGAGAGAGAGATGGGACATCGGATTTTTGGCGCCAAAATTGGAGAGAGAGGAGGTGAGGTGATGGGAAAGGCTTTCCCTCCATTTTTAAAGTCTAATAAGAGAGGAGGAGAGAGGTCATCATTTTCGGTGTTCCCGTGGAAAAGAGAGCTGGAGAAGAAGGCCACCATTGGAGAAGAACCCATCCGCATTAAGGTCCAGTTGGTGAGCACGTGTCGGACTCTTTATTCGTTCGTGTCAGTGTTCGTAAACTTCCGTGTCACAGAGATATCCGAGAAACCCTAATTCTCAGTTGCAATGGGTAGGCTTCTCTTTTATTTCTCCTCATGTTTCGTGAAGAGTAGATACCCATTAACAATGGTGCTGATCCGAGTTTTCAATTGCAGGGCAAAACGCCAAAGTATGTGTCACTCTCAACTTCAACGGGCGTTGGTTGTTCGATGGTGCGGGGTGGGTGTATTATGGTGAAACAGAGCGGAAGAATGTAATAATTGAAGAGGGCATCGACTTCGCCTCTCTGACTCAACTGTTGAGGGTGAAGATCGGCCATGATTGTTCATGTGAAGATTGGCGGTTGTCTTACATGGCAAAGGGGGAAGAATCGGGTCATCCGATAACGATAGGTGATGACGATGACCTTGAGGCTTTTAAGTTTCTCAACTCGATGTCTGGGGAACATCCATGGCCCATGGCGATATATGTTGGTCCAGTGGTGAAAGAGAGCCTTCAAGTACCACAACCCGGCGTCGGGGAAGAATGCTTGAGTGGGCCTCGTAACTCTCAAAAGGTGGACGAGCTGGAGGCAGAAGGTAAGCCACAACCAAACCCTATGGTTGTAGATGTGGGGTTATATGGTGGAGGAGGGGTTAGCCAGTCAATAGGGATGAGCAACGATATAAGGGTGAAAAACAATGTGGAAACGGGGTTGGGAAGGGGTGACAAAGATAAATGTGAGGGTGACAAAGGTAAGGGTCCGGAGGTGATCCTCTTGGTTGAGGTCATAGGGAAGAGGCAGGATGACGTTACTGAAATGGGTTTTGGAACTGGTGACAGACGTATTTTTGAAGGTGACAAGGGTAAATGTCCAGAGTCGAACCACATGGATGAGATGATAGGGAAGAGACAGGAGGACGCTATTGAGAGCGGGTTTGGAACTGGTGAAAAGCTTAAGAGTGTAGGTGACAAGGGTAAAGGTCCGGAAAGGATCCAGTTGGGTGGGGTGATAGGGAAGAGCCAAGAGCACGCAGGTGACATAGGGTCTGGAACTGGTGACATGGATATTCTTGAGGGTGACAGGTGTGATGGTCTAGATGTTATCCACTTGGGTGACACGGACTCCTCTTCAGATGACACGGACAAATGTGAAGGTGACAAGTATAAGGGGGTGGATCTCATAGCCATTAGCAGTGAGGAGGAGGAGGAGGATGAGGACTTCGATTCCGGAGTGAAGAGGGAAGAAGATTGTTCATATTATTATGACTGAGAGGATTATGAGGAAGACCGGGGTATGAGGGTGTTGTCGGAGGAGGACGAAGTTGAGGAGGAGGTGATTAGGGAACTTGAAGATCGGGTTCCTAGGTCCAGCACATCCCCACCGTCGATGGAGAACGTAGAAGCTATGTTGGACAAAGCAACGCCTCGGACCCAGGAACCACGACGGAATCTGACAGAAATTTTGGAGGGACAAATGTTCGGCTCGAAGGTAGAATTGCAGACTTGCCTGAAGTGGATTGCAGTGCAGAAGTGCTTCGAGTTTGTAGTGAAGAGGTCGTGTAACAAAACCTATGTAGTTGGTTGTTTGGACAACAAGTGCACGTGGATGTTAAGGGCGTCGACTTACCGGCGCACGACTATGTGGTCCATCCGACAGTATGTCCAGGAGCATACATGTGACCTGAGCATGATGCACAACCATAGCCGACATGCTACGTCGAACATGATTGGACGCAACCTCGTGACCACGTAAGTGTTAATTTAGTTGCGAACAGCTATTTCTGTCACACAACATTATTCCCCATGTCACATGACGTAACTCACCATGACACCATTATATGCAGGTTCACCGGGACTCGAAAGGACCTCGTTCCCGAGCAAGTCCAGAAAATGACGAAGGCTGAGTATGGAGTATCGTGTAGCTACTGGAAGGCACGAAGGGCACGACTGACAGCGAGGGAGGTGAAGCATGGGACCGACGAAGACAGCTACCGAGATATTATTCCACACTTGCACATGTTGGAGCAGACTAACCCCGGGACATATACTAAGTTAGAGCTGGACGCATCCCAAAGATTCAAGTACGCCTTTATTAGCTTTGGGGTATGGCGCAAGGCGATTCCCTACCTTCGAAAGGTAATACCCCGTGTCGGTACTATAATATTGCATGTCACCTAACATACATAACCATGTTACCTAACCAACTGGTGTCGATATCCATGTCCAGGTGATTTCAGTTGATGGGAGTTTCCTGAAAGGGAAGTTCAGGGGCACGCTTCTATTTGCCACAGCCCAAGATGCAGACCACAGTGTATACCCGATCGCTTTTGCGATTGTCGATGGTGAGAATCACGGGTCATGGGGTTTCTTCTTCAAGAACATGCTACATGTTGTCGAGGATACACCGGACTTAATGTTTGTCTCTGATCGGCATCTTAGTATCGTCAAAGGTTTGAGGGACAACTATGTGTTTGCCAAGCAAGGGGCCTGCCAATGGCATCTATTTCAGAATGCCAGGGTTAAGTACAGGGGGGTGACGGGCCTGCACACATTGTACTTAAAGGTGGCGAAGGCGTACACGAGGGCAGAGTTCGAGAAGCACTTTGCTGATTTTTGCGCTCAGGCACCCGCTGCGGCCCAATACCTAAGAGAGGCTGGATTCCAGAACTGGGCCCGGGCATACTTCTTGGGGATGCGCTACAACATATTGACGACGAACAACTCCGAGTGTCTGAATTCGGTGTTCAAGGAGCCCCGCGACCTACCCATCACAACCCTAATTGATGCTGTCATCGAAACAATATCCAAGTGGTTTTACGATCGACGGGAAAAAAGCACCAAATCGGCGTCGACGGTCAGCGATTACGTTCAAGGTGAGCTGCAAACGAGCTATTCGTTGGCAACATTCTTGGATGTCAGAGCCCTCAGCGCACACGAGTACACTGTCCGCAGAGGGTCCGCCACCTGGGTTGTGAACCTGTGTGCCCGGACCTGCACATGCAAGCGCTTCGACATTGACCAGTTTCTGTGCTAGCACGCCATAGCGGCTGCAAGGTTTCGAGGTAGCAATTTCTTCTCTCTCGTGAATGACTTCTACAAAGTCACAGCATGAAAGGCGTGTTACGAGAATGTGCTATATCCGGTTCCTCCAAGAGAAGAGTGGCGAATCCCTCCAGCCATGTCCAGCGCGGTGTGTCTCCCCCCGGACGTGAAGCGACGCCCTGGTCGCCCTAAGACTTGTCGATACCCATCTCGGGGAGAATTTAGCCGTTCCAAGCGCCGTCGTTCTTAGATGTGTTCCTCCATTGGTGGTCCAACGCCTTACCTCAGCAGTTGGGTAGTCTTTTTCATTTGCCGTATCGGGTCAGTGGTTGGACCATTCTCCGTGTATGTTATTTTTTGAACGGGCTACGTATTTGGTAGTGTAATTAGGCTGTTTGTGCATATGACAAACTGTAAGTAGGCTGCTGTACTTTTGGGAAGGGTTTCCACACTATAGTTAAGTGGTGAAGAACTTCGTAGTACTTTTGGGGATGGTTTCAGAAAAAACCCTGTCACCCTATTTGTATTCCCGTGTCAGGTAGAAGGGGTTATCATGTCACAGCTTTCAATTTCATGGTAGACATTTCGGTGGTTGAAGCTATGATAATGAATTCAACAATGCATTGGCACTTATTTGACAACATGTTTACATTCCTGAGTGGTTGTGGTAGTGGTGTTAGGAATTCACCCTTGTGAACATATTGAAATCACCTTCATGACAATGTTGAAGGGGGTATTATGTAAGGTGACACGGGATTGTAAGTTGGGTGACACGGGTGATTTCCTGACAACTTATAACCAAAGTTTCGACAATAATAACTTAGTCAACCAGTGGTAAAAAAAAAAAGAAAACAAAAAGAAAACAACAAAGAATAAGTTGACACGCGTCCCGGATATCACCCCACACTCTCTTTCTGTATTCATCGGGACTCCATCTCTAAATTTCCATAACTCAAAACCGTTCGAAAGGGGGAGGAAGAAGAGACGCCGGCGACGAGGAACAACGGGTCGAAGAAGAGACTGCCGGGGACTGTCGGATAAGAGAAGAACGCCGCCAAGAAACTCAGAAGGTACGCCCCCTATCTCTGTTGTCCGTTATCTTCTAATCTGGGGTTCGGGGTGGGTGGATGGAACAACCTACTATGGTGGTAAGGGATTGAACGTTAAGGAGGGCGGTTTTGTCGATGGTGGAGGTGGTTGCGAATGAAGGACAAGGAGCCGGGTTTTGGGGATTGGAAAACCCGCGGTTAGGGTTTAGTAAGCCCGAAGAGGATGGCTACGGTGGGGGTCGAAATAGGGAATGGGGTAGATTAGAGGTTTGATTGGGAATGGGGACGATTCGGGGTTCCATTAATTTGAAATTCAGATTTGGGGAGTTGATGTGGAATGTATGTCGTCATTGGTTTAGGAACGTTCTGACATTTGTAACATGGGTTTCAAAATTGAGTGACATGGGTTTACAAAGCTAGTGACATTGACTATAAACTTTCTCGATAACTTATGGTTGCTCTTAAACTGCAGGAAACAAATGGCTCGGACAAAATTTACACAGCCATAGCATCAGCGCTTCCGCGCACGGGTAAACGAAGGGTCGAGGGTGGCGATGCTTGCCAACATCGCCAACTACGTCGAGGAGATGGACGCCGCTAGGGATATCGTGGGGAAGACACTCGAGAAGATTATGGATACCTTGGAGAAGATGGATGATAGGGTACTTCAGTCTTTCGCATTATTCACTCTCATATTGTTCTTAAGTTCAGTGACTACGGTAAATAGAATAATGACATGGGACATACAGTATGTGACACGGGATATAAAACTGTTGGAGGAGATGGTGGATTTATTGTAACAACTTCTTGTGTGCAGATAAAAGTGTTGGAGGAGAAGGTCCATGAAATGCGGGATGGAAAATTGAATGGAAGAGGCAAGGAACAAAGAGTAAGGGATAGTGAAAAGGAGTTTGTACATGTTGGAATCCATCTAAGTTGTAGATCAGTTTTGCAGGTTGTTGATGTTGATGTACCAAAGGGGACTCGTACTGAAGGCTTGGAGCAGCCCCGACAATTTGCTAAGGTACGCTCCTTGTGGCCCGTGCCATTCATCCGTTATGTTTTCAATAGTGGCATGGGGATGTTAGCTAGGCGACAGGGGTCGTTTTGTTATGTGACATGGGAAATGTTTGTTTGAATTCAGAGGTTGTTCGTCGACCAGGAATGTGAGAGCAAGGCGTGGAAGATTACGAAACCGCGGGCCTCTAAAGGGAAGGACGCCGTCGTTCCCGGTGAAGCCGTTGCCATGGGACTAGTTTATGCGGCCGACTATGAGGCCCTACAGGGGTGGCTCGCAAGGTAACCCATCGTCTCATTTCAGTCTTCATTATACGCCACAGTTACCCTTTCATTGATTCCACTCCATTGTACGATCTAGTGCCGACGGTGAGAACCTGTCAACGGCTTGCGGCAAGGACCTGTCGAAGGAGTTTTTTACCACCCTCCAGACGCCCCGCTATTGGATCAACTCAGAGGTATATTGTATTTCTCACATTTTATTATGATTGCCCTTGTATATGCATTTGGGTTGCTGTTGGACTATGTTGTGGGTTGTCATGAGGGTTAACTTGACGTAGCACTTGGAGCAGTCATGCTTCCTGCTACGGAAACAAAGCGCGGAGAGGGGTTACGACAATGGGCGTCGAGTCATTGTGTTGGACTCCTACTTCTCCAGCTTTCTGGAGAGGGATTGGAAGGAGTACAACTCAGACGTCGGGGGGTATGAGGCGAGTGGCATACTCCTCTCAGACTTCGACGGGCGGGCCCCGGCGCCCATGGCCCGTCCGTGGGCAGGCGGGGACCTCGTCCTCCTACCCCTCAACCTGAGGGGAAGACATTGGGTTGCCGTTGCTCTTGATCTGAATGAGTGGCAGTTGAAGCTGTATGACTGTGATGTGCACTGTGTGATAGACGCCGAACTCCCACCCCTGCTGATGCACGTTACCCACCTCCTCCCCATCATCATGGATGCACACGCTGAGTTGAAGGTGAAGTATGCATCGAAGCTGCCAGGCCCGTTTCGCATAATCCGCGACAAGCGCGTTCCGCAAAACAAGCTCAGGTATGATTGGTGCGACCCCTGTATTTCATTTAACTTGATGATATCTCCGCCTCTGTTTTGACAAAATCTCCGTCATTGCAGTGGTGACTGTGGCCCTTAAACCATCAGATTCATGGAGCTCCTCATGGAGACCGATCCCCCCTTCGATGGGTTGGACGACACGTTTATTGGGTCGTACAGACAGATGCTAGCAGCTGCCATCTTCAATGGTCGGCTCGGTGGACGCATAATCTGATCGTCGTTTGGGAGTAGTTATGGAAGTGATTTGTTGTCTTTTGTTGTGAACAACGTTGGTTTTAGTCTTGTCCTTTGGTTGTTTGGATACATTTACTTTTGGAAACGGGTTACACTCGAGTGGTAAGTGGTAAAGAACATCGCAGTACTTTTGGGGATGGATTCTGTAAAAAACCCCTGTCACCCTCTTTGTATTACCGTGTCAGGTTGAAGGGGTTATCATGTCACTGGTTTTAATTTCATGTTTATCAATCCGGAGCTGACACTTTCATAATGAAATTACCCATGCACTGGCACTAGTTTCAGGTCATGTTTAAATTCCTGAGTGTTTGTCCTACTCGTGTATATTTTGTCACCTTATTCTCGTCAGTGACACGAGAATTATGTAAGTTGACACGGGATTCCAACTTTGCTGACACGGGTGATTACGAAACAGCTTATAACCAAAGTCTACAACACATAACCACCGAATGAAGATACACAAATCGAAACACTTAGTTGTCGTTCGGCAACACTTGTGGTTGACTATTCACGCACGCTTTTGTATAACGAAAAAAACTATATAAAATATAATATTTCGTAAAATTTTTGTAACAAGTTCGTACTTGCTAATCATAGCTGCGAAATTATTTTTAAAAATAAATACAAAACTAGATATTTTATTTTATATTGTTTAATCTCCTAAAATAAGCGTGCGTGAATAGTCAAGTGACAAGTTTTTCGGAACGGAGGTAGTACTTCATAGCAACGTACAAAAATACCAACCTTGTGACCATATTGAAATGTATAATTGTGCAAATTGACCTATATGTCGAGCTCAATTCTACCAAAAACGATATAGTTTCTCAATTCTACCAAAAACGATATAGTTTCTCAATTCTACCAAAAAAGATATAGTTTCTCAATTGATCAATTTTTTTGAGCTCCCAATTGATCATATTTCGATACAGTAACAATAATATCTTTATATGTTATAATAACACATTAGATATAGTATCAAAATTAACCAAACTTAATAGACCAAACTGAGGCAATTTTTTATTCCACCATATTTCGTGTAATCCCCTTAAGCATACCCTCGACTAACTCACACTCAATTGTGCACGTGCATTCCTCACAAGAAAGAGCATCATCCTTATCTTCAGCAAGGAGCTGAAAATTTTTCCAGGGGTTTGATCTTCGACAACTCCGAATTGCTGTTCCATTGGTGATATTTGTACATGTGTTCCGCTTCCAGTTGAAGGAAGGTCTTCGAGCAATTACGAGAATATCATAAAATAGATCAGCAACTCTCCGGCGACACGAAATTATTTTATAGCCCAACTTATGTTTCACACTATTAAGTAATGCAAAGCCTTTGGGTTTGAGCTCTTCAGATCCGCAACAATACATAGCTATGCCACAAACATAGCTTGCCACGTCGTGTCCCAACTCCGACGCCTTTAGAAGATCTTGAATGCCTGCATCATGATCGCAATTTGTGAAGAATTTAACCTGCATTTTGAAATGAAGCTATGAGGAACTATGATAAACCATACACCGAACCAATGATCCACAATCAACATCTTACCATTCCTTGCTGAAAGATTGCCTCCGGGTTTCCCGCGTTGACGCATTGATTTAAAAAGCTTCTGGCATGACTATCGTTTCTCGATGCGACAACAACCGAAATTCCCCAGTTATCCTGGTACTCAGTTGCCATCTTCGCAAGCACATAATTGTGTTTTCCAACCAAATCAAAAGTTTTGCAACTGCATCACAATGAAGTGAATCAAATTTTTTTCGAATACATAAATTAACGAAATAAAAAGTGGAGGCAATACCTTAACCGTAATCTGAAGACATCTTCTATAGATTGAATTGCTAATCGACCGACAATCTCCAATAGGAGATCGAATGGTAGTGTTAGAAGCGTCAATGCCTATGATTTCCTTGCCCTAACGTTCCTTCCTGGCTCCATTGCAACTATCTTAATTTCGGTTCTACTTGGTAAGGGAGGATGATGCAATTCAAGGGAATGGGATAATGCAATTCAAGGGAGAATGGGTTGGCTATAACAATGCAATGGATAACGTAACTGCCGCCGGAAGAGGAAGAGACGAGACGTGTGCAATGTAATTCAGAGGAAGAGACGTGTGCAAGTGCAATGTACTTGAAACACAATGGATGTGGATGTGGAAGTGGAAGAGGAAGCGGAAGAGATTTTCAATCGTAATTAACTGTCGTGGTTTTAATCTCAATCTATTAATTAATCTTTTTCTTAAATTATCTATTTCTTCAATTTATTATCGGTTAGAATCTTGATATGTGATATTCTTAACAAAAATATTATATGTATAACGGATTAACCCTATACAACACTTACTACCCTTGTTTTAAAAAAATAACGGCTGAAAGTATAAAATTTAACCCTTTATTCAAAAAAATAACGGATTAAGTATTCATGGTTTTGTATCAATTTATTATTTGATAAAATTTTATAACGGATGAAAGTATAAAATTTAACCCTTTATTCAAAAAAATAACGGATTAACTATTAAGGGTTTTGTATCAATTTATTATTTGATAAAATTTTATAACGCTTTAACATAAATTTTATAACGCATATAGAGAGTAAAACATTACCGCATGAAATTAAGTACATAAGTTAAATCCATATATGTATTTTGCATGCATATTGCATGGGAAAGTAGTTAGGGTTTGTAAAATGTTAAAATATGGTGTATTAAATTTTATAAGTTTTAAAAATATATTTTACAACCATAAAATCAAGAGGAAATGGTACTAAATACCACAATTTGAAAAAAGTTTGCAAAAATGCCACCGTTTTGGAAAAATTGGTAAAAATCAATTTATGTGAGTGCAATATAGAGAGTAAAAAATTACCGCATATAGAGAGTAAAAAAAGGGATGAAAGTATAAAATTTAACCCTTTATTAAAAAAAAATAACGGATTAACTATTAAGGGCTTTGTATCAATTTATTATTTGATAAAATTTTATAACGCTTTAACATAAATTTTATAACGCATATAGAGAGTAAAACATTACCGCATGAAATTAAGTACATAAGTTAAATCCATATATGTATTTTGCATGCATATTGCATGGGAAAGTAGTTAGGGTTTGTAAAATGTTAAAATATGGTGTATTAAATTTTATAAGTTTTAAAAATATATTTTACAACCATAAAATCAAGAGGAAATGGTACTAAATACCACAATTTGAAAAAAGTTTGTAAAAATGCCACCGTTTTGGAAAAATTGGTAAAAATCAATTTATGTGAGTGCAATATAGAGAGTAAAAAATTACCGCATATAGAGAGTAAAAAAAGGGATAAAGAAATCGAAACACTTAGTTGTCGTTCGGCAAAAATTGTCGTTGACTATTCACGCACCCTTATTTATAATTACAAAAACTATATAAAATATACGTTCTCATAAATTTTTTGTAACAAGTTTCTACTTGCTAATAATAGCTACGAAATTGTTTTTACAAATAAATACGAAACTAGATATTTTATATAGTTTTTTCTCTTAAAATAAGCGTGCGTGAATAGTCAACTGACAAGTTTTTCGGAACGGTGGTAGTACTTCATAGCAACGTACAAAAATACCAACCTTGTGACCATATTCAAATGTATATTTGTGCAAATTGACCTATATTTAATGTTGAAGGGGTTATTATGTTAGATGACACGGGATTCGAAATTTGATGACTCTCACCAACACCCCCCCCCCCATGGAGCCCCTCTCTCTTCATAAATACCACTCCATCGGTCCTTTCACTTCCACTCTTCTCTTGCAAGCCACAAAAAATTTCGGGAAGAAGAAGCGACGCCATCGTGTTTGGTTCACCAGTGGTGCTCATCCTGATCGAAAAGCTTTCAATTCCAAGTAAGTACAACCCCGATTGGCATATGTGTTGACAAAAACGGTTTGTATTTTAGGGTTTTCATCGATTAGAAGTTTGTTTTGAATGAAATCTGTGTTGTTACTAGGGTTTTCGACATAGAGTACTAATTGACGACATCAAAAGCTTTCTGATTAGGGGCTATGGTTTATGCCTGTGTATGCTGCAGATTTTGGGTGAATATGTCCATGGCTCACTGTTTTATGGTTTCTGCCTTGTGTAGTGAATATGTCCCTTTGTCTCCTATCTTGCATGTGCTTATTACATACTTATGTTGAGTAGTTGCTTGGAGTTCGTATATGTGTTTATTGGTTTACGCTTCATATATGCAATTAGTTTGTGGAATTTGCTGAATTGGGGGTGAGAATGCAGCCAGTCAAGTATATATACTTGGTGACACGGGATTACTACTTTGGTGACACGGGTGATTTGTAACCACCTTTTTGTAATTGGTCTTTGCTTGCACATAATTCTCTCCTTATCAAAATTATAAGGTGCTTACAGTAATTTAGCTTATATATTACATTGTCCTTTAGTTGTTTGGTGACATATCATCTCTCACTCCCATTCGTCTTCTTCATATATATGTACTTGTTAGGCTTGAAAAAGAAATAGAACATTTAGGATCCTTTCTGTGTGAATCTAAAGCATAAATATGATTAAGCCTATGAAAGTTACAACCTTTCTCTTTGTCTGTGAAGGTTCTTAGTAGGATGTCTGTCAAGTATATATAATTGGTGACACGGGATTCCAAATTTGGTGACACGGGATTCCAAAATTGGTGACACGGGTGATTTCTTCCCATTTGTTACATAACTTTGTGAAAACTTTAATTCATTGATATGAGTTTGTTATCAGAATTGTGGACTCCTTGGCCACATGCATCTTAAAAATGGCATCTTCCACAAATTTGTTTGATATGAGTTTCATATTCACACTTGTATTTACCATTTCCAATTTTGCTTGCACATAAATCTCTCCTTCTCAACATATAAGGTCCAGACATTATTTTAGCATATATATTACATTCTCCTTAACTTGTTTGGTGACATATCATCTCCCTCTCCCATTCGTCTTCTTCATATATATGTACTTGTTAGGCTTGAAAAAGAAATAGAACATTTAGGATCCTTTCTGTGTGAATCTAAAGCATAAATATGATTACGCCTATGAAAGTTGCAACCTTTCTCTTTGTCTGTGAAGGTTGTTAGTAGGAAGTCTGTCAAGTATACATAGTTGGTGACACGGGATTCCAATTTTGGTGACACGGGATTCCAAATTTGGTGACACGGGTGATTTCTTCTATTTGTTATATAAATTTGTCAAAACTTTAATTCATTGATATGAGTTTCATATTCACACTTGTATTTACCATTTCCAACTTTGCTTGCACATAGATCTCTCCTTCTGAACATTCTAAGGTCCGGACATTATTTTACCTTATATTTTACATTCTCCTTTAGTTGTTTGGTGACATATCATCTCACTCTCCCATTCATCTTTTCCACATATATGTACTTATCTCCATTATAAAACATGCTTACATATTTTTCATATGTACGTATGTTCTTGTGTTTGGTTTTCTTCTGCCATCTGACGTTTATTTTCCCTTGTACTGGTAGGAATCATGTGGCCGTACTCAGACAGCGACATTGACACAGACTCCGACAGCGATCGGAGCTACCAGAGCGGTGACGACCGGAGGTACTTCTGGCTGCGTTCAGACTACGACTACGGGAGGAGCCGCCGGGACCGTCCTGATGAGGACGAGGATGATGATCAGTCAGAGACAAGAGACCCCGAGCAGGTGGCTGAGGACAACGCGCAATGGGACTTGGCCGCCGAAGAGCTCACCGACCTTCGCCAGCGAGTTCAGTCGCTGCTCAACCGGGATGCTGCCCGGGAGGGAGTTATGGCCGCACAGCGCACTCAACTTGAGGCCGCCCAGACGCAGGTCCAGACAACCACTCTTCAGCTGCAGGTCACCCAGTCCACCCTGGAGGCCACAACTACTGAGTTGGAGGTTACCCAGAGCTCGCTGCAGGCCACAATGGAAGAGAACTTGGTCCTCGCCAACAAGTTGGTGAGGAGCGAGGCTACCAACAAGCACCTGGCGCAGCGGGTGGCCGATGTGGGCTCCTTCCTCTGTGGGCAGTGGGTCGGGCACGCTAGCGAGCAGCTCCGCACCCGACAACTCACCCGCTGGAACAAGCTCATGGGGTGGATTCTCGTGCTGATGATAGGAGTTATGGTGCGTCTGGTCACCAGGGCTTAGGAGCTTCGAAGCTAGTTCTCTTTGTTTTTTGCCAAAACTTGTGATGTTGTTGTAGTAGTTGTCAAATACTGATGTGATCCCAAACAGATGTGGTTTTTTGGACTTGGAACAACTCCGTATGTGGCGGATGGCCCCCATTTCTTGCAGTTAGGGGCCTATGTAAGGGTAGTTAGAAACAATGTCTCACCCACGCTCGGTTAGTTGTCATTTTTTGGAAAGTCGAGTGTGGTTGCACCGTTATGAATGGTGCCTGTATGATCGGATATGGTATGTATAGGGCAATGTCCCTCCTATATTATGCATGTCTATTACATTTCCACTTGTTGGTGTTATGCATGTGTATTACATTCAATCATCCATGACAAAATGTAAAACTATGTGGTTCCTATGATAGGGCCTTGTAACAATTCGTATATGAACCTATCAACACATACACAAGGTTAGAAAATCACCCTACTCACCATCAGTGACACGGATAATCACGTCAGGTGACACGGGATTTCAAGTTTGGTGACACGGGAGATTTCCTTACAACTTATAATATGCCTTTCAACCGAGTAAGTTGGCTGCCACATGACATTCAATCGTCCATGACAAAATGTCAAATTATGTGGTTCCTATGATATGGCCTTGTAACAATTCGTATATGAACCTATCAACACATACACAAGGTTAGAAAATCACCCTACTCACCATCAGTGACACGGATAATCACGTCAGGTGACACGGGATTTCAAGTTTGGTGACACGGGAGATTTCCTTACAACTTATAATATGCCTTTCAACCGAGTAAGTTGGCTGCCACATGACATTCAATCGTCCATGACAAAATGTCAAATTATGTGGTTCCTATGATAGGGACGTGTAACAATTCGTATATCAACCTATCAATACATAAACAAGGTTAGAAAATCACCCTACTCACCATCAGTGACACGGATAATCACGTCAGTTGACACGGGATTCCACGTTTGGTGACACGGGTGAATTCTGAACTAATTATAACCAATGTTTGCACCATGCCAACATGGTCACTCACTGCTTACAAATTATCATATAAATAATGTAACAGTCCACAACACATAACCACTCACCGAAGATAAAGAATGCGAAATAGTTCATACCAACATACTAAAATACCAACCTAGTGAACTTCCGTCCACAACTAAATGTGAGAACCAGCAACCATGTTCATAAATATCCAACACAATAAAAATGATGTTCATAAGAAGCTTATACCATAACATAAAATTTCATAACACTGGCCAATGGTGATCACAACTGAGATCATAACCGTGTACCATTGAAGATCCGAACAGCGAGCATGTGCCTGTACGCCCCGATGAATACGTCGTCAAGACCGTCGTAGGTGGGGGCGTCCTTCATGAGGAGTTGCATGAACCTGATCGTGTAAGGACCGCAGTCTCCACTGCAATAGAGAATCGCCGGAGTCATATTCATTACACCCGGATGCAACTATGAGACAAAGATATATTTAAGTGTTGGACAAAAATTACCTCTGCTTGTTTTGCGGAATCCTTTTCTCGCGATTAAGGGCGAACGGCTTTGGCAACTTGTCGACGTAGGTGGCCATCAACGCGGGGTGGGCATTCATCAGTACCGGGATAAGGTGGGTGATGCAGCTTAAGTGTGCCGGCAGATGGCGGTCCCTCACGATGTAGACGTCCGAATCATAAACCCTTACCTGCCACCCGACCAGATCTATCGCTACGGAGATCCAGTGAACACTGTCCACATTCAAAGGTAGGAGGATGAGTTCCGCCCCTTCCCACGCCCGGCCTATCGTCGCCGGGGACCGCCCGTCGAAGTAGCCAAGCAGCTTCTCGTCGGCTTGGTAGCTATCCGCATCGCTCTTGTATTTGCCCCACTCGGTCTGCAGATAGCGACCGAAATATGTGTCCACAAGGACCACAATGACAACTCGACCGCCAATGTCGCCGGCCCTCTCCGTTACCCCTTTCCGAAGAAGATAGCATGCTTGTTCCATGTGCTGCATCGATTACAACCCCAGTCAAAATCCAAAACTATTCCACTACCTTTTACAGTACATACCGTGTCATTCATTGGACAAAGATAGTCACTTAGGCGGGTTTCGTACCTCAGAGTTTAGCCAAACTGTGGGCGTTTTTAGTGCGGTGAAGAACTCCTTACTCAGCGTCGTGCCGTATGCAGTCTTCCAGCTGTCCTCATCCCCGCTGCACAACCACAACCACAATGTTAGGGGATTGGAGTCATCTATGCAATAACTTGGGTACGTCTGCTGATGAGTGTCACCTATCCATCCAGCGGAGGAACCCATCGTTGTCTGACACGGAAACAAGACCCAGCTTAATCGCGACCGCGCCTTCGACAACGTTCTTCCCTTTTCGGCCCCGCGTTTTCTTCTGAGGTGGGGACTTGACTTCTCCATCACCTCCTGGACCTCTCTTACTCTTCCTGCCTCGAACGGGCTCCGCTCTTGCAGCCTCTGGGATCTGCCAAGTGGTTAGACAGTTTCAACGGTGAAGGCAAAAATGTTTTGACCCCCGTGTCACCCCAATCTGTACTCGTGTCGGCTAATACTGATACACTTGTCACTTACGTAGTACTATAGATTAAAATGACAATGTGAAGTAACAGACAATTTACCTTCTTCTCATCCTGTCCTTCCGGCGTTGCTTGGTCGTTCACTGTAGGTGGTACCTCCGTTGAACCGGCTTTACCGCTTTTGTCCTCAGCATCCCTATGTTTCCCGACTTTCTCTCCACTGACATCTCCCCCAGTTCCTCCAACGGTCTCGTCTTTGACCGCCTTTGAGATCTGGCAATTGGTTACGGTTATTTCAACTGTGATTCAGATAATATATTTGTTTCTTTGTCACTCTACATATTAATACGTGTCGCTTCACTTTAACAACCGTGTGAGTTGTGTGCAAAATATTGACATATTATAAATTGTTGATTCTATTACCCCTTCACCGTGGATTCAGAAAATACCATGTCAAGTAACAACCAATTTACCTCCTCTTGTCCTTCTGGTGGCTGATCTTCCACCTTAGTTTGTCCCTCTGTCCCCCCGTTCTTTTGGTCGTTATCCTCTCCACGGACATCGCCCATTGGTTTCTGCTCACCTCCTGCATTCGACTGGCCATCTCGCATCCCATTCACAACACCTTCCAACACCTTCATCTGATACACAAAGTACATAAATGAGGGGTGGTTAGCGAATGTTATTCGGCATTCAGAGATAAGTAACCCGTGTCACCTCTGAAAATTACCCGTGTCACATATAAAATATACCCGTGTCACAAATGCCAGAAACGTTACACGTACCTTGTCATCCATGCTCCGCATCCATGTTGACATGGTTTCCAGCCTCTCCAAGATCAGTTCTACTGACTTCCCCAACTTATCCTCCCAGGATTCCCTTGTCCCATCTCGTTGCTCCGAACTCGGGCCGGACTTGCCAGAGCCTTCACCATAATAACTCGGTGCCAACGCAGCCTCAATGTCATCAAAGTAGAGGTCAGGCTCCTCATGCTGGTAGAAGCACCCGAGCATCAATTCATACTCGCCGGCCTTCGGTACTAGTATCGGGTTGTCTTCGACCTTGATTCTATCCGATTTTTCAGGGTCCATGCGGGACTGGATCGTCTCATACATTAGATTGTCGTCATCGGTTGTCCACCTCAGCATGCGAGGCAACGCCGTGTTCGACACCCGGTTCGCAAACGCCTCCCCAATCCCCGGGACAGCTTCGTACAACCAAATCTAAAACAACCACACATGTCACTCGAGTGAGTGCATCAATTGCGCGTAATAGTTCAAGCATATCTTCGGTCAAGTAGCTTACCTGGAACGCATACGGAAAACCCATAAGCCCATATCCATATCGATCGTCCTTGTCGTTCGCCTTTGGCTTCAAGTCAGCGACACGTCGTTCTATGACGCCCGAAAGGGACTCGTGGGTGGCCTCGTACACAATCCTGCCCCAGGGGTAATCCAGAAATCGATCAACGTTCTCCACAAGCTTCACAATCCACCCTCGTATGGCTTTCCTGGGTTCTCCCCCCAGCAGAACTCCTTCGACGATGAGGAGGAGAGCGATCTTAAAACGTCTTCTCGCACTCGGCTCCTTCAAGATGGAGTTCTTGAAGGCGTTCTCCAGCTCACCCACCTTCATGTTGTCCGTTCCGAATAAGTCCTTGAGAGCCTTCTTTGTCTTCTTGTCATCCTCCGTCTCTGTGTCTTCCCCCCGAACTCGACCACACCGTAGCCCAGTCACGAGCGCAAACTCCTTGATAGAGAATCGCCGCAGCTTGCCTTGAAGCATGTACCAAGTCTCCCACTTCTTTTCAGTCACAAGCTGCCTTTGTAACACGTAATGCAGTAGTTGCGACGAGAATTGAACCCGGTTTGCCATTTGCACAATACCCCCAAATTGGCTTCGCAGCAGCTTCTCCCAATCGACGGGGTCGACCCAGTCGTCCATGTTGACGAGCAGAGACACTTTGGAAGACTGGTTGACCCGCCCTCGGAAATGCTTCTCCTCCGGCACTGCGAGTCGGGGCTCCAACTTCTTCGGTGT
Organism: Persicaria maculosa; assembly: GCA_963922045.1. NCBI lineage: Eukaryota > Viridiplantae > Streptophyta > Magnoliopsida > Caryophyllales > Polygonaceae > Persicaria > Persicaria maculosa. Next base: position 70,771,141 of record OY998254.1, read on the forward strand.
CCGGACACCTTTCCTCCTCAAATTCTGGGACCGAACCATGTTCTTCCTGCAATTACGTGGACATGAACATAATCAATATCCAGACAAAGTCACCCCCCTACTTAATAAATCTGTCTGCGACTGTTTCACCAGAAAATGCCCATATCACCTAATCAACTAACCCTTGTCACCCAACAGAATAGCTCATGTCATGATTGTTAATTGTCTTCTCCCAATTGTCCTGCAGTACCCGTTTCTGACAGGGGTTATTCTCCACTCTCACAATCTGGGTTAAAGGACCCGCAAGCCTCCCACGCTTATCTTCAACCTCCCTCGCTCTTGTCTGTCAATTCCTCAGTTCCCCATACCCCACCCCAGATCTGTATTTCCCCGTATCCCCAATTCCCCACATGACCGTTATTCCAATTCCCCAATTTCAGATTTTTGTCCAATCCCAAATTGCATGCCTTTGAACGAAACAATGGAAGAATGCAAATGAAGTGGGGAAGATTGCAAATTAAGTGAAGATTTAGACTAGTAGAGATGGGTGAGGACATATTTCAATAATCAATTGAGTTGTACCTGTATTCCTGCGTCTTCCTCTCCGGTACTGCCTTATCCGGCGTCTTACTCCCTTATCCGGCGACTTCCTCCCTCTCCGGTACGAAACAATGGGAGAATGCAAATTAAGTGGGGAAGATTGCAAATTAAGTGAAGATTCAGAGTATTAGAGATGGGTGAGGACGGATTCCAAAAACCAATTGAGTTGTACCTGTTTTCCGGCGCCTTCCTTTCCAGTACGGGCTTCTCCGGCGTCTTTCTCCCTCTCCGGTACGGGCTCTCCTCTTTCCCTTCACTTCACAACCGCCCCCCTTCACTCCTATTAATTTTCGGTCTCTCTCTCTCTCTCTCTCCTTCCCAGGGATAGGTGGTAGTTTATTCCCCAACTGCAATGAATGCAAGTTACTTTTGCATTTGTTTTCTTTACCTTTTATTTTCGAGGAACACAATATTTTATTTTCTTTTTCTTTTTTTATATTTTTGTAAGTAAGTCAAAGGAACTGTGAAACCAACTGCCACCCTGATAGATTCCTTTTCTATTGTCGTTTTGTTCTTTTGTCCCAACATCGGGTCCCGTCTTTCCATGCACGTGTCACCTGACAGGTTTTTTCGTGTCACTATTGACTGTCTCATATTCCTACGTATAATCTAAATGACCCATGTCACCCCTTTTAATCCTCGTGTCATCTAACCACATATACCTTGTCACCAAATTGGATAGATACATGTGGCTACACTGGCAAGTTTAACATGTCCGCATACCTACTAACATATACAAATGTTCACATTCGACAACTACCAAGTTTCGCAAAATATCCAAATGTTTTACTTCAGCTATTACAGGAGGGTGTTATGATTGGAAGCAAGTGTTCAACTCCAACGTCTAGCATCCGAGTCGACCATGGAATACCCCAACAGCTAGCATCTGGTGGTATGCCTCAATGTACGTGTCGTCCAATCCATCGAATTTCGGGCCGGTCTCCAGCAGGAGGTGCATGAATCTAATGGTGTACGGGCCACAATCACCGCTGCAATGGGGAACAATTGGTCAGAACGCGGACACCGATTCCACATCCAATCAAACGAAATTGAACCATGTCATCCAACTTACCCTTGCTTGCTCTGTGGAAGGCTCTTGTCCCGGCGAATGGAAAATGGTGTGGGGACCTTATCGGCATACTTGACCTTCAGATCGGGGTGTGCACGCATGACGACAGGGATTAGGCTCGTCACAAGCATTAACAGGGGCTGGAGCTGGCGTTCCGTCACCATGTGGACGTCGCAGTCATACACCCTTACCTCCCACTCCTTAAGATCGATGGCAAGGGCAACCCAGTGTTTGTTCCTGACGTTGAAGGGGAGGAGGATGAGGTCCGCACCTGACCACGCTCGTCCCAACGGCTTCGGCGACCCCCCATTTAAGTACGCCATCAATGCATCACTAGGCTCGTACGCTTCGGGGGTGGCGCTGTACTCCTTCCATTCCCGAGGTAGATAAATTCCCGCAAAGCACGTATCGACTACGATGGCTCCACTGGCCATGTCACCCGCTCTGTCTGCGACTGTTTTGCGCAGAAGGTAGCAGCACTCCTCCATCTCCTGCATGAAGTGAACCGCAATTACAATCCAAAATCCTAACACGGGAAATTTTAGAGGTGACAAGTGTTCATACCATAGTTCCAAACCAATCTTGGGGTTTCTTCAGGCGGTTGAGTAACTCCTTCGTCATATCCACACCGCAGGGTGACGTGCGCACCTCCGCGTCCCCACTGCACGGTAAGTTTCTGTCAGGTATTGTGAACGTTCAACTATCTACCTTCGTCGTCTATTCGAGAGTAAGAGACATAAGCTACGTACCTTGCCACCCAACTTGTCATGGCGTCGTTGTCCGTCGCTGACACCATTCCTAGCTTAACAGCATCGGCGGGAACACTGGTTGCCTTCTGGGCTCGCGGTTTCTTGGCCGGGGGAGCCAGCTCCTCTCCAACAGCCTTCCTCGTCTTCTTCGCCCCCTTAGATGCATAAACCTGAGCTACCCGGGGCTTCGGCCTCTCATCACCTTCAATTTTCTTTCCCCCTTCCTCAGGACCAGACCCCTTTAAACCAACCTCTCCCAACTGCAAACATATCAAACTTCAGCTAAGATTGACACTATCCCTTGTCACATAACAGATATACTCATGTCGTGCAACTACAATGTCCCTGTCACCAATAACTGATAGAAAAAACTTACATCCTTGCTCTCTCTTGCCATCCCATCCCCTGCCTTGACGGATTCACCTTCAGCTACCTTGTCCCCGACATCCGATTGCTTGTCCCCCGCCTTGGTCTGAAAAAATTTCATGTCACTTGCCATAAACTTTCATGTCACATATAATCACCTTTTTTTCATAAATAAACCTGACCTCGTTGGTCTTTCCTTCCCCCCCATCCCCAGCCTTGACAGATTCAGCTTCATCATGCTTTTCCCCGAGAGCATCACCAGCTAGCTTGCTCTCTCCTGATATCTCATCCCTTGCCTTCACAGTTTCAACTTCTGTGTGCTTATCCCCGCCATCATCCACTTCACTTCCCTTCTCAACAACACCTCCTAACTGCAAATGAAATCAACATTCAATTATGCCTCAAACTTTTCAGTGTCACTTAACAGAACAAATCATGTCACACAGCTACAATCTTCCTGTCACATTCTTCTAGTGTCACTAAACATAACAAATGTTGTGATGTTTACCAACAACTTACCTTACCACCTTGTCCACCCTCACCGGCTTTAGCCGCAATTGACTCTATCAACTCATCAAGGTCGACCTGTAAAATACATATTAACATTTGATATTGAATCCCCGATTTCAAGCAGGACTAAACATCGAAACGCATGTCACGCAAAAACAAACTTACAAACTCATCCCCTTTTTTCTCATCTCCAGCTTGTTCTTTATCGGTTGCTTCTTGCCAGGCCGTCCCCTTACATTCACCCTCCCGCAGCTCATTCACGGCCACCTCCAATAATGTCAGCTGCAGGTGATTAAATTATTACTTCATATCACCATAAGGTGACAAAATTCAACACAATTCACCCTTCATATCACCATGAGTAATGAACACCAAACAATTCCTGATTCACACTTCATATCAGACTAAGGTCACCTAATTCAGTTCTAAACAAACACTTATCAGACTAGGCCCCCCTCTATTTCATACCACATTCGTTCATTATCTACACTACGTGTCACTTGTCCAATTTCACGTGTCAGGAGTCCATTTACCCTAGTTCACAGTTATCCAGAGTCTCCACAAAACGAATAATTGGGAAGTTATTGCGTACCTTTTCATCCATCTTCTCCATCCCTCTTGACATTGTCTGAAGCTTGTCCATGACTTGTTCCAAAGTCTTGGCCACGTCCCCCACCCAGCCATCCTTGTCATTGCCTCCTCTTCCCGTCCTTGGGGACCTCCCACCAGGGGCTTCGAAATATGTCACGAAGGGTGCAACTAGGTCGTCGAAGAAGGGGTCGGACTTCTCATCATCGTAGACACAGCCATCCATCAGCTCCAGCTCAGCCTCCTCTGGTATGAGTATTGGGTTATCATCAATCTCTATGGCCTCCTCTCCCTCAGCTTCGGTGCGGCTGGCTATATCCGTATAAGCGAGGTTCTCGTCCTTGAGGGCCCATCTCATGCAACGAGGGAATGCCGTCGTCGACACCTTCGTCGCAAACCGGACCCCCCATTTCGGCATGGATTCCAACAACCAAATCTGCACCGCATCCCCACTCAAATTAATACATTTTCAGCATATGAATTACAAAATGATCATGGGTGTGGTCGAGAAGGTTACCTGAAAGGATAGCGGATAACCCATCAGGCCATAACCATTGCGCTTCTTTCGATCTTCTGCCTTTATCTCAGCCTCCCGGCGCTTTACGGCGCCATTCAGCGACACGTGTGTTGCAGCATAGATGACCCTCCCCCATGGGAATGCCAAAAATCGATCGACATTCTCCACCAACCGGACGATCCATCTCCGCAGCCCCTTCCTCTGCTCCTCCCCTAACAAAACGCCCTCCACAATGTACAGAAGCACTAGCTTGAATCGTCTTCGCGGGCTCCGCACCACCATTATTGAGTTCTTCAGCCCGGTCTCCAGGTCACCGACCGTCATCTTCTCGTTTCCAAAAAACTCCTTGATAGCTTTCTCGTCGTCCTCCATGTCACTAGCTGTTGGTTGACTGCACCGCAGCCCGGTTACTAAGGCAAACTCCTTCAGGGAGAACCTCCGGAGCTTCCCCTTGATCCGGTACCACGTCTCCCACTCCTTATCGCTCTGAATCTGTCGTTGGAGTGCATAATGCACAATTTGTGAAGAAAATTTCACACTGTGCGCCAGCTGCACAACCCCACCAAGCTGGGAGTCAAGCAGCTTCTGCCATTCGCTAGCGTCAACATAATCATCAATGTTGTTCAGCATTGACAGTCTTGAGCCCTGGTTGACGCGGGCCCGGAAGTGCCTAGCTTCGGGGACTACGTATTCAGGTTCTTTGTTCTTCGAGCTCACATTCTTCGTCCTCACCATTTTCTCTTTTGCAATTTCCATCACACGAACAAAGTCAGCTTCTACCAATTATATTCGTCTCCCTCTGTCACCTGACAGACTAACCCATGTCACTCTACCCTTGTCACTCAGTGTGAAACCCATGTCACCCATTATGAATCGGAAGCCTATAACCAATACCTCAAACCTCCTTCAATAGGACACCTACGACATCCACATATCCCAATTTCCACACCTCGTCAATTCCTCTATCCCGCCTACCACAACAAATTTAGAAACCCTTCTCTCCAAATTGGAAACCCCTGTCACCCAATGTCAAACCCCTGTCACCTAATTCGAACCTCAAACCCTATCCATAGTTCCCCGACCGTTGCCCTAACCCATTCCGAAAACCACTGTCACCCAATTGGAAACCCTAACCACCGATTTCCCCTTTCCATACCCGAAAATCACCCATGCCACCACCACCCACCATTATCCAAACAAGAAAACCACCACCTCGACCCACCATTCAGGCCGCCATTGCCCTAACCCCTTCACCCACTGCTTCCCCGACCCACACCCGCGCACCCTACCACCAAAGGGAGAAGAGTAAAAGGGCGTACCTGTTTTGTATGTCGTCGGGTCGTGGCTGCTGTGTCCTTTCCAGCGACGCTGGACTTGCCCGCTCTCTCTCCTTTGGTGTATGCAACTATCGAGGAAGAAACCACAACTGCCCTCTCTCTCTCTCTCTATCTTCTGGCGTCTCTACAACTGCCTCTCTCTCTTTGCTATTGTATCGGTTTGGAAGGAGAAGAGAGATGGTGATTGGATTGCCTTTACTCCTTCCCGCCTTGCCTCTCCCCTACTAGGTAGGTAATGATGCCTCTATTTTCTTTTTCAATTTTTTTTGGCATTAATTACAACCGATAGCCGGTTTGGGGGGGGGGGGGGGGGGGTGACAACCTGCACAATTATGCAAATTTCGGGAGAAAATGACATTTTTGCCAATTTTTCCAAAACGATGGCATTTTTGCAAACTTTTTTCAAATTGGGGTATTTAGTACCATTTCCTCTAATTTTTTTTGGGGTGACATATCCCTTTTTTTTTAATATGTAGGAGTAATTTGGAAGAATCTAGCCCGGCTGGTCTACTAATCAATGACATTCTTGCGAATACAGATGTAAATTTTTCTATCACGAAGCAGATCCGCCGTGGGCATCATCTAAAACATGTGTGCAATAAGGTCCGTACGGTTGATTTCCCTAAAGATATGGGAAATCGAAACGATATCAAACTGTAGTAGTAGACGACGGATGTTGGAGAGAAGAATTTCGATCTCCCAAGGCCCAAGGATATTGCCAGGCGCCGTTAAGGGCGCTTATGTGAGATAACTTTGTGAAAGCCGAAAGGGAACAAAATGACTCAAATCTTTTGTTAATGAGCGACAATTTCCGACAGACGTTGTCCAACGCCATCTCCATTCATAACGTTGGAGTAGTATGTTTTTTCGTGGAGAGATCGGTTTCCTACATTTAAGGCCTTCGATAGAACATTGACAATGGTGAATGATTGCAAATTAGGATGGTTTTTTCGATATCTTTAATTGTAACAGAGCATGATTCCTCTATTACTTGATTAGTGCAAATCAAGCGTCTTGGAAGGTTGTCAGATTGTAAATATGGTATTTGGGAATATAGATTTGGATACAAAGTTAAAAGAGATGTTTATGTCAGCTCTTTATTAAACTGAACCTTGATTTCCCTTGAGAGTTGGCAATGGTATTCAACTCCAAATGTTAGTGATTCAAATCGGCAATTGCTGCAGACAGTTGATGAGTTGGTTACTTCTGAAACACTGATCACGTCGGCACCAGGACAATCGCACAGCTAAATGCAGCTCAATCCACACCCCATTGTCAGAAAATTGAAAACAGATAACGGGGCAAAGAAACACTCCCTCAGACTACAACAGACATCAAACTGAAAAGAAACCAGAAGATCCTTGAATCCACAAGCTTATCTTGGGTTCTTATTAAGGGCAGCGCTCAACACCACAGCTGAAGCTTTAGACGTGAATAAGAACATGTTTATCTTGAAGGTCGGAATTATTGCTTCAAGTGGTGCTCAAACAACGAAGCCATTTCAATCTGCAAAGGCAAGTCAAAGCACAGAGCCATCAGGCAAAGAACAATATGCACAAAATTGGTCATATCCTTGGCATTGAAACTGGGTTATGGTACATATGTGTAAAATACAATTTTAAAAGAGTTTTGTTTAGAGAAAAAATCTGCATATCGTTCACGTGGAGCATATAACATCAAATAATTAATCTGCATTTAGGAGATCAAAAGGTTGATTTGAGCGATATAATTTATGAACATGTCCTGATTCTAGCCTATGTTAAACTATACAATGTCAAGGTTGGTTGTTTTCCATTCGTACCTAATCCCTAATAAAGCAAGATAGCATATTGCATATTGACATAACATCAGGCCTTTATGATACCCAACCTATGCTGAACTCTACAAGGTCAAGGTCAGTTTATGATATAGGCACAACTGCCATTGTTCAGATTAACTATGATACCAAATCTTCAGCAACAAGAATACTCCATGTCGCAAGATAAGCAGGAAACTGAGCCACTCTAGAGTGATGATACAAGTGACAATTTATACCATATAAGGTAGAAAGAAAATTTTATGTGATCTTTTAAAGAGACAGAGAAGAGTTGAAAATGATATTTTATCACCATTTTACTTTTTTTTTTTAATCATGGGGAAAGTGCAGCATCTTTTTCACTGAGGATTGACTCAATTAGTTAGTTTCTCCTTAATAACCTATTTAGTAGGCAAGTGTATGCAGAAGAAGAAAATCAACGAAGAGAATAATCGTGTTCGTAAATCGAAGAAATAAGAAGATAACGTGTCAACTATATTGATTGGAACACAAACATTAGAAAGTCATCCCCGAACATACCGCTGTTAACGCTGTCTCAGAGCCTTTATTCCCAGCTTTCCCCCCAGCCCGATTCAAGGCCTGAAATATTTTGATCAAAAGTAGAAACACATCAGAAGGACATGTGAAAAGATGACACATCCACATGAAATAGCCAAACAGTTAATTAGTCTAGATATAGGATACAGTAACATATTAGCAGCATATGGGGGTAATGATGATTAAATCCTCTATATAGGATAACATAATAGCAGGATATGATAGTCATTCACAGGAGAAAAAAGAGGAGTTCTTGACTTTTTGCGATAGCTTGGTAAACAATTATCAATAGCTAATATCATCAAACTCTCACTTGAAGTTTTTAAAAAAAAGAGTGCCCCAAATTCCATTATAAAACAGAAAGTTAAACATACTCTTGTCACTATTCTGTCATTGACAGAGTAAAGCAGTTCAAAGGGAAACAAATCCAAGTTATAATGACCCTCTTATGAAATGTAAGAGTAGAAATGTTAAATTATCATAGTCCTACACAAATAATAAGGGCCCAGTAGAGTCATGCAGATATTCATGCAAAAGTGTAGCTTATTGATTACCTGGTCCATGTCATCACAGGTCAAAACACCAAAAATGCAAGGAACTCCTGCAAAAATATAGACATCTTAAGTTCTGGTTTTGAAGTGCAGAAATATAGTAATGGACAATTTTCAAATAAACAAACAATATAGAATCCACTCCAAATATGCTCAGTAGCAGGTCTTAAAATTTTGCTTTGCTTCTTAAATGCAACACACTTTACCAAGATCGTGTCTATGCAAATTTGGTTCATCATTTACTGTGGCAATACAAAGAGAGAGAATAGACTAGGAACAGGCATGAAAAAGAAACTGACCCGAGCTTAAACCTGCTGAAAGTACCCCAGATGTTGCTGAATTAACAACAGCATCATAGTGAGATGTATCACCTTTTATCTGTTGACAAAAAAGCAGGAAAATTGAAGGAAAAAGAAATTAGTGCCAACCATTATCCAAGCAAAATAAGCCTAACAAGAAAAAAAGATATTAACAGCCCTTTCAAAGCGACAAGGATTTGCCAAAGGTCATATGGTTTGTGCCGTTGATGGCTATTGCAGATGCAAAGATGCTTTAACACAAATATTACTGCCACAGGCTGACTTAGCATCAAGACCAATGAGAGTAGAAACATTAGACAAGACATGAGAAGAAACATACCACGGCACCAATACACAATATGGCATGATATTTTCCAGACTTTCCAAGATTTTGAGCTACAACACCTATCTCAAAGCTACCGGGAACCCATACAACCTGTTGCATGCTCACAAAAGAGCATAATTGGTGTTAATACTATACAATGTTTTTAATCACACGACTGGAAGCATTTGCATTTTTATTTTCCTCCCTTTCCATGAGCAGGCATGAAAATGCACATAATTACAGACCCATCATGTAAGAAGTTTCTCATGTTCAAAACTTCAAAAGGTAAAGTACATACATCAATGTCCTCTTCATTCACTGAATATTTCTTGAAAGTGTCTAAAGCTCCCTCCAATAGCAGCTTTGTCACAATTTCATTAAACCTTGCAACAACCTTTCAGATGAGAAACACTAATCAGCAATGCCAAAATAATTATGAGAAACTGTGAGAAGAGTCAACAGTCATCAACGGTCAAATAAAAGGTATCAAATTTCTTTTTGAGGATAAATCTATGCTGAAACTTTGGAGGCTTTCAGGTTTAAATTTCTGTAAAAATTAAAATAAAATAAAAAGTGCATATCTTTGATTTTTTGAAAACATAGGCTGGAAACTTTTACGGGGAAGGTGCATATATGTACTTTAGGGATAATTTAAGAAAACTTTTCTTGCCTTGTAAAGTTATAATGCAAAGATAATTACGTATTAGCTCAGATAATCGTGAAAGCGACTGAATGTGCCAAATACCAAAAGCAATCAAGGAAATTAACACAATCTAGGGACAATTAGCCATTTTAACAAGCAGTTTATGTAACTGAAACTCAAAGTACCAAATACCAAAAGCAATCTAGGAAATGAACACAATCTTCGGGCAATTATCCATTTCAACAAGCATTTTAAAACAACGACAAGAAATTCACATGAAATACTTCCTGCAGTGCAAATGGAAGCAGTCAGAAGCTGAAATGCCTTACCTGAAAATCAGGGTGATAGGGTATTGACAAATTATGTTCAAGATAGGAGAGCAATCATATAGAATTGCACATATCAGATGAAACAGATGAACTTCAATAATGACCTTTCTAGCAATTCCAAATAGATTTCATACTGTAGCCAGCTGACTATAACAATTCTATCGTTATTTGGAGGCTAGAGCCTAATCACCCTCATTAGAGCCATTCCCAGTGATTCTAATAAAGATTTTCATTCAGCTTTTCAGCTTGTTTCTATATATCAGAGCCTAGAATATTTTTCTGCTACAAGCCAACTTGACACGAACAGCTTAATACCACTACAAGAAGCCAAGGAAGCTGCATTAACGCTAATTCTTCTTAAACTTAGCATACACCTTTGTACCAGATAGCCAATTGAAGAATACATCAATAATCCACAACTGCATCAATCCAACATAGAGAGGGGGGATGGGAATCAATCCTCACCACAGCAAATCGGAGGCCCCCAGCTCTCAAAAGAGATCCAGTCAATTCTCGGACAGCTGCTGGTTGTACACCTTTGCTTACTTTAGGAAGTACGGATAATCCAAAACCTGAATAGTTCCAAATGAGAGCTAATTCATATCCAAAACACAACATTCCAAACTTCTCACAGCTTACACTGAATCTACAGCATGCCACAACAATCCAATATTGTTTCATTCTGTTTGTCTAAGTAACTTACGAGTAGAAGAAGGAGATGAGATTGGAAATTTCTGAGCCGACGGGAAGGACAGGGAAGCAGGTGATTGGAGTGGAAGTTGACAGAGAGACGGCGACCTCTGACCATGGCGGACGAGGGGGTTACACTGAGAAGAAGTGGCCACAAATGAAGCCATAGCGCTTGTGCAGAGAGATTGACCCAACCCTAAACTCAAAACACACAATGAAAACAAACAGAAACCAAGATTAGAACAACAACAATAACATATTCATCCCTAAGATTCATACGCATCAGAACAAAACAACAAATCCACAGCAAACTTGTCAATTGACTTCAATTGCAGACACATACTAGACGAAGAAGACACTTGGGATTCCTTCTACACAACTGAAAATTTTCCATTTGATTAAGCAAACGACAGAGAAATCGACATGGACGAGCGAATGATAAATCGAAAGAGTAAGGGGTCGTTTGGTATTGATATCTAGATATCAAGATATCAGATATCGATATCAGTATATTGATATGAGCTGATATCTTGATATCCTTGTTTGGTATATTGCAGGATATCATATATCAAATCTGATATCTGCTCTTTGGAATGAAATTTCATCATGATATGAGATATCACATGTGTATGTTTGTTGTTAGTTAAAACAATAGCATGAATAGAAAAAGTAATTATAATACGATCCAATCAACCTACATTCATAGGATATACTAAAATAAAATAGAGTGTTTTCCAAGTGACCCAGGTGTTTTTGCCACCCTACCACCATTTGGCATCCAAAATTTGTACAAAAGATGATTTGTTGCATTTGAACCTCCTTAATTTGTAGAACTTGTTGGCGAAGCATCTCAGAAACAATTGTAACCAATTTTACAATAAGCATGATGGCTAAGTACACTAGCTTTTGCCTTTCCTTCTTTCTCCATATCGATTCAAGCAAAATAACACCCAAATTTCAGCACAAGTAAAAAATTCCATCTCAAACAAAGCAACATAAATTTCAGCTTGAACATTAACCAAATTATAACACAATAGGGGCAAATCTCAGCCAAATTGCATCATAAAATCGCATAGAAATTGCAGCATCAAATCACACAAACAAGGGCAAAATCGCAGCCAAAGTTCTCCAGATTTCATCCAACAATCAGCCAACAATTCAGAGCCAAAAATCGCACAAACCCTAGGATTTACAAACCAAAATTCGCACAGCCCTACCTTATATTTTCAAATCGACATACCTGTAGTGGCGAGGAAAGAAAGAGAAGCAAAGAAAGAGGAGAGAAGAAGGAGGGAAGAGAAGAAGAGAAGAGGAGAGGAGCGTACCCGAACTGACGAGAGCGAGAGCGAACAGCAGGGAGCAACAGAAGAGAGGAGTGAGGACGGTGATATCAACCTATACCGCCCAAAATATCCGTATATCAAAATGGGCTTGTGATACCCTAAACCTCATATCTAGTATTTCACACAACCAGCTGCAAGCAATACCTGAGTGAAATGTGGAGGCGACGGAATGAGAGAGCACCGGAATCGACGAGACAGATGGATTCGCCGGCCAGGGGGTGAAAGGGGCAAAGCAAGAACGCTGAAGCTGGCACAGTGAAATACTGAAATCAGCGGGTTAGGTTTGGGTTCAAACCGGGTGGTTATCGATTCACCCGAAACCCGATGGGGTACGGTACGGTCCGTACGGGTGGACCGGACGAACCGGGTTTTTCAAAAATATAAATTTCGAAATCTCAAAGCCAAACCGATATCTGTCGACAGTCGCTCGCTTCTCTCCCCTTCTTCTCCGACAGTCACGAGTTCACCACATGCCAGTCAGTTGCAGTTGCAGGAGTCTCTCGCAGCCCGCCGCCGCACAAACTCGCCTCCGAAGCCGGTGATTTGTCTCTCCTCCATCTCTTTCTCTCCCTCTCCCGCGTAGGGAGGTGTTGATACCCCTAGGCCCTAACCTTGTTCTCCCGCCTCCCTCAGTTGCAGTCTCTCACCGCCCGCCACGCCGTCGCAGTACATCCCCGGTAAGGTCTTTCCCTCCCTCCCTCTCTGTCGAAGTATCTCTTATCTGATTTGATGTTTGCTGTTTTTTTTTCCTTTTTTGTTAGTTGGTGTATAAATCATACCATCACACTTGATTTCCCCTAATTTAGTCGAGTTTTCACTCAATCACCAATTTCATATGAAAATTCAACGAGAAGCACCACTCCATCCACCATCTTGCGCCTCAAAATCCATTAAAATAACAGAAATGACAGAACTTGTCATTAAGGAATCAGCTGTTATCATATTGTTACCACCGCCTTTTTTTTTTACCTTTTTTTGTTTATCACCAATTAGTCAGTCAAAACAAAAGTGCTGTTGTTGATTCTATTTGTAGATTAAATCACTGTGAATGGATTCCTGGGTGGGCTGAGCCACATCAGTCCTTAATAATGGCTGACAAGTGACAACTTCTGCTGTACTTTCACATTTCACTTGGCTGTTCAATTGCTGTTTGTCGAAATACCAATTGAATGTTCGTCTGCTTGATTTTTGATGGGTCTGTGTTTCTCAACTTAGTTTATTTATCCTACTATGTGAAGTAATGAGCTGATGGCTTTTGAGAGGAAGAAGGGTAATCCATTTTGGCATCTTTGTTGAGTGTGAAAAAAGAATGGTGGACTCATTTGGTCAAACCATTGGGAACACAACTAGGCACTGTTTTTGTGGTTTGGTTTTTCTTGCATATTTTATATGGAAATCGGAGGGTTTGTGGGATGCTTGTGTTACTGTGGCTTCATATTGTTTATTCATTCCTTTAAAATTGGGGACTGTGTTGATTAAATAATAACTGCAGTGAAAAAAATATTGAAAATGTGGCTGTTCAATTGCTGTTTATCGAAATACCAATTGAATGTTCCTCTGCTTGATTTTTGATGGGTCTGTGTTTCTCAACTTGGTTTATTTATCCTAATATGTGAGGTTAATGAGCTGATGGCTTTTGAGAGGAAGAAGGGTAATCTCTTTTGGCATCTTTGTTGATTGTGAAAAAGAATGGTGGACTCATTTGGTGACACCATTGGGAACACCACTAGGCACTGTTTTTGTGGTTTGGTTTTTCTTGCATATTTTATATGGAAATCGGAGGGTTTGTGGGATGCTTGTGTTATTGTGGCTTCATATTGTTTATTCATTCCTTTAAAATTGGGGATTGTGTTGATTAAATAATAACTGCAGTGGAAAAAATATTGAAAATGTGCATTATCATTGTCATTATAGATTATGCATCTATCATGCCGTGGACGGCAGGATTCGAACCTGCGCGGGCAAAGCCCACATGATTTCTAGTCATGCCCGATAACCACTCCGGCACGTCCACCTGAATGTTTAGTGTTGTTGCATTTAAAAGCATTTTATATGCTCTTAATCCTGTTAGATTCCTAATATTCTTCAGTGTGTGCTTTCCTTATTGATATCTAGTGCTTCTGATAGCGGTACTTGCTTCCTTTTTTACATAACGATTTTTTGGTAACAAAAAACGGTCGAGCACAATACATATTATATTGATGGCAAATGAGAATGAAGTCCTGCTACTTCTTAATAATAATTTTGGGACTTTAATCTTCAATCATACTCCATATCTTATTAGAAATAGTGTCTATATAAGTGCCAATATCTGGATTTGGGGTATAGCTTGAGATATAGGCATAGGATCTCTGGGTTTAGCATCATTTTTTTATTGGTTATCAGCCACTTGAGACGTGGCGCTTTTTTTTTTAATAGTATTTGTAGATTTATCTATCTTACTGCAGTAGTATTGTTGGGGTAGTTTGTGGTTTCTCACTTTCTTGCATATTTTATATCTGACTCCAGAGGGTTTGTGGGATGCTTGTGGCTTCTTTAAAATTTGTGGTTCATATCTAAATTGTTTATTCATTCCTTTAAAATCTGGGATTGTGTTGATTAAAAAAATACAGTAATTTCTATGAAAAAAGGATGGAAAATGTGCATTACCATTATAGATTATTCATCTATCGTGGACGGCAGGATTCGAACCTGCGCGGGCAGAGCCCACATGATTTCTAGTCATGCCCGATAACCACTCCGGCACGTCCACCTGATGTTCATTGTTATTGCATTTAAAAACATATTTTATGCTTCTAATCCTTTTAGATTCCTTACAATTCTTCATTTGGTGCTTTCCTAATTGTTTACTCAATTTGGGGTTGTGTTGATTGAATAATAATTACTATGAAAAAAAAAAGATTGAAATTGTGCATTATCATTATAGATTACACATCATCGTGGACGGCAGGATTCGAACCTGCGCGGGCAGAGCCCACATGATTTCTAGTCATGCCCGATAACCACTCCGGCACGTCCACCTGATGTTCGTTGCTGTTGCATTTAAAAACTTATTATATGCTTCTAATCCTGTTAGATTCCTTCATTTGGTTCTTTCCTTATTGTTTACTCAATTTGAGATTGTGTTGACTAAACATTAATTGCTATGAAAAAAAGATTTAAAATGTGCATTATCATTATAGATTATGCATCTATCGTGGACGGCAGGATTCGAACCTGCGCGGGCAGAGCCCACATGATTTCTAGTCATGCCCGATAACCACTCCGGCACGTCCACCTGATGTTCATTGCTGTTGCATTTAAAAACATACTATGTATTATATGCCTCTAATCCTGATAGATTCCTTACATCTTATTGATATCTGGTGATTCAGATAGCATTAGTTGCTTTCTTTTTAAAATTGTGATTTTTCGGCAACAAGAAATGACCGGGCACAATACTATATTGATAGAAAATGAGAATGAAGTGGTGCTACATCTTAATAAAGATTTGGGGACTTTATTCTTCAATCATTTATCCTTTTAGAAATTGAGTCCATATAAGTTCCAATCTCTGGGTCTGGGTTATAGCTTGAGATATAGACTTATAGAGATCTCTGGGTTTATGATAATTTGTCTATTGATTATCAGTCAGCCACTTCAAAAGTGCTGTTGTTGAAAGTATTTGTAGATTTAAAATCAACAGATGCACCACGCTACCATGATGAATGGATTCTGAGTAGGCTGAGTGACAAGATCTATTATCACTAGTCATGTCTGACAAGCGACTGCATCACCATGAATGGAATCAGGGTGGGCTGAGCCACATGATCTGTTGTCACTAGTCATGCCAAACAAGTGACGACTTCTGCTGCACTTTCATTTCGATCTTCAATCATTGTTTATTGAAACACCAAGAAAAATCCTCTTGCCTGATCTTTTATTTCTGTACTTCTCAAATTAGTTTTATCTGTCTTACTATGTGAAATTCATGATATGATGGTCAGAAAGAAAAAAAGGGTTATTGCAACCTTTTTAACACATTTTCTGCACAACATAAACCCATTGAGTAGACACTGGTTTTGTTGGGTAGTTTATGGTTTCTTGCATATTTTAAATGTAGATCAGAGAGTTGGTTTGTAGGATGTTTGTATGGCTTTATATTGTTTACTCATTCCTCTGATATTTTGGATTATGTTGATTAAATTGCAATTACTAATTAAAAAAAGTTGAAAATTTGCATTATCATTAAAGATTATGCATCTATCGTGGACGGCAGGATTCGAACCTGCGCGGGCAGAGCCCACATGATTTCTAGTCATGCCCGATAACCACTCCGGCACGTCCACTTTGATGTTCATAGTTGTTGCATTTAAAAACTCATTTTATGTTTGTAATTCAACTGGATTCCTCATATTTCTTCAGTGTGTTCTTCCCTTATTGATATCTGAAAATCAGACTAGCAGTTGCTTTTTTTTGTTAATTTGGTAACTAAAACTGGCCAACCACAATACTATATTAGTAGCAAATGAGAATGCAGTCCTGTTACATCTTATTAACAATTGGGGATTTTATTCTCCAATCAAGTACCCTATTAGAAATAGAGTCCGTTTAAGTTCCATTATCGAAAGTTCTCTGAACGCATTAAAAGGCTCTTGATTTAAAGTATGGTCGATAGACTTGTAACTTTATCTAGGAAGCATTGCCCTGAGGTGGAATCATAGGATACTTGTTTATTGAGATTCTTTCTGTTGATAAATAAAAGAATGATGTTGTCAGAAGATATCCTGTATCAAAGTTCCTTTAGCTTATGGAGTGATGTGAGATTTGTGAAACACTGCAGAATGGCACTGCCTCACATGATTGCGCAATTCCAGTTTTCGCCCTTTCCTTCAACAAGCAATGTTTTGAAGTTATCGGCAGGGGCCTGTGCACCATTCAAGCAGAGTGAACGTATTGCCAATGTCTCTTCCACTATGATGGACGATAAGTTCTGTTTTTGCCCAAGGAAGTATTTGAAGCTTCCTTCATTGGTGGGTAGGCTTTATGTTTTGTTTTGTTTTATTCATTTTTAAAGGTCGCCAATGCTCAGTGAGTCAATGCAGTCCTCGAAGAGCATAGACAACCGTTATGTTCTTTTACCTCCCAAAAGTTTCTAATGTGAATGCATTGTTTGGGAAAAAAACAGGATAATAGATTCAGAAGGTCTGTGTTAAGAGCTAGCAGAACTACAAAGGAAGTTAAACCCGATGACTGGAAGGATGAAGAAGAAGAGATGAGCGAAAGTGATGTGGAGGAACAAGATGATCTCATGAATGAAGAAGAGAGACGTGAATGGAGGAAAAAGATCAGAGAGGTGATTGATAAATATTCTGATACTCAAGAGGAGATTGATCCTGAAGAGAAGAGGATGAAGATGCAAAAACTTCTAAAAGACTACCCTCTTGTTGTAGATGAGGAGGATCCTGACTGGCCTGAGGATGCTGATGGACGGGGATTCGGTTTGGATCAGTTCTTTAACAAGATTACGATTAAGAATGTAAAGAAGGATGACGTTGATGACGACAGTTATGACAGTGACCATGAAGTTGTGTGGCAGGATGATGATTATATTCGCCCAATCAAAGATATTACTACTGCTGATTGGGAAGAGACTGTGTTCAAGGACATCAGTCCTTTGATAATATTAGTACATAATCGTTATAAAAGGTTAGTCCTTCATGGTCTCTTTCCTTTCTTTGCTTTTCATCACCATTTTTGTAATATTCAGATTCTGGAAACTGCGAAGATATGGTATACTTCCTTGTATTGGCAGTTCATTTTTGTTTTTTTCAATAAAGGGAAAGGTTATTTGGGCTTGGCCAAGGCTGGGTTCAGGCCAGAACCGATGACCCAAATCTGGGCTAATTTTTTTTTATGCCCTGGGTTTCAAACCTGGGCATTTCTACATGATTGGGAAGGCTTTGTAGGGTTGCATTTTTACATGATTAGGCCTTGAGGATTCAAAATGGGATGGCCTGTGGTATCTTTTTTGCATCTTGATGTTCGAATCGGTTAGGTATCCTTGATGCACTTTTTAAGATTTGTAAAAAATTAGGTGCTGATAATGAGGAGTTTTCTTTCCTCCGACTAAAGGAGCAAGTGTTTGTAGACTTTAAACATTTTTCTTGCTGAACTCACATCTTGCTTTGGAGACAAAAAGATATTACTCTATGGCCTATTGGACTAGTTTTTCATCTTAATTGGAGTACTGCTCTTGTTGGAGCACATAATTCTTGAGAGTTTAGATATTGTTGTTCCATTATGTAAGTTTTATTCAGTTGATCAGCGTGTCATTTTGTCATCTTACAATTGTCAAAAATCTTACAGGCCCAAAGAGAATCAGAGATGTAGGGATGAATTGGAGAAAGCTGTGAACATTATATGGAACTGCCGGTTACCGTCTCCCAGAGTAAGTGAAGTATTTATTCCTTTGCCTTGTCACTTTCCATATTATTTAATCTCTGCCCTCAAGGGGAAAAAAAGCTTAATTCCTTTCAAAGGTAAAAGTTGGAAAGGTGAATCTTAACTTTGGATGTTTTATGGTATTCAGTGTGTTGCAATCGATGCAGTGATTGAGACTGATTTGGTCTCTGCTTTACAAGTATCTGTTTTTCCAGAGCTTATTTTTACAAAAGCTGGGAAGATATTGTACCGTGAGAAAGGTATACTACTTTTAGTTTGTAGTATCTAATTCCACTTCCTCGCTACATGACCTTGTGTTTCTTAAGGTATTGCCTACAATTCTTGTGCGTGTTTTCAGCTATTAGAACACCAGACGAGTTGTCCAAGATAATGGCATTCTTCTATTATGGGGCTGCAAAACCAACCTTCTTTAACTATGCCGGGGACAGTGGGGAAGTAATTCCATTTGCTCCCATCCATACCCACTGAACCAGATCAAACTTAGGTATGATGTATGCTACCCTTGAAAACTGCTTTTGGCTTTGCATCTTTCCACTCCGCCTGTTGATCAATACTAAAATTCGCCCATTTACACATACTCGCCCTGCATTGATTTTTTTCGTCGTCTCCTTGACCTAGGAGAGTATAAGACTAGGCTAGTATCCAGGGGCGGAGGGAGGGGGGCATGCGGTGGCTCGAGCCCCCCTGGAGAAAAACAAATCGGTATATATAGTAAATAAGGTGGTATAGGTACAAAGTAAAATTGTAGCTTAGTTGGTTGAGGGCATTGTTTGGGTGTGAATAGAAGCCGAGTTCGATTCCCCACTCTCCACCTTCATATTCCTCCCTCCGCCACTGCTAGTATCCTGAGTGAGTTGGTATTTACTTACCATTTGAAGATGGTGAAGAATTTTCTGGGTATAACTTGGGATCGGCATGAATCACTTACCTTGTTGGGTTTAAAAAAAAGAAAAGGATCGTGGACGGCAGGATTCGAACCTGCGCGGGCAGAGCCCACATGATTTCTAGTCATGCCCGATAACCACTCCGGCACGTCCACTTTAATGACTACTGTTGTTTATTCAAATAAATCAGCTTTTTTAATGCCTCTGTTTGAATCTGCTGTGCTGTGCTGCTAGTCTCTTCTAGTCATCTACCCTTGTGCTTCTATATACATTTTCAATTTGCTTACAATGGAGGTATGCTAAAGTGACAGGGGGGGTTCTATGCAGCGGAACAAAGCGTGGATCTTCTCGAGTAAACTAGAGGAGCAAGTTCTCAATGGTGTTGTGAGAGGTCATATTCGACAGGGGCTAACTCCCTTGACTTTGATAATGGCTACCGAGGAGGGATGTAAATGGAGCATCGCACTATGCGGACGATGTCACAGAGAGACTAGTAGGGGGAAGGAGGGATATTTGACTGTACAATAGAGATGGATTATGCGTAGTTGAGTTCACATCATTGTATTGAATGATCGTATTGTAGTTGGTTGATTTGTATCCATATAAGTCATACGGATTTGGTTGGGCTGGTTCCATATTTAGCAGATAACTTTATGCAGGTAAAGAAAACATTAAAGAATTTGAGTCTGGCGATCTTATTGAATCCAATAAAAACATGAAGAGGGTTTCGTAGTCCTTGGAAAAAATATTTAAAGTGACAAAAAAACCGTGGACGGCAGGATTCGAACCTGCGCGGGCAAAGCCCACATGATTTCTAGTCATGCCCGATAACCACTCCGGCACGTCCACTTGTGTGTTTTACTGGCTTTATTAGACACGATATATCACATATTTGTAATTTTTTATATTAGACTTTAAAAGAAAAAAACACTCAATGATCTCATTTGTACCTTATTCTTGAATTGGTAAATAAAGAGCTGTCATATCCGGGGTTCGAACCAAGGACCTATGGGTACTAGTGTACTACCCACAAGTCCTTTCCGGTGAGCCATTTCAAAATGGTTATTTGTACCTTATTCCTTGAATTGGTAAATAAAGAGCGATCATTCTGGGGTTTGAACCGGGGACCATACTCACAAGTCATTTCCGGTGAGCCATTCCGAAATGATTATTTGTACCTTATTCCATAATTTAAGGAATCGTGTAGACTATATAAATCGCAAATTATCATTTATTTGAATGTTGTTGAGTAGAAAAATTGTCGACATTGATTGATAGCCGGTAGATAATCGGATCGGGCCGGACTAGTAACGTCAAATCATACCTCCAAAGGAAAGGAAGCGTGTAAATGTTGAAATGTTCAAGGGGGCGATTTTTTTTTCCCTGTTTATGCGTGTCTTTGTATTTTTTTTTTAATAATTTTTTTATATTAGCACGTTTGATTCGAAGTTTCTAGTTTGGTCCAATACGATTCTTTGACTTGCTTGTTATCTAGCAATATTGATAATTTTTACACTCAACAACCTCCAAT
Organism: Persicaria maculosa; assembly: GCA_963922045.1. Taxonomy (NCBI): domain Eukaryota; kingdom Viridiplantae; phylum Streptophyta; class Magnoliopsida; order Caryophyllales; family Polygonaceae; genus Persicaria; species Persicaria maculosa. The sequence continues at coordinate 70,792,248 of OY998254.1, forward strand.
CTTATGTTGTATAGGATAGATTACATGGGTCTTAATATCGTATAGTGGGCTAAAAGCTCATTAAGGCCCAATACCTTTGTAACCTATATATATGTTATATCAATGAATGGAAACCCTAAGGGGACTTTACATCAATTCTATCATTCTATATGATATCACAGCCTTTTCTTCCTAACGGAACCCTAATTTGATCCTTCCACCTCACCCCTCATTTTCCACCGCCGGCGTCGTCCCCTCGCCTCACCGGCTTCGACGCCCTCCTCCTCCCTGTCCTGCCTTGCCGCCGCTCCTTCGTTGTTAATTAGTTAATTAGTTAGCCACTTAGCCCTCTCTCTCGCCTCTTGTTAATTAGTTAGCAAATTAGCTTCACCAATCACCGCGGCCGCCATCCCCCATAACCTCTCTCTCGCCTTTTCTTTTTTCTTTTTCCCAAAAAAAAAAATTACCATGCCCTTCTACGATCGCCAACGACCTCTCGTCGGGATCATTGCCCCTCCAAAGTCTCCGCACAAACATCACGCCTTCTCCTCTATGCAACCGACATCTTCAGACTCTATGCAACCGACATCTTCAGATTCTTCTTGGTACATGGACACTGGTGACACCTCCCACAAGACGAACTCCTCATGTAACCTCTTATCTATTTCTTTTAAGGGCCCTGCCCACGCTATTATCGTCGGAAATGGTGGTCGTCTTACCACTTCGGGGATTGGCCACGCCACATTACAGACCCCAACCCACCCACTACACCTCAACAATGTCCTTATTGCCCCAAAGATTGTCAAAAACCTTATCTCTGTCCGTCGGTTCACTACTGACAACAACGTTTCCCTTACGTTTGATCCCTATGGTTTCTCTGTGAACGATCTTACTACGGGGGTTACTCGCATGAGATGTAACAGCACCGGGGAGCTCTACCCTGTCACACCACCTCCTGCGTCCAGTCAGTCGTGTCCGGTCGCCCTCTCGGCATCATCGTCCAGCCTGTGGCATGCACGCCTGGGCCATCCCAGCGCCGCCGTTCTAGATGTCCTCCGTTCCCAGAACCTTGTCACCTGTACTAAAGACCCACGCTCTGGTTTATGCTCTTCCTGCCAACTAGGCAAACATACCAGACTGCCGTTCCAACGGTCTTTGACCTCTACCCTTGCTCCCTTTGATATCATTCACAGCGACATTTGGACCTCTCTCGTGCCTAGCAAGGAGGGTCACAAGTACTACCTCTTGTTTCTTGATTATTACACTCATTACTTATGGGTCTTCCCGTTGCATTTCAAGTCCCAAGTGTTTCCTGTCTTTGCCAGATTCCATACCTACATCAAAACACAGTTTCACATGTCCATCAAATGTTTCCAATGTGACAATGGCCGTGAATTTGACAACAAAGACTTTCACTCCTTCTTTGCCGCAAATGGGATCTCCTATCGCTTGTCTTGCCCCTATACTTCTCAGCAGAATGACAAGGCAGAAAGAATCATCAGAACCATTACCAACATGATGCGCTCTCTCCTCTTCCACGCATCTATTCCCCTTCCCTATTGGTCTCACGCCTTATCCACCACATGTTATCTCCTAAACATTCTCCCTTCCACTACCCTACACCATCGCTCGCCAGCTCAGACACTTTATTACGCCGAGCCTAGGTATGATCACCTTCGCATCTTCGGGTGCTTGTGTTTCCCAAACCAGTCCTCCACAGCCCCGCACAAGCTTCACCCGCGCTCCACTCCATGTGTCTTCCTAGGCTATCCGTCTGATCATCGCGGTTACATTTGCCTCGATATCAAGACCCACAAGATCATTCTCTCACGTCATGTCACCTTTGATGAGTCGCGATTTCCCTTTGCGTCTCCCACACCTCCTGTGTCTCCGTCAGAGTCTGAGTCACCATTCCCTCACTTCCTTTTTCCCCAGAGCTCTCCCGGTGCTCCTGCTTCTCCCCCAACACCACCGCCACCACCACCCCCCACCACCAGACCACACACCCGCAGCGTCTCCAGTGTCTTCCGACCCCGTCAGATCGTCTCCATGACCACCGCCCATCACCCCGCTATCCACCTCCCATCACCCCGCCAAACAGCCTCCCGTCACCTACGTGCGGCGCCCGCAGCAGGGCATGCGGCGCCCGCCGCATGTACAAATGCTGCGCCCGCAGCCTTAAACCCTTCGCTGGCGGCGCCCGCCGCATGTACAAATGCTGCGCCCGCAGCTTTACACCCCTCCCTGGCGGCGCCCGCCGCAACCCTCGCCGCCTTTCACCCGCCCGCCGCCTCTTCCCCTTGCTTAGCCCCTCTTGCCCCCGTCCTTCCCGACTCCCATTCACCCTCTGCCCCCACCCAAACCTCCCTCTCCCCCGTTCCCACCTCCCACAAAACAGCCCTCCTCGACCCGAATTGGCAGGCGGCTATGCTCGACGAATACATGGCCTTTACGAAGAATGGTACTTGGGTTCTTGTTCCTCGCCCTCCTGAGGCGAACGTCATTCACTGTATGTGGCTTTTTCGTCACAAGTTCCGCTCTGATGGGACGTTGGAGCGCTGCAAGGCCCGTCTTGTAGTGAACGGTAGATCTCAGCAGGCCGGTATTGATTGTGATGAGACCTTCAGCCCTGTGGTCAAGCCTGCCACTATCCGAGTGGTCCTGAGTTTGGCTCTGTCGCGCAACTGGGTCATCCATCAGTTAGATGTCAAGAACGCCTTTCTGCATGGTCATCTGAACGAGACAGTTTACATGTTTCAGCCGTCGGGGTTTACTGATGCTGAGCGTCCAAAGCATGTCTGTCTCCTCAAGCGCTCTTTATATGGTCTGAAACAGGCTCCGCGGGCGTGGTTCCAGCGTTTTGCCTCTCATCTGCTCCGTTTGGGTTTCACTGGCAGCCGTTCGGATACGTCTCTGTTTATCTATCGCAGAGGCTCAGACTTGGCATTCCTGCTGCTATATGTCGACGACATCATTCTCACCGCCTATTCTGATGCTCTTCGGACGTCGATAATCTCGCAGTTGAGAGCGGAATTCGCCATGTCTGATCTGGGTCAGCTGTCTTACTTCTTGGGAGTTGCTGTTCAGCGGCATGCGTCTGGTCTGTTTCTCTCACAAAGTAAGTATGCTGCAGAGATTGTTGCTCGGGCTAAGATGGTCAACTGTAATCCCGTCGCGACCCCAGTCGATACATCCAACAAGCTCAGTGCTCATTCTGGTCCTTTGGTTGACGATTCCACACTGTACAGGAGCCTCGCTGGTGCTCTTCAGTATCTCACTTTCACCATGCCTAATATCAGTTACGCCGTTCAGCAGATCTGCTTGTTCATGCATGCCCCTAGGGAACCTCACTTTCAGGCTTTGAAGCGGATCATTCGATACATCAGCGGCACCCTCGAGCTCGGCACCACCATCACTCCTTCCTCTAAGCTTGATCTTGTGGCTTACACTGATGCGGATTGGGGTGGTTGTCCAGACACACGTCGCTCCACGTCTGGTTATTGTGTCTTCCTCAATGACACTCTTGTATCTTGGTCAGCCAAGCGTCAGTCCGTCGTGTCTCGCTCCAGCGCTGAAGCCGAATACAGGAGTGTTGCCAACGTGGTCTCCGAGTGCTCTTGGCTCCGCAATCTCCTGGTTGAGCTACGATGCCCCTTGCAGAAGGCCACTCTGGTCTACACTGACAACGTCTCCGCCGTCTACCTGGCTAGCAACTCAGTCCAGCATCAACGCACGAAGCACATTGAGCTTGATCTCCACTTCGTCAGGGACAAGGTTGCCATTGGACATGTCCGCGTTCTACATGTCCCGTCCTCTTATCAGTACGCTGATATATTCACCAGGGGTTTACCTAGACAGTTGTTCATTGATTTTCGTTCCAGTCTCACTGTACGGACCCCTCCCGTTTCGACTGCGGGGGTTTGATAGATTACATAGGTCTTAATATCGTATAGTGGGCTAAAAGCCCATTAAGGTCCAATACCTTTATAACCTATATATATATATATCAATGAATGGAAACCCTAACGGGACTTTACATCAATTCTATCATTCTACAGTATGGCCTTAATTAGCAACGTATTAGAAGCGAAGAATTTGTGGTATATATAACACCACCATTTATAAATCATCAATTATCAATTTATTATATAATAAAGGAGAAGTCGACTTAGACACATGACGGCTTCTCCTTAAAAGTAGTTATATGAATTAATCACATTTTTTAAAAAGAAATAATTAATATATGTAATAGATAAAATTAGATATATCTATTTAATCAATCAATATATCTATATATGCATAATATAAAATTTTATTCTTACTCTATTTAATCAATATATCTATATATGCATAAGATAAATTTTAACCCAATTTGATTAGATATGAATATATTTTTAGAAGATATTAACCAAATTTAAATATTATTATTTAAGATAATATTTAATAATTAATATATGCATAAGATTAAATTTTGTTTTATTTAAATTGTAAAAAAATCGCACATGGTGCGGGTACTGAACTAGTTTACCCATAAATTATGTGAAACCATGTGACGATCACGTGCCACTGCAAAACCAACTTCATCTTCCCTCCAAAACCCCCACCCAATGCCGTCGCCCCTCTTCAGAGTCCCCCTCCTACCGACGCCCTGAAAGCTACCGTCCCGGCGAGTGTTACCTTCTCGGCGGCGGCGGTTAATGTATGAAGATTTCAATTCTCCGTTCCGCAAAATCAGTGACAACAAATTGGAAGCTGATTCCGAATCGTCTCTACTCAACCGATCTCACTCTCAATCCCAATTTAACCAATTTGTTCAACAAGCACTTTGATCGTGCCGATGTGTTCTCTTGGAACTCGGTCATCGCCGAGTTGGCCCGCGGGGGCGACTCGGTCGAAGCTCTCCGCGCGTTCTCTTGGATGCGGAAGCTGTCCGTGTCCCCGAATCGGTCGACTTTCCCTTGTGCCGTTAAATCTTGCTCGGCGTTGGACGACGTTGCATCGGGTAAACAGGTCCATCAACAAGCTTTCGTATTCGGGTATGAGTTTGACCTCTTTGTGGCTTCCGCTCTGATTGATATGTACACGAAATGTGGGGAATTAGAGGATGCACGCAAACTGTTCGACGAAATTCCTGGCAGAAATGTGGTCTCTTGGACTTCCATGATCAATGGTTATGTGTTAAATGATAGGCCTTGTGATGCTCTTTTGCTGTTTAAGGAGCTTCTGGCTGAGGAAGAGGGCAAAGAGGTTTATGTTGATTCGGTCGCGTTGGGCTCTATACTATCTGCTTGCTGCCGTGTTTCGAGGAAGTCGGTGACTGAAGGGATGCATGGGTTTGTAGTGAAGGGGGGATATGAATCTTCATTGGGGGTAGTGAATATCTTGTTGGATGCTTATGCGAAGTGTAGTGAGTTGGGTGCTTCGAGGAAGGTGTTTGACGACATATTGGTCAAGGACGTTGTCTCTTGGAACACTATGACTGCTGTGTATGCTCAAAATGGATGGTCGAAGCAGGCTTTGGAGGTCTTTTACTTGATGGTGAATGACAGCGACGTTAGGTACAATGCAGTGACTTTATCTGCTGTGTTGTTTGCGTGTGCACACGAGGGGGCTTTGATGGTTGGAAAGTGCATACATGATCAGGTAGTGAAGATGGGATTGGAAGACAATGTATTTGTCGGCACCTCAGTTATCGATATGTACTGCAAGTGTGGGAGAGTTGGAATGGCGAGGAAGGCGTTTGATCGGATGAAGGAGAAGAATGTCAAGTCTTGGAGTGCCATGATAGCAGGGTATGGAATGCATGGACATGCTAGAGAAGCACTTCAAGTCTTTTACGAGATGAAGAATGCCAGAGTCAGACCGAACTACATCACTTTCGTGTCAGTCCTGGCTGCTTGCAGCCATGCTGGCCTTGTCGAAGAAGGTTGGCGTTGCTTTCAAGTAATGAAAAGCGAGTTTAACGTGGAACCTGGTGTTGAGCACTATGGCTGTATGATTGATCTTCTTGGGCGAGCTGGTCGTCTCAAGGAGGCCTATGATCTGATCACGGAAATGAAGGTGACCCCCGATTTTGTGGTCTGGGGAGCGCTTCTTGCTGCGTGCAGAATGCACAAAAACTTGGAGTTGGCTGAGATCTCTGCCCGTAAACTCTTTGAATTAGAGCCGAACAATTGTGGGTACTACGTCCTGCTATCTAACATGTACGCGGATGCTGGAAGGTGGAGAGATGTCGAGAGGATGAGGGTTCTTATAAGAGATCACGGTCTGACTAAACCTCCCGGGTTTAGCTTGGCGGAGTTGAAGGGGAGAGTTCATGTGTTTCTAGTTGGAGATAAAGAGCATCCTCAGCACAAGCAAATCTATGAGTACTTGGAGATACTATTTACAAGACTGGTTGAAGCTGGGTACGTACCCGATCAAACGTCTGTGTTGCATGATGTAGACGAGGAGGAGAAGGACATGACCCTACGAGTCCATAGCGAGAAGCTCGCTGTTGCATTTGGAATTATGAATACAGAACCAGGGGCTACAATCCAAATCATCAAGAATCTGAGGGTGTGTGGTGACTGCCACACTGTTATGAAGCTGTTGTCCAAGATTGAGAACCGAGAACTCGTGATTAGAGACTCGAAGCGGTTTCATCACTTCAAAGATGGGGTGTGTTCTTGTGGTGATTATTGGTGAAAACTGCTTACACATTTGCTTTTGTTGTATATTGTTGGGATGAGTTTCTTGTTGAAAACCAATCCCCAGAGAGGATTTATTGTAACCTTTAGAGAAGATAATAAATCAAATGATCTCTATTTATTTTATGGCTGTGTTCTGTGCTTTCACTGAGATTTAGTTGGATTGATATCTGTGTTGAGGATTTATTGTAACCTAAGAAAAAATTGGATGCACTTGAAATTTCAGTATGCATTATCTGTAAATTCGTGAGCCAAATATAACAAAATTGCACATACAAGCAAAGTAATCTTTTCATTCACATTTTCTCAATATTGACAGCCAGGTTTATAGTTTCGTTTACATTAAAAGACCCAAAAAGGGGTCATTGACAAAAGAAACGAGAGCATCAAATACGGTAAACGTTGCCACATTCGTCAACCAACACACGAAACAAACTACGAAGAACTGTTTGATGCTCACGGAAGGCACCCATTGCTATCGACAGTGCACGTAGAGGAAGAATGCATCTCCAATCCGACACATATTCAAAGCGCTTGAATGTTTACCGGACATAGCATGCATTATATGAAGAGAAACATATTCAAAAGCACTCGAATGCTTATACGGAAACAGGCTTCCCCCTGCCCATGGAAAATCCTCTTGTACCATCGGGCATGCGAGGACCAGGAGGTGGCCTAGCGAGAGAGAGATGCTCGGTGTTGTTAAGTGCAAGATTTATAGGAGGGCTACCTATGTGGTGGGAGCCACGTCCGTTTTGCTGGTTCTGAACGCGCCCACGACCCTTGCCTCTACCACGGTTACGGCCCTTCTTTTGTCCGCCTTCCTTATCAGTGCCCTGATCCTCTCCCTATATGCAAAAACACTTCGTATTAGCCACTGGAGGTCTCATTATACGAAAATTAGCGTGATTCAAAAGTTGAGAAAAATATCATTCTCTAGGTCTCATTATAGCCGAAGCAGACCAATCATCTGTGTATGCAAAGTTATAAATAAACTGCCATCTGGAAGCAAGGAATGGAAGTGTAAAGCATTTACCGCATGCTCATTAAACTGGAGCTCGGAATCTCCCGAATGATCTTCGAACTGTCTGTCGCTCTGGATCTGTTCTGATGTGGAAGTACTTTCTTCCTCATTGGTCCCCTCACTTTCGCTTCCAGGAGTTCCAGCCCTTCTCCCTCGTGCCTGTTGAGATTTTGACTTGAAAGGGAGGATAAAAAGAGAAAATCAGGAATGAAATTCAGGAGGCATATCGAGCGTACTGGATTCAAAGGCCACACGGTTTCAACAATAATTGCTAAAGCTTATTGATGAAATTACTGTCTTTCACTTGGCATTCTTTGCATCAAAAGTTCATATTGGCTTAATATGAGGGGAGTTTGAGATCCAAAATAAAGATATAGCACCTTATATAAGGTTCTGTCTAATCTAAACAATCAAAAGGTCATCTTGGAGCATTTTCAATAAAATTTGCACAAAAGTAGAGAACACAGCAGTAGCATAGACATAGTGATGAGTATATACCGAGCGTTTGGGTAGCAAGCGGACTCTCAGACCATTCCTCCAGTTATCCTCATCGTTCAGCTCTATAACCTGCTAGTAAGTTGTGTAATCATGTACATGAACGAGGTAAATGCAATACAGAAATACATAATAAATGATTTTAAGAAATACATAGTTTTTTCAACTCAATCTTGGCATTCATGACAGAAATCAGATGGATTGATGCATCATATATTCGTATCCAATTACTAAAACTAACTGAATGGGTCCCTGTATCTTCAACAGCTAAATATATTTCGTTTCAGCCTAGCCAAAACCCTTTTATTGTCCATTTTGTCCTAGCAAAAGAGCTATATCTGTCTTTTACTTGAATGACACCAGGCCCCCTCAGCAATGTTTGGTTCATTGTCCCTCCTCTCTCAACACTCCAAGGGTAGTAATACAAAAAAAATTTGACCCAAAGCCATGAAACTTGGTTGTGTAGCCATATTTGTCTGTGTTTGGAAATAATGAAAAAAAAAAAAACCTAATAACCTCATTTGACAATCTAAATACCCTTTATCATGTTCTTGCCAACAAACATCCCTACTTCCTCATATTGAAACAGCTAAGTTCATTGCTATGCCCCGTTATTGACTTATTGGTGTAATATTTTGTCCTGCTTTATTTTGATTTATCACAGTGGCATAAAATAGAAAATATAAACAACTAAAAATTCTACTACTTTAAGCATGAATTCTGAAATAAAATACTTAAAAAGTATTCAACTGGAATGCAAGCAAATATCAACCTAAAGGTATTTTTGGCATCAATACCCAACATAATGCACTAAATAGAAGTCACTTTATCCAATCCATTAACAGTCTCAATATTCATAGAATAGGCTAATACAATATGGTTTTAGCAGCATTTTCATCCACTAGCTTCTGCAGCAATTTTAGTTTCTTTTGTTTCTTATTTTTAACTTTTTTTTTTATTCCATGCTAGCACACAAAGTAAATGAAGAGGCAAGCCAAGTAAGAATGACAGAACAAGTGACAGCGAACTACATACAGCTTTCTCAGCCAACTCGATGGACTCATATTCCACAAATGCATGCAACTGCACAAAATAGAAACATCCGAGGATTAGTGCACTTCAAATCACCAAAGATGGTGTTTTTGACAACATAATTTAAAGCTTTTCAAGAACACAAGGAAAACTGGTTGGGAGAGTAACAAATCACCAAGGAGAATTTACTTTTTTATTTTACGATCCAACTCCTTCCTATAATTACTTTTGAAGAAGAATGGTTGGGATGTCATATGTCAGAACACTAATCCTTTAAATCAATCCGAATCAGGGAGAACAGAGTTTGGATTTATGCAACTTTGTTCTTTGTGATTTTAATGTATTGTAAGTTGTAGCTGAAGCATTAAAAGCAAGCATGATGTAACTGAGGCATTGCAAAACAGTATGCGGCAGAGGAGACAAGCATAATCTGCATCATATTCTTCACGCAAGCAAGCAAAATGTCTTGACCTATATAGCATGATTACCTTGTGAAGCATGTTGTCCACTTTTGATTGTCTAGATGCTGATGGAGCCCCAGTGTTCATAGTTTGTGGCTGACAAGTACGAATAGACTTCACACTGAAAAGAACCATTTAGACTGATTAATATCTGAAAAAGCTGCTGCAGAATTCAGAAATGTATAATTAATGAAAGGAATGTTTCTTCTGTTACACGGAATAAATACCTCCCCACAGATGAGAAAATCTTCATGAGATTCTGGTAACAATGGTCCTCAGGCAAATTCTCAGCCACGATTATGCGGCACTATGTGCAGTTACAATATAAAAGAAAACTTAATTGACTGGGTTGCAAAACTTGGAACTTATAAACGAAACTTCAATAGCACATAGATTTACAATAGATGCATTATTTATAGAAGTAAATATAGCAGTACTTATTGAAGTGGAAATATAGCAGTATTTCAAAACAAGGTGGGAAACAGTTACGGTTAACCTACTTGCAGCTCATCCATATCAGGTCCTGTCAAAGGGTGCAGGCGCTTGACCTTCTTCCCATCTTCACTAACCACCTGGAAGCAATATCAACTGTGATTTTTGACAGCAAAAATTCAAGTGCTGAAAATCCATAACAAGATATCACCCTTGTACCAAATAGAAAGCTCCCACAGATGCAAATATTAAAAAAATAAAAGCCTAGTAGCCATCTGTAAAAACAACACAGAACTTACAAGCTTCGCTGAATTACGTAGCACATCTGCAAGCTGAGAATTACTACTAATAAGGGCTTTAATCTTCTTAAAAGTTGCAACCACAGAAATGGGAACTGCATGGTAATTTTGAGGAAGATTGTCAAGAAATAAGCCATACTAAACAAGTAACAAAAAAGAACTTCACGACAATAATAAGTGGTGATGCCCCCAAAACACAGCTTTACTCAAGAGATTGCAAGAAAAAATAAATGACACAATAAAATCAGAAGAAAGTAATGTACCATATCCTTCAGAATCCTTGTTCATGAACCTTATAAGATGATCAGTCGTGGCCAAGTTGATATCACTGAAATAGTACTCCACCTGCATGTCAAAGTTGCTTTCAGAAATGTAAAACACATATTAAAGGGAATATGGCCTGCAAAATAATAGATATGAAACAAATTTTTTCTTGGTTTTGTATACAAATAACATATAGTAATGTTTAAGAAATCGCATCAAATATTGAAAAACAACTTTCAATAAATAAGAAAAGACAACCATGGAGACTCTAAACATGTTTGGGGGGTGTGCAATATTTGAAGCTCAAAACTCAAAAGGCACAATGGAAAATTTATGTGTGACCATTTACCACCCATATATATCTAATATTAGAAGACAAGTAAATAATCACATACCATACTAAATGGATATTCGACTCCAATTGGTCACCCTTACTTTAAAATAACTCCTTAAAACAACTCATTTTAGGGAACAGAAGGAAAACCTTCTAGACCAAATACTTTTGTTTTGATGAAAAGGATCCGTATGATGATCAAATGTCTAAAATTTCACCCACAGCTTTCAGAAGACAAGATATTGTACTTCATTGTTTATCCTGCTTTAACATAATCATGAACACTACTCCGTATTATGCAAATCTTGTAGCCATAAAGGCAATGCATATTCTTGCCTCTTCATCGAACACCTAACGCTATGCAGAGTTATATGATAAATTTCAAATTTGTTAAGTTGTAAGAGACTGAAGCAACATTTAATACATTTAGGAAACCTAGTCGTTAGTTCCATTGATTTTCCAAAGGTTATACTTATATTGCATAACATTGGTCAAATATGGAAATCAAGCTCCAACACTTGCATAACAATTAACTGGTAGTGTTAACCCTCATCAAAACTACAATTTCTTTTGTTTTGCTCAAAAAACTAATACGTTGTGTCTTTATCAGAATCAAAACTGAAATGTTTACACATGACCTTTGAAAAATTCAATCTACCACCCAAACATTCCATCAACCATGTATGCACCCAGTGCAACTTCACTAAATAGTATCAGCAGCCAAAGCTTTTACCTAACGCTGAAAGTAACAATAAGAATTGGATCACTGAATACTGATCATCACATGATTCACATCAAATCACAAACTCACCGTAAATAGTTCATTCTAGGGGGCATCATACTCAAATTTAAGGAGGTAAAGTCAGTTGTAAATTAAACAAGGTTCATACAAAAAAACAGTTACCGCAGTAGCCTAGGTAATATGTAAACGAACAGAGAGATCAAAGAGAAGGAAGCAACGAAGACATGCCTGATTCAAAATTTTCTGCGTTGCTTCCTCGGACAAACCGTTCGAAGAGGATCCATTTGCCTGATCCTTGCGATTGAAAGATGCCTGCTGACCTTGCGCCACCACCTCCTGCTCTTCCTCGCCGCCAGCTGAATATGCGTGGTGCTTCTGATGATGACCGGGATGGTACTGGTGAGGTTGATGGAACTGCTGCTGCCCCTGCTGGTGATGGATTTGAGGATGGTGAAGATGACTCTGAGGCGGAATCGCGACGTGGAACGGCGGATAGATATGCACAACCGGAGGCGGGGTGATCACCATCGGTGGAGGCGTCGGCTGCCTCGCGACCGGCGTCGGCTGCCTCGCGACCGGCGGCGGCTTCGTCGGGACAAACGCCTGAGCCTTCGCGTTCAGCTTGCTGGCGGAAAGATTCCGCACCAGCGACGGCGCTTGATCAGAGGCCGATCCGGAGTCAACGGGCTGATCGGCGGGCGGGGAGAGGGAATCTAGGGTTTGATCTAGCGGGGGATTGAGCTCGGCCATGGATTCGGAGAATTAGGGCTTTTGGCCGGAGAAGTTGACGACGGGGACGGAGAGAAGCTCCGTCTGACAATGGAGAGAAAATATCGACGGTGGAAACGGGGAAGAAAACAGATTGTCGAAGATTCGTTTATATAGGGAGAGAGTGGAAAGAGGACTGAGGGGGAGAAACAGCCAAAGCCAAACAGCGGAGGGAGGGGAGGGTGTGTGGGGCCCACTGGTAGTGCTCAGCACACTAATTTTTCTATTTCTATTTCTTTCTACTTTAGATTGATTGGGTCAAAGGCCCAATGGGCCACTAACCCGTCAGTAATATAGGTCACATTCGGGTCATACAATTACGTGTTAATGACGAAGGTCATGAATACCTTCGGACCAGTAAGGATCACTTGTTAGCTGTTACACCTTTTGTGTTACACAATGCGGTAACAAATTCATGGATGACTGAATCGGACTCGAACCAACTAGAGCCTCGGTTCTTTCCTACTTGGCAGCAACCTTTGCTTTTCATCGGGATGATCCCGGAATCCTTGGTCATTTTACAGAAGTATCGAAATGATTACTCGATCGAGTCTACCGTATTTATGGCTTCTTGATAGGGTCTAGGATTGGCAAGAGCCGAAATCATAATGCTATAACAAAGCAACTCTTTTAAGTCCACCAGCCTCAACATCTCCAGGGCTTTTGCACATGGTTTTCCAGGCAGAAAAAATAAAAAATGGAAAAACGTGGACGGCAGGATTCGAACCTGCGCGGGCAAAGCCCACTTGATTTCTAGTGATACCCGATAACCACTCCGGCACGTCAACTACGTTGTTTATTTTTATTATTATTTGTTTATATATGTTTAATTGTGTAATTTTAAACCAATATATCAATCTAATCGAGAACACTAAGTAGAAGCAATTTGTTTGTGGCATTGTTGAAGATGTCGAACTCGAACTCCTGTAGTGACTTGTGCGTATCTAGAGAGCGCAGAGTTTTAGAGAAAGGGTAGTAAATAGTAATAACTACTCATTTAACCACTATGTAAAACGTTATCATTCAAATACTGTTTCATTAACTAAAATGTTAAAGTTCTATCTCATAATCTACTTTTCAACCCATTGCAATTTCATTTTCTAATCCTCTGTGTGGGTGTCGTACTCACAGGTTTGTTTGGCATGTATACTATTTAATCTAGTTTAAAATTATAATCCAAATAAAGTTCTTTGATGAACATCTAAAATATATTAAATTTAGGTGAAATGTTGAGCGTTTTTTAAAACACTATGAAAGATCAAGACAACGAAACGCTTGTTTTTCGTCCATACTTTCTATTCTAACAGAAAATGTAGCTTGAACTCGTAATGGCCCTTTGTTTAGAACAACTCCATGTCATATTGTCATCATCAAATACTGTACAAATTTGGTGCTATTTCATTTGAGGTAAGTTTCCCAAAAATATACTGTACTTTCAAACATAAACTGCCCAATCCAAGACCGATCTGTTTGGAACAAAGTAGCTACTGATCTATTAGTCTACAAGATGTGAGTACATCACAAAAGACTAACACAATAATACAAGCAAGGTAATCTTTTCATTCATATTTTTCTCTATATTGACAGTCAAGTTTATAATTGTGTTTACAACAAGTGACTGAAAAATGGTCACGAACGAAACGAATGGAGAGCACAACATACGCCAAATGTTTCCACACAAAACAACTTACAAAGAACCATTCCATCCTCGTAGAAAACACCATCGTCACTACTGATGTTGTGTGCGGAAAGGATGCATCTATGACCCGACACACACTCAAAGCACTTCAAAGTTGAGCAGAGATGTCATGTGTGTTGCGAAGAGATACTTACTAAGCAGTATTAACTGCAAGGGGCTTCCCCCTGCCCATTGAAAATCCTCTTGTACCGTCGGGCATGCGAGGACCGGGAGGGGGCCGTGCTAGGGCTGGATGCTCGGGGCTGTTAAGTGCAAGGCTTGTAGGAGGGCTGCCTATGTGGTGGGCGGCGCGACTGTTTTGGTGGTTTTGACCACGTCCACGACCCTTGCCTCTGCCACGGTTACGGCCCTTCTTTTGTCCGCCTTCCTTTTCAGTGCCTTGCTCCTCTCCCTGTGCAAAAAATTCAATCACATTAACTTCCGAAACATGGATTCTGAACATACATTACTCGATGCCTAACATAGTAAAAGGATCTGATAATTTGTGCATTAAAACGGTAAGCATTTGGAATCAATTGGGTTTGTAATTCCGAATTACTTCGATAGAACTGAAGTGTGAAGCACTTACTGCATGCTCATGAGGATGGAGCTCGGATTCTCCAGCTCGATCTTCTAATTGTCTGTCGTTCTGGAGCTGCTCGGATCTTGAAGTACCTTCTTCCTCGTTGGTTCCTTCCCCTTCATTTCCAGCCTTTTTCCCTCGTACTTGTTGAGGTTTTGACTTAAATGGGAAGATAAAAGAGAACCATGAGCGAAACTCAGTGAACGAATGGAATGCAAATATGCAATAATTTAACACAAGATAGAACATGCTCTGTCTGGTTTCAATTTAGCCTCATAATATACTATGTGGACCAAGAAAGGAACAATTTTACTAACCAAGAGGACGATAAATATATCACCTGCCATAAAAAACTAAAATAAAGCACACATGATTTCAGTGATAATTTCTGAAACCTATTGAGAAAATGACTTGGTCTTTAACCAAGCATTATTTGCACCAGAAGGTCATATTTGCTTCAACCAGTGAAGTCGGGGATTCAAATTAAGGTCTACATTGCATATCAGTTTAATGTCATCTTGAGAAATGGTGCCTTGTTCTCTCCAACGAATTTGGAGCTATTTTATAGTAATAATTTATCACACAAACACATTGGATAGCATTAACATAGATGTTGCGATGAGTATATACCGAACGTTTGAGGAGCAGACGAACTCTCAGACCATTCCTCCAGTCATCCCCATCATTCAACTCCAAAACCTGTTAGTGAGAAGGTTGATCACATGAACAATGTAGTAAATGCAATAAAGAAAGACACAAGCAAAGAAAACAAATAACATGAAAGAACTACAGAGATGCTTGGATTTTTCAAGCCAATCTCAATGTTGATGTATGATATGCAATTACTAAAACCAGCTGAATGGATCCCTATATCTTCAATAGCTAGCTACTACAACCATGTTTTCCTTTCTTAACATATATTTACAACTAGGAATTGGACAAGCAAATTTTCCTTGGCTGTAGATTCCTTATCATCCCATTTTTGGAGTCAAAGTGCTACATATATATCACTTTTGCAAGGCCGTGTCGTCTCTCTTTTGTCCAACTTTTTCAAGTACAAGGACTACATATATATTTCACTGCTTGAAAAACACCATACAAACTCAGCAACTTTCGGCCTTTTCTTGACAAAAGTAGTTCTGCTTCCTTCTCTTGAAACTGTCACATTTAGTATGCTCCATCATTTTTATAATGTTTTTTGGGAGGAGATCCTAAACTTATATTCAATTGTTCAACTGTGGTTCCACTATAACCAAACATCCCCTGAAAACAGTCTAGTTTCACATATATTGCTTGATCGAATGTATTAACAATGTAAAGTCTCATTAAAATATGTTGATGTACTCTACTTAGAACATAACACAGTTAACACTTCAGCTGTCAGATCAGATTTCTAGCTTCTCCTGTTTCTAAGCTCGTCCTTTTATTCTATCCACATACCATAATACACTATATCCCTACACACACCACCACACACTGATGTAATAAAGATGCGTATTTAGATCTCTCAAGCTATTAAAAAAAGGTTAATGAAGAAGCAATAGCTTTCTAAACCAAAACAAGGATAAGATATGGACAGCGAACTACATACAGCTTTCTCAGCCAACTCAATGGATTCATATTCCACAAATGCATGCAACTGCACAAAATATAAGCAGCAAGGATTAGTGCACTGCAAATCAGTTCCAAAAGTAATGATATGAAAATCATTTCCAGAAATCATGCATGAGAATGACAAACAGTCAAACACAGAAAAAACATTCCACTTTCACAAAAAAAATATATAAAAAGATGGGTTTTTAGTTTTAATTCAAGATCCAAACCATCCATGATCCATATAATTCTTTTTAAAGGAGACGAGAAGCTGGGACACATTTATCCAAACCAGTCCTATAATTCTCTTTTAATACAATTCCTTTCAATCAGCACAAACGAAGAAGAATAAGTTTGCAATTACACAGGTATGTTCTTTATGATTTTAATGTAAATGATTCAGGCAGCTCATAAGCTAAATGCACTCTTCCATCTATATCTATTGTCATTTTCCCTATCCACATGATGAAAGCCAAACCAAAGAGAGTCCAAACGTTGCATTCTATAATTACAGAAAATTGGCACAACCGGCACTTAGCACTAGCAAAGGTCATTGCTGAATATCATAAGTTGAAACTATAGCTAGAATTATTACAAAAATAACATGTTGCAGAGTAGACAAGCACAAAACTCATCAAACTCTTCAAGAATCAAACAAAATGTCTTAAATATTATTATGCCCTTTCAGGTTAGCTTGATACCTTGCTGCAGTGAAGCATGTTCTCCACTTTTGATTGCCTAGATGCTGTAGGAGCTCCACTATTGACAGTTTGTGGTTGACAAGTTCGAATAGACTTCACACTAGAAAGAACCATTTAGACTCATAAATATCCAAGCTGCTAGAGAGTTCAGAAAATATAATTAATAAAATGAACGCTTCTGTTACATGGAATAAATACCTCCCCACAGATGAGAAAACCTTCATGAGATTTTGGTAACAATGGTCCTCAGGCAGATTCTCAGCCACAATTATGCGACACTGTATGCAATTCAAAAGAACACTCTGATTGATAAGTACAAAAATGAAAAGAACGAGAATCTAGTCAACTTAACCACCAAGTAAATTAAACAAACTGCAGATTACTTGCTAACTATACAGGTCATATCCCAGAAAAGGAAAGTTCAACCGAGCATAAACCGACCAAAGTTGTATTATTTCTACAAGTAATAATGCACAAATAATTCAAAGCAAGGTGAAAAACCATTTTAGTTAACCTACTTGCAACTCTTCCATATCTGGTCCTGCCAAAGGGTGCAGCCGCTTGACCTTCTTTCCATCTTCACTAACCACCTGAAAGAAATACCAACCATGAGATTTGACAGGAAATATTCATATGCTAGAAATTATTCAGATAATACCACCTTTATACCAAATAGAGACTTACAACAGAAGTGAAAAATAAAACATAAGACCCAAGTCATGTAGTGACAGCCATCTGTAAAAAGAATACAGAACTTACAAGCTTTGTTGAATTACGTAGCACATCTGCAAGCTGAGAATTACTACTAACAAGGGCTTTTATCTTCTTGAAAGATGCAACCACAGATATGGGAACTGCATGTTAATTTTGAGGGAAAATGTCAAATGAATAATCCAAAGCTGGACAAGTAAAAGAAAACAAGTTCCTGAAAATTAGGTGGTCATGCCCAGAAACACATATATATTCAAGAGATCATGTGAAAAATCAAATCAAAATAAGAAGATTGGTCATTTGATCAAGAATCAAAGATCAATCTTCTACTCCATATATCTTAGTTTACTATCTTTGTTATCTATATATCACTGCCTTTTTAATACCTTTACATATACAGCCTCTCTTTTGACCAAATGCAGCTTATACTAGATACCTTCATTGTATACACAAGAGGACAAGAACAAGAGAAGTAAAGAAGCTAAAGGTACTTGTATGGGGGAAAACTTACCAAGATCCTAATTATGCTTTCATCCTCAAAAACTATAGCAATAATGATTCGCTTTCTATGTTGGAAAAATAACAAACTGCGGGGTGGATCAATCTTAAGACCCAAATTGATCCATAACGAAGCTTTGGATAACTTATATTCCAGCAAAGGGACTGTAACCTATGAAGCAAACAGAAGAACTATTATCTAACATCGGAAGAAACAAAAACCCTTTAAAAGTTTTCAGCAGTATTTAAGTGCCGGAGAATAACTGAGAACAAAATGAATCATTCAACAGTATATGCACATTAAGGTTGCAAAAAGTATATCTAACCTAAAAATAATACAGTATTCCTTATTTGCTTCTCAATACACCAAATCAAGTAGATGAGGATACAAAGATAGATGATACTATAACATCAGAAGGAAGATTATCTTGTACCATATCCTTCAGAGTCCTTGTTCATGAACCTTATAAGATGATCAGTAGTAGCCAAGTTTATATCACTGAAGTAGTATTCCACCTGCGTATTAAAGTTGTTACACTTAGTCTAAATCTTGCTAACAAAAAGGAGAAGAAGAATAAGAAGAAAAGGAAACAGATGTATCAATTGAAGGTATGAGTGCTCAACTATATAGCACCCATAAAGCTCTTAACTAACACTGAAGGTAGAATCATCTAAATCAGATCATTCATGAGTGATCACCCGCATCATGTCACAAACTTTCAGTTCATTTTTTATTTTAGGGGCATCCTTCGAATCAGAGAGAGTGCAAATTTGACAAGGTTCATACCAGCACTGAACATTAGATGTAAACTATTTCGGTTGAAATTAATTATTCAAGAGAAAAATGCCTCGAAGCAATATTATTCTACTTCTCAAATCTCATAAGCTTCATAAGTCAAAAGAACAAAGAAGCAGCATAGTACGATTCATCACACATTCACACTGAAATTGATCTCAACAAATTCTATAAACGAACAGAGAAACAAAATAAAGCAAAGGACACATGCCTGATTCACAATTTTTTGAGTCCCCTCCTCAGACAACCCGTTCGAAGAAGCTCCATTAGCATGATCCTTGCGATGGGAAGATGCCTGGTGACCTTGCACCACCGCCTCATGTTCCTCCCCACCGCCAGCGGGATGAGCGTGGTGCTTCTGATGATGACTGGGATGGTACTGGTGAGGCTGAACATGATGAGGTTGATGGAACTGCTGCTGCCCCTGCTGGTGATGGATGTGAGGATGGTGGAGGTGACTCTGAGGCGGAATCGCGACATGGAACGGCGGGTGCTGCGCATAGACATGTACGATCGGGGGCGGGGGAGGGGGCGGCGGGGTGATGACTATCGGTGGAGGCGTCGGCTGCCTCGCCGGGACGAACTCCGGAGCCTTGGCGCTCAGCTTGCTGGAGGAAAGGTTCCTCGCTAGCGAGGGCGCTGGCTCCGAGACCGATCCGGAGTCAACGGGTTGATCGGGGAGCGGAGAGGATGAATCTAGGGGTTGAACTGGCGGAGGATGGAGCTCGGCCATGGATTCGGACGATTAGGGTTTTTGGCCGGCGAAGACGGAGAGAAGCTCCGTCAGAGGGGGAGAGGGAGAGAAATATCGACGGTGTGACGAGAAAGAAATCAAAGATATTTTATACTCCGTATTTAGAGAGATTAAGATAAGCAACGTGGAAGGATTTGTGGGCCACCATTGCTTATGTGATTTTTTAAAAATAAATAATCATAAACTCTAACGGCAGGATGTCTTCCGTTTATTGTCAAGACGAAAATTAAATATTTACATTAAGCCTCTTTTCATTTTTTACAACATTATTACGGAAGACGAAAATTAGATATTTACATTAAGCGTGATGTTAACGGAATCGAAGATTTTTTAGGGCGTCGTTGTGTCCATTGACAAGACCAGCAGCTTGGACGAGCTCATGGAACGACGAAGTGTCTCTTAGTGCACCAATTTCGGCTTCGATCACGGAGTCCTTAGTTTTGGTGTTCCCTCAGATCACGACATCGTGAACCCTCAGGGCGACTCTCTCCGATTGTAGCCGCTGGAATAATCCTTGCGCCTTCGCCTTCTGAGAGTGCAGCCTCGACTCCTGATGTGAACGCTTCCGGTCGGCGTAAATTTCATCGAGGTTGATTTCTTCTTCATCATCTTCTTCATTGCCATCGTAGTCATTTTCCGGGTTTTCTTCTCCTTATGGTTCAGCGTCACCATTGAGAGGTTTGATCGAGAGGGATTTGACCGACAGTGGTTTAGGGTGGCGATGGTAGGATGGCGCCATGGCGGTGTGGGGTCTGATCGAGCGTCACCATTGAGGGGTTTGATCAAGAGGGATTTGATCGGCGATGGTTTAGGGTGGCGGTGTGGGGTCTAATCGAGAGGGATTTGACCGGCACCGGATCGACACTTCGGTGTTTCGGGTTTTTTTTCCGTCTCTCGACCCATTCTGTAATAATGTTGTAAAAAATGAAAAGAACCTTGACGTAAATATCTAATTTTCGTCTTGACAATAGACGAAAGGCATCTTGTTGTTACACTCTCCCATAAATAATACTCCCATCGTTCGGCAAAACGTGTCGCACGCTTATGGCAAAAACTATAGAAAATATCCGTACTTAACTGCCTCTAGATTTGTTTCCGTGATACTGATTAGGATCAAATACTTCTACCTCTAGTCCACACTCCCTTGCAAGCCACTCTAGGTCCCATCTGTCATAGCGATACCTCGTAAAATGCGAAACGTGTATCTCACCGTCCTCATTTATCATCCGAACCGCAGTGATAAAAAAAAAATTCTAATAGATTGAAGCGCCTGGTGTCGCATATTTAACAATAAATCAGTTTTTATAGTTAGTGTTTCAATATATTAAAGAAAACAATATGAAATATCTAGCTAGTTTATTCAATTGATAGTATTCATTTAGTTGGAAAAAGATAAACATATTCATATTCTTTCTTTTTTAATCTGAATTTAATTTTACTTAATTGTAGTTGGGTGTCCTCGTCTTGTTCGGTTTAGTTGTTGTGTTTCGCTTTTGTAGATTTTTTGCCTGTATTCTGCACCATATTTGTATTTTATGTCTGTTTAGACGGTTACCCGTCTGCCGACTTGTCGGCCATCGATGTTCAGATTTGTCTGACCTCGAATTTTTTCCTAATAAAAAAAGCATTTGGAATTTAAAGGCGATTCAATCCTAATGTTACTTGGACAAAACATGATGGCTCCTCATCCTCATGCAATCCACGCCGACTATGAACCTAGCACCCGATCCTCTCAATCTCTATGTTCTTCCTAGCAGCATCTCGAAACATCTTCACCAACTGATCTACAAATACATTCAGCTAGCTAGTATTTACATACATACAGCCTTAACAAATTGCTTTCTTAAATGATATAGTTATGTATCAATGTCTCTTATACAAATTGCTTTCTTATATGACAAACATCTGATAAATCAATGTCCCTTATACAAATTGCTTTCTTATATGATATACGTTATGTATACCACTCTTGGGCCATTTATCCGACCCAATCTACCCAGCACATACACCTATGTGTGTTACATACTCCACCCAAAAAGACTTGACTTCGAGTCTTACTCAAGCACAACAACTAAAGGTGCAGGTATGATGACCCCCATGAATTGCTTCCTGAAGAACCTTGATTCCTACTTGCCCATTGATTTCTCGATAGTTATATAATATGAAAATATATATTCTTGTAAGCTAGTTACTTATTCTAGCTATTTATTGTAAGTTAAGATCCCCGAATATAATTTATACAGGTCGTACTATAGTATCTTAAATTTTTATTTGGTAGTTCTACTATATTATTTTTTGAATTGGTAGAAAAAATTGCTTAAATTTGTATGAAACTATGAAAGTGATATACAGTACATGTACACTTAATGCATATGTGTTGACCGTTGGTCTCTTTTGCTCCTCCCAAATAACAATGTACTATAAAATCTATAGACTAAAACAACGTGCTTCAACATATAATCAAAGCATCTGTCCAATCATTCCTTTCATTAGCAAATTAAGTACATTAATTTTACACCCTTTTTTTTATAAGATAAAAATTCAATGGTCAGGCCTGACTCACCGAGAGGCCGACAAAGTCGACAGACGGCGAACCGTCAAACATACCACCTAAACAGACAGAAATACAAAGAACAAGTGAAATGAAACAAGCAGGAATAATCCCTACAACAAGACGACCCAAGAAGATCAACTCCCAAAATAGTTGAGGAAGTCGGCGAAGAACGAAGTCAAGCACCACCGAACAGGGGCACCGCGGGCCAGCGGTGAAGCAGGACTCAAACTCCTGTGGGTAGTGCAGACGAACTCCAAGGAAGATCAATCCCGGAAACAAAGACGCCCTCAGCGCACCGCCACGACCCCAGCCCTTTCCGTCATTTTCAGTTTCCTTTTCAAATATGTTTAATCTTAGACGGGCTTTTTTTCTTTCTAGGTAGGTAGCTACTGCATACTCTTAGTCTTTGCCCGCAGCAACCCTTTCTGCCATTTTCAAGATTCCTTTCAATCCAATCTCAAATTTTCCCCTTTTCAAATATGCTTACGTTGAGTAGGACTCAAATGCCCTTTTTCTTTCCATATAGATAGCTACTCTCAGTCTTTGCCCGCATCGAAAAAGTTACTCGCAGCCTTTGACAACCTATAATCATGCATTAATGTCTAGATAAAAAAAATGCTCACAAACCTAAATATTCAAAAGGAGTTAAAGCATTAACAAATGTAAATGAATGGAAACTAAACCCTAAACTCTAAACCTATAGGTGTATGATTTAGGGTTCAGTTAGGTTTATATCTTAATTTGTTCTAAGTATTTCTTATTAATTATTGTACACCCATGTCAATTCTTAGATCCAGGAATGTTGGACTTTATGATTCTTCAGAGATCGAGCATACTCATAGTTGGGGATAGAGATTTATCCTTCTCCGCTTCACTTACGAGCTAGTTTGTTCATGCCTCGAATCTCGTGGCGACCACGTTCCATTCAGAGAGTAAGTAAATGTCATCTCGATCGATTATTTTAATTAAACTTATGAGTAATTTTTTCATTTACACTTAAATGTATAAAACTATATATATGTATGCATGTGTGTGTATGTATGTATGATACGGAGTAATACGGAGTAATGTACTATAATTAATAACTACTTGAATGTATTTGCAGATGAGTTGATGCAGATGTTCCGAGAGGCTACTAGGAAGCACATCAAGATAGTGAGAGGATCCGGTGCTAGGTAGGTTTATGGGCGGCGTTAATTGTACGAGGATGAGGAGTCATCCTATTTTGTCTCAGCAGCGCTATGATCAGATCGTCTTCGATAAACTTTCCACACGCATGAGTCTACCCAGTTAAAATCAAGTAAGATATACTAAATTCAATTAAAAAAGAAAGTATCTTTTTTCCATATAATTGAGTTCTATCAATTGCATAGCTAGGTAGCTAGATATTTCATATGTAATTTTCATTAATATATTGATTTATTTTTAAATAGGTCGCACCAGAAGCTTCTATTGAGATTTTTTTATCCATGCAATGCATATGATAGACGATGACGGGGAGATACATGTTTCCCATTTTATGAGGTCTCCATATAACACATGGGAGCTGGAGAGGCTTGCGACTGGGTGAGGGCTAGAGCTGAGAGTGATAGAGGTCTTTGATCCGATCTGTATCCTGGATACAGATCAAGAGTTAGTTACGGTCATCAGTTGCTACACCTACCGATTCAGGAAGGTTACTTGATCGGTATCACAAATACAAGACTGAGTTGTGCATATATAAATCACAATATTAATCAGGCTTATAAATCCTTGCCTCCGTTTGCTGTATCTTACAAACATCTCATTAAATCAGTATGGATGTTAAAAAAATATATGTATGTATGTATGTATGTATGTATGTATGTATGTATGTGTGTGTGTCTATGATACGGAGTAATTTACTATAATTAATACTTCCTCCGTTCGGCAAAACTTGTCGTTTACTATTTACGCACGCTTTTTTAAAATGATAAAAACTATGTAAAATATTCAATTTTTTTTATAAATTTTGTTTAACAAGTTTGTACTTATTGATAATAACTACGAAATTGTTAAAAAAATTATTTAAAAAACTAGATATTTTATATAGTTTTTAACTTCTAAAAAAACGTGTGTGAATAGTAAAACATCAAGTTTTGCCGAACGGAGGGAGTAGCTACTTGAATGTATTTGCAGATGAGTTGATGCAGATGTTCTGAGAGGCTACTAGGAAGCACATCGAGATAGTGAGAGGAACTGGTGCTAGCTAGGTTTATGGGCGGCGTTGATTGCACGAGGATGAGGAGTCATCCTGTTTTGTCCCAGCAACGCTATGATCGGATCGTCTTCAACTTCCCACACGCAGGAGTCCACCGAGTTAAAATCAAGATATATTAAATTCAATTAAAAAAGAAAGAATATAAACATACATGCATGCTTATCTTTTACGAGGTCTTCATACTACACATGGGAGCTGGAGGGGTTTGCGACTAGGTGCGGGCTAGAGCTGAGAGCAATGGAGGTACTTGATCCGATTTGTATCCTGGATATAGATTCAGAGTTAGTTACGATCATCAGTTGCTTCACCTACCGATTCAGGAAGGTTACTTGATCGGTATCACAAATACAGGACTGAGTTGTGCATATATAAATCGTAATATTAATCAAGCTTACAAATCCTTGCCTCCGTTTGTTGTCTCTTACAAATATCTCACTAAATCAGTGTGGATGTCAAAAAACTATATATATGTATGTATGTATGTGTGTGTATGATACGGAGTAATATGGAGTAATGTACTATAATTAATAGCTACTTGAATGTATTTGCAGTTGAGTTGATACATATGTTCCGAAAGGCTACTAGGAAGCACATCGAGATAGTGAGAGGATCCGGTGCTAGCTAGGTTTATGGGCGGCGTTGATTGCACGAGGATGAGGAGTCATCCTGTTTTGTCCCAGCAGCGCTATGATCAGATCGTCTTCAACTTCCCACACGCAGGAGTCCACCGAATTAAAATCAAGTAAGATATATTAAATTTAATTAAAAAAGAAAGATTATAAACATGCATGCATGCTTATCTTTTTCCACATATTTGAGTGCTATCAATTGGATATCTAGGTAGCTAGATATTTCATATGTAATTTTCCTTAATATATCGATTTATTGTTAAATAGGCCGCACTAGGAGCTTCTATTGAGATTTTTTATCCATGCGATGCATATGATAGACGATGACGGGGAGATACATGTTTCCCATTTTACGAGGTCTCCATATGACACATGAGAGCTGGAGGGGCTTGCGACTGGGTGCGGGCTAGAGCTAAGAGCAATGGATGTATTTTATCCGATCTGTATCCCGGATACAGATCCAGAGTTAATTACGATCATAAAGGGAATTGGATGCATAGTGATGAGCAATTGGAAGTTGGAAGGGAGAGATGCTAATGATAGTCCTAGAGGATCTTCTAATATGGGAGAGGGGAGTGTTTATGAAATTTAAGAAATTTAAAAACTAGATTAAGGGCTTGTTTGGTGAATATAGGAAGTATGCTTCCTAGGAAGCTACTTCCCATTAATTCAATTCCCATAAATTATAATTCCCGTAAATTTTAAAAAGTTATTTGGTTAAGTTATAAGATGTATAGAATTTAATTGGAAAAGTTGAATTTTTCTATTAAAAAATGGTGGAATTGCAACTTATCCAGTCTCCTCTAAGAAAGTGAAATTCTCCCATTTTGTAGGAATTGGAATCCCTGAGAAGTGAAATCTGTTATAGCTAATAACATAAGACCGTCTTTCATTCAAATCTTAAATAAGCACCTCATTTAATTTCAGTCATCGAACATGAAACCCTATAGTAAAGCTATAAAAACGTGACAATATTAAAAGTTAATATTAAAAGATAAGCACATGTTATCTCTTCGTGCAAAGTTTTTTTTAAGGTATTATTTGCACAATATTATTTAATTATGATAATTAAATTATCTAATACTCGCATTATTCACACATTATTTGCACTATATCATTTCATATACTTCATTAAAGCAAATATGAAGTGATCAATTTTTAGGTCAATAATGTTTACTATAAAATTTTCGGGTTAGTTTGAGTCGGGTTTCAAAACCACTTCTACGCAATTTCATTTTGCTACATTTATCGTTAGGACAATGTTATATTTTTTTTATTACAAGACGAGGGTTTGGATGGGGTCAACCACGATTGTACCACCATCCAAGAGCGTCATTTCGGACGATAGCCAATAGCTCTGAATCAGAACACCGCGAAGAAGCGTCCCGGCTAAGTCCAAGATGCGCCATCCGATCGGCAGCACGGTTGCCTTCCCTGAAAGTATGGGAAAGAGACGACACCTCAAATGAACGAAGAAGAGCCATGGCTTCTGAAATCAGAATCTCGATCTCCCAAGGGCAGCTCCTTGAGAGCGTTGATGACCACTAAGCAATCCCCTTCGACCTCGATCCTCCGGGCACCCCGCCTTAGGGCCTCCTCTAGCCCAAGCCGTAGTCCCAAGACCTCAGCCTGTAAGACCGAAACACCTCCGCAATCTCTTGCATCACCAGCAACAAGACACCCCTGAGCGTCCCGTAAAACAAAGCCAGCTGAGGCACAACCCGTGAGGGATCTAGCACCATCAAAATTAAGTTTCAAGAATCCTTCAGCAGGTTTCCGCCATCGAATAGCCCTACGCCGACGTGGGTTGGGCGGAGTTTTGTCTTGTGTAGTTGTCACATCATCGTCTTCAAGGCTTTCCTTTTGTGCTTTTTTCCAGTTCATCATATGTTGTCTTATTACAGCAATTTGTTCATCTAATCTTGTGAGATTCTAGTTTTCAAATATAACCTTGCTTCTCTTTGTCCAAACACTCCACCATGAAAAAGTTAGAGTAGCAACTTGTTCTGGTTTTAATTGTTTTATTATTTCTAAGGTTATTGTCTTTATATTTTTGTTTCTCTTATCAATGTTTCTTATTATTCTTTCGATTCCTTTATCCATAATTCCAATAATTTTTAACATGATCGGGCATTCCATAAGGAGATGTTGTGCATCTTCCTGCTTGGAGTCACAGAAGATACATTCCAAAGGCGTGTGTATCCCTTTGTCTCTGAGTCTCAATTTTGTCGGTAATCCATCCATCACTACTTTCCATAAGAATTTTTTTAGTTTCGGTGGGCAGTCCACTTTCTATATCCAGCTTTCCATGTCCAGTTCATTTCCGTTTGCCTTTGTAATATACTCCAAGGCACTTGAGGTAGAAAACCACCCACTTTTATTATGTTTCCAATATAGTCTGTCCTGGATGTCCAAATTTGGAAGAGGTACACTGCAAATTTTTTCAACTATATCCATCGGCAGGGCTTCCCTTAGTTTGTCCACATTCCACGTCTTTTGTGGATTCATATAGTCTTGGACTCTTTCTTGTTCATTGATTTGGTTGTTGAATTTGTGTTCAGTAAGGTTGCTACCATCATTTAGCCATCTATCCTTCCAGAATCTAATCGTTTTCCCATTTCCGATTTGCCAAATAAGTCCTTGACGAAATTCATCCTTGAGGTCTATCAGTTTTGCCCATTGCCAAGACACATTCTTAGTTTTCGTGTAGTCCCACAATTCCACTTCTTTCATGTATTTTGCTTTTATAATTTGCACCCATTGATTGTTTGGTTCCGCAAGAATTTTTCAAAGAAGTTTCATTTGTAAAGCTTTATTCATGTCCTTTGTTTTGTGAAGTCCCAGCCCTCCGTTCTTTTTTTCTTTACAAATTTTGTCCCATCCAATCAACGGTTTGTATTTTTGGTCTTTGTTCCAAAAGAAACACCTATTCAGTTTATCAAGTTCATTATGCACATTTGCTGGGAGCATGAAGTTCTGCATAACAAAGTTAGGCTTTGCCATAAGGTTGGCCTTAATCAAGACCGTTCTACCTTGTTGGGACAACGTGTTTGCTCTCCATTTTGTAAGTTGTGCTTTTGTTTTACCTACAACGTCGTCAAAGGTTTCTTTGTTTACTCTTCCGTTTATAATAAGGCAACCTAGGTATTTTTCGAGATTTCCTTGGTTCATTATGTGAAGAGTACTCTGGATTCGTTGTTTTTGACTATTTGGTACCCCCTTTGTTACTTGGAAGGCTGATTTTTGAAAGTTAACCTTTTGCCCCGAGATTTGACAATAGTCGTCTATTATTTTTTTAACTTTTGCACACGATTCCTGGGATGCTTTGGCAAATATCATTATGTCGTCCGCAAAAGAAAGGAAAGGTATCCGTGAACCATTCGGAGTCATCCGAAACCCGATCGAGTTTGTTGTTTCATTGCACTGCTGTTGTAATTTTCGGGCCAGAATTTCGGCCCCTATGATAAAGAGAAAAGGGGATATGGGGTCTCCTTGTCTTAATCCTCTTTGCGGTCGAAATACCTCCGTGGGTTCATCATTGACCAAAACCGAGAACGACACGGTTAAAATGCATTCCCGGACCCAACCCAAAAATTTCTGACAGAACCCAAATTTTTCCATGATCTCCAATAGAAAGCTCCAGTCAACCCTGTCATAGGCTTTTTCCATATCCAGTTTTATTGCGATCCACCCTTCTTTTCCTTTTCGGGTTCTAAATGAGTGAAATATTTCATGTGCTATAAGAATATTGTCTTGGATTGTGCGGTCCGAAACGAAAGCTCCCTGAAGGGGATGAATGATTTTTGTCAATATTTTTTTCATTCTTTCTGCAATAATTTTCGCAATTGTTTTATAAATTGTGGAGCATAGACTAATTCGTCTATATTCATTTGTATTGGACGGGTTGTCACATTTAGGAATTAGGGTTATGAATGTTTGATTTATTTGTTTTAACATTTTCCCTGATGTAAAGAAACCTTTTATCGCTTTTGTTATCGATGGCCCCACAATGTCCCAATATTTTTTTTATAGAATTCAGCTGTCATTCCATCCGGTCCAGGTGATTTGTCTTTTCCAATAGTGAAAATTGCAGATTTTATTTCTTGATTTGTAATTGGTTTTGTGAGTTGGTAGTTATCCTCCATCGTAATTTTGGGGTTTATAAGGCGGAGATATTCATCTAATAGTCTCTTGTTTATGTTTTCCTTCGCAAATCATTTTTCAAAGTCATTTTTTACTTCTTTCCTGATATTTTCTTCTCCGGTTATAAGCGTTCCCTCATGGGTTCTAATCTCTCTTATGATTTTTCTGTTCCGTCGCCCGGACGCGACCCTATGATGATAACCCGTGTTTGAGTCAGACAGCTTTAGATGTTTTGTTTTTGCTCTCTCGCTCCAGTAAATTTTATGGTATTGCAATAATTTGTCTTTTTTGTTTATTAGTCATTGTTGTTGTCCGTTGTTTCCATTTTGATTCCCAGGACTGTAATCCTTCTGCATTTCCACAAGTTTTTCTTCAATCTATCTGAGTTGCTTAAAAATATTTCCAAAAGTTTTTTTATTCCACTCCTTTGTTAGTCTTTTAAGAAGTTGTGTTTTCTTCATGATCTTAAACATGTCCTGTTAGGACAATGTTATATGCACACATTGCAGGTATTATATACAATTTAAAAGAAGTAGTATAGATCCACCAAATATTGAGGTTCAGACGTATCAAATAATCATTACAATTTTTTTAAAAATAACACAGATGAATCCTAGATCCATTTGATTTTGCCTCTTTTTGTATTAAAAAAATCATAACTTTGCTATTATAAAATTTAAATTTAATGTGAATGTATCATATATTACCAAAAATTTTCTAATTTTTTTTCTTTTTTACTTTTAATGATTGGGAAAATAAAAAAAATGCGCATTGAATTCCTTGTAAAACTAAACAAAGAGGAGTTATACTGAATTAATTCTTGAGTTTTGACAATTTGATTCTGGTGTTGACATTCTTTTGAGCTGTGTATTTTTGTCTTTTGTTGGCTAGTGAGATGTCGTGGACGTGATCGAGACACGACGACTCGTTCACGATTGAGTCCAAATAGGAGGTTTTCATATTTTTTTCCGATGGATGTATTAACTATCAAAAGAGAAAACTCACATTGTTTCCGATCCATCTTTGTTCGTATATGCCACTGTCTTATTTCCACACTCTAACCTTTTCTTGGTGTTGTCTTATTTGCCATCATTAGTTTGTCCTTGTTTTTTTTACATGTTCATAGCAGTTTGTCAATTGTCGATTTTTTTAGTCTCTCAACTTATCAAGTCTGTCCAATGCATCGAATTACTTTCTATTTTAAAAAAGTGAATCTATCATAAATCCATCCAGAAAAACCATAAGGGTGTGTTTGGATTCCATTGCATTTTAATTATAATGCAATTATTTTACATCATTTTATGGGAGCGTTTGGCTGTAAAAATAAAAATCTCATAAAAACCGATGTAAAACCATAATTTAACCAAATAATCACATAAAAGAGATAAAATGATTGCATTCTAATTAATACATCGTGAAATTCAAAAATACCTTAATTTAAACCCCTTTAAAAATGTGTTAATGAAACACCACCTTATTATTTTGGATTATAAACCTAATGCATTTGAAATCCTATCTAGAATCCATATTTTATTTTTAAAAATTTCCACAATAATTGCACTAATACACAACATATATATATATATATATATATATATATATATATATATATATATATATATATATATATAGAGAGAGAGAGAGAGAGAGAGAGAGAGAGAGGGGTTGGGACAGGTGTTTACACCCCTTATTGTGTTTTGTGTTAACAAATATAGGCCATTGATTGATTAGGAATGAATGGGTGAGATTAATTGAGACTTTCCCTTTTTATTTAAATAAAAAAGAGTAGGTCCCACCACTTTAATAGCCAACTTGCTGTAGAGGAAGCGCGTGCGTTGATTTTTTTAGGTAACGTTTTTTATTTTGGGGATGAGGAGATTTTGCTTCCACTGTGCGTTCGATGAAAATATTCGCTAGGATAATAGTAAATATTCGCTAGGATAATAGTATTTATTCGCTAAATTGATTGTTATTATTCGTCTATAAATAGGAGTTATCAATAATAGCAAAAGGTTTGTCAATTTTTCAACTATTCGCCAGGCTGATAGTAATTATTCGCCAAGTTGACAGTAATTATTCGCTAGGTTAAAAGAATATATAAATGTAATTCTTGATTTCCACCTCTAATTAACCACATACATATGAATAATTCTTTACTATCACCGAATAATTCCTTATTATTACCGAATAGAAACTGTGAACTTGTCGAATAATTCCTTACTATCACCGAATAATTCCTTATTATTACCGAATAGAAACTATGAACTTGTCGAATAGTGACTCTGAACATGAGATTAATAGAACAATCATATGAATTTCACCGAATAATTGCTTATTATCACCGAATATCACTATGAAGTTGTCGAATACAAAGACAAAAATGTTGATTCAACAAAAAAAACCCTGAAATTCAAAGACAAAAACACAAGACGGAGCCATGGAGCTCTTTGCAAATCCATAGGACGAGCCCTCCTCTGGTGAATATCAACAATTGCCCTTAACATAGTTTCCTAATTCTCTGTCGGCAGATGAAAAACACAAGACTGCAAAATTTTAAAACTCCTCGATGAATTCTCTGTAATAAAAAGGGGAAAAAGGGAGAGATGAAAAATTAAATTTCACACAGCAAACATGAAAAGGGGAAAAACCAATATGAATTCTCTGCAATTTCCCTTAACATAGTTTCCTATGTCATAGTATAGAATTTCACACATCAAACATGAAAAATTAAATTTACTTCAGAGAGATGCAAGATGAAATGGTATCCAAATCGAAACTAGGAAGTGAAAGGTGATCGAACGAGAGAAAGATCGAGTAACAGGTGAACTTACCGAGGGCGAATTCGACGAGAGATTAGATGAGAACATGACCAAAATACGGTTGGGTGATTTCGAACATCGATGATGTCGCCATCACCGTCGGTTACAATTCACCCAATTGCAACGGAGCCGAAGAAGGAGTCATTGCAGGGCGGGTGGTGGTGGCTGGCTCCTTGGAGTCAGAATCGTCGGTGGTGCCGTAGGGAGCAGACGACATCGAGCGGAGGGAGGGAGGCGAGGCAAGACGAGGTGCGAGCGTCGATTAGGGTAGACGAAAGAGAGGGAGCAGGCCTGGCCTTTTAATTCACGCGCTAATAGAGTGGGTGGGTTTTTTTATTTTGCATTTAAATTATAATTAAATTAATATTTAGAATAATCTGGGCTATCCATCTTTCCTCAATCAAGGGTCCAAATTTGTTAGCACAAAACACAATAAGACTTGTTAACATTTGATCCATCCACTATATATATATATATATATATATATATATATATATATATATATATATATATATATATATATATATATATATATATATATATATATATATATATATATAGAATAACTATCCAGTGCATTTGCCTCTTACAATGCATCCGTTAGAACAATCCTAAGCCATTAGATTAAAATTGAATTAAGGGTTAGGATTAGAAGTTCAAATGGTAAAACTAAAAAGAGAAATTTGAGGAAAATAAAAAGATTAAAAAATAAATTGCCTTTTATATATCCATTGACAATGATAAATTGACGGTAGTTTTAACTAGAAACGCGTAGAATATGAATGAATATTTTGAATATGAGAAGGTAATAAACGGTTATTTTTAAGATTGAAATCTCCTTGTAGATATATTATGATTTGATATGGTAAAGAATCAATATTTCGGTTTGGAAAAATCAAGATTTCTCTACAAAACGCGAGTCTGAAGAAATGAACCATGGTGGGTTTGGAAAGGGGAAGGTACATGAACAACAAGCTATTGTCCAGGCATCCGTCACTCAAGACCATCCAGTGGATAAAGTCCAAGTTTGTGCACTACTGCATATATTCTAGTAGGGTAAAAAGTGAATATGATGATGGTCATACGATTCATATGGGATTTGTATTTGATAGGCTTGGGTTCAAGAGTATGTTCAAAAGACAAAAAATCTTGCTTCTGCGGTTATAGAGCTTTCCGAATTTACAAGAAACACACCAGAAGGGTTCATGAATGATAGTGCATTCACCTCGATTCATCAAACCGCAATGTCCTTGTTAGGACTAAAACGTGACAATGAAGCTGAAGTGGATCCGAATTTACCATCAAGTTTTGATGTAGCTATCACTCAAACTCAAGATCCATACTGGAATGATCCTCTTGTTTGGAAAAGTATTCACCATATAGAAGCAGCTATATCCAAGCGTGCTGAACTAAATATTTGGGAAAATGATCTTATAGAACACGGTTCATCATCCAGGTAATTATATGAACGAAATCTGAATATATCCATGTGTTCATATATACTTCTGAATTGTTGGTGTAATTTCCATGTGTACAGGTGTGTCATTGACAAACTTGACGACACGTTCCTTCGAAGTGGCAGTACCCCAGCCACCAGGGAGTATCATATCCAAGATTTTAGTGTTCATGATGCGCCTCATGAAACAACTTCCAGAACTGCTTCCCCTACTGAGGAGGATGTTCATGAGGTGATAGCTAGGGTGGAGCTTTTACAAGAAGACACCACTAGAACCGAGTGTTAATGAACAAGAGGTATTTT
The DNA here is from genome assembly GCA_963922045.1 of Persicaria maculosa. Taxonomy (NCBI): domain Eukaryota; kingdom Viridiplantae; phylum Streptophyta; class Magnoliopsida; order Caryophyllales; family Polygonaceae; genus Persicaria; species Persicaria maculosa. The sequence continues at coordinate 70,826,224 of OY998254.1, forward strand.
TTCCCGACTTATTCATACCTTATTCATATTTGTTCAGATATATTATCATATACATGTACAGGGCAAAGGGAAAGCAGTGCAACCCCGCTCAGCTAAAGGCAATGAAATAACGCCTTTGCAAGTAGGTGTATCGAAGAGGGAGGGGAAGCTCGGTGAACACTTTATCAGCCCATTCATAGCCAGACAAATAAATCCGAGTACAAGGAATACAAACGAGCAATTGTCAATCATGAATTATGTTCGCAATCTTAAGGATGACAAGTAATTAATATTAAATTTCTATTTACTTCAATCAAACTCATTATTATATCTTTTTGTGTATATTATTAACTTACTTTACTTGCATATATTCAAATACTCTTTCAGCGCTATTCTTTTCATGTACCTAGAGTGGGGCCTCATTAGAGCGGATTGCATTTCACGGGAAGGCAACACACATGTAACTGCTAATGTCATTAATATTTGGCCAGTTCTATTGAACGACTTAGAGCGGTTTAAAAGTAAATCTTCCCCACATCGTTTTTTTACAACCATCGAGCTTACGGTATGTATACACGCTCTTTGCTAAACAACTTAACAATAATCCTTCCCTCTTCGACGGTATTATGAACTATCCTTAATATATATGTAGGAATATACCATTGTCGCTCCAGGGTCTCGTACTTACTTAGAAAGATTTGAGGATTTTGAGGATTCCCTTGATAGATTGGTTCAGTTGACCAAACTCCAATCCATTGACAATGTTGACATGGTAAATACAGTTGTTTCTTTTTTGGTTTTTATACTTTAATTAAGTAGAATATACCTCTAACTTAAAGTCTGCACATTTTTCAAGTTTTTTTCCCCATCTTGGCATCATTGCATTACTATATAATTTGCTTCAATATCAAGATGGGATGCATTGACATAATAGACAACTCAAAACCCACCGATGTTGATACGATGGACAAATATGTTTCCATTACTAATGCCCTGGTAACTGCGCCCAAATTTTTATTATGTGACAACATTTGTATTCAATAGTATCACAGTATATTATTGAGATAATTTTTCATGGATAAATTTTCAGAGAACCATGTTTATCGAATACATGATCAAGAAGTGTCCAAAAAGTAGAGCAAGACAGTTGGGCGGTACCCATGCATCGATACTTGATATGCATTGGAGAGACAATAAGAACAAGGATGACTGTGGAGTTTATGCAATGCGGCATATGGAGACGTATCAAGGCCAAAATTTGAATGACTGGAATTGTGGCTTCAAAAAGAGTAGCAAAAAAAACATTGGGTCTCTTCGAATCAAGTACCTACATGCTATTTTGTGTTCTAATCTGAATGAGTTACGTCCAAAGGTGCTTCAGGCCGCAAAGACTACAACAAGTAGATGATCAGAGCGTGTAATCAGAGCGGAAAAAAATACAAATGGTCACATTTTGAAATTATTAGACTTTTATTTTATGTCGGGAATACAACTTCTGCTAAGTTATAATATTTCACGTAAACTATTTCTAGTAACTTGGTCCATTCACATTTGCCTATTAAACATTTAAGCTTACTGTGTGGTCATTTTCGTTATCTTCATATTCATCTATATTCGAATTTTTGCACATTTTCTTTATCTTCATATTCATTTGTATTCGCTTTTATGCAAATGAATATTTTCGTTAGCTTCCTATTCATCTATATTCAAATTAATGCAAATGAATATTTATTCAGATGAATATGGTGTCAGTATTCAAACGAATATTTATTCAAATGAAGAAGTCGATTGTATTCAAATGAATACATATACATTTGCAGATCCTGACTTCAACACCGATTTCGAGCTAAACTCTTAAAAAAATGTTTCTAGCACAAGGATGCCTTATATATAAACTCCATCAGACATGCATACCCACTCAAATTTTCTAGTCAAATTTTTATATATGACAGAGATCAAAATTTGTCCACTGTTTACAATAATAGGAAAAATCATTTGCCCAAGAGGTACCTTTTTTATAATTGGTTCTCAAAATGCGATGCATCTTGTAAGGGTACGTAGAAAAAGGGCTAATAATTTTTATTTTATTTTATTTTTATTTATTGTATTTTATTTTTTATGTTTAATGGTAACATTCTAGAGCCTGCAAAGAGGACTAAACATTCTTCTCAGACGAAAGTTTCCAAGGTTGAGATAAGCTATTCTAGAAAAGTTCCCTTGCAGCCCCTGAGTTTCACTTCCGGCAAGATCAGAAGCAGAAGAAATTCATGATGTCCTAAGAGTACTGAACGTACCATTTAAAGTTATCGAGCTGCAAATAGGCAAGCTTGTTTCCTCCTCTTCTCATTGTTATTTTTATTGTATTGTGTCTTACTATTGTATACTTATTCTGTGGCTGTTAAATGCAAGGGACATCTCTTCTTTCGTCAGTCATTTTTTAGTGACGATTCAATGAATTTTTCGGGACTTTGGTGGAGGTGTAAATGGTGTCCGTGGGTTGCATTCGAGTTTTATTCAAGCATAGATTGTCTCTAAACATGGGTACGACTTGATTTATCTTCTGCCTTTATATCTCTATTTAAGCACAGCCGTGGTGACAGTGAAACATGAAACTGTTGATTTACTTTCCTTCTCAAGATGTTGCACCTTGCACCAATTATAGTCATTAATCTTGGACCTGTGCTATAATTCTTGCGGGCCATTCAATGTGTACAAGATGATTGCAACATGGATTGGTAAAAGGTGACAAAGCATAAAACATTTCTTGTCCAATAATGCCTTAGAGATCCAGCAATCTTAAGAGTGTTTACATATTCAGGAAGTAAAAAGTGTTACTAAAGCTTTTAGCTTATATGGGACGCTTTGGGAGAGTGGATTTCAGTGGTGCTTGGCAAAACAGGCTATGCCATTCCATTTTTGCAAGTCCTGCTGTTGTGGCCATGTTGCTTGCACAGTTTGCATTGTCTTCTTTTCCTTTGAGCTTCTTCAATAGCTTTTTCTTTTCCTCCCTTCAAACGTCGCCCGCTACCCTTGTTCTTTGCTTGATTGGGGGGATGAATATTTATGGTGTCGGGTACCGATATCCCAGCAAATTCCTCCACCATCGTCATCTGATCAGCACCGTCAATTGGTTCCCCACGTGAGACGGAGCTATATCTTGATTTCGCAGATTTCAACGTTTCCAAAAAATCTCTAGTCTTCTCCTTGTCCCCTTCCACAAGTCCAACACAACAGCGTATATTTGACCACATTTCATCAATCATAGATTGATCATCATTTAACTCCACACATTTAGTTGGCAATGCTTCATTACCCGCACAAGCATCCTTCCTCCACCTTGCAAGCACCATGCACCTAGGTATTCGTTGGAATCCCTTGTATTTGTAAACTACAAATATATGACGACATGGGATGCCAATCTTTTCATATAGCTTACATGTGCATGTTGTGTATCCATCCGAGAACTGATATTCAACTCTTTTGCATACAGTAGACCCATCTTTGACGCTGAAACTTACATACAATCCTTCTTCATTTTCAGATGTGACATCACAAGTAAAGATAGATGCCTCGACTTCTTCCTGCACAACCTTGAACAACTTGGGTGTATAGACACCAGCTGCATGTTTCTCAAATGCTAAAGGAGTCTTCAGACGTGGCTTCAATGTCTCTGACTGGAAATTGAGCTTCTGTTGTTCATGCCGCTGTTTATCCATAGCACTATCAAAATTCATCATTAACTCCACAAGAGTCAGATTACGATTACAAAAACTCTTGAAGAAGCTATTTTGTGACTCTGCAATAGATGTTGTTCGCAAACGACCATACAACATCGTGTCTCTAAAATAGGCAGGTATCCAATATTCACGAAGGCTAAACATATGTTCCAACCATTTATTCGTTTCTAACCCATATTCACGAATGAATTCTTCCCACTTTTCATCAAACTTGCTGGCTTCTATATCCTCGTTCCACACCAAAGAATTCAGCCTCGACATCAACCCTTCCACACTTCTATGTTCGTAACTGATCCTTTCAGTAAATTTTGAGGTTATATGCCACATACAAAACCGATGACGTGTATTAGGGAACATACTCTCAATAGCAATTTTCATGGAAGGATCTTGGTCTGTCACTATGGTAAGCGGATCATGTCCCATTGCCCTCTTGAAACAGTCAAACATCCATGTGTATGATTCCACATCCTCGTTCATTAGCAAACCACCAGCGAAAGTCACACATTTTTTGTGGTTGTCAAATCCCGTGAAGGGCGCAAATACCATACTGTACCTGAAACATATCATATGTTACTATTAATTTCATTAAATTTTGAATATCTAATACATGTATCATAAACATATTATAAATAGTACCTATTTGTTCGGTATGTGGCGTCGAAGGCCACGATATCTCCGAATGCGGCATAATTTCTCCGCGATGTCTTATCAGCCCAAAAAAACCTCGTCAGCCTTTTTGCAGTGTCTACATTATATTCAAAAAACAGATCATTGCATATCTCTTTCTTCTTATAAAACCTATCAAGGACCATCTGAGCATCAGCATTTGAAATAAATGCCATCATATCCCTCTTAAAATTATGAAAATCTGAAGCCAATGCCCCCACGTTCGAATATCCACCGACTCGTTCTTTCATTAGCCGATGTGCCGTCCCTGCACCCAAGCTCGGCCGAGCACAATTAACAATGAACTTTTTGTGTCCAATATCAAGCTTTCGGTTTGACTTAAGAAATTCGTGAACATTCCTCGACCAAACTATGACAATGTTGTTCAACAAATTCCATAACTTCATATCCATGATTTCCGACAAACCTTAGCACCACTCTCGCATTACATCCAATTCTGGTTGTGAACCTGTTACGTTTTCCAGTGCTGGTACTTTCAGTTTGGAACCCAGCCTTGTTGCACACTAGGTACTTTCGTAGCACAGTCTGATCCCTTCCCTTGCGCGAAGTACTAAGTCGAACGACAAAACCAACTGCTGCAGCATATTTCTTGTAAAATTTGATACCTTCGTCCATGGACGAAAATTGTTTTCCAACATTGGGCTTCAACTCTTCATCACATTTTGGTACCCAAAATGTTCTATTCCCAATACACTCACCTTCTTCATTTAGTAGTTTAGGATCATCTACAAAAATCATACAACATATATTTTATCATGTACGTGGACACCATTAAAAAGATTTGATGTCCCTGCCAAAAATAATTGCATCTAAGTTTACCGATTTCAGCTCCCTCATTGCCATCTAGATGAGAGTCATTGTCTTCAGTATTAACATCATCTGCCTCGTCCATCAATTCACCTTCATATTCACCTACATATTCAGAATACTAACACTTAACAAGCTAAAATATTAACCTACAAATTAAAATATTCGCTTTGACTACTATCGATATTCATTTGAATTAACTCTACTTATTCGTATGAATATATATTCATTTGAATACCATCGCCTTCTTCATGTGCATAAATATTCATCTGAATAAATATTCATTTGAATACATATTCATTTGAATACATATTCATTTGAATACATATTCATTTGAATAAATATTCATTTGAATAAACTCTACTTATTCGTATGAATAAATATTCATTTGAATAAACTCTACTTGTACAAATGAATACATATTCATTTGAATAAATATTCATTTGAATAAACTCTACTTATTCGTTAGAATAAATATTCATTTGAATAAACTCTACTTATTCGTATGAATACATCTTTAGTTATTCATCTGAATACATATTCATTTTGAAGGTGTGTTTCATATACTCCAAATTACGCCTCTTCTTCGGATGAACTTGCAGCCATTTGTTTATCTCCTAATATTGCAACCATTCTACTACCAAAAAATGGTTAAAGGAACACAAAAACATATTCATTGACGAACACACTCTCACAATATACTGCTCGTATACTTTGGCCAAACAATTACAATCTCACAATTTATATTCATTGAAGAACACAAAAAAAATACTTCTAACCTGTCTCCATTTCCGTTAGCTTTGTACCCGAATCATCTGAGTTATAATCTTCCATTGCCAATGAATATTCTCCAACCGTGCTTCTTCCGTTTGTGTTTACAGGAAACCCACGTCATTCAAATCTACCGTTTGTGTTTACAGGAAACCCACGTTGGAATGGTTTAAGGAGAGAAAGATGGGATATGGAGAGAGAAATTAATTAAATTAATTAAATTTTTTTTATTTTAATTATTTTAATTCTTTCATTAAAATCTAACCATCCACATCGTCCTCATCCGACGGTTCACACACGGTCTCACGGATGCATTCTAAGGGGTGGATGCATGTGAAAGCTCCCATGGGAACGTTTCATATGAGAACTAGTCATTTTAGTGTGAACTACAAACTATAAATATTAGCCATTGGATGAAAAAAAGCTCCAAATCAATGGCTGATATTAAAATAGCAAAAAGTGACTTGATGGAAAAGTTGAAAAGTGACTCCTTGTCATCTAGTTTACTTTTCCCAGGCAAAAATCAAAATTCAGTTCCACCGCCATATTCACCATCACCAAATTCTCAACCCAATTAGTACTACTAGCAGTTTCATCTCCTAAAATCCAGCCCTATATTTCTCCCTCCACCCATATCTCCCAACACAAACACTATGATTTAGGTTTTTTCTACACTGATCATCAACCATGTCTTTGAATATGCAGGCAAGCTTAGAAAAAGACGTTGACAAAGGTAATGACTTAAATGGAAGGTTTGAATCCCTAACTTGTCTAATTAATCCCTAACCATGTTTGAATATTTAATTTGGAATTTACAGGAGAAGACATTGTTGAAAATGAGGAGCCCAAGTATTTTACACCAACAAAACCATGTGCATCTTCAAATGCTTCTCTTGAATTTTTCCCCAACTGTGAGGACACTCTCAAGCCTAAACCAGGTATGATATTTGGCTCACTGCAAGAAGGGATAGACTTTTACAAATCGTATGCTCATTTGGTGGGTTTTAGTGTGCGACTTGGGTCTGAAAAAAAAGAAAGATGGAGTCACACATTGGAAACATTTGCTATGCTCCAAAGAAGGGTGGTATAAGAAAAATGAGCCAAGTTTTCTTGATGGGGAAATGGAGTTAATGATGTCCGATAACACTGACTATGAGGAGAATAAAGGAAATGGAAAGGGGAAAATCAAAAGAAGAAGAAGTCTCACAAGAGAAGGTTGCAATGCCATTTGTGTTTTGAAGAGAACTTTAGAGGGGAAGTATGAAGTTCTTAAAGTCCAGGAAGGACATTCACATGCACTTGCTACACCATCAAAGAAGCACATGTTAAAATCTGCAAGGAATGTAAACCCAGTGCTTAAGAGTATGCTGCGGTCATATCATTTATCAAATATTGGAGACTCGAAGGCGTACAATTTGTTAAAAGTTCAGGTTGGAGGGGCAGAAAATCTTGGATGTATGCGTAGAGATTTGCAAAACTTTCACCGAGATATCAGATTGCTACTTAAAAACACAGATGCGCACATGTTCATTAACAATTTCTCAAGAATGAAAGAGAAAAACCCTTCTTTCTATTATGCCTATGAGATGGATGAAGAAGATAAGCTGAAACATGCTTTTTGGGCTGATGGTATTTGTAGGAAGAACTATAGATTGTTTGGGGATGCTATTTCATTTGATACTACATATGGAACTAACAAGTATTCCATGATATTTGCACCCTTCACTGGTGTAAATCATCATAGGCAATCGGTGAGTTTTGGAGCTGCGCTTTTGGCTAATGAGCAAGTTGAAAGTTTTGTGTGGTTGTTTGAGCACTTTTTAGAAGCAATGGGAGGACAAAAACCTACATGTATTATCACCGATCAAGACCCTTCAATGAAAGTCGCCATAAAGAAAGTTTTTGATTCATCTGTCCATAGATTTTGCGTGTGGCATATCATGAGAAAAGTTTCTGAGAAGGTGGGTGGTTTGCTGAACCGCGACGACAAATTTCATGGCCGGTTGAAAGCATGTGTGTGGGGTTCTGAAACTGCTGAGGAGTTTGAATCAGAATGGCAATCTATTATTTAAGATTATGAGCTAGAGAGTAATGATTGGCTGAGTCTTATGTTTCGTCTACGAGATTCATGGATTCCAGCTTATTTCACTGACATATTTATGGCTGGCTTATTAAGAACCACTTCAATTTCAGAAAGTGAGAATTCTATGTTTGGCAACTTTGTAAATAAACAACTTAGCTTGGTGGAGTTTTGGATGCGATTTGATTTTGCGATTGAAATCCAACGTGATAATGAGAAGGAGTTGGATTATGCTAGCTCATCTTCATATCCTCAACTGAAGACTGGTAGTGAATTGGAAAAGCAAGCAAGGGAAGTTTATACTCACACAAACTTTTATATTTTTCAAGATGAGCTTTGGCAATCTTGTATGCATTGCAGTGTTTCACGAGTTCATGAAATTCACGGCCTTATGACATTTGTAGTAGTGGATAGCAACAAAGGAAGTCGCAAGCCACGAAGACAAGTGGTGTATAATCCTTCTACTCATGAGGCAAATTGCTCATGCAAATTGTTTCATCTGGAAGGAATCCCATGCTGCCATATCCTCACTGTTTTGAAAGCTGAATGCTTGACTGAGATGCCCTCTTCACTCATTGTGGATCGGTGGAAAAAAAATGCAAACCGTAAACCTGTCCTAGCTGATGGTGTGGTGTTGGAAGGGTGTGTGAAAGAAAAGGTTAAGGCACAGTTAGTCTCAACTGCCTGGACTTATTTTTATGATTTAGTGCATTCTGCTGAAAAGAATGAAGATGACCTCAAGCATGTCATTGATGGCCTGGTTGCAATGAAGAAGCAAGTCAAGGGGGAGGTCGAAGTTCCTACCAAAGAGCAAGACTTTGAATCTTTTGTTGGATTCAGTGTTCCGGATCAAGTAGATATTCTCCCTCCTGCACAATCACATGCTAAAGGAAGCGGAAAGCGAATAAAAGGGGGAAAAGAATTAGCTATGGAGCAACAAAAAAGAAGGCCTAGGCTTTGCAAAGCATGTGGTCAACTTGCATTACATGATAGTCGAAACTGTCCTTCAAAATCGGAATTCGATCATTGGTAATATATATATATATATACTTCCTTTAGCATTCTTATTTTTTCTATACTTCATCTTACTCCCTCCGTCTCGAAATTCATGTCATTTTAGGTCTTTAGTTTTGTATCAAAATAGATGTCGTTTTAGGTTTTCTAGGTAGTGGATAATAATGATTTGTATTGATTTGTGTGTTGTTGACTTTTTTGAAGGTTTTGATTGGTTAAAAAATGTAGTGGGTAATAAAATTAATGAAAAAGTTAGTGGAATGATGATGTTGATTGATGGATGAGTGTTTTTATTAATATTTGTGCATAAGGCTAAAATGACATGAATTTCGAGACGGAGGGAGTATAATTTATTAAACCTTTATTTGCTGATTATTTTAAAATTTTCTTATGATCTATTCATAGCTCTACAAGCACAACTCAAATGGAGATTGAAAACACAATTCAAAACTACGTTTGGATAACCAATAAGTCATCTATCTCAACAAAGAATGTCAATTCAAGCTTTTGGATCATAAATCCATTAACTAAACAGTGGTAGCTAGTAGCTACAATTTTCAGAATACAGAGACACCTTCAAAATTAAGTTGATAACCCCAAAATATTTCAATTCCATGCCTGGCAGTAAGATCACCAAACAGCTAAGGCTAAAGTTGTAAACATTCAATCCAAATAAAGCAAAACTACGCATTGCTCACCTACCAATTCCTCCCCAAAACTCTGAATTGAATGGAAAATCACCTCAAACAAAACACATTAGCACACTAAACCTCGTGATTTTGGGGCAAGCAAGAATCAAAATGTCAAAATTTGTCTCATGGGCAAAAAAACAAACACCTTGTGTGCATGAATTGAAATGGAAAATGGAGAAGAAGAAGAAAGAGAAATTACTCAGTCTCTTCTTCGGCCATGACAAGAGGGTCGTCCTTCTTGATATCGTAAGGGTACTAGGCAGCGACCTTGTCACCGATGAGCTTTTTACGGGGGAGCTTGTAGGCGATTCTCTGGCCAGTTGGGTTAAGCAGATGCCCGAATATTGAAGCCCTAGCCTCCACCACTCTTTCCCCCACCGCCGCCGCCAACATCGCTTTCAAAGATGCGCCGACGCTCATTCTCGCTCGCTCTCTCTCTATTTGGCTGGTGGGCAATTCTCTCTGTAATTTGAATAGAGATTTCAAAGGTGGGATTGGGATAAACGATGGATGAGGAAGGAGTAAAACTAGTCATCACTTTGACCTTCAAGTTGCCAAAAATTACAAAATTACCACCGTGTACATGAGAACCGTTCAAATTACATCGGACGTCTCATATTTTTAGTTCTCAGTTCCCATCTAAAAAGGCAGTTCTCATGTGAAATGCCCCCATGAGCAGAAGTCACGTATGAGCGTCAAAATAAAGCGGCTCCAATGCGAATGCCGTTGGTTTCGCTCTCAACAACCGCCCGCGCGCTCCTCACCACCGCTCCCGGCGTCGGCGATTTGACCAATCTCTTCAGAACCCGATTTCCGCTGCCGCGTAACAGTACACTGATTCGCAGCTTAAACGCTAAGGAGCTGAAGTTCATGGCAGGTAAGGGTGCAGCTGAAGGATCCCCTTCGAATAGCTCCGTTAATTTAAACCCTGATGTCCACAAAATGCAAGATTTAGTCGGCGATGATCCAACTGGTTAGTGAATCCTCCCAAAGCTCTTTACTGCATACAATTTTCACTGCTGGGGGAGATGAATTTGGTTGCCGATAAACCCTAGGAAGCTCGAGTCTGAATTTATGAATTATAAGATCTTGGATATGTTTTACTGTTCCTTTTTTAGGTGGATGGGAGAAATGCTGGGAGGATGGATTGACCCCGTGGGACCTGGGAAGGCCGACTCCGATAGTTGAGCATCTTCAAAGGGCAGGTATGCTTCCCAATGGAAGGGCTCTGATTCCTGGATGTGGGAGTGTAAGTACTCATTTGGGACTGCTTCATTACGATTGCTACTTGTTTGACTGTTAATTCAGATATTACTTTAGTATCCTAATCCAGTTCCTATAGTCGATTGCCAATATATGATTAATCATCAATCGGGTTCCATTGATCCAATCCAATGTCCCCGAAACCTGATACCTCATTCTTACCTGGATTTCAATGAATGCCACCTTTAGGAATTGCTTCAAGTAGTTTCTTAGTGTAAATTCATGGTTAGAAATTGGAATTGCCTCAGGGCCTCAGTTGATAATTTCAGTAAGGGAAATTATGGTGTAGAAACATTTTAGGATCTGATTTGCTTCCTGCAAGAAGAGGAAGGAGAAGGGAGGAAGATATTGTTTTCCCATTTATCATAAAGCAATAGAAACTGAACTGCTTTTGTCTCTGAAGATACAATATATCATGTAGCCTACTTCAAACTTCGTAGTATTCTGCCTTAGGTTTACAGTCTTAACTGATGACAGGGTCATGATGTGGTAGCATTGGCATGCCCGGAGCGCTTTGTTATTGGACTGGATGTATCAGAGGCTGCCTTAAGGAAAGCAAAAGAGGTAAATGCATCTATCACTAGATTACAATTACTCTCTGTGCATCATGGTGTAGCCATGTAGGAAAGGAGATGATAATGATTAGTTCCATCTAGCTATGTTGTCGTAAGAAATAATACATGAATCATGTATATTGTATAATATTTTGCACGTGGCTTGTCTGCTATTTTATTCTACTTGATGAAATATGGCATATGCTCAAGAAGATGTCAGGGAAATTGTCGCCAAGGAGCAGTTTACCTTTACACTGTGTTACTGGAATTATCTGTACTCTTTATTTTTTCCAATTTAATGCTTAAGTGATGAGCTTATTTGATTGAAATTTGCCTGCTTCAAAATGTTCAGATTGGATGGCACTATTCTTATTGTTGCCTTCAAATGACAAAAAACTAACGCTGCCAGGATTACTGAATCATTCTCGTTGGCTTGCTTTGTCAAGTGCATATATATGACATTGTCATGAATTTCTATGAAATCAATTCAGTAATTCATTGTTAAAAGGTTATTTCCATATTTATGATCAAGTTATGTACTTCATACTTTTGATTATTTCCTTGGACATGTCAACAAGCAGTTGTCATCATCATCACCAAATGCAAAATACTTTTCCTTCGTAAAGGAAGACTTCTTTTCTTGGCATCCTAGCGAGTTGTTCGATCTCATTTTTGATTATACGTAAGTTCTCCATTTTGATCGTCTCTACATTTTTTAGAACAAACTATTCATAACTTCTTATGTGAAATTGTGCAGATTTTTTTGCGCCATTGAACCAAGTATGAGACCAGCCTGGGGAAGCCGTATGAGGGAGCTCTTGAAACCGGATGGGGAACTCATAACTCTAATGTTTCCTGTCAGTTTCAACAGTAATCTCTATATCTACGCCACCCTTTCCTGAATTAGCTAGCATTATTTTTTCACATCCATACAGCTTGATTGCAATGTACAAGCTATAAATGTGTAGGACATTCTAGCACATAAAAAATTACTATTAATTTACGTTGTGGTTAATTCTAAAGCTAAATTTTCTAATGCAGATTGATGATCACATTGGTGGACCCCCATTTAGGACTTCTGTTGCCGAGTAAATCTCTCACTCATGTCATTATTTCCTCTAAACAACTCATGTTCACCTTTTCTTGTACCATGGGTTTATGTCCCATTCGTCAATTCACAATCCTGGTTCTTCCTGACTGTCAAATGATCTGATGCATACAGTTACGAGAAGGTGCTGTGTCCTCTGGGTTTTCAAGCAATATCCATCACAGAAAATGAGCTTGCTGTTGGACCTCGCAAGGTACCTTAACTATGTGACTATGCTACACCAAGCAGAAGCTCTTCTCATAGGAGATGAACCTTAGGTTCTCGAAGCCCTTTTTAAAATAAGGGAAAGTCTGCAGGGCACCAATGAGTTATTGCAAATTCAGTGTGCAAAATGCGAAAACCATGGTTATGACATAGAATTTACCAAAACTTGTGGTTATTGTGCGGAATTTCCCTTAAAACAAAAATCTTAGAATATAAGCTTGTCCTGATCAGAAACTGTAAAGTGATGGTTTTTCATCTTCTAGTTCAAGTTCTCAGGGCTTACATTTGCAATCTTGCAGGGAAGAGAGAAGCTAGGAAGGTGGAAGATGGAGGAGAAGCTACCGTCCTTGTTATAAAAGTAAATAAACTCCATTTCTTCCCATATAAGTACATTGTTTTCATGCTTTTGATGGACATGAAATATCAGTGTCTTGCAACTTTCAGCATCATCAGAACCTAGCCATGAAGATATTCGGAAGTAGATATTTTCCATTTTCGCTATATGCATAGCAAGCATGCTGCCTATATGTTGGATGACTCGTGTTACCAAATGTACTTTACAAACTAGCTTAGCCACCTCCCAGTTCTTGGACTCGCATTATTGAGTGTTTTTGGCGTTACTCATTTGTTGCCTGTGAACATTTGTAGTATGGATTCTACCATTTTCTAAAGCATACTACGGGAGTAACGGGACTATGGCATGTGAACACGGGTTTCGGTTAATTTTCGCCAGATGCATATTTTCGCATTCGGGAGGCTCAAGGCTGTGTATTTTGCGAAAATTGGTCTTCTTGTATAGCAATTTTCGCATTAGGGGTGATCAATGGTCCATGGGTGGTTATTGCTTAGCAAAAAAAATAAGTTGCAGTTTATTTGAAAACTGAAAAGTGGCGTAAAATATGTTTTCCGGTTTTTTCATGGTCAAGGTCAAACACGATAATGCACACACGTGTACAGTCCTAATTGGTCAATCATAACAAATTAAAAAAAAAACTGTTTTTTTCAAAAAAAAAAAAAACAAATCACTAGAAACATTCCCGTCCGTTGGCTTTTCCCTCCTTCCCGCCTCTCCATTCTCCACCTTATTCTCCCCACCGCCACCTGATTCCACTCCGTTTCCCTCCCTTCCGTTCCTCGTTCTTCCTACACTTTCATCCTCTAATCTCTAGATCTTGCTCTAATCTACCAATCCCAAGATGATTTCTCCTAATTGTGATTTCTGAAATTCCAAGTTAGGGCTCGGAATTCGGAAACGCTATAGGAGTCCGATCTGTTTCTCGTTCTTTAGGTTTCCAGATTATTAGATTTCTTGTTCTCTCTAATGGCCGATCGACACCAAGGAGGCCGACACCAGGGAGGCAATCGACAACAAGGGGGAGATCGACAGCAAGTAAGTGATCGACACCAAGGGGGAGATCGTCAGCAAGGAGGCGATCGAAACCAGGGGGGAGATCGACATCAAGGAGGTGATAGACACCAGGGGGGAGATCGACAGCAAGGAGGTGATCGACACCAGGGAGGTGATCGACAACAGGGAGGAGGTCGACAGCAAGGAGGTGATCGTTACCAGGGAGGTGATCGACAACATGGAGGAGATCGACAGCAAGGAAGTGATCGACATCAAGGAGGTGATAGACATCAAGGAGGTGATAGACACCAGGGGGGAGATCGACAGCAAGGAGGAGATCGACACCAGGGAGGTGATCGACAACAGGGAGGAGGTGATCGTTACCAGGGAGGTGATCGACAACATGGAGGAGATCGACAGCAAGGAAGTGATCGACATCAAGGAGGTGATAGACACCAGGGGGGAGATCGACAGCAAGGAGGTGATCGATACCAGGGAGGTGATCGACAACAGGGAGGAGATCGACACCAGGGAGGCGATCGACAGGAGAAAGGGGGGGATCGCCACCAGGGGGGCGATAGACAGCAGCAAGGGGGGGATCAACACCAGGGAGGTGATCTACAGCAGGGGGGAGATAGACACCAGGGGGAAGATCGGGAAGCGTTAGGTCCGGGGGGTGGACAACGGGGATCGCACCCGTACGGCCCACAGCACCGCGCCGCGAGCGTCAGCAGCAGCAGTAGCACTGGAGTTTCCGGCGGCAACAACAGGCGTGCGAAGCTCCGTAACCACAGCCTCGATGAGGACCGCATCATGAAGAACGTCGATGGCTGCGACTCCTCCAACGGCGATGTGTGTCAAATCCACCTGAACACCAGTGACGCGGATTCGGGGGACGATCAGAGGAATTTGCTGCCGGAATTCACCGCCGCCGGTGGAACGGGAATTTTCAAACCTCCGACTAGGGCTGCAGTTCACCCCAACCGCCCCCCAGCACTGGAGCTGAGGCCACACCCCCTCAGGGAGACGCAGACCGGTAAATTCCTCCGGACGATCTCCTGTACGGAGACGCAGCTATGGGCGGGGCAGGAAGGCGGGGTGAGGTTCTGGAACTACCGCGACATGTTCGAGCCAGGGAATGGCCTGGCCGGCGGGAGAGTCCGACGAGGGGATGAAGATGCGGCCCCGTTTTACGAGTCGGGGAATACGTCGCCCGCCTTGTGCTTGCTGGGCGACGAAGGGAACAAATTGATCTGGACCGGCCACAAGGACGGCAAGATCAGGTCATGGAAGATGGATCAGAGCTTCTCCCCTGAGGATTACGCGCCGTTCAAGGAAGGCCTCTCCTGGCAAGGCCACAAGGGCCCCATTTTGTCCATGTCCATGTCGTCTTACGGTACAGTGCTTCGAATCGCCCAAATTTTCATCAATTTCAGTTGAAATCTGATTATATGTAGGGGACTGTTGAAATCTGAGTGTTTTCTTTGGATTTGTAGGGGACTTATGGATTGGATTAGAAGGTGGATTGATCAAAGTGTGGCCATGGGATGCCATAGAGAAATCATTGTCTCTGTCGCCAGAGGAAAAACACATGGCTGCTTTGTTAGTTGAGAGGTCCTTCATTGATTTGAGAAGCCAAGTTACAGTAAATGGTGTTTGTAGCATATCATCTTCAGATGTAAAGGCTATACTATCTGATTGGGCCCGAGGCAAAGTGTGGTGCGCTGGGTCTTCGTCCTTCTCACTATGGTACGCGTTGGATTCTTCACTGACGACATATCGTTTTACAGTATTTACTTAGTGCAATGCCACTCTTGGCTTGTTATTTTTGTTGAATATCATCAGTGTATCTTTAGCCTAACATTGTTATAGAGTAGTAAAATGTTGGAAGTTTCTATTTCTAGCCTTACAATTCTTAGAGCATTGTGTTTCTTGCAGGGATGCTCGTACGAAGGAGCTCGTGAAAGTATTTAACATAGAGGGACAGATTGAGAATCGTGTTGACATGCCATCAGGGCAAGAACCGAACATTGAGGATGAGGCAAAGGTAAAATTAGCTTCCACGTCGTCAAAAAAGGAAAAATCTCAAGGCTTTCTGCAACGTTCACGTAATGCTATATTGGGAGCTGCAGATGCTGTTCGGCGTGTTGCGACAAGGGGAACAGGTGCATTCAATGAGGATGTGAAAAAAACGGAATGTATGGTGATGACTCCAGATGGACTGGTATGGTCTGGTTGTTCTAATGGCATGCTTGTGCAGTGGGATGGACTTGCGAATCGCTTGAATGACTTCAATCACCACTCTAGTCCTGTTCTTTGCTTTTGTACTTATGGTTCAAGATTATGGGTAGGATATGCGAGTGGTTTGCTCCAGTTGTTGGATCTAGATGGAAACCTTGTTACAGAATGGGTTTCTCATAGTAGTCCTGTTGTAAAAATGGCAGTTGGGGGTGGGTTTTTGTTCAGCTTGGCAACGCATGGTGGAATACGTGCTTGGCACCTCTCATCTCCGGGTCCTCTGGACAACATATTGCGTATAGGATTGGCTTCAAAAGAGTTAATGTACACTAGACGTGAGCAATTTAAGATCTTAATTGGCACATGGAATGTTGGCCAAGGAAAAGCCTCACCTGATGCACTCAAAGCATGGGTGGGTTCGGTTGCCTCAGATGTTGGAATTGTTGTGGTTGGATTGCAAGAGGTTGAAATGGGGGCCGGGTTTCTTGCAATGTCTGCTGCAAAAGAGACAGTAAGGATCCCTTCTTCTTGTGCTTATCTTTATAATTTTTGTATGTTACTATGATGATCTTGTGGATTTCAGTATCTACTTTCTTTAGTCAACTTCTTTTTCTTTCATTTCTTGATCAAGTGTTAGTAAGTGGATCAATATTTCATTCTCAAATAGAGCTATCCTTAGAAATGGTTTTGCAAATCCTTTGTATTCACTTGTTAGTTTTCTCATGTCTAATGTAGGTAGGGCTTGAAGGGAGTGCCATTGGGCAGTGGTGGCAGGATGCAATAGGGAAGACATTAGATGAAGGTCCGGTTTTTGAGCGCGTGGGCTCAAGGCAGTTGGCAGCCTTGCTAATAACCATTTGGTAAGTATGCCACAATTGTAATACCGCCTGTGTGTTTGGGAACGCGCTATTACATGCCTCGTAGCTCTTGATTTGCATCTCTGATACTGTCAATTAATGTTCCATTCTAGGGTAAGAAAAAGCTTGAGAACTCATGTTGGGGACCTTGACGTTGCAGCGGTTGCTTGTGGTTTGGGCCGTACAATTGGTAACAAGGTACAAATGTCTATTTATATCTCTTGACATTCTTTCAGAATTGAGAATGACTGACAGGAACAAATTGTGGTGGTGTAGCATTTCTGTGATCTTTTCACTAGATGCATAGATCATTGAAGCATCTGCACACTGCCACACTTCTTTTCTTATGGACATATCATAACAACTTCAATATAAGATAACGATTTACTACAGAGTATTTTTATACAATGTTCTCGAAAAACTATAGATTACCTGATGCACAATTTGTTTTCATTGAGCACTTTTGAGTATGTTTATGTTGGTTCACCTGTGTGCTACAAGATAATAAGAGCAGTGAGATTTATGTGCCAATCTAGTTTTAAATGGATACTATTTTGTCTTTCTGTGTACTTGATGTTGCAGGGTGGTGTAGGGCTGAGGTTGAGAGTCCATGACAGAATATTTTGTTTTGTGAACTGTCATTTAGCTGCACATCTGGAAGCAGTAAATCGGAGAAATGCCGATTTTGATCATATTTTCCGAACAATGGTCTTCTCTCGACAGTCTAACCTCCTTAATGTTCCTTCTGGTAAACTACCATGTTTGATTTTTTTTTCTTTCCCTTCTTTCTTCTTGTTTTTTTTTTTCTCTTGCCTTGTACTTATTCTCCTTCAATGACATTGATCCTCTCTCTTGCAGCTGCTGCGTCTACTTCAAATCAAGCGACGAAAAACACAAATGTATGTGAAACTTGATTAGCAAAAGCAACTTTCCAACTGCAATTTAATTGGCTTGAAGTTTTTATTCTTGTGCTTCCACAGGCTGGCAATAGTGGTAATAACCCTGAACAAGAATCAAGCAGACCAGACTTGCCTGATGCAGACATGGTCATATTTTTCGGGGACTTCAATTACCGCCTTTTTGGAATAACATATGATGAAGCAAGAGACCTTGTTTCACAAAGAAGCTTTGACTGGCTCAGAGAAAAAGATCAACTTAGAGCTGAAATGAAGTCTGGAAAAGTTTTCCAAGGAATGCGAGAAGCAATCATCCGGTTTCCCCCAACATACAAGTTCGAAAGACACCAACCTGGTTTAGGAGGCAAGTAAAAGTTTGCTGTTAAAAGGTTCAGTATATAATCTTAGTTGTTATCTGATAGAAACTCTAACAGCTTATCTGCATTTCCAGGCTATGATTCAGGGGAGAAGAAGCGAATTCCCGCTTGGTGCGACAGGATAATCTTTCGTGATAATCGGTCCTCTCCACAAATTCCAGAATGCAGTTTAGACTGCCCAGTAATATCTGTCACACAATTGTATGTTAATTTCCCTGCTAGCTTTACCATTTTCATGTTTTGTACTCTGCTGGCTCTAAGTAAGCTCTATCGACATTCAACAGATACGAAGCATGTATGGATGTGACAGAAAGCGATCATAAGCCCGTTCGTTGCAAAATAAGTGTCCGTTTAGCTCACGTGGATAGATCAATAAGGAGAAAAGAGTTCGGCGAGATCATGAAGACCGACAAGATCAAGGCTTTGGTTCAGGAGTTGTCTCACATACCTGATATCACAATGAGCACTGACAACATCACTCTTCAGAGCCATGACGCATCCAGTTTAACCATGACCAACCGCAGTGCAAAAGACGTCGCATTTTTCCACATTGTCTGCGAAGGGCAGTCCACTGCCACCGAGGATGGCGAACCACCTCATCATCGGAGCAGAGGTGCCTTTGGATTCCCTCCTTGGATTGAGGTAAACACTCTTTTGTGTTCCTTTCATTCACTCTTAAGCTACAATCCTTCCAAATCTTAGCTCTAATGACACGATCTTCGTTGTCCTCAATCCGAAACCTTGTTAGGTAACTCCAGCAGTCGGATTGATCAACCCGGAACAGACCTTTGAGGTCATATTACACCACACAGAAATCCCAAGCTCAGGAGATGGCGGCGAAAGCGTCTCCTCAAGCTGGCAGCCGGAAGACTGCAGAGACAAGGAGGCGACACTCCGAATATACGTGAGAGGCTCCATGTCCACGGAGGCTAGACTCCTCCAGCTTAGAGTTCACCATAGTGGCTCAGCATGCGCAATCCGACCTGACCCGACGAGAATAGGCAGTTCAAGGAGGGGTCAGAGCAGCAGCTCCGTCCATCGATCTGATAGGCACGATATCCATGACAGTATCGGTCGATGATAGATTTGTGTCGAATGCTTGCAGTGTGTAAATACTCAAGGCAAGATCCTATATGCTATATAGAGCACAGAGGATCTTGAATATGCATCTGTTGTATTTGTTGGGATTTCGCCCTCTTTCTTTTTTTCGAACTCTTGTTTATGTCTTTAGTAAATTTCCCATGAGTAGTTGTTTGTTCAAGGTTGATACACAAAGGTTTCGAAGAAGCATTAATGTTGTGTTCGAGGTATCGATCGAGGATTTCGATTCGATCTTAGGAATACCTCCATATGTGTTATATGAAGCTAATTCGTTTGTAAGGAAAGATATAGACATTGAGAGATAGTGTTATTGGTACTTCCTCATTTGTAACATGCTTGCAAGATTTGTCTGTGTTGTACCATTTTCAGAGTTCAGCTAAAATTGTTTAAAACATGCTCCCTCCATTTTTATTAATTTTTTAAAACAAAGATTAATTA
The DNA here is from genome assembly GCA_963922045.1 of Persicaria maculosa. Taxonomy (NCBI): domain Eukaryota; kingdom Viridiplantae; phylum Streptophyta; class Magnoliopsida; order Caryophyllales; family Polygonaceae; genus Persicaria; species Persicaria maculosa. Next base: position 70,846,375 of record OY998254.1, read on the forward strand.
AAGTTTTAATATTTTATATAGATTTTGTATCTCCATCGATAGAGTTAAATAACAATATCAGGGATCTGAATCATATCAATGAGGACAATTGTGCACCTTCATTAACTGCCCCCCCGGCCCGAAAGGGTTGGTAAAACTCCTGAAAGGGTCTTGATAAACTCCCGAAAGAGTTTGAGTTAATCCATCCGAAAGGGTTTTGACTTAATCCCGCAAGGGCTTGTCGATTTTCTTATAGGTGAAAATATTGTTGGCATTTTGTTCGAGCAGCTTGCGGCTCAGCTTCCGATGTTTATAGGAGGTCTTCTGCTTGGTTGGGGAGCGTAGAGTATGGAGTCGGGTCTGGCTGGGGTCGAGATGGTGCGCTCAGGGCGACTCCGTATCCGAGATAGAGTTTCCTTGGATTTCGTCTGCACTACCCAAATGAGTTAGAGTCCTGCTGTACCACTGGCCCGCGGTGCTAATATTTGGCGGTGCTTGACTTCGTTCTTCGGCGGCTTCCTCAGTTTTTTGGTGTTGGTCTTCTAGGGATGTCTTGTTGTAGAATTTATTTCTCCTTATTTCATTTCGCTTGTTTTTCTGTATGACGAAACCCGTTTTTTCAGAAACCCATGTCGGCGGGTTCGGGATCAAGTTGCACGCGGGCGAGCTCAGACGATCGGGCTTACCTGAGACGCGCGACGAGACTACCGTCGGCGTACCCAAACCTGTGCCGATCCGAGCTCAAGCCACTTGCGGACAACTGTCCTCCCTGTAGAGCTCCATCAAGTGTCGGTCTAGCCGAGACTAATCCCGCTTTAGAAGGGGGGCTCATGGCCAGGGAATCCGGCCTAAGCCTCTTGAGATTCCAGTTTCCGACCCCTTATAATGAGGCCTCGACATCTTATTTATAGTACTAAGACTCCTTCATGCAAGCTCATTTGTCGCCAAGTGTCAGATGCCTCATCACATGTGGGTGGGGGGCATGAATGCCAAGTGTCACATGCCTCATCACATGTGGGTGGGGGCAAGAATGCCAAGTGTCATGGCAAACATCTTGGAGCCACATGCGGTTTATCGTCCGCGGACGTCTTAAGTCTGTACCTCGATTTGTATTTGCCCATTCTTAATGCTTATAAGGTTCTATTTGTATAGCGGGGAACCTTTATTTATTTATTTATGATATTTGTTAATATCATTATTTATATTTCGGGCATCATCACAGCTCCTCGAATTTCAGTTAAGTCGTGACTAAACTGGGGTTCGATAATGATGCGTCATATGCACATATTTCTCATTCATATTCCTCATTCGAGAGGGGCTTAGTTTTATTTCCGTGAGCTTATAAAGGAGGCCCTCTGTCACTTCGAGAGAGATTTAGTTTAAACTCTCATAAGAGTTATCTCCGCGAGCTTACAAAGCTACCAGCGGAAGCTCTCTGTCATTCGAGAGGGACTTAGTTTATACTCGTTTAAGACTTATCTCCGCGAGCTTACAAAGCAACCAGCGGAGGCCCTCTGTCACTCGAGAGGGACTTAGTTTATACTCATTTAAGAGTTATCTCCGCGAGCTTACAAAGCTACCAGCGGATGCCCTCTGTCACTCGAGAGGGACTTAGTTTATACTCGTTTAAGAGTTATATCTGCGTGCTTACAAAGCTACCAGCGGAGGCCCTCTGTCACTTGAGAGGGACTTAGTTTATACTCGTTTAAGAGTTATCTCCGCGAGCTTACAAAGCTACCAGCGGAGGCCCTCCGTTACTCGAGAGGGACTTAGTTTACACTCGTTTAAGAGTTATATCTGCGTGCTAACAAAGCTACCAGTGGAGGCCCTCTGTCACTCGAGAGGGACTTAGTTTATACTCGTTTAAGAGTTATATCCGCGTGCTTACAAAGCTACCAGCGGAGGCCCTCTGTCACTCGAGAGGGACTTAGTTTACACTCGTTTAAGAGTTATCTCCGCGAGCTTACAAAGCTACCAGCGGAGGCCCTCTGTCACTCGAGAGGGACTTAGTTTACACTCGTTTAAGAGTTATCTCCGCGAGCTTACAAAGCTACGAGCGGAGGCCCTCCGTTACTCGAGAGGGACTTAGTTTACACTCGTTTAAGAGTTATCTCCGCGAGCTTACAAAGCTACCAGCGGAGGCCCTCTGTCACTCGAGAGAGACTTAGTTTATACTCGTTTAAGAGTTATATCCGCGTGCTTACAAAGCTACCAACGGAGGCCCTCTGTCAATCGAGAGGGACTTAGTTTATACTCGTTTAAGAGTTATCTCCGCGAGCTTACAAAGCTACCAGCGGAGGCTCTCTGTCACTCGAGAGGGACTTAGTTTATACTCGTTTAAGAGTTATATCCGCGTGCTTACAAAGCTACCAGCGGAGACCCTCTGTCACTCGAGAGGGACTTAGTTTATACTCGTTTAAGAGTTATATCCGCGTGCTTACAAAGCTACCAGCGGAGGCCCTCTGTCAATCGAGAGGGACTTAGTTTATACTCGTTTAAGAGTTATCTCCGCGAGCTTACAAAGCTACCAGCAGAGGCTCTCTGTCACTCGAGAGGGACTTAGTTTATACTCGTTTAAGAGTTATATCCGCGTGCTTACAAAGCTACCAGCGGAGACCCTCTGTCACTCGAGAGGGACTTAGTTTATACTCGTTTAAGAGTTATATCCGCGTGCTTACAAAGCTACCATCGGAGGCCCTCTGTCACTCGAGAGGGACTTAGTTTATACTCGTTTAAGAGTTATATCCGCGTGCTTACAAAGCTAATAGCGGAGGCCCTCTGTCAATCGAGAGGGACTTAGTTTATACTCGTTTAAGAGTTATCTCCGCGAGCTTACGAAGCTACCAGCGGAGGCCCTCCGTTACTCGAGAGAGACTTAGTTTACACTCGTTTAAGAGTTATATCCGCGTGCTTACAAAGCTACCAGCGGAGGCCCTCTGTCACTCGAGAGGGACTTAATTTATACTCGTTTAAGAGTTATATCCGCGTGCTTACAAAGCTACCAGCGGAGGCTCACTGTCACTAGAGAGGGACTTAGTTTACACTCGTTTAAGAGTTATCTCCGCGAGCTTACAAAGCTACCAGTGGAGGCCCTCCGTTACTCGAGAGGGACTTAGTTTACACTCGTTTAAGAGTTATATCCGCGTGTTTACAAAGCTACCAGCGGAGGCCCTCTGTCACTCGAGAGGGACTTAGTTTATGCTCGTTTAAGAGTTATATCCGCGTGCTTACAATGCTACCAGCGGAGGCCCTCTGTCACTCGAGAGGCACTTAGTTTATACTCGTTTAAGAGTTATCTCCGCGAGCTTACAGAGCTACCAGCGGAGGCCCTCCGTTACTCGAGAGGGACTTAGTTTACACTCGAGAGAGTTATCTCCGCGAGCTTACAAAGCTACCAGCGGAGGCCCTCCGTTACTCGAGAGGGACTTAGTTTACACTCGTTTAAGAGTTATATCCGCGTGCTTACAAAGCTACTAGCGGAGGCCCTCTGTCACTCGAGAGGGACTTAATTTATACTCGTTTAAGAGTTATATCCGCGTGCTTATAAAGCTACCAGCGGAGGCCCTCTGTCACTAGAGAGGGACTTAGTTTACACTCGTTTAAGAGTTATCTTCGCGAGCTTACAAAGCTACCAGCGGAGGCCCTCCGTTACTCGAGAGGGACTTAGTTTACACTCGTTTAAGAGTTATATCCGCGTGCTTACAAAGCTACCAGCGGAGGCCCTCTGTCACTCGAGAGGGACTTAGTTTATACTCGTTTAAGAGTTATATCCGCGTGCTTACAATGCTACCAGCGGAGGCCCTCTGTCACTCGAGAGGGACTTAGTTTATACTCGTTTAAGAGTTATCTCCGCGAGCTTACAAAGCTACCAGCGGAGGCCCTCCGTTACTCGAGAGGGACTTAGTTTACACTCGAGAGGGACTTAATTTATACTCGTTTAAGAGCTATATCCGCGTGCCTACAAAGCTACTAGCGGAGGCCCTCCATTACTCGAGTCGAGCTTTCCAGCTACGAGCAGGAGGCTTTCGGGTGTCATTACTCTTAAATATTACAAGTGTGGTGAACCTCTATAGAGGATTTAAGCATATGTGGGGGAAAGACCCATAAGTTTGGAGCTTCAGATACGCATATTTTGGTGGCGATGTACTATTTTCGCGCCCATGTTTGCTATGATCTCTCCAGTTTAGCTCTTATGATGCAAGGTTGTTCTGATTTGTGCATGTGAGTTTTTCATCCTCATTTCTCTTGGTAACTTGCTTTGTTTGTGATTCTTATTTTTAATATAGAAAATATCATCTCTTACTGAGGAGCTTAGTAGGCATTGCGAATGAGACTTCAAACTACTAGCGACATTAAATTTGCGTAGTAATGAGCTTGCAATCTCGATCGACCATCCTCCTCCCTTGAAGTGTTGTTATGCCCAGGGTGTCTACGTATGGACGGACAACATCCCCAATCACGGAGCTAACCGTATTGCATGATATTCCACTTGATTTGGTCAGACCGAGTTCAGTCTCTGCGGACGATTTGTGGAAAAGGAAGGCAAGCTCTACAACCGGATGCCCGACGCGGAGCAAGCTCCAGCGTCTTGTGACTTAATGAAATATTCGATCCGGGAGGCTCAGACTACAACCGAATGCCCGATGCGGAGCAAGTTCCAGCGTCTTGGGACTTAATGAAATATTCGATCCGGGAGGCTCAAGCTACAACCGGATGCCCGACGCGGAGCAAGCTCCAGCGTCTTGGGACTTAATGAAATATTTGATCCGGGAGGCCCAGGCTACAACCGAATGCCCGATGCGGAGCAAGCTCCAGCGTCTTGGAACTTAATGAAATTTTTGATCCGGAAGGCTCACGCTACAACCGGATGTCCGTCGTGGCGCCTACTCCTACTTTGAAAGATCTCAAATATAATCCGGGAGCTATATGCTACCACTGGAGGTCCGACGCGGAGCAAGCTCCAGCGTCATGGGACTTCAAATATAATCCGAGAGCTCTATTCTTCCACCGGATGTCTGACGCGGAGCAAGCTCCAGCGTCATAGGACTTCAAGTATAGTCCGGGAGCTCAATGCGTCCACCGGATGTCCGACGTGGAGCAAGCTCCAGCGTCATAGGACTTTAAGTATAGTCCGGGAGCTCAATGCGTCCACCGGATGTCCGACGCGGAGCAAGCTCCAGCGTCATAGGACTCCAAGTATAGTCCGGGAGCTCAATGCGTCTACCGGATGTCCGACGCGGAGCAAACTCCAGCGTCATAGGACTTCAAGTATAGTCCGGGAGCTCAATGCATCCACCGGATGTCCAACGTGGAGCAAGCTCCAGCGTCATAGGACTTTAAGTATAGTCCGGGAGCTCAATGCGTCCACCGGATGTCCGACGCGGAGCAAGCTCCAGCGTCATAGGACTCCAAGTATAGTCCGGGAGCTCAATGCGTCCACCGGATGTCCGACGCGGAGCAAGCTCCGGCGTCATAGGACTCCAAGTATAGTCCGGGAGCTCAATGCGTCCACCGGATGTCCGACGCGGAGCAAGCTCCAGTGTCATAGGACTCCAAGTATAGTCCGGGAGCTCAATGCGTCCACCGGATGTCCGACGCGGAGCAAGCTCCAGCGTCATAGGACTTTAAGTATAGTCCGGGAGCTCAATGCGTCCACCGGATGTCCGACGCGGAGCAAGCTCCAGCGTCATAGGACTTCAAGTATAGTCCGGGAGCTCAATGCGTCCACCGGATGTCCGACGCGGAGCAAGCTCCAGCGTCATAGGACTTCAAGTATAGTCCGGGAGCTCAATGCGTCCACCGGATGTCCAACGCGGAGCAAGCTCCAGCGTCATAGGACTCCAAGTATAGTCCGGGAGCTCAATGCGTCCACCGGATGTCCGACGCGGAGCAAGCTCCAGCGTCATAGGACTCCAAGTATAGTCCGGGAGCTCAATGCATCTACCGGATGTCCGACGCGGAGCAAGCTCCAGCGTCATAGGACTTCAAGTATAGTCCGGGAGCTCAATGCGTCCACCGGATGTCCGACGGGGAGCAAGCTCCAGCGTCATAGGACTTTAAGTATAGTCCGGGAGCTCAATGCGTCCACCGGATGTCCGACGCGGAGCAAGCTCCAGCGTCATAGGACTTCAAGTATAGTCCGGGAGCTCAATGCGTCCACCGGATGTCCGACGCGGAGCAAGCTCGAGCGTCATAGGACTCCAAGTATAGTCCGGGAGCTCAATGCGTCCACCGGATGTCCGACGCGGAGCAAGCTCCAGCGTCATAGGACTTCAAGTATAGTCCGGGAGCTCAATGCATCCACCGGATGTCCGACGCGGAGCAAGCTCCAGCGTCATAGGACTTCAAGTATAGTCCGGGAGCTCAATGTATTCACCAGATGTCCGACGCGGAGCAAGCTCCAGCGTCATAGGATTCCAAGTATAGTCCGGGAGCTCAATGCGTCCACCGGATGTCCGACGCGGAGCAAGCTCCAGCGTCATAGGACTCCAAGTATAGTCCGGGAGCTCAATGCGTCTACCGGATGTCCGACGCGTAGCAAGCTCCAGCGTCATAGGACTTCAAGTATAGTTCGGGAGCTCAATGCGTCCACCGGATGTCCGACGCGGAGCAAGCTCACGCGTAATGGGACTTAATAAAATATTCGATCCGGGAGGCAAGCTCTACGACCGGATGCCCGACGCGGAGCAAGATCACGCGTAATGGTACTTAATAAAATATTTGATCCGGGAGGCAAGCTCTACGACCGGATGTCTGGCGCGGAGCAAGATCACGCGTAATGGGACTTAGTATTCGATCCGGGAGGCGTTGATATTATTATTCTTTATACCTCTGCCATAATATACTTCTGCCATTTGACATCTTAAAATATCCTGGCTCTAGAAAGAGGGTTGATGCCTTATTCTCGAAACTACTAGCCGCTTTCTTCCTCCTTTTCCGACGCGGACGAACGTTCAGAGGTACCCCATCTTCTTTCTTTCTTCCACAGCTTGTACACAGTTCTCCGCCTGCAGCTGTGGTGGAGGGATCCCTTCCGCGTCGAGGTGTTGTTCGTGCCGGACCCCGCACGTGATGTGCTCTGTTGATGACTCTGTTCGCGCTCGTCCTTGCTCGTGCCGCACTCTATCCGCGGTGGGTTTTGTCGTTGTCTTGCCTGTTCATTCTGTTCTTGAATACTTGTGGTTGTCCCACAGGCTTTTCAAATTTGACTGGATCGCTGGCATGCTTTCGGTCCGGCTCCTAGCCCCATGGTGGTGGTGACTAGTCTCCACATGTTTCCCCTTCCTCAACGGTCTTGCTTGCAGTTGGTCTTGTAAAGAGGATCGCGGACCGCGATCTCACAACCTCGTGAACTTGCTGAGGTGCTTTAAGAGATCATTCACGGGGGGAATAGCGACTCCGTTGCTCGCGAAGGCGAAGATGTCAGTTTATATCACCACATGCCTACCTCTTTGCGAAGCTTTACCGACAACGAACTGTAGCACGAGTAACTGCGTATGCACTCCCCAGTTCTTTGGAACGGTGGAGCCGAGCCCCTATCAACCTTCGTATGTGGATCGTGGAGCCCAGATCCAAATCACAACAGCGGCTATGGCATAGTATGTGCACCGCATAAAACTAGTGTTTAGAGTCGAGCCCTGAAATTTCTCAAGGGAACACAGAGGGTAACAAATGTAGAGAGTTGAGGTAAAAAACCCATCAAATAAATTATACACTTTAAATCCAAGATTGAATACCCATTCCGAAGTTAGAACTATGAGCGTCCGGCGCAACCTTCGACTCACACTTTTATGCTTATTTGCAGACTAATTCAGTTCATGCAAGTTAAATTGGGCATGTTTAGTTAACAATTTCATCCCCGGGAAGTAAATAAAGAGATTGGGGACTCAAATTTTCATTCATGCTTGCCCAATTTACTCTATAGAAACATGTATGTACGCGTATATATAGTATATACTAAAGCTCCACCATTCATAATTGCTATATAGCATATAAAATTAACTACCAGCAAATGATAATTTAATGGTGCTCATCTTGGTGCTTAGGATTTCCATATGCTTAAATGCCCAAGCTTCTATCGGCTATTTCTAAGCACGAATTGTCATGTCTTTGACATTTATTCTTCAAACATGGCAACTAATCAAATTTCTTCTACACCAAACCAACTTTCTTAGCCAGTTCTCGTCACCATGCTTGCTAAACGAAAATTAAATATAAATGAACCTGGTTAAGGTAGGGTATGAGAATACATAACCTTAACAAATCACCTCTTCGGGTGAGAGGTTCCCACAGACGGCGCCAATAACGAAACCCGTTTTTTCATAAACCCATGTCGGCGGGTTCGGGATCAAGTTGCACGCGGGCGAGCTCAGACGATCGGGCTTACCTGAGAGGCACGACGAGACTACCGTCGGCGTACCCAAACCTGTGCCGATCCGAGCTCAAGCCACTTGCGGACAACCGTCCTCCCTGCAGGGCTCCATCAAGTGTCGGTCTAGCCGAGACTAATCCCGCTTTAGAAGGGGGGCTCATGGCCAGGGAATCCGGCCTAAGCCTCTTGAGATTCCAGTTTCCGACCCCTTATAATGAGGCCTCGACATCTTATTTATAGTACTAAGACTCCTTCATGCAAGCTCATTTGTCGCCAAGTGTCAGATGCCTCATCACATGTGGGTGGGGGGCATGAATGCCAAGTGTCACATGCCTCATCACATGTGGGTAGGGGCAAGAATGCCAAGTGTCATGGCAAACATCTTGGAGCCACGGGCGGTTTATCGTCCGCGGACGTCTTAAGTCTGTACCTCGATTTGTATTTGCCCATTCTTAATGCTTATAAGGTTCTATTTGTATAGCGGGGAACCTTTATTTATTTATGATATTTGTTAATATCATTATTTATATTTCGGGCATCATCACTGTATTTTTGTATTTTGGTTGTACGTTTGACTGTTCACCGTCTGCCGACTATGTTGGGCTCTCGATGAGACAGATCTATCTGACCTTCGAATTTTTACCTAATTAAAAAAAAACACCTTGATTAACTATTTCATACCGTATATTAAGAAACGGCTTGGCTATATGCACCGGGGACAGGTGCTATATGCACTACGAGGACGGATCATAGATCCGTCCATTGTAAATTTTTAAAAAAATATACGGACGGATTTAGGATCTGTCCGTTATAAAAAAAAAATTACATAGGACGGATCTAGGATCCGTTCTATAGAAATTAAAAAAAAAAAGATAGGTGATAAAGCTGCAAAATTGCAGCTTTTTTTTTCACTAAAAGTTACAAGGGGCGGATCATTGATCCGCCCTTGGTGTGTTCCTATTTTTTTTTTGCTGTTTAATTTTTACATAGGACGGATCTATGATCCGTCCTATGTAATTTTTATTTTTATTTTTACAACGGACGGATCTAGGATCCGGCCGTGTATTTTTTAAAAAACTTGTAATTATTATTGGACACGTGTCGTTATAAGGATGAAACAGATCGTAAATCCGTCCTAGTAGCGCATATAGCACCTGCTGCAGGTGTATATAGCACAATCTTTAAGAAATCCCATCTGCTACGAGTCTACGGCACCCTGATTTTTATTTTTATTTTTTATTTTTTGAGGTTGAATGATTTGTTTATATTTATATCGACTAAATGATAGGCTCCATAGTCCATACTATACCTATAATAAGTGATGATATTTCCAAATAGAAACAAGGGGATACAACTGTGTTACTAGCGTCTAGCAAGTAGTGGGGTTGAATTAACAAGAGTATGGACCAAGTCAAGTCAACGGCATGTAGCATGTGGTTTATAACGTGTGCAACCTTATCTGTTACTCTACTGTCTAGTCGGGAAATATGAAATAAGGAAACTTTTTTCATAGTCGATAACAAGAGTTTAACATTAGATAAGATCAGTTCAATACCTCAAGGACATTTAAATGTTTTGTTCAGATGATTTATGATTATAAAGGAATCGTCTTTAATGTTTCAGTGGCCCGTCTTCATAATACTACTAGCTATCTCTCCCATCTCTATTTTAGCTTGTTATTTTAAGTAAATCAACAAACCTGCTATTATACCCTTATTTATTATACTATTTTTTACTTTATCGAAAACTATAACAATCTATAAATTATTACAAGAGCATTTTCGTAAAGTAGAGAGTAAAACACCTTGTTATTATAACACATCGTCTCACATCGGATATAATAAATGCATTAAGAGTGATTTATAATTTATTTAAAACCTACTTAATGTCATAAAGGTTATTTCTTGAAAAACAAGTCTAAAAGAATTAGGTGACATGAACTGCCGCATCTTGACTTCAAGTCTTATAAATGATATTAGAGCTGATCGACTCCGAACTTATAGAGATGCTTGGATACAATCCTCTTATGGAAGACATCACTTCATGGTGTGACAATTGCTTTAGACATGGGCTTACCAAGCTAATCCTTGAATTAGATGCTTCAAATATTTGCAACTTAATTAAAAGGAGGTCAGGAGACGTATTGCTATGTGAATTATATTGGTCATATATATATGGTATATATTGATATTTGTAAGGTGAAATTTTTTTGGTGATCGTGAGAAATACTTTATATATAAACTCATGAATTCAATTGGGTGTGTATGGAAAACTTTTTTAACTGTTAAAATTATTACTTTTTTAGCCGTTAAAAAAATAAATAGGTAATATGTGTATGTCAACCCGAAATAAGCAATAAATAGTTAAAATTTGTGTTAAAAAAATAAGCTACTTGTGATAGCTTATTTTGGTGTTTATTTGGTTTGAAATTATCATAATACCCCTAATAATAACCAAATAAACACCACTTTTTTACAAATAAATACTTTTTCGTCCCATACGGAGTTTATATTTTTTCATAAATTTTTAACTACTTTTACCAACAGTTTATAAATTTTACCCTGTTTATAATTTTAGTCGGTTTATTAACCCCGTCCCATATACGAACCCAATAATATTTTTTTTTTGGAGAATTTGCCACACAATTAACCTTTTTGGAGTAGCAAGGATATGAACCCTCGGAGACCCGATCTATCCATTAATCCACCCCAAATATATAGATAAAGACCCGAATAAATAGATAAATAAATGGATGATGGATCGGATCGGATATGGATGAAGGGGTGTCCAATCAACCACCCGATCCACTAAAATTGTTTATTATATGAATTTTGATCCTATCTTTTACGCATCTTATATATTTATATGTAACTTGATATGATAGTTTGAGTTTTTTATTTTTGATGAATGATGAACATTTAAAATTTAACATATTCAAATTTTATTTATTTAGTTTTATTTTCATTTTGAAAATTATGGTGGACATTTACATGAAATTTTTCGCCCATATATTTCACCCGACCCACCCAATAACTCACGAATGATGGATTAATCGGATATGGATACAAGAATTAGTGGATGATGGGTGAATTGAATGAAGGAAATTTTTTAACGAATCGGGTGATAGAATAGATAAATCCAGCCATAACCCGATCCATTTTCATCCCTAATCCAGGATTACTTGTTAAACCGTTGAAAATTGAAATGGTCATAAACTCATAATGACAAAATACAAATCTATTTTTGGATTAATACAAGTGTAATTAATACAGTAGGGTAAGATGCCGATCGACAAGAAAGATTAGGATAATATAGACTGTATTTGCCATATTGATACAGTAAGGAGTAGGTTTCAATCATTTATTACTCGAATAATCTTGAAAGCACAACTAAGTGAAATAAAAATGGAATCAGATCATACTGTACAAAATAATTGATGATCGTTTTTTTGATTGGTTTATATAGCACGTGTAGCATGGATTAATCATTCGAATTAACACATATATTCGGCAAGAAAAAAAGAAGAAGATACACTAATTTAATAATTTTAAAAATATTTTTAGGAGTTTAGCTAGATATTATTATTATTATTATTATAATAAAAATTTATCAAGGCAAATTTTTCAACTTATATCTTGATTAGCACACTGATTTATAATACACTAAGAGTGCGTTTGATATATAGTTCAAACTAATAGGTTAAATATGTAAAATAAAGATTAGATTAAATGATTTTTTTATAAGCTATTAGCCTATTTCAATAGGATATTTTTGTACCAATGCTAATATGGTGTTTGATATAAATTGGATGATAAGAAGGAAGATATAATACAGATTTGTAAACGTTATGTTAAAAGGAAAATCTAGACAAATTTAATAAGTAGCTACTCCGTAGTAAAAATCATTATATACGTTCATCAAATTTTAATCTTAACATTAACTCATTTAAAATTATACTTCGTATAAGTAGTGGCGGAGAGCTTAAGAAGAATAGAAGGATTATTATTATTTATTGTAATACGGATAATGTCATATAAGGAGTTCAGTTCAATCAGGCCAAATAGCTGAATAAGTATCTCGTGATAATGTCATACGTATAATATCATTTTTGTCTGAAATAACGTCATTTTGTTAGAAAATATTTTCAATCCTTTTGAAACTTTTGTTTAATCCCACCACTTTCTACTCAAGATTAAAACTATAAGATGTAATTTTATCAACGATTTTTCTATTGAGACATAGAATAATAGTACTAATTAATTTGAAAATGTTTTTTAAATCTTAATTAGTTTGATTTTTTTAATTAGATTTATATGGTCATTTGCTTTTTTTTTTAATTAAATTGACATAAGATAGAAGAACCCTTTTATCAAACCATTAACAATCAATCCTTTGAACAATTTGGATCCACAAAATCTCTCCAATCAATCACTAAAAATCAAAACAGGATCCGACCCAAATAAATTATCCGGATTACAGTCTTTTCGGGTAAGCAAGAGGACACCTCTCTGCTTTATTACCTCCGTACTCATCTCCTCTCCCTCCATTTCTCTCTCCCTCCGTTTCTTCCGTTACAATCCTCCATCGCACGTTCTCCTCCATCTCCAACCATAAGAAGAAGCGAAGATCGGAGTTACAGGAGGAGGAGGATATAGGAGAAGTCAAACCGACGGCAATCTCCGTAGGTACATCGCTCTGATCCGAGAGCGAGAGCTCTCTCGCTCTCGATCGAGCGCTTCCTTCCCCAATTCCCTCCCAATCCCCCAATCATCCCATGGTGATTGCATTCCCTACTCTTTCCGCCTGATCGATCGTCTCCCTCAGGCCAATTTCGGTTCCTGACCAACGGATTCGCCGATTATGAAGGACATGGCCGCGCACCTCAAGCGGGGGATTTCCCGGCAGTTTTCGACGGGGTCGATGCGCCGATCGGGCCGCCTGAGCTTCCGGCGCCAGTCCTCGCTCGATCCGCAGCGCCAGCATCATCTGCGCTTCAGCTTGGGCCGCCAGTCGTCGCTTGACCCCATCCGCCGGAGCTCCGTTGACGACGAGCTACTCACCGTGCCGGAGAATCTCGACGCTACTATGCAGTTGCTCTTCATGGCCTGCCATGGGGATGTTAAGGGAGTTCAGGACTTGCTTAACGAAGGAGTTGATGTTAATAGCATTGATTTGGATGGTCGGACTGCTCTCCACATCGCCGCTTGTGAGGGCAAGGTTGAGGTTGTCAAGCTCTTGCTTAGTCGGAAGGCCAATATTGATGCCCGCGATCGCTGGGGGAGCACGGTAGCTACTGATAGTACATACTTCTAAAATCAAAATTACATGAATCGACCCCATAAAGATATAATTTTTTTGACCAAAATCGATCATTTGCAAAAAGCTACATCCAAACAATCCTTTTCTTTTTCTTTTTCTACTGAGCGGCCAAAAGTATAAAAGCAACCTTGTTTCTTTGTTAGGATTTCTTCTTCTGATTAGGTAGTTCTCCATTTTCTTCTGGATAGGCCAATTATTACAGGATTTTAAGGTATTCTTTGTCTGGTTTGAACTCAAGAATTCCAGTTAATGCCTCTGTGAGTTATTATGTTTTAACTGGTCTGTAATGGAAAAGTAGGTGTGTCTAGCTTTTGGTTGAAAGAATGCATATAACTGCCTTTCCCTATTCAAAATGTCTCTTGTTCTTTTGAGCTGTGATTTTTGACATTGGTTTTGTATAATTGGTTCTGATTTTTGGGTGCAAATGCTGCCAATGTTCAAACTTATTGGTTAATCGAATTTCTGGGTTATGATTAGACATGTTTTGATTCTAATATTATCAATTTGTGATATTCCATTGATCTATTGAATCGTTAACGAAGAATTATTGTGACTCAGGCAGCTGCTGATGCTAAGTTCTATGGCAACTTGGAAGTTTATGATATTTTGAAGGCCAGAGGAGCCAAAGTTCCAGTAGGATATCAATCTCATCTATGACTATTTTGTTACTATTTTTCACCTTACATAGCTCTGATATTTTGGATATTGACTTGAAATCAGAAAACGAGGAAAACTCCAATGACAGTTGCAAACCCAAAAGAAGTCCCAGAATATGAGCTTAATCCGCTTGAGCTTCATGTTCGTAAGAGTGACGGCATTGCGAAGGTAGATCTTTTGCTTGTAATTCAGTAAATTTGTCGTCATGATAATCCCATTGCTTGATCATTTCAAAACGTCATGATAATCCCACTGGAGGAGGTGCATTCGGGTTGCGGATGGATAGTGTTTTGGGCTTTGATGTTTTGTCCTTTCGCCCTTTCTTCATTTTTTTTCTGCCTCCTGCTTCATTTATGATTCTGCTTCCCCTCTAAACCTGTCTATGAGTCTTTCTTTCTCGTAATTCTAGTATCCCACTTTTCTGGGTCTCTCGGAAACACTCTCTCGACTTGTTCGGGGAATGAGTGCGTACATCCTGACCCCCCAGACCCTGCCTCGGCGGGATATGCTGGGTTGTTGTTGTTGTTGGTACCATCAGTTTTCCTGTTCCTTTGCACCACAGCTTTTGTTCTGCAGGCTTGGTACATTGCATTTCATAAAAATTATGGTTATAACTTTATCACTTGAGTTGTCAGTTTGACAACACTTTTGCATTTTTCTTGTTACATGTCTGGTCCAATTTAAATTAATTATGATGTATATGACATGGTGATATTATTGATTTGTATTCTAGAGATCTATCAATTTTTGTTTCTGCCATAGCTTCATATAGCACGCACTTCCATTCCTATCCATGTTTGGCAATAATTATTTTCTTAATTTTCCCTGATGCTGTTCTATTCTCATGGTTTTTACCTGTATTTCTTCTGACAGGGAACGTATCAAGTGGCCAAATGGAATGGCACCAAGGTTGCTGTAAAGATACTTGATAAGGAGAGTCACTCTGACCCAGAGTGCATGTATGTACTTTCTTTTTCTCTCTGTGGTCGAGAACTCCCATATATAGAGATATTTGCATGTATCATAAAAAATGGCTGAAAAAAAGACTAGCTCTTATATTTCCATATAAGAGCTAGTCTTCTTGAGAAAGCAAAGTCTTCAGCCATCTATCAATCAATATCTCTATTGACGCAATTGGTTCTGTAGAATGTATTATTCATTAGTTTTTTCTTAGAAAAAATGGCTGAAAATATCTGACGAAAGGAAAGATGCTCAGGAATGGCATCTAGACAATATTTAAGGATTCGGCATGTTCACATTCTAAAAGTATGCTCATTAGGGTGTTGAAACATTCTTTCTTTTGCAGAAATGCATTCAGACAGGAGTTGACACTCTTAGAAAAAGTGCGCCACCCCAATGTGATTCAATTTGTTGGAGCTGTTACACAAAATATACCCATGATGATCGTTGTGGAACATCAGGTGAAGGTAAGATTCTTCTTCCATATTTACTGTTTTCATGAGTATGTCCTAACAACAAATCAATATTCTTAATCTGCTAGAGAGATATCTATGTCAGCTTTATCAGCAATATAAAATTCTGTGTTTACCAAGGGCCTATAGTTCTCGACTTTTTGTTCCTAACCAGCCTATCTATGACCTATATTTGGTAAGTGTTAATCGATAACGATCAACTGATGGGAGAATACTTCAGAATATTTTGACAGTTGATTTATAATTTATTGTTTTTAGATTCATGCATTTAGTTGAGACCATAGACAATTTTAGGGCCAAAAAACAGAGTCTCATTGCATTATGCCGTTTGGAGTAGCTTGTGTGTATTTGTGCTCTTTGTTTCTGCAAGATAATTCTAGATTCCGAGGGCATATAAACTAGAAGAAGAAAATCCTGGAACAGACACTACTAAATGGTCACCAGTTAAACATATTTTTCAGCTGAAACATTACATACACCATTTGAGGGGAGAAAGTTTGGACTAGAATGTTCTGATTTTGCTTACTATGACGTTGTCTCTTGAAATTTGGTTGTATCAAGCGTTTCGCTAAATATCATTGCATCAGGATTTAATAGTTTCTTTATATTATTTCAGGGTGATCTAGGATGCTATCTTCAGAAGAAAGGACGCTTGTCTCCATCAAAGGTTTTAAGATTTGCCCTCGACATTGCAAGGTATGTTTTATTCATTTAATGATGTTTTGTGAACATCATCAGTGGTTTAAAAACAAGGTTTCCTGTCTCAGCAGTTGTGATTAGTTTATTCTATAATTCATTCGCTCCAGTTTATGGTGTACTTGTATAGAAAGCTCCAGTGCTTTACTAATTATTTAAGTGTAATGAGTATTTAATTTTGCTTCTTTCAGGGGCATGAATTGCCTACATGAATGTAAACCAGATCCAATAGTTCACTGCGATCTTATGCCCAAGTAAGAAAACCACGAGCAAATAGAATTGTTTCTATTAGTCATGTGATGGTATTCTTTAATTATAGAAATTTTGGCAAGGTGCCAGAAATATTTTGCTGGATAGTGGAGGACAATTAAAGATTGCTGGGTTTGGCTTGAGACGACTGTCAACATTATCACCAGATAAATTTAAATTAGCGCAGCCGGGGACTTCTTTTGGCCTTGCGGGTAAGTTCTTTGTGCTTAAGAATCTTTTGGTGTGTTCTTAATGCTTAGCTAGAACGTCATGTTTTGTTCAATGAGTTGGTATATGTGGAAATATTCATCAAATAACTCGTTGGCCAGGTTGGGCAACTTTTAATATGATGGGAAAATTACCCATATGCTTGTATATAGCTTGAATGCTTATCATAATTCTCTTGGGACGGCATTTTTAGTGGGTATAAATGTATAATGGATTCCAGTTGTCCGTTCTTATTGCTTAATTTGCATCTTTTGTCACCCTTTGGAATGGGAATCATACGACATTGGAGAAGTTATCTTCTCACTACTATTAGCTTATTACTAGCTGTAACCAGATTTTTGCTTTCAGATAACTGTTTCACTGAATTGGCTTCTCGATTGATTCAGCATTGATCAACTGCAACTTATGAAGTAGAACTATTTTCTGTTATCTCAACAAGTAATATCTTATCTTTTGGATTCCATGTTAGATTGTACTTGATCTAAGAAACTAGTGCAAGCCCTTTTCTCTTTTTGGTTTCTCTCTCACAAAACTTCTCTACATTCACCTGAATAAGTTGCATTTGAAGCCGATCTTTAAGAGTGAGTTGAATTGTCCACAGAGCTCCATTTAAAGACATCCAATCGATTTTTTTTACTTGAAAACTTCAAATTTTCACGGAGTTCTTTGTCGAAACTCTAAACCTTCTGCTGAAATTATCATCAATAAAAGTCATAAAACTACCCTTGTTCTATTTGATTGTTTCTAAAGAACTGGTTTCTCAAAGGGTATGAGTTTTAATCAGGATGGACAAAACTAGACTGGACCCGTTTGTCTCTTATGTGTGGTATCTAGTTTTTTAACATTCCACCTTTGGATGCTACGATTACTTTTCCTGTCTTCATGAAATTGAATCAGAACTTCTCATTTTGCTCCTTATTAGGCTTAATCATTTGTAAACATAGTGTAATTTTCAATAACACTGAAGGCGCAGCGTGTTAACAGGTGCAATGCATGTACACACAACAGAATTACTATGAATCATGATAAATAACTGTAGGCTATACCGCTATAGCATCTAAATACAAAGGTAGTGGTTTCTCATTTTGCTGCTTGATTCAGCTAATTTGGATTCTTTATATTGTATATAGGCCTGTATTTGCCTGCTGAGGTGCACAAAAATGAAATATTCAACAAGAGTATTGATGTGTACTCCTTTGCTATGATTCTCTATGAGGTATGTTTATCAAATTGGTTGTATCCGTTCTTTTCCTGTGAACATTTATGAGCATTCCATGCTTTTGTATAGATAAAAATCGATATAATTTTGTAGTTACTCATTGTCATCCAAAACGTCATTATGAAACAGTCTTTCCATTTTCAGCTGAAATCAAGACACCGAGTTAACAAAGTTGGTCACTGAAGTTGATTATCCGTTGACTGTGTTATGCTAAATGATACTCCGTAAAATTTCTGTCTCAAGTCTCCTAACCTAGAAGCTACTACTCATACTTGCTCTCTTGTTTCCCCTTGTCATCATCATCAAAATTCTTCCTGATTTCTTACTGCACAATCATCTCTTTGAATTTCTTGTTTCTCGGATATGTAATGAAAAGATTTGGATTACAAGCAATTCATGCTGGTAGCTCACTCTGAAAGGAGATAGTGACACTAGTACAAGATTGCAAGATAGATTGAATTGAAAAATAACATCTTCTTTCCTCCTCTTTTCTGCAGATGATTGAGGGAGTGCATCCTTTCTATCCCAAATCTCCAGCAGAAGCCACACAGATCATGTGCAGGGAAGGCAAAAGACCGACTTTCAAGAAGATGAAAAATTATCCTCCAGAGTTGAAACAGTAGGTTTTGGTTGTCGTTTTGTGATATGATCTTGGATTTTCCTTTGATACATGTGCTATGTGGATAAGGAATCCTAGTATTTGGTTTGCTTAATGTAAGAAACTTGATTACATGGACAGATTAACCGAGGAATGCTGGAGCATAAACCCATCTGCCAGGCCGACTTTTGCAGAGATCATTTTGCGTCTTGACAAGATAGCTGCAAGTGGCAATAAACAGGGGTGGTGGAAGGACACCTTCAAGCTATCTTGGTTATAACCCATCCTGGACAGACCACTTCGACATCTGCCCATCCTCTCTTTTGCAGGAGTTAAGAAGTTTGCGGATACTTGAACACAAATAATTCTGAGCAACCGAATAACTGCACTGGATTGTGAAGGGCTTGGTATATAGATACACTCGGTACATTCTCACGAAAAACGGTTTATGGAGTTGAGTGCATAATAGCCGATGATGTTGGGTCAGGAACTGATTGCAATATCTATGAAATGTATATCCATCCAATGTAGGGTGTTGGGGTCAGGAACTGATTGCAATATCTATAATGCATCCATTTTTGGAGGTTTAGTGGGAAACTCATTGCAATGTCTGTGCAAACTGCAAAGTATAATGCATTCCTTTTTGTCATCTTTTTTGGTTTTCTGTTGCTCATCTTCTCAACTGTTTTCATGGTAGACCTGGAAAGGTTCTTCTTTCCACGAATAAAGGCTCGTTTGGACAGCAAACTAGGCACCCCAAAATGCCATATACAATGAAGGGAAACGTTTCTAAGTCAACGGAATGTTGACTGGAATTTTAGGAAACAAGACTCTTTGGCAAACATTTTAGGTCTCAATAACATTTCTTTGATTTTTTTTAGTTATTCTTTTTGAAACAAGACAAAGATTTGGATGCTTTTGTTTAATTATTTGGTTGTAGAAGTTTGCGTTTATATAAGAAAAGGAAGATTGCATTAATTAATCCAAACTTTTAAAGTTGTGAAAAATAACATCACTTTCAACGAGTTCTTTTTCAAGTGGGTTGCCATTAACATTGACTCCTTTCCTATTTTCGAAACACCAATACCATGTTTAAACAACTCACTACATATTTGGTCACCGAGTTCATAAAGAATACTAATACAACTTATGCGAAGTTTTTTTTTAGGATAAAACCACAACTTTATTAATTAACTTATCAAATCATTCAACAAATAAAAGACAAAAATGATGAAATACAGCTACGAAAATAAAATATCTGAATAGTTGGATGAAGTGAAGCTTAGTAGTGAGCATTTTTCTCCCTTCTTCTCATGTAACTCCAATTACATATGGATATATGGTTAGCGCAATAGTCGATTTTCGAATCACTTTCAAAAAGTTATCAATCATCAACCGCATCTCCTTGTATTTGAAATTGTCGATAATAAGTCCAATTCGACAATGACATGTGTCAAACCTTCCTAAGTGCAATTTGTATAATTGTATAGCCCAAAGTTTAATCAAGTGCAATTTGTCACAACAAAATTACATCACAACTCCTTCACATTTGGACGTTGTAAAAACAAAGGATAGAGACTAGAGAGAGGATTAAAGGGCAACCAGAGAAACCACAGCCAGTTGAAGCGGCCACGCAGAGAGAGAGAGAGAGAAATGGCGGTTGGGTTGTTTCCTACATCGTCTCTCCGGCTGAAGCCCTCAACAGCTCTCCAACTCCTCTCTCTCTACACCCCTCTTAAGCCCTTCAATCCCCTCTCTACTCCTCTCAAATCCCTAACCCCCTTTCACCGCCACCTTCACTGTCTTCGTTTCGCGCCGACGCCGACGCCGCTGTCTCATCCCTTGCTTCATGGGAGGCGCCTCTGCACCCTTGCTTCCTCCTCCGCTTTATCTTCCGGAGAGATTCCTCCGAATTCGCCGCCCCCTGGAATTTCCGAAAGCGGCGGCACCGGTAAAGTAGGGCAGTTTCGGCGGCGGCTGCGCGTTGCCGATGTGAAATCTGGACCGGATGAGGGTTTGGACCGCTTGGGGCATACCTTGGCTGTTTCTGGTTGGGTTCGGACTATCCGAGTGCAGAGCAGTGTTACATTCATCGAGGTACTACCAATTTGTTATATTACATGCCCTTTTTTTTTGCAATCGAACAAGCCTCGAGTTTGGGATGTCCAGTTTCATTCCAAGATTGAACCTTTCCAACTCCCATTGCTAGTAGATATGTGATGGTGTTGATCTTGTATCGAGCCTTTATTTTTTTTGGCCTGTTTTTATAGAACTGTGGGGTTTTACTTTGATATTTTTGATCATGTATATAATAAATTTTGGTTTTGTAGGTGAATGATGGGTCTTGCTTGTCAAATATGCAATGCGTGGTGAGCTCTGAAGCTGATGGATATGATCAGGTAGTTTTTATGCATCTTCACTCTTAAGTTGATCGGTGTAAGCGCTTATGTGGCACAAATTTCTGCTCGGCTATAGATTTTTGGGATAATATTTTGTGGCAGTGCTGACTTCTGAGTTAGCAGCTTCTTATTATAAAAGAGTTATATCAACTTGTGCAGTTACTCTAATTGTCAGTAAGGTCAACATTTATAAAAAGCCCTTGATCATTGTATTCAAACCATAATCTTTCATTCATGACTTGAGTACAAATATTGCCTCACTTTATGGACAAAATGCTGATTGAGCTTGGTTGTCTGTACTTGGGATTCTGATCGCAAGTTGCCAAAGCTAACTGTGCTTATAGTTTGAAGGTTTTATTGGTTTTGTGGCTTTTGTGGACAATTTTGAATGTTGACTGGTTGAGTTTTTAGTTCACTTTGGTTGCAGGAAATTGATGTAACTATGAAAATTTTCAATTTACCTTTTCATTTTAGGCTTTAGTAAACAAATTATACTGCAGTAAATTTTGTTAAGATGTTATAAACTACTTTTCTCATTTTCTCTGTATTTTAACGCTTTTCTATCCTTCTAGGTGGAATCTGGTTCAATTTCCACTGGAGCATCAATCTGGGTACAAGGCACTATAGTTGCTAGCCAAGGTTCAAAGCAAAAAGTTGAACTTAAAGTTGAGAAACTCATAACGGTGAGGGTCCCAACCTCCTTTTTTCCGGGAATGAAAAGTTGAACATATAATTTGCTGTTTTATGTGTTCCTGACTCACTTGATTGATGATGTGGATTTGTTAACAATATCAAATCTCAATAGTGTACCAGCATGTTAGTTTCCATCTTAGAATACCTGGTTGTGTCAGGCTATTTGCTGTTTCAGATATGTTCCTTCTTCTTTTCCGTTGTTTTTTTAATCATTAACTCTTATATTATTATGTGTAAGAATGTTTTCTTTTTCTTCGCTTTGTGGTAAAGCAAGCTTGCATATAATTTGGCATTATGATAAATAAGTCTGTTACAAAGATTTCACTTAAAATCTTATCTATTGAAGAAACATTAAAAGAGGATTAGGCCTTATGTGGTAGTGGACTTGAGATATGGACATCCCATAGTTCCTATTTATATTGAAGACAAGGCAATTATGATTATTGTAAGGTTTCATGTCTGAATTCTTCTTGTTTTTATGTGATTTAGCCTTGGAGCAATCTTTGCACTCTAAATATGAGAAAAATTCCTTTCACAACAAAACAAGTCTTAGTTATTACTCCCTCATGATTAAAACTTGTCGTTTACTATTCATCTACGCTTTTTTAGAAAGATAAAAACTATATGAAATATTAACTTTTTTAAAAATTTATTTTTAAAAATTTATACTTAATAGTAGCAAGTACTCCCTCCGGTCAAATTTGTTAGATTTTTTAGGGTTATTATTTTGATCACCAATGTAAGATTTGGAGTAGCACTTTTGATGTTTTCAAGAAATTGTACAAATAACCATGCACCTTGGAATTTTGAAACGGTAAAAATCTGAACTCAATTGGAAGGCTAAGAGTCTTAATCATTCCTAATTAAGGAGTATTCAGTACAGATTATTTGTCACCTTTAATTTTCTTAATTCTTGTGCCATCTCTTAGAAAATCTAACAATTTTGACCGGAGGTAGTATGAAATTATTAAAAAAGTTAATATTTTATATAGTTTTTAGCACCTCAAAAAGTATGCGTGAATAGTAAGACGTCAAATTTTAATTAACGGAGGGAGTAAATGTTAACACTTTATCCCTCAATTGAGTCATTGAGTCGTGTTTCTTTATAGCTGGATAGTTACTACCTTTGTAATTTCTTTTTGTTATTACCTTAGGTAATTTGGTCTCTTTTGCTGCTTTACTGTGCATCATTTACTTGCAGGTGGGAAAGACTGATCCCTCATATCCTATACAGAAGAAAAGGGTCACCAGAGAATTTTTGAGGACTAAAGCTCATCTACGCCCTAGAACAAATACTTTTGGAGCGGTATGGTTATATACCTTTTTGTTGCTTTTTTGTCTGTTACAACTGTTTTTCTCCACTTTTTCAATGTTGAATTCAGCCTGTAAGCCGTTTTCTTATTGGAACTTGAAGTCGCACTAAGAATGAAATCTGCATCCTTGACCTGATATTTGTTTTCTTCTCTCTGTTTTCAGTCTTTATCTTGCCTCATCTGTAATGAATAGAATAATATCTGGGAGTTTGATGTCTAAATAAGGGGAGTTATCATTTCAATGATTTTTTCCCTTCTTAAAATGCAGAGGGAAGAAACAATACTTTGGTAATGCATATTTATCAAGAGAAATATCGTTGAAACACAACCATATATTTGATACCTGCTGGTCATCAACTCACTGTAGCTTATGCTTTCTCAAAGTAGAACATTCAAGAATATTATTTTAGCATTAAAGGACTTTGTTTCAAACACTTCACTAGGAAGTGACTATGTGAGAGAAAGATCTAAAATCAATTTACACTATCAACAACTCATTCCTTTTAACTTGAGGTAGTTAAATAAACGACTTTTTATAAACCAGAAAAAAGTTAGAAATAGTATCATTGATGTCACCATCGCTTAGTAGAATGCTTATTACTTATTAGACAGCAGGATGTTGAATAGAATCCAGATAGAGAATAAAAAATGGTTAACAACTAGGGGAGAAAAGCCTGGTTATTTTATGGGTAATTTTTACCCACTCATGTCATTTGGGTGCCATTTATATTGGTTGGCAGATAGATTTGAAAAACAAACAAAAAAGTCTGTATCTATTAAATTAAATACGGAGTGTTAAACTCGGTTGGTCCTGGTGCGGGTCAAGACGCTGGAGGGAGGTCGTGTGTGCGGGCCCACATACGGGAGACTCGAACAACACATAAACCCGAACGGGGTTCCATCTCAAAACCAATTGGCAATGAGAGGAGTAGCCCACCAACCTTATATGTTGTTCAAGTATTCTCTTAATTACCGATGTGGGACAACCACCATTCCAACACGCCCCCTCAAGTGCAACGGCATTTTTAGCCAACAAGTTGCACTTGCCACCTGCGCTTATATGGGAACCAATGCCCGCGACATGCCACAAGGCCATCCAGCGACCCCACCAATCCGAAGACCGAAACTAGCCGCGAACCCGGCTCTGATACCATGTTAAACTCGGTTGGTCCTGGTGCGGGTCAAGACGCTGGAGGGAGGTCGTGTGTGCGGGCCCACATACGGGAGACTCGAACAACACATAAACCCGAACGGGGTTCCATCTCAAAACCAATTGGCAATGAGAGGAGTAGCCCACCAACCTTATATGTTGTTCAAGTATTCTCTAAATTATCGATGTGGGACAACCACCATTCCAACACGGAGTAATAAACAATCCAATGATTCCAATCTAACCACTCAAGATCTTTACCCTTTTTCTTTTTGTCATGTGAATGTCATGCTAGATATCTTATCCATGAGGGACTTGCATATTATTAAGTATCACTCTTTAAGTTCATCTTGTGCATATACTATTTATTTCTCTCAGTTTTATGTAATCGCCTTGTACAGGATTTCAATGAAAGGTGTTTCAGTGATGTTGGTTTTTTTGATGCAAGCTGGTTTTAGGTGGCTAGAGTGAGAAACGCACTGGCCTTTGCTACTCATAAATTTTTTCAAGAAAATGGGTTTGTTTGGGTTTCAAGTCCAATTATCACTGCTTCAGATTGTGAAGGCGCCGGTGAACAGTTTTGTGTCACTACATTGGTATGTTTTATGGCTCATATCCTCTTTAGTTTTACATTGTTTGTGTTTGGTCTTAGCGCGAAGTCTACATGCTTCTTTTGAGCTATACATTATTATTGATTTCCATTAATGGTTTATGGTTAACTTGTTTATAGTTGTTGTTTTGGATTTGTTGAGGAAATTCTTGAATTATAATTTGCATGTGCTTTAGATGCTATAAATTGTGTGTGGCAGAGAACAGCGAGGAGGCATTGATCTTATTTTTCAAGCCTGCTGGCTGTTCTTTTCCTGGATAATTTCTTCTTTATTTTGAGTTTAGGGGTGACCGGAGGAAGTTCTTACATAAGTTGCATTCTTTCACTATGTAAACATGATCTTCCATATGATTGTAATGACACTATGCAAAGAATAATGAGCTTAAATAAACAAAACATTGGATTGCTATAAATAGAGTTGAAAATCCTCCAAAATGATGGTCTTTGATTGGATGCATTGTTGTTTTTGCCTAGTATAAGATACACCATTTTTTAGGTGCGTCTGATTCCCAACATGTGTGATGATGGCATCTTATGTCTCTTGTGTTCATTTTTTGAAATGTCCTCTTAATATTTTTCATTTCTGGTTGCAACTATAGGGTGCTTATTAAGTGATTACTTATAGATATTCACCAGCAAGATCTGTCTTATAATTTGATCTTTCTTGTTACTCTTACCCATTTTTAAACTGTAGGCTTATTTGTTCAACAGATCCCAAGTTCTCCAGAAGCTGCTCATTCTTCAGCTGATTCTATCCCAAAAACTCAAGATGGATTCATTGATTGGTCTCAAGTACGTAATATATAAGACAATGTCTACATCTCTTGTTTTCTCATTCTGACAATGCCCCATTTTTACTCTTTCTGTTACTCTTTAATTTAATGAACTGAGTTGAACAGAAGGGTTTTTCACAAGGAAATGGCTGTTAGTTGATTGACAGAATAAGAACCCCGCGCCAAACAGCAAAATTAATGACATGTTTGCACATTAGGGCTTCATTTTAATGACCGCCCATTTTTCTTAGAAAATGCACTGTTAATCAATTGGTCTACTTCTGTTTTTACTACATCGGATTAAGGTTCTACAAAATATTTCCAGTCAATGTAAAATAACAAACTCTTGAATTTATATGTTAGTTTCCTTTGCTTGGTAGAAAATAATCCGCCAGACTTGATCGACATACATCATGAAGTTCTTAAATAGAAAATGATTTTGTCAGCCAAAAATATTTTTTGCTTGAGGCACTCAAGACTCAAGAGTGCCACAAAAATTATGGTGATCATACAGAAATACAAAATGAGCCTACGTAACCATTCATTGTGGTATATATTTGAAGAAATTTATCTTATGGTATTCCTCTTTCCTGAGGTAAAAGAAAAATGAACATTATCTTTCTACTTTTGACAGGACTTCCTCTTTACTTCGTTCTTCCGACCGTTTTTTCTTCCATGAACACAGCTACTTAGTAATTTAGCTTCTATTTGTCTCTCCAACGCCAAAAGTCTATTCAATGTGCAGAACTTGCTAATTGAAGTTTTGGTGATGTGAGGTTATCATAACATTATCTTTCTACTTTTGACAGGACTTTTTCGGAAAGCCTGCATTTTTGACGGTGTCTGGCCAACTTAATGCTGAAACATATGCGACTGCTCTTTCTGATGTATTACTTCATTCAGTTCTCTGAGATTTCTTTCTTTTATCTAGCAGTGAACCGTAGAAATTTTCTATTTATGCCCTTTATTTGTTGTACTTATGTTCTTAACTTTTACATTTGGCTAGGTGTATACATTTGGTCCTACTTTTAGGGCTGAAAATTCCAATACTTCCAGACATCTTGCTGAATTTTGGGTATAGTCTCATCTTTTCTGTTCTTCCAACTGTGTTTTTTGCGCCGCTTGGCTTTATTTATTTGTTTATCTAGAATCAAAAAACATTTGACAGTCTGTGTGAATATTTTTCTGTAGATGATTGAACCCGAGTTGGCATTTGCTGATCTCAATGACGATATGGCCTGTGCTACAGCTTACCTCCAGTATGTGGTATATTATCATAGAAAGCCTCTGCATATTCTTGTTTTCTTTTTCTTGAAATTCATTTTTTGATTGATCACTAATTACTTATTTGCAATTTAAATATTATTATTAGTTATAGTTTACATTGGAATATATACATACTTTTTGTTCAAGTACTGAGTGACTTCCTGTTGGTCTAGCTCAAGGTTTATAACAATCATTCCTTAAAAATAATCAATTGAACCCAACTTATCAGTGTCTAATGCAGGGAAACCCTCCTGAGTATCACTGCATCTCCTTCTTTGGTACTTGCATTGTGGAGTGAGGGGTGGAGCACGTGTTGCTATAATGGGTTGAGCTAGTTGAGAGCATTGTTGATCTGGGCAGGGAATTCTTTAAGGGGGAGGTGGGGAGGATGAGTCTTTAGCTTTACCATCTAGGAGGGGGGAGATGGAGAAGTCTGTCAGAGAAGAAAGATATCGTAAGCAGGGCATGAAAACACAAAGGCTATTATTACCTTAGTTGGTAGAGTACCTTGTTTATACATGCAGCTAGAGTGTTTTAATCTTTCGCAAGCTCCAACTTTCCGCAAGATTTTCGTTGATCATTCTCTTCCCTTTTGGATAGTGGACAAGCCCTTGTCTGTGTTGCTGGCGTTCAAATTGGGCTTTGATTCGTTAATGTCGCAGACTTTTTAAATAGGATAGCATATCTGTAACATAGGATTGAAGCCAAATTCTCGCTGCTGATAATTCACAAATGGAATTTTATGAAACTGTGACTCATTATTGTTATGATTAACCATTTCAGGCAATTTCCTTTTCCCTTTTTCAATGCTTTTCCCTTTCTTTTGTTGGCTGCTTTCGTTTCCCTCTATTAAGACAGTTTTGTATGTGTATTTAGGTAAGGTACATCCTTGAGAACTGCAAGGAAGATATGGATTTTTTCAACACGTGGATTGATAAGGGAATTGTCAACCGCTTAAGTGTAGGATCTCTTATTATTTGTAGATATTATTCAGTGCCATTTCTCATTGTTTTCATAAATGTTTGAAATGATTACATTTTCCTTTGTCCTCAAGATATTAGTATTATTTTCACAAGGAAGATATGGATTTTTTTCCCTCTATTATGCAGGATGTGGCTGAGAAAGATTTTATTCAGCTGACTTATACTGATGCAGTTGATCTTCTTTTAAAATCCAAGAAGAAATTTGAATTCCCGGTATTTCTCATGATACTCAATATTCACGAATACATATTTAACTAGTGTTCTATTCCTTTATTAGATTACCCACGAAGCTTAACTAGTGATGCACATTTGCAGGTGAAATGGGGGTGTGATCTGCAGAGTGAGCATGAACGCTTTATTACTGAAGAGGCTTTTGGTGGTTGTCCTGTAATAATTAGAGATTATCCCAAGGTGCGTGCATTACTGCATTTAGAAGTTGACAAATATCTTCAAACTATTTTAGTTTCAATGTCTCTAAGACTTCTCTTTCAGGAGATATTGTTCTAGTCCTTTTCTGCTCATGATGCCCCCTGTATTAGATTTTTTTGGTTATTGGTGTTATGACAGATCAATGTAGAGGTTAACTGTGTTGATATTCTTTGCTGTCCAAGATTTTTTTGCAAATATGCCGATATTTTTTTCCCATTTTTGTTTCAATTAGGATATTGTTTTGTGCAGTGATGTTTCTAATGCAATATGTAGGATATCAAGGCCTTCTATATGCGGCAAAATGATGACGGTAAAACTGTCGCTGCAATGGATATGTTGGTACCACGGGTAATTTATACTCCTATTTCTTACTGGTTATATGATTGGATCTTCATGATTGATTACATTTTAAGCTAACCAAGTAGAGTTCAACATCCTGTATTGATTCATTGTGAATGGAGCATGCTATTGCTAATAAATAAATAAATAAGGGCCAAGATTTTTAAGGCACGTTGTTGTGTTTATGCAAGTTAACTAAAAGTCTAGAACTGTATATCCTATTTTTTAACATAGAACTGTATGTCCTGAAGAAATTAGTAGTTATTTTTCCCTTATGATACATGGCTTTGGTTGAATGGGGTGTTTTTCTCGCATTAGATTGGTGAGCTTATTGGTGGAAGCCAAAGAGAAGAGCGGCTTGAATATCTAGAAAATCGGCTAGATGAAATGAAACTGAATCGGGAGAGCTATTGGTGGTATCTTGATCTTCGTCGTTATGGTTCAGGTTCAACTTCTTTCACTTCTAATGTTTTACAGCTTTTCTGATTTAATTGTGCATGCAGATATGGTTTCTTTATCTTCGTGTTTGATGGTTGAAACTCTCTGAACTTTCTTGAAATTGAGATTGCTGACCATTTTCTCTTTAAGAAGCTTGTGATAACTAGAAAGCAACCACTCTAGAGCAAAGTTTACGAGGAACAAAAATGTGAAGGTTTTCTCTATACTGTAAGAAAGTAACATCCGAGATCTTAAACCAACCACAGGTTTAGTTTTCATCAAACCACCCCCAATTTGCAAATTTTGACAAAATGACACCCATAGGCAATCTCCTGGCAAAAGCTTGGTTAATAACCTATTAACAGTGGAGATTAAACTGACAGTTGAAATCCAGCATGTTTTTCCTCCATAGGTTAGTGTCTCTGGGTGTTGATAGTTGAAATATACAATTTAAGGTGGTTTAGTGGGGAAAAATTGTGGTGGTTTTGTGAAAAGACTCAATTATGAAATTGTGGTGCTTTTTTTTCCCTTGGAAGTTCTTTGCTAGATGTTCACCTTTCTCGTTTTGTTTGTGCAGTTCCTCATGCCGGTTTCGGTTTGGGTTTTGAGAGGCTTGTACAATTTGCTACCGGTATCGATAATATAAGAGACGCGATCCCGTTTCCCCGTGCTCCTGGCTCAGCCGAATTCTGATACTAATTACACATAGTCCATTTGTGGTAAAATAATTGCAATTTTTCTTCTCCTTTTTTTTTTGTTGCTTTTAGTTCCTCCTGAGTTTTGAGGATACACTATAATTTGTTGTCCTGATTATATCAAAATTTTCAATTCTGATTTATAAATATTTTTGCCACATGCAATTGTTAATCCATTTCAGTGTAACTTTTGTTTTTTTCAGTTGAGATTCCTCATAAGGAAAAGGCTTATTCCTTTAGTTTACCTTGTTTAGTTTCTAAATATTTGTTGAAGACTTATTTGTTAAATCTACCCACTTGCTCAACTTGAGAATTTTAGGATTAGCATCTAGTGTCTTTTTGCCTGGGATATGAAGCTACCTTATGGTCCTTTATCCTTTTTTTTTTAGCTTTAGTGCTGGATGATGTTCCATTGTCCCTTATCTCTTTTATTATCACCTACAACAAATGGATAGAGTTTAGAGACATGCACCAATGCCATGATGAGATCAAAGGAGATGGGCATAAATGCATAATGAATATGCACTTGAAATAGGAAAGGGCAAGGACACTTCAGATTTGTATCCATATAGAATATAGATAGAGGCATAGAGCTGCAAAACCTAACCTGAACCCGAAAACATGATCCAACCTGCCCGAATCTTCATGACTCGAAACTCGAAAATTTTATCAAAATTCGTTATCCGAAATAGAATTGACCCAAATTATACCCGAAAACTATCTGACGCGAAACAATTGAAATCCAAAACACACTCGACTTGAAACATACTAAAAAAGACCAAAATTCGAAATAAATGAAACTTGAAACTCATCGCCCCTGAATCAAAATAACTCCATTTATTAAGGTTGGAAATATGTAAAACCCAAACGAGGAAAATAACTCAATTTGCTAAGGTTTGAAATCATCCGGACCCAAACGTAACTTGACCCATTTGATTGCCACCTCTTATATATAGATATAAATAGATATAAGAGGAAAAGATAGCTTCACATGAGGCAGAAGAGCGTGTCAAGATAGCCTGGGATGACTGCTTGATTATTAGAATTAGAGGGTTGCGAAACCCTCCAACTACTAAGGTGCCAGGCAAGTCATCCTTGGCTACTAAACCCGAGCTTCTCCATGTAAGGCCTCTCTTCCTTTAGTGATCATGTCTTGTGTTGCTGCCTGATTTCGTAGCCTAGGAGCCCCATCCATATATAGCCAACCCTTTTCGGGAAATCTTCGTTGGTTCCAAGCAGCCGACGTTGCAAGATAATGAAAAGTTACAACTTACAAGGTCTACTTTTCATCCCTTGTGGTATAGATTGGCCTTATGATTGCTAGAGAACATATTCCCAATCACTAAAGAAATTCCTTCCAAAGATGAGTATTCAGTGCTGACTTGTGTTTGTTCCTGCAATTGGTAGGGAAGATAGATTTCAAATGCAGAAATAAAAGAGAGAAATCTAGAATACAAGTTTTTTTTTTTTTTAATATTTCCAAATTGTAATTTTAATGTAAATAGTCTTAGTAGTGTTTGATGGTCCTATACCAAATTTAACAATTTTTTTTTGCATTTCAGAGGGTGACAATGTTCAATCAAGAACAAAACATGGGTGGCTTCGGACAACTCAAGATTGGAGATCTCCTGAGATCGATAATCTTGTCCGAAATGACGCTCTTGGGTAGTGGTACGACCAAAGTTGACCATACCCAAATTCTCGCCTTGTACCAGTACTACACATCTCAACAACAATGTGATTTTTTTTTTCCCAATGGGAATCAAAGACGAATTTAGTGAGCTATATCCGATCCTTAACGCCCTGATGGTAGACGCTAACATCCGAGTTTAGCCCTAGTAGACATTCTGTGTAGAGGGACCATTCAAACGGAGATAATAGTAAGGGAAAAAATGCCCATAAGGATGCCTATTGAATCCAAAAAATTCAAGTCGGCATGCAACCATTTACACCAGAATAAATGGAGTTATTCCGAGTCCTCAAAGATGAACCAGAAATAGGGAATGACCTATGGAGAATCATCCTAGACATTCTTCCTTTTTTGCTACCACATCCACAAACCTTTCATCATGGGAATGTCAAAATCCTTAACCCTTTCTTAGGATATAAGTTCTTTGTGTGCAAATGTATTATTATGTATTTGCTTTGTAGCATGGGCGGATCATATTCTCAAAGATGTCAATGGTTAAAATTACGATTTTTCTTAAGAGTTCAAACTTTTTGAAAATAAAACACCTTTAAAGTTTAAAAGATATGTCTTATAAAGTTTTGAACAGTCAATCTTTATGCAAATAAGATTCTTTTAACCCCTTATTGCGTCCACAAATGTCAATCAGGTTGACGCTCATTTTGACAAAAATAAAAATAAAAAATTGTTGCTTTTATGTTTGTTTGCAAAACTTGAGAGATTGTACTCAAAGAGTTCAATCCCAAAATTTGTTTAGAGGAAGAATTTAGCTAAAGAATTTAGCTTTATATATAGTAAGTTGCAAGTGCAAAATTCGTTTCTCAAATGATCCAATTGATTCACATCTATGTATTATCCATTGGAACGACCGAGGTTCATTTTGATTTTGTGGTTGAGTGATGTACAACAAAGTGAATTCGATGATAAGTTTAGAGGAATATCACAGTCATCTTATCCTTAAGAAGGTGCTCGATCATTCAAGGGATCCGATCGCACTGTACAAGTATTCCTACATAATGTTTGCATCTTTGCTTTCTATAGAGCTTATCTTCCAATTTCTTTGGCTTTTGATCTATTTGACTTTGGTGGAATATATACCTATATGATGCATGTAAACATGCATTCAAGGGATAACTATGGTTTGATCTTAGAGGAAGTGTTCAAAAATTGTCCTCAACTTTATTGATTATGAACATGACATTCATAAGTACATGCAAACATGCTTATTGATTTAAACCATTTTGAGTTCCAACTCCATTTTTGTAATGAATTTATACTCCACCCGTCTCAAAAATACATGTTACTTTACTTTTCACGTGTTTTTTTTAATATGTTTTTTTAAAAAATAAAAAAATATCAATGTTTTTTATTAATTTTTTTGATTAATTTCATACTTATTGCTAATAGGTATAATATTGTTTTAAAATTTAATTAAAAAAAGTTAATATTTACAGAGTTTTTATCTTTTTTTAAAAAAAAATGTGACAAAAAGTCAAATTATATGTATTTTGAGATGGATGGAATATCTTGCAATTTTCACACACTCTCAGTCTCACATGATTCAAAACAACAGATGACTAATCGTCTAATAAATCGAGAGGATGGAAAAAAAAAATTTAGACAGACCGTGTACTGTTATGAATACAATCATAAATTTGTATTCACCCAATAAATTTTCTAGAGGGGTACTTTTAGCATATGAAATTAAGAATCTTGAAAAGTTTGATAGTAATTGTAAGATTCCAGGGACCATACCATGCATTTTGTGCATAATAATCTAGTTGTCTTAAGCGTATCGCGAGATGATCAAGGAACACAAAAACGTTCGATATCAACAAATCTCCCGCAATTTGAAGGCTCTTCACAATTTAGGACTTCTTGTATATATTCAAATTTCGATTATCTTTAGCAACGTGATTATCATAATTAAGTTTCTTATCAATTGCTTAATAGCACAAGTTATAAACTTGTTATTAACAATCAACACACTGCGTCAAACTTACAGACCCTTTAAGTTCTTGCATAGGGTTAGAATTATGAAAGCTCTTGATTAGGGAAGACTGGAAGAGAGTAGAGAGAGATAAAGGTAAAGAGGAAGAAAGGGATTTCTTCATAAACATTTGTATACTCGTATCATACAATCCATAAGTATTTATATACCAAATACCCACTTCCTAGTAATTACATTTGTAACTCTTAGTATTCTAGTTCCTCACAGATAAAAAAGAGCGTCATCCTATACCGGTGTATGGGTTTAGAAAACAACCAAAATATAAAAAAGGAGAAGCTTTTAAACAATGGTTGTTAGAAGGTGGATCCCTACCTTATAACCTAAAAACAAAATAAATCCAACACGACTTTAATTCGTTTTCACACGGCCTGATCGGAGTTTTCTCGGAATTTCGCACATATGATATGTCCACTAAAGCTTCAATTGTGTGCATGGATTATACATACCTGTAGCAAGGTATTGCAAGGAAAAATCATCTCGTACAACCAAATTATATATATTTATTACAAAATCATACAAAAAAATAAAATACCAATTCATTTAACTTGAC
Organism: Persicaria maculosa; assembly: GCA_963922045.1. Taxonomy (NCBI): domain Eukaryota; kingdom Viridiplantae; phylum Streptophyta; class Magnoliopsida; order Caryophyllales; family Polygonaceae; genus Persicaria; species Persicaria maculosa. The sequence goes on from OY998254.1 coordinate 70,880,460, forward strand.
TCTACCTTCATAGTTAATCAGAAGCAGTTTCACATATAATAAAGAAGGTCGATGAACTACTCCTCTCACTGCTATAATGAAGATAAATGACACATTTGTCGAAAGTGTACACCATTAGTCAACATATGTATTGACACTACAAGGATAACAATATATATATATATATATATATATATATATATATATATATATATATAAAGCATCTTCCCCTTTACCTGTATTAGCTTATTACATTCGTTTTTCTATTCAAAATATATACCTTCGATAGAGCTGTAACAAAAAACATAAAAAAAGACTTCTCTATTAAATTAATATTAAATAGTGAACTTGGCTCAGTCCAGTACACATCATGGTACCGATAGCTTCGAAAGAGTCCACACACACACACACACACATACACACACCAGCTTGACTTACCTTCACAAATCCAAAGCGGTTTGAGTTGCATTCCACTGAAAATGTATGCGCGAAATTAAGAGGATCGAAGGGTTGACATGAGAGGAAAGGGCGTGTCCAGGTAGCCAAGCGACAAGCCTGCTTGATACAACAGAAAGAGGGCAGCCCTCAATCCAAGTGCGATGCAGGCAAGTCGTCATTGGCTACCAAGCACCTATAACATACCCATTTCTTCATGTAGTACCCTCTTTCCTACAACTCCTCCTCATCAACTTCTAAATCCTTCCTTATTGCTTGAATTGGTTTTTATTCAATGCAAAACTCAAAGCCTCCCAAGACCCCTTTTATATACATACAAATGTAAGTGTAACTAGCTAGGTAGTCCATAAGATTCTAGACTCAATTATCATGTCCCTGTATGGATAAAAGATTAATTCGAACACATTCTATATTGCGCCTTCAAAAAGTGTATGCAAGTGCACCTTTTACATATTCTCATTCTTTAATGCATAAATATCACATTAATAAAGTACAATTTTAAACATTGGCTTAATATGTTGTGATAAGAGTTAAAACAAATGCTGAATTTATATATAATATAAAATGTAAAATTTCACATAATCACCCAAGTTTAATATAGACTTTCAGAATCTTAACACATATAATATCGGAGTAGATTCGGTCCTGTCAGAATTTGAGAGATATACGGGTTACCTCGAATAGCGAAAGCGGAATCAAGATCGTTTTGCCTTCGAATTTAATCACCAGGTAGATCTCCATAGCACCAAATCTCGTTAGAGTTTCAGGAGCAGTGGAGAACCTATGATTCACAGCCTACACACCATGGGAAAGCGTTGGAGAGGAAAGAGACTCTCTCCACTTCTCTGTGGGTTTTCTTTTCCTGAGAGGAACGTCTGACAAACAGACACTCTAGGGTTAGAGATTAGGAGAGAGGAGTCTCTCCTTTTTATTTCTTTATATATTAGATAAATTAATATATAAAGAATATATATTATTTATCCTAATATTAGTTAATTCTTAACGAATAAGAATTACTTACCTAATTACGTAAATTAGGCTATTTAATTATCTTTTGGGCTTATATAAAATAATGTCTGAATTATAAAATAATTCTAACATCTCCCACTCGCACAAAAGATTACGTTCCTCCAAAACTCATTATCATACTCGTAGTGTATAGGTCGTGCGACCCGGCAATACTACCTGCATAAAAATCCCGTTAGGGACTAGGTCACAACGTTAGTTGGAAAGTAATGCTGCATCCCTAGGATTATCTTTCATCGGACTAGTTGACACACAAAACTGGATCCCTCTCAGTTTGGTTCAACAGTAATGGCGATCACAACAATACGTAACTGTCGGATCCAGCAAATCCCATTTCCGTCAACGATTACTCATAATACTTTCCTTTCGCATTGGAATCACTTTCATGTAAATGATGACCACTTTCCCAGAAGTGCCCCACTTAGACCGCATCACTCATGGCCATCAGAACACAACCAAAGTAGCGCATCACCACCACAATTAGTAACCCAAGCCGTTAGTCACTAAGGGTTGCCATATTTACATACATCTTAGCTCACACAGTGATAGAGATGGGATCAATCTATCACCTCATAGGGTCGACTAGCACACACTAGTATGACAGTGTGCCACAGGGAGCGCTTCTCTAAAGCGTTGTCTACTCAACCTGTAAAGGTGTTCATCTCATAGTCACGTAGACTTGAGAACCATTTTACCCCACAACACCTTGCTTTTCTGAACCAATGGGCGCATGAGCATAGTTACGAGTCATATACATGACTTACTATAAATTACCCATTCAGTCTTTCCCAACTGGAGAGACTTCATCCTGACATCCAAAGATAGTCAAGGCGGTTATCATCTCATTCCGTTCCCATAAGAACTGAGATACCTTACACCTATAGTGACGAACACTTATAGGAACGTTTGTTCGTGTGAGAGAACAAACTATGGTTCAGTGACATGTAACATATTTCATATTTACATCACCAGTTTTCACCATGTCAATGGCACAGCATATGAGTTAAGACCAAAGTCTCCCACTTGCTAAAAACTCAAATCAGAGAGGTGGCTCACATAACCATCAAGAGTCAAACATATTATGACAACGTTGTTCTTGAACAACGTCTCTTTGACTAGACAGAATTTGATCTGAATATCATCTGATCTCCAACATCCTTTGGAAATCCTGGTATTGACAAAAATGGTCAGTCACAGCCCATAGTCATGACATCCGCTCACCATTTTTCGCCACATCAAATTTTTGTGTTTTCAGGAGAATCCTTTTTCATAATCTCCTCGGAAGCTACTGATGATGTAAGAACCTCAGCTTCCGTGGTGGAAGGACAAGCAAGACAATTTCTTGCTAGACAACGTCTCTTCTCCTTAGAGATAAGACCTACAGACTGATGTTGATACTTACATCAGTGTCTCCTCCCTTAGATCACTAAGATCCATATCTATGTTCCAACATGGACATGGACATCATCCACCATAACACAATACACAGTCTACAAGAGTGCTTTTGCAATCAATTACTGTGTTCAGTGCATAAGACTCGAATCAGTTTGTAAACAAACACGTGTTCGCTTGTCTCATCTCAGCATACAACATAATGCAAGATTGCACTCAGTTTCTCAAGTGTTCCTCACTTAATCCACTTCCTATGTAAGCCCATTTACACATTTCCATATATGAGAATGACATGCTTAAGATTATACGAAATAACCTCATAGATAACTACCCAATTTCTATGTAACAGATTCACTTGACAATTGTATCAAAGTTGACATGCTAGAATCACAACATAGTTGGCTATCAGTGTGTCATCTACAACATCAGAAAGTTAAACTTTCCAATATGACATACTTACAATGATTCATATTTTGAACACAAAGTACAAAACATCTTATCATTGTCATCTAGATGCATTTTTCAATGCTTACATAGGTATGAGTATAAGACTAGTGTCTTTCTCAAAACCTTAGCAGAAACTTATCTAGAAAACGAATGTCCAGAAGTCCTCCCACTGGGAAAAACTTTGCTATCTAGGTCAACTTGTAAACGGATACAAGCTTTTGTAGCCATTCATCGGTCTGATTGAGCACAATCTAACCATGTAGAGAGAAGGTTCCAACATAACTCTCTTGATCTAGGGTATAACTCTCAATGGATCATTCCACCTATAAAGCTTTAAGAACCCAGTTATCTCATTGCTTTATGTCTAGGCAGGATAGAAACCAATTCAGAATATGGCTTCTTCTATAGACTCATTATCTGTCATCACCATCCGCTAGTTGTGTCTTAGATCTACCAATAGATCACAAACTCTAGTGGTGATTGGTGCTATCTCATTTGGATACTTTTGGAGCAACCACATCTAATGTGTTTCTGAGATATCTCATGTTCAAAACAACTCCCACTCTAAAGTGGTTTCGATATGCTCACAATTGTTCTAGATGAAAATCCTGAACTCGAAACACATTTGTTCAACAAGTTGTGAGCCAAGAACGAAACTTCTTTAGCTCTGAACATTCCCAGGAACACTAGATCACGTTTGACCCAGAATATTCTGAATGTTAATGTGGCAAGACAACTTGTATCACAACTATAATAGGATAATGTAATAACTGTACTACCAGAGGCTATGATGTGGTTTCATCAATCAAAACTCATCCTAAGTTGTCTTAACAACTGTCTCACAATCATGATTAAGAATATTTGAGCTACGAAAACTCATTTTCCTTATCAGATTGCTCTCATCAATCTTAGAAGTGAGACAGTTGTTATGAATCCGATTTAACAAATTCAAAGGCAATTTGAGCCTAAAGCTCTAATACCAATGTCAGAATTTGAGAGATATACAGGTTACCTCAAATAGCGGAAGCGGAATCAAGATCGTTTTGCCTTCGAATTTGATCACCGGGTAGATCTCCATAGCACCAAATCTCGTTAGAGATTCAGGAGCAGTGGAGAACCTACGATTCACAGCCTACACACCATGGGAGAGCGTTGGAGAGGAAAGAGACTCTCTCCACTTCTCTGTGGGTTTTCTTTTCCTGAGAGGAACGTCTGACAAACAGACTCTCTAGGGTTAGAGATTAGGAGAGAGGAGTCTCTCCTTTTTATTTCTTTATATATTAGATAAATTAATATATAACGAATATATATTATTTATCCTAATATTAGTTAATTCTTAACGAATAAGAATTACTTACCTAATTACGTAAATTAGGTTATTTAATTATCTTTTGAGCGTATGTAAAATAATGTCTGAATTATAAAATAATTCTAAAAGGTCCATTACTCCATTTACATGACTTAATATGGAAAACTGACCCATTTATAGGGCTTTTATTCGAGTAGAACGAGCCGAGTATTGGTTGTTCATATTCAGCTTGTTTAGAAACGAGTCGAGCTTGAGCCGAGCCTAAATATGGACCAGAGCTTAAAAATATGCTCATACTCTACTTTTTTAGGAAATGATTAAATGAACGAACCTGAGTCGAGCTTTTTTCGATAACTAAGCACCCCTATTTGCTCAAAACAAAGTAACCTAAAGGAAATTTTAGAAATTTCACAAAATTCAAGTTATTCGAGTTTAAATCGAGCGAGTCAAGTTTTGTCCAGAGCTTAAAAATGTGTTCATAGTTGGTTTGTTTAGAAAATAAACGAGCTCGAGCTTAACTTTTATCGAATCAAGTCCGAGCCGAGCTTAAAAGCTACTCGGCTCATATGCCCTACCCATTTATTCTTAAATTGGAAAGTGATTATTATTATTTATGATAGATATAAGATGAAAAATCTAATTTAATACGACTCATCAGAATTTAACTTCAACATCGGAAATTTTTTTTAAAAAAATAAAAATAAAAATTCAACGAAGGTTAGTTTGATTGTCGAGTATATATATACTCCGTAATATATGTAAGAACATATTCTAAGAAAATCAAAGGATATGTAGATCCTATGAAAAGATGGGCTGACTTTGGGTTCAGTCACTTTCGAACTTGCGTTGACAATTGGCCCATCTTCTAATTTTATTCTTTCCTTGTGAAAGTTTTTTTTTTTTTATCCGTAGGTAAGAAGTAGATCGACTAAGCGATCTTGAAGACATCGAAAGATGGCTTGATGAACCCTACACAGAGGGTTGCTAGTAAAAAAAAATTGCTTAAACTTAAAATTACAATAAAATAACTTTAAATTTAAAAAAAAACATGAAAATTATAGTAGACAAGCAGTGATGATTGCGGATTTGGATCCCTCTACGGCAACGAGCAATATCGCTCAGCAGCATTGTTGCATGTGGTGGCTCAGTTTCGAAAATTTGAGACCTGAGGTTGTATAATCCTAGGTGGTGGTGATGCCGAATCTAGACTCAAGAGTCATAAATCTGAGCACCGTCAACAGACAATTTTGAGTTTTTTCAATTTTGTGGGTGTCGTCTTGTCGTCTTCGTCGGAGGATGGAAGAGAGCCCAGGGAGCCGACGAAGAAGAGGCCGAGTGAGGACCACCCCGAAGACCCACGAACCAAGATGGCTAGATCGGGAGCCACCCGTTGTGGTGGTGGTCTTTCCTTGTGAAAGTTGGATTACTTTCTTGTACGTACCAATCGTATAAAAAAGTTAAAATCGATTATAAAATATTACAAATAATAAATTATACTCCGTAAGAAAGAGAAATTATATACAATAATTTAAACTGTTAAATGGTAGATTCTGACTTTATCATAGTAAAAATACATTATAAATTTTAAATAAAATACATTATAAATTATGTTAATCATGCACCTTTAATTATTGCATAAAGTTTATAATTACATTATAAAGTTAATATTAACTCAAACACGATGTAAAAAACTCACGTATATTGAAGGTTGATGGACTACTCCTCTCACTGCTATAATGAAAATAAATGACACATTTGGCCATTGGCCCAAATTATACCCGAAAACCATCCGACGTGAAACAACTGAAATCCAAAACACACTCGACTTGAAACATACCCAAAAAGACAAAAACTCAAAATAAATGAAAATTGAAACTCATCACACCCGAAACAAAAAAATTAATTTACTAATGTTTAAAATATCTAAAACCCGAAACTCATCACACCTGAGAATCAAAATAACTCAATTTGTTAAGGTCTGAAATATCTAAAACCTGAACTATATATAAGAGGAAAATAACTCAATTATTTACTATGGTTAATTTGAAATCATCCAGACCCAAGCGTAACTTCGCCCATTTGATTGCCACCTTTTACTAGCAGATATTATTACCTAATCAAGTGCCCATGGGAAATAGAGCTTGTACTAGCAGATAACAAGTGCCCATGGGAAATAGAGCTTATACTAGCAGATATTAGGACCTTACTTATGGAAATAAAAAATGTTAAAATTTCTCACATTCCCCGCAATGGTAACCGAGTGGCGGATAAGGTTGCACACCTTTGCTACTCTACCAGGGGATCTAATCTATATACTCACTCAGGTCTTCTTGACCTCATCCGGCAGGATGCTTTCGGGTAGGAGCGCCCCGCCTCACCTGAATTATTACCTAAAAAAAAAATTGCCACCTTTTACGTATAGATATAAGAGGAAAAGATAGCTTCACATGAGTTAGAAGAGCGTGTCAAGATAGCCTGGGATGAATGCCTGATTATTAGTATAGGAGGATTGCGAAATCCTCTTAACTACTAAGGTGCAGGCAAGTCATCCTTGGCTACTAAACTCGAGCTTCTCCATGTAAGGCCTCTCTTCCTTTAGTGATCATGTCCTGTGTTGCTGCCTGATTTCGTAGCCTACGAGCCCCATCTATATATAGCCAATCCTTTTTGGGAAATCTTTGTTGGTTCCAAGCAGTTGACGTTGCAAGATAATGAAAAGTTACAACTTACAAGGTCTACTTTTCATCCTTTGTGGTATAGATTGGCCTTATGATTGCTAGAGAACATATTCCCAATCACTAAAGGAATTCTAAAGATCAGTATGTTTGTTCCTGCAATCGGTAGAGAAGATAGATTTCAAATGTATAAATAAAAGAGAAAAATCTTGAATACAAGTTTTTTTAGTGCAAATGTAAGTTCTTTGTGTGCAAATGTATTATTATGTATTTGCATTGTAGCATGGGCGAGATCATATTCTCAAATATGTCAACAGTTAAAATTACGATTTTTCTTGAGATCGAGTTCAGACTCTGAAGTTTTGAATAGTCAATCTTTATGCAAATAAGATTCTTTTAACCCCTTATTGAGTCCACGGACGTCTTGATGCTTTTATGTTTGGTCGCAAAACTTAAGAGATTACATCCTCAAGAGTTCAATCCCAAAATTCGTTTAGAGGAAGAATTTAGCTTTATACATAGTAAGTTGCAAGTGCAAAATTCGTTTCTCAAATGATCCAGTTGACAAGTCTCCTAAGCCAATTTCGGTTTAGAGGAATATATATCGATGTATAAAATCAGGGATCCAATTGGTCCGAACGAGGTTCATTTTGATTTTGTGGTTGAGTGATGTACAACAAAGTGAATTCGATGATAAGTTTAGAGGAATATCACAGTCATCTTATCCTTAAAAAGGTGCTCATTCAAGGGATCCAATCGCATTGTACAAGTATTCCTACATAATGTTTGCATCTTTGCTTTCTATAGAGCTTATCTTCCAATTTCTTTGGCTTGTGATCTATTTGACTTTGGTGGAATATATACCTCTAGATGATGTAAACATGCATTTAAATGGATAACTGTGGTTTGATCTTAGAGGAAGTGTTCAAAAATTGTCCTCAAGTTTATTGATTATGAACATGACATCCATAAGTACAAAAGCAAACGTGTTTAAAGGTGGTGTTGCTTGATTTAACCCATCTTGAGTTCCAACTCTATTTTTTTTGTTGATGAATTTATACTCCATCCGTCTCAGAAATACATGTTACTTTACTTTTCACATGTTTTTTAATAAGTAAAAAAATTTATATAAAACATCAATGTTTTTAATTAATTTTTTTTTAATAATTTCATACTTATTGCTAATAAGCATAACATTGTTTTCAAATTTAATATTTTTTTTAAAATATTTTACAGAGTTTTTATCTTTTTAAAAAGCGTGACGAAAAGTCAAATGATATACAATATATATTTTGAGACGGATTGAGTATCTTGCAATCCTCGCACATGGTCAATCTCACACGATTCAAAATAGCAGATGATCAGTCATCTAATATTAAATCGAGAGGCTAAGAAAAAACACATACGGGCAAATTACCGCGTACTGTTATGAATACAATCATAAATATTTTTTTACCCAAATTTTTTTAGAGGGGTATTTTAGCATAAGAAATTAAGAATCTTGAAAAGTCTTTATAGTAATCAAGAATCTTGAAAAGTTTGCTCATAATAAGCGTATCAACAGATGAAGGCTCTTCACAAATTGGGACTTCTTGTATTCAAATTTCGAGTATCTTTAACAACATGATTATCAGAAATAAGTTTCTTATCAATTGCTTATTAGCACAAGTTATAAATTCGTTATTAACAATCAGCACACACTCTTAACATACAGACCCTTCAAGTTCTTGCATTTCATATACGACCTTGATAGGGTTAGAAGTTAGAACTATGGAAGCTCTTGATTAGATAGATTGAGAGTGCAGAGAAAGGTAAAGAGGAAGAAGGAGATTTCCTGATTAACATTAATTTACATACCCGTACTATACAATTCATCGGTATTTATATACCAAATACACACTTTATACTAATTACATTTATAACCCCTAGTCTTCTAGTTCCTAACAGATAAAAAAGAGCATCATCCCATACCGGCGGGTGTATGGGCCTAGAAAACAACCAAAATATAAAGAAAGGAGAAGCCTTTACACAATGGTTGCTAGAAGGTGCATGCATCCTTACCTTATAACCTAAAAACAAAATAAATCCAACAAGAGGTTCGTTTTCACACGGCCTGATCGGAGTTTTCTCGGAATTTCGCACATATGATATGCCCACTAAAGCTTCAATTGTGTGCCCGCATTATACATACCTGTGGCCAGGCTTTGCAGGGAGAAATCATCTCCAACGACCAAATTATGTTTATTATTCAATCATACAAAAATAAAATACCAACTTGGCTCTACCTTCACAATTAATGAGAAGCAACTTCACCTATCATGAAGGTTGATGTACTACTCTTCTCACTGCTATAATGAAGATAAATGACACATTTGCCGAAAGTGTACACCATCAATCAACATATGTATTGACCCTACAACTACAAGGATAACAATATATACCAACTTGACTTACCTTCACAAATCCAAAGCAGTTTGAGTTGCATTCCATTGAAAATGTATGCGCAAAATTAAGAGGATAGAAGGGTTGGCATGAGAGGAAAGGGCGTGTCCAGGTAGCCAAGCGACAAGCCTGCTTGATACCGCGAAAAGAGGGTAGCCCTCAATCCGAGTGGGATGCAGGCAAGTCGTCCTTGGCTACCAAGCACTTATAACATACCCTTTTCTTCATGTAATACCCTCTAAATCTTTCCCTATTGCTTGAATTGGTTTTTATTCAATGCAAAACTCAGAGCCTCCAAGACCCCCTTTATATACATACATGTGCAGGTGTGACTAGCTAGCTAGGTAGTCCATAAGATTCTAGACTCAATTATCATATCCCTATATGTATGGATAAAGATTAATTCGAACACATTCTATATTGCGCCTTCAAAAAGTGTATCCAAATGCCTCTTTTACATATTCTCATTCTTTCATGCATACTCATGAAGTACAATATTTCGGCCTCTTGAGAAGCCAGGTATATCTGACCCTCAAAGTCTAACCTTATCAAACAAAAAAAAAACTTTAATATAATATCGAAGTAGATTCGGTCCATTTACATGACTTCATTTGGAAAACCGACCCATCAATACATAAATTGAAAAGTGATTATTATTTAAGCTATTGTTAAAATTTGATTGTCCCACGTATAAAATATTGAGATCGCTCTTATTTTCAATTGATTTTGAGATAACACCTATACTGAATTTATATGTTATTCATGTCTCATGTATTTGTCTTGATACCATCGAATCCAATCGAGTTTAACAGATATATGATTAAAAAAATCCAATTCAATACGACCCGTTAGAATTTAAACTTCAACGTAATAAGATTGTCAAGTAGATATAAGATGAAAGAAAAAAGGTTAGTTTGATTGTCAACTATATCTGTAGGAACATATTCTAAGAAAATCGAAGGAAGGATATGTAGAACATATGGAAAGATGGGCTGACTTTGGGTTCAGTAGCTTTCCAACTTGAGTTGACATTGGCCCATCTTGTAATTTTATTCTTTCCCTATTGAAGTTGGATTGCTTTCTTGTACCAATTGCATAAGAGTGTACTTATTTAGATTCCAGTATACTTCAGCCATTAACCAACAAGTGTCGTTTGATTTTGCGATACGTTTTGTATGAGCTAAACACTAGGCAAAACTAATTAAAATAATCCAAACTTTAGAGGGATGTTAAAAAAATATCCACATCTTTCAACAGTAAGAAAAATAACCCAATCTTTGAAAGATGTGGTAACAAAGTATCCCAATTGTTTTTACGACTATAAATATGAGCAAAAATGATAACATATAATTAACAAAATTAAGATTTTGGTGAATTTTGGACGATATTGACTTATTTTTAATGAGAATTAGACCATTTAACCAATTTTATATCATTGTTTTGACCCAATTTATGGTCGAAAAAATGACTCGGGATATTTTGTTACTATCTCCCCCAAAAGTCGGGTTATTTTTCTTACATTTGAAAGGTGGGAATATTTTTTTAACCTCTCCAAATGTTGGGTTATTTTAATTAGTTTCACCAAAAAATTATATAAAATATTAACGTTTTTTTTTTTTAAATAATTTTAAACTTATAACTAATAAGTACAAAATTATATATATAAAAAATTAATTAAAAAGTTGATATTTTATATAGAGTTTAGCTCCTTAAAAAAGGTGTCAAAAAGTCAAACGAACTTATTTTTGAATGAATGTAGTATTTGTCAAGCCTTCAGGCTTCAGGTAGTGACTAGTAAGTTAAGAGTTCGAATCCCCCTCCTCCTATATTGTAATAGGCCTAATGTCTAACTATGGAAAAAAATCCAATATATTTTAATTATAATGCAATTATAATTATAAATACATAAAAAGTACTTGTTTGATTAACATTTTTATAATGTGTTGAAAATATTGTAAATTTTAAATAAAATACATTATAAATTAAGTTAATCAAGCACCCTCTATTGTATAAAGTTAATAATTACATTATAAAAGTAATTATATCACGTTTCAGGGGCATTATTGTCTTTTATGTGGTAAAACCTCCTTCAAACCCTAATTTATCACTATATAAGTCTAATCTATGCTAGAGTTATGGGGCTCTTTTTGGGCTAGATGAAACGACTATGACTTGAGCGTCGGAGGCTTCCCCCGGGGAAGCAGCCCCGCCTTTTCTTCTTCCCTCTTTCTTTTATGCAGGAGGACGACCATGGAAGACGATCTTGTACTTTCATCAATTAATGTAACGGATTTTCCCCGTAACAGTAACCAAACATGATTCAAATATTTATAATTACGGATTTTCTATCCTATGCTCTGATAACAAGCTTAATCGGAAAAGATTTCCCAAATTTAAATTATTTTTAGTTTTTTTTAATATTGATTTCATAGGGTCTCTTTCCCGATTAAAACGCTTATCCTATGCCCTTAGGACATAGGATAGAAAGACCGCTATAACTATAATCACATAATGTTTAAAATGCATTGGAATCCAAACACATATATAGGGTAAATTGTTTTCCTTATAGATTTATTTTTAAGGTGGATATGCAGCAAGCCATGAGAGAGGTTATAACATACAACGTACGTTTGATCCTAAGAAGATATGTACAGCATAACAAATTAAACTAATCATACCTTAATATTTTTAATGTATTTAATTTGATGTAACCAAGATTTAGTGAATCTGATTATATATAGCTATATTATATATGAATCTTTGTCACGTACATGAAGTGTGCCTCATTAATTATTTTGAGTCAATCTCGGATATAGTCAGGACTCAGGAGCCTTTTGATTTTGTTAGAATTTGATGTGTTTAATTTAAGGACTAATACTGTATTCACTTTTTATGTTAAAAGTTCAATTTTTACAGGTTTAATTTTATGTTTCAAATATATATTTTAAAATGTATCCTTAACTAAAAGTAGTCTAAACCCCACCCTTATTCTTAGTTCCAGTTCAAAGTTTGACTTCCACAATATGACAATATATGTTTATGCATATTTAGATATCAACATATCATCATCACAATTGAATGGGACAATCTGATTGTTATTAAAGGTTTGCAGGATCAATGGACCTTCTCTTAGAAGATTGAGATTCTGCTTACAGATACCCTCGCCCTTCTAGCTCCAACATTTGGGGTTGACCCCATAAGAATGCTCTTAAATGATAGTCCAACATAGGATTTGACCCCTATTCAAATTCTTACCTTATCAGGAAAAATGCAAATAATTTAATTTTAATCCCCCAAAAGGATACAAATATATAATTCAATATAGATTGGGTAAATTATACTTTTGGTCCTTTTTTTGCCTATGTTCCAAATGAACACCTCACTTTTATTTTTTCAATTTTAAAGTCCTTATATCCTTTGGATTTTGTTTCACCTCTATGGATTAAGTTGACATATAACCAACCACCTTTAATTACGTACATACCATGAAATCACGTATACATCTAGCGAAAACTTCACAAGTAAATTGGACGGACTAACAACCATGAAACAAAAAAGAAACTCTCTTTTTACATAATAAACTCGTACATCAGCTAGTCAAAAAAACATCTTTTCGACCAAATGTGAAAAATTAAATGGAAACCAGTATAGGGTTTGAGTTTGAAGGAAGGAAGAAAGAGATAAAGGGTTGGCATGAGAGGAAAGGACATGTCAAGATAGCCAAGGAGACTGCCTGACTCTCGTATCGGATGAGCAACATTGCATGCAATAATGCTCATCCGAAGCTATCGGAGCAGGCAAGTCGTCCTTGGCTACCAAACATATTGTAACCCTTTCCTTCATGTAAGACCCTCCATCTCTCGACTAATCGATTTGAGCCATTGATCGATCGATCGATCAATCGATTGAGTTCTCGTCTTCTCGAAATCATGCATATATATAGATAGATCGGTGGAGGGCAACACGTAGCTATACAATGAGGAATAATGTATATATGCTTTAAGATTAGATTCTGATTGTGGGTAATGTTCATGTGAATGTCAAACCTCCACTACAGTGTATATTTGATAACGTTCTCTTTGGCGGTAACGGTGCTTGTCCATTTGATATTATTCTTTGTCAAAGTCAAATTGATATCTTTTAGCTAGCTAGTGTATTAAACGGGGGCGGATTAAAGGGTGGGCGACAGCTAGTGTATTAACAGGGGCGGATCTAAGGGTGGGCGACACCAGGCCATCGTCAACCCCGACCCAGAAAAAAATATAATAATATATATGTTATATAAAAAATTAAAAGGAAAAATATAAGTATCATTAGTAGTTTAGTGGCTGAGCTCTCCTCATTTTAAATAGAATTCAATTAACCAATTTTTTTCTCAATCCATTTTCCATTATTTTAAAATTCTTATATAATTTATTTGGTATTTTATAATTAAATAATAATAATTTTTCTTACAAATTTATGGTGTTATTTTCATATATTTTTTAAAAATTATTTCTTATAAAAATAATATAAAATTATTCGTAAAAAATTGTGCTCACTCCGAAAAAAATTATTGATCCGCCCCTGAGTATTATGCACGGTCTCATAGGAGACTCAAATTTAAAATATTTCGAGAATTTAAAATTGATAAAATAATCCTTAAATTTTTTATTTAAATATGTAATTTTTTATTTTAAAAAATTTGATAGAATTCCCTGAATTCCCTCCCCCTCCCCCCCCCCCCCCCCCCCCCCCCCCCCAAAAAAGAAGAAGATAGGAAGGTTTGAATCTGAACTCTGAAGATTAAAATGTTATATTACAAGTCTACCTACCATATGAATGAATATTTTGTATGTCCACATATATATGTGGAAATTTTACAGGAAACCACCCCTTATTTATTAGCATTTTCATTTAAGCACCCCTTATACAAAACTTTTCACTAAACCACCCCTTATTTATTAGGTTTTTCATTTAACCACCCCTTATACAAAACCTTTCACTAAACCACCCCTTATTTATTAGGCTTTTCATTTAACCACCCCTTATACAAAACCTTTCACTAAATTAACCACCCCTTATATAATCCCGTCAACAGATGACCACCCCCACCTCTATTCCGTCCAATTTGATGTTAAAAAATTCTGAAAAGACCGAAATGCCCTTTTTTTTAACTATCCATCTTCAACCTTCACTACAAAAAAAAATTCAATTTGCTACCCCAATCAGCAACGGCAGGATTTTTATGGTCGCAAATGAGGTGTTTTTCGCGACGGTAAGACGCGGCCATCGCAAATTAAGAGAGAAATTAAAAAAAAAAAAATTCACAGTATATCTTTCCAGACTCTCCTAACCCGTCAACCCTAAAATCTCATTCCGTCTCATCCGCTCTTTTTCTCCGTTCTCTTCTCCCTCCTCTCCTCCATCTTCGCAATTCAATCACATCTCTCTCCTCCATTGCTGATTAATCAATTCCTCACCTCCACATCCATCGAATCTCCCACTGGAAGCTTCAAGAACCGCTCGAGAACCTGAAATGGCGATGTTCGACTCCCTGGGAGCAGCAACTGAGAGGATGACGGAGCGCAAGCACGAGAACGTGGTTCGTCGTAGCCGTTCGCACCGAAGAAGGATAGCTGCTGTGGACGGTGGAGCCGCGTCGGACTCGACTTGTGAAGTTTTTCATCTCGACCGTCTTTCTTGCTCATCGCAAAATTAAGGAGTCCCCGCTGTTCAGATCTCATTTTCAAAGAGGTATGAGATTTTCTTGCCCGTTCAAGAAATCAATAGCAATTTGAATTCAATTTTTTCATTTCGAGTAGGTTTTGGTCTTGCATAAAGTTGGGGTTTCGTTTTCTCAATTTGTTTGTCTGTAGTTTGGGTTTCATTTTCTCAATTTGGTTGTCTGTAGTTAGGGTTTCGTTTTCTCAAATTGTATAATATTTTGATAAAGAAGTTACAGGTTTTGCCAACAAAGGTTCCTTAGCACTTATTGTTCTTCCATGTATTATTTTAGAGCTGGAGATACCAAATATACAGGGAACTATAGAAGTGTGATGCCAAGATGAAGTCCTCTGAGCATGTTAATATCATTTTAAGGATGTTCAAGAACTGTATCCTATTTGATTTATATGAATCTAGTATTAATTGCATCTAGAGTGTTATTTGGTATCCTCAGCCCATCTAATATATTGCTACTTCCATTGTCCTAGAAAAATGAGGAATTCCTGCATGTCAGCTGTCTTATTGCTACTTTCTCAATCTATATATCTATATTCTATATGTTAACGTAGTTTTAGGTATGCCCTTATTGAAATAGTTTAGTGACACGAAAATATAGAAAGAAACCCCTAAATAATTATTGTGAAATAATGATATAATAAAACAAATAAAAAGTGAGGAGATTGAGATTTGAACCCAAGATCATTTAATTCCTTCCTTCCTCTTTACCAATTGAGCTAGATGACACTTCTATTTCAAATATCACTTAAAAATCTTATGTTACTTTAAATATACTAAATATATGTAAAAAAAATTATTTATTTTTGTATTTTTTTTCCGGCCAGGGGGTGCTCGAGCACCCCCGAACACCCCCAGCTCCGCGCCTGTGAATATGATGTAAATATAAGTATATCAATATGATATTATTTAGACTCATACAACATAAATTGATTAACACCACATTCATATATATTCGCACACAATAATATTCATATATTTATATCCACACATATTATTAGTAGTAGTTGTGAGAGACTTAGAGGTTTGGTATGAGAATGGCCATCCCATATAAATTATAAAAGACTATAAAATGATAGGTTATAAAGAAGAGTTAATCTAGCTATATTATATATGAATCATTGTCACATGAAGTGTGCCTCATTACTTATTTTGAGTCAATCTCGGATATAGTCAGGAGCCTTTTGATTTTGTTAGAATTTGATGTGTTTAATTAAGGACTAATATTGTATTCACTTTTTATGTTAAAAGTTCAATTTCTACCGGTTTAATTTTATGTTCAAATATATTTTTTAAAATGTATCCTTAACTATAAAAGTAGTCTAAACCCCACCCCTATTCTTTGTTCCAGTTCAAAGTTTGACTTCCACAATATGACTATATATATATATATATATATAGGGATTGACTCCGATGAAAACCTCAAATTGTGGTAAAAATCGTGAGGACTACTTTATAACTTGGTTTATTTGAAACCTATGCTAAAAACCGTAATCACACGGTGACTTCACAACTCGGTTCAACCTAAAAACCGTGCTAAAAACTCTAATTTTAAAATAACACATGACTTTATAGTTCGATCAAGACTAAAAATCGTGCAAAAAACTCATATTTTAAAATTACATAGTGACTTTATAGCTCGGTTTTACTCATAACCGGGCGAAAATTTGTGACTTTATAGATTGGTTCTATTCATAACCGGGCTATAAAACCGGGCTATAAAACCGGGCTAAAAAATCGGTCCTCACGGGTTGTTACCGCAATTTTGGTTTTCACCAGAGCGCACCCATATGTATGTATGTATGTGCATATTTACTTATTTAGATATCAATATATCAGCGTCACGATTGAAGTGGACATTCTGATCGTTATCAAAGGCTTGTAGGATCAGTGGACCTTCTTCTTGAAGATCGAGATTATGTTTTCAGATACCCTCGTCCTTCTCCAACATTTCCATAGGATCGACTATAGCCATGCATTCACAAAAAACAACTACTGTGTTGACAGGATCGCGGCCCTTCTCCCCAACACATCTAAGTGAGAGCTTCTTGTGGACTTAATTGTATTTGCAAGTTCTCATCCATAAGGATGTTCTTGGATGGTGGTCCAGCAGAGTCTAGCCTCATTTAAACTCTTACCATATCAAGAAAAAAGGGCATGTCAAGATAACCAAGGAGACTGCCTGACTCTCGTATCGGATGAGCAACATTGCACGCAATAATGCTCATCCGAAGCTATCAGAGCAAGCAAGTCGTCCCTGGCTACCAAACTTTGTAACCCTTTCCTTCATGTAAGACCCTCCGTCTCTCGACTAATCGATTGGATCCATCCTTTAATGCTTGGTATACAACTTGTTGATCAATCAATCGATTGAGTTCTCGTCTTCTCGAAATCATGCAATATATATAGATAGATCGATGGAGGGCAGCTGCACGTAGCTAGCTATACATGAGGAGTAATGTATATATGCTTTGCGATTAGATTCTGATTCGCAGGTAACGTTCATGTGAATGTCAAACCTCCACTATTCTTTGTCAAACTCAAATTGATATCATGATATCTTAGTTAGCTAGTGTATTCATGGGTGGATCCAAGAGTGGGTGGCACCAGGTTGTCGTCCACGTACCCCTACTCGGAAAAAGAAAAAAAAAAGAATATTTATGTTATATAAAAAGGGTGGATTGTGATGATTCGAACTTATTAAGTAAAAAGAAAAAGTAAGCAAAATAATCAAGTAAAACAGATTAAGTGAACAATTATGAGAGAATAGCCCAGGTCAATCAATCTCAGCACTCAAGTTTCATTCATTGATCACTGAAATCGAATTGATAACTTCCTCTTGAATACTTTGTTGTGGAAAGACTAGGTATTTTGAACCCAATTCCTTATCAAATCTTTGTTGTGGAAAGACCAGGTCTTTTGAACCTAATTCCTTATCAAATCTAGTTAACAGGACTACCAGACCCGGAAACCCTAATTATCAAACAATCATGAAACTATCAAGATTCAATTCAATAATTGATGAAGACTAAATAAAATCAACAAAGACAATCGACACGCACAACCAGTTATTGCATCAATTGCAAATCAATTCTCTATACAAATCCCTAAATCAACCAATTTTAGAGATTTATACTTTGCTACTCAATAACATAGATAACTCAACCAATAATTAATTATATCTAACTATAGATTATCATGAAAAAGCTTCACTTGATCAGGCTAATGAAAATTCATGAAAACCCTAAATATTTATCGTAGAGAATCAATAATATTCAAAGAGGAGTATTAAGAATAGAAATCTCACAATGAAATAGAAAACTTGAAGCTGTGATTAATCTCTGTAAGCAAAGGAATTTAGTTACTCATGCTTGAAGTGATAATCAACAAAAATCTCCATTCAACGTCTGATGAATTCCTCCCTCCATAAGAAAACTCTAATCTAATGTGTATATTCCCGTCCTAAAAATAATATCAATATATATCTATAAAAATAAGTAAAAGCCCACACATAAAGGCCCAAAATGGGAACCACAAAGAAAATAACAGGCCCACGTCTAGATTAGCAGCAACTTGGCCTAGGTTCACAAAACTATGGTGAGTCTTGCTATCATGGGACAAGTTCTTGTTTGTAGCCACATTGAAGTCCCGATTTCGCTGTCTTCGAGACCGAATTTGGAAAAGTCATAAAGACGAAAGTTATAGGTCTTCGAATCCTCTTTCCAACAAATATAAGTACGCCCCGATCCAATGAACACAACATTCGAACGACTTGTTTTGATAAAATGACGCCTACTTGGACAACTCTAATCAATGTCTCTCTTCGATATTTTGCCTTCTTGCTTATTAGCCTCTTGTTCATGGTTAGGCCAT
The DNA here is from genome assembly GCA_963922045.1 of Persicaria maculosa. NCBI lineage: Eukaryota > Viridiplantae > Streptophyta > Magnoliopsida > Caryophyllales > Polygonaceae > Persicaria > Persicaria maculosa. The sequence goes on from OY998254.1 coordinate 70,899,780, forward strand.
TCTCATGTCATCACTTGGATCCGCCAATGCCGGCTGAAAGTATAAACAAACATTTGTAGATTCCGACTCTCTCTCTCTCTATACATATATATACATACATATATAACTAAAATACGAAAACTACTCTAATTCATTCACTTTATCATATCTAAATGACTAAATCTATCTAAATGCACATGTTAACACTACTTAAATGTGTCTTATTATGTATGTCGTATGACGTATGTACGTATGTGTATAAACTATTAATCAATTGGTAGTCACGCGACCGATTGAGCTCGAAACTTGGAATTTGAGTATCTTCAAACAATTTAAGGACATATGAAGGCTCTTTTATATTGGGTCTATTCAACCTAAAATGGATTTTTCATTTCAAATTACAAAAGTATATTAATATCAAGGGTAAATAGCAGTACATCACCCTTTAAATATGAGTATTTACACAAAATCACTCCTTAAAATAGAAATTGCAGAAAACCACCCTTAACACATACTCAGTTAACCAAATACACCCTTCCTGTTAGATTACCAGTTTCCGTTAAAAAACTCACATCAAACATCAAACCCTTTCTCTAAACATGAAAGCAAGGAGAAATTGAACCTCGAGGTTTATTACAGGCTCCTTCCTTTCAACTCATAGGAGTTATAGGGTTTGGAATTTCAAATAGGTTGGGGCATTAATACAAGGGAGGAGGAGGACCAAGAGATGCAATGTACACTTGGATTCGAAGGAACATATGGAAACGATGAAGATCTTGGCATTGGAGGCGACAATTCGAAGGAGGCAGCGGCGGAAGGAGGCCCTCGGGGATGAGGTAGCTACATGCCTACATCGAACATCGCCTGGCATGGTTCCATACCAAATTGGCCATGCTTGGTTCCGAATTGAAGGGATTTTGGACCAGGGCTCAGATCTACAATTACCTTTGTTTTATCTCTAAATTTATTCGAAAAGATTGTATGATCTTTCCGATTTGTATGAATTGTTCAATATATTTTCCATTTTTTGTTTGTTTAAGCGGATTAGATTTTAATATTTGGGCATAATCCCCTATTAAATTTTGTTTATTTGTAATGATTTTGTGTGCATTATTTGAGCTTTCTCTTTTGTGATATGGGTATATTCATGCATATGATTTGAAGGTGATGACTTTCATTATTGTTTCACACTGTATTTGATTTCAAGGGAATGACATTTAATATAAAATTTGAGAGCAAGATGAGGGTATTTTAGTCTTTTGTCAAAAATTAATGAAAATCTAACTCACTAGGGTGGGTGGTCTTTGGTTAACATAGTATATGTTAAGAGTGGTTTTCTGCAATTTCTATTTTAAGGGGTGGTTGTGCAAATGCCCATATTTAAAGGGTCGTTTAATGCTATTTGCCCTAATGTCAATTCAAGAAGACTTATTAAAAAGAGGAATTGTAGCCCAATATACCAAAATCATAGCCGGTTAGCCTATTAAAAATGTGAAAGTACATGTACATCACATTTGAAAAGTAGTTAGTACAAAAAAAACATTTGAAAAATAGTGATATTCAAGTCTAATATATATAAAGAAATACTTTTTTATTTTTAATTGGTTTTATAATGGAATTTCATTGCACTTATATATTGGGCTATTATCATATGTACGCGCGATAAGAATGGCTGGCATTGCAACCACTAAATCGATCAATAAAGATTGATCCATGCAATTATCATATATCTTTGGTTATCAAACACCTTAACCCTTTGCATAAAAAAAACACCTTAACCCTTACTTTCAGACACTTATATCTTTACTACCGCCTACCGGCCACCCTGAAATATTAGAATTTATATAATATGAAAGCAAACACTCTTAACACAATTGATATTTGATTGTTCTCTACAGGGTGCTTGCAATGCCTCCATCGCGCGCATGTTGATCGATCAACGATGCTGATGCATTCCTTTGATACTTATGTATAATTTGAGAATCAACTTGAAGGTAGAGGGACCAAAGGACTAGCATGAGTGGAAAGAGGGTGTCAAGATAGCCAAGGAGACTGCCTGACTCTCTTATGTTGTAAATGTATACACTTAAGTAACATAAAGATGCAGGCAAGTCATCCTTGGCTACCAAACTGCCCTCTTCCCTTCATGTAAGACCCTCCCTCTCTATCTCTCTTTTCTTACCTCTGATGGATTTCATCTTCGCATAGACTTCCTCTATATATACATATAGAAAAGTGGGTGATCGAATTGGCTAGAGATCAACTTGTCACGCGTTGTAAGTAGTAGGCAAGATGGAATAATATGGTGAAAGATTAGATTCTGATTTCAATCATTATATATATGACTTGTCCCCGTCAAATATAGATCCTATATGTGTTTTTAGTACGTCCTATTGCAAAAGCTTGATTATATTCTTCTTTTCTTTCCATTGTCAAAACCTCTTTTGTGTTGTATATCCGGTGAAATGAATTAACATTGTATTATATTCATATGAATAGATGAATGTGTTATAAATATGAGTATATGAATATGATATTATCTATGCTCATATGATATAAAATGAATAACATCGTATTCATATTTGCACACAATAATATTTATATATTTATATCCATATATGTAATATTTATGCTAATATAACAAAATATTCATTCATTCCACCATTGTATCATATTTTTCATTTTAATAAAACTTTTGCCAATATGTAGTATATATGTCTTTTTTTTAGTTTTAGCCCAGTTCAATCGGGCTCAATTGATCTACATTAGGATCCGATATTGTATGACTCATTCATCACTCACAAGCGACTCTATATTTATGATTCGAATTTTGAACCCTTTGACATAAAATGTAGGAGTAGTATATATGTCAGCCCACCTTTTAATACGAAAACTTTTTTTATGTTGTACGACATCGATTTTTGTTGTAAAAAATAAATGCTCGCAATTTTTAAAAAAAATATACCCTTTTTTTAATCACATTGAATTATGTTTATAATGTTGACTTGGATAATTTCGATGATATCCTTTTTTAGCAGATTTGGTTTGACAATGCCCATAAAAATGGAATTTATTCCTTTTTCTCCTTTTTAAATTTATTATGTTTCAACTTTCAAATAATTGTAAATGATTTTGATTCTAGTCAATTTATAGGACGCATAAACTACAGATTGTTCCATTATTGAAAGATGAAGAAATATTCTTGTTATAAGACTTATTTTTTATTAGGAAAAAATTCTGGTGACATTTAGACCTAATTAATAGCATCTTCACGGATAAGATCCATAAAACTTGTTTGTGTTCAAGACTATCGATTATGGTCCTTATGGATAGTTTTACCTTTTGGGGGTTTGAAATCTGTATATGTGAACATTTAGTGTCACGGAGTATATATTAACTCAAAAGTTTTAAAGGTTACACTGCAATGATATATTTACAGAGTTCAAACTCGAGATTTCTAAAAAGCAGTCCATTATTGACGCATATTTTTTATTTTTTATTTTTGATACAAGGCAAGAATTTGAGGGCGTTTAACCACATATAATTGCCTATGAATTCAACATTAGTTCTTCTTAAACGGTCTCTATATATCCTCTCATTTCCCCCATCGCCATCTTCATATAATTTACACTTATGATATGTAGAAATTTGGTCTTTTTTTAAGCTCCGAATTGGAGCCATTAGTGTATGGATATCAACATAGATATTTGGAGAATTTTCCACTTGATGAACAAATTGAGAAGTCGGCAGTCATATTTCGTTGACAAAATTACATATTCGATCACAAAAAGTTTTTGATCCATTCATCTTTTTCTAATATTCTCCTCCTCTTGTTTACCACATATACATTATTTATTATCAAAAGTAAAAGTGCTTCGAATTCAAACCATATTGATATTGAAGGTGACTCTCTCATGATTATCAATGATTTAAAGAACTATGAAAATGCCCGTGGAATATTAAAATGATTTTTGCAGATATATTGGTCCATGTTCTCTTGTCCCGAAAGGTTTTTTTCACTTATGTGGCTCGATCAGGTAATGTTGTGACTGATAAGATTGTACACTTTTGCTACGTTACTGATGGGCACTCTTTATGAAACAACCATGGTCTTTTGGACCTCATCCTCTCGGATACTCTTAGAAGACGTGGGCCTCTGGCATGATGTCATCCAAATTATTTCCTTTTCGAAAAAACAACACTCCTAACACAATTGATATTTGATTGTTCTCTACAGGGTGCTTGCAATGCCTTCATTGCGCGCATGCTGATCGATCAACGATGCTCCTGCATTCCTTTGATGATTATGTATAATTCGACAATCAATTTGAAGGTAGAGGGAACAAAGGACTAGCATGAATGGAAAGAGGGTGTCAAGATAGCCAAGGAGACTGCCTGACTCTCTTATGTTATAAATGTATACACTTATGTAACATAAAAATGCAGGCAAGTCATCCTTGGCTACCAAACTGCCCTCTTCCCTTCATGTAAGACCCTCCCTCTCTATCTCTCTTTTCTCACCTCTGATGGATTTCGTCTTCGCATACACTGCCTCTATATATACACATAGAAAGCGGGTGATCGAATTGGCTAGAGATCAATTTGTCATGCGTTGTAACTAGTATGCATCGTCGATCATGAAGATGGAATAATATGGTGAAAGATTAGATTCTGATTTTAATCATTATATATATGACTTGTCCCTTCAAATATAGATCCTATATGTGCTTTTAGTACGTCCTATTGCAAAAGCTTGATTATATTCTTCTTTGCTTTCCATTGTCAAACTCTCTTTTGTGTTGTATATCCGGTGAAATGAATTAACATTTTATTATATTCATATGAATAGATGAGTATGTTATAAATATAAGTATATGAATATGATATTATCTATGCTCATATAATATAAAATGAATAACATCGTATTCATATTCGCACACAATAATATTTATATATTTATATCCATATATATAATATTTATTCATTCCACCATTGTGTCATATTTTTTATTTTACTAAAACTTTTGCCAGTATGTATAGTGTGTATATGGTTTTTTTTTTTGCTTTAGCCCACTTCAATCGGGCTGATTAATTGTTCTACATCAAGATTGAGTATTGTATGACTCATTTATCACTCACAAGCGACTCTATATTTATGATTCAAATTTTGAACCCTTTAACATAAAATGTATGAGTAGTATATATGTCAGTCCACCTTTTAATATGAAATTTTTTTTTTATGGTGTACGACATCGATTTTTGTTGTAAAAAAAACCTGCAATTTTTTTAAAAAACATACCCTTTTTTAATCACATTGAATTATGTTTATAATGTTGACTTGGATAATTTCGATCATATCCCTTTTTAGCATATTTGGTTTGACAATGCCCATAAAAATGGAATTTATTCCTTTTTCTCCTTTTTAAACTTATTATGTTTCAACTTTCAAATAATTGTAAATGATTTTGATTCTGGTCAATTTTTGGGAAGCAAACTACAAATTGTTCCATCATTGGAAGATGAAGAAATATATGTGTTCTAAGACTATTTTTTTATTATTAGGAAAAAATGCAGTTGACATTTAAACCTAACTAATAGCATCCTCACGGATAAGATCCAAAATATCTATCTGTATTCATGACTATCGATTATGGATAGTTTTACCTTTTTGGGCTTGAAATCTGTGCATATGAACATTTAGTGTGATAAAGTTTATATTATCTCAAAAGTTTTAAAGGTTACACTACAATGATATATTTATAGAGTTCAAACTTGAGTCCATTATTGATGCATATATATTTTTTATTTTTTTATACAAGGCAAGGATTTGGGGCGGTTAGCCGCATATAATTGCATATGAATTCGACATTAGTTTTCTTAAACGATCTCTATATTTCTTCTTATTTTCTCCATCGCCTTCTTCGTATAATTTACACTTGTCATATGTAGAAATTTGGTCTTTTTTTTAAGCTCCGAATTGGAGCCAGAAGTGTATGGATATCAACATAGATATTTGGAGAATTTTTCACTTGATCTACAAATTGAGAGGTCGGCAGTCATATTTCGTTGACAAAATTACATATTCGATCACAAATAGTTTTTGATCCATGCATCTTATTCTAATATTCTCCTCCTCTTGTTTACCACATATACATTATTTACCGTCAAAAGTAAAAGTGCTTTGAATTCAAATCATTGATATTGAAGGTGACTTTCTCATGATTATCAATTATTCAAAGAACTAGGGAAATGCCCGTGGAATATTAAAATGATTTTTGCTGATATATTGGTCCATGTTCTCTCGTCCCGAAAGATTTTTTTCACTTATATGGCTCGTTTGGGTAATGTTGTGACTGATAAGAGTGTACACTTTTGCTACATTACTCATGGGCACTCTTTATGAAATAACAACGGTTTTTTGGGCCTCATCCTCTCGGATACTCTTGAAAGACGCGGGCCTCTGGCATGACGTCGTCCGGATTATTTCCTTTACAAAAAAAACATATACATTATTTATTAAATGGTATAAGAAGGATTTATTGGGAAAGATTTTAATTTCAAAATTATATTATTTTACTTTTTCTTAAAATTATTTTCTTATGGTCAATGTTGTATTCGATTGGGAATCTTTTCTAATAAAAATTCTTATCTTATACCATTGGGGCATAGGATAGAAAGAATGTTTATTAAATATTATAAGTTTTTACCAATCACAAATTGCTGTAATGGTTGTGCGGCTACATCCCATACCAAAAGATTCGAAATTCAGATCATTTTGAAAACATGGAGTCACTTATAAATATTAGGATCAACCTCTTAAAAAGATCACACAATACTCAATTTAGATATAGAGCAGTTGAGTCCAATCGAATTTACCAACATATATGCATAAGCTTCTTATCAAGCATGATACACATTATAATAGTCCAAAAATCACACACATTTAGCCCTTAAATGTTACATTTGGATCAAACAAAGTTCAACACCACCTTCAACCATTTTCAACCAACCAATATTACAATTAACACCGAAATTGTCCAATTTAGAAGTGTGGCGGGCCACCTGTCCAGGCCCACATTTTTTTTATGGGCCGGCCCGCTCTTGCTCACCTTACTTTTTTGTCACGTACATCAAGATGGCCCAAAGTCGACTGGATTAGGTAGAATTAAGTTACAACAAAGATTTAATAAAAAATAAATAGATAAAAAGTTTATTGTTAAAAAAAAGTATTAATATTATCATGCAAATTGTTATGGGATATATTCAAATTTTGGGTTAATGGGATATATTAATACGAGCATATGTGCACTATGTAAAAAGATGGAAATATAGGTGAAATTGTGTAAATATAGGCCAATAAGACCAATACGTCGTCGTTTAGCAATAGAAAAGCATTATAAAGCTGAAGTGTTTAGCTCGATCACTTGTAGATCAAGAAAACAGAGTTTGTTGTAACCGATTCCTGTTACGAATTTCAGAAGTGTTTTTGTTTTCATTATTGTTCTCCAACTCCTCTAATGGAGTTCGGATAGTTTTCAGTCGATAAAAATATATGGCTTCTTTACATTGAATTCAATAAAACAGTAATTTTATCCTTTGCCTTCTTCTATTTACAGGAGTTTATAAGCTAAAGCAACTGAAAGATATTGAAATGCTGAAATCCGTCCTAAAAAAGCAATAAAAAGATTGAGAGTTTCTACCGAAAAAAATAAGAAGAAAAAAAAAATTGTTCAAGTGTCAACCCGATCCAGTTGGCTTGCACTCTTGAGGGGGTGTGTTGGGAATAAAAAGTCCGTCTTGCATTAGTTTGGAGGATAGATCAAATAATAAAATATAAAGGGTGGTGAAGTATCTATACCCACTGGCTTAATCTTTTATATTAGAATTTTTTATGTTAGAAGGGTAGATCTCGACTTTATAACCAAAATTCAAAATAAACCTGACATGACTTTCTCCTATAACTCCTTCCCTAATTTTCCCCCTTTCCCTTTCAATTTCACACGTTGATGGCCTAATTTGAGTCCGACATAATAGACTTCTGAGATTTCTCAAAATTTCACAGTAACAAATAGGTAGTGAAAATGACTTGAATATAATTGATGTCCTCGTTTCACTTTCTTTTATCGGTTTAAATTAACCTTTATTGAGATGGACAAAAAAAAAATATAAAATAAAAAAAATTGAGAAGGATTAATTTTAAGACAATACTAAAACAAACCGTTAAATTTTAGTTGAAACAATTGAGAAAACAATGACATGGCAAAATAAATATAAAAATAAAGTAATATGATTTGAAATTAAGACCTTTGGTTCTGCATCACGTACTGTTGGGGCTCCCAAAACCAATTGGTATTAAGTGGAGTAATTCATCCACTTATATGTTAGGTCACTACGGGTTCGACTAACTCGTCATCGATATAGATGTGGAGTCCATCTCAATTGTCGGTGTAACCGGTCCACCAGTTTGTTGTGAGAAAGTCTTGTTGGGGCCGACCAGAAAGCTCAAAATATAAGCGAGACTGGGGCACCATCCCAAAACTAATTGACATTAGGTGGAGAAGTCATCCACCTATATGTTAGGTTCAGAATCATCCCACTTCCAATGTGGGATTAACAAGTGTCCCTACACATACATTACCAACTAAACTAAATAACTTATTTTTTCCCAGCCAGGGGTACGGGCTCGAGCACTCCAAAGCAGCCAGCTCCGCCACAGATTCCATGACTTCGATCACCCACCTTGTACATCTCCTGTTTCGATCGATTCAAGGTGTAACATGTTGTCATATGTTGTAATATATATATATATATATATATATATATTTCAACTTTTCGATACATTAGACATGTTTGATGTATCACATTTATTTAAAAGAAAATACCACAACGCACATTACAAGAGAAAAAATCTTCAATCCAAAATTACGGACCGCGGAAATCCACTAAAAGGAAGTTTGTGCAATTTGGATTAAATAGTTAAAAATCAACACTTTACAACTTCCAATTCGATACACATACTACATACACATAACATGCTTTATTTATTATATAGTTATAGTGTAAAATAATACTAGTATATGATAAGGATAGATACATAATACATACATTAATTATACATAATATATATATAAGCTCCCGGCAAATGGTCGTGCCCACGAGTGGAACCAAACCATACAGAGATTCAGCAGCATTAAATCGAACCCCACCTACTCATAATTAATCTAATATATAAATTCCCCCGGTATTATTATTATTATTATTATTATTTGGTCATTTAATTAAGTAAGTACTGAGAGAAATAATAATTGAAAGTGAATATTCAATAGGAATAATAAATGTTATGGGGTTTGTCTGTTGTGGATACAAAGAGTATGGTTCAGTGGCTTTTGGCTCTTGCTGTGTATTTTTGACGTCTGTGGTGTGGTGGCATATCATATCATGTTCACCCTTTATAGGAGTATGTTTCTCATTTTTTAATGTGCCTCTAACCAAGTTGTACCTCTTCTTCTTTATTCTTTATTTCATTTAATTAATGCACGAAAATAAATATAACACTTTGAACCTTGGAATGGCTACAAAAATTAATAACATGTTATGTATCTAACTTTTATTTTTCATGCATATATATAGTTGGTTATGTCATATGTGTCTAGCTGGAACACAACTAGAAAAAGATCCTGTTAAAGTAAGGTCGTAAAAACCATTTCGAAATAGTTCAATCAGAAATGAATTGTTGATAGTACCCAAAGGTCTCCATTTCGAGTTCCAGATCGATGGTCGCTCTCTATTTACCAAAATCAATGAAGACAACTAAAAAACCCATTCTGGAATGATTCAGTTGGAAAAGTCGACTTATGTGTAATATTCAAATGTCTCTGATTCAAACTTTGGATGATCGCTCTTCATTTACCAGAGTCACTAAAAAGAGCAAATATGATTTAAAAAAAAAACACATTCTCTATAAATTAGCTAGACACGAATCTAATGACGTAACCCCTTATTTTACAAAATTCAACAATAATGTCTATGAAACCATTACATAAGTTGTTTAGTATTTTTTTTTTTTAGATACATATTTAAACTCTATAAACGTACTTGTTATTTCATCCAATTGCTGATACTACTGAGACTCTGAGAGTACACTTCCATATATAAGATTAATTTGGATATTTTATAGCAAATTTGAAAGAAAAAAAATATGGATTTTTAATGATGGGGTGTATATGTGTAGGACTAATTGTTATCACTAATTATTGTTCAATCAATAGGAAGTGGGTATCATGCTATGTTTATTCCCAATTACACAAATGCCTTTTGACAGACACATTATATGGATATAAATCAACTCATTTATTGGGAAGGCAACATTCAAAAGATGCACGAAACTTAGAGCAAATATACTATAGTTTTTATATATACATTCGTGATTTAAATTCAATTGTACATATAATTTCTATCGTATAGGAATTCTAATTGATTTATGTTGGAGTTATGGGTAGAGTTTTACATTGAAAAATTGGTGAAAATTAATTTTAAATATAAGATGATGTGAAGTTCATGCACACTGACTTAAGTTTTTGTGTTAAAAGAGGATTTTGACCTTATAAGACTCCCACTTTCATACGATTCGATCAAAGTTTATCAGAATTGCACAATGTTTCCACTTTTCACGGGCTATTTTCAAATATATCCAATGATCAGATAACTATTAGATCCTTCAGCAGTTAGTTAGAGTGAGCGAGAGAGAGAGTAAGATGAGAACAAGAGAGGACTTGGAACCACCTATACTTGTATTATGAGTATTATGAATGAGATAACAAAACATAAGTCATCCTTTACATTTATACCACTTCATCACATATCATGACCCACGCCTAACATCACTCCCCTTCCTAAGACACCTTGTCCTCAAGGTGGTTAAGAAACAAAATCAAGGAATTGATGAAAAATATGTCCTGTTGCCTCCCAAGTTGCTTCATCTGCAAGCAGATTCACCCATTTGATGAGCCACTCCACCACTGGATCTCCACTGGCCAGGTGATGGACTCGCGTATTTAGCACTGCCTCAGGAGTCGTGATGATCACTCCATCCTCTGTCGTTGAGGGTGGCTCCTGGATCACCAGGTGTAGCTTGGAAGATGCTGGCAATAACAGTCTATAGGCAGTTGCCCCTATCTTCTAACCCACTTCAAAGGATCCATAGTACTTAGCACTGAGCTTCAAACACTTCCTGAATGCCACCGTCGACCGTCTATAAGGCTGAAGCTTCAAATACACTAAATCACCCACCTGTACTTCTCGTTTAGTTCGATGTTTATCAGCAAAGTATTTCATCCTTTCCTTGGCCATCTAGTCCACTCTTGAGAATTGACAAGGTCAATTCCCTCTCATGGAATCACTCTTCAATGGTTGTTGTGGTAATGCTACTAGAAATTGCACCCAACATAAGAGGGGCATACCCATATAGAGCCTGGAATAGGGACATCCTCAGAGTTGTGCGATATGATGAATTGTACCACCACTCTGCCAAAGCCACTCACTTTGCCCATTGCTAAGGTAGATTCGAAGTCATACATCGCAAATACATCTCTAGGCAGTGGTTAACTCGCTCGATCTGGCCGTCTGTTTGTGGGTACGTGGTAGGAAGTGGAGAGCTTGAGTGTCGTGCCTAGTGCAGTAAACAGCTCCATCCAAAAATGGCTTGTAAAGATTTTGTCCCTGTTTGACACTATGTCTTGAGGTAGCCCATGAAGTTTATAGACGGTCTCCATGAAGGCCTTCGCTACCTCGCTAGCAGTAAAAGGATGGGACAACAACACGAAATGAATGTACTTCGTCAATCTATTTACTGTTATGATCCCATATATTAGTTATTATATTATATTAGGGTAGTTTAGGGTATAAATATACCCTTATACCTTGTAATTGATCATGAAATGAATAATCTAATTACTCACTGTTTACCTTCTTATCTAATTTCTCTCTCTCTCTCTCTCTCTCTCTCTCTCTCTCTCTCTCTCTCTCTCTCTCGTTCTATCTCTTCTTCTTCCTCTGTCTCCCTCTTACCTTCATCTTCTTCCTCTAATGCCCTTTCTAACCTCTATTTTCCCTTCAATCTCCCAAAGATCCACTTAGGATCATAACAAATGGTATCAGAGCGGTCGATCTTCCGACCTATTACACAGGTTTTCGTTTTTGTTTTTCCGATTTTGTGACCTGGAATTTGCAACTTGAACGGACGGCAATGGTGGCTGGGGTTTCTTCGCAGTCAAATGCTTCAATAGAGGATGAATGGAGGATACGATGGTAGGAGATCGAAGAAATTATGCACAGGTTAGGATCGAAGGAGCAATCGACGGCGGATTCAATCGATTCGAGTTCTCAGGTGGCCGATTTGCGAAAAGAGTCAAAGGATCGATCCCTTATCATCAAGATTCATCTACAAAGATACTTGATTTTGTGGGAAGAGTTGGAATGCGTATTCGGTAGGTTTGGGATGATCAAATACATAGAAATTTTTTGTCCAGGAGAGCTGTATCATTCAACGATCCGATTCCAGAACAAAGAATCGGCAGTTGAAGCCTTACATTCCCTTAACCATCAAGACATTTATGATGATTGTTGTTGATTGGAGCTATTCTGGCCGAGTTCAACACAGTCGTCTTTACCATCAGACCAAGAAATCGACGGTCGGGTTGCAAACTGTAATGAAATGGAAAAGTTCCCAAGAGCAATCGATGCCCCAAATCAGATTTCGTGGGAAGACTTCGAAGTGGAGGAACAAGGGATGCAAGCGCCAAGTATCGAAACGGGTGATGGATTTTGAGACTTCCAGGAAGAACATGAAGCTTCGGTTGCAAATGCATATCAAATTGTGGCTCCAGTTGCATAAGTAAATCAAGAAATCAGTGGGGGGTAAAGATCTTCAAACTCAATATGAGTCTTCAAAGAAAGACGACTGGACAAAACCTTCAAACACAGAGATCAACGGGATCATTGAAGGATCTCAAATTGGGCAAGAATTTTGTAAGGTAAACTTCGATCTTTTAGAGGCAATGATCTTTAATGTTGCACTCAAAGAAAAGGATGAATTGGGTTATGTGCTGACAGAACCAATCGAGATTAATTTGGTTGATTTTAGGATGAATTCAATTGAAATTTTCGAAAGTACTAGTGCATACCAAGTGTTTGAAGAAATATCTAGGCAAAGAGATACTGTTGTTTTTTACCCGGGGGGGAGTGATTCAGTTTTTTCACACCACACTAGGGAGAATGGCAAGAAACTGGGATCTTAGGTTTATAAGAAATGGTCAGCAGTCGTTGCCCTTGGATAAAGGAGGAGTGACTGCTGAAGTGAATTTGATTTTGGGTCAAAATTGTGATCATAAGTTTGTTAAGAATGTGCCAAACTCCCTGCCCTTTGATAGAGGAAGACATATCACTACTCTTTGGGTCAATCTAGAAACCATTTGTGTTGTCCACGCGCCGAAACCCATACCCGTAGCCTCTTTGGTCTTTGATCCAGGTGGAAAAATGGGATTTATGTTTTCATGTATGTGATGTGATAGTGTGCATTTATGGGGAAATTGTTGTCATAGGAGGTGTTGTGCTAGTTTGCTAAGCAAATGTTGGTGCAGCAACCTTGCATCGGGAGATTCTTTAGTTTTTTACCCAGGTGACCGGTCATTCAAGATCTGTTGATACTTCTTTAGAGCTCAAAAAAGGGAGATTAGGTATTCATGAAGCAAATCAGGAAGCAGATGGGTGTCCAAGGTTGTTGAAGAAACATTGTGGAGCAGCGGGCTTGGGAAGAGCCAAAAGTGGAACAGTTATTTTGGGATCAAATTTTCAGGTTTAAGACACAAGGGTCATCCTATAGGTTTGTGTGGGATGATATTATTTTGCTAAGTGCTACACCATTAGCACTTCATAGATATTAATTGTGTGGAGAAGGGGATAATGTCAGCACATGAAAACTAAATCGTGGGGGTGATTGGTTGATAGCAGCAAGGCTAAAAATCAACACAAATGCTACATTTTTTCTCTCTCTCAATTTGTTGTCTGAGTTCCTGATGTCTCTTCCAAAGGCACCCAGAGAGTTGAGCAGTTGAGAGATGGCAATACAGAAAGCTTGAATTGAGACGTTGGAATCTCCCGAGAGCTCGATTTTTTTGGATTTTTGCTACTGGATTTTGCTTGGGAATATTGGAGAGTTGTCATAATTCCTATGTACCCATGTGCAGTGAACAAGAGCAAAGCTAGTCATGGGAGGAATCATATGGTCAAGGTCAATTGAAGCACTTACTTCTGTGTACCCATGTAGAATGAAATGGTGCTGTCATAATTTTGTTAGTTTTGTGAATTTGTTTGTGTTCCCTTGCTGTCATGGGAGTACTCTACAAATTCCCATCGTTTGCAACTTAAGACTTGAGGACAAGTCTTTGTAAAGGGGGATGCAATGTTATGATCACATATATTAGGTATTATATTAGATTAGGGTAGTTTAGGGTATAAATATACCCTTATACTTTGTAATTGATCATGAAATGAATAATCTAATTACTCACTCTTTACCTTCTTGTCTAATTTCTCTCTCTCGTTCTATCTCTCCTTCTTCCTCTATCTCCCTCTTACCTTCATCTTCTTCCTCTAATCCCCCTTCTAACCTCTATTTTCCCTTTAAACTCCCAAAGATCCACTTAGGATCATAACATTTACCACCACTAGAATCACATCAATCCCATTAGACTTAGGCAACCCTTCCACGAAGTCCATTCCGATCGAGTGTCAAGGTAACACAGGGGTATGCAATGGTTGCAACAACCCCGGATATGTAATTGTTTCATGTTTGTGTCTCTAACAAACATCACATTTAGGGGTGTGCATGATTCGGTCCAAACCGAATTTTTAGGCCGAACCAACACAAACCTAACCGAACCGAACCTAACTGAAGTATTTCGGTTCGGCTTTTGGACCGAAAATTTTCATTTTTCGGTTTGTGTTTGGTTTAGGTTCAGTTTGTGTTAAACCGATTTTATTTTTTTTAATTTCCAATTCCACTCCATTGTAGGCTCGTAGGCTTGTTAAAAACTTCATTTTACACATACAGACTACAGCTTCACGGAATCACGCCTTCACTTTACTTTCCTAGGCGATTCTGCGGGCTCGGTTGCGGCAGTCCGGCGACCGGCCTTGCTCGCCTCCCCTCCGACAGTCCGGTGTGGCTGAGGTGGCTCGTACATTGTGTTCGGTTTAGGTTCAGTTGAACATTCCATACTAAAATTGAAGTACCCTTACTAGCTATAATATAAATGTAAGGTTAGCAAATTGTTGAAGAATAAGCAGATTGTTGAAGTAATTTGTGTTATGGCAGCGTTTGAGTTTGAAATTCGATTCAATTGTGTTAAAACCGAACCGAACACAAATCAAACCGGCAAAAAACTGAACCGAACCTAAAGTTTTCGGTTCGGCTTTTGGTTTGACATTTTAAAATTTTCGGTTTTGGTTCGGTTCGGCCCGGTTCTGTTAGCTTCTAGACCGATGCACATCCCTAATCACATTCTCTAACAAATTGTTTCACAAAACTCTTTATGCATTCCCAATAGAACAGTGCCTTTAATCTTTGGTATGTTGCTCGGATCCCATAATGCCCTCCTAATGACTCCGAATGGAAAGAAAGCACAATCTGGTGTCAGAGCTCCTTATCTTGCCCCACCACCAATCTTCCTTTGTATCTCAAGAGGTCCCCTTGCACCTTGAAATCAGAAGCACTGTCCACTGTTGCCTCTGCTTTGCGTTTGGCAATCTCTTGTCATCTCTGTAGCTCTTATTGACCTCCTGGATCCACATAGGTTGCACTACCCTATCATTCGTCTCCTCCTAGACAAGGCATCCGCCACCACATTCGTTTGTCGTCTTCTATATTGAATGGAGTAAGAAAGACCCGATGAATTGCCTTCTTCTGTAAATGTGTGGATACCCGTTGATCACGCAAGTGTCTAAGACTCCGATGATCCGTGAGGATGACAAAGTGGTTTGGCTCCAAATAATGTCTCCATTTTTTTACAGCCAACAATTATTTCTCATATGTCAACATCAATAAATTGGATCCATGTAAAGCTTTGCTGATGAAGGCAATAGGCCTATTCTGTTGCATCAATACAACCCCAATGCCATCTTCACATGCATTTGTTTCCACTTGAAATGGAAAGGAAAAATCAGGCAAGGCCAAAATAGGAGGTGAAGACAAAAGGGTGTTGATGAGAGCAAATGCCTGCTCACTGTCACTTGACCAGCAAAAAGCATCTTTCTTGAGCAATTCCGTTAATGGCCTGCAAATCACTCCATAATTTCTGATAAACCTCCGGTAATACCCTGTTAAACCCAGACAACTCCTCAACTCTTTCACGTTCACTAGTTGTGGCCAATTCACAATGGCCTTGATTTTGGTCTTGTTTGTAGCTACCCCTTCACTGGAAATAATGTGGCCAAGGTATTCAATCCGAGGCATTGCAAAGCTGCACTTGGACATTTTGGAAAACAATTGGTGCTCCCTCAATGCCTGAAGCACTACCTCTAAGTGTTTCACATGTTGTTGAGTGCTCCTGTTATAGATCAGTATGTCATCAAAAAAAACCAATACGAATTTCCTCAAGAACTCAGCAAACGCTCTATTCATCAAAGCCTTAAAGGTGGCAGGTGCATTCGTTAACCCAAATGGCATCACTTTGAATTCAAAGTGACCATTATGAGTTCTGAAGGTCGTTTTGTATATGTCTCCCTCTTTCACTCTGACCTGATGGTACCCAGCTCATAGATCGAGCTTTGAAAACACAGTTGCCCCTTTCAATTCATCTAACAACTCTTCAATTTGAGGAATTGGAAACTTATCTTTGATGGTAATGTCACTGAGTTTCATGTAATCTATGCAAAACCTCCAAGTCCCATCTTTCTTCTTAACAAGCAGTGTAGGAGATGCAAATGGGCTCTAGCTTGACCTGATTAACCCAGCATTCAACATCTCCTTAACCTGATTTTCAATTTCATCTTTCTGCCCGAATGGATACCTATAAGGCCTTGAACACACCGGTTGAGCATCCTGCTGCAATGGGATCGTGTGCTCAAAACCTCTCTCTAGTGGCAGCTGTGTAGGAACTGCAAAAACATCTTCAAAACATGACAACACAGCATGTACCTCCGGAAGAGTGCCATTCTCTGAAGCCTTATATTGGAAGACCTGAACAACCTGAATCACACAATCATGCTCTTGTGCTTTACTGAAGCCTCCTTCACAATGTCAACATTACCCTACAACTACACCTTTTTCCCATCCTTAACAAAAGCAATTTGGATTCTATTATAATCAAATTCCACCGGACTATACTTTTTCATCCAGTTGACTCCCAATAACAGTTTAAAATCCCCTATTCTCGGTGCTCTAATGTCAAACACATAATCCCCGCCTTGCATTGACCATGTAAAACCTTTGCATCCTTGCCTACAGAATAGCTTTTCTTTGTTAATTCCCTCTACAACCATCAAGTTGGAGTGTTGTAGCTTAAACCCAGCTTGCTTAGCTAACTGAGGATCCACGAAACTATGAGTGCTACCACGGTCAATCAATATATTGACTAATCTCCTCTCAACATACCCTTTAAACAAGATTGAGGTGTCAAATCCATTACCTGACATGGCACGAATGAAACACTCCTGCAAGCTCTCCTCTGATTCCAATTGTTCATCCAATTGTCTGACGTCCCCACTTTCTTCTTCCTCCGCTGCAATGAATTTAACTTACGACACTTTACACTTATGGTTGACGAAGTACTTGTCGCCACACCTATAGCACAACCCCGGTGTTCTCTTGAACTCATTGCTTGCTGTTTCACTTCCTCTTCGAGACTCAACAGAGTTAGCATTTGAGAACCAAATCTTGGACTGCCCTGCCAACTCGAGCCCGGAGAACTGCTCTTCCAAGAACTTTTGCTCGCTTTCATGATCGTTGAAACTGCATCATCCTGCAATCTTGCCAATTCTAGTGCCTCTTCTAGGTCTCTCGGTCTTCCCAACTTCACCAGCGACTTGATCTCTGGTTTGAGGCCGCTGATGTAGCTAGAGACGAAGTAAATTTTAGGCAAATAAGGGTTGTAAGTCAACATACCAGCGTGGAGTTCTTCGAATTGCTCATTGTAATCTTCCAATCCATCACTCTGCAACAACTTATTGAATTCTCCCACGATTTTCACTCCTTGCTTCTCCCTAAACCGACTGCACAGAGCCTCACTCATTTCCCTCCAACGAACCCTTGTCCTTTGTATCAAGTAGCCCTAAATCCAGATGTCTAGTCGATCTTGCATATACATAGCTGCAAGTTCTACTTTCTGGTTCTCTGGAATTCCAAAAATTGTGAAATACTTTTCACATTTCCGTACCCAGCTCCTTGGTTTTCGTCCATCGAACGAGAGAAATTCAATCTTTGTTGTGCGATTTCTCGACCACGAGCCTCCTGCGTAATTCTCATTTCATAGAGGGGGAATCTCGTAGATGACTTGATCTTCTTGAGTGTTTGTCATCGGCGATCTTTCTTGATGGTTGATATTCACCGTCAGCGATCCCCGAGGCCCTTGATTCATGAGGATCTCCACTAATCTTGCGAAACTCTGCTCCGTATGAATCTGAATTTTCTCTGACATCTTCGCAAATAGCTGATCCATCCTCGTCTCCATCTTGAATCGAATCTCTGCAGTCGATGCCTTCAACTCCTCAATCGACTTCTGGTGATCATCTTGACAACGAATCGCCTCGCTCAACTGGTCCTGCGTCGACGTCGTAAACTGCTGAAGATGTTGGAGTTGAACTTCAACCTTCTCCGATGCTTTGAAGCATGTACCGTCCGCCATAGAAGAGAATCGACAAGTGTTCTGATACCAATTTGTTAGATTCTTCAGCAGTTAGAGTGAGCGAGAGAAAGTAGGATGAGAACAAGATAGCGCTTGGAACCATCTATGCTTGTATTATGAATGAGATACCAAACACAAGTCTTCCTTTACATTTATATCACTTCCTCATATATCATGATCCAAGTCTAACAATAACAAATTTCAAAACTCTCGGTGACTATTTACCATGTTGAGAAATAAAATAACTTTAAAGATTCAACAAAATAAAAATTTTGCATCACAAAAAAAGGGGGAAATGGATTGCTATAATCACAAAGTACGTTACATCGATCGATGTATATATTAAGAACCCTTAAATCTTTTTTTTTTATAAATTCAATCCTTTATGGTCCTTTAATAAATTGAATGTTTTTTGTTATAAAAAAAATAAATTGAATGTTTTTTTTTTTGGTCTATATATCAAACTCAATGCAATATATGATGAATTACTCATTTTACTTAAAGGTTGAAAAGGGAGAATGATTTTATTTAAATAAATTAAACTATCTTTGCAGGTACATTTTCACTTTTCTTCCTCCTACTCCATGGAATAAACTCCATTATATATATAATATCAGATCGAATCCAAAAAATAATAAAAAGGAACTTAATCCTACATTTATGGGTTTTGTAGCAAAAAAGCCATGGTTAACCGGCCACTACCTAATCCAACACATTGATGTTTCATTCTATTGAACACATAATTTGTTCTCATATGTGGAGTGTTCCTACTTTTCTTCCTCTTCGATCTATTTATTTTTTCCACTTTTAATTTTATATTTACTCCATTACGTTTTAGAAAATGAAGGGTTGATCAATTTTCCTATTAATTGTATATTACGGAGTAATTGATTACCAAGTACGTACTTATTCGTACCGATTTATATACTTATTTTAGGTCAATTTCCTATCCAGTTAAATAAATATCTATTAGTCAATTTAAATTAAACAAATGTTCATGGACGGTTCAAATCACGTAAATCTTAGTCCTCTCTCCGTACTCTCCGACTCTCCATCTCAGTCGCTCTATCTCCATCTTCTTCTTCTTCTTAGAGTTTGTGGTTGCGCGGATCGACGCCGGTGAGGATCGAATCACCGACGAGGTTCGAAGCGTCCAAATTGTGAAACTAGCTAGGTGAAAAGCCGTTGCAACTAAGGAAGAAACAATGAGAGAAAGCTAGAGATTCTCATTCATGGAGGTGGGAAATACATCACAACCGCCATTGTCATATGGAGGTGAAATGTAGAAAATGAATCCAGTAATTCTAGTACGTGTACATGAGCCCCAACTTATTTACATTCACTCCAAGCCTCTAACTAACCCTCTTTATTGTTATAATAAATACAAGTAATCCCTTGTATCCATCTTCATCGATCCAATTATGCACACTTACTCTACATCCCCCCTCAAGCAGGACATGGGTGAGTAAGCACAAGTCCTAGCTTGGAAGACAAGAACCGGTGTTGCTGTTCACCCAGTGGTTTGGTCAGGACGTCCGGGAGCTGCAAACTGGACCGAATGAAGGAAGGTATGAGAAAGCCTTCCAAGAACCTATCCCGGACATAATGACAGTCCAGTTTGAGGTGCTTGGTTCGCTCGTGGAATACAGGGTTGGCCGTGATGTGAATAGCGGCCTTATTATCACAAAACAACTTAATCGGAAAAGGGATAGGAACCTGTAGATCCTCAAGTAAGCTATGCAACCAAACAAGCTCGCTTGCAGTATATGACGTGCTGTGATATTCCGCTTTTGCAGAAGACTTTGAAACAGTCTTCTGCTTCTTGGTTTTCCAAGATACCAAGGAAGAACCTAAAAAAGCGCAGTATCTAGTGACTGAGCGACCAGAAAAAACGCAAGTACCCCAATCTGCGTCGCACAACGCAGAGAGTTTAAGATCACAGTTGGCCGGATAACACAATCCCAGGTTCACAGTTCCCTTGAGATACCGTACAACATGGAGAGCAACTTGAAGATGCGGTAATCGGGGAGTTGTGAGAAATTTACTGAGATGCTGAACGGCAAAGGAGATGTCCGGCCGGGTAAGATTCAAGTAAAGTAATCGCCCAATAAGACGACGATAGGATTCAGGGTTGGGTAACGGATCACCATCATCAATGGATAAACACAATCCTCTCGGGAGAGGAAACTTGGCAGGTTTACAGCTATCCAGATTGGTGTCTATGAGAATGTCAAGGACATATTTCCGCTGATTAAGAAGCATACCCTTTGAATTTTGAGACACCTCCAAGCCCAGAAAGTACCTGATCAGTCCTAAATCTTTGATAGTAAACACACTGTGAAGAGCAATCTTAACCTTGTCAATTAACCCCAAATCAGTGCCTGTTATTATAAGATCATCGACATATACTAAAGCAGCAATAACCCCACCATTTGGAAGCAACATGGTGAACATGGAGTGATCATATTTAGACTGAGAGAATCCATGGTTCTTCAGAAATTTTGACAATTCCAGGTTCCATTGCCTGGATGCCTGTTTAAGGCCATATAACGAGCGCTTAAGCAAGCAAACCTGATTGTCACCAGCCTTAGTGTACCCTTCAGGTGGTACCATGTATACTTCCTCATCCAAAAACCCATGAAGGAAGGCGTTATTTACATCCAATTGGTAAACATGCCAAGACTTAGCAGCTGCAAGGGCCGGAAATAATCGAACTGTTGTGAATTTGGCCACTGGGGAGAAGGTGTCCTTGTAATCCTTCCCCTTGATTTGATTATACCCTTTTTCAACAAGTCTCGCCTTGTAACGTTCAACTGTCCCATCTGGACGAAACTTGACCTTAAATACCCATTTGCTACCAATTGGCTCCTTACCCGGAGGCAACTGAGTAAGCTCCCAAGTATGATTGTCTTCAAGTGTAGACAATTCTTTAGCCATAGCAGCTTGAAGATAAGTTGTAGGCTCAGGAATTGATAATACATGATTCAAAGAAGTGACATAATCCGGAGGAAAAAATGAGGAATCATCAAGAGAAGAAGAAACCATGAAAGTTTGAGAAGAATCACTATGAGTGGGTAAGTGCTGACAAACAAAGTCACGAAGATGAGGAGGTCGAGTAACAACCCTAGTGGATCGTCTATAAGCAACAATATCATGTTGCACATTAGAAGGAGGAGCAATAGGTGGTTCCACAGTAGAATCAGGAACCTGACCAAGAGCCTCAGAAGACTGTCCAGTGCTACCAAGTGAATCAGAGACAATTTGGGTATGGAGATCATTTGAAGGAGAAGGAGAAACACCATAATCAATTGGGGCATTTTCTGTGATAGGAGACGAATTGGGTATAGCTGGTGCCAAGACATGAGAATCAACAGCTGGATTAACTAGAGGCAAGACATGAGCTGAAGAAACCAGGGGTGTGGATGGCTTAGCAAATGGAAAAACTGATTCGGAAAATAGTACCTCTCGACTAACAAATACCCTTTGTGTCTCCAGATCATAAACCTTATATGCCTTCTGACCCAAAGGATAACCCAGAAATACACAGCGCCTACTTCTAGCAGCAAACTTGTCCATATCCCTTGGTTGAACCAAAGCATGACACATACATCATATAACCCTGAGATCTGTATAACAAGGTGCTTTACCAAACAACAATTCAAACGGGGTTTTCCATTGCAACACAGACAAGGGCAATCCGTTGATGATGTGTGCAGCCCCCAAAATACAATCACCCCAAAAGGACAAAGGCAGACTAGCATGGAGCCGAATGGCTCTAGCTGTTTCAAGCAAATGACAATGCTTGCGCTCAGCTCGACCATTTTGCTGAGGAGTGTAAGGGGATTACCTTTGATGCACAATTCCATTAGCTGTGAATAAATTTAAACACTCTTTATTCACAAATCCAGTCCCATTATCAGTGCGGATTATTCTAACCTTGCCACTGAACTGAGATTTCACCAATGCAAGGAAATCTCGAATGACTCGATATACTTGTTGCTTATTGTGCAACAAATGTGTCAAAGTAGCCCGGCTCTTATCATCTATGATGGTGAGAAAATAACGAGATCCGTCTCTACTAGGGACACGATATGGTCCCCAAATGTCCATATGCAACAGCTCAAACAACTCAGAAGCCACTGAATTACTTTTGAAAAACATAGTCTTGTGCTGTTTGGATCTAGCACAAACATCACATACTGAATCTGAAACTACAAGGTTCTTACAATCAGAAATATGACTCATTTTAGAAATGGACACATGTCCCAACCTAACATGAAACAACTCATGACTAGTAGTAGTTCCCAATTGATTACAACTGGATTTATTTGGGAGTTTATTAGCAGAAAAGGAACTAAACAAAGCTACTCTTCCATCAACTACCACTGTTCTATAGAGCCCTGCAACTCTCTTGCCAACAAAGCATACTCTACCACTCTTAGGGTCCTGAAAATAGCACATTCTTTTGTTAAAAATTGCGTCTAAATCAGTAGCATCACAGATCCTCCCAACATATAACAAGTTCTTATTAAACTCAGGAACAAACAACACGTTATGCAACACGATTTCACTGCTCAATCTCATGCTTCCAACTAACTAAACATGCTTAATAGTCTTATCAGGCAAACAAATGTAAATCAATCTATCAAGACGCTTAACATCTTTCAACCATTCAAGATGACAGGTCATATGATCGGATGCACCCGTGTCTACTATCCAATCATTTGCAGAATAATGTTGATTCTTAGAAGCATTAAGGCATAAGATAGTAGTAGTACCTGAGAAGTGATCCATCACAGATTCATCAAGCTTGCCTTTCCCATTCATGATTTCGATAAGCTCCTGACACACTGAATTCACAAACGCAGGGTTAAGATGTGCATCCTGTAAATTCAAAAATTCAAATCCAAAGTAACCTCCAAGAGGTGTGTCCATGACCAACTCATAATCAACAGTGTTGACCGACTTCTTGTTGTCTTTTCCACCTTCTTTAGCTTTGATCTCCATGTACCAATCGGGATATCCGATTATCTTGAAGCATTGATCGATTGTATGCCCTTTCATGTTGCAGTTGGTGCACTTTCTATCCCCCTTGTCTGTTTTGTTTCTCTTTGAAGGACCTGCCCCATTCTTATCACTGTTCTTGACCTCAGACTGCCCTCTAAAGCTCCTTCCTGCCTGTAGAGCACTGGTCTCGCCTTGTGTGGCTAGGCCTGTCATGATCTTTTGTCACTCGACTTGTTGTGCCAAGTAATAAGCTCGGTTGACAGACGGAAGAGGCTCCATAAAGAGAATTTGGTTCCTCACGGCCTCAAATCCATCATTGAGGCCAAGAAGAAACTCCATGAGTCTGTTTGTGCTTTCCTGTTCAAGCATTCGTTTAAGCAATCGGCAGGTGCAGTATTTCTCAATTGCTCCACACGAGCACTTTGGAATTCCCTCTAGATTGTCAATTTCATCCCAGCTCCGCATCATCTTTCCGTAATACTCAACAACAGATCGATTCTCTTGAATCTGGCTACTAAGTTCTCGCTTCAGTTGAAAGATCAACGGTCCATTTGTTTGACCAAATCTTTTGGCGATTTCCTCCCATAATTGCTTCGCGGAATTCGAATACATGAATCCCTCAGAAATACTCCCAATCATAGAGTTAATAATCCAGCAACGTACCATGTAGTCGCACCTAAGCCATTATTGATACTCCGGAGTGCCAAGATCTGGAAGTGGAACGCTGCCATCGATAAATCCAAGCTTGAATTTCACTCCAAGTGCCATCCTCACACTGCGACTTCAGCTCAGGTAATTGGATCCATTGAATTGATGAGACACAAGTTGCGCGCCTGGGTGATCAGAGTTAGCTAGTGCTAACGGATCATTGATCACTCGGCTATTGACTTCCCCGAACTCCGTTCGACAAGTGGACGAAGATTCCCTATCTTCAGGCATCGTCGATCACCAGAATTGAAACAGAAAACTCAATCGAGAGACGAAAACTCGACAGATCTTGAAATCCAGAAATGTTTTCGGAAATCAACCAAATCGAAAGAAAACACAAAACGAATTACAGCTAAGCTTTACGATCGCTCTGATACCATAAAAAGCCGCTGCAACTAAGGAAGAAACAATGAGAGAGAGCTAGAGATTCTCATTCATGGAGGTGGGAAATACATCACAACCGCCATTGTCACATGGAGGTGAAATCTAGAAAATGAATCCAGTAATTTTGTTGTACACGAGCCCCTTATTTATATTCACTCCAAGCCTCTAACTAACCCTCTTTATTGTTATAACTAAATACAAGTAATCCCCTGTGTGCATCTTCATCAATCCAATTATGCACACTTACTCTACATTAGGTTTCACTTTTATTTTTCCTTTCATGTAATTTCAAATCAAAGATAATTGTGACAAACATAATATTTGCAAATTAAAATAACTAGTACTAATTGCCATGTTCATGGCAAATATTTGAGTAGCTAAATGACATAAATAGAAAACTAACATTTGATTAACACAAATCAAACTTGAGAAGGTTCAGGGACCCCGGGTGATTAGCATTCATTTTGATTTGTGTTAACCAAATGTTGGTTTTCTATTTATGTCATTTTGCTACTCCAATGTTTACCATGAACATGGCAATTGGTACTAGTTATTTTAATTTGCAAATGTTATATTTGTCACAATTATCTTTGATTAGGAATTACATGAAATAAAAAATAAAAATGGAACCTAGCTAGTTTCACAATTTGGGCACATCTTTTATGCCTTTTAATTAAAAAAAACATGTAAGCACCTCCAGTAATCCATATCTCGCTATATGTCTTTTTAATTAAAAAAAATACATGTAAGCACCCTCACTATAGTCCACATCAGTGAGATAGGTGGTATGTGCCACTGACTGTAACTAAACCCCAAAGTTGATGATTATTTTATCATTTTTTTAAGTTCATACCACCGAGTGCAATTATACCTAAAGTTCGTGCTATTTTATGCAATTTATATTTTAATTAATTAGGTCTTATTATATGGATATTTATTTTTTGAACCCTTTTAAGATGATAGTTATTTTTATTTTTATTTGATATCAGGAAAGTAATTCGATTCTCTAGACAAGCCAAGAGGAACCGAGAGATCAGGCAAGCCGGTAGATAGACTAACCATCATGTACAATCAGCAACAACAAAAGCAAATGACGGAAATTAAATGACTGAAAGGAAATTACAAAAGCAAATGACATAAATAAAATTGCAAAAAGAAACGTGCAGATCATTCCACACTGTGAGCTACAAAGCAACAGGACAAACGAACCGATCGGCCAAAAGGACGATGCACACAGAGAACTCTGGAGATCACTAGCGGACACCTCAGATTGTGGACTTCATCGAGCCATCAGATGCCGATCACATTTCCACGACGTCATCGAACATGACAAATCAAGCACCGCTCACCTGAAGCCAAAAACACAAAAAGAATAGCACAACACTACAACTCGCACTCTCAAACCCTAACCACACCATATCCCAATCAAACCCCCAAACATCTATCAAGCCTCAAGGACGATAATAAGATCGTGAACATACTATCACAAGGATAGCCCAAAATAGAGGCGGTTAAAACGAAAAAGAGAAGCTTAAAAGAAACAATAATGAACCGGATAGCGAAAGAAAGAGCAGTGAAAAACAAACCAAGCCTAAAGGCAATTTTTTTTTTAAGAGCGTGAACACAACGCTAACGATGGTGATAGCATTGTTCACACACAGAACACTGCGATGGGGGTGCCGAAAGGCTAAGGAGGTTGGCAGCGGAGGCTAACCTCGACGAGAGTCAGCACCGGCGAACTCCCAAGTCGCGGCAAAACCAAGCCGCAGCAAAACCAAGCGGCATGGCAAAAGCCAACACGAGCAGGGTGGCGACAAACAGCCCAGGAAAAAAAAAACGAAGAAAACATGGCGGTGGCCATGAAAGCAGGCTGGTGGTGGTGCCGGTTCGGAAGGCGGCCCAAAACGACCGAACCCAGAGCGTTGGGCGAAACCCCGGACACAAGAGAGAAAGCGGTGGTGGAGGCCAGTGAGAGACGACAGTGAAACAAGGACAATAGCGGTAGCAAGTATGGGATGGCGGCGGCGAAAACCGAGAACCGGGCGACGGTGGCAACTAGGCCGTGGTGGATGGTGACGGGCCAAACGGGCTGTAGAGAAGTAGTGGTGGCCGGGCTAATTTAATGCGGTGAGCGATGCCCATGGTAAATGGTGATGGTGATGGCGGCGGCGAGACACCAACGCTTAAGAGAGCGTTTTAGGTTTTTTTTAGATTGTCTTGGATAATAAATGAAATAATAATATTTAATTATAAAAGCGGTTATTTTTGTGTTGATAGCTAGTGTACTATATATGTTTATAAACTATTGTAGAAGACTATAAATACATAATTTGGATTTGCTAAACAACCTACTCCAGTATATATAACAATTCACATGCCAAAATTTAAACAACCAGATTACTGATAACATTAATACCTCTTAGTTTTACGGGGATTTATAGATACCTTTCATTATTATTATTATTATTATTATTATTATTATTATTATTATTATTGAAGTCCAATTCGAACTCCGTTTGAAACTTTGAATGGTGCACGTATGATAGTAGATCAGCACATAAACCTAGCGAGATTTCATCATAAAATCAATTAATAATAAGAGAAGTATTTCATTGACTTATATATAAGGTAGGTGTTGTTGCAGGAGGATGGTCAAGTATGAAATATAAATGAAATATAAAGCAAACTGACTCTCTGTCTCAGCAAATAAATAAAAGACTTCCTCCCGTTGTAGTAGAAGGTAGTCAGGATCGTATCCACGAGGAAGCGTGTCAGCGCCCGCCTTTTCAGTTTCAGAAACTCTCGAAAACGACTCAGGAAGAGTCCTCGACGTCGAC
Organism: Persicaria maculosa; assembly: GCA_963922045.1. NCBI lineage: Eukaryota > Viridiplantae > Streptophyta > Magnoliopsida > Caryophyllales > Polygonaceae > Persicaria > Persicaria maculosa. Next base: position 70,927,593 of record OY998254.1, read on the forward strand.
CACACAGTCAATCAGAAACTGTAACAGAAGCAAACAGAAGCGCAAACAAAGCAAAAACAAGCAAGTCGAGTAACACAGTGTACTCGACGTCGACTAGACCTACTCGACGTCGAGTAGAATTCAGGCAATGTCGAGTGATTTGCAGTGTAAAAACGTGATCTTTGCAATGACAGAAATAAAACAGAAGCAACACAAAAATTGTGGGAAATTCAATAAACTAAAAGACTTCCAAAATCAGGGTTTCAACACCACAACGATAACCATGTAAAATAACACATAAAAGCATAAAAGATCATGCTTTTCATCAAATAGCTTTCGTTATTAACAAATAGGAATATAGAGGTTTTCGCATAAACCCTAATTGTTACTAACCCTTTTCACATAATTAATCCAAGTTGTATTAAGATCACTTTCGCTTCAATAACACAAACAAGGATCACCTTCAACTTTTGCAAAAGAATCATGCTCATAGAGATAGAAGACGAATTCGCATCAAAATATTGTACCTTTATCGCATCACCTTACATGGCTACCGTCGGGCTCACCCCGACCCTAGAAGTTGGGTGACTACTCGCTCTTCATCATCAAGAAAGACATCAATAACAAAAAGGAACTAAATTGCATTAATAAAACCAAACAAGACTTACAACCGAATAAAGCCAACTCCGCTCTCGCTTCACAAACTTGCACTCGGCTCCAAGTCTCTCTCTCTACTCTCTATATGCTATGAATCGTGTATGAAATTGAATCCATAAAACTCAGCTCCTAAGGCCTTATTTATAGTGCTCAAACCCCGCTATTCAAGGAAAGAACAATTCTATCTATATCTAAAACTATCAATCTATAATATTAAGATAAAACTTGGAAATAAAAGAAATATATCTAAAAGGAAACTAGGACTATTATGGATAAATCCTTCTTGACTTGATAGATCTTGATGTGGATGGATAGAATTCCACATATCTTCTCTTGCAAGCAATTCTATCTCCTCGGCACAACTCGATCTCGGACTCGTCTGGATTATACTCGACTTCGACTAGAGTTAGTCGACATCGACTGGAACTTTTCCTCCTGGGATGCACTCGAGCTCGGGCACCTTCTGGACTCGACATGTGTACTCGACTCCGAGTAGGTGTACTCGACGTCGAGTAGCTCTAGGCTCCTCGAGTGGCTCTGCTCGACTTCGTGTGGAATTCTGGCTCGGGATGTACTCGACTTCGACTAGAAGTGGTCGACGTCGAGTATAATTGTCAGCTCTCAGCATTCTGCTCTGTTCTTCAAACGCACTTTCCCGAGTCCTCGTTTGTCGGATTGACGCAAATGAGTATGCGTTGGAAAGCTCTTTTTGAGGGCTACAACTCTCATGAAGACATCAGAACTTGATTCAGAATGATGACTGGTGAAAAGTGGACTTTTCTCCAGCTGCACCATCCTTAGCTTCTTCATGACTTTCCTTTAAGCTCCAAAGTGCACCCGATTTCTGCGAAATATAACAAAAACTTGTGTAGACCTCCATATATTGCAAATAAACATAAACTACACAGAATCTGTACTATTTTAACCCAAATGTATGAAATGCATGAAAAAATCGTTATAAACGTACATATAAAACATGGCAAAATAGGCTCACAACAGTAGGTTACACTAGGCCAGTTTGATGTTCTAGACACGGGCAAATTTCGTCCCCTGAAGAGGGTTTTGGACGCCTAATAACTCTAGGGACGTACATTCGTCCCCTGAGGTCTGTGCCTTGAAGAGCGAACCTAGAACACTTAAAAGACGGACCAATTGAACCTCCGTCCCTTGTTTGACATCCAAGTGACCGGCCCACGAGGCCATTGTCAGACATGATATTGTTGAGGCCACCACTAAAACTTGTGTCTTAATAACTGAGGGGGCGAACATAAGGTGAATTAATGTCGTGTCTTGACGAACATCTGGTTATTCATGTTGTCCCTCAAAGTGTTTAGGTGACGAACATTTGGTTAGTCATGTTGTCTCTCAAAGTTTTACGTGACGAACATTTGGTTATTGAACCTCCTTCAAACCATTCAACGGACAACGTTTGTGATGCCTTCAGAGTTTTGGGGATCAACTTTGGGTTCAAAATATTTGTGGCTTCAGTTAATAGGAGTCTAGTCGTTTTAGGTTTGTGGCCTGTGTTTATTAAAAATTAAAAGCATATACGTTGCATTTTGCGATGCTCCCTGTCCGAAACCAAATGTAACCCACAAACACTGCATACAAAATAGAGTGCACCAACCCGAGGTGACCTCTGGGGAGTGGTGGCCAGTTGTGGAGTAGTGGCCGGGCTCGGCGGTGGTGGAGTAACCCTTGGGCGAACGTGGACCTTCTTTGCCTTTTTTGGTGGCATGATGGAAGAGGAATCGGCGGTGGTGAGTGTGAAGAGGGTTTGGGGTTTGATGGTGAGAGAAATGAGAGATGGGGTGGCCGGAATCAGAGATGGTGAGAGTGAAGAAGAATCGGAGGTGGTGAGGGTTTGGGGTTTGAAGAGGGAGGGGGAGAGAGAGAGAGAGAGAGAGGAGGAGGGTTTGGGAGGGTTGGGGTTTCAAAATGAGAGACCTAGAGAGTGGCCACATCTTGAGAAATGAGAGAGAGTGAGTGAGCCTCGGGTTAGATCTGAACGACACGTGTTGGAAACAGTGAAAATATTTGGGGGGGGGGGGGGGGAGATCCCGCCTAATTGAAATTCATTCAAGACACGAACGAAGGCTATGTTTGTCCATTTAATAATCTAGAGTTAAAAAATTTCACTGAAAATTTAGGCCGAATAATATCCCGTCAAATCCATCAATTTATTTATATGTGTATATGATATTTATATGTTTGTAACTTTGGAGGTGTTGATAATAACTTTTATAAAGGTTATATAAAAAAAATATAACTTTTATAAATATAACATTAGGTATTAAAAAAATATGAACTCGTATAAATAGAATTCATATATTTAATATTTGTATGATTTTTTTTAGTTTTTATACCACTTATATATTTAAATATGAAATTCTGTTATTTGGTTAAACCGATTATCTATAAAATTAGAATGAATATATTATATAAAACTAAAACCAATGTATCTTGATTTGAATCTTTATCTCAAATCTCGATCTCAAACAGAAATTAGAAATTCATACATCTTCATCTTAAAGAAAATTTAGAAATCTCGACATTGATCATATGTTTTGCTTCATTCTTCGTCCTCGATGTCTTCCCCGTCCTCGACTTCTTCATCGTCCTCGCCTTCCGTTTCAATCCCATCCTCTTCGTAGGCTTCTTCTTTAGTTTCGACCTCGTAGTCTTCCTCAGCTTCGATATCTTCGCTCTCTTCTTCATCGTCGCTCTCTTCAACATGGTTGAATATATGGAGATCAACGACAAGGTTAAAATGCCCAGTAATGACAGGGGCGTCCTCTTGATAGGCTTCATCTCTGGCTAGAATGATATCGCCTTCGATTGTCGCCAAGGTTCTAGCATCATAGATGTTCCTCTGTGACATTACATTGAACACCTTCCATCCATCGCCCACCTTTGGGTCATCAACATAGAACACTTGCTTTTCCGTGGTTGCGAGACAGAATGGAGAATCATCATACCAAATGCTATTCGTGTCAATAGATAACAACCCCTGATCGAACATATGCGTGATACCGAGATTGTTGGGATCAGTGCCATACCATTTGCACTTGAATAACACCACTGGCATGTCGTTGGCGTACAACAGTTCAACCACAGCTTCAAGGATCCCGTAATAGTCGGTGTCCTCTGTACTTACCATCACTCCACAATTTTGGGTAAGCAATTTTCTATCTTTGTTCCACGAAACGAACTTCACCCCATTCACAACACATGATGAGTAAATCCTATGGAGTTGGGGTTTTCTCGCCAAATTAAGAATCTCTTGTTTAACATATGCAGCCTTATCTCTTTGTTGTCCATAGATCTGTCAATAAGTGTCCTTTACTTAGTGCAACGATGACAACAATGTCATTAACCCATGAATAACATAACTAATAAGAATGCTTACCCATCCGATTAAATAGCGATGGAAATGCAGCCTGCGATCCTTGTCATTGTGATCTGGGTAATGTTGTGTGTAGAGCTCCTCGTGTGCGTTTAAGTAGTTTGACACTTCCTCACAGTTAAGTAAGACTTGCTAATGAGCCTCCAGAATATCCTCTCCACTTAGTCGTGCACATGAATTATAGCCTTGTGGGGGCACAAGCTCGGAACAACAGAAATATCGAACACAGAAGGAGTAGTGGTTGATGTCCCATGCTGACCTTCTCCAACCTCCAAGTACAAATTACAATAGGTCACTGCCTCTTCTGCAATGTAACGTGTGGTAATGGTCCCTTCTAGGTAACGAGGATTGACGGCATATTTCTTATATGCGCCAAGTTGTCTGAAATAGGATGGGTAACTTTCAATGCGACAATCTGAACAGAAGGTATAAATTAAACGGAATTAAAGATGATATTAAGAAATGTACCGTTCTATTGGATACATCTAGGTGTAATGCACAAGGCCGGTGAGCAACACTTGGCGAGGAAGATGAACTAGGAGATGGACCATAATGGTGAAGAAGTGAGGAGGAAAAATCATCTCAAAGCTGCATAGAATCTGTACTATCTCATCTTCCATTAGTCGAACTTCCTCCTTCCTTAATTCTCTAGAACTTAATTTCTGAAACCATTTGCATAGGGCCACTAAAGTCGTCACAACGGAAACCGGTAAGTACGTCCGAATTACGATTGGAAGAAGACGGTGAAGCATTACATGGCAATCGCGTGTCTTCAATCCGATAAACTTTTTTTCTCGTACACTTACACAACTTTTCAAACATACAGCGTAACCATGAGGATACTTCACTTCACCAAACCCTTCAAACACCTCCTGAAGATAATCTGAATGGATTGTGTATGGTGCAGGAGGAAGTTGACCATTACCCCTTGCATGTAGATATTTCTGCACCCCTCTTCTTCTCTTTGCCCCACGGCATTTCCTCCATCTCTTCACTATAGGGAGTCCACTACGAATCATGACATTATATTCATAAGCATGGCGTTATATATAGATGCAATCATACTGTCATTTTACGAGGATACTAATATATGTATTAATACAATGCATTTGATGATTTAAAGGCAAATAAGTTCCTTTTAAGAGCCATATGCACCAAAGGAACAAATCAACATTCATGTTCTAGAAAATGAATATTCCTATGGACAAAACAACATTCGATCTAGAAATACAATGCACCAACAATCAACTCAATAACATACGTACACAACCACCTCAATCAACCCAATAAGATACGCAACAAAATCATGTGTAGAAGTTCATCTCCAACAACATAAAACTAAAATGAGGGAACAAAGAAGCTAAGGCCAAAAAATTCATCTCCAACAACATCAATCATGAATGAATTACATTCATCTCCACCAAAATCAATTTTTGCCTTCATTACAAAGTAAATTAAAAGCAATTTGTTTACCTGACGTTCGTATGACTCGTCCCCTCCAATCCATGGGTACTTTTCTAGACAACCGCTCGGCCAACTACCGGAAGTGTCTTACATCCCTATGGACGGAACAACATGCAGTATAAGAAACACCAGACAATTCATGATGTACAAGACATGGAAGATTAAGTGATAACGCATCAAAGCAACATGGTATGCTATGCTTAATGAATAAGCCAATTTTAAAAATGAGTAACCATGATCATAGCATTTAGTTAGACCAATTTTAGAAGAAACCTTGCATACGCATTGATCCACTACCTTACAACCTGATTCATAAATGCCTCCATAGCAGATCAAGATATAATCTACCAAATTAAGACCAATTTTAGAAGAAACCTTGCATACGCATTGATCCAAACAAATATTGAAATACAAAATTAAAATCCAGCAAACTTTGAAACGGCCGAGCACCCGAAATGAGCAAGTTGTAGCCACCCAACAGCAGTTCATACGTGACCAGCAGCAGCTCAAACTTTGAAACGGCCGAGCACCCGAAGTGAGTGTATGTTCTGTAACAAAAAAAGCAATGGAAGCCACCCAAGCCAAGGAGAAGCAATGCAGTTCAGTTTTGAACATATTGGGGATTTTCTCATTCTCCTCTACAAATATCGGTTGTAATACACTCCCACATCAATGAATTAAGTTCAGTTTTACAGATCTGGATGAAACCAATGGAGGCTAGGCCGATTTGGGTTTCAGATCTGGAATCACAGATCTGGAATTGAAGCCGAACGAAAACAAATAGCCAATAATCAAACAGATCAATCGAACAAGGAAGGAGAAGAACAAGGAAGGAGATCGAGGACGAGATGCCAAATAGCCCTCACTGTCTGAATTAGAGGATACCAAATAACCCCACTGTCCGGAAGAAGACGATATGTCAAACACGTACGAAATCACATGTTTTATTTTAAAGTACAGTTGATTCAAGGGACGAGCTTATATATGTTCGTCCCTTCAATGATGATGCATGGCATGACTGACATCTGACAATCCTTATTGGATCACCATATTTATCGATGGTCAACGGTGTGGTCAACTTTCACTTATTATTCAGGCGACGAACTTAGTAATTATTCGTCTCCTGAAAGGCTCTCTGGGATGGGTATACATCCGGTCCTATTGTAAGTGACGACACATGCTATGTTCGTCCCTTGAAGTGCATTCAGGCGAACACTAAAAGGCCTTCTGTGTCTAGAATGTCAAACTGGTCTAGTGTTAGTTCATACGTACTATCGAGTTCACTTTATCTTTTCATATTTCAATAGTTTTGATGAATTGTTGTCATTTCAGCAATTCTATTTGGATAGTTCAAACCGAATTAACATCCTCATTTTGATGGCATGAATTATCGAACCGGGTTAAATTTGAACCGTTCTTTTTTTTTTATTGATAAAGAAATAATTCAAGGCCGGACAGGCCCGGACCTCGAGAGGCCGACAAAGTCGGCAGACTGCAAGCCGTCTAAACATACAACAACGAAATAGAAAATATAACATAAAATACATCAAAAGAGCACCCAAAGTAAAACCCGGAAAAAACTCAAGACCTAAGCAAACCAGCGAACACAACATCAAGAGGAAGGAAGTCGTCCCAGAGAAGTGGATAGCGAGCACATGGGACAGCTCTAGCTGACACGATGTCTCACCGCCGGAAAGACGGAAAGCAGACATCCTCGTAAGGCAAAGGCGACTCTTGGGGAAGTGTGGATCACACGACGTTCCCCCCACCTGGATGAGGGATCTTCGGAGACCACAAACACCAACAACACGATCACGTCGATCAACAAGGGCCGCAGAACTGCTCCTCAACCGAAACTAACCACGAACCAACAGACCGACACCAAACCACACGAGCATATGAAGCACAACCGCAAGAAGGACGAAAGACGCGGGAAGAATCCAGAATTAATTAATTATATGTAAACATAACCCCTTTTATTTTTTATTTTTATTATTTTTTAATCCATTTTATGAAATCCACCCACCAGGCCAAATTTGGGCCCAAGGCTTTGCCTTGGGCCCAAAGAAATAATTTCGGGCCCAGTGAAACAGGAGGCGAAAGAGCCTAGGGTTGACAGTGAAATCCGTCACACGCCAGAGCTAAGCCAGAAGGGCAACGGCCGCCGACGATGACAGCTACGAAGAGAGGGGTTAGACCACAATCCCGGCGGCCGGCGACCACCAGAGGGAAGAGGAGTCAAGTCACCGGAAACAGAAGGATCAGCGCCGGCAGCACCGAGGAGAAGGTGACGAGGGGGTGTAACACGTCCACAACCCGACCACGACAAATACAACGTCGGCGGCGCAGGCCGGGAAGGGAGGGAAGGAGATCCTTCTGAGAAGGGATCACCAAGCCAGGGAGAGATGATCAGGACTGCGACCCAAGCCACCGAAGGAAACGGCACCCCGAACGAAAGGCGGGGGGAGAATCCTGAAATCGAGGGCTAAAGACGCCAACCTCCAAAACCAACCGGACGCAGAGGCGCCACCCAACAACAACCGGCGACGGGGATAGGAGATTGAAGAAGGTGAACAGTAGCTGAAGCCATGGCAGAAGCTCAAATTGAGGCAGAAATCTGATGAAAACGGGAAGAAAATCCCAAATTCACCAAAAGCCCCAAAATAAATTTGGGTTTATCAACCATTGCAAGAGATAATTCACATAGGGGATTGTAGATTTTCCACGCCAAGAAGGCGAATTGAGGGCTCTCGAAGGAGATTTAGAGGCTCTCGTTAGGAGGTTTGATCCACTTTAAATTTTAAGAGAGAGCGAGTGATTTCTGGTGGAAGCTGAAACGGAAAGATTTCAACCACACCATTTGCCAAACTTTAGAGAGAGGTCAGAGCTTTTATGTAGAAATTAAAATGTGTGGCCAGCCAGCTTTAAATTTGAACCGTTCTGGTCTCATTTAGCATATATGAAATCTGCTACTATAAATGTATAAAAGTTAGTTTTCATCCAAAATAACACAACTCAAAAGGTTTTAAATTGTGCTCAAATAAAGTTTTAAATTAGCTTCTTCTTTTTTAATTATTATTTTCCGTGTTTTTGGGAGCTTTAGAAGTCGACTAAAATAAAGTGGTTGAAACATAACAAAATATAGTCAAAAAGTATTTAAATATCCACCCAATGAAAACACTAATCCAACTCCAACTGCAAATCTACATTACATATATTATCATATATTTCCCACCCCTTTATTTTTTGGTCTGTTATTTCTCAGCCCTTTTGAACTTCACAAAATGAGCCTACTTTGACTTCCGTTATAGGCCGGCCGGTGGCAAAGCTTAAGAAAAGTACTTTTATTTATTTATTTTCGTTTCGGCTATATACACCGCAAATCCCCACGTCCTTAAGGACGTGCGAGGGGTGAGAGCCACCCGAAGCCGGACACGTCCTTATTTTTTTTTTTGAAAACGTGCTTGCACGTCCCTAAGGACGTGCAAATCTGCACGTGGTTAAGCACGTGCTGCACGTCCTTAGGGACGTGCAAGCCCGTCTTCTAAAAGGCGAAGAGGACATGCCTCTTCGTCTTCATTCCGTCTTCGTCAGAGAAATCGAGAGCGAGAGCCCCTGCCGAAGAGAAATCGAGAGCGAGAGAGAGATTGCCAGAGAGGGAAATCGAGAGAGAGAGGTCGCCGGAGAGAGAGAGAGAGAGAAAGAGATCGAGACAGAGAGATGGAGCCGGAGAGAGAGGAGGTGGTGGAACCGACGGCGGCGTTGGTGGCTGAGGAGGTTGGTGGTGTGGGTGGAGCCCTGGGGGAGGGGGTGGCGGTGGAGCAGGTGGCCGGGAGTGGTGGTGGGGCGGCGCCCATGGAGGTTGAGGAGGGTAGTGGTGGTGACGGTGGTGGCGGTGGAGACGGTGGTGACGGTGGTGCTGGTGATGGTGATGGCGGCGTAGTGGCGGAGGCGGAACTACCGCGGAAGCGGCGGACTATTGAGGTTTCGCCGGTCCCAACCCCACCGGTATGTTGTTTGATTTATTCATTTTGTTTGATTTATTTTTATAGTTTTATATTATAGTTTAGATTTTAATATATAATATAATTTGATAGATTATAATTAGTTTAGTATATAGTTTGATAGATAATATATAATTTGATAGATTATATAGTTTTAGTATATAGTTTGAAAGATAGTATATAGTTTATATATTTTGATAGTTTTAATGGAAAAACAAAAAAAAACGATTAATATATATTACAAGATATTAAAACTTATTACAATATATTAAAAGACATTAAAATAAATGAAAATAAAAATATTAAAATTTAATAAAATAAATTAAAATAAATTCTAATTGAAAGACAATAAAAACATTAAAATATAATAAAATAAATAGAAATAAATTTAAATTTAAAGAAAATAAAAACATTAAAATATAATAAATTATAATAAAATACATAAAAATAAATTTAAATTTAAAGGAAATAAAAACATTAAAATATAATAACTTATAATAAAATAAAATAAAATAAATTGAAATTGAAAGAAAATAAAAACATTAAAATATAATAAAATACATATAAATAAATTTAAATTTAAAGAAAATAAAAAAATTAAAATATAATAAAATTCATAGAAATAAATTTATATTTAAAGAAAATAAAAACATTAAAATATAATAAATACATAGAAATAAATATAAATGGAAAGAAAATAAAATCATTACAATATATTAAATTATATTAAATTATAATATAATAAATTATAATAAAATACATTTCATAATAACAGGCAGGGAGGCTCATGAGGGGGGACGGTACCCTCCGGCCTGTTACGTTCGCCGACCGGGCAGCGGTCAGCCAGATTCCAGGAGGACGGTACCCGACAGTTCGACATCCACAGTCGACGATCTGTTCGCGTCTGCAGAGCGGTTGCAGCAGTCGATGGGGACCCCCCCGGCCGACGAGAACGACACCTTCTGGGCGGGTATGCCAGGTTGGGATCCTTCTGGCGATGCGATGATGGGGTTGCAGCCTTCTTTAGAGCCCCCTAAGGTTTTGAGTAGCTGCATCACCGACGTAGTCGCTGGGCGACGGGCTGACATGGGTAGACGTCCTACTCGTGTTCCACCCACCATCCCGGAGGCTTCTACTTCAGCTGTGCCAGAGGCTTCTACATCTGGCACACACGAGCCCGAGCCTTCGACCTCCGCCACACCAACGACGATCTCCTTGGCCTCTGCAGATGATGTGATCCCTGACGTCGTTGAGGAGGCTGACGACGGTAGGAGGGGCAGGCTTAGGGCCAGGGGGCCCACAGGTAGAGCCCGAGCCCATCCCTGCGCAGGCTGCCGCACCGGCTGCGCAGGTCGACCCTTTGTTGCCGCCGGGAGATCTGCTACTGTCTTCCACCACCGGGCGACTCACTTAGTGCCTTTCGAGCCCTACATATTTGAGGGACCAGGGACCTGGGTGCAGGATCTGCTCCCATCCGGCGTCCCCCAACTGAGGTCACTCCACTGGCAGTGTGTCGACGAGTTCACCTGCACGGCATTTTTGGAGCATTGGCACCCGGAGACCAGCTCCTTCCACTTTCCATGGGGCGAGATGACCATCACGCTGCATGATGTTGCCTGTCTGATGGGACTTCGGATTGATGGCCAGCCCTGCACGTCACATCTGCCCGCGGCAGCTCTGGTCCCCGCCATCGCGGAGTACTACCAGCTCACCCCTGTGACTCTGAAGTCGTACAGACACGCTGGCGGCCCTCCAGTGACTGGGTTTACTCGCCTGTGGCAGGAGAGACACGGACCGCTCGTCGACCCCGCCCCCGCCGATGACCCAGAGGCCGCGGCTGATCCTGAGCAGATTCGGCTGCGCACGCATGTTGGAGGGGGGCAGCCCGAGGATGACCCTGCACAGCGTCTGTTTCTGCATAGGACCTGCATGGGCATTGCTCTCGCCGAGACTTTTTTGTGGACAAGTCGCAGAGCCGGATCCCATGGAAGGTATTGGGCCTTGTTTGGGACATCCCACGTACGGCCACCCTTGCATTGGCTGCTGGTGCCCTCGCATGTCTCTACAGGGGCCTAGGCGAGGCTACCCGCTCAGGCGCGAAGGGCATAGACAGCTGCACGCCGATCCTACAGGTACGAGACCGTTGAATTAGAGTTTTTAGTTTACAAATATTTAAATTATATGCTAACGAAATACTTTTTTTGTGTCAAGGCTTGGATATGGGCGTACTTCCCTCGCTTCCGAGGTGAGTTCTCCAGCGACCCGGCTAGGAAGGATGACCCTCGCTTCTACGCGAAGTTCATCGGTCCGAAGCAGCCACCGCGGATGAAGGACGACGCGAAGCTGACGAAGATGCGGGAGCTGCGGGACGAGGTGGACCGTCTTACCGTCGATGATGTATGTATTCGAGACTCTATCTATATCACTTATAATTCTTAGCTGTGAATTAAATCTGATTTGTTTAATTGTAGGTTCGGTGGATGCCTTTTGGGCGTGATCTGGACTTCGACGGCCAGTACCGTCAGTCCACCTATCGGGGCACCATCACCTTCTGCGGGGAGGAGGAGCCGTATATGCCCGATAGGTGCCTCCGGCAGTTCGGACGGGTCCAGGGGATCCCGCAGGCCGTCATCGCGCCGATTCAGGTCTGCCGCGACACGACCCTGAAGAACTCGAAGTACATCGCCGTGTTCGCCCCGGGCCACAACAGGTGGCAGGACCTGTAGGACGAGGGTTGCTTCTAAAGGCTGGCCGATCACAGGCGCACCAGCGAGGATTGCCAGGCCGGTGTCACTGCAGATTACTTGCCTTGGTACGCGTCGCAAAGCCGGCCGTACGTGCTGCCGACCACGCCACCGCATCCCGACCCGCCGGCGCCCGTCCACCCGATCGGCATGGACCCATGGGTGGACCTCCCTCAGCCTCCCGTCATCCGTCCGGCGCTGTTAGCCCGCTTTCGTGAGGTTGAGGGCTATTTGAGGGCCCTGGCGGATGACCCTCGCATTGACCAGCTAGTGGACGAGCTGACGGAGATTTTGGATCATGCTGTACGTCATCTACCTGGCCAGTGATGTACTTTTGCAGTTTGTATGTTGATATTATACATTTATATTTCGGATTTTGTATCTATCTCTATATTTCTATTAGACTCTTCTCATTTCTTCAGAGTCATATTGAACGTAAACATCAAAAACGAAAACGTTAATATGATAAGGTTGCCCGATAACGAAAACGAAAACGTTAATATGATAAGGTTGCCCGATACCTTCAAGATTGGCTAGGGTTTAAGGGTTTTGGCTAGGGTTTAAGGGTTTTGGGTAGGGTTTTAGGGTAAGGAAACTGCACGTCCTTAAGAACGTGTTGCACGTCCCTAAGGACGTGCAGTTTCCTTACCCTAAACCCTAACCCTACTCAAACCCTAAAACCCTAGCCAAACCCTAAACCCTATCACGTCCTTAAAGACGTGCTAGGGTTCTGCTTACAATTAACGCAACAGTGCCTATTTGAAGCGATGGAGGACAGCTTGATTCCGCACTCCAAAACAAAGTCCGACTTCTTACAATTGAAGCGAAGGAGGACATCTAGAATCGTTATGGCCGAGCCGCAAAGCAATCCTCGTCTCCAAGTATCTCAGGTACGCACAGGTTTCGTAGAGTCAACATATTTCGTATTCGTTCCGTTTTGTTCATATTTTCAATTATATGAATACAGTTTAGAGACTTTACGTCTGAGTTCTCAGACCCAAGGGTTTGGAATGACCGTGACGAAATGGTTACGCATTTCAAGGACTTGGGTCAGAGACACTGCATGATTTTAGTAACCAAGCGGTCTTGGACGGGGGCGTCGAATCGTCCAGGCGGGGTTCTCCTTGCTTGCGAGCAGTTTGGGGAGTATCGACCACGCGGGAGGAAGCTCCGGAGCACACAGTCGAAGATAAGTGGTTGTCCATTCTCTCTACACGGACACGAAGCTCTGCCGGGTCAGTGGCGCATGACGGTAACCCATGGTGTTCATAACCACGGGCTTTGCACGAGCTTGAAGGGTCACGCCATCGCCGGACAGATGACAGAGGGGGAAAAGAAGATGGCGAGGTGGATGAAGGAAGTTGGCACTTCTCCAAAATCCATTGGGTACAGATTGAGGCAGTTGGATGATACGAGCGTCACGTCAAGGAAGAGCCTTACCAACACGCTCGTCACGATGGTCGCCGAAGAAAGAGGTAGTCGGACGATGACCCAGGATACCTTGCACCATCTGCGGGAAAGAAGGTACTACTATGACTTCAGAAGACACCCGGATGACGACAACGTCTTGAGCGACCTCTTCCTCGCGCATCCCGACGGGATACGCCTTCTCCGAAGGTTCCATTATGTCATCATAATGGACAACACATACAAAACAAATGCGTAAGTTACTCAATTACGATTACATTATTGCACATATAGCCAATTATAAAGTATTTTATATGTAACATATTTACACCTGCAGATATGGGATTCCTTTGTGCGAGGTGGTCGGGTTCACACCCTCAGGCAATACTTACTACATCGCCTATGCCTTCATGTCGCAAGAGAACGAAGAGACATACGCCTGGGTGTTGCGACAGCTTCAGATCTTGCTTGGGAGCGTTCAGCCTCAAGCTATCATGACTGATCGAGAGCTAGGTCTCTTGGCGGCGCTGAATGTTGTCTTCCCCGACGTCCAGCATCTCCTTTGTTGGTTACACGTGACGAGAAGATGCGAGGAAGCAGCTCTGAAGATCACGAAGAATTTAAACCACGCTGGCATCTTTAAGGGCAACTGTTGGGGGCTGTTCGAATCGAGGTCGGAGGAATCATTCAACCGACGTCGTCGGGCGCTACGAGCTGCATGGCACAAAGCTATCATGACTGATCGAGAGCTAGGTCTCTTGGCGGCGCTGAATGTTGTCTTCCCCGACGTCCAGCATCTCCTTTGTTGGTTACACGTGACGAGAAGATGCGAGGAAGCAGCTCTGAAGATCACGAAGAATTTAAACCACGCTGGCATCTTTAAGGGCAACTGTTGGGGGCTGTTCGAATCGAGGTCGGAGGAATCATTCAACCGACGTCGTCGGGCGCTACGAGCTGCATGGCACCCATTCCCAGGTGTGATGGCGTATTTGGAGTCGGTTTGGCTTCCATACAGCAGGAGCATTGTTCGGTGCTACGTAGATAATGTCTTCCATCTCGGCACCCGTACGACAAACAGGTACAACCTTACTTCATATCTCCCATTACAATATGATATAATATCGAATATTTAGTGGTATGCACTTCAATGTGTACAGAGTTGAGGGTCAACACAAGGTTCTGAAGGAGGCACTTCACTCATCGACTGGTGACTTCCGTATCGTGATCGATGCAATCCATAGAGTTAATGATTGTCAACTGCATGAGCTGCAAACTGCTTTGGAGATCGACCGCTTCAAATGGCCAACAGCGGCGTATAAAGTCAACCTTTTCGATGAGGTAAAGACTTTAATCTCCAAAAAGTGCTTCGATTATCTGTACAAGATGTGGCAGGACGTCGTGAACCAAAAGGTTCCTCCGGTATGCACGGACCGACATTGGAGGGTTTGTTACGGGATCCCTTGTGTCCATGAGATTCAGGCATACGTCAACTCCGGTACTCCGATACCCGCCGAGGACATCCACCCGTTCTGGATGGATTTGACATGGACTGACCTCGACGACACCCCACTGCCGTATGAGCTGTCATCTTCATACACGGCTTCCAACGATGTATGCGAGGACGAGCTGCACCCACCCTCATCAGCAAGCGTCCGAAGGAAGGGGAGGCCTCGGGGGTCGAGGAATGCCTGCCGCACCAACCCGTTGCCATACGAGGAGGTAAGGGAAAGGTTTGAGAGAGAAGAAGCGCGTGCTGCTCGAAATGCTGCTCGGCCTCGTCCACAAGCGACCTCAGCTCGACGTGGACGTGATGATGTGTTCGGAGGGTTCAACTGGGGTCGAAACAACGTTGATCCCTTCATGTTCGGTCATATTGAGACGGTGAGGGACACTGTTGGAGATGGTCATTGTGGCTACCGTGCTTTGGCGGCTTTGACATCACCGATCGGCGAGACTGCTTTCCCGGAACTCAAAACGTTACTATGCAATCACTTGGAGGATCACGCCGATCTGTACGTCGGTTGTTATACGGGAGAGTACCCATTTCAGCAGTTCGTCGACTACCAGAGATGGACCGGAGCCACACATGGTGATAGGAGACGGTGGATAGAGCTACCCATCATGGGTTTAGTATTTGCGACGGTATATCAGATTCCTCTCGTCGTCCTAGCTTGGAATCATCTGTTCACATGTCTCCCCATGATCTCGCCGACATCTGCTAACAACCCTCCCCAATCAGCAACTCTTGGTGTAGCCTGCATCGGAAACCAAGACCATTTTGCCGCGGTACGACTTCAAATGTCTTTTTTATTACCTATTCATGCTTTTCATACATATGTCAATACTCTAACTCTAAATTTTTGTTCTCATAGATCTGGTTGCGTCCTAACGCTCCTCTTCCGCCGCCTCCACTAGAATGGGTCGAACATCATCATCCGAGCGTCGAAGGATGGGATGCTCCTTTTCAAGCTCAGATTGAGAGATTTAGAGCCTTGCGTGCCGAGTGCGGCCGTCCTTTACTATTTTCCTAGATTGTATTCCACAACTTTATTAAAATTATGAATGTAAACCTTTTTTTCCGTTCCTTGTAACGTTATTCGCATATTATCCGAATGAAAACCTTAACAATTCTTGTGTTCTGTTTAATTTGACCCTAAATCCTTCAAATCCACTAGCTAAACACTTCAATTTTATCAATTAATATTACAAAACCGTCGGAAAACCTAAACCCTAACCCTAACCCTAAACCCTAAACGCAAAACCCTAACTAGGGTTTGCACGTTGTTAAGGACGTGCAAGACTTAAATAGTGGACGTGCACAGTCCCAGACTTGCACGTCCTTAAGAACGTGCAAGCACGTCCTTAAGGACGTGCAAATCCTTAATCCGGATTTACGGTGTATATAGTGACACCCTTTATTTTTGAAAAGGCTAAATATATGAACATATATATACCAATGTCTGATAAATTGAAATGGTAATTTCAGATGCCCTCGTTATTTTCTACGTATGGGTTTTTTCCCTCCGTGAAATCAAACTAGTCCCCTCATTGATCTATTCTACGCTTAGACATTCGTAAATGATGATTCAATATGATCGATCCGACACCACCCTAACTAAATTGTTGCCTTACAAAAATGAACATCATAATCCATATTTCAATCCCACCATCAAATATTGATCACCGTTTATCACGTCACATAATTTGTAAAATACGTGGTTTCTATTAAGAGTCGTCAACTCATGCCACCAAATCCTTCAATATTCGTTTTCCTTATTTAGAGCCATAAAATTAATGAAAAGTTTATATGACACGAGTATGATCGACTTAAATCACTCTTAATACATTTATTATATCCACTGTGAGATGAGGTGCTACATAGTTCATTTCTTATAATAGTGTGGGTAGTTTCCACAAGATCAACTAAAAAGAAACAAATATTATACTCTTTCATTATCAGCCAATTGATTTTGAGATTAAATTTCACCGATTTTATCGCACATGTTCGTTCGAGCCATTATCAATATGAGTCTTTTTATTAGACTATTCGTTTAAACTTGTCAGCCTCACAGTATATCATAATTCATAGTATATCATAATTCATATATATGTTTCAAATATTAAAAAAAAAACTAAAATCATAAATTTAAATAGGATGTCTTTTTTCTCCTTCTTTATCTTATTTTTTGATCCATATTATTTGATTTAATTTTGAATAGCTGACCTACTATGTAGTCTATGGGTGGATTTGTGTAGAGCTAAGAAAAGGGGGTACCGAAAAATCCAAGAGCAAGGTGCGTGAGAACCTGCAAGTCTCGATAAAATGGACAGGATTACAAGAAAATACCCAGAGACGTACACTTCCCCCTAATATAAAACGGCGTCGTATCCTAGGATGCCTGCCATGTTCATTCTTAGCTGTAAAAACTTAATTAACTTATAAAGTGTACCTTATTTTTACTTTTTACTTTTTTTTTTTTTTTTGCCCTTTCTGTTCCTTTGAACCTAACCGTCCATGCAAATTGCAAAAGGTGACAAGTTTTGGAGGAGTAGATTTTCACTGTGCCAATCCACTGACTGCAGCTGATCTGTTCATCTTATCTTCGCCTCTTCAATGACCAAAATACCCCTCAATATTACCCGTTATCTATAAACTAAAATAAAAATGAATTTTTTTTTTTTAGATTTTGGGGTTATCGACTAATGTAATTGGACGAGTCGGTTTGATTTCAGATAATATCCATTTGGATTTGATCAAATTTCGGATCGATCGATCGAGTCAATTTTGGATATACTATGTGTTTTGATCGGGTCAACTTAGGTTAAAATGAATTTGGGATTTGTTCGGGTTTTGGATTCTATTAGATTGGATGGGGTACGCCGGTACGGCTAGTTTCGGCATGGGTTTCGGATTAGTGGAGTTGTTGACCTTGTTGACATGTCGTTAGCATTGATTCCCATTTAAGCGCGTGTGACAAGTGCAACTTATTGGCTAAAAATGTCGTTGCACTTAAGGGGTGTGTTGGAATGTGGTTGTCCCACATCGGTAATATAGAGAATCCTTGAACAACATATAAGGTTGAAGAGTGTAAAGCAATAAGGATTGTGATGAAAGGTTCTGATTTCCTTCTCATTAGATTAACGTATATATAATACATAGAGATTACAGAGGTTAAGATATGGAGATATCGAGATCTTTACAGAAAAGATATTCAAAAGATATTCTACATATATATATTCTAACAGGCCCCCGCAAGCTCATGGGCGAGGACGAACATGAAGCTTGGCCGTCAGCGAAAGAAAATGATGATTACCCACAGCTTTCGTGAATATGTCAGCTATCTGATCTAGAGATCGAACATGCCGAACGACGAGCTCACCAGAGGTAACCTGTTCACGAACAAAGTGAAAATCGATCTTGATGTGCTTGGACCTCTGATGAAACACTGGATTGGCTGTGAGGAAGGTAGCACTCAGATTGTCACAAAGAAGAATAGGAGGGCGTGTAACCGAGAGAGCCATTTCCTGTAGCAGTTGCTGCAACCAAATGAGCTCGGCCGAGGCAAAAGCCAGTGCCCTGTATTCTACCTCAGTGCTAGAGCGGGCAACGACCTTCTGTTTCTTAGAGGACCAACTGATCAGATTTCCCCCAAAGTAGATCGCAAACCCATGCTGAGACCGACAGTCATCCGGATCAGACGCCCATCCGGCATCGGAGTAAGCGACTAGGCGACTGTCAGACGCCGGACAAAGGGATAGACCTGCCGTGATGGAGCCTTTGAGATAGCGAAGAATTCGCTTGACTGCAACCCAGTGCTGCTCTGGGGGTTCATGCATAAACTGGCATACACGATTAACTGCATAAGAGATTTCGGGCCGTGTGATGGTGACGTACTGTAGAGCTCCAACTATGCTGCGGTATAAGTGTGGATCGGAGCATGGGTCACCGGTATGCACCAACCGAGACCCTGGCTCAGCAGGTGTGGAAATTGGCTTCACACCCGCCATGCCACACCTCTCAAGGACGTCAGTGATGTACCTCTGCTGACTAAGATGAATAGCAGACTCAGTGCGAGTGACCTCAATACCCAAGAAGTAACTAAGGGCACCAAGATCCTTCAGAGAGAAAGCCCGATGTAGACTAACGACAAACTCATCAATAAAGGAGGTATGAGATCCCGTAATAATCAAATCATCAACATAGACGAGAACATAAACCACATCACGACCATGAGATTTGATGAAAAGAGATGAGTCAGACACACACCCTTTGAAACCATGACGTATGAGCGCATCTCTAAGCTTCTGAAACCAAGCTCTAGGCGCCTGCTTGAGGCCATACAGAGCCTTGCGGAGATGACATACATATGTAGGGTGAGTGGAATCAACAAAGCCCTGTGGTTGTGACATGTAAACTGTTTCCGTAAGGTCACCATTCAAGAACGCATTGTTGACATCAACTTGTCTAAGTGGCCAAGAGCGTGTAACAACAAGGCTTAGCACAAGCCGAATGGTCGTTGGTTTGATGACCGGGCTGAATGTGTTGAAGAAGTCTACTCCAGCTTCCTGAATGAAACCTTTAGCTACCAAGCGAGCCTTGTAGCGATCCACCGAGCCATCTGACTTCTGTTTGACCCTGTAAATCCACTTGCACCCAACAATGTTAGCACCATTTGGTCGAGGAACTAAGTCCCAAGTCCCATTTTTCATCAAGGCATCATATTCTAATTGCATTGCATGTTGCCAGTGAAGGCTTTTGGTGGCTTGATGGAAAAGCTTGGGTTCAACCACGGTGATGAGGGCATTGGGAAGTGGATATCTTGTGGAGTGAAATGTCTTGGGTTTAAGGGAGTTTGTTGAGGCACGAGTGGCCATGGTATGGCTGGATGCATCAGCTTGTCGAAACCAAGAGGGGATGTTGGAGATGGGTTCCGGGGCTGCAGGAGGCGGGCTCGGAGAGGCTGAGTTTGTGATGCTGTCAAGAGGTGACGCAGCAGGGGGAGGAGAGGGGGAGGATGTGGGGCTGTCGAGGGGTGATGCAGCTGGGCTCGGAGAGTGGGAGGATGTGGGGCTGTCAAGGGGTGATGCAGCTGGGCTCATACCTTCCGAGGAAACCGAGGGCGAAGGGGGGACAGACGCTGGGGAGCTGGGCGGTGAGGGGACTGGTGACGGGGGAGACACAGGAGCCAAAGGAGAGACTCCGGAAGCTGTCTGCAGAAGGGTGAGCGGGAGCACAGGCGGTGTAGGACTCGGGTCCGAGTGAGGAGTAGAGTCCGATGCAAACGGAAAGAGGGATTCATCAAAGACCACAAATCTGGATTTGTAACATCGACCAGTAGGAACATGATGACACAGATAGCCCTTGTGTTTCGAACTGTATCCCAAGAAGAGACAAGGAAGTGAGCGAAACTCTAGTTTAGAGTTGTTATATGGCCGAAGAAAGGGGTAACAACGACAACCGAATGACTTTAAGAAGGCATAATCGGGAAATTTGTGATAGAGAGCTTGAAATGGGGACTTGTATCCCAAGTTAGGAGTGATTGTACGGTTGGAGAGATACACAGACGTATGGAATGCCTGTTCCCAAAAAGTTTGTGGGAGGTGAGCATGAGCCAAAAGAGAGAGACCCTTTTCAACAATGACCCGATTGTGTCGTTCCGATGACCCATTCTGTTGGGGTGTATAGGGCAAGAGATTTGGTGGTGAATGCCAAGACCGCGAAGCATAGTCGAGACATTCCGATATTCACCTCCGCCATCAGTTTGAAGACATTTAATGGTGGTGGAAAATTGTGTTTGGACAAGTTTGATAAACAACTCACAAATAGAATAAACTTGAGATTTTGCAGACATGAAATAGATCCAAACAAACTTTGTGTGGTCATCAATAAAACTAACATAATAGGAGTTTCCATTAGTTGATAAAAGAGGGGAGGGACCCCATACATCAGAATGAACAAGATCAAAGGGCTTTGCTACCGTGACGGTGCGGGCAGGGAGAGGCAGACGATGACTCTTGCCGAGCTGACAGGCACCACAGACAGGGGCTAATTTATTTGAAGACACGGGAAGACTCTGACTAGTAATGAGACGACGAAGGACAGACTCGTGGGGGTGAGCAAGACGATGATGCCAACAGTCTATGGAGGCACGCTCACCAATGAAAGCAACAGGACGACTCGAACTGAATTTAGGACGTTGGGATAGACGAGGAAGACGGTAAAGGCCACGTTCAACGGTTCCTCTTAGAAGTACTTGCCCCTGCAGGTTCTTAACAAAACAAAAATCCTTGTGAAACTCAAGATACACAGAATTATCTTTAGTAAGTTGAGAAACACTTAAGAGGTTCTTGGATATATTAGGCACACAAAGAACATTAGATAGGTGTAAAGGGGTTTCACTGGCATGCGTTGCAGAGAGAATAGAAGTACCAAGATGTGTAATGGGGAGAGACATACCATTACCAACAACCAAATGATCGGAGCCAGCATAATGGGAGGGCGACTGAAGGCCGGACAGATCACCAGTGATATGAGCATTAGCGCCAGAATCTACCACCCAAGGATCAGCGATCTCAGACTGACATTGAGCAGCATAGACGGACCTGTTGGAGCCTGGCGGGGATGTGTCTGGACGCCCAAGAGCAGCAGCAGCAGCATGGCGATTAGTCACCGGGAACTCATTGAGATTGAGAAGGCCGAAGCAATTGAAGGCCTCATGGCCAAGTTTGCCACAGATTTGGCATGTGGGACGAGACGCCCGATCAGCAGGAGCAGAGGAATTGGAGTCACTGGGAGGGGTGCGATCAGTAGAAGAGAGACCACTGCCGCGACCACGACCGCGACCACGAGTTGACGCAACATTGGCAGTTAGTTGGTTGGCGTCGGAGAGGATTTGAGTACCTTCAGCCAGACTTTGCTCTTCCTGCAGCAAGAATCCGAGCAGAGCATCAGATGAGACGGGCTTAGTTTTGAGGGCGAGGGCGGAGCGAAAGGCTGCGAATTGATTGCCCAGGCCGAAGAGGATGTAAGACACAAGATCCGTATCAGGGATGAGAACCATAGATTCGGCAAGTTCATCCGCAATTGCCCTCTTTTTCTCAACGTACTCAAGGACGGACAAGGAACCCTTAGTGAGGGTTTGAAGTTGGCGAAGATGCATCTGTCGTGCACTGGATTGGGCATGAAACATTGTTGCCAAGATCTGCCAGGCTTCAGCGGCCGTGGTAGCCCTAGCAACATGGCCAAGAAGCGGAGTTGTAAGGGTCGAGCGGATCCAGAGAAGCACAAGCCGGTCCTTTTGAACCCATGCGTGATAGGCGGGATTGGGGACGGTTGGAGAATATGTGGAAAAGGCAGCGATAGCAGCCTCCGGAGTGAGTGGTGAGGTGGGCGGGGCAGGAAGGGTGGTGGGAAGAGGCGCCGTCGCAGTCAGAAAGGAGTCCAGATCAAATGCCTCAAGGGCTGATCGGACAGTATTGCGCCAGAGGGAGTAATTACCCCTGTCAAGGCGGATGGCAAAGTTTGGGAGATGGAAATTGGGTTGAGAACCATCGGTGGAGACAGAGAAGAGAAGTTGCGTGGGAGAGGTGGGATTGGTGGCCATCGAAACCGATCAGGAGGATCGCAGAGTTTAGGCTGATACCATGTAAAGCAATAAGGATTGTGATGAAAGGTTCTGATTTCCTTCTCATTAGATTAACGTATATATAATACATAGAGATTACAGAGGTTAAGATATGGAGATATCGAGATCTTTACAGAAAAGATATTCAAAAGATATTCTACATATATATATTCTAACAAAGAACTACCCCTCTCATTGTCAATTGGTTTTGATATGGAACCCGTTGGGTTTATGTGTTGTTCGAGTCTCTCGTATGTGGGCCCGCACACACGGCCTCCCTCAGCTTGTCTTAGCCCCACCGGGCCCAGCCGACTTTAACAGATTCAAGTCGGGTCAAATTTAATTTTATTAGGCAATATATGATTGTTTTTATTTTTTTGTTATTTTAACTATTGACTACTCAACTTCCTTCGATAAGAAATAAACAATGTTTGACTTTTGTGCATGTAGTTTTAGGAGTTAAAAACTATATAAAATCTTATTTATTTTAATTAATTTTTTTCACAATTTAATACGTATTACTAATAAATACTGGAAAAAATTGATTAAAGTAAGTAAGATTTTATAGTATAGTTTTTAGTTCCTAAAACTAGCCTATCTGCAGAAAAGTCAAACATCGTTTATTTTCGATAGGAGGGAGTATTAAACTTCATTTAATTAGTTAATTATATTATGTTTTGGTATACTCCGTACGTTATTTACAGGCAATTATACGGAGTATTATGTTTTGTTATACTTCGTAGTTATTTACATGCAATAACGTTATTGATTTGTTTTAAAATGAGAAAATTATATAGTGATTTATAATGAGTTGGTTCTGTTTTGTTCATAAAGGTGTTTTTACTTTAAAAAAATGTTGTATTTTAAATTATGGTTTGTAAAAAAATCAAATTTTAAAAATTGGTTTGTGATAAATAAACATTTTAATTTCTTTTATTCAGTTCAACTCATTAGATCGACTAATTATTGATAATTGATATAAAATTTGTTTAAAAAAATCCTACTAATGAAAAACTTAACCGTGAATATCTTTTTCCAAGGATCAACCCATATAGAAATTATTCAAAATTTTTCTGAATTTGGGAATAAATTGAATCAAAATTACTTAATTCTGCAAAAAAATATCAAAACGCCAATCCAGTAAAATATTTCATTCGTTCGGAAAAACATGTCATTTATTATTCACGCATATTATTTTAGAATAATAAAAATTATATAAAATATTCATTTTTAAACAATTTTACACTCATTAATAATAACAATGAAATTGTTAAAAAATACATTAAAAATAGATATTTTATAGTTTTTATTATAAAAAATATTTATAACTATTAAACGCCATGTTTTGCCAAACATATAGATTACAATATTAAAAATCTATACTTAAATCAGGATGTAACGTCTTCATTCATCCTTGTAAGTTATCTTGTAAACATTAAAACCGAGACTTGCCAAATTCAACTAATTAATTTTCAATCACTCTGTCTGAAATTGGTTAAATTTAAAACAAATTTATAATTGGTTTATTTTTTTATAAAAAAAAAAACTCACTGTATAGTTAATTTTAACAGTAGTAATTGTTTTGAATTTTCGCTAGTTTGACTAGAAATTTATAGTTGATCATCAATCATCAATGTGTGGTAAATTAGTGATAAGTAAGGGCATTTTGGTCATCTCATCATAAAGAAAGGGAAGTAACAAAGAGAAGTCCGAGAGGATCTTGGGAGCCACGTGAGCGGCAACGCGTCGTTCTAGGTCAAAAATAAAAATCAGGGGTGCTGAGTTGGCATCTCCCGGCAGGGTAATCGCCGCGGGACCCACCCCCACAACGTAATGTCACACGTGGCAAAATCTGTCACGCTCTCTCAGTATGCGGCGTTCCGTCCCACCCTCGACTGGCCGAGTGTGAGCGGGTGACTTTCCCTATTCTTCCTCCATCACCGCCCGGTGATTTTATCACCCTCTTCTTAATTTCCTTTCTTTAAAAGTAAAAATGGTGCAGATGAACAGATTTTTTTTTTAACCCAATAGAACAAATAGTGAAAGGCTGTTTCCAACCCCAACTAATTAAATTTTAAAAATTAAAACCATTGTCTTTGTATTTACATATTCATATTTATGTTCATATTCATACTCCCCTAAAATTGATGTTCATTATTCTTTTAATCTTTCCTCTAAATACATTCAATAAACTATCGGTGGGACCTTAATCACAACTTAGTCCAGATGGTGATAGTACATGTTCAACATTAAGATATTCAATTTCAAATTCTTGTGAAAATTAGAGAGTGAAATGGCTTTTTTTACTGAATTATAAAGTACACAATTTAGATATAAACTTTTTTATGAGTGTAAATAAACTTTTTTTCCCCTTCTTGTTAGTGGTAATCAAACTCGATCTTACTCCCTCCGTTCCACAGTAGATGTGTTTTACTATTCATAAATGATTTCTTAAGAAGCTAAAAACTATATAAAATATCAACATTTTATTAAATATTTTTAAATAATATCATACATATTACTAATAAGTATAGAATTATTTAAAAAAATTAATTAAAAATGGATATTTTTTTATAGTTTTTAGCTCATTAAAAAGCGAATAGTCCAAAGACAAGTATTGTGAGACGGAGGGAGTATCATATTGTATATCAAATAAATCAATCAATCGTCAATATACATCACATACTAACATGTATGTCAAAATCAATGTATAGCGTCCTATTTGGTAGTTGTGGTTGTTTCCAACGAAAAAATTCTCCCAAAAAAATTAAAAAAAATTGTGTGTGTGTATATATATATCATATGTACACAAGCCTTAAAGTGTATCATGTTAAAAAAATCTGAACCATTGGAAGATTATTCGTTGAAATGAATTTTTTTGGTATTATTATTGGGTGATTATTTATTAGAATAAAAATTACATTTTTTACACTCTTTGTACAAACGAATAATCATGAGCAAATAGACGAATAATTTTTGTGTACATGATGAAGCATGTGTACAATATAAGGATTGTGTACACCGGAACACACACATATACACTCCCTCCATTTAATTTTAGATGTCATTAATTTACTATTCATTCACACTCTTGATAAAAAAAACATTAAATTTTTTTATATTAATTTTGTAATTATTACAAATATGTATTAATTATTAAATTATTAAAAAATATTATATATTACCATTATAAAAAGATTAGACATTTAAAAAAAATGAAAGGAGTACTACCATTTTGTTATAAAAAAATGTCATATGCCATTATATGTATTTTAGTCTTGATATATGTTATTTAATTTAGTTTTAAAGAAAATAAAAATATATAATACATATAATGACATCTTTTTTTTCTAATGAAAATAAAAACATGTTATTTACAATTTAATTATACTTAAATTTTTAAAATAACAGAAATTATATATAAAAAATTTATATATAAATTTGTTCAATTACAAGCAAATTTTCATACTTAATACTTATAACGATTTTTCTATCCTATATCAAAGTACATAGGATAATAACACTAAGTGCTCGTTTGGATAAATGTAGGAAATTTACTTCCCGGGAATTTAATTCCTGGGAAGTCTACTTCTCATGAATTACACTTTCTAGGATTTTATGAAATATGTTTGGTTGAAAAATGAAAAAATGGTGGATTTGATATAACGAGATAAATAAGGGATTTTTATTAGTAAGAAAAGGGTGGAAAGTTGTCTTATCATATAACCCCTTGGTAATTCCAATTCCTGTATTTCACAGGAAATTCAATTCTTGGGTTTTTGGAGATGAATTTTTTTAACCAAAGACAGATATTCTATCTAACTTTCTGGGATATTTAAATTCATGGGTTTTTTGTTAAAATAGATTTTTAGGATCACTTATTTTTTTGATATGAAATCTTTTTAATTTAAGATCTTATCTTATGTCTTAAGGTATATGATAGAAAAACCGTATAAATAAATAGCCCAAAAATATATCGAAGTACGAACGGGATATTTTAGTATAGTTTGAAAAGAAAACATTTATCAGTATTATTAAAATGAGATTGATTTTATTAAAAAAAAAAGAGAGAGATTGAAATTAAAATTAATGAGGGGTAGATATATAAGGGATGATTAGAGAGGAGTTGCCTTAAAAACATCCAATTGGAAAAGAGAGTGTCGAAACCCAAAAAAAGGACTAGTTTCAGAAGCAGTCTGGCCCACTCCCCACCCCCCACCCCTTTCCTTTTCAAACAAACTCCTTCCAAATACTTGAATCTCCCCCCACGCCTTCAACCCTCCCCATCCCCCCCAAATCGATCTCCCCTCCCCCTCTCCCACATCCCCCCCACCGCCGGCTCCCATGGCCGACTTCACGCTCCTCTGCCCCGTCAAGTACACCGAGCACCGTACCACCATCCACAAGCACTCCTCCTCCTCCTCCTCCTCTGATTCGGCGATCCCCCGGATTCCTAGGTCTGTCCGAATCTCCGTCCTCGACGACGACGCCACCGACTCCTCCAGCGACGAGGAGAGCGAGATCTTCGGCCGCTACCGCCACAAGCGCTTCTTCACCGACATCCTCATCGACCACCGCCCCGCCGCCGTTAAGCCTGCCGTCGCCGCCGTGAGGGCGCCACCGTGCCGGAAGATGAAGCGTGTGGCGGAGCCGGCTGCCGGCGGGAGGAAGTTCCGCGGCGTGCGGCGGAGGCCGTGGGGGAAGTGGGCGGCGGAGATCCGCGATCCGGCGCGGCGCGTCCGGCTCTGGCTTGGCACCTACGACACCGCGGAGGAGGCTGCTAGGGTGTATGATAACGCCGCTGTCAAGCTCCGCGGCCCCGACGCTGTCACCAACTTCACCGTCCCGACGCCGCCGTCGCCGTCGCCGGAGCCTCAGTTGTCGCCTACCTCCGTGCTCCGCTCCCGCAGCAGCGCCGCGTCTTGCTCGGAGGAGTCCGAACCGGGTTCGCGGTCCACTCCTTCCGAAAGCAAGCCCGGTTCGGAGTGCGAGGAATCGACGTCCTCGGCTGAGTGCTTGCCGGCGACGGACGATCAGTTCGCCTTGATGGAGGACTTCTTCAACTTCAGCCCGCCGGAGCCGTTGCTGTTCGGCGACGATGATTCCGCCACCACGGGAGCGCCGTTCCTTACGCCCGATCAATACGGGATGTTCGGCGATGAGGACTGCTTGGCGGAAATGCAAATCGATACGACGTCGTTTGGTAGCGATTTCTCATCGGGCCTTCAAGTCGACGATTTTTTCCCGGATTTTAGTGACGTGTTCACATCGGAGCCCCTTCTAGTGTGAAAATCTGATTTGAATTTTTTTTCTTAAAAAAAAAATATTAAAATAAATGTCTCGGCCGATTAATCGGCAAATTTTGTTCCGGCGGGAGGAGTTGTCAAGAGGGAGTGATAGAGATAGTAATAGTTTTATGTTTTTTCTTTTTTTTTTTAATTTTTATTTCTAAAATTTATAATTTAATTTTAGAGAGCCTTTGTGGTAGAATAATTATGGGCGGTAACCTTTTTTCTGGAGTGTATGATAATATGATTTAAGTTAAAAGTGGAGGAAATGGAAAAATACAGCTTTTGTCTTATTATTATTTCCTTTCTTATATTGTCCTTTTCAGGAATTTGTTTAAATTTTTATTTATATTTTTTGATAATTAGGGATTGATATGTGCACGAGTAATATCTCGTCTGGTACACGGTGGAAGATTCCGAGCGTGCAATGCGAGTGCGCAAGGACGCCCGAACGTGCACATGAGGAAAGACGGTAGCCCGAACGCGCGGTGCGAGTGTACGTAATGTTCACTTAGCCATCTCTCCAACTCCCCCTATGGAGTGTCGTTGTCGCCTTTCCCTTGACCAAAACAAAGACCCCAAGGATCGTTGAGAATCCGCTAACTCCCTCCCACCCGAAGGCGATTAGGGCGAGATTGCACACGACAATGGCCTTGGTGACGACGATGGAGTAGAAGACAGCGCCGATGGCCTAGGCAGAGGAGGGAGAACCAAACAAAATTGGCGAGGATGATGATGGCGAAGAGGTTGCAAAATTGAGGGTGAAGGAGAGGGAGAAATGCGGTAAGGAGTCAATCGAGGCGGAAGCGAGGAGGAGGAGGGAGAACCAGGCTGAATTGGAACGATACAAAGAGGGAGGAAGACGAAATATTATTTTTTTTAAAAAAAAAAATCACACATCCGCAAAACGCGTTTATAAAACCATGTAATACTCAAACAAATCACCGTGCAAATAGGGGTCCCCTTAATTAAACTCAATAAAAAAAATTACAATAAAAAAATTACTTTGAAAGATTTTTTTTAGTCTAATTTGATTCGATTCAACCGCTCAATATTCTAATCGATTACTATGAGACTACTTTAAAATGTTAACTCTCACGCTCTATATCTAAATCAGTATATATGTTGATCACTTACGAGATCACCCCAAAGACGCCTTCGATATCCAGATACATGTGTATTTATGTGGATTGTGGAAGTTGCAGTAAATTAGTGAGGTAAACATTGTATGATTAGTGGCTTTTATGATTATTGTATATTGTATGGAGTAGTTTTTTTTAAGTGTAGTGTTTAGTCTTGGAAAAAAATAGATTTAGGATACAGTATATTAATGAAAAAATATATAACTTAAAAAGAAATTGAAAAGTGTGTGTGCGTGTGTGCAAATAGTGCACGTACTGCTCTAACAAATCTATCACCTTAATAAAATCTGATTATAATATAATAATTTGATAATTATATATATTAATTTAAAACATTAAAAAGAAGGAAATGAAACCCACAACTATATATACGTCTTTGGCAATGCCCTTGGTCTTTGTCGTTCCTTTGAGAGTGTCACCTTCGCGCACGTCTTCAGGGAAGGCAACTGGGTGACAGATCGGGTGGCGCATCTGAGTCTATCCTCGTGCTTTGTCGCTGACTGTGTTCTGGTTGAGATTGCAGATTTCGTCCATTGGGATGCTACTGGACGGTGGATCAATCGCGGTTGACCTTCCTCCCAATCCTTGCCTTGTATAAAAAAAAAACCGTCTATATGAGTCGCCAATCACATCTTGATTCATTATTTTGACTTTTACGGTAAATTATGGATTTTTTAAAACAATTTTAAATTTATTACTAATTAATATATAAAATTATTTTAATAAATTAATACAGTAACAAAAATTATTTTATATAATTGTTATCTCATTAAAAAAACCATATAAAAAACTAATATGCAGTTTCATAATGGTGACCCAAGTCAAATTCAAATTAACCTTATTTGATACGAAAATATAGTGAATCAAAAAGTTGTTTTTTCTTTCCGGGTCAATTATTATATAGTGTGCCCTATTTTAGTTTTTACTATGAGTTTAAAATTAATTTTCATCTCTATCAATAATAAGAAAAATAAAATAAAATTGGCTTGTACATGTATATTATTTCCCCATATATTGATTTATGGCTGTATTTATAAACAAGTGAACGATTATCGACACACGTAAAAACAAAATTTAAAAAAAAAAAAAAGCAAGTGAACTGAATCTTAACAATTGCACATATACCTCATTGTCAAATGTTGTGACTTGACATATATATGAATTGAATTAGATAGTTTTGGGCCATTTGTTCCAATCTTAAAAGTGGGTTTTACATTATTTTTTTTTTATATACACGTAAGTACGTAACCATGCTGATCTATTATTCAAGAAACTTCTTTTTGGTGAGAGTTTTGAGTAATGATGTTGTTGTGTGGGAAAGAATGGGACATCAGACAAATCTCTTTAACACACACGAATTGAGATGACCAAAAACTGTAAACCAGAGAGTCAAATTTAAGCAACTCAAACCAACAATCAGACACAAGCAGAAGATAAAATAACCAATCACATAAAACACCAGATTTACGTGGAAAACCCCAAAACGGGGAAAAACCACATGAGCCAGAAATTCCACTATCAACAATAACGACGATCTGAGAAATAACACAAGCAAAGGGATCTGAGATTGAAGGCTCAAAACGACGATTCAACCGTACAAAATGAAGCCTATGGTGAGGTGAACAACATGCCATAAAATCGTCTCAGTCGAAGTAATAGTTGAAAATTATGTGTAATTATAATTAAGTGGCTGAGAATTATTAGGGGTAGTTGTGAAATGGAATGGGTTGAGTCCAAGTTACTAGTAAGCAGTGTTTGCACGTGGAACAAAACTTTTATACATAGTGAAACATTAATACCAAAGAAATAAGGAAAATCCAATTTTATTTTTATTTTTATTTTTGAAAAGGAGGGATTAAGGGGGAGAAGTGGGATTTTGTTAATAAAATTAAAAAACAAAATCAGAGGCGGTGTGGGCGCAATTCGCGGTTATGTCCGTTTGACCAATCTACCCCGTAGCTGTCCTTTTTGTCACTTCCATTTTCCCTTTATTTTTTTTCACACTATAAACTAAAGTGTGTTTATTTCGACCTTTATATGTCGATGATCCATAACAAAAAAAGAAGTTTATTTTTGCCTTCATAAATAATTTATTTATGTGGGTGAATTCATAAGAGTTTGATTGTCACTAACAAGAAGCTTTTGCACAAACAACGTATTTGATAGTGACAGTTGAAAGCTAAACACTTATCACATCAAAAACTATTGTATACGAGTAACTATAATTAATTAAGAACTATTGTATATGACAATCTACATTTTTTTTAAAAAAAAGTATTTTTTTTGATAAATTCATAATTTAATACCCCAATCTCGATAAGTTGACAGACGAAAAATCGTTAAACATATCACAATAAGTCAGAAAAAGGCACAAATTAATAAACATGCATGCAGTACGCATCCAATAACAGAACGGATTAATTTAAGTAAGCCTAAAACTTAATGGGATGTATATAAGTTTGAAGATATGTGCATATATTTATGTTTTTCATTTTTTGTTGAAGGGTATAATTTTCCGAATTATCTGAATTGTTAAAAACAAACCTTGTATTTGCTTAGTCCAAACACGATTAACACATGTAAGGCTTAAGTGAGAAAATTCACATGTTTTGCTTTTTCACCATTATAGAAATTAAGTCATGATGAGTATATATATATCCTTAAATTTATACTAAAATTGTCTAAAATTAACATGTATGTAAACAAAGTTAAGTAGCTTACAATAATTGTTTTTACTATCTATTTTATTTGATCAAAACTAAGTTATCTAAATTATCATATCGCCTTATAATTAGGCCACTGTAAACTTCGATTATACCACACTAATTCACATCGGCAAAGTAAAACATCACCTCATAAGATCGATCAATCTTTAGAGAAATCTACAAAAACATGGTAAGACTATCAATCATCTATCTGACGAATACATCACTACAAACAAAACAATTGTTCCCCAACCGTCACCCAACTCCACAAAAACGTACAAAAACACTCTCGGTTTATTTCTGTCAAATTTCTTTGAGCAAGTACTTAAACCATTCTAAGAACCAAGTTGGATTCGAATTCTCGCTAAACCAATTAGCGATAGAGACATTTGAATATAATTGTCAGAAGCAAAGGCTTTAGAAGAGGAGGATGTACTAATTCATTTTTCAGGAAATGATTTACGTACTGAAGTTCGTTGTGACTCGTGATTAGGGGTTGTGTTTATAGTCGCACATGTACATACGCTAGTGGCTAAACACATAAGAGTGGTAAACACTTACTTAGGGGCGGAGCTGGGGAGCCTGGGGGGTCACGTGCCCCTCCTCTCATTTGGCGAACTATTTAGGTGTAGTCTGCTCGTCGATAGCTTCGTTTTGATATATAATATGCTTTAATCCGACATCTGAGTAAAAAGTTATGAATGTTTAAAAATCAAAGGTATATTAATCACTTTAATTTTGTTTCAATAGGCTGATGATTTTATATTTTACTTAAATTAGCATTCACATACTATAATTCATCTCAAGAGCTTCGAAATAAGATGTTATACTAATAATTTCGACAATTAGATAAGAAGTTACGCAAGTTTACATTTTTTATATTTGGTTATAAATTATTATATGTTATGAGTGCAACAAGTTATAAATATTAACTAGGGTTGTTATTCGAGCCAAACAAATCTAGTATTGTTTGATTATATTTAGCTCATTTAGAAACAAGTCAAGCTCGAATCGAACCTATATTTGAATTTGAGTTCATACTCGACTTGTTTAGTAAAAGAACGAGCTAAGTTTTTTTTTTCTTCCAAGTATCATGCAAATTTACTTGCTCATTACATAAGTGGCGGCCGCAGGAGGGTGCGCAGAAGGGCGGCCGCTCCACCCTCCGGCGACGGAACTTCGTAGTATTTAAAAAAAATTAAAAAAAAAGGTAAAAAAAAATGTAAATGAAAACACAAAATTTGTCTAGGTTAGGTGGTAAAAGGAGGGAAGGGAATTTAAGTTACTAAGAGGTCATGGGTTTAAATCTCATTCATTCTCCTTTTGCACTATTTTTTATTCCTACCAAAATTTTCTACTATAAATGTCATATTTAAATCAAATTTTATATTTTTCTTTAATATTTTCATAAGATAATTCATTATGTTACACATATATTTTAAAAAATCTTCACATTTTTATTCATATGAATTTTTTTTTACTATTAATGTCATATTTAAGCAACAATTTATGAGGCTTTTTGTCATACTTTTCAAATCCTATCAATTTTTTTTTCATTTACCAATGACAAATTCTTTAAAAAATTTATAATTTTCTTTCAATATAAAAAAATCTTAATCATGTACACATATATAAAAATTATTAAATTATTGTATAAATTTTTGTAATAAAATATCATATTTATATACCATAATTTATGGTTTTCTTTCAATATATTTTTAAAAATTTTATTTATTATATATACCGAGAAAAAAATTTTCCCAACGAAAAATTCCGCCCCCCCCCTCCAACAATTCCTGCGGCCGCCACTAATTACATAGTAACTTAAAAGAAAATTTATAAATTTCACATAATTCGTGCTAGTTTCAATCGAGCCAATCCAAGCTTTGAATCGAGCATAAAAATGGGCTCATAGTCAACACATTTTGTAAATGATGCTCGAGCCGATCTTTTTTTGAGCAAAACTCGAGTCAAGCTCTAGCTATACTTAGCTCATATAACAACCATAATCGTAACTTATTGTTTATTATATTGCGTTTCCTATACTTATTTAGTTATTTTTTTCCGGATATTTCGTTTATATATTTAAATTACCCCTATAAATATCATTTTCTTGTCACCACTCACTCTCCGCCCATCTTTCTCTACATATGTACAACTCCATACACACTTTGTTAATTGAAATTATTCAACAATTCTTACAGTCCTATATTAGGCTCCCTTCAATCCATGTCTAAATCTCTCCACAACTCCTATGCGAGATCCCTTCAATATCGTCTCTCTATATAATAAGGGTATTTTGGTAATTTACCGTTCCTCTTCAATCCTAACGTGAAACTCTTTTTAACCTCTACACATCTCTCAACAGACTTGTTGACATGGTCGAGCGGCTCGACGTTGAACAATCGCGGTCCCCTTGGATTGATATTAATGGTAGATTAGCGACCAAAAAACCCCCAACCCATCAACAAGAGAAGGTGTTGAAATTTTTAGGGTTTTAAATTTTGGTGCATTAATTTAGGGACAAATTTAACTATGGTTGTGTTGATAATTGGTGTAAATGAACACACATTCTATTCATTAGTAGAAGGAAATATATAGAGTGTGAAGAATAAGTTGTGTGGGATAGATCCCACATTGAATAAAAATTGAATTCAAGCATTGCATATAAGCCGATTTGTTACTCCACCTAACACCAATTGATTTTAGGATGGAACCGGCTTGTATGCTCGGCCGTGAATTTAACACAATGTAGGAGGAGTATGGTGAGCTAATAATACGAAGTGGCAGGGTTGTGTATGGGGATGGCCCGAACACACCACCCTCTCTAAATCATTTGCTTTTTGCGGAGTCTTTGTTTTTCTACATTATCTTCTCTTCCTACTCCGGCATGCCCCTTTTTTTATATCTTAATAACTGTAAAACATTACTTATTACAGTATATGTTAAATTATATATTTAATTTTTTTTTAGAAATAATTAAATGATTACTTCTTGCAAGGTTTCGTGACATTAGCTTTGAAAACATGACCCGCCCGATGGACAAACCCGAACCCCACCCGAAAATTTGTAATCCGAAATTGACTCGATTCGACCAACTATTTAGCCAGAGAACAAGTTATTCAAAGCCGATTTAATCGATATTTTCACCTATATTCAACCCGATCCATGATCGACAGGTACATTATGCATTTTTTTTTCTTTAAATTGTGGGTTGGGCCCTTGGATGCTTGTAAAATAAATAAGAGATATCACATGGATTTGCAGAAAACGTCAAACACTCAACAATAATCATGAGTCAAATGTAATATTGGGTTGGGCCAAGGTCAAACATTGGCCCATTAAACATAACGGGCCTGGTGGGGATTGTACAACTAAATGCCAATTGCGATCGCCACTTGATTGTAGGTGTCAAAAACACCCATCTAACACAAACACGAATTTCTCATTACCATTAAAGAATCCTTAGTGAAATTTTATGTGATTCAATTCCAGGCAAAACAAGTGTACACCTATTCACATACATAGAAATCTTGATAGGAAACAACCAAATATATGTTTTTTTTTTTGGTCTCAAAATTATATGTGCAATTCATACTTCCTATTAGACCTGTTAAATAGGTCGGGCGGGTCGGGTTTGGGTCCATTTTGGGTTACGGGTCGTGAAATGCTCAACCCAAACCCATATTTAACGGGTTCGGGTCAACCCAACGGGTCAAGAGCGCTACTCATCCATAATTTTTTAAATGTCATTTACTATTTGTACACGTTATTTTAAAATGATAAAATTATGTAAAATATCAATAAAAATTTATTACTTGTTATAATTTCATTCTTTTTAGTTTTTGAAGTATGAAATTATATATAATATATAAATTGATATTTTATATAATTATTATCATCCTTAAAACCATACATGAATAGTAAACGACATTTAAAAGTAAACAGATAGAGTATTTTTAATGACTATTTACATAGTTCCTAAATCTAAAATTGTTATATTATCCTAATAATAGTTCTATTATTGAAAAATAGTAATTAATGTTGCTACAATAGTAATATGTAATTTTATATACATAACAAATTGTAATGTTAAATTATAAAGTAAAGTTGATGATGAAAAATATAATATTCAATCCTAATTATTATCAGTAATATATTTCAATATTAGGTTAAATTGTAATTTATTTATGTTTTTATTATCTTAAAGCTTGACCCAACGGGTGACCCACGGATTGACCCAACCCGACCCAGAAATTTGCGGGTTGAACGGGTTCGGGTTACTTCGGGTTTCGGGTTGAAATATTTGCGCCAAAACCCACGTTTTACGGGTCGGGCCGGGTCGAATCCTCGGGTCGGGTCACGTTTTGACATGTCTACTTCCTATGCTTCAAAATATAGGTTGATTTTTGACACATTGTGATTGAAGATTTGATGGTTCGTGGATAAGACCGTGGTTTTCATTAAAAAATATATAGGTTGATTTTTGACATACTTTTTAACAAACTAAAAACTTTATAAAATATTAATTTTTTAAACAATTCTGGAAAACAGTTTCATACCCATTACTAATACTAATGAGTATGAATTCATATATAAAAAAATTATATATTTAAATATGCACATCAAATATGGACCAAGCCCATTAAATATGGACGGCCCAATAGACGGCCCAATAGGCGGCCCAATAGCAGATTGCAACGGCGCCTATAGAATAAAACTAGTTGGGAAAACTCAAAACCTCAACCCTAAACCTAACCGGGAAAAACCTCAATCTCTCAATGGCGAAGAAGCAGCAACGGTCCTCCAAAGCCGCCGGCGACGTCGCTGTCGGCGTTTCCGTCTCCGCCGATGTCAAATCCCTAATTCACGATCACTCACTCTTCTTCGATAGACTAGTGGAGCTGATTCCGGCCAAGTTCTACCTCCCGACCGACAACCAGGAGAAGGTCTGGTTCCAGGGACTCTCCAAGGCGGCCAAGTCCAAAGCCAAGAAGAAAACTGTCGAGAACACCAAGAAGGCCCGCCGCGACCGTCTCGATCCTGTCAAGTCGACCAAAACCACGCTTGATTTGCTCAAGGAGTCCGTGGAGAAGGAGAAATCCGGGAGCGATTTGCCGGACGCCGCTGAGAACGGAGGCAGTGGCGGCGATGGCGTCACCTACGAGGAGTTGAGGCAGAGGCTGCGGAGGAAGATAGAGGAATTGAGAGCCGGTCGCGGCGGCTCCGAGAACGACGTGGAGAGGAGAGAGGAGAAGGAGCAGGAGAGGAAGCGGAAGCGGGAGGAGTGGAGTAAGCGTAGGGATGAGAGGATTGAGAAGAAAGAAAAGGACGAGGCGATTGAGGAGGAGGTAACCGCGGCAGCACAGGGGATCGAATTCGGGAAGGTGAAACTTGGGGACGATGATTGGGAGTTGGACAGGAAGAAGAACAAGAAGAGAACGAAGGTGGAGGAGTTGGAGAGAGCTCGGCGGCTGGAGGAGGCCAAGAAGGATCCGGAGAAGGGCAAGTTGGTGGCGGAGAAGCATTCATGGGAGGCGGCAACGAGCAGGGCGATGGGGGTGAAGGTGCACGACAACCCTAAGCTGCTCAAGGAGAGTATACAGAAGGATAAGAGGAAGCACAAGAAGAGTGTGGACAAATGGAAAGATAGGGTCAAGACTACAGAGGGTTTGAAGAAGGAGAAGCAAGATAAGAGGAAAGGGAATATCCAATCCCAGATTGAGAAGAAGAAGATGAAGAAGATTCAGAGGAGGGAGAAAAAGCTCATGAAGAGGCCTGGCTTCGAAGGCCGCAAGGATGGCTATATTAATGGCGCCGATTGAGGTCCATTCTACACTTTAATACAGTGTTAGTTTTGTTTTTTGTTTGAAAAAATATCTATTATGTAATGCTCCCATTTGCACTGGGTTGAATGAATGATCAAGTTGGAAAATTTCTCTTATCTATGATGATTGGGTGCTACAAGCTTCCCAGATCAGATCTTTGCCGCCTATAGGGATTATTTTGTGTATGTTACGCACTATTCTTATTCAATGAACACATGGTATTCTAAGAGGCATACTTTGTTTTTTATTGTACCAAAAAATGGGGCTGCAGTGCAGCCTAAGTAACACAAATGTTGGTAAGGGTGTGTCCTCAAGTCAGATGTTGGTAAATGGTGTACATGAGTCTCTGATATTGACGCCTCCTGAAGGGCAATTTCTGTTGTAGTAGTGTTTTCTGGATTCAAAGTCGATTTTGTTTGATGGAATGTGGCCTGACAGTTTCATTCTCGTGGGTTTTCTCAATCCTGTCCTGGAAACCACATTCAAATCATGTCAGAGTTTGCTTTGTGATATGATTTTTTGGAAGAACTCCTCTCTTCTTGTAATAATACTTCTTCAGTTCTTCTCATGATTTACGATTAGGCTCGCATTCAGAATTACTATTATTGATTCCATTCACAATTATTATGAATAATTTGGTACTACCATCTGCCTTGCTAGCTAGCTTTGAAACTCTCATCAATTGAATTTCTAGTTGGGTAAGAGTCTTTCTATTCACAAAAATGCGTTTAGGAAGGTTGAACATGTGGGAACTTCCCTTCTCAGAAGCAGTATATTATGATGACATTTGGATATCGTCACTAATTACAGCACCCTCCTTCATGGTAAGCACTCTCGATGAGTTTCTCTTCATCCTCCTTTCTTTGAGTTCCAACATCGTAATTTTTCTTTTGTTTTTTGATTTAGTTGCAGTTGTTTCCTGAATTGGATTTTGTTTTTATTTCGAATTGCATGTTCGGGAAGCATGGTTGGGTCTCAATTACAACACCCTAGCTCCTTGTTGGTACTTGGTATAGCAACCCGGATGAGTTTCTCTTCATCCGCCTCCTTTCGTTGAGTTCGAGCACCCTAATTTTTTGTACGTATCTTGATTTGCATGTAGCTATTTCCTGAATTGGATTTAATTTTTACTTTGAATTGCATGTTCCTTAATGCTTTGGGCCTCCAATCTCTCTCTCAATTTCATAAGTGCTTCCACTTTATTGATGTCTTACCATCACTCCCATACTCATGTGTACATGTGGTAGAATTGTTGAAATGTTCTCATTTGAATTTTGCTAGAGTATGATTCTATTTATAGAGGAGTTTCAAGGTCTTTTTAATTTATCTCTAATTGCAGATTACTACTGAACCACAAAAGTGATGCTTGACATTCAACCTTGTATTGCAATTTATCCTAGTAATATGCAATAATCTCTCTTTTTCCATGGACTGGATAATGGTGTAGATTCGAGCTGGCCATTTGAGTGGTGATTGTCATTACAAACGTGAGTTATTGCGTGGTTATATGA
Organism: Persicaria maculosa; assembly: GCA_963922045.1. Classification (NCBI taxonomy): domain Eukaryota; kingdom Viridiplantae; phylum Streptophyta; class Magnoliopsida; order Caryophyllales; family Polygonaceae; genus Persicaria; species Persicaria maculosa. Next base: position 70,966,853 of record OY998254.1, read on the forward strand.
AGATGAGAGGTCATGTGCAAGTGAGTTACTTTACCTCTTAGAATAGTTATGGTACTTATGCATCTTGTTTTTATGTTTTTTTTTTTCACTTCATAGAGATCTCTACTGATGTATGAAATATGAATCACCTAAGCACATATAAGTTTCTCCTGGTGACTTTCTTCTGCAACGAAGTAAATGACATTACGGATTGCTGTCATAGTCTCCTGTCTGAAATAGTTTGTTCGTTGTGTCAATTTCGGATTCAGAATGTTGTTTATACCCAAAGGTGTATGATTTCCTTTTTCTTATTACCTTTTCGGGGGTAGGGATTGGAGGTTTGAGTGAATTATCATGTGTATTCTTCTTCGCTGAAGAGTGTATCGGTTCCTATAGTCGTGTTAATAAAATTACCACTGTGGGCTTGGTCATGATAATGAAGGCAACATAGTAGGGCTTCAAAGTGTAATTTTCATTGTGGAGTTTCCCTTGTTGACGCATTTCGTATTGCTGGGATTTTTTCACACATATCCTTGTAAATTAAAATACTTGACATCCATGAACTCCATACTAATGGAAGTCAGACACCAAGTCTACTGTCCTTAACATCCATAATGTAGCCCTTGTTTCCGTTCATCAAAGAGTTATTTTCCTAGTAAGTATGAGTTTGAGCCTACACTTGTACATTGTAGAAAAGGAACGAAAGTGTATTTGCATACAACTGTACATGCTATATATTGCTTTCATGTTGATAGGGATGCGTGAGAAGAAGATTGATCAAATCCTTATTGCTCTGAAGCGGCTGCTAAGGACGCCATGGAAGCTGTTTGGGACAATTGCTACAATGATACAAAGCCATTCGAGAGAGCTCCTTAAAGCACGCATAGGGTTTACTGATGTGTCCGCGTCTAGATCACTAGGAAGATTGAAGGCCATTGCGTGTTGGTAAGTGCATTGGTCTTGCACCTATTTTTTCAGTTGAATTCAGAGGCTTGATGTCCATTTTCAATTGAGGTGCTTTGATTATTTGAAAATTTTCGCCGCTGAATGGTGAGCCATTCAAAGTTTTGAGTATCCAATAGGCATGTACAATAGCCATCATACTAACTTGAATGTCTTCATACACAACTAACACTAGTAATTTTGAATTTGATAGCATATGGACAATGTGTGTTGTTTATGTCTTTATTTCTTGATTGAATTCGGTATTATTTGGCGCAATAGGGAAACAAAAGACACAAGTATCACAATCAGTGTTGTGTTGTCTTCCTCAGGTGTTCAATGTGCTGAATACAGACCCGTCATTCGATTACAGGCCACTGGCCAGGCTACTTCCTGACAAGCAGCTTCGCCGAATCCAGCCAAACATTACAACTTTCATCGGAGAAGAGAACAAAGTGGACCTAAAGTGGCCAGAGGGTATCTGTATACAACAGTGCATCAGATCTATGTACTTAGAATCAACAGGTTTACTGGCTGGTTTATCTTATTCACATCCTAAAGCGGAATTTCAATGAATCCTTATGGAAACCTAAGCTGAATACAGGTCAATTGTTAGTTGAATCTGCTAACCGAATAGAGCAGGAAAACAAGAGAGGAGAACAAAGTGTACCTAAAAATGACATCACTTGAAACCATTAGACTCTGATAAGAAACAAGGGCACCAGAAACAACTCCAAATGGTCAGTTTTTGGTGGCCAGATCCCAGACCCAGATATTGCTCTTGGTGTGAATTCCAGAGCATTTGTAGCACTAGTTTAAGTACACAAACATGGTAAGTCTAATTAAAAAGAACACTATTCTGATTCAAGACGCACAGCTAAGCCCGAATAGTTGAAAACAAAGTTCCAGTATTAGGGCTGATCTTATTTGAATGTTTAAAAATAAGACAATTAAAGTAATTATAAGGATAAGGATGAGTTGGCCGTCGGGTCTTGTTCGAGTCGGGTCGAGCTCGAGTTCATTCGGGTATCACGTCAAAATTAATGGGTCGAGCTCTGGTTCGGATTATGCATGATGCTTAGATTTTCAGATTTCAGTCGGGTCTGGGTTCGAGAGAGTCGGGTCGGGTGAGATTTTGCCAGCTCTACTGCTGATCCAACGGAGGCCTTAGCTGATTCCTTGGTCCTAAAATCAGTCAAGTAAGAACTCATGTTGATGAATCCTCCAACTAACTTACCAAGATGGGCCCATGCCTAATTGTGGGGTCCAACCCCTGTCTGTTTTCAATCACACCAATGTTACTTGGAATCTTTGGTCTGTTATTTATTCTTCTGTCAAGAACTGTCTCTCTGTTTTGAATCACACCAATGTTACTTGGTATCTTTGGTCTGTGGAGTACTTATTCTTCTGTTTTTATCACACACTGCCACTGGTGTTGATTGTTGAATATCCAATAGCTCTCCTGTCAAAGTTGCAAGCTTCTGTAAAGATTTGATCTTTACTGCCGATTATGCTTTGATCTTGTTTCCCATTGATTTGTTGGTTTCTGCATTTTGTCTAATTGTCTCCATTGTGTTTGTCTCTGATAATCAGGATGGATTCACTTGTCAATGAGATGTTAAACACTCAGAACTCGGAATTACCGAAAGCTGCACTCGCATTTCTTGATGCCATTCGGAAGAATCGGATGGCCCAGGATCATCTAAAGAATCTGATGGCGAAAACTGAAGTCAAGATGGAGAAGCTTAATGAGATGATAAAGCGCGTTAAGCTCATGGAGGGCTTTCAGGTAGAGGAGATAAGGAAGATGAATCTTATCCATCACCGAAAACCGGTCAATGTGCAGCTGATTTCAGTCCCCATCAAGGACTTTAAAGTAGCTCCGGCTATGAATCACGGTCCATTGGAGAACAGTCGTGTTGCGAACCACAGGATCGCCTTAGCTGAGTATCCGCAGGGCACTGTGAAGGAGAAGCGGATAAACGTCGAAGATTCATTGATCAACCGCGGGAAATGGACAAGCTTGGAGGATAAACAGCTCTTGTTTAACCTCCAAAAGAAGGGGTTCGATTGGGGCGCTGTGGCCGAATCTTTAGGGACAAATAGGACTCCATTCGAGTGCTTGGCGAGGTACCAAAGGAGCCTTAATCCGAAGCTGATCAAAGGCGAATGGACTACTGATGAAGACGCTAGGCTTAAGGATGCTGTGCAAGCTCACGGGGAGAGCAATTGGAGCGTCGTTGCTAGTGAGTTGGAAGGAAGAACAGGTCCGCAATGCTCAAACAGATGGCTGAATGTATTGCATCCGACGAAGCAAAGGAAAGATCGATGGGCTAAAGACGAGACCGAACGCTTGAGGATCGCTGTGATGATTATCGGTAGCCAATGCTGGAATAAGATCGCGGAGTTCGTGCCTGGTAGGACACAAGCGAGCTGTAGGGACAGATGGCTGGGGTCTCTGCAGCCTGGTCGAAAAAACGGGAGGTGGACAGAGGAAGAGGACGCGAAGATGATGGAGGCTATCGGAGTACATGGATACTGCTGGGCCAAAGTGGCTACCTATGTGTCGCCACGGACTGATTCTCAGTGCCGACAGAGGTGGAAGACGATGTTCCCGGAGGATGCCCTTCGAGTTCAAGTTGAAAGGAGGGTGGCAAAAGCTGCACTTCCTTCCAACTTTGTGGGGAGAGTACACGATCGTCCTACTCTCGGCGCCAATGATTTTGTAGTGCCAATGTCGTCGTTTGCGAATGCTGCTGAGCAGAAGAAATCTCGGAAAGGAGGAGCTCGTAAGAAGAGAAACGATGTTGGATCGAAAGGTGATTCAAAGAAATCTGCGAGCTCCTCTTGTAAGAAGAGAAAGGGACACGACGAAAGTGTTGGAAGCTGCAATGTCGGAGATGGTGTTAAAGACCATGATGGGGATCAAGCCATTAAGACGCTAAGGGAAGTTACTGCCGAACTGATTCAATCGTCAATGTATTAGCTGATTCGCAAAACTATGGTATCAAGGATGTGAAGTTTTTACTGTCATTAGTGAGACACTTGTTCTACTTGACCTTATTTTCAAAGCTTCAAACTCTTGTTTCCTGCAAAAGGGAAAATAAAAAAAATATTGCAGAACTGTATTGGTTAGGTGGAAGAAGAAGAAACTAATCTATTAAGTAAAAGATAAAATAAATTTAAGAATGCAAGGCAAAATTTTAATCTTCATCTTTACAAAATCTAGGCTCTGCTAACATTTGTATAGGTTAGTTTTGTACAATATATTTATTGCTTGTGAAAATCAAAGCACTTCAAATGTCAAAACCAAGAGTACCATTCAGGTGAAGGGTATTGAAGAGCTTCTACAAAAAAACAGTTCTATCGAATCAGTAGTCGTCGTCAGAGCTTTGATCACTGTCATGTTCATAGATGTGATATTCTTCGTCGCTCTCAGGGTTTTGTAAGCTGTTACCATCTCCAGCAGTCAATGGAAAACTGCCGAATAGCTCCTGCAAATAGTTTTTCGACATGTTCTCGCCATCCAGGTCTAGAAAATGTCAAGGAGGTAGCACTGTAAAGACCAAGCATATCAAGCAGTCATCTTACCAAATCCAAAAAGATTAAGGAGGTAGCAGTGTCAGACTGGCATTATGTTTGGACTCACCTATTACCACAATACTTGGATATACTATACTAACACATCTATTCTCGATCTAGGATTCATTATTCCAACAAAAGGTAAACCCAAAACTATCCCATTGAGAAGTAAATGATACAAGCACCAAATCCAATTAATAGGTTTAAAGTTTGCAATATAAAAATTTGCTGAATAGCACTTGAGGCAAGAAATTCATTACTTCTGTAACCAAAAAGAAGACGAATTCAACTAGTTGAAGGATGCATGTATCCGGCTGCAGAGAAAATTCAGGATCTTCTGCATCCTAGATCACAGCATAATTAAGAAATGTTAGAAAGAATTAGCGAAGAGCCGAAGACAGACCTCAGAAAAGGAAAAGAAAGCAGCTAGTTTCCTTACCAAATGTGTAGGATAATAAGCATAAATGTCTTCTTCAGCATCATCCTCCTCAATTTCATTTTCCTCTTCCTCATCTTCATTTTCTGCTTCTCTATCTTTGTCTACAACTGCTTCTGCATTAATAAGTCATTCAACATGTCAGGAAAAAAATGTATAGATTCCATTTACCTTTAAAATGTTCTCTCCCCCTTTGCTGTACATCCTAACAAAAAAATTATATATTGTATTTGACACAAGCATGAAGCATAGATGTATTTTAATGTCACAATGACTATTTAAACCTTAAATTCCCACCAAGTACAATCCACAAGATCAGTCAATGTATGTGAATTTATCTAACTAAATATCCAGAGGATAAGCAATTAGTTTTATAAAGCAATATAACCGTACTGGGTATTTTGAAACTTGTTAATTCTTTAAATATCATAAAAGATTATAGAAGGGTTAGAAGCTACAACTACCTTTGTGTGTTTGTGATACTTCATCAGTAGGCTTGATATTGGGCGGTGGAAAGTGCATCTTTTTTGCCTTTTCAAACCTGTCAGAAATGGATTTCAGCAGCTCCTCAGCTCCAGCTAAAGGATGTATTGACAGGAACCTTAATGCAATGCGCAGTCTTAAAGTATGGAGACTGTGTGAAGTGAACCATCCTGTTACAGCCTACAAAAACAAATAATGTTAAAGAACAGACATTCATATAATCATTGGATAGAACAGACAACCAACACAAAACAACATGTTATAGTGCAGAAAGCAGGAAGTTGAAACACCATTCAGTCACCAGATTAATGCAGCTGTAAAAGTCGTGCTCACACATGTTTAAAGATGTATTTGTACTTGTGCTTGTGTATGTGACTCTGTGAGTGAGCGAGCATGTATAGGTGCAAGTGTGTGGCAAACCCCATCACAACTTCCTAGATAAAAGGACAAAACTCTCTTGTAGAGGAGATTATTCACCACTATGATCTCTCTTGTAGAGGAGATTATTCACCACTATGATCTCTTAGTTGATCCTTAATAATATAGCTGTAGTTATTACAAATTACTTGAACTTAACTTCCAAACTGTTGAGCACACACACTATATAGAAATGAGTATTAAAAGAAAAGCACAAATACCTAATATCCTTTTCTACAACTAAGCTTTTAGAACTCAATGCAAAGGAATATCCAAATCCTAATTAGAACATGAAGCAGCATATCCAATATCCATTGAACAGAACAGAAAGACAACCGAATTGCAAGTAATACATTGCAAATATATTCACATACCTACAAAAAAAAGAGATAAGAGGGCATTCTTTTTGGATAAAAATGAGGAAAGGAGTATGAGAATGTCAAAAAAATATATATTACTACATACACTTAACTGTACAAACTGTTTGTTTGGGAGGTTTCCTGATCTCTTCCTGAATAAAATCATCAGAAAGTTCACAAAGCTGCAAATAGATTTGGTATTTGGAGGGGAATGCTCTAAAGGAACAGAAGTCCCCCCATTTGTGTTTTGTTCTGAGTGCAATGGAAAAAAACAAACAGAAAAATTAGACTTCTCACACGACTGATATAAAATAAACAAGTGATATTGCATCTATGGATCAGTAGATGATATTACTTAATGGTTCTAACAAGTTGAACACTCAGAAGTGACATACCCGCTTGATGCATCACAGTGGATTCTCAAATCAGGTGGAATTCGAAAATCAATCCTTTGATATCTGTTCACATGAGCAAAGTGCAACAAACAAGTGTTACTAGATGACTAGATAATAGTATTTAAATAAATAAAAAAAGTGTTGAAATACAAATCCAACAGAATTCAGATAATTTTGTAAACTAGTTCCATTTGTTAGCACCACGGGGGCAAAGACAATGGCAAAACTAAAGGCATATGAAGCCAGATACCCACCACACAGAAGAGCCATTTTGTCAGAATGTGGACAATGAAACATTTTAAATGATAGTAAATGTTTATGGTAACGAAAACAACAAATCAAAAAGAACCACAACAAACAGTGTAACCCCAATGCAGAAAGTAGACACAAGGAAGCACCGATCTTTAGCCAAAGCAATAATGTAAAATTGATTATTATGCAACAGGGAATTCTCAACTAGTCAAAAGCACAATTTGTGCCAGCATATGAAAATTGCATGTCTGCAAGTTTGTACAGAACAATAACTTTGATTTTAAGCAGTTACGGTCACAATTGCTTTATAATATTCTAGCTCCACAGATACTGAAAGATAGGATCATATTGTAAGGAGTGGAATACTGGGATGCACGTCTGCAAAATTCAAGATATAGAAGACAAACGTATCCATAAACTCCTAAAATGAAATTAGCATAAGTACTTACATCCGAGATTCAGGACCTTTGCGGGGATCATATCCTTTCCTGATCCAAAATCTATGAAATGGCCCACTCCCAAAGTAGTATGCAACTCTGAAAAGAAGCCTGTAGGATAAACAAATACAGAATCCATATCAATCATTTGATCACCGTGCAAGTCTGTAAGATATCATGTAATCAAAGAGGATATTTAGTACTACAAACAATATCCTAGATACAGCACCTCTTAAGCAGATTCTCTCCAAACTTGAAACCCAAATTACTCAAACATTCAATGACAGAAGCTTTTGTCCATACAGGACGCTCATCAAATAACTTAGATAAAGCCACCTGGGGTTCCCAGTGATTAGAAGTTTGAGGTATGTGGATCTCCCAATTAACCTTTTTAGGTATCTGTTTGACTGTTAAGTGCCACACACAAAAGGAAACCAGAAGATTGTAGATGTAAATTAAAAGATAAATTTGCCCTTCAAAAAACAACAACAAACGTTGCAGTCTTTCCTGCACTCAAGCAGGGTCTGAGCCAGGACGTATGCACCCTTTCCCCGAACTAGTCAAGAGGGTGTTTTCAAGAGACCCATATAAAAATAAACGTAAAAAGAGTCAGGTGAACTAAGTGAAGGAAACCGAAAACAAGGGTAAAGCAGGCAGGGTAATAAAACCAAGAAAGGGGCAAAGATAGCAGAGTTTTGTTTGAATTTGATAAGAAGGTTTTAGATTATAAACCCATCCCAGGTAAAAGAGAATCAACCAAATGAAATATATCTGGGATAAAGTTACAAAGCCATCCTGGAAAGAACACATATAGAATCAAAATACTGAAACTAAATAAGAGGTTCACATATCTTCAATCCCTTGCCCATTTTTTCTTCAAAAGATAGGATGTTATCAATCTGGAACACATGAGTATGATTTTTATTTTGTAGACAGATACTAGTTCTCAATACTGAAAGAATCACAGTATTGCAGGGGATCTTTATTCAAGTTAACATTTCACACTGGTATAAAAGTGGTTCTGGGTATGTCAAGATACACATCTCTCAATGGTGAGAGGAGGATCTTGTTTGATGCATAAATCATCAGGATATCTTTGATGTTAAAATTTATGGCAAGACATAGTTCAATCTCCATCTGCATCAAGTACAATATAAAAAGCGTTAAAACTAACAGAACAATGAATTTTGGAACTATTCAGAGAAGGCTGAGAAGCAAGCTGAAATACAGGCCAAAGGGCTCACAGAGTAACAGAAGTAAATCAGAAGATAAGGAGGTCAGCACTGAAATTTTATTCAGAAGTAAATTTGCATAAAATAGTCCCTCCACCCCACTCCTGAACCACCATGGAATAAGATAAAAAGAGACAAAGGCAAGAGGGGCAACAGAAACCAACACAACAACAATCCGTACTAAATTAGTACAGATCGAATCTCATATCATGTTACATTAATACTACTAATACTAATAAAATACAAAGAAATAAAGAATACACTCATAATTGAAGATACTAAAGCTTTGAAAATGTATGTTCTGCCTTATAGAAAAGGGTTTCCATCTCATGGGTCGCAGTAAATTGCAAATCTGTGATCGAGATCCCAGAGTTATATTTATTTTCTTAAAGAAAAAAGGAAGAGGAACAATATGTATTACCTCCTAGTGGTGTTTCACAATGGCCTCAAGTTTCTTTTTTGAACTCAGAGTAACCGACGGCCTTAACCTGGAAATCCATATAGTACCATGAAATTCACTGGAATTAGAAAATTCATGTGCACAACTTATATTACTTGACCAGGAAGTAAGAAGCTTGCAGAAGGAAAGCTGTAAGGAAAAGGTATAATCAACAAACTGCCAACTAAATATGTAAGATAAAGAAGCATACACATATAGTATACATGAAAAGACCAAAAATACCAGGCCCTTCGACTTGACGATGTTACATGGGAATTCAAAATTATTGTCATGCGAGAATCTAGTAAAGGTGCATATAAAACAAAACATTATTGCATTCATACTCTTTTTCAAAAACATAAAATACTGAAACAAACTTCAGAAATGTTTTTTTTTTTTAAAATCCTAAGCCAATCTCAGCGGGATCTCCAAAAAAAAAAGTTTCTAAAAGATGGAAACATTTTAGATGATCATATAACAAAAACAATAAAATGAATTATCATAATGAACAGCCTAAATTCTTCCAGTCTTCATAAAATTTACAATTTATATTCATTAATTATATGATATATCTATGGAAACCATGAAGAGGGCCATGCAAGTTCAAACATTTTCCAAAACGTGAGAAATGTTTTACGGGGTAAAGCACACTTCTCCTGCCAAATGTAGTTCAAACTCTGAACAGCAAAAAGAATTCGAGACCTGGCCACAGGTCACGAGTCAACCCATGACAGGTCTAAAGAGTTGCCTTACAAACACTAAAAAGGGAATACCGGACAAATAAGATCCAAAAATTTAGGAATACGCAAAAAAAAATACAAGGAGAAAGGTAAGAAACCATTAGAAGCCCCTGAATAGAAATTTATTTCAATGATACCAACTGACTATCAGCTCTAACACTTGGTATATGATGCATATCTTGGATGTTTATCTTCCTTGCAACGATATTCTTTATATGTACTTATGTAGAATTCATGTTCAAGAAATAGTAATGATAGATCAAATAAGTCTTACACCAAATTCTCAGGAACATCCTTTGGCGAGAACAATGGGGGAGCTAGAATCATCAGGTTCTCATCCACATCAACGGGGGTTTCTATGAAAGATATAGCAGAATAATCAAATTAAGTATGCCAAATGATTCACCGTAAGTTGCAGAATATATTTCAGATTAAAAAAAAAAAAAAACTCTTTTACCATTAAATGTCTCAATGTCAGTCCACGTTCTCTTTCTGTTACAGGCAAGATCTGCATGTACTGCAAGAACATGCTGATAATCTGCCATCCCTGTAACACAATAACTTTCTTTTGATATAACTGGCATTCTCTTTATCAGAAAAGAGTAATTTCACGCATGAATAGAACCAGGTAATATCAAAAACAAATTAAAAATAAAAGAAGAAGAATAAAAATAGGCCGTATGTACAGACAAATGGGGGATGCTATTAAGGTCAGTGGGTATGCTTTGCCATTTATTAGCATGAGCCACATTGGCAGTCGGTAAAAATCCCATAAGCTTCCCCCCCCCCCCCCCCCCCCAACCCCCACATAAAAAAAGGCTCCAAGCAATAAGAAAATACTGTAATAAGAATGAAACAAAATAAAAACCAAACACAATCTACTGAGAACCCTAAAATATTTATGAACACAATTCTAACCGTTAAAGTGATATGCTTCTTCAACTTGAGCAACAATATCAGCAGAAATATGGCTGGATATACTGCCTGGACCTTGATTTCCAACAAGTTTAGTACACCCACTTGCACTATCAACCTTTTCTAGCTCAATTCCGACATACTCGGGATGGATGTCATTGACTCCGGAATCAGGACAGTTGGTTTTATTTATAGAATCACCATTGAGGCAATTGCTATGACTCTTTCTGGAAATTTTCAACAGGAGATTGTTGCAGTGAAAAAGCTGTCCAGATGCAGGATGGGAGTATGGATCCTCAGGGCGAAAATAAAGCTCCAATTTGTTTGACTTTGATGTACGAACCTATATGTTCATCCCCGGAAGATGAGTAATCATTTATTACATCAATTGGTAATTAATGAAATCCAACGTACACAAAAGTAATTTTTGCAGTCATGGATCTTTTCACAAATTAAAAACCATTTAGCTAGAGTAATGTGGTCAAAGTTAGGAGATGGTGCGAAAGAGTCAAAAGCCTTTTTACGCTTTTCTTGAACCACATGCAGCCAAAAGTTAGCCATTGCATGAACCATAGGACATAGAAAAAATAGGCTTTCAAGTTTCAAAGATGAAAAATGTGACAAAAGATCGATAGTTGGCAACTCAGAAGTCTTTACTTGTGACAAACAAAAGGGGTTTCTAATTCCCTAAACAATAAACATTTGATGTAAGTTATAAGGGAGCACAATAGTTGGTCATCATTTAGAGACTTGCCACATTACCTACCAAATGAAAAAGAAAAAACTGCATATGTGACATACCTTCTCAACTTTATCAACACCTCCTAGTGTGTCCACGGCGCGTGAGATAGATGAAGGGTACCCAGGATAATGAACAGCAAACACCCTGGCACTAGGTAGGCACCCTGAAATAGTGCCTTCTTCAATGACACCCATGGCAACTGTGACAAAAATAACATCGCCGTCTCAAGATGAAAGAAGGTAAAAAGACCAAAAATATCTCCTTATTAAGGCATGGAGTCATAAACTCAGTAAATTTTTAAAGAGATGGATTCATAAACTCAGTAAATAAAGTGTTTTGCAAGAAAGAAATCATTTAGATAGTTCCAAAAGTAGCCAGTAGCAAATTCTAAATTCTTGGAATAATATGGTCTATCTGAAAGACCAGATAGAAACAACATAGCTAAAATAAAAACATACTGGGACCTCAAGTAAAAAGGCCCAAGATGTTAATTAAAGGCATGTGATCGATGATTGAATTGCCTAGAGAAACAACAAAGCCGCAATTTTGGAGCTCGCAGAACTATTTACTCATAGGCTCATAGCAAAGGGTGCAAGGCTCGCACCAAAACGAAAAAATCCTAAACACATAAACCCTATATCCAAATTGAATACCAACTCCTGATATCCGATCCACTCATTTAACCCCGAAATCCAAAATTCAAGAGTCAGCTATGGGGCGAAGGGAGTAGACGTCAGTGGCGAGGATAGAGATTGACAATGGAGAAGTAGGACACAGCCGCAGTCGTGACAAGTGCCAAAATCAAATTCCGTTGATTTGAACCAAGCTCGACGGCGAGTGTGTGCTTATACCTTCATTCTCACAAGACAGCCATGGAAATCGGCATAGTCTCCTATTACGCTCATATTAACTAAAAATGAGATTTGGAATCGACAAAAAATGATATTAACTTTAGAAATTATAAATTCATACACAATTTACGCTCATATTAACTAAAAATGATATCCTTTAATTTTTTAATTGCCTAACTTGAAGTATCCATCCCATTTGAACGTATTTGCAATAAATCTTTGAGATTTGGAATGTGGATTATAAAATATGAGGCTGAGTACTTCATGTTCCAGCTTTTTTTTTTTATAAGTCTGGTATGGCTAAGTCCATCCACCATGCTCGTGTGCTAATCAGGCAAAGGTATATCAGGTAGACTATCAATTGCATTCTGTCCCTTTTAAGCTTTATATTTCTGATGCATTTTTATATGTCAAATCTTAGAGCTTTGAACGTTTGTACTTCTGTTAATTGTCTTGGTAAAATAAAATTGAAGTTTCCAGAGCCTTAAACTCCACCCAAGGTTCTATGTGAATCATTGTGTTATGATTTTGTAGTGATTCATCTTGAATCGAACTAATGAATGATAACTGACATTTATTTATTATTCAGTACTGTGTTTTTTAAACCTTGTTTCCTAATACATTTTATTATCTGTGTCCTTTGGTGTGCAGGGTTGGAAGGCTGGTGGCTAACAACCCCTCTTTCATGGTGAGGGTGACTCTCAGAACACGAGAAGTTGTAAGGAGTGAAATTAATATAATAACTCAAATAGGCCTGATTTTTTCTATTAGGCATTTCATCGAACACATGGAATGCATCCTCAAGATACGAGCATAAATCTATATAATCAGTTTTCACTCGATCAATATCTCAGAATTTGCATAAATTTCTACATCCAATTAGTAGATTTTGATGTCATTGGAATTTTAGAACTACTGGTTTACCCACCGATTTCAAGTTAAAGGTCAAATCCAAATCTTTTCCATCTACTTTAGGACAAAATCTAACTTCAAAGGCACATCAAATTCAGAAAAGAATGTGACAACGGAAATCAAGGAGCCACCTAATGAAGCAATGGCCGACGAACTTCTCCTAGCATAGGCAAGGAATTAGGGTACTCCATTGTAGAGGAAATAAGCCAAACTGACCTTGTATGTCGGCGTTTATCTTCGTGGTGTGGAAGAACTTCCCGTCGAAATCAGCCCTACTTCAGTGCTGTAGTGGTGCTCGCATCTCGCTTTGGCGGTGGAGTCGGTGAGGTGGTTTGAAATCTGGGAGCGGGTAAGGGTGAGGAATTAGGGAAACAATTGGAGAGGAGAGAGAGGGCAAACCGGTATCTGGGAGAGGCAAGATGTAAAAGGGAGGGAGAAATTGGCGGTGATGAAACCAGAGGGAGATCACATGGGGCAATTTCGTAATTATAAAATTTAATTTCTCCTTCCCAATTTCCCCGCTCCAATTTCAAATTTCTACTCCCGATTCTATACGGCGGCGCCGGCGACCATACACAGGCCCGCGGCCACCGACCAGCACTCTCCGAACCGGCCACAACAAGTCGCTGTCCTACTCCCTTTCTTCCTTCATTCATTCTGTTTATCGGTTTGTAAAATTGTATGAAATTACTATTACGTCATACTGTTTTTGTTAATATTACGTGACCGTCATCAACCTGCCACTTTGCAGGTGTCGGTCGTCCACCGTCGATGATCATGGGCGATAATGATGCTGACTCCATGTGCTCCGACGAGAAGCACAATGTTGACCATGGCACCACCCAACCACAGGTTTGTTGAGACCTACAAAACCTCAAACGAGTTCAATGAAGATCCAAAAAAATTCTCAGATCACAACCCCTTATAATTCAAGCGTAAACAACCAAATTATGAATAAGCTAGATTTCACCGATTCTATGATAAGGTTCTCAATTTTATCGATTTCCATACCCTATTCAAGCTACCAATGCACAGATTGTTAGATCTAAGATTCAGGATCTCCATGCCCTTAATTCGTAAAACATATCAAATTTCTCAAAATTCACCATGAAAATCAAACAATTGAAGCTTCGCATACCATAAGCACAAATTTTTTTTTTTAAAAAAAAAAGAAAAAAAGAAGCAAAACAGAGCCCCAATTGTTCGAACTCGCCAATAAATTGTTCAAACATGTCTGACCCTAAGTATGAAATCGAAAAGGGAAAAATCCTAAATTTTCAGACAAATTTTGAATCAATACAAGCAAACATCTAAAGAGCAATTCAACACATGGAGAAGGAGATCGCCTCGAGAGGGCGAGAGGGCATCGACTTTCTAAAACAAAGCAAAAAGGAAGCCGATGTTTTTCCAATTTTCGATGTGTGAAGTTGTATTTTGCATATGGAATATGTCCAAAATAAAGTGCAAGAATCAAGAGACTTCATATGAAAAAAAAAAGGGAAATTTACAGAAAACCACCCCTTAAATGTTGTTCTTTTCACTTAACCACCCCTTAAATTTGAAATTACAGTAAACCACCCCTTAAATGTTTTCCATTAACAAATCACCACCCTTGGTCTATTTTTGTTAAGCCATCCTTAGATATATTATATTTTAATATTTTTAAACTCAAAATTTATGTATAAATATATTTAAATTTTGAATTGAAGGGGTTGGATTGTTAGAGATATAATATTTTTAAAAAAACTTATAAATATAACTTAGAAATATCTTCCGATTTATGTCTTAAAATAATTTTGTAAACATTATTTAAATTATTTTTTTAGGTATAATATGATTATAAATAATAATTTCCATTTATATAGTTAAAAATAATATTAAAACTATTTATTTATATTTTAAAAATTGTATTTCAATAATTAAACTTTGGAGAAAAATTGTAAATAACCTTTAAAAATAGGTTATTACTCGCAATTAAAATAATTAAACACATATTTTAAGTTGAAAAATGTTTAAAATATAATTTATTAAACGAAAACATAATGTAAATTGGTGATGGGTGGTGATTTGTTAATGGAAAGCATTTAAGGGGTGGTTTACTGTAATTTCATATTTAAGGGGTGGTTAAATGAAAAGACCAACATTTAAGGAGTGGTTTTCTGTAAATTTCCCAAAAAAAAAATTGTAAGAAACCTATTGTACGTCACACATTTTAAACTAGGGGTCTCATGTAAAAGTAGGGAATCTTAACCCAAGAGGATTCCACTCGCAATCCCAAAACCAACCCTACCAATCCTAATCAATTTACAACTAGCTCTCCCTCTCTGTCGCTATTGTCCGAGTTCCTACTCCTCTGGGCCAACTGAGCTTCCGCTCCAACATTTTCACTAGTGGTTTGCTTTTCCACTTCGCAAAAAGGCACACGTTGCTCTCTTAATCATAATAAGCAACAAAAACAGCAGGGAGGACGAGTGGTTTGTCGATCAATTCCTAAAAGACTGTAGTTTTCTATTGTCTTGTCTTTTACACCATGAAGGACGAGTTTATGCTCCTGGTTAAAGTGCTAAGGATTAAAATTAAAATGTTAAACAACTAAAAGAGAGTTGAGACTTTTAGCTCACAGTTCCACCCTACAAGAGGGAATAAAAGAAAGAATGAAGGGTAGCTACTATCTTACAGTTCAGGAATAAAAGGAAGAATAATACACACATCACACATGGGTTTGAAGGAATTTTGTCATTTAATTAAATGTGCAGTGACTACTCGCTCTTCATCATGAATAAACACATCAAAGATTTCTGGAAAATAAATTGCATTGAATAAACTAAATAAGAAAGCTTACAACCAATCGAAGCCAAATCCCGCTCTCGCATTCTCCAACCTCTCTCGCCACAAGCTCTCTCTATGTGTAACTAACTGGAACTAGAATTGAATTATTAAAACTCAGCCCCTAGGGCTTTATTTATAGCTTTATTCCCTAGCTAATATAGGAAAGAAATATCTATCTATATCTAAATTTATCTATCTAAAGCTCTAAGATAAAACTTGGAAATAAAACAATTAAATCTCTAAGGAAACTATATCTAAAGTGGATAGATCCTTCTTGGACTTGATAAATCTTTCATTGAGTTGATAGAATATCTCTTGCTTCATGTGGAAGAAAGCTAGCTCAGCACTCGGACTCGGACTGCTCGAAATCGGCTTTTGGGGACTGGTCGATGTCGACCAAGTTTGGTCGATATCGAGTTGATTTCTCGAATTCTTCTTCTGACAACTCGATTTTGGCTTCTGAAAGGAAAATCGACTTGGTTTTGGTCGAAATCGACCTCTCTTTGTTTCTTCAGCATTCTGCTCCGTCTTGAAACGCACTTTCCCGAGTCCTCGTTCGTCCGATTAACGCATATGAGCATGCGTTGGAAAGCTCTTTTCGAGGGCTACATCTTTCATGAAGACATCAATGCTTGATTCGGAATGATGAATGGCGAAAAGTGGGCTTTTCTCCAGCTGCACCATCCTTAGCTTCTTCATGACTTTTCTTTAAGCTCCAAAGTGCATCTGATTTCTGCGAAATTAAACAAAAACTAGTGTAGACTCCATAATTTGGCAAATAAGCATAAACTACATAGATTATGTATTATTCTAGCCAAAATGTATGAAATGCATGCAAAAATCGATATAAAAGTAAGTATAAAACATGGCAATTTAGGCTCACAACATTTATCTTGACTTTTAAAATGCCTCAATGATTCATGATCAGTCCTAAGAATAAACTCTATATGTCATAGCCTATGGCATATAGAGAGGGAATGCGATAGGGAGAGAAGAGTTGAAGGAAGATTGACAGGAACGACACTCGTTTGTGTTTAGAAAGCCCAGCGATCGACAGTGGCTGGTGCAGATCGGAGAACGTCGGTGGCTAGTGTAGAACAACGCTCGGCGGTGGCTAGTGCAAAAGGACGCTCAAGAAGAAAAGGGCAAAGGTTGATAATCGGGTTTTCTTTTTTCTTTTAATTATGAACCGGGTTTTTTTTAATTCCAAACCGTGTCCATTATTTGTGAACCGTGTCCAAGGCGTTTCCATCGCGTTTCCATACGTGTCCGAAGTTTGACCGTTTCTTGACCGTGTCTTGACTGTGTCCAAGCGTTTTCGAGGTGTTTCGTGTCGTGTCCGTATTTCCGACACGACACTGTGCCCTACATAGGCGTTTCCGTGCTACATAGGCCATAGGTAGTGGGATCATGTCTTAAGAACTCTAAACAATGCATATAACTCTTTATCATAAGTAGAGTAGTTAAGACACGCACCTTTCAATTTCTCGGAGAAGAATGCAATAGGCTTACCTTCTTGCATAAGAACTCCTCCAATCCCAACTCCACTAGCATCGCATTCCACCTCGAAAGGTCGAGTGAAATCAGGCAATGCAAGAAAAGAAGCCGGCGTCAGCTTCTCCTTGAGTTTGCAGAAAGCTTCCTCCTGAGTTGCGCCCCACTTGAACTCGCTCCGCTTCTTTATGATTTCCGTGAGAGGGGCTGCAATGGAGCTGAAGTCGCGCACAGAGCGTCTGTAGAAGCTCGCGAGGCCATGAAAACTCTGGACATGGCCGATTGAGGTTGGGGTCGGCCACTCCTGAATTGCCTTGATCTTCGCCTCATCAACTCGTAGTCCATTCGAGCTCACTACAAAACCAAGAAAGGACACTTGATTATTACACAATTCACATTTCTTAAGATTTGCATACAAGTGCTCTAATTGAAGTGTAGAGAGTACTTCTCGGAGATGTGCTTCATGTTCCTTAGGTGATTTGCTATAAATAAGAATATCATCAAAATAAACAACAACAAATTTACCTATGAAATTTCTAAGCACATGATTAATTAAACGCATGAAAGTACTAGGAGCGTTAGTTAAACCAAAAGGCATAACCAACCATTCATATAAACCAATTTTGGTTTTAAATGCTGTTTTCCATTCATCGCCTTCCTTCATTCTAATTTGATGATAACCGCTTTTTAGATCTATTTTCGAAAATATAGAGGAACCATGCAATTCATCTAACATATCATCTAAAAGGGGAATAGGATGACGATATTTGACAGTAATGTTGTTAATAGCCTCACAATCTACACACATTCTCCATGAACCATCTTTCTTAGGGACTAATAACACAGGAACAGCACAAAGACTCAAACTTTCCCTAATGTATCCCTTATCCAACAACTCTTGGACTTGGGATTGAACCTCTTGGACCTCAGTGGGATTCATGCAATAAGCAAGCCTATTGGGCAATGCAACCCCCGGAATGAGATCAATTTGATGCTCAATGCCACGAATAGGGGGTAGGCCTGGTGGTATATCATCGGGGAAGACATCCTTATACTCTTCAAGAAGAGATAGGATGTGAGGAGGGAGGGTAGCTCTAAGCTCCTCACTCAACATATTCAACCCTTTGCATAGGAGCATTAGGGTTATTTCCCCATCCACAAACTCGTCTATAAATGCTCTCTTGGATGCCAAGAGGACATCTTTAGGCCGAGCAGGGGTATTAGTGTGACTCGCCTGAGCCTCCCTATCTAACTTACCTTCACTTACCTTCCTCTTCTCACTCTCATCGGCCACCTGTGTTGGTGTCATAGGCTTGAGGACGATGTTCTTTCCCTGAAAAACAAAGGAATAGCGGTTAGTGAAGCCATCATTTAAGACCTTACGATCAAATTGTCAAGGACGACCTAAAAGTATATGACAAGCTTGCATAGGCACAATATCACATAAAACATCATTTTCATAATGTCCTAGTTTAATATGAACTTTAGCTTGCTTGTTAACTTTCAAATTTTCACAATCATTCATCCAATGCAATTTATAAGGTCTAGGATGTTGAACTGTTGGAAGTTGTAGTTTATCAATCATCTCTTGACTAGCCAAATTACAACAACTTCCGCCATCGATTATCACATTACAAACCTTACCCTTAACTAACCATCTAGTATGAAACAAGTTTTCTCTTTGATTGTCATCACAATGTGCAGGTTGAACACTTAAAACTCTCCTAACAATCAAGGAATCACCATGCTCATATTCAATGCAATCATCATCATCATAAGCAAGTATGTTAAGGTTCTGATCATCATTATCATGCTCTTCATGTTCATCACAAGAATTTTCAGATTCATTTTCTCCTAAGTGATTAATCATGAGAGTTTTCTTATTAGGGCAATCCTTCATAACATGTCCTCTACCTTGGCATTTAAAACATACAATGTCTCTAGATCGAGTAGTAGAGGGGTTAGGATTACTTTTTTTAGGGCCAGTAGATGCCCCAGACGAATTTCTGGCGACCATAGGCGCCTTGCCCTTGTCGATGGGCTCTTGGGGTGCACGGCCCTGGCTCGCTCTCTCCCTAGAACCACCGTCACTCCTCCCTTGGGGCTGCTGAGGCCAGTTCTGGCGCCACCCTTGGGGCTGCCCACTCGACATTCTTCCTCCTTGGCTCCTGTATCTAGCATTCCTTTCTACTTTCATAGCTAAATGCAACAATTCAGTAGGCGTAGAATAGGAAAAACAATCGATTTCATGAGCTAAGGCAGGATGCAAAATTCTAAGAAACCTAGCATTAGTATCCTCATCATTTTCAACTACATTAGCTCTAGCCATGGTTTCTTGCATTGCATTAAAAGTTTCTTCAACACTTTTACTACTCTGCCTAAGATTCTCTAATCTTTGTCTAAGCTCTCGGGAGTAGTGTTGGGGAACAAACCTTCTTCTCATAAGCGCTTTCATTTGCTCCCATGAAGCAACAAGCGCATCTAAAGCTCTTCTTCTCTCCTTAACTAGGTTATCCCACCAAATTAATGCGAAACCTTGAAATTCAAGAGAAGCAAATTGTATCTTTTTAGAGTCGGAGAAGTTGTGTTAATTCCAGATTTGATCCATTTTTGTCTCCCAGTCGATATAGGTATCTGGATCAGTCTTACCTTCGAATTGAGGAATCTTCACCGTCACCTTGCCTATGCCATCTTGCTCAGGCTCCCTAGGTGCTCTGTAGTGGTGTCGACCTCCTCTATCATTCCGCCTAGGACGTTGCTCCCAATGATCCTCCTCTTGGAAGTCATATTCGTCCTCTGAAGGGTAGAACTCTTCTTGTTGCCTACGACCTCGTCATCCCTGCGCATTAGCAAACACATTCTAAACGAGGAGGAACATTATGTTGCTGATTTTCATTATTATTAGGATTGGGAGGATGATTAGAATGAGTTTCTTCCCTGTCGTTTGGAGGCGGTTCATCTCGCGGTGGATTGCCTTGTCCAGGCACTGTGTTAGAACCGGAAGGGCGGGACTCCACTACTGACATTCTCTCCATAAGCCTTGCCACATTCTCAGACAAGGTATTCAAAACATTGAACACCTCGGGAGGAAGTGGGGCCGAAGAATGGTTAGAGTTGTTGCCGTTGTTACCGTTGTTGCCCTGGTTAAACATCGCAAAGAAACAAACACAGAACTATGTGAAAGGTTAGTAGAAAATATAAACAATCCTCTCAAGTGTATCACTCAACACTCCCTCTCTAATTGGTATGTTATGCTTGTTGTTTCAATCCGCCTTGGGCAAATCAATACTCAAGCTAGGACTTAGCAAACACAAGGTATAATATCAATAGACAAGGAATAATGAATGAATAAATGGACTACACACTCGGCACAAAGGGAGTACCGACTCGGTATGGCAATCACTCGACACAAGCAAAGGACACTCGACTAAGCAAGAGCACTCGATAGGGCAAAGGAGTACTCGACACTTGCAACAATGAGCAATGTAAAGACTTATTTTGTGGGAAAGAAAAGAAAGAAAGAAACAACCTTTGGAAATTTACCTCTTTTGATTGTAACCCCAAGTAAGGATGTTGTAATTGTAAGGGTAGGGTTTCAAGGTTGTGTTTAGGCAATGAGGGCCGTCGACTAGGGCTGTAGGTGTTCACCAAATTGGTCCCTTGAAGCTTTCTTGCACTAGATCAATCAACACTTTTTTTTTTACTTACTTTTACCCCTAGGTGAATTTTATCCTCCCTAGGTTCAAGCCTTGAAATTTCTCTTCTTTTTTTTTTGAATTTTCGAACTGAATTTTTTTTTTACCTACTGCAAGAAATTACAGAAAATATGAAGGGAATTTCGAAAATAATAAAAAAAACTAGGTGAATAAAATAAAATTCAGCCCTAAGAAGATATAAATAGATTAGGTTTGGGCTAACTTTGGTAAGTAGCTAAAATTGCTTATATCTATGCCTTTATAATCTAAGATAGATAAAATTGCTTATATCTACCTAAAATTTCAGAATTTAATAAGGCAAAATATATAGATAAAATAAGCTTGATAAAAGATAAACAAACTAGGATTAAGCTTCCTCTTGGATGAAGGTCGACTAGGATTAGGCCCTTGATGCCTCCGACTAGGGTATGCACCAAAGGATGTGTGCACAAGGCTGAGGTCGGCTTCAATGGCTGTTGATGGTCTCGGCTAGGCTTGTGTTTAGGCTAGATCGCAACCACAACAATTACAAATAAAAAGGTTAGTAATAATCAAAATCAAGAACAAGAAGTAAAAGACCAAAATTGAAACAAGACTCTATTTTTGTGGGGGTTTTTGTGTTTTTATGATGAATAAAAAGAAAGACACAACTTTTGATGTCGATAATCTAAGCTCTGATACCAATTTGATACGGGGTAAACCGTAGGAGGGCCTGATCTTTGACAATCAAGACACAAAACGCAAGAAACAAACAAGAACAACCAAAGACTCGACAAGAACACCAAGAACGCAACAAGTCTCAACCAAGAACACAAGACTCGATATCGACTAAACCAACGAACAAGACTCGACTGACTTTGATGAATAAAGACTTGACAAAAGCAATATTAAGACCGATAGATTGGTGAGTCGATCTATATAGAACAAGATGAAGACCCCAGACATCCGTAGAGGGTAGGAACCAACACCAATGACTATATAACCCGCCTCTACAACCCTATACAACCAAGGGACAACTTGGAGGCACAATGAGGGGGCTCGTGGATACCAGGGATTACCAAACCTTGCGAGATTGATAAACTCAAGGCAAACCAAGCTGAAACAATACCAATTTTGCAATCAATGAGCCTAGCTTCGAATCGATTGACTTTTGCACTCGATGTGTTTCAACACAAAAGAGATAACTTTTCATTCAAAGAAGACGTACGTTTTATAATGGGATAATCGGCCCTTTTATAACCTAAAGGCTGATTTTTAAAGGGTGATTTTGGTAGATAACCCTTTTTGAATGTTCAATTGAGTACTTAGACCCCAAACTAATTTAATTAGTTTTATTTAGACCCCTTCCAAATAGAGTGGAATGGTCAATAGTCAACCGTTTGACCATTGATCGGTCAACGGTTGACCATTGACCGGTCTACGTTGACCAACCCATTTGGAATTTTTTTTTAAGTGATGCCATTTTTTGTGATGTCATATTTTACCGTTTTGATGCCAAAAGTTTATTATATTTTATTTTCACTCTGATACCACTTTTCTAATGAAATGATTGGATGACACTTTTTTTAAAACTTTGATGACATTTTTTGTTTACTGTAATGTCACGTTGACCATTGATGCCATATTTTTTACTATTAACGACTGATGCCACTTTTTTTTATGTCAATTTTTTGACGATATTTTGTTATCGTGATGCCATTTTTTTGATGAAATTTTTGCAAAGTAGTATTTTGATGATATTTTTTTCAAAGTAGTATTTTGATGACATTTTTTTTTTAATGTGATACAACTTTTTCAAAATGGTGTTTTGATGTCATTTTTATAATGTAATTATTTGATGCCACTTTTTTAATCAAATCGATTGATCCCACATGTTTTTAATTTAATCAGTTGTATATCGATTTATTTTCATCGATTATACTTTCATTCACTGATGACACGTTTGTGATTACACTTCATCGATGCAATCACTTGTGGTGACATGTTCATTAAATTTTTATTCATTGATGACATTTGTTATCTAAGAGCTTAAAACGTGGAATTTTATATAATTGATGACATGTTCATTAAATTTTTATTCATGGATGACATTTGTTAAATTTTTATTAAACACAATTGTTTATGGTGACAATTTTTTTGATGATTTTTTTTACCGTGATCCCATATTTTTTCAAAGTAATGTTTGTTGATGAAATTTTTATTGATAACATTTTTATACAATGACATTGTTTATTGATAACATTTTTATACAATTGGTAACATATTAAATCAATTCCCATTTAGTTTTTTTTTTCCAAGTAAAATTAGGGGTACAAGAAATATCTACCCTATGACAGATTCTAAACAGTAATAAAAACATGACCATGCAAGCAATTTAACTTTCCAAGGGAGGTTTGACCTAAAAATAAGCTAGTGCTCAGGATTGAAAGCGGGAGCCTCACGGTAGATGAGCTCCCTCATCTGCTCCTCGGACAAAGCATGTTGCAGGAAGTCAAAATTGAAGGGAGTCAAGCAAACAGGTTCATCACTTATGTCATGCAGTGAGTTCAGGTAAGGATGTGCAAGCGCGTCTTCAACTACACAATATAGAAAATTTAAACGAAATCATGAGGTTAGATGATAATTACATAAACATATAACTAACTCAGAATAAAAAGTTGGGATCAAAAGAAATGAAAACTACAAAAAATCTCTTCGTTTCAGCAGATTCATTTTTTCTGTCAGTTGCAACATAACACTAAATCGGGCTGGTTAAGCCACAGAAGTGACGATGCATCAACCAACTTTATTTTAATTTTCCATAGAACTATAGAAGTATATGACTTTCAAGAACTACAATATAATTCAACCATATTAATTCAACCAGTACTTTGACCATGGCAATGTAGATATGCTTCCAAATATCAGACTTGGTAAAACAAAAAGATGGCCTCATATAGACCTACAGGTATTACTTCCCTGTGCATCTCATAAAGCGAGATTTCCAAAGTGTAAATAAGGTCATAGTGCATCACTTTCGGAGATAAACATTAATTCAATCACCGAAAAACAGCAAAAATAGATTACCTCCTCACGTAAAATGCATCTAGGAAATGTATGAGAAGGGATTAATAGCTCATTTGAATAAAGCAGAGGGGGTCTTTGTATTAGCTTGTTTGATTAGCTTATAGGGGTTTTGTACATCCATAAAATCTATGTTAAATTAACTATATGGAACTTCAGGATCCTCATACAGTGTTCTTCATTAATCTGATTTATTCAAATCAATGAAACCTATTGGAGAATAGAGAAAAATCAATGAAACCTTATACCCATGACAACAGTATGAGGACAGCTCTGATGGCAGCATCCATCTATCCAAAACATCACCTATTGGAGATATAAATGTAATTTATTTACCTCAAAGTACAAAAAAAAAACTGAACATCAGATACACCAATTATACCATCTCACCAAGTTTAGTAACTACCCAGTAAGACAAATATCAGATACACCAAGAAAACTGAGCATCATGAAGAAATTAGTTCAAACTAAAGATATTCAGCACCTTCAAGTTCATCTAGGCATTTCATCGAACACCTTAGATGCAACTCTTGCCTCGCCCAATTCAAAGCTATTCAGCACCTTAAAATTTCTCAATCTTCCCCTAATTTCCCCTAAATTTGAAAACCTAAAGATACACAAAGAGTACAATAGCAAGACACATACATAAAAGAGAAGAAAAATGGTGTCCTGCAAAACAATTCACAAAAAACACATCTAATAGAACGAACACATCCAAAGGACATACCGATTGGAGAAGCCAAAGCGCTGATGGTGGTGCTGAAATCTGTAAGGGGAAATCGATCCCTTGGCAACGCCCTTCAATTGAGCGAGGTTTTTCCCCAATCAAGCCGATTCCTTGTTGAGAAGAACAATCTCGGTGGAATCAGCGGAGGAAGGAGAAGTGGGAACAACAACACAGAACTCGTCCCCTACCGGCGGCCTTTCGGCCTGAGATCTCCCCACTCCGACCGAACCCCGATTCCGACCTCACCAAGACAAACATAACGAAACACGGCAAGGAAGGAGAGAAAGAGAAGGATTACCGAGCTTCGAAAAATCCAGATCCGGTGAGCTCCGAGGGCGGCTCCGGCTTCGTCGGCGGGGGAGGGGAGTCGAGTTTGGCCTAGGAAGAGAGCGATGGGAGGAAGGAAGGAAGAAGGCTATTGCGGCTAAAAAAAATTAAAGGGGTTTGGTGCGCATAATAAAAAAATAAGGGGGCTAACTACCTAATCAAATATGCTAAATGGTCTAATTCACCAAATTCCTTCATTTTTAAAAGAAATAACAATTAAAATAATAAATCCCTAAATTACTAAAAATAACTTAAGTAAAGAAAGTTACTAAAAATGGCAATAAAGAGTGTTCCAACACTTAAGTAAAACCGGCCCTTCTAATCACTAAGGGGATTCGGCCACTTCATGGCCTATGCACATATAGGTCTTCAATGATGCCTCTTGAAGTTGTACAGTGCTTGAGAATAGAGCACGACTCACGAACATGAAGGAGTCTCGTTGAAGCTTCTTAGCACGAGCTCGAGTCATAGGACCATCCCCAAGGATGATAGACGTGTCCAGAGGCGTAGAAGATGGTCCCGCATCACTTGTCGTAAGAGATTTTAGTTTATCTCTTCCTTCTGGTTTAATCTTACAACTGAATAATTGTTATTTTGCTCATAGCATTACAAAGAATCTTGTTTCGGCCGCAGTAATCTACTCTGAAGGTTTTAATTTTGGCACTACAAATGGAGGTATAGTTATTCACAAGAATGATACCTTCTATGATAGTGCTCAAAATATTAATGGAATATTTGTATTTGACCTTAAAACAGAATTTTATAACATAAACGAACAAAGACAAAAATCAAATAAGTTGAAGTCTACCTATGACACTGTCGTTTGGGTCACATCAGTTTAGACCACATGAAGAAGCTCCATAAAGAGGGACTTCTAAAAGACGTGGATTGTGAATTCATTGATACATGTGAGTCATGTTTGATGGGCAAGATGACAAGGTCACCTTTCAAAGAAACAAATGAAAGGCCTACTGAATTGTTGGGCATTATACATAATGATGTATGTGGGCCAATGAGTACAAAAGCTAGAGGTGGTTATAGATACTTCATCACATTTACTGATGACAAGCCCTTTTGACTGAGGCTTGCGAGTTTGATCGATGGAAGTAAATGCAGCCAATTGTAGTCCCTTGTCATGCATTCTTAGTCTTTCTCCTCGTAACCATTCCTGACCTCATAACCATTCCGGAGCCTTGTTGTTTCTCCTTGTTGTGAATTTGGTAGACTAAGCATTCAACACCTAGGTTTTGATTTTTGGCTTGTTGTGCTCAAAACGATCAATCCATCGATCGCCTAGCTCATAGCTAATACTATAGAGTATGAGTTAATTACAAACATTTAGGATGAGTTGGCTAATTGTGTAAGAGTTGGTGGTTGATCGGGTGGGTAGTGCAAGTGTGATTGGGCATCCAAGTTATCAAAGGAGGAGCACAAGGAAGAGAGAAGTCACCAATTTTAGGTAGGTTTGTCATTGTTAAGTTGTTATGATACACTAGAGCGCTTTTCCTAGTAATAGGTAGGGGTAAGTCATTATTACATCAAGCTAGGTTGATAAGGATATGCATTCTGATTGCTAAGTAAAGACGAAATTTAGAAATTAGCAGTAGACAAAGTCACAAAACTATGAACTTCCCCACTTTAGGAGAAATGTGAAGCACTTTAAATTTGCAACATCATCAGCAACTCATGTAATCTCAAACCCACCATCAAAGTAGACTTTCTAGAGTGAGTCGGTGCAAATCAAACTATTGCAACTCAGCAACAACATGTCATTCCTATATCACAAACTAACTATTTATGAACACAAGTCTACAATCATCACAAGCTAAGATAATCTATTTTGTAAGCCGGATTAATATTGCGATTTATGCACAACTCAATCATGTATTTGGGATACCGATCAGGTAGCCTTCCTGAATCGGTAGGTGAAGCAATCCTGTAGAACGAAAGGATGGTCGGGCTAACGACCATAACCAACTCTGGATCTATATCCGGGATACAGATCCAGATCAAATACCTCCATCGCTCTCAGCTCTTGCCCGCACCCAGCCACAAACCCATCCAACTCTCATGTGTCATACGGAGACCTCGTAAAATGGGAAACATGTATCTCCCCGTCGTCGTCTATCATATGCATCGCATGGCTAATAAATCTCAATAGAAGCTTCTAGTGCAACCTATTTAACAATAAATCAATATATTAAGGAAAATTATATATGAAATATCTAGTTACCTAGCTATGCAATTGATAACATGGTGAGATACCGCGTAGATCGGAATAGCGCAAGCGTGTCTCATAGGATGACATGTAACACCCTCGTCTCAAATCAAATATAATAAGGATGTTCGGAGTGATTTATAAGTAATTCAAGTTCTACCTATGTCACAAGAGCTCTTCCTTTTTAGACTCCAAGCGAGGACAACAGACCCCCGTCTCCGGCCCCGGCGGGTCCCCGATCCCGCCGGAGAATCCCCATCCCCGCATAATTTTCTCTTTTTGTACTCCCTACCGGTCAGGTAGGGAATACACAACTCAATCATGTATTTGGGATACCGGTCAGGTAACCTTCCTGAATCGGTAGGTGAAGCAATCCTGTAGAATGAAAGGATGGTCGGGCTAACGACCATAACTAACTCTGGATCTATATTTGGGATACAGATCCGGATCAAATACCTCCATCGCTCTCAGCTCTTGCTCGCACCCAACCGCAAACCCATCCAACTCCCATGTGTCATACGGAGACCTCGTAAAAGGGAAACATGTATCTCCCCTTCATCGTCTATCATATGCGTCACATGGCTAATAAATCTCAATAGAAGCTCCTAATGCAGCCTATTTAACAATAAATCAATATATTAAGGAAAATTATATATGAAATATCTAGTTACCTAGCTATGTAATTGATAACATGGTGAGATACCACATAGATCGGAATAGCGCAAGCGTGTCTCATAGGACGACATGTAACACCCTCGTCTCACATCAGATATAATAAGGATGTTCGGAGTGATTTATAAGTGATTCAAGTCCTACCCATGTCACAAGAGCTCTTCCTTTTTCAAGCTCACAGTAAAGGCAACGGACTTGAAAGGACTAGGTAGCATGAGTTAGTGCCTCTTAAGACCCTGGGTCTTACACGACAAAGGTGAATCCCTGTTGTGCAAACGAGGTGCTAGCCTTGAATTGAAAAGAAAAGAACATAAGTACAAAAAAAGTCAAAAAAGTCAAAAAAAAGGAAAGAAAATAAGAAGTTAATATAGTATTAAAAAAATAATGTTAAACACAGAAATGAAAAACACAGTTTTTTAAGTGTTTTCTGACATTCACTCAATCTGCATGCAGACCAAAATTTACACGGAAATGAAAAACGGCAATTGTTTTAAGGGTTTTGTGAATTGAATTTCCCCCAAATTGTATGCAGACCAAAGTTTACACGAAAATGAGAAACGATAGTTTTTTAAGGGTTTTGTTTAAATGTGTGAATGAAATGGGGAGATATAACAAATTAATTTTCAATTTTGTATGAAAAGCCGAGAGAATAGAGTAATGATTATAAATTTTAATAGTGTATTTTGAACTATAAATATACTACATTTTTTCCTTTTGGTCTTTCAAAATTTAACGAAACGAGCACTTAATCATTTTTTTCAAGAACAACAATAATACATAACAAAATCCACTTAAAACAATCCTAAAACGATTGGAATTTTTTTATTTATTCAATTCTATAAATTAAAAAAAAAAAACAATTTTGATCTAAAATCCACCCAAAATCAAAGTGAATATAGGGCTCGTTTGGTTCAATGTGGGAATTGAAATTCTTAGGAAGTTACTTCATGAGAATTGAGTTCCCGAAAGTCTAATTGATGGGGATTGTGAAAATGTGTTTGATTTTTTATTTTTATTTTAAATGATTAAAAGGGGAATTGAAAATTTTCGAATACAAAAGGGATGGAAGTTGAACTTAGACTAGAATTTCATGGGAATTCCTTGGTTATTTCACGGGCATTGAGTGCTCGTTTGGATTGCATTGAAAAACCCAAGAATTGAAATAACTCGGGAAGTATGGGAATTCCAATTCCACCAAAACGGAGGAATTGAAATTACCATGCTGGGATGGATAAGTTGAAATTCACCATTATTATTTATTTAAAAAATCTTTTCTTTTTCTTTTTGAATCACAAATTACGTATTTGTCCGTAATTTAAATAAATGGTTTTTTTATTAATAAGGGTTACAAAAGTAATTTTACAGAAATTCTCATGAAAGTTCATATTCAACCAAACAAAATGCATTATTTTAATTTACAGAAAGTTAAGTTATCCAAACATATTTTCTTAAATTATAGAAGTTCAATTCCCATAAACTTAATTTCCATGAATTAAATTACTAGAAAGTTTACTTTTCAGGTTCATCCAAACGAGCACTAGGTAGGTGAACTTACTTCAAATTGAAGGATTTTGACTTTTTGAAAAGCTAGTTAACTTTTTGGGTTTTCAATTTTCAAAAATATTAACCAAATGCACGTGTTTCTTTGGGTTCGTATGGGACGGGGTTAATAGACTGACTAAAATTATAAACATGGTAAAATTTATAAATTGTTGGTAATTAAAAGTAGTTAAAAATTTAAACAACAAGATAATCTCCATATGGGGTGAAAAACAATTTATTTGTAAAAAGTGGAGTTTATTTGGTTGTTATAAGGGATATTGTGGTACTTTTAAACCAAATAAGATAAAAAAGAATGAGTAAAATAGTACTTATACAAAATAAACACCCAAATAACCTCCATTTTGTAGCTTTTTTTAACATAATTATTTAACACGTTTTTGTTTATTTTGGTCATTCAAACAACCAAAAAAGTTGTTTAAAAAAATAAACAACCACAAATGTTTTTTTTAACTGTTTATTTAGCTTACCATACACCCTTTGACTTTATGAAAATTTTTAGAGTTACCAAGTACCAACCAAACCCTTGGGGCTCGTTTGGTTGAATGCAAAAAGTACAATTCCCGGGAACTTACTTCCCATTAATTGAATTCCAGTGAAATGTACTTCACATGAACGGAAAAAAAGTTGTATGGTTGAATTTTGATTTTTAGAAATATAAATAGGAAAATAAAGAAAATTACATTAAAAAGGGTGGAAGTTGAACTTACCTAGTCTCCTCTAGGTAAGTGACCTTCAATTCGTACAATTTTGAGGAATTAAAATTCCTGAGAAGTTGAATTCATGCGCCTTTCTGTCAATTAAACATAGGAATATATCTTACTTCTTGGATTTTTAAACTTCCTGGATTTTTAACTGAGTAACCAAACGACACCTTGGTTTGGTTGAAGGCCGGAGGCTGGTGCCTGAAGTTTCAATTGGGTGAAATAAGATGAATAAGACCATGTTTATCAAGGAATACTAGGAATATTAATATTTTATTCTCCTCTCTCCGCCACATCATCTTAGCATCCTATTATTATTTTTCCCACTTTATCAATAGCATCCCTAGTATCCAAAAAACCATAATTTTATAGCAATTCAATTTACAAATATACCCCTCTTCCATAATTATTTCTATCATTCCCTACCAAATCAATTTACGCTTATACCCCTTTCGACTAATTTTCCCAAAAATAGATTAACTTATTTTTCAATAATAATAATTTACGCTTATACCCCTCTCGATTAATTCTTCAAATGATAATTATTATTATTATTGAAAAAAAATTCAAATATTGTTTTGGGTATTATTACATATAATTGTATTCAAACAAAAATATTATTTTTCAAAATTTGGTCAAACATATTCGAAATTGATGTCTATGTGTAGAGAAAAATAAATCTAGTATTTTGGTATTTTTTATTTTTTTTTATATTTTCATTGTCGAAAAATTGAATTTTGTAATGATAAAAACACACCCAGCAGATTCAATCTGAGCCGTCCACACCAAAAAATCAGAGCCGTCCACTGTGCCTCCTATCATGACCCGACACGTGTCCTACGGTAGCTTCAAAAGGCTGATGCCAATGTCCAGTGCAACACAACGCTTCATCAAATTTTTAATTCAAACAATGTCGTTTTAGTCAAGATTTTCCGGGAATTTTTTTTACAACTGACAGGGTATTAAATGGAGGGATACTTGGAAAGATACCAGAGGTAGTATCGGTTGAGAGGGATCTTGAACCCCAACTAATTTTTTATTAATAAAAATCACTAGTATCCCACAAGATCCCTACCGATAAACATGCTCTAAGGGTTGTTTGGTTTTTGTGTTTCTATAATTAAATTAAATTGGAGTAATTATTTTGTGAAAATGAGAAATAATATTTGTCATATTTTGTCGAACTTATGGAACAGATCTAGAAGAACTCGAAAAAAGAAATTTGGACTGGATGACCAAACAAGCCAATAGGTAAATACAGTACTTGACTACTTGTGGTATGTTCAATAATTCAAACATATATAATTTATGCGTTATTTGACTATAACTAGAGTGCTTAACAAGAAACGGCATACGTTTCAACTTTCAAACATTGAAAATAATTAGGCATGAATATATTGCTGTATACACACTCCTTTTTAATCGGAGTATGAAAAACTAAGTCTACCATAGAATATCTATATGACTATATGAATGAAAATATATAATTAATGTACATTTTTAGAGAAAACTTGAATAGATATATGGTTGGTTTCTCTAAAAATATGTTGAATTTTTATATTCCTACACTTGAAGCATTGACCAAAGTTCATTCTCACCATATTAGCATTATTGTGTTTTGTTTCGCTTTGTAGAGCGATTTTGCCTGCATGTTGCACCTTCTTTGTATTTTTGACTTGTTTTTGACGGTTTTTCGTCTGCCGACTTGTCGGTCATCGAGGTCCAGGTTTCTCTGGCCTCGAATCTTTACCTAATAAAAAAAATAAAATAAAAATATTAGCATTATCTCTTACATAACCGAAAGATACACAACCCCATTCAAAAGAAGAGATACATTAAAATTAAATTTAAAACAAATTATTTTTTCTCCATTTTATATTCGTTTTTTTCTCTATCTATATTTTGTATTTTTTTATTAAGTAAAGATTCGATGTTGCCTGATTCTCGAGATGAGACAGTAGACGAAAACTGTTTAAACATATCGTAAAAACTAAAAATAAGCGCAAAGAAACAAGCAGAAACAATATATATCTACAACAAGACGACCTAAGCCAAGCAGAAATACTTCTCATAAGTTGAGGACACCGGCGAAGATCGAAGCCAAACACCGCCGAACAGTAACACCGCGGGCTAGCGGTACAACATGAATCAGTCTAATATGGGTAGTGCAGACAAAACTTCAAAAAAGCTCCTTCCTAGATATGGAGTCGCCCTAAAAGCACGTACCACGTCGACCCCATCCAGTCCCGACTTCAGACTCCAAGACTCCAACCAAGCAGAAGAACTCCTAGAGACGCTGGAAGCAAAACCACACCCCGCTCGTGCGAAAACGCCAATAAGATTCAGTCAACCGAACATGAAATTTGATCAAGCCTTCTCAAGATTTAATTCAAGCTTTTTCAAGTGGGCTTTTGCACTAATTGTGTCATGGTTCAGCATGTTATGTGAACACAAGTAGTTCGAATTCGACTCGTACTCGCTCGATAAAAAAACTCGGCTCGAGTTCATTCATTTTCCAAACAAGCCGAGTATGAATACATTTTAAGCTTGATCTAAAGCTCGACTTGTTCGAATTAAGCTCAAATTTTATAAAATTTCTAACATTTTCTTTAAGTTACTGTATAATGAACAAGTAGAACTGCTTAAAGTTTAAAAAAAATGCTCGGCTCTAACTCATTTATTTTCTAAACGAGTCAAGTACGATCGAATTTTTAAGCTCGAGTGAAAATTTAGACTCGGTTCGGACTCGTTCATATCTTAAAGGAACATAATACAAACAAGAAATACTCCGCTCGTTCCCTAGTCATGGTCTTTTTATACTTTAAAAGTCACAACCTAGATCCATAAAATTATACTACATACAAGCTTTGAAAAAATGATATTTTCAATTATGCATTCCACGTATCTATATACATATACTAAAACCGATGCATTGAAGCCTGCGTGGCGGCATGTGAGTGAATCTGCCTACGTGGCGGCGCGTGAGTGCGTCTCGCAAAACTTTCTCCCTTCAAAAAGGAAAGCTAATAAAAATAATAAGATAGTTCTAATCCATATAATTAAAAATAATTATTTTATTTTACCATTAATTCATATAATTGAATAGATGGAATATAGTATACAAGAGTAAATATTATATAAGGAAATAATTATATCAATATAATTAAACACAATAATAGTAATAAATTTGGCATATACAGATATACAAATTGCCATATAAGTGTATCTTCATCTGGATTATAAATAATCTTTCCAATTGACGGTATATATATAAATTTGGCATATGGACGGTTTATATATCGATTATTTAGTGTGGAAAGAATTATTTATATCAAAATTAATTATTTCATAGTTATTTTATTTATATATATATTATTTTTTAGGAGAATGAGTTATTTAGATCTAGATTAATTTTAATCTTATATTTCCACTTATTAGTTTAATTATCATAATGTAATTCATATTTATTTATTTATTTTCATATTTATAATAGGATTCTTTTATAGATAATAAGTGAAGTTTTATAATATTGTGTTAATATATTCCCGTGCAGGGAACGGGGCATACACTAGTATATATATATATATATATATATATGCTAAATCTCTCTTATCACATATTCCACGTATATTAATTGACGCCACATAATTATACTACACATAATTTGCTGGGGGCCTCATTTGCCCTACCGGTCTCTCTTCTTTGTACCCGTGGCCTCAGAGGGTTTCTCGCCTCTCTCTCTCTCTCTCTGGTAAGTTCTCCTCTCTCGTCCTCCTCCAACTTCCATGGCCACCTCTTCGCCACCAAGATATCTAATTCCTCCGCTTATATCTCCAATTCCTTATCTTATACGATCTCTTCTTTCCTCTGGTTGCCCTAATTGAACCGTCAACCTTCGTATAAACACAGGTTTTCCCTCCCATTCTTATTCCTCGTTGCTGCGATTTCATACTCATCTAGCTCCCTTGCCTGCTATTTTACGCCACTTCACGGTTTTTTTGTTTGATTGTTGTTTCTGTTGTCGAATTCATAATTTCCCCCTTTTGAAACCTAGAGCGATCAACGTTCCTGATTTTGTGATTTGTGTGGTTTTTCTATTTTGATCTCTTTTATTTTTTCCAACTTATGCATCAGGGGAGGAAGGAAGCAGAGATTAAGGAAGAGGCAATTAGTGATTTTTGAAAAATGGTGGATTCAGATCAAAGAGGTCATCAATGGATTAGTACAGAGATTCCCCCCGGTGGACAATCGCAGTATTTGCGTTCTGAGAGGTTAGGGCGCTCTCAATTGCATCAACCTTCGAAGACTTCATCCG
This sequence comes from Persicaria maculosa, assembly GCA_963922045.1. Lineage (NCBI taxonomy): Eukaryota > Viridiplantae > Streptophyta > Magnoliopsida > Caryophyllales > Polygonaceae > Persicaria > Persicaria maculosa. Next base: position 71,001,570 of record OY998254.1, read on the forward strand.
ATGGACCATTCGCAGCTAAGGCACTCTCGGCTGCTGGAGCTGCGTTCCTCTCAGCTGTCCTTGTAAATCCCCTTGACGTTGCCAAGGTATTCATTCGCCTTTTGGTTTTCTTTCAAGTTTTATTTTGTCCATTCACATACGTACTTACCTAAGGCTTTGTGGTTTATGTATTTTTACGTTGTCTCCTCCAAATGGTGGTCATGGGGTGTGGTTGCTACTCTAAAAATTTGAAGTCAGCATCCTGGTCTGTAACAGAAACTGTTTATGAAGTTTTTACTGGACTAGTGGCTTCATGAATTTTTTGTTGGCCTCAAAACTGGGTCTGCGAGGGATCTTTGGGAAGATTGTGTTCTTACAAAGCTGAGCTTTCAAAATTGTTAAATTCAGTACAAATAAGAGCAAATTAATTTTATGTTGAGAATGTTTCTTTTCAAATAACCTGTGGAAAGTTCTTCTTTGATAGATGATGTTTTTGCTAGATTTTTGGCTGCATAAACATTCTTAATGCCTTTCTCTTTTGAGACAGAATAGGTCTGATGAGTTTCTTATATGTGTGTGATTGTTTGGCTGTAATTACTTCATTGGCGCTTGGTGATTGCTTTGGTCTTTCAGAATGGTGTGAGTTGCTGTTCTGTGTCAATTACCCATCTTGTTAGAATATGGTTTCATGTTGTGATTAGGTATAGCATTATAGCTGATGCTAAATACTCTACTCATGTTTTTTTTTTTTAATTTTTAAAAAACTCCAGACCAGGTTGCAAACACAGGCTGCTGGTGCACCATATTCTCACCCACTTGGCAACGTGACAAGTCGAATGGCGTTTTTTGGACCAACCATGGTAAATGTTTCTTGTTTATGATTCTCTTAAAATGAAGTTTAATGTATGCAGAATCTCTATCTTTATAATGAAGATTCATTGTTGGCAAAAATCAGTTTAAAAACATGATCATTATGTTCTTAAATTAATTGGAATAGTTGCAGAATGTAAGAAATGAGGTCTTATTAAACTCCCCTTTCATGGTGCAAGATAAGATTCTGTTTGGTTCAGGAATCAGGATATGGATTGAAACTCTACTCATGTTGGTGAAATGTTGGCAAAGTTCAGGACTTTGGGCCATCCTTGCTATGTTAATTGGAAAGAGTATAAAATGTTCAACAGTTGCATGTATATAAAATTATATGATTTGTGTAATAGGAGAGTCGGAGAGATAATTTTTATAGCAGGCATCTAAAGTTATGAACGTGTTCCCCCTGTACCTCCAACTCTACACCATAATACTGTGTTGCCTTTTCTAATTTCATTTCTATGATTGTGCATTGTATAATGTATCTTTTGTGTGAAATACCTTATGTTTGTTTTTTCTTTTTCTTTGTATCTTTCATATATTTTGTTTAGAATGAACATCATACAGCTGTTCTATATGCTGGAAATACTGATCTTTTGGTCTTATGAAATGTGAACCTTTCTCTGATGTGGTTTATGCGGTGTTTCAGATGTTTGCAGATTTACGGTGTTCTCCTTCATGTAGCCGTGCTGGCATTCAAGGCACTGTGTCAATATGCCCTCCGGACTGTTTTCAATACAAAGGAACATTTGACACCTTGTATAAAATTGTCCGACAGGTACATGAAGTGGGTATACATTGACACTATGTCATTATGCCCTACAGACTCTTTTTAACATTTTTGGAGTGATGAAATTGTATTAGAAATAATCATCCTACTAGGTCGAACTTCTTAAATTTCACAATAGCTTAATAAGGAAAAATTACGCAGGATATCCCATGTTTTTGCAATTAATATGTGAGACAGGTAATAAGGTTTCCATACTTTCAAATTTGGAAGTTTGTTATTGTGATAAGGTTGATCACCTTCAAATTGTTAGTGTAATGTACCTTGCATATTTGCATAATAGTAACAAATAAAACTTTATGAGATAAACCTTGTCAAAAGTAAAACTATATTTTTGAGGAAAATTTTCATTGATGAACTAATGACAATCTCTTGAACATGTACCTAGAATTAGTAGAATATACATCAAATCCTTGCAAAAATCGCGACTGTCGCCTTCTCTTTTGTTTGAGTTACCTTTAGCAGAGCTCCCTATTTTTCTTTTCATTTTAATTATAGTATTTGAACAGTATCTTTGTTTATAAAGCAGGGGGTTTCCTGTCTAACTCTAAAAATATATTGATATTCATGCAATCATGCATATTATTTTTATCCAACATATCATCCTTCATGGAAATTCTAAAATTTTGGTATGGCTAATATTATGTAATAACTTGGGATATGTCGTTTATATGTTCCAATCAAGTAAAAAGATGAATATAAATTGAAAAGGAAAATTTTGATTACATCTTCAGAATGTAAAATGTATTGGAAGAACAAACGAAGAATGTAGAATGTAATTGATTTGAGGCATTGTCATATTAATATTCGTCTTTATTTTATAGTGAATGTTTTTAACCCCTTGTTACATTTTGTTGTTTGGACTTTGAATGGATCTATTTTAGTTTTTTTTTTATCAAATAAGTGGATTACAATTTCAAATGTTGAGATGAGGAATTTTCTCAAAATACTTTGATTGATGATTGGTTTTTGTTTTGTTTGGCTATATTCTGGTCCTCATCTGCATGCAACTTCCAGTCCTGTTGCTATATGTTTCTCTTTTTAAGACATGATATTATGTGTTCTTTTCATTAACTCCTTTGCATACTCTTCTGTTATTAATATTTTTTGTTTGAATATGTTTTCAGGAAGGAATTTTAAGGTTATGGAGAGGAACCAATGCTGGTTTAGTATTGGCAGTGCCAATGGTGAGCTGATAGGAACTCAGAACACTGCTACTTGCAGTCATTTATCATTTTTTCCTGCTAATGCTTGATCATTACTCTTTGAACAGGTTGGAATTTATCTCCCCTTCTATGATGTTTTCCGCGATCACATGTCAGGCTTTGTGGATGCAAATGCTCCTAGTCTAAAGCCTTTCGTTCCTTTGGTTGCTGGCTCCATGGCACGCTCTTTGGCTTGCACTATTTGCTATCCTATAGACCTAGCTAAAACCCGCATGCAGGTACTTTTGTATTTGCATGATCTCATATGATTTTATGACATATCATGCTTAAATTTGCCATTATTTTGTTATTGCTTTAGTGTTTTTAGTTTGGAATTTGCTTATCAGTTTGAAAGTGCTTGTATGAATAGGCATTCAAAGAGACTGGACAAAAGCCACCTGGTGTCTTGAGGACGCTTCTTGGAGTTATTTCTAGTGTTGAGGGTACAAATAGTTTTCAAAGCAGGCGTAAGTTTTCTAAGAGATTGACTTTACACAGTATCTGTTCCAATTTCTTGAAAATTATTCGCATAGTGTAATAGTTCCTATCCAATTATAGAAATGTCCTGGTTTCTAGTTTCTACGTCTGTATCTAGAATACGCTATCCACTTTTTTTTTAAACAAATTGTTACTGTTAAGATTGCTATTTTACCCACTCAAAAGGTTTAGCATGTTCCTTCCTGGGTTGAGTGATGGTGGGCATTATAACCTTCAAATGCAAGAAGCATGGTCCAGAAGCGCACTCTTCTTATATCTTTTAAACGACGTTTTTGTTTATTTCTAAAGCATTTTTGTCTGTTGTGTCATAAACTGGTAATGATTTCAAATACAAAATGAATGTGTATATGCTTATTAACATACGCAAAGGCTTCACAGCCTAATAATTTCTGTTTCCTTGTGACAGTGCAAAATTGCCGTGTGCTATGGATGGGACTAGGAGCACAGCTTGCTCGTGATGTACCCTTCTCTGCCATCTGCTGGGCAACCATGGAGCCGGTAAATTATCTTCTCTAGCTTGTCATACTCATACATTCAAAGTTCTGTATTGTGAATATTTTCATCATCACTATGTACTTGGCATCTGAATCATGTTTAAAAAAAAAAATCTCTGAGCAGATCAGGAAACAGTTTGCTGCCTCAGTAGGAGATGATAAGAACGTGGGTACCGTGCTTGGTGCTAATTTTTCTGCAGCATTTCTTGCTGGAAGCATAGCGGCTGCTGCAACATGTCCACTAGATGTTGCGAGGACAAGAAGGCAAATAGAGGTCATTCTTTTAAGCTCTAATTACTCGTTGGATAAGTTCAATTTTTTGATTGAATGTTTCCTTTCCATCATTTGTTCTTCTGATTCTTACCTAACATACCTATTCTTTCGATTTTCAGAAAGATCCCCTAAAGGCACTCAGGATGACCACAAAGCAGACATTAATGGAGGTTTGGAGGTATGCACAATCAGTTTACATTTGTTCTTCCTTGTTGAATACTCTGTCCAGATTGTGCTCTATTTAGTCTGTTGACCATCTTGCATTCTGCCAGTGATCCTTTAAACTTGTCACTTCAAAAGCAGAGAAATTGAAAAGGAAGAGGAATAGTCTTTGTCTAGAAATATTTGAAAAGGACGAGGAATAGTCTGTAATTATTCTGCTTAGTCTTTTTTTTTTTGCCAAAAAAGAAAACAAAAAATTGCCTATAAATTCTTTTATTGGTAGCTCCATCAGTTAAATAGCTTTCAAACATTTTTCAAAAGAAAGCAAAAAAAACTACTTTTTGTTTTTATTTTTATAACCATACCAAATCTAGTCATTGTATCTGTCTTGTGTTTATTTTCTTATAACCGTTTGTCCTTTTTGGAAAGCAGGGATGGAGGAATGAAAGGATTATTTGCAGGAGTAGGCCCCCGAGTTGCACGTGCAGGACCTTCAGTTGGGATTGTTGTTTCCTTCTATGAAGTTGTCAAATACGTCCTCCTACATAACAACCTTTGAAGTTTGAACTCCACAACAAGCACTAAAACACATTTAAATTCACTTCCCTAGTTGCTGATCCAGTCGAAGAAAAAGGTGACTTCCTCTTCTGCTGAATTGAAATGAGAAAAACTCTTGAGCTCAACTGATTAATGCCTTCTTTAGCAGGTATATAAAGCTATCAACCGTTGGCTAATTTTGACACCTGACATTACAATGGTTTAGCATTTTTAGCTAATTTTGTTTCTCATCTTCCTACTGTTTAGTTATCGTGCCTTCTCGGGCTGGGAAGAAAATTTTGTAGCTGACGTAGCTTCTTTTTGAAGGATTTTTATTTCACTGTTTTTGGCTGGGATTAAGTCTCAGTTTTCACGTGTATATGGTTTCGTGCTCAAAACCCCTACTATATAAGCGACACGGTTGAAAGGAACAAATAGGAAAACTTTCATTCTATAGATGAGGCGAAGATTGTCACTAGAGATTTTATTGCTCGCAGTTAGTCTTGTTTAATCGAATCGTTAGGCAGGTCATGCTTGGGGTTGTTTAGGCTGGGTTATTCTGAATTTCCGAGTTGGGTATTTTTTTAATGTCATTTTGTATGCACTTGGAAATTGATTCAGTCCCGTATGTGCATCCATTGTAGATTGCCTTCGCCGTTTTGGTCTCGTGTATCGTAATGAGTACTTGGGGGTTCATTCAAACCTTCTTTAAGTGCATATTCTGCGATTTACTTCCAACTGTCGCGGCAATGCCCTACTAATACTAACCTACGGAATTAGCATGTATATGGTGAACAAAAACTCGGCTTGAGCGAACTCAATCATCGGTGAATCCCTGCTAACTACTGCAGTTACAGCAACAGCTTACAGCAAAATTGTATTGAAAGCACATCGGAAAAAAAGCGACCATTATGATGGAATTGAATATATATTGTATTGAACCAAAACATTGAAGGAATGAATCCAACAAACGAAGGTGTATCATTTGATCTCACTATCTGTCAGCGTCAATGTAAGATGATTAGTTTAAGTGGTCGTCGGTGTTGGGCAACTCAAGAGCCTGAGACGTTAGTGGAAGAATTCCGAGTCATCGAAATCGAACTGGTCGTAGTCGAAATCATGGGTGGCATTTATAGACGAACTGGTGGCTGAAGCGCTGGTAGCGGCTTGATTGATGGTAGCCGAGGCAGTGGTGGTTGGGGCGGACGAGGAAGCTTGGAAGTGGAACCCGTGATTAGGGTTAGCTTGTAAATGCTGTTGGTGGTGGAAATCAGTGTTTGGGGGAACTATGAAGGATGCATTGTTGTTGGTTGGTGTAAAGCTGATTAGGGTTTCGGTTGACCTCGGTGGCTGATTCGGGTGCGAAGACGACGATGACGGGTAGCTTGTCGGGTTAGCCCCCGGGTGGTTGCAAGTGTGGACAGCCTTGTAGGTGACTTCAAATAAGGAAGGATCCTCATCAGTCCTTTGGACTTGCTTTGTAGCTGGGCAATTGGTCTGTTGCTTTAGGGCACACCTGTAGTAAGCCCTGCATATATGCATTTCAATATATAAAGAAGCCAAAGGTTAAAAACTTAAAATGCATATATATTGAACAAAATTTTAGGATTAGTGTGATACTCTGACTTTAATCTCACATTTGAATGAGATATGCTTAAGCTTTATTTGAAGGAAACATGAAGATTACATGAATTATATAATAAAAAAAACATATACTATTTTGTAGGGGTCCGGATCAGGTAAACAAATGTTCTTATATTAAAAATAATGTGATGAAAATGCCACTTCTGAAAATTTTAAGACATTTTTTTTTAATCAGATTTTTGAAGACGAAGTTCAGATGAAGGCTCTAATTCAAATGTAAGATTTTCCATAAATGACACTTTTACATATGTCATTTACTGTTCACGTATGTTTTTTTAAGATGATAAAAACTAGATAAGATATTAACATTTTTAAAATAATATGGAGTAAGTAATAACTATGAAATTGATTTTAGAAATTGATATTTGAAAGAGTAGAGTTTTTACCATTCTTAAAAAAATATACATAAATAGTAAGCAACATGTTTTATATATTGAATGAATGAGGTGATAAAAAATATGAAAAATGCAGTCCTACACTCCTATATGAAAAATATGAAAAATTATACATAAATAGTAAACTACATATTTTATAAATGTTTTATATAAAGCTCAAGGTGATCTTAACTTTTCACTTTAAGATTTTTTTTTAACTGAATAAAGCTAGATTTTTACTGTCATGGATCTTATAAATGGCTAATTTCTTGATCAGTGCTATTATAATATTTAAATTACATATGTTAGTAATCTGACATATAAGTCGAGTGAGGTTCAAATCTAAAATCAATTGGCAACAACTTAGGCTTGTCTGCCTTATTATACTTTTAATGTGCAACTTTTTTGGTCTCTTCACATTTCAACAACACAGAACGAAATAAAAAGGTTAATGTTCAATCTAATTTGATTTTTGGTTTAAATGCTAAGCTTGATGAAAAGTAATTTCTAAGTGAGGAAAACTCGAATATTCATCGCAAAGTAATTCAAGAAATTAGTTTTTTGGGGGGATAGCAAATTCTAGAAATTTGTTGGATGCACAAAGTGAGAAAATAAATATATGCCCCAAAAAATCTTACTGTAATTAACAATAATTCAAAGTTTTTCATCTGTCATAATACAACATGAAAAAGAAAAGGCAATGGTTTCCTACCTTAACTGATCAAACAGGGTTTTGTGAAAGGAACTATAGTTTTCTACTTGTACTGGCTTATTAAAATCAATTAACTTATAGCTTAATTATAAGATGAAATTTTGGGATAACAAATATAGTTTTTGCATGCATATATTTTGTTACAACTTGTGTACTTTTAACTATAAGTCACTCTTCTTCTTCTTTTTTTTTTCTTTTTTTTTTTCATACCACCAGTGGAAATGTACCAACCTTCATAATATTACCAACTCTAGGGATTTCTAATAAGCTCTTAAGTCATGATATTGAAATCTTTTGACACATATATAATGTGGAATTGACAGTTTTTTATGGGTTTTTTTTCGGCAATAAAACTACCGAGGGCGAGTAATAATATTTTTACGTGTTGACTATATACACCGTGAATGGTTAAAAGGGGTTAATTATTTTTTTTTAAAAGTTAATTAGTCACAAGGCTTGCACGTCCTTAAGGACGTGCAGTTTCAGCCTTTGGATTTGTGGTGTATATAACCACACCCTATTTTTATGTTTGATGGTCAGTACATTTCCTTGCAAGTAGTATAAAAAAATGTGAGTTTGCTAGTAGTAAATAAATTTGGAAAATTGTAGTTTTTGGTAATTAATCTTTATTTTTTATATGAAAAATATACTATAACTTTTTAAATCTGTTATAAATATATAAATCTGCATAATCAAATTCTTAATTTTGTTTTGTTATATAATTAATATTAGTATTGGACAACATAACATTCTTTTTTTTTTTATTAACATCAAGTATTATAAAGTATCAGTTTTATATGAGTATATTTTTCAAAGGAAAATAAATCATATTAACAGAAAAATAATGTACAAAGTATTGATCACCCTTAAACAAAAAATAATACAAACCTTAGAAATACTAAATTCTACTCTATTCCTTTCTACTCTTACTTTTATTAGAGCATATATCCAACGATTACTAGCTTCATAATTTATGCTATATATGTATATTTTAGAGAAGTAAAAGCCAATGTTTCAAGCCATTTTTCTTCTAAAACTTTAACAGCAATAGTTTCTCCAAAAATTCTCTAAAATGGAAAAATAAAAGATATGTTCTCCAAATTATTTTTGCTCAAACTCTAATAGCTTTGCCATTTTAAAGATATATTTGGAGAAGAATTTTAGAAAACATTGCATATTTGATATTGGATAAAAAATACTTATTCTCCCCAAACTCCAAAAATTCTAAAATGGATAATTTGTTAGACGTATAAGAGCATCTCCAACGTATTATTCATTTTGGGATTTTAGAGTTTTTGGAAAATTTTAAGGCTTTTTTTGGTCCAACAGATTCCTCATCTAATTCTCCAGGAAAGGAGTAGAAAAAATAGATATGATGCTTTCTCAAATCTGCAACATTCTCCATAATTATATGATTATCCAAATATTCAAAATAGAAAAACCATTAGAGTTGAAGCAAAAATAATTTGAAGAATATATGTGTTTGTGTGTGTGTTTTATTCTAAAATGGGAGATAGTCTAATATACATGAAGACTAGCTTCAAGATTATTCCCCAATTCATTCTACAAAATGTGAAGATTGTTACAAATTTGGGGAATTTGGCTTTCTCTTTCATCACTTTCTTCGTTTTGGAAAAAGTTTTAGAAAATCCGTTGGATCAAAATACTAAAATCTTCTATAAATGGGAGAGTTTCAAAATTTTAGAGGAGTTGTTGGCGAATATATATACTCGACCTTAGTAAGCAAATAAAACCTCAATTAATGGTTGATTTACCAATGAAAGCAAAAGATTAAAAGGCAATAGCAGTGATTAGGATTTGATTCATTGCATTTTTATGTGATCACTCTGATTGAGAGATACATGCATCTTTTAATTAAATCACTAGTATGATCCCTGCTCCATGGCGCGTTTTTTTATAAATAAAAACTTAGTAATATATTAAATTAATATTATAAAATAATAGTAAAAGTTCAGATAATTAAATGTTTTGAATTAAACCCATTGGTTGAGAAAACAATTAAAGTAATATATATATATATATATATATATATATATATATATATATATATATATATATATATATATATATATATATAGAGAGAGAGAGAGAGAGAGAGAGAGAGAGAGAGAGAGAGAGAGAGAGAGAGAGAGAGATTACTAATATTGACTTTATGTTTCCTTATTATTAATTTTATGTTTTGAATTAATCCCATTATTTTTTTTAAACTACTAAAATTAAAATTTAGGCTAAGATCATGGATTAATTGATTTTTTTTAAAAAAAATGATTGAATAACCTATTTTAAGTAGGGCTGGCAAATGGTACGGAAATTACCATACCAACCATGTACCAACCACAAACCGACTATGTTGGTAACCACACTTGTGGTAACCAACATGGTGGTAACCACGTGAAGATGGTACGGTAATGGTAATTAAATCTGAATACCATGGTTACCAAGTATATATATTAATTTTTTTATTTAATGTTTTGTTGTTATTATCTTTAAGTTTTAAGTTTGTAATTTATATTTTGTGTTTTGATTTTGACCTAAATTGGTCCTTTCTAGATTTTCTACTAGAAACAGTAGAAACATTTTTGAATGTTTGAAGACTTTGGACTTGTTTTGTTTGAATTTGCAGAAACATTTTGAATGTTTGAACAATTGAACTTGGTTTGTTTCAAGACTTTGAACTTGGTTGGTTTGAATTGATTTGTACTTTAGGTTGTGAACTTGATTTATTTGAAGTTTTAATATGTGGTAATCATATTATTTTTTGTAACCATATTTTTCCGTTCGATAACTTTGATAACTACCGGAAGGTAGCCAAGGAGTTTCAAAAAAATACAAACAGAATTACAGCTTGGTAACCATGGTAATGTACCGATGGTAACCACAAGCCGTTGTTACCACATATGCGGTAACCACGACTTGTGGTTGATACGTGGTATGAAAATTTACGTACCATCAGTTTGTGGTTGGTATGTTGTAATCATCATTTTTTGGTGGTTACTGTATCATGCCAACTCTAATTTTAAGGAGAGAGTGACACCTCATAAAAAATGTTTCTCATTTAATGTTTTGGTGCATATAAAATGTACTATATATATATATTTAATTTTATTTTCACTCATAATGTTCTACTTTTTTTTTCATATATACAAAAAAAATAACAAAAATTTTTGTTGGATGAGCCCTAATTAAAAAGAGGGCATATATATCTTTTACCATCAAAAAAAGATTTGATAGTTAACTTAAGATCGATCCAAATACACCATATATTAATGCATCTTATAGCCAACTCTGATGAGATAAATGAGGCCTCATAATATGACTTTCTTCTAATTAAACTGTGATGGAAATTAATGCAGACATAACTAGCTTTTGTAATCAGAAACGTACCACACTCAGACATGGGCGTAAGAGAACTCCTTAGATTGAGTATAAGGAACTTAATTAATACTCCATCCGTTTCAAAATAAAAGTCGTTTGACTTTTCTACACGCATTTTAAGGAGATAAAAACTATATAAAATATTATTGTTTTAGGGATTCTGATACTGACATGATATATCGATCGAAATCGGTAAAATTGAACCACTTGCATTGTATGTTGTGGATAGAAATAATATCAAATCATCAAATTAAAGTTCTCATTTGAAGTTTAAGTGGGTAATGACATCGATCTTGTACTTTATCATACCTTTCTCAATGTAATGCAAAAAACTTTTCTTTGATGTCTTTAATTGAGAGACTAAGGGAATTTATAATGTTGATAAAAAGAAGTTGTAATTAAGTTATTTTCCTGATTTTCTAGTTAGTTCAAGAATTGGTACTATGACCAAAAATGCTTCAATTAGTACATTAATTGGAAATATTATGCATCACATAACTAATTAAATGAAATTTGATGAGACATAGTTAAAGGCTTCAATTTTAATTACTATATATTTTAGTCTTTTAGTGCTAGACACAACATTTTCAGCCATGGATATATATAATTAATGAGCTTAAACCCATATGATTTCATGTGATCAAGGTATATATCCTAATTAAGGTCCAATTTTTTTTTAAAAAAACTATATATATATATATGTGTGTGTGTGTGTGTATCACATGGCCTTAAATTTGAATTTTGATCATAACCCTCATTCTCTAATATATAGTATATATTCTCCATGTATATGACAGAAAACAGAACTAATTATCAATGTAGCTAGGCAATATATATATATATATAGCTAGCATAAATTAATTATATTTATATGATGCAATTAGGAGAAGCTAACAAGGTAGCAAGCAAGAAGGTGCAGATGATATATAAATGGAAGAAGATGGAAGTACCTAGGATAGTTAGCACCAAGAATGTCTTTCTGGCCATACTTTCTCCAGTTATAGCCATCTCCAGGGGGTCCTTCGAACCCGGTTTCCACGCTCACCCCCACTGTTGTTTTCCATCTTGGCTGCACCTTATGTCTTCATACCAGAAATTTAAGTTAGTATTCACAGATTGTACAATTAGTATATGCATAAAATTAATTGATCGAGGTTTTTGTAATTTCGGTATTTTGTGATCGATTACTACTGCACATAAAAGGGGTTTTTTTATAATGAAATTTCATGTACATTGTCCACCCGCTGAATTCGAATCAAGGAGCCCTAATTGTAGACCCGAATTAGATTTGAATTGAAACAATTGCTGACATTTACAAATAATCAAATTAATATATTTTTTAGATACAGAGAGATCTGATATTCTGATCGACTGTTTAGTACAGTAATTAATATCTTGGAATTTTAGATAGTGTGTTTTTTAAAATTTAAAAAAAAAAGATTCCTAAATTAAGGGCGAGTAAGCATAAAGTTGACAAATAATTCCAAGGTAGAATTAAGAAAAGTCGATAACTCCAAATTTTCAAATTTAATGGTTGAGATTCAAAATTAATTAATTTAATAAGGCTTTAATTAATTACCTTTTTCGGGAGTCCGGATCCCCGTTGATGGGATCCGAATCATCGCTGCGAGGGCTGTTTGCTCCGCCGCTCAACGGCGAATCTGACCTGGCCGCTCCAGTGAGGGGCGGCGGCGGCGAGGGAGCTGCGAGGGGCTCATTCATTTGGGCAATGGAGGCGGCTCGATCAAAGGAGGCAATGATCCGCTGCACCAGCACCTCCCGGGTGTCGGTGTGGTGGCAGAAGGCGGCGGAGTGGGGCGGCTGATCGGAGAGGAGGAGTATCTGCAGCTGCCGAGCCAAGTCCTTGCCTTGCTGGAGCTCAGTGGTGAGGCTCAGACTGGGCCCACTCTGAAAGGAGTAACAAGATGAATCTGCATCTCTACCTGGATTGTTGTTGTTGGTGCTGTTCTCCATTAATTTGATTTCTGATTGATGGGATTGGGATCTCAATTGATCTGCAACAAAATCTAGGGTTTCTATCTGCAGACTAAATTTGGCATGTTTAAGGAGCTAGGGTTAAGGGGTTTCCCTTTTCTAATGGTGAAATTATAGTTGAGAGAGAGAGAGAAACCTTAAAGGTCAACGTTTGCAGCTGGCATTTTACTTGGATGGGGTTTGACCAATCGCCCACCTCCAGCTGCAAGGGATCGATATGATGGACTCGATCTCCTCAATCCGGACCTATCGGGCAATGTGCCCCCAAACCCGAAACCTGTTGTTAGGGTTTCGGGTTTGGGGGATATGAATTCGGGTTTATGAGTGATGGTGTATGTTTGGGTTGGGATTGGATTTGGCCGGGGATGAGGGAGAGGATAAGCCATAAGGGAGTTTCCATAATGAGGAACTAGCTAGAAATCTGATAAACTAAGTTGAATTATTATTGATTAGTTTTGTTAATTGCAATTATTGGAGAGTATTAAATGTAATAAGGGGTGAAATTATTGGGGATGGGGAATCAACTTGCCCTTGTTTATAGGGAAAATGATGGAGAAGGGGGTGTGATGAGGCTGCCACTCCTAATATAGGCAAAGGGCTAGCTGGTTTTAGTTTATTGCTCCACTACTGTTTTTAGTTGAATGGACAATAATACCCTTGTACTAATTAAATACAAATTAAGTTTAGTACTAATAAATAATTCTTTAATTAGATATGTATTGTTTTAAAAATCGCGCCTATGTGCTGGGCGATTCTCCACCGCCTAGAGTTAGTCGGACGTGTTTAGACGATCCCTCACCGTTTAGGATCTGCCTAGTGCTTTTTAGAACACTGAATGCTAATAGGTTTTACACTTTTACATCTTAGGGGTGGCATGCTTGTATAAATAAGACAAGTAAGATTATAAGGTGTAAGTTTGGCCAATCAAATGTATTCTTTTGACTATTTACTATCTTACTTTTGTTTTTCATAATCAAGTAAGTTCGATTGGATTCAACTGTTTTATATCTGAATCGGCGCTTATATTTTGTTAGTGGAAGACCGGCCAATACAATTAAGTTGGTTTAATTGCATGTGTAGAGGTTTGGAGTTCGAATCCTCTTATAAGCATAGAATCGCTTTGTAAATAGAAAAGGTTGACCTTTTAAATGAGTCATACAATACTCCATCCGCATATAAAACGACGACTAAGCTCAAATGAATTAGACTAAGAAAAAAAAATCGCTCACAACATTCTCATACTACATGGTTATTCTATTAGAAGATTCATAAGTTCTTATTCTTAGGAGAAACTAGGATTTTATTTGAGCATAAAGTGTCAAGTGTTAATTAATTGCTCATGTTTAGCTTGTTTAAGCCGAGATTGAGCTTAGTTTATACTTGAACTCGAGTTTAAAAGTTTGCTCATATTTGATTTTGCTTATTAATGTGAATGAGTTCGAGTTGAGCTTTTTTCGAGTCAAGTCCGATCTAAGCTTGAGCTACGGTCAAATTAAAAGTCAATTTGAATTAAGCTTAACAATGTACAACTTTTTTTTTAATAAATGAACGAGATCAAACGTCGAAGTTTTCCCGAATCAAATTTGAAGTACTCATCACATATACTCCCTCCGTTCGCGAAAACATCTCATTTTAGATGTTCGATTTTGTTCATAAATCATGTCATTGTAGGTATTTTAACTTCTACTTTATGAAAATGTCCTTGACATGATTGATGGGTTGTGAAATGTAGTTTTCGATAAAGTAAAAAAGTAGAGTAATAAATGAAGGTAAATTAGTAAAAATGAGTATATTATTGGTTTTCTTAAAAATTGTGCAAAAAGTTAAAATGACATATTTTCGCGAACGGATAGAGTAACAATTATGTTTTTTTTATATATTTTTTTTGAACCGGAAAAGATTCGATCCACCGGACGTGCCCGGTGAGACGAGAGGCCGAAAGAACGAAAACAGATAAACCGTTATGAAAGAACTGAAATACAATAGATCAACAAAGACATTACAACCACGAGCAAAAATTATGTGAAACCGGCCAAAACAAAATTACAAGAGTGTTGAGAGTCTTTTAAGTTAAGAAGAAAAAGGAAAAATGAAAGGATGTCCGTACAGAAAATACAAGGGTATTATTGTCCAGCAATTTAACGTGGGGGTGTGCAGGAAATGATGACGTGAGCAGCAAACCCTTGGGTGACGTAGTTAAGAAGATGTCAGCACGAAACTAGGAGGGCGCGGCTGAACAGTATACATTTCTATGGGACTAGCAATTCCCTAATTTCATATTCATTAATTTAATCAAAACTTAATTACAGTATATATACACACACTCCGTATAATAATGTATGTATAATTAACCCCTAATTATCACAAACCGAGATGCAACTCTTTATATGGGCATATATGTAATACAGTAAAAATGATTTTTCAGCCTTAATGTCATAATTTGTCAATACTCTATAATAGCATCTCTCACAATATAGGCCATAAAATAGATTTTGATCATTTTTTACTCCCACCACAGGCAGACCAAAATTCGATTTAGCAAAAAATAAATAAATAAAAAATGATCGATCTATTTCTAAAATAAAGGCCAAATTTGACTTGATGTTTTGGAATGTCAAATATGAGTTTTGCATTTCTTTTTACTCATTTTTAATTGTTTGATATTAATATAAATTTATAAATTATACAAAGTGAAAATTATGTATACACACTAGTACAAAAACAGTGGTTAATACCGATTATTTTGTGAATGGAATACTGATTATTTTTCCGGTCTTATCGGCGTCGGTATTAACTAGTTAAGACCACTATTTTTGCAACCGGTATTAACTTGGCACGGTTACCGGTTATTTTAAATAACCGGTATTAATTTTTAAAATAAAGGCCAAATTTGGCTTGATGTTTTGGAATGTCAAATTAAATATGAGTTTTGCATTTCTTTTTACTCATTTTTAATTGTTTGATATTAATATAAATTTATAAATTATAAAAATAATTATGTATACATTATCTAATTATATTTTTTTAATCAAAAATAAAAGTTATTGTAAATATATTAACGAGTTCTTCGATATGGATATAATATTTAACATGTTTGGATTATCTCTGCATAAATAATATCTTTAGAAAAAATACATTTATTTTTTATTATTATATTTTCATCAAAACTATATTGCATAAAGTTTCATAAACTACTACATTTGAAAGTAATAAAAAAACACATCAAAACCATAATCACATCTAATATTCTAGCAAATCCACATTAGTCTCTCCAAAATCTTTCCTAGTTCTAAAGTCACCACTCTGATCGTCTTCATGCACAAAGTTTTCATTGTTTGTTCCACAGTTACTACTTGAAAGTTGTGAATATATAGCTGTCAAGATTTGCATAATGACATGCAGTTTAATTACGATTCACTTTGAAATTGGTTAAAGTTACCATAACCGATTGTAGTATGTGGTGTGAAGAATCAATGAAAATGTGCATTAATTTATAGTTTAGCATGCCAAAATTGGCTTACAAGGGAAACTAAAATAATGAATGACATGCCAAATGAGAATATTCTATAGAATATTCTATTCTAATAGACTATTTTCCTCGATCAATTTAGCTTATGAGGGAAGATACACAATAGTAAGTTCAATAAAAAATTATCTCAAATCGAGAATTTTAGCATGCCAAAATTAGGGCTTTCTGAGTTTTACTACATCGAATCTAAAATATTTCTTTATTTTTACCATTATGCATGCTTTTAAATAAAAGCTATAAATTTTATAAAATATTAATTTTTAAAAATAATTTCATACTTATTAACAATAAATATATTAAAAACTAATATTTTATAAAGTTTTTAATTTATCAAAAATGTGCCAAAAAAATTAAATATCAAATAATATAAAGAGGAAATTGGGTCGGTAGGCCCAATTTCCTAACTTAATTAAACAAATATCCTATGGCAGTTTAAATTAAGCAAATGTCCACAGACAGTTAAAGTAACCCTAGCTCCCTCGGGGCTCCAAATCCCCTGTCCTCAATCTCCAGTTTCACCAGTCGATCTTTGTGTAGAGGAACCCATCCCATCTTTCCTCTTTTTCCATTGTTGATCTCCAATCTCATCCTCCTCATCCAACTCCTTCGAATTCACAATTTCAGCCATTCGTCATCTTGTCTCCGTCCCGCCTTTATTGTTGTTGTTGCCGGATTGAGATACTCCTCTAGGTCTCGCTCAATCTCACCTTTGATCGAAGATCTCTTCGCCTTCATTAGAGGAAGAAGGAGGCTACTCATCTTCCCTCGATTGAAGCCGGAGATGCTCAATCATCGGCTGACAATCGACTATCAACAAGCTGACAATCAACTATCAACAAGCTGACAATCAGAATATGTGGCTGACAATCGGAATCTGTGACTGACAATCGACAAGATGACAACCTATATCTGACTGCTAACAAAGGGAACCCAATCGGACAATGAAGGAAGAAGGCATCGCCTATGCTCTTCGATCTCGCGTGAAATGAAGGAGCGGACATCGCCTATGCTATGTAGTCGAGTTTGGTGAAGGATTTGGGAACCATCTATTGCCTTTGTATAAGATTTCATCACATGTTCTAAATGAGTGATTCTTGCTGATTCATATTGATTTTACCGCATGCCACTTTCGTAATGGGTTTTTATCAATTATCATCCAAAAGTAGCTCTAACTTAATGAATATACATAATAAGCAAATGAAAATGGAATCAAAGTGTGACTGATTCTTGCTGCGTATAGCAGAAGCAATCGAAGTGGAATTACAAGCATATGAGAGAAGATTTTTTTGGTCAAAATGCATCTTTATTACTATTTATGTGTATTGGCTGTTGAGTTTCAAGAAGTTAAGAGACTGAATTTGTGTATTACATCACTTGTGATATGCTGAATCTTTAGGTGAGGCGCTATTTATAAATGGACTTGAAGAGAATCGATCCAAAACACCAGAATACATAAACAGAAACTTAAGCAATGATAATGCATGAAGTTTACAACCTAGCAAAACCAAAGCAAAAGCAGAAAGTAGAGATTGTAGCGACGATTAGCCTCAACGAGGACACCAGCCACCAAGGTCAAAACCTAGAGGGCAAAGAGGCTACAAATCTCTCTCAACAAAATGTCACTGAGTGTATTTGGATGGAAGGGAGCTCGATCTACGCTCACAAAGGCCGGAAAGGGATGGAAACCCTAGAATCGCCTCAGGAGACAAGAACAGAGCTACAGTAAGCAACAACCCTCTCAACTCTCGGATTAGGGTTTTGGAAACCCTTATAAAGGAGAGCGCTTCAGCTGGACGACGTCGTTGCCAAAGCTCAGCAAGAGAGGCTGAAGACATCCGTGTGGGCTTCTAGCCCATAGGATAGCTGAGATCAGTTTTGGGTCGGTTTGGCCCAAACCAATACAATCAGCTTTACATATAATACATCCAATGTACACTTAGAATTATACATAGGTTAAGTGAGATGAGCCTAACAATTTACCCTCCTAATTCTGAGTTTACACATATCGTAAATCTTCCTTGTTGAAGTGTGGACTGGATTTACACCTTTGTCTATCATCGGCTATTCCATACCCTTCTCAGCATCAGTTGGATTTGATCACGTGCAGGAACTCCCTACAAAAGAGAAACTTATCAGTGGTCACAATCTTAGTACCAAAGTCTGCAGGATTAAGCTTTCCATCAATCTTCTTAACAATAAGGAGATTTTTGGATACCAACACACGTATGAAGTGGTAACGAACATCAATGTGCTTAGTCCTTTCATGATAGACAGGATCTTTGCACAGATAAAGGGCACTCTGACTATCTGTATGCAAAACAGATTTATGGTTCTTTCTATCCACCTCTTTCATAATATTTTGGAGCCAGATTGCTTCCTTGGAGGCTTCAGTAGCAGCTATGTACTCTGCTTCTGTTGAAGACAGAGCAACAATAGGCTGCAGTTGAGCCTTCCAAGAAACACAATTCCCACACCAAGTATAGAAGAAAGAGGTGGTAGACTTCCTGTTATCTTTATTGCTAGCATAGTCAGAGTCCACAAAACCAAACAGCTCAGAGGGTGAAGTATGCAAACCGAATACCAAACCAACATAAAGGGTACCAGCAATGTATCTCAGGAGATATTTCATGGCAACCCAGTGTTTCTCTGTAGGGTTAGACATATACCTGCTTAACACACTCACTGCAAAAGCAAGGTCAGGCCTGGTACAAATCATAGCATACATAATTGACCCAACAGCTGCATCATAAGGAACAAATTTCATATAGTCTTCCTCCTCCTTGCCAAGGGGCATCCTGGTCTTGGTAAGATCCAGGTGACCTCCTAAAGGCATGGGAGCAGGCTTGACATTAGAAACCTTGAACCTATTAAGGACTTTCACAAGGTAATCCTTTTGAGACAAATATATCTGATGTTTGGATCTATCTCTAGAAATCTTTATGCCAAGAATTTTCTGAGCAGGGCCCAAATCTTTCATGTCAAAAGATTTCCTGAGAGATTCCTTAACATCAAGTACCTTTGCTCTAAACTTGCATATAATGAGAATATCATCAACATACAGCAAGACATATAAGGGAGATTTAGTTTTCACATGCATGAAATATAAACATGGATCATAACTGCTCATTCTAAAGCCAAGTTTAAACATGCAATTATCAAACTTCTAATTCCACTGCCTAGGAGATTGCTTCAAGCCATACAAAGATTTTTTCAATTAGCAAACATGATCAGGTTTAGAGTGTTCCTCAAAACCCTTGGGTTGTCTCATATAAATAATCTCATCAAGCTCACCATGCAAAAAGGCAGTCTTAACATCCATTTGATCAATTTCATAGTCATAAACAGCAGCAATAGCAAGCATAAGTCTCAGAGTTTTATATTTCATAACAGGAGCAAAAACATCATTGTAATCAATCCCTTCCTTTTGTGTGAATCCTTTGGCTACCAACCTAGCCTTGTAGGTAGGTTGGCCACCAGGTTCCACACTGTTTTTGAGCTTATAAACCCATTTACAGCCAATCAACCTAGCATTTTTAGGCTTTGGAACCAGTTTCCAGGTTTTATTGGCTGTCATTGAGTTTATTTCCTCTTTCATAGCAAGCAACCACTTATCAGAATGTTTACATTTAACAGCATGTTCAAACAATTCAGGAGTATAAGCATCAACAACCTCAGCAATCACAAAAGCAAACTCAATCTCATTAGTGAAGTATTTCTTATTGGGAATTTTCACTCTAGGACATCTATCTCTAGTGAGCTGATAATTAGACATATCAGGCACCTCATCAAATGTTTCAGAAACATGCTCAGAATCAGAAGAATCATAAGAATCATCAGAAACATCATGCTCAGAAGAATCATCAGAAACATCATGCTCAGAATCAGATAAGGCATTTTCATAATTATCAGAACTAGAGGAGTCAGAAGGGGTAGAAGTAGAGCTGGAGTTTGAGTTGCTTACCTCCCCACCTGATTGGTGAGGGTTGTCATCAGTACTTGAAGGAGCAGGATGTTGCTCAACATTACCATGATAAGTAGGGTTGCTTCCAATGGGGATATTGATATCAAATTCATCATCCAAATTTGCTTCTTGAGCATTTGAATCATAAAACTGAACACCTGCATTCTCAGAATGAATGTTAGAAAGTTTTCTGAAATGAAATTCAGTTTCAATGAAAATGACATCTCGGCTAAGAATTACTTTGTACCCTCCTGGTTGGAGAACAAGTAACTTATAGCCTTTGACCCCCTTTGGATAGCCAATCATAACACATTTAAGAGACCTTGGTTGCAGCTTACCAGTGTTCTGGTGAACAAAGGCAGTGCATCCAAAAGGTCTCAAATGTGCTATGTTAGGCTTGGTTCCACTCCACAATTCATGTGGAGTTTTGAAACCAATAGCAGAAGAAGGGGACCTGTTAATTAGGTAGGCTGCAGTGGTAACTGCCTCCCCCCACAATGAAGGTTTCAGACTAGAGCTAATGAGAAGGCACCTTGCCTTTTCAAGCAAGGTCCTATTCATTCTCTCTGTTGTACCATTCTGCTGTGGATTACCTGGAACTGTGAGATGCCTTTTAATACCATGTGTATGACAGAAACCATCAAAATCTTTGTTGCAAAACTCAAGACCATTATCAGTTCTTAGACATTTAAGTTTAAAGGTGGTGTGACCCTCAACTTTTGTTTCCCAAAGTTTAAAAGCATCAAAAGTGTCACTCTTAGCCCTAAGAATGTGCACCCAAACCTTCCTGGAATGGTGGTCAATAAGTGAAAGGAAATACTTCCTTCCACCTATTGTATCCACCTAGGCAGGTCCCCATAGGTCTGCGTGTACATAGTCTAAGGGCTTGAGAGCAACAAATTTTGAGCTACCAAACACAGATTTAGCATGCTTACCAAACAGACAGTTCTCACAGTGTTTGAGTTCAGAGGGTTTACCTTCAACCATACCTTGTCTGAACAAATGATTGAGTCCTTTGTTGCCAATATGACCAAGTCTAGAGTGCCACAACATAGTTTTATGCAAATTCATAGAGGCAGAGCACTCAGCAGACAAAGATGAAGCACAAAGAACAGGGTTTCCAATAACATGATATAAGCCACCTTTCTTAATACCTTTAATGAGAATTTTACCATTCATAGAAACAGTTGTAATTCCATTTTTAGTATTAACATCACAGTTCAAGTCATCAAACACAGAAACAGATAACAGATTCCTTTTCAAGTCAGGTACCCACCTAACCTGTTGAAGGGTTCTAATAACACCATCATGCATTTTAAAGGGAACATTGCATATGCCTTTAATCTTAAGAACAGATAAATCACCAAGTCTAACCTCGCCTTTAGCAGACTCATCAAGATAATCAAAAACATGCTTATCAGGTGTAACATGCATAGTACAACCAGAGTCCAGAAGCCAAGTATCATAGGGACTATCACAGGCAACCATAAGCAATTCAGAAGAATAGAACACAGAGGAATCAAGCACAGCAGTTGTACCATTTTTAGATTTCTTTTCCTCATCATCTCTTTTCTTATAACAATCAGCAATGACATGGTTATTCTTCTTGCAATAAGTACAATGCTTCTTACCAGGTTCAGGAGCCTTATCCTTTTCCTTTTTCTTATTCCTCTTTTTATTCTTAGAATTTCCCTTAGTAAAAAGCACATCAGTTTTAGGACCAGTTTTATCAGATTTATCACCTTTCACTTTGAACACTTTGATAACTTCATTTTTCTGAGCAATAGCCTCAACAATTCTTTTCTTAGTCAAGGACTCATTACTAAACTGTATAACATCCTTAAAAGTATCAAACTGAGATGGCAAAGCATTAAGCAAAATAACAGCTTGGTGAGTATCATCAATTTTATCATCACAACGTTCAAGCTCTTGTGTCATCCTAAGAAATCTATCCAGATTACCATCCAAAGACATAGAAGCATCCATTTTAAAATTGAAAATACGACACAGCAAGGATATTCTACTAGACAGAGTTTTAACCTGATAAAGATCTTGTAAAGCTTTCCATAAAGACACAGAAGTATCACAAGTTACTGCCTGTCTAGCTACCTCATCTGAAATACGAATCATGATCTCACTGTGAGCAATGAGATCAAGTTCTTTCTTAGCCTCAGCAGTCATCTCAGCAGGTAGCTCATTAGCAACTGCCTTCCAGCATTTTTCCTTTATCAGGATAGCTTTCATCTTAACTTGCCACATGGCCAAGTCAGTAGTGCCATCAAATGGTTTAATGCGATAGGAGTTATCAGACATAATGAATCAAAGGTCCTGCAATAAGTGAAAGAAGGACTAAATCAGTAAAAGTTGGAGAGAGTTGAGCACCCAAACCCTACAGCTATCAAGCTAAGAGTTTGAATCTCGTAAAGTGCTAGCGGAAGCAAAAGTAAGAGCTTTCAAGGAGAGTTCTGAAGAGTGTAATCTTCTAAACTCAAATATTTCCGAAGGTTTTTGTTCAAATCTGAAATGGTTTATCAGACTGAGATTTCTGACGTAATAAGTCCTCAAAACCCTAGATCTGGAGTTCCTTTCAGAAGAGCTTACTAGATCTTTGAGATCCAGAGCCTTAAGGAGAGCTAGCTCCAGGAACTTCAACAGAATCAGAGACGAGCGACAAGGGTATGTCCTCTAAAACCTCAGATCTGGAGTTTCTATCAGAAGAGCTCAAAGATCTTGAAAGATCTCGAGCCTTAAGGAGTGCAAGCTCCAGAAACTTCAACAGATATAGAGATTTGGGACAAGTGACGCTTTATCTTCGTAGATCTGGAGCTTAGAAGGATGAAGAACCCTCTAAGCTTCAACAGAAATTCGAAGAATATATCAGATCTGGAGCCTAAGAGAAACGAGAACTCAAAAGCTTCAACAAATCCGATTTTAAAACGAGAAAACCCCTTAAAACCTGAAAGCTCTGATACCAATTTGAAGAGAATCGATCCAAAACACCAGAATACATAAACAGAAACTTAAGCAATGATAATGTATGAAGTTTACAACCCAGCAAAACCAAAGCAAAAGCATAAAGTAGAGATTGTAGCGACGATTAGCCTCAACGAGGACACCAGCCACCAAGGTCAAAACCTAGAGGGAAAAGAGGCTACAAATCTCTCTCAACACAATGTCACTGAGTGTATTTGGATGAAAGGGAGCTCGATCTACGCTCACAAAGGCCGGAAAGGGATGGAAACCCTAGAATCGCCTCAGGAGACAAGAACAGAGCTACAGTAAGCAACAACCCTCTCAACTCTCGGATTAGGGTTTTGGAAACCCTTATAAAGGAGAGCGCTTCAGCTGGACGACGTCGTTGCCAAAGCTCAGCAAGAGAGGCCGAAGACATCCGTGTGGGCTTCTAGCCCATTGGATAGCTGAGATCAGTTTTGGGCCGGTTTGGCCCAAACCAATACAATCAGCTTTACATATAATACATCTAATGTACACTTAGAATTATACATAGGTTAAGTGAGATGAGCCTAACAGGACTAATTCTTGAATCTCATCATTCTGTTGTCATCATAAAAATTACGAATGTCAGCATACTGTCATAGTTAGAAGCGACATTTAACTTATTACTATATGTTAAGGAGTATTTTTTAGCAATTTTGTAGATTGGATACTTTGGACAGAATCTAATTGGTTCAGTCAGAGCTTTTGACTATACAAATAAGTATATTGAAAAAGGGAGATTAATGTCGGAGATTAAGAAAAAAGGCAGGCTTGGGGAGGCAGTTTCCTCGACAAGCTCCCATCGCATCGCATTATATACAACACAGTGCTTCACCCCCATTTAATTTACATTGAATTATTATATTCATGATATTCATATGTGTTGTTTACTGGACAAGTTACGAGTTGAAATAAATAAATCAACATTTTTTTCTAACCTATGTGGTGGTATACATTAAGAATGATTCTCCAACTCACCTTCTCTAAAATAGATTTCCAAAATTAATATTCCGTTCGAAAATAAACGATGTTTGACTTTTATGCACGTAGTTTTATGAGTTAAAAACTATATAAAATTTTATTTATTTTAATACTAATAAGTATTATTAAATTGTGAAAAATAAATAAGATTTTAGCTCATAAAACTAGGTGCACAAAAATCAAACATCGTTTATTTTTTAACGGAGTGAGTAAAACCTAGTGGACACAAACAATTAATACATCAGCTTCTAACACTTCGATGATTCTGTCAAGAATTTTACTAGTGACTTTTTGTGCTTTATTTTTTTTGCTTTCATGAATGATTCTGTCAAGAATTATTGTAACCTTTGCTTTAATTATTTTTTCTTGAATAACAGGAAGCTTCTTCTAGATTTTGTTTTGGGAGATTCTGTTGCTGTTTTCTCTTTGATGATGATGGGTATCAAACAATTCCATAGCTAATTGCTGTATTATATTATTATATTACAGAACTTGATGAATTTGGTAAGTAGTTTTTGATTTACCCATCTATGGTGTGAATTGATGATGTTCTTTCAGTCAATTAGTTAGGACAAACATACTACTAACACTTTGCTTGCGTCTTAACTATATTTAAAGTGTGCAATGGGCCATGGTGGCTTATTGGGCCTTAATCCACTTCCTCGAATCTAAAGGTCCATTACTACAGGCCCAATAAACTGCAGATGGCCAGCGACCAGCCCAAGAAGAAGATATAAACAATTGAGGAAATTAAATCACATAGATCTTTATTGACATCGTGGAGATCAACCATACAAAATAAATCCCAAATGGAAATGAAATCTCTCTAATGTCTCCTCTCCTCCTAAAGATCCAATCAAATTAATCCCATAAATGTTAAATAAGGTTACACTACCCTCAGGAGAACAAGCTCAACCTTCTCCTACCACTACCAAATTAATTTCATTTAATTTTTCAAATAATTAAAAATTACCTTATTTTTATTTCCCGCCCAAAATCAAGCCCTAGGGCTAGGGCTCAATGAAAGTGTTATGTCCTGAAACACCCTCAGCCTCTTCCCATACCCATCGCCGCTCTTCGCCTTCGCCACGTCGGTGTTCAGTACCGCAGACAGTATCGCCTCCTCGAAATCCTTGTCGTCCGGCAGCAAATCCGCCACCGACTTATCGAACGACAGCGACCTCCTCCTCACCTTGTTCTCCCTCTCCGGTTCGCCTCCTCTCACTTTGGCTATGCCCACATTGTTAGTAGTACAGATACTCTGTTTCCCCAATTCAGCCTCCCCTGTTTCGCCGGAGCTGTTCCCGGCGTTGATTGATCGCGTCCTCTTGAGGAACCCGTGGTTGGTCTCTCCGAATTTGGCCGAGTAGAAGGGCGGGGCGTTGATGTTGAGCGGATTCGCCCAAGGCGGGACACCGCCGGAGCTCCTCTGCACCACCGGAGGAGGAGGATGTTGGTTCGCCGAATTGACATTCTCGTCGGCGAATTCGTCCCGAATTCTCGGTTTCGGATTCGACTGAGGAACGTGATGATGATTGTTATTATTGCTCTCCTTGCAGGGCTGGGGCTGCCAGAGGGAGGACCCGCCGAGGAAGGCGTCGAAGAGCCTGCTCTGTTCCGAAGCAGAGGAGCACCCTGTTTTCATCATCTCCGATTCGAGGTCTTGCAGCATCTGCTGCGCCCTCTCGTAGGCTTTGAGGTGGGAATCGACGCCGTAGGGGCCGTCTGCAATCGCCGGTTTCACTCTCCGGAGGGTCTCCTTGGCTTCCGGCATCCGCCCCTGCTTCATCAGGCAGATCCCGAGGTTGCACATCTTGTTGTTGTCCGGCGCGATGGCGAGTGCCCTCCGGTAAGCATCTTCGGCTTCGGTGTAGCTGTTCTGCTGCATCAGTGCCCACCCTAGATTCCCCTGCATAGGCCAATCCAATCCAATTCAGTAACCCTAAATCCGAAATTCGATCCGATTTATAAAATTCATTATCCGAAACTCACCAGCAAGCGAGTTGCTTCTTGCTCTACCGAGACTTGGAACTTCTTCCCTTGGGAGCGCGCCGTCTTCGTCCTCTTGCCGTTGAAGGCCAGCCCTTGTTGGATTAGAAACAGCTTGCGCCGCAACAGCGATATCTGGTCATCCAATCTTCCGCATCTCTGCAACAGATTTCACAGTTTGAGCAATCGAAAAAAGAACTCAAATTGTGTATAAAATTTGTGGTGTTACAAACCTTGTAGAGATCTAAAAGAATGTTGTCAAGGGACTCTTGGGCCTGATCAGAACAGCGGCTTCTCAGAGATTTGATAGCCTCAATCGCCTCATCGGCTCGGTTCTGCTGCTTCATCACGATGGCCATGTCTTTGAGGGCGCTGTCGATTCTGTCTCCGGCGTTAATGGCCGCCCAGAACAGAGGAATTGCCTTCTCCGGGTCCTTATCTACCAGCTGTTCATACATCAAATGGTTGCCCCCAATCAGTTATTTCAAAGTAAGGTCACACTAAAAGATTCAAACTTTAATTCTATTATATCAATCTCATTAAGCGATTAGTTCAAATTGAATGCTGAAAAACCTAATCCATGATTATAAACTATTCAAATTGACATCAAATTTGAACAATCCTCTGACAGAACCGATTCTTAAATCCCTAAAAAGAAGCCGAATTAGTGCGTATTGGAGGAAGGTAGGAGCTTTACCTGGACATGTTTGGCCCTGACATAAGGGGAGTCGCCGACTGGAACCTTGTGGGTAATATGGAAGGACTCGGAGCGGGTTCTGGAGACTCCGAGGGGCTTAGCGGGTGAGCAAGGGGCCGATTTCGATGGCCGGAATCCGGGGGGAACCTGCATCATTTCTTGATACCCAATTGATTTGAGGATATATAAATCAAAAGAAAAATTAGGAATTCAGTAGTTGTGTAGGTAGTTTTGGGGCTCTCAGGGAATAGAGAGTGAGTGAGTGAAATTGAGAGCCCTAGAGAGGGGAGAGAGAGAGAGAGAGAGAGGTGGAGGAGAGGTAGAGGGAGGAAGAAGGAAGGAGCGTTTTTGTATGTGTTCGGGTCGATTTTATGACCGTTGTAGGAGTTTGTGGGGGAGCGTTTGAAAATTTCGACCGTTGGGTATTTCTTTTTATGTTTTGTATTCCTTTTTTGGCTCCGTGTCCCGTTTGTTTGTTTATTTGTTTATTTTTTTTGAACGTTGTTGATTTGTTTTATCTGGGCTTGGGCTGATCTTGTTGGGCCTTAATTAATCACTCCTATTGATCAACATGAAACCCCGTTTTTTTTAGGGAAAAGTGATGATTACCCTTATTAATGTAGTCCATATTTAAGTTATGATACATTAACCACTATTCTAATCATTCTCCTTCTTCTCCCATTTTTCATACAAATGTGTTACCCTTCTATTCCCTAATTTGAAGGAGGGTAACTAATACCTCTAGGATGGGCTAATAATCCTCATCATCCCCTCTTCCAAGCTCACAAAAAATGATGATCATATACATTTTATGTCTAAAATTTAATACATTACATTTCCATTCCCTAGTTATCTAAACAAACGAGCCTTATCGTCTAATTTTATCCGAAAGTATAAAATATCTTAAACCCAAAAAGTAATAGTACTACAAACAGTGGCAGATCCATAAAAGAATAGAAGGGAGGGTACAATGATACATATAAGATATAGTTTTGGATTAAATTAGCATAAAGAATTATATATCATAAGATGATAAATGATGTTATTTTAAGATAAAATGTCCTCGGTTTATGATAAAACACTATTTTTTTGTGCCTAAAAAAGAAATATAAATATATAAATAAAATATTCGGAAAAAATTAACTAAATAAGTATAGGAAACGCAATATAATAAACATTAAGTTGAGATTATGGTTGTTATATGAGATAAGTAGCTAGAGCTTGGTTCGAGTTTTGCTCAATAAAAGCTCGGCTCGAGCATTATTTACAAAATGAGTTGATTATGAGCACATTTTTATGCTCGATTCAAATTTTGCCTCGGCTTGATTGAAACTCAAATAGCACGAATTTTGTGAAATTTACAAATTTTATTTTAAGTTACTATGTCATGAGCAAGTAAAGTTGCATGATACTTGGAAAACAAAAACCAACTCAAGCTCGTTCATTTACTAAACAAGTCGAGTATGAGCTTAAGTTCAAATATAGGTTCGACTCGAGCTTGACTTGTTTCTAAATGAGCTAAATATAATCAAACAATGCAAGACTTGTTTGGCTCGAATAACAACCCTAGTTAATATATACAGTAGTATAACTTATTGGGAGGGCCTTTACTGGGAAAAACGCTCTCTTTTGAGAGCGGTTCCAAAAACTTCACGTCGCTCCGTCAACATCCATCCGGCCACCTATCGGTGTTTGAGTTCCTCTCCTCCCCTCGTCTCCCTCTTCCATCCTTAGCGGTGGACTAGATGAGGCCCGAGCAATGAACAACATCTCCGACCAAACCTCTCTCTTCGTAAAGCCTAAATCTCTCTTCGGAGAGCCTAAATCTCTCTTCGGAGAGCCCCAATTCCTCTCCTTGTGAGAAGGTGTTCGAACCTTGGTCCCTAATTTGGGTCTCCTCCCTCCCAATTTTCTCTTTCAATTTGGATTTTTGGCGAGTCGGGGCTCGATTTTTGGTCTCGTTCTTCACCTTTAGTCCCGTGAATTATTCATCATCTTCTACCTTGGTAGTCCTGCAATCATCTTCCTCGGTGGTATGTTTCGTCCCCTTCGTAATCTCGTTTGGGTCCTGGTTCACCGCCTTCGAGCATTCCGTTCTTCAGCGGCGGCGGCTTTCCGGAGGCCTCCCCCTCTCCGATTCCGTCGTTTGCTCCCTATTTCAAACCCCTTGCCCCTTCGGCCAGTTGGTCTGTCTCGCGTGGTCCCTTCTCGGCGGGTGCTCAGAGGTGGTGCCGCTTCTGCGCTTCTGTCGGTGTCGGGGTTTGCATCTTTCCGGTAGTGGTCTTGGCTGGCGCTCTCTCTCTCTCTCTCTCCGGGGTCGCGCCTCCGTCCCACTGCCGCTTTACACTCTCTTGGTTCATCTCCGGTCGTGGGCTTCTGGCGGCCTTCTCGGTTTGGCCATGGATGGCGTTTCGTTTTGGCCTTGATCGGTGACCGCTTGCTGCCCTCTTCCGGATTAGACTTTTTTTGCTTCCTTGGCCCCCAAGTGGCCCTCGGTTTGCATTCCGGGCCCACTTTCCTTCCCTTTGGGCCCAAGGCTATTTCTTGGGCCCAAAGCCGACCCATTCAATTAAAATAATAAATAATTACGGTTATATCTTCATAAAACTATATACCTTTACATATATGTTTATATATATATATATATATATATATATATATATATATATATATATATATATATATATATATATATATATATATATATATATATATATATATATATATAATTCCCGGTTTGGGTTAGTTTATCCCCGTTTGGGTTTTTGGTGCGTTATCGATTCAGGCGGTGTTGCTCTGCGGTTTGGGGAGGATTGGCTCTTCTTCTTCGGTTGATGGGGTTCTGACTGTTCAGAGTCGGGTCAGGTTGGGGTCGTGGCAGTGTGTATCGAGACGTTTCATTTTCCCGGAATGCTGCTTCCTTGGAAGTTCGTCTCCACTGCCCACAGGTGTTTCCTGATGTATCGCTGGCCTGCGGTATTGCTGTTGGAAGCGCTTGGCTTCGTTCGTTTGTCTACGTCCACATATCGTCCGATTTAGTGGGGCTTTGTTTCTCCTTGTAGAGCTCTTGTGCTTGTTTCTTGCACCCTCGTTGTATTTGTCTCTTTTTGACGGTTTCCGTCTGCCGACTTGTCGGCCTTCGAGGTCCAGGTTTGTCTGGCCTCGAATTATTTCCTAATAAAAAAAAATAGTATAACTTGTTGCACTCATAATATATAATAATGTATAACCAGATATAAAAATTTTAAACTTGTGTAACTTCTTATTTAATTGTCGAAATGATTAGTATAACCTCTCATTTCGAAGCTCTCAAGATGAATTATAGTATGTGAATGTTAATTTTAGTAAAATATAAAAGTATTATAATCTATTGAAACAAATTTAAAGTGATTAATATATTTATAATTTTTAAACATTCAAGACTTTTTACTCATATGTCGGATAAAAACGTATTAATTATATATCAAAACGAAGCTATCGACGAGGAGAATACACTTAGATAGTTCGTCAAATGAGAGGAGGGGCACGCAACCCCCTAGGACCCCCTTAGCTCCGCCCCTAACTACAAACAACGATAGAGCTGGGATGCTTGAGAGTGCTTAGGGATGTAACCTCCATACCGCACAATGGTTGTCGACCTCGATTTAGTGAAATCCACTATTTTGTATGCCGAAAAAAGCCTCCGGGTAATATAATATTTTAATGATACTTAAAGTAAAAGTGTTATCTAGCTCAAGTGGTAAAGAAATGAATGAGAATTAAAAGTTATTTGTTCAAATCTCCAACCTTCCTTCCTCCATCGGTATCCCCTCGTCCCCTTGTCTACAGTCTACACCTATACTTCTCATGTCGAGTAGCATTGGCCCATTTGGCACAACCTTTGAGCAAGTGTGGTAAAGAATTTGGGCTTTTCAAAGATGGGTTGAAAACATATTATTTCATTGGAAAGTTTGTGTTACGTGGATTATCTTTAGCCTATTTTGTCTTTATCGTTTATATGTATGTTCGTGGAGCCTTTCTCTTTTTGTTGGTGGTTTGCTTCAAGTAACGAGGTATGAAATGAACATACTTTCAACAACCCAAGGGTGTTTTCGCAAACAAGAGCGTTGAGCTCTATATGAGATCTCCAACTTGGAGAATCTATATCCAAGCCAAGATGCACCACCCGATCAACTACCATGTTTTCTTCTCTGAATGCATATGAGTAGGTGATCTCAACGAACGGTTAGAGCAGGAAGAGAGTGTCGGAAATCAACATTTCAATCTCTTATGGGCCTTTTCCATACTCTTTTGATGACATTGGCAACCGTCAAATAGTTACCCTTCACCTCAAGTCGTTTGATACTCAATTGCTTTGCTTCCAAGAGCCCTAGTTGGAGTCTAGTGGTTTCCGCTTGCAACAACGATGCCTTACCACATCTCCCAGCGTTGCAATCAATCATTATCCCATCCTATCACATCACAACCTGACAAAACTTTAGCGTCGTCAAAATTCAACTTGAATAATCCCTCTTTTGGTTCCCCCAATACGATGATTTTCATCTTCTTCTTTTTACTTTGTTTTTTTGGTTATATTACTTCTTTTTCGTCTAAGTTCACCGCTTGTGAAACTTTCTAATTTTTGTGTGTTGTTTGATACCAATTTTCAATTTCTCCGGTCTCTCGGTTGCTTGTTTTCAAAAATTATTTTGTTCGTCATTGTACAAATCCCCACCATGAGAAATCAAGGGTGGCTTTCATTTATTTAACTAAAGAGGTAAATCACTCTTAAGAATAAGTAGTTTTCATAAAAGTGATTCATAGATTTAAAAATTGAAAAAAACACCCATAAAGGATGGTTTATTTAAAAAAATCACGCACCCAATCACCCCATTTTACCATGTAAAAAATGCTTAATAAGTATTATAATGTCAAAAAAATTAATTAAAAATCAATATTTTATATAGTTTGTAGCTTCTTAAATTACATGTACAAAAGACAAATGTCTTATATTTATAATCGGATGGAGTATCGAACTATCACATTTTTAATACAACAAAAACAAACCGACTATTTCGGGATAAAACAGAGCTTTGGGGTCGAAATGTACATACTTTTTCACGACTAGACCGAGAGTATACTTTATATAATTTTTGAGTGATTTTGTAAAAACTATCATATATTTTAAGGGTAGTGTGACTTAGGGTATGTATGGATGCACATGTTTTTTTTAATTAACTACTAGTAGAATTAGCTTATTTGGTGTATGTGTTCACATTTTAACTAGTTTATAGTTAAAAAAAGGAGTTAAAAAAAGCTGAACCAAGAAGCTTATTTGATATTTATTTTGTTTATTTGGTTTGAAATTACCATAATACCCCTAATAACAACCAAATAAACTCTACTTTTTACAAATAAACTTTTTTTCGTCTCATATAGTGTTTATATTATTCCATAATCTTTCAATTATTATTTTACACAATTTTTCAGTTTCAACTGTTTTTAAATTTTAGTCATTTTTTTAACTCAATCTCATATGAACCCTTACTCTAAAATATAATCCCTAGAAAACTTAGTTAAGAAAACTCAAAACCTGAAGAAGCTGACAAAAAAATGGAACAAAAAGACATTTGGAAACATATTTAGACAACTAAAAGAAATAGATGATCAACTGATAGAAATACAAAGCAACAGACCACTCCAGCAATCACGAACTGAAATTCAAAAACAGAACAGAATCGTAAAAAGAAAAGAAGAAATCCTCAACTTTCATAAACTGTACTGGAGTCAAAGAGAAAAAATTAAACACCTGAAACTTTCAGACACAAACTCCGGATATTTTCACAGGGTGTCAAATGGAAGAAGGAATAGGAAAAATATCAAAGAAATCTCTAATACGAAAGGGCAAATAATACTAGGAGAAGCAAGTATCAGAACAGAAATTAGAGAAGATTTCATCCAACGTTTTAAAAAACAAATTCTGTAAATGGATTGAGCAATGCGTAACAACTATATCCTTTTCAATCCTAGTCAATAATGACCCCACATAACCTTTCAACCCAGAGAGAGGCCTAGGACAAGGGGACCCACTAGGCACTATCCCCACTCTTATTAATTTTAGGAGCAGAAATACTAGCCCGAAAATTACAAATAGAAAGCAACCAAGCAGACCAAGATATTGGATTCAACATTACCAGATTGGGCCCTTGGATTCCATTTCTATCATTTGCGGATGACATGATGATTTTTACCAAAGCTAGTTGCTCATCTGCGATTAAAATTAGAGAAATTATTGATGAATACTGCTCGATTTCAGGTCAACTTGTTAACTTCCACAAGTCGGCTTTCCAAACGACACCAAAGGTACCAAAATCTCTAAAACAAGAAATCCAACGTCTAGTTATTATCACAAACCATAACAAATTGGACAAATATCTTGGTTGTCTAATAATAAATGGTAGAGTAAATAAAACAACATTCGAAGAAACGATCTGCAAGACAAAATCACAACTATCAAAGTGGCGAGCAAGCGCACTATCCCAAGAAGGAAGAGCCACCCTTATCAGAACGAACCTAGCGGCAAAACCAAGTTTGGCATGCAAAATTTCATGCTCCTAAACTCGATGCACAAAGAACTTGATTAGATAAATAGAACATTTTTCTAGAATAAAGACCTGACATATAAACTGTTAATCGGATGGGACAAAGTCTGCAAAAGAAAAGAAAATGGTGGAGTAGGAATCCATAAAACAAAAGATATGAACTCAGCTTTACAAATGAAACTGTTATGGAAAATACTTGCGGGGCCAGAAAATCTATGGGTCCGAACCATCTCATATAAGTACTTGAAAGATGAACACATTCTAGAATACGAAAAGAAAGGAAAATCATCTTGGCAATGGACAAAACTAATGGAGATAAAAGAGGAATTCTGTAAAGGCCTTATAGGAAATGGAAAAACGATCAACTTTTGGACTGATAGATGGTTAGACGATGACACGCTAGAAGATAGATGCCTAATGCTAGATAGAATCAACAAAAATGACAAAGTAGAAAAATACATAAACGAAAACAGAAGATGGAGCACTATCGGCCTCAAACACATGCTACCAACACCGATCATCGAGAAAATCGAAACAACATTCATCCTAGAAAACCAAATAGAGGACAAACTATACGGAAGAAAAGACAAGTCTGGCTGGTTCAACACATCTAGTGCACTCCGATACATCACAGAAAACAATAGAGTCACACCACCCAAAACGGCATGGATATGGGCAATAGACATTGCCCCAGAAGTTAAGAATTTTCTATGGAAATTGTAAAACAATGAGATCCCAACAAAGACCAGACTAATCAACAAAAGATTGACCCTTCAATCCGCATGCGAACTATGTGATGCGAGCGAA
The DNA here is from genome assembly GCA_963922045.1 of Persicaria maculosa. Classification (NCBI taxonomy): domain Eukaryota; kingdom Viridiplantae; phylum Streptophyta; class Magnoliopsida; order Caryophyllales; family Polygonaceae; genus Persicaria; species Persicaria maculosa. The sequence continues at coordinate 71,036,035 of OY998254.1, forward strand.
GAATCTCCAACTCATTTATTCACACAATGCTACATTAGTAGAAACCTCATACGCAAAATTGACCTCGTGATAGAAAAACGACTAGAAGAATTAGGCAGAAATGAACAAGACATAAAAAGAATTATGTCAACGATTTTTGAAACAATAACTCCAGAACAAAAGAAAAATTTGGCAACTGCTTGGTGGTGTCTTTGGGCATCTAGAAATAAGAAAATCTTCGACAATGTAAACACCACCACAATCCAAAACATGGAAAATATGACAAGACAAACGATTACAAATTGGGAAAAAATGAAACAATTGGATGAACCAAACATTAATGCTTCCACCAAAAGAACAGAAACCAGAAAGAAACGACACTTGAGGTGGAACAAACCACCTGAAGGTACATTCATTCATTCAAAATAAATTTCGACGGTAGTTACAATTACTCTGATTCTTCTGGTGCAGGTTTTATCATCCGCGACCACACAGGCTCACTGATTGCCTGCGGTGGCAGACAACTTACTCTCTGGTCGCCACTTATGACTGATGCTATAGGACTTCTTTTGGGCATCCAGAAGGCAAAGGAGTTGGGTCTGCCCAATATTCACATCGAAGGTGACAACCTAACGGTGATCAACGCAATCAAGGGGTACTGGTCCTGCCCATGGGAAATAGAGATGCTCACGACAGATATTCTCATGCTTCTCCGGTCCTTCAACCATTTTGAGCTCTCGCACTGCTTCCGGGAGATTAACAGATGCGCCGACCACATCTCCTGCCTCTTCGAGTTTGCTGCCTGCCCAAATGTTCAGATAGATAGACATCTTTATATTATCATCCGCAATGATGCTCTTGGATGATGGTTTACTAGGGATTAGCCCCATCCAAATCCTTGTATATAAAAAAAAATCCCTAGAATGTGATAATTTCATCTTTTTGCATCACGAGATGCTATTGAGTGACAGATAGGTCGTCGATGACATCATCTAAATAATTGCTTTATACACACAAAAAAATCCCTAAAACCGGCGAGTCTCGTACTTTTTACACGAGCTAAGACCATCCGCAACCATGGGGTAACCTCTTTTCCCGATTTTTTTCCATCTTCCTATCACAACTTTACAACTCATTTATTTTGTTGTTTAAAATAATTTTTACTTTTTCTACCTCTTTCTAAAAGGTTTCCGCTACAACAATGGGAAACCTCTTTTACCTCTTTTCATATTTATTTTCACCTTTTCTTTTCCTTTGTGTATCTTTCCCTTTATTATATGTGTCTCATCATATATTATTGTGAATTATTTTTATTTATAATTTTATAAATAAATAAATAAAAATAGCAAGTAGTTAATATAAATATATTTTATTACATCTAGATTTAAATAAAAAAAAAGTTAAAAACATTATAACATACATAAATACTAATCGAACTACCTATAAATTCGGATCATAGCCTTAGAATTGGTTCCACAAGTGCTCAACCAAATCATTCCTCAAATTCAAATGAGTTTGGATCAAAAGACATATTTGGAATGTGTGGAGTATTTGGATTATTGTGATCCATAGTTAAGAAAATAGGTGCAACTACAATAGATCAAGATGGAGGTATATATATTGTAAAAATGGGCTCAAATTATAGAAAAAAAAATAAACCAATGAGATATTTTATTTTAAAAAATAATGAAATATAAATATATTTTTATTTCATTTTAAACAGTATTACAATTAATAATCTAAAGGGAAAAGGGAAGATCCTACTTTATCATTAAACAAAAAGGAAAATAAAATTAGAAAAGGGAAGAGGTTACCTCTCTCTACCAAGGTAACCCCTTTCTACCCCTTACCTTAAGGTAAATCCCATAACCGTGGGCTTACTTTTTAGCAACCTTAAGTTAAGTAAAACCCATGGTTGCTCATGCTCTAAGAGCCTAAGACCATCCGCAACCATGAGGTAACCTCTTTCCCCTTTTTTTTCTTATCTTCCTATCACAATTTTACAACTCATTTATTTTTTTGTTTAAAATAATTTTTCACTTTTTCTACCTCTCTCTAAAAGGTTTTCTCTATAACCATGGGAAACTCTTTTACCTCTTTTCAAATTTATTTTCACATTTTCTTTTCCTTTATATCTTTCCCTTTATTATATGTGTATCATCATATATTATTGTGAATTATTTTTATTTATAATTTTATAAATAAATAAAAATAGCAAGTAGTTAATATAAATATATTTTATTACATCTAGATTTAAATAAAAAATTTAAAAACATTATAACATACGTAAATACTAATCGAACTACATATAATTCGGTTTGGAAAAAAAATAGGAAGTAGTTAATATAAATAAATAAAAATAGCAAGTAGTTAATATAAATGTTGTTGGTTGGAAAAAAAAGAGGATTGCACACATTGGTAGGATTATGTGGGGTATAATTTGGATATTCGGGTGTTGGAGAATTGTTAAGCATTTGTAACATCACTTGAAATTGAGAATTTTTGAGAAGATTTGGATCAAAAGGCATATTTGGAATGGGTGGAGTATTTGGATTATTGTGATCCATGGTTAAGAAAATAGGTGCAACTACAATAGGTCAAGATGGGGTATATATATAGGGTAAAATTGGGCTCAAATTATAGAAAAAAATAAAATTAAACTAATGAGATATTTTATTTTAAAAAATAATAAAATATAAATATATTTATATTTCATTTTAAATCCTATTACAACTAATAAATCTAAATGGAAAAAATATCATCCTACTTTATCATAAAAACAAAAGAAAAAAAAATTAGAAAAGGAAGGATGTTCCCTCTCTCTACCAAGGTATCCCTTCCCACAGTCGAAATGATTATTTTTAACTCCTTGATGGATCTTTGTCATTTCCAAACGGTCCATATTCGTCATGTGTTTAGGGAAGTTAACAGTGTAGCGGATAGATTGACGTTCTTAGGTCATACAACCTCTACTCTTAAGGTAAAAGCCACAACCATGGACTTCTCTTTTAGCAAAAGTAAGTAAAACCCATGTTTGCTCATGCTAATAAGTCTGAACCATGTAAGCCGTAGACCCAGCAAAGTGGTAGAGACCATCACCCAAACTGAGCGAGTCCAGGTGAACCAACTCGGAACGAGTTAATACACCATGCCAACTTGCCAAGCTAAGCCAAACCCCGTAAAAGGGCGACGGCGCCAATTTCAATCCCAATCAATTCCAAAGATAAGGTTTTTTCCCCATCGTTGATTCCTTCACTCCCCTCTCTTTCTCCCTCCCAATCTTTTCTGTGGTTGCTTCTTCTTCACATCCCCAACAAGGGGGGGATTGATTGATTGCAGACACAACGGAAAAAAACCCCTTCTTCTGGCAACAAGGATTCGAGCTTTGAATTAATCCGATGACAACACATCTTCAAGCTTCTCTCCTCTTCAAGCCCCCTCTCTCCCTCCCCCGCCCTCGCCATCACCGTTTCCCCCCGCCCCACCTCCCTCTCCCCGCCAAACCCCCCTCCATTCACCCCCGGAGATTCAAGCTAGTCGCCCGCAACGCTCTTACCCCGGAAAATCTCACCCCCAATCCCGACCTTCCTGATTACGCCGTTAATGCCGGTGGCAATCCGGCGTCGGGTCCCGATAATCCGGTCACTGGGGACGCCGGTGGTCGGGAAGTTGATGTGGGTGATGGTGGTAGAGAGATTGAGGGTTCGGATAATTCGGCGACGGGTACAGATGGCTCGGCGATTGGGGATGTGGGTGTGAAGGTTGAGGGTGATGGGGAGAGGGAGATTGAGGGTTTGGAAGAGCAAGGGAAGAAGGAGGGGAAAGGGTTTCCGGGGACGGTGTTTCTTACGGGGGTTTGGTTGAAGGCTAAGAGGGCAATTGAGGAGACATGGATGCAGGAGAAGCGGCTGGAGAGGCTCATCACCGAGGCGGATGCTAACCCTAATGATGCTGCTAAGCAAAGTGCAGTGTTTGCTGAGCTTAACAAGGACAGGTATTGGATTTTCCCAATTTTGTTCACCAATGTTTTCTGTAGTGTCAGAAATTTGACTTTGTGTTTTGGCTATGCAATTTCATTTCTGTGATGCTTAGTGGATGAGAGTAAATGATATGGAACTTCTAGACTGTAAGTTTTGATATTTGATTTGGGAAATTGGAAAGTGTTAACCTTTCAAGCTCTTTCACATCAATCATTTGAATAGAAATGCTCGGAAATGGTTGAAGAGGAGGCAACTTGTTTTGTTATTTGATTTGGGAAATTGGAAAGTGTTAACCTTTCAAGCTCTTTCACATCAATCATTTGAATAGACGTGCTCCAAAATGGTTGAAGAGGAGGCAACTTGTTTTTGTGAGGTTTGCTGATTTTGGAGACACTTGTAAAACAAAGAATCAAATGGACAATGATGAATGGTGATCTATTGGGGCTATTCTCAATTAAGGTTATCCAAGTGTTCTGTTCAAGTAGATGAATGTTTCTGTTTGGTGGTTTTGGTGCTATTTCCTTGGGGGTATTTAGGAACAGACCAGCGACTCATTAAGAGTTTCAAACTATTAAGACTTTCCCTTTTGGTTTCTATATTTTTTCCAGCCCTGATGAGGTTATAAAGCGGTTTGAGCAAAGAAAGTATGCAGTTGATAGTAGAGGGGTTGCGGAGTATATACGAGCTCTTGTGGCTACCAATGCTATTGCTGAGTATCTTCCAGATGAGCAATCTGGAAAACCCTCGACTCTTCCCACACTGGTATGTGTTAACTATTAGGAAAGCCCGTTATCATGACTGCAATCACGCTGTCATATAGCTTAAAGAGTCAATTTTTCGATTACTTGATTCTTATTTCTGCTATCAATTTTCATCAATAGATTTCTTTCTGATCACAAATTGAATTTATTTGTAGTTGCAAGATTTGAAACAGCGAGCATTAGGAAACACAGATCCTTCCTTTTTAAATCCAGGAATATCCGAGAAGCAGCCATTGCATGTTGTGATGGTAAGGTGCATCATTTCTTGGACACTGTTGTTTCAGTGTGTAGAATTTGCATTTTTATACAGTTTATGCCTTATGGAGCCATTTTATACTGTAGCAGATGCTTATTTCTTTCAATTTTCTGATCACGCAACAATTTCCTTCCAACAGGTTGATGCCAAAGCCTCGAGAAAATCACCTCGTATTGCACAAGAGCTCTTCTCAACCATCCTCTTTACAGTTGCTGTTGGTTTAGTTTGGTATGTGTACTTCTGTATTTATGTAGAAACCGTTCCTTGAGCAATTTTCAAACTGGATTTAAAGTCAAATGTGCCTGTCCTGTGCATATTCGGAACTAGTTTTCTCACCCTTAATCTATCTTCTTCTTTTCCTCTTCTGTCTGAGATAAGCCTTTTGTTGTCATCTCCAGGTTTATGGGAACCACTGCACTTCAAAAGTACATCAGCAGCTTAAGCGGGATAGGGACCTCAGGTGTTGGATCTGGTGGTTCATATTCACCAAAGGAATTGAGCAAGGAGGTTACACCAGAAAAGGTATTATTTACTTATTTAGCACTTCAGCTTAAGTGCTGTTTTTAAGCTTTTAACTGTTTTGGTTGCCATAAAACCGTTCTCCCTTCTATACAATTCACATTTTTTAACAAGGGTGGTGAATTCCGGTAAATTTATTCTTGGGAATTATCATTTGAGGGTCTGCTTTAGGGAGAGTTTTGATTGAACCCTATTGTTGCCTGATTTTTTTTAAAAAAATGTATTTTTATGCCAGCTTTGTAATGAATGTTATCTTTTTGACCCTGTTTGAATTTTTTTCCCTCCAGAATGTGAAAACCTTCAAGGATGTTAAAGGTTGTGATGATGCAAAGCAAGAGCTCGAGGAAGTAGTAGAATACCTAAAGAATCCTTCAAAATTCACTCGTCTAGGAGGGAAGTTACCAAAGGTTCGGATATCATTTTCCTCTATCTTTTTTTTTCTAAAGGTGTTCTATCATTTTTGTAATTTTTTTTTGTGGGGGGGCTAAATTTTTAGCTTATAATATTCAGTGATGTCTGGTTTTGCAAAGTTTTTTTTTCCAATCTCTTCCATGAGACAAATATCCAATTGATCATTCAAAGAACACACAATCACATTTAAATTGTGCATTAAATAACTTTTAGTATCGAGCAGTCTTGAGGAAGTGCTACAAACATGGAATCTTTTATAAGTATGTACTTGTTCAATCAACCATGCTTCACCTTTGTCATTTAAATATCTTCCAACGGTGTAGTTACATGAAAGCTACTGTAACTTTCTTTGAAACACATTTAACCATGTCATTTGTCATATGGTCTAGTATAGTTTATTTGCCTTGTGCAGATACTTTTTATTTTATTTTATAAGGGCTGCTTCTATGCCGACAAACCATTTTTCTTTTCATAAGAAGAGCCTTCCACCCTCCTGGAGAACAATCACTGAATGATAGTTTGTTTCTTTTACTTCATAACCAGCTTCTTAATGACCAAAGCAAAACATTTATGTGACAATTTATGCAGTTATGAATGATCTGTTGTTAATTACTTCTGATTCCTAATGAAGAACCAACACAACAGATTTATATGGCAACTTTCACAGTTTTTTGGTCATCAATACATGATTTTTATTCAAAGCAGAGATGCTTTTTAAATTAATTTATGTGCTCAACCTATTCCAAGACTGACCGTTGAAGGAATGTTGGCTTGCAGGGAATACTTTTGACCGGGGCGCCTGGTACTGGCAAAACATTGCTTGCAAAGGTAATTGTTATGTCTGATTAACAATTTAACATTGTACGTACGTCTGCTGTGAGAATTCCATACTTTTGTTGAAGGCATTCGTGATTTGCATTTTGCTATATTGTAAAAGATTGGGCAACTGAGGAATCATGAAATTGGTTATTCATATATTTTAAGAAAGATGGGTTTTTATATTTAATGTTGTCAATTCTCCCATAATATTTTTTCTCCATATTTGATCCTTTAAAGACTTTCCCTATTTGGCATTTGCTATCCTATTCTTGTTTCACTATTTAATTATTTTTAATTGTATTACGACTGGCGTTCTATTCTGATGGCTCTTGATGCAATTTCTGTAATGAAGGCTATTGCTGGCGAAGCCGGGGTGCCATTCTTTTACAGAGCAGGTTCTGAGTTTGAAGAAATGTAAGCTATCTTGAACTTCTAGTAAATTTGAGCAAGTTACTTGATAGTCTAATTATATTAACATGATGCCTAAAATATGATTCATATACCTAATTAAGAACTCTGATAAGTTGAACTAATAGAACTCTGAATTTTGTGTTTGTGAATGACAGTAAATTGACTATTGAATAACACTAATCAGTAAGACCTTTCCTTCCTCACCGATCACCTGTGCAGTTATAAAGCAATGACCAAAGAGTCGTGCCCAATTGATCATTTTAAATTCGATTTAGCTTACCATACTCACTAGTATCCCCTTTTTTCTTTTGGTACTATTTAGGGAAATCTATTTATGTTCTCTCTTGATTCCTTCATATTCTTTTGCGATAGTATTAAAGAATGGCAAACATGCTTGAATTTTCTGTTGAATCCGATATAAGCACATAAGTGCAGTGCCCCCCTTTTTCCCATTAATCTGTGTTGCCAGCAGTCTTCATGGAAAAGCATGAGACAAAAATTCATCTTTGAAAAGGATATTAATTTGCCTTGTTGTTTACTTGCTTACTTTGGTCAGGTTTGTTGGTGTTGGTGCTCGACGTGTGAGGTCATTATTCCAAGCTGCAAAGAAAAAGGTATAATCTTGCTTGATGTTCTCCTTATGCATTCGTCTTCCTCATGAAGCCGAGTGAATTTCAACAATCTGTACCACATTATTCTTGTACAATAAAAATGGCTTTTTAGAAAGAGCTCTATGAAACCGGCTTGCTGTAGACGTGTTTTTCCAACACTTCTGTTTCGTGACAGAAATTGCCAAATTTACACAACTTGATAGGTTTTATAGCCAAATCTGAAAATGCAGAGGTAGTTTATTTGTCAGTATCTAAACTTCGACATACATTCTTTTATTTCCCCAGGCTCCTTGCATCATTTTCATTGATGAGATTGACGCCATTGGATCAACAAGAAAGCAGTGGGAAGGCCATACCAAGAAAACCTTACACCAACTGCTTGTTGAAATGGACGGATTTGAACAGAACGAGGCATGTATTTTAACTTCTGTTTCTGCAATGGGTTCCTTTTGTGGCCGCAGAAAATTGATTTGATTGCTGTATCATATAGGGTATAATCTTGATGGCTGCGACAAACTTGCCTGATATTCTAGATCCTGCATTGACAAGGCCAGGCAGATTCGACAGGCATGTAAGTTCTACTTCAGATGCACCTGCAATTTCTGCAAATATATTTACCATATTTCATGAAAATAACAATGCGCGCGTTATGTGTAGATTACCGTTCCAAGCCCTGATGTGAGAGGCCGGCAAGAAATATTGGAACTCTATTTACAAGATAAGCCAGTGGCCGATGATGTCGATATGACAGCATTAGCCCGAGGCACCCCAGGGTTCAATGGCGCAGGTATTGTACTTTAAGATATGGGACCGTTCATGACTAGCTGTGCACCTTCCCGAGTTCTTATCTTCTTCCCTTTGGCCTCCATAGATCTAGCGAACTTGGTGAACATAGCAGCCATTAAGGCAGCGGTTGAAGGTGCCGAGAAGTTGAATACTGTCCAGCTGGAATTTGCAAAAGACAGGATACTCATGGGTACAGAGCGAAAAACGATGTATCTATCCGATGAGTCAAAGAAGGCAACTCACTTACATAGCCCTACCGTGCTTATGAATTGGATTTATAGGACTGTATGGTCTGTATCTAACACAGCATGTTGCGCCTTTTGCAGCTAACTGCGTACCACGAAAGTGGTCATGCAATTGTAGCTATTCACACGGATGGCGCACATCCCATTCACAAGGCAACAATCCTGCCTCGCGGATCTGCTCTGGGAATGGTTACCCAACTACCCTCAAGTGATGAGACCTCAGTTAGCCGGAAACAGTTGCTGGCTCGCTTGGATGTTTGCATGGGCGGTAGAGTGGCTGAAGAGCTTATATTCGGTCAAGATCACGTCACAACTGGAGCGAGTAGTGACCTTAATACAGCTACCGAGCTAGCACAGTATATGGTATGTGTTCAATCCTTCTGGTTTCTAGTAGAAATTTATGTAAATGTTGATTTGTTCTTTGTTTTGAGTTTTTTACTGCTTTCTTGTACAAGGTAACAACCTGTGGGATGAGTGATGTAGTTGGTCCAGTTCATATCAAAGAGAGACCAGGTTCTGAAATGCAGTCTCGAGTTGATGCTGAGGTATTTTCAAAACCCTCTAAAACTCACAAAACATTATCAGTTGATCTTGTTTTATGCCTAATGACTTCTCTCTGTGGATATACACAGGTGGTGAAACTCCTACGGGAAGCGTATGACCGCGTGAAAGCCTTGTTAAAGAAGGTATATACCAATAGCTTAAGCCTTGTTAAAGAGGCAGCAATGTAATGAAATATTCATTTAGCCTCTAACTTCAACCTGTGTGATCATTTGCCAGCACGAGAAAGCACTGCATGCCCTAGCGAATGCACTTCTGGAGTACGAGACGCTGAGCGCTGAAGATATCAAGCGAATTGTCCTCCCCTTTGGGCAAGAACAACTGTTGGAACAGCAAGATCAGCAAGAGGAAGAAGGCGACCTTGTTTTGGCTTAGCATTCAAAACGTCAAACTCATTTTCCAATCCAAGGATCCGTTATCAGCTAGCATAATGTCCTGCATTCTTTTAGCGTGTTTACGCCCTGAGGAGGGCGCAGAGCAAAATAAGGATCAAGGAGGGTTCACAACATTCTAGCAGCAATGGCTGGCGCTGTAGGAGAAAAGGAGGAGCTAACAATACTGTCATTGCCACTATTTTTACGCCGTGCCAACAGCGCGCGGCGGGAGTGTTCAGGGAGTTGTGTGGCTAGTTGGGTGACTTGTTTAACGGAGTGGGTTAAAGCTAGTGACTAGGGCTATTTGCCAAAGTGGGATTTGATGTTGAGTCTTGACATATATTTGTTATGGGGGAATCTAATATTGAATTGTTTATAAAGAACTCCAAAGTAATAATCCATCTTTATAGGTGCAAGTTTTGGTGAAATGCATTGGATGGAAAGAATTTTTATGAACAAAAGAGTGTCTTGCAAAGTAACCACAACAACAAGAACATAAGAGATAACTGTCATCTATATATATAATAGTAAAGTTATGCATAATATTCTACATCTCATTCTGTAGTAGAGTCTTACTAAAATATTTTCTGCATGCAATCTATATGCCTTTTTTTTCCCAGATAAACACTAGGCAAATCTTCTCCACTTGTGGTTCATCATGTACTAAATATGGTGAAAATCAATGGCAAGTTTAAAATCAAACACGGGGAAGGAGCATGAAAGAGTGGCGTATCTGGACAATGGAGAAGAACTGCTCGTACAAAAATCAGTCTTCAATGCCTTCATGGTATGCCAATCTGCAGCTGAAAGTTCCTTGCTTCACATCTTCACAACACACTCGGCTATCTCTTTCAATGCCAGACGCTCAGAGACGTAAGTGAGAGACCTGAGATTGCAATTGATCAGGGCTTCTACAAAATAGCAGGTTTCTTCTTTGGTGTTTCCATCTGGCACGTCTACAATGAAGGACTCGATCACCATGGTCCCGGGCCTTCCATCAATGATTTCTGGATGAAGAGATATAATAGAAGAGTAGTTCTGTAGAGAACCACCAAAAAAAAGTTAATACTTGCATAGACATAAAAATATGCATGTTGGAACTTGGAACTTATCGGATTTTGCTGTCTGCATATCTCCGGTTAAGTCTTACCAAAGCTCATATCCTTGCTTTCCTATCAATCTCTAATTCAAAACCATATGCACAGATTGTATGAACTTCTGAGATCCGGTAATATTAGCAACTATCACAGGAAAAACAAACTGACCACTAAATCAAACAGGAAATTGCATTTCAAGGAAGAACTATCACCATGTCAATGATATGACAAAACCTAATACTCCACCAAGGTGGCAAGGCACACAAGATGAACTCTGTCAAAGAGATGAAACCGATAGCTAAGCACTCGTCAAATTGCAGATTTGCAGGGTTTCCATCTATTTCTACAGTGCCTATGAGGCTAGGAGAGGTAGTTATCTTGAGATTCAAATGAAAGTTGGATACATGACATTAGATGAATAGAGAAAAGAAAGGCTCAACAGAACCATACCTTCAATCTATGATCTCCACCAACAATCTTCACGCGGAGAACATGCTCCTTATCATCAAGAACCTCCAACTTCTCCATGCTATTGGTTGCCGGAAGCCCGGACTTGACATCAACCTCTCTGACACTACCAATCTCAAAATCTCCCTGGATTACACATCTACTGACAAAGGGCTTGTACTTCTGTGGCTGATCGAAGCTCCTTACTAAGGACCAAACCTGATTTTAGGAGGCAATTAAACACCTCAGATTCAAATACCATAAATAATATGTCAATTTCGCCCTCCAATTCCATTCTCGACGAAAACTTAAAATTGTAAGGATCCGAAAAGAGGATTGGTAAGAACAATTGCGTATGATATCCAAATAATCAAGCTCAAGTCCGAAAAGCTTATGATCGGATACGATCGGTACTCATGTATGAAGAAAACGAGCGAAAATGATGAGATCAGGCAATCGAAACCGTAGCTGTACCCTAGGTCCGAGGAATTCAAAATCAGCAGCAAGAAAGAAGAGATAGCAGAGCTGAAATCGAAGATTCGAAATGGTTTACCAGGTGAACAGGCGCCTTGATGTGTTTGACGAGAACAGAGCTACACTGATGATCAGATAGAACGTACTTGTGACGTCTCCTCACGAACTCCTCATCCAAGCCTCCATATCCGTTTGCGTTCATCTTCCCTTCCGAAATGGCGAAATCAAACTCTCCAATTTCCAAATCGGAAGATAGGGAAACAGGAATTACCTCAGCCTGCAAGCTCAGTGTCTCGATCCCTCCCCGGAGCCGGTGATATACTTCCGATCTATCGAAATTCGCTGTGGAGCTGCTGCGGGAATTGTGCACGAGTTTACCGTACAGTCCACCATGGCAAGCCCTTTTCAGCTTCTCCTCCTGCAATTAGAAATATCAGCGACGCTTCTGAAAATATCTATACGACTTTATCCGTTAGGTATAATCAACGCGTAATTACATAAATACCCTTACACTAACGAAGTTTCTCAAGTAAACACCGGCATTGGAGTTTACCCTTTTCGACCTTTGTATGTGTTGTCATAAAAGGGACCAAAACTTTACCTACACTAGTTGACAATTGAGAGGTTTTTTTTTAGGGGTTGGGTTTTTTTTTGTTAGTAGTTGGAGTTTATTTTGTGTATTATGGAGGGGTGAGAGGTGAAGATTTTTTTTTAAAAAAGAACTTTGTAAAAGGCTGACTGGTGTTTGGTTGGTATAAGGTATAGAGGATGTATTTATGAGAAAAATGACTAAAATGCCCTTAATTGTTTACCCCTCACCTACCCACCATCTCTTACGTTGAATTGCAATTAGGAGGGATCGGCAACCCTAACTGAAGAACGACGCTCAGCAGCGGTGTACATGTAAGCCCTCCTCCTCTTCCTCTTCTTCAAGATTTTGGATTTTGGGTGTTGAGTTTCGATGAAAAGGGGTCCGAAAAGGGGGGAAAAGGGAGAAAGAATTCGGAGACACCAGATCCGAAAAAGGGGAAAAAGGGCAGGCGGCCATGGAAGCCTCCCATCAACCTCAACCTCCGCCTCCCATCAACCTCCATCGGCGACTCAATCGATGAATTCCCCACCGCCGACATGTGGATCCAAAAAGGGGGAAAAAGGCAGGCGGCCATGGAAGCTTCCCTGAGCTCAGATCCAAAAAGGGGGAAAAGCCGAAAAGGTGGAGCGGTTGATCTTCAAGGGCGAAAAAGAACAATTTTCACAAACCTGATTACATAACCTCCCAAAGCTCCCTCCCCTGATCTTCTGAAATTGGTGAAAATAACCTGCAACTCAAACTCCTGCACCTCCACGAGAAGACGCTTCCAAACATCGAGCAATCAGGTGGGAAAAAAATAACCTAAGATAACCTCTTAAAACCGGCTTTCAAACACGCCCTTTATATACTCTTTCGCCCGGAAACGCGGAAACTAAATACCCCGCAAATTACCAAATTGCTTTAGACGTGCACTTATTATCTCTTTTGAAGATGATTAAAAGTATGATAAATTAAAAATTCTACCACGTTTAATTAAACATTGTGCACGTTGGAATAAACGTGGCTGACTGGCGGGACGAGAGGGGATTTCCAGTGTATCCGACAACACTCGACCGAAAATACATGTCTTTGATTTTTTGGCACATTTTTCTAAGAGTTAACAACCATGTAAAATATCAAGTTTTTTAATAATTATAAACTTATTAATAATAAGCTTATAATTATTAAAAAAATAAATAGTTTTTATATCCTTAAAAACATAGGTAAAAATAAAAAGACATATATTTCTGACGGAGTCACGAAGGTAGTAATTTCCAACCAAAATAAAAAAAACAAGTTGACTAAAAAAATGAGTTAAGGATTTAATTGGAAATGATTTATCAAGAACAATGGCTTCTCCATTTTTATAGTTTTTGAGGGGCTTAAAGAATTTAAATCATTTTTTTTGTTTTAATTGATTCTATATTTCATTATTTAAAGTATAGAAACAACGAAAAAATAGAAATTTTGAAAAAGTGGTTGGAGATGGTTTAAGTGTGTTTTCTTAGATAAGAGTTTCGTGCTCTAGTGAGAAGTGACATCATTTGTATATAGCTGGTACCGAAGATAAACATTCTTGTTAGCGGTTAGTTTGATTTATCTAAAGACGTAGAAGATTTGTGCGTCTTGAAAATGAAACAGAATGACGCGGACGTTGAAGATGACTAACTAGATCTCCATAGACAATCTCAAATGCCTAAGATTGCATTGATGGCGCTGAGAGCCTTCAATCAGAATTTCAGTTTGAGAGTTTATGCTTTGGCAATGAGAGGAGAAATTCCACCTCTCTTCTTCACACCAATGTGATAGATAGACCGCTTCAAGGCAATTTCGAATGACAAATCCCATTATCATGTCATTCTATCAACCAAACAAATCAAAGTTTTTTGTACAAAAATCATGAGGCTTCTATTATGTAATTATGTAATCATAAGGCCCCAACCAAAATGAGTATAAACTTGATTAAACCTAAAGTTGCTTTATTTGTTTCATTTTCATAAATTGACTTAATTGACTATATCGAAGAAGAGAGTATGAATCAAAGTTGAGCGGGTCTATCCCACATCGGAGTGTCTCACAATAGATAATGAAAAAAAGTGTATTTATATCAGAGAATAATACCCCAACTCGAAATGTAATACACAAGTACTGAAGCTCTTTACTTGAACTCAATGGTGAATACACCATCTTCACAAAGATCAATGAGTGATTGACAAGAAGGTGATAAGGGGAAAATTAATCACTTGACCTTCAACATCGAATTAGCAATCTACCAAAGTAAGTTTTTACATTCTTTTTTTTTGTAAGTTTGTTTTCTTTTACATAATCAATATATATGTACATTTTTTCACCCATAAGTCCAAAGTTTTATAATTTGGACGTAGATTTAGTATTTACTTTATATATTTGGCTCAATCTGATTCAGTTTGTTTTTTCTCAAGTGTTTATATTCCATATATATATATATATATCATTAATCAATGGAAAAATTACAACAATGGGGTAATATACATACTAAAATTTCTATTTTACAACCTTTTTCCTTCTCTTAAAGTATCCTACATTCCTACATCTGATAGGAAAAACACTTTTTAGAGTCATTGTTCTCATTTAGAATTTGAAAAGGAAGAGCTTTTGTGAACCTGAGCTCCAAAGTGGGATGAGTTCTTGCAAAAGTAAGGATCCTAGCCTCTTCAGTTCATTATATTTTGTTGTTATTCTAACTTCAACTGTTTTTCCACAATGACATTTTTATTTTTTGGCAACAGGAACACTCAGGTGGAGCAATGACGGTGTCAATCTTGATGAACATTAAGTTGGATGCACATCCACCAAGCCGAATATCATCATTTCCTGCTAACTTGTGTGACAATTATGCACCCTTCAATACCACAAGATTGAATATACGTCCACCCTTACATGAGTTACAGCCAAATTGAACCCATCGATATGCAATTAACTTGTAAAGATCTCACAACTTTCACTTCGTCAAAATCCCCCAAGTTTACAATTTCGACCACATAGTGCAACAGTTCAGTTACCGAGGACCCTGCAGTGAAGGGGTTGCCAAGGGCAAGGAATATATATAGCATTGTCAACTGTCCTTGAAACACCATTTATATTCAAATTATTGTATTACCGATTCATATCATTAATATACACGAGTGTAAAATGATGCGCTAAACATTCGATGCTGGAGACTGGATTAACATAATATTAATCAGTATTATGATTTATTTGATTCATAATTTATTTTTTCATTTGTTAAAATAACTCAAACTTTGGCTAAGTAAGCAAGAAGCACCACGAAGTTTATAAAGTGATAAAAATAATCAAAACTTTCACTTATACGTGCTTACACCACCACCAATATCTTTTTTAAAAGAAAAAATAACACCTAACTTTAATAGTTTTCAAATATAACCTAAAACAATATTAAACTAGTTATTTGGCTAAAGATAATTGGAATAAAAAATCCTAATTAATGCCATTTTTCAAAAATCCACAAATTGGGTTGAACAAATGATAAAAAAAAATTGAAATATTTTTGTAAAAGTTTGATCAAGTGGAATTTTTTTTTTGTATTTTTGTAATTTATTCTTTAATTAAAAGTTTTGATTATAAAACTAGTTTTATACTCCCTCCGATCTAAAATATATGATGTTTTAGACTCGTACACAAAAATTAAGAGACATCCATCTACATTTAACTACCCTATAAATTTTTTTTTCTCTCTAATCACATTTATCATGCATAAATTTGACTTGTTCAAATAAAAATAAAAGTAAAATTTAGATTGAAAATAGTGAAAAAGTAAATAAAGTGTAATGATTACTTCTAAAATATCAAACATTATTGATAAAAAAAATTCATGTAAAAAATCAAATATTTTAGATCGGAGGGAATACAGTATAAAAGTTAATGCTTATTTAAACAAATACAGTATAAAAGTCAGGCAATTGCTTTTAAAAACAAAAAATAAAATATGAGTGCCAACGTAGAAAAACTTTTTTTTTTTTACAGTAAGCAAAAATAAGAATGCACTAGCGACATCCATGATCATCTCGCAAGATGATGTAATGGAACTCACAACAACAAGCACTCAAAATAACATTACAATTGAACTGAGATTTAGCAATAAAGTTAGTAGCACCATTGACCTCTCTATAGCAATGCTGAAAAGCGATGCTCTCAAAATCTCTACTTAATGCGTGGATCTCTTGGACTATTTGAACAACATCCCAAGGAATATTGTTCGCATGATTGATGGCGTCAATGATGATAGCACAATCACTTTCAACTATCACTCTTCAAATCCCCATCTCCGCTGCCGATCTTATACCTGTATAAATAATAAAATTAAGCTTCTTCTAGAATAACAGAACCCCTCCCGATGTTACATTTATGAATCCGAACAACTTGACCTTCATTATTCCTTACAATACAACCAACCTGTGATTTAGAATCAATTTTTCACCGAAGCATCCATGATCGAGAGTCGGGTCATTTGACTTTTCCGCTCTGATACCATACCGAAGTCCGTTGGGACTCATGATCGGGGGTCGTGTGCACGGGCGCTTGTGCGCTAGTAGTCTAGTACATAAGCCGAGTGGGGTTCCATTCTAAAACCAATTGGCTATAGGAGGAGTAACTAGTGAGTTACTCCTCATATAGCCAATTGGTTTTAGGATGAAACCCCACTCGGCTTATGTGCTAGGCTACTAACGCATAAGCGCACGTGTGCACACGACCCCCGATCATGAGTCCTAACGGACTTCAGTATGATGTGAGCACATAAAATTGAAAGTTTATGCTATTTTTGTTACTTTGTTAAGCTCGTAGTGTTCCCTACACACCCCATCAAAATTTGAGTTATTTGAATTGGTTTTGCAATATACTATTATTTAATTTAAGGTGTGGTTTTGCAAAAGGAAAAAAATGAAAAAATGGTTTCGTAAAAGTATTTCTATCCTATATATATATATATATATATATATATATATATATATATATATATATATATATATATATATATATATATATATATATATATATATATATGATAGATCATATGTAATCAAGGCTTATTGTGTAACATGTGAACACATCATAGCCATTGATTTAGTGTAATTAAATGGTTGAGATTAATTGATAAATTAGATTATTTTTTTTAAAAAAAACCCCAACTCACCCCTTCACTTTAGCGCGTGTTATCCCAAACCCTACAAATCCCACTTTCTCAACCATTGAGGAGAGAGAAAACCAATTGGGGACGATCGACGAAAGCGAATTCGAAGGCGGTCGGTGAAGCGAAGGCGACCGGCCCTGATTTCAATCCATCAATGTCCCTGTTTCGAAGGCAGAGAGCCTAGGCGATGTGGAGGCGTGAGGTGCGGCGAAGGCGGATGGCAAAGGCGGACGAAGGCGCGGCGAAGGCAGATGGCAAAGGCGGACGGCAATCGAAGGCGGATCCGACGAGTCTCATATCCTCAATCGCCATCGCCCTTCTCCGGTAAACCTCTCTCTGTCTCTCTTCCAATTCCATCTCCCAATTCATCGCCATCGGCCAACGACGGTGGAGGCTGGACGAGCGATTGGCCTGCCGATGCCGAGGATGTCGATTAATAACAGGGAGCAATCGGATGATAAGTTCTGGGACTTCGCCAAGCATTTTTCTTTGGACTTTGGGGGTATAGGCAGCGGCCCTATCCGCCTAGGAGGCCAATTGATGTTGCTCAAGCCATTGGATATAAGCAGCTTGAGAAGAGATACTATGGTTGTAAGTGTTCTGGCCCCATTTTTTGTGTGCATTGGAAGTTGGAACTCAGTTGCCTAATTGGGTACATTTTGACTCTGTGTTGTGTATATTGTATTTATGCTGGATTGTTGATTTGAAGTGAGATTTCTATGGATATGGATACGCAACATAATCACTGACAGTATGACATAACTAGGGTTGATTGTAGATTTGTATGGCATTTGTGGATGATGATTGCTGATATCGAAAGGCTGTATGTAATTACTCAAATTAGGGGATGGATATGTTAGTGGTCGTAACATTTGCATCGTTTAGTATTCGGGAGAAAATTCAAATTATTCATATGTATCGACCGATTCTATGCTTCCTGAGATGGGTTTTTGCGGTTATATGAATGAAAAATGTCTCGATGCCATCAAATAATCATGTGATACTATCAAATAATTCAGCAGCAAGAATTAGGTTTTGCTCTTTGGTTTCGGTGGTTATTTGCATCGCACAAACTTGCATAGGTTCACTATTGCTTCAGATTGTGTTGCTCATTTGGAATTCGATTTGGGTTTTTTATGCTTAATTAAATTGGATTGTTCGAGCACCAAGGATGTATCAATTTTGTTGATATCTTGTTTTTGCATTACAGTTTGTTTAGGGCATATCGAATGTATCGATACCATCGAATAATCATGTGATATAATCGAATAATCCAGTGATATCATTGAATAATTTTTAGTTATTTGTTAAAATGACACAAGTAACGGAACCATTGAATAATCAAGCGATATAATCGAATAATCAAGCGATACCATCAAATAATTAAACGATACCATCAAATAATAGGGCGTTTTCAGGGTGCTACCCGATTAGAATAATCCATCGATACTATTGCATAATCCATTGATAGGATCGAATAATCCAGTGATAATATCGAATAATTCGAAGAAAAAAATAACCGCCCCATCATGTGGCAAGTGGATACCATCGAATAATCCATCGATACGATCACATAATCCGTCGATACGATCGAATAATCCAGATATACAATCGAATAATCCAGATATATGATCGCATAATCCGTCGATGCGATCGAATAATCCAGATATACCATCGAATAATTTCAAGAGAGTGCATCACACACTCCCCGAATTTAGCAAGTGGGCATGAAAAATCATGGGTCCCACTTATTTTTAATTTAAAAAAAAGGCTAAAATTGCCTTTTAATCTCGACCATCCATTTCATCCAATCAACGACCCAGATGTGTTCACATGTTACACAATAAGCCTTGATTACACTTGAATCATCCCCTACATATATATATACACACACTAAGGGCACAGAATAATATTTCCGTTTTAGAAAAAATATATCCTTAATTTAAAAGAGAAAATTTGCTGAAATATCACCCTAGCCTACTCTAATTAGCTTAATAGCATAGTAACTTTATTATTTGGCCGTTCCAACACCCATTTAATGTTTTTTAAGTGTTTAGCAGCTTTACCTTCTGCTCTCACCTCTCTCCAGAAAATCGCCATTGTTGAGGAATCCCGTTCCCAGGTGTGGCGATTCATCTTCTTCTTCTTCGATTCCTTATCTTCGAGCCATTGTTATCTTCCGCTTATGCAGTATCTGTCCTCTCCTTCTCTAACTGCTCTCCGTTTTCTTATTTTTTTCTGCCTTGTAGTCGTTTTCTGGAATCGCATTTCCCTCGTGGTTTTGTTCGTCCATTTTCGTGACAGATGGAAGGTTCTCCAGGTATAGATCCATTTATCAATGTTGTTTTCGTTCAAACCTACCGTGTATTCGTACTCTGTATTCGATTTTATTTTTGATTTTTTGCTTTTCGAGTGTTTTTGGTTTTTTAGTCGAGTTAGGGTTTTGAAATTAACCAGAGTGTTGTGGTCATATCTTGTAATCTGCGGTTCATTCTTTGTGTTTGATGCCATTTAGTAGCTTATAGTCCTCTTGATTCAACTTATTAGTGCCTACTTCAGTGGACATTGTTGTTGATTCCTTTTATTTCTTCTTTATATAGGTGTTTAGTTGGTAGTTGTTTTTTATTCTTAAATTTTGGTGCAGGATTCCAGATTGTGTGTTCTGTATACTTGCATATCTTTGTTTATTTTGTGTTGTTGATGGGTTTTTTGGTTGTTTTGCTTGAATACAGAAAAGTCATCCTTGATGTTTGTATTAAATTTTCCCATTCAAAATGAATCCATGTTTGTTGTCAGTCATTGCATACAGTTGCCTTTTGTGTATGATGTTTGGTGACATCTAGTTGTTCTTTATGTGTGGTGTCATCATCTTTGATGTCAATGTTCACATCCAGTTGACCTAGTGTTTTATTACATAGATGGCATCTAGTTGCCTTTCCTTTTTTGATGTGTGTGAACACAGTGTTGGCATCTAGTTGTCTTTGTGTACGGTTTTTGGTTCCATGTAGTTGTTTTTAATGTTGTTACCAGTTTGTCTTATTGCTTTTACTTAGGTAACATTTTGTAGTTATTTTTGATGAAATAATGTCATCCTCTCAACTTGTCTGCATTTACTGTTATTCTGTCATTCCTCTTGTTGTTTACATCCCTCATGCTTACTGCTGGTGATGATAGAGGGGACTTGTCCTGTCCCTTCTGTCATCTAGGTGTCTTATTCTTTTTGGTGTGTTGAAGACAGTGGTGGCATGTAGTTGTATTTGTGTCCATCTATTTGTTTGTTGGGTCCATGTAGTTGTTATTAATGTGTGGTGCCAGTTTGTTTTAGTTACTTTGGATGAAATAATGGTCCTTTTACAACTTGTCTGCACTTGCTGATACTTTGTTATTTGCATTGGTGATTCCAGCTCTCATGCTTACTAATGATGATGACAGAGGGGAATTGTCTTATCCGGTTTGTCACTTCCCTTCCTTTTCTCTCTTTTTTACTTTGTGTATTTTTCTTGTTATATGATGCTTATCTTTTTATATAGGGGATTATAATAGTTGTTTGTTATATGTAGGTGTTTGAGTATGTTCGTCCAGATCGTCATACTTATTATGGGAAGTATAATCTTTACTCCCGTGTTGATGTGCTTCCTATTATAGAGAAGGAATTGTCTGCTTCTGATTGGTCATCTCTGTCGTCTTCTTTTCTTCGTCGTATTATCTGGTTTGGTAATAATATGAGGCTGTCCCAACAACTATTGAATCATTTCATCATTAATGAACTTAAAACCTCAAAAATTCGGGAAATGTGGTTTAAATTGGAATCATCCCATCCGTGTCGGTTTTCACTGTCTGAGTTTGCTGATGTAACTGGTCTGAAATGTCAATCTGATCACACTGTTGCCATCCCTTCTGTTAGTACTAAATCTGTTTTGGGTGTAGATGAAATTAAGTTTGATGCGTTGGTAGCTCTTTTCCTTAAAACACCCAAAAATTCTCCAAAGAAGCTGCTCATTGCATATATACTGATTATTGATGGGATTTTGTTACCCCATAGGGATAGAGTTGTTAGGGATCAGGTTGTTGCACTTGCTTCTGATCTTAGTCGTTTAAATGATTATCCATTGGGTAGATTAGTGTACGTAGATACTATCATATCCTTGATGAAGGTCAACCGTTTCTCTTCCCGTAAACTTGCTAAGCTTTCTAAGAAGACTCCTAAGAAGTCTAGTAAGGAGAAAGTTCCCAAGGCAAGGTCTGGCTATAATCTGTTAGGGTTTCCACTCGCTTTGCAGGTTTGTCCTCTATTTCAATCTCTCCCTCTATTTTTTCCATGAATTTAATATATTCTGTTTTCTTCACTTTGTATAAGTTTTCTTACATTTGGCTGTCTTATGTTGTTTTTATCCTAGGTTTGGATCTTGGAGGCTTTTCCCAAGGTCCCAAGCATCATCAACTGCACCTATGTGTCAGATGACAGTGATAGATCTTTCGTGAAATGGTCTTCGCCATCCTCTAAGAACATCACTGCTCGGATTATTGAGCTTGGGTTTTCTAACACTCGAATGGTATTGTTTATCTTTGTTCGTTTTTTTGTTCCAGTTTCATGTTCTTTTTGTTTATTATCTATTTTTACCTTGATTTCATATGTTTATTATGTTGTTTACTATGGCATCCTGACATTTTTGTTTTCTTTGTGCATTTGAAGGATACTATCTATCCCACCTACGGTGAGTATTTGGACTCCCCGTTGATGTGTCTATTGGGTGAGAAAAAGGACTCAAAGGTTGATGCATATCTCGAGTGGTTGACTCAGAAGGCATCTGGAAGGGCACCTATCCCCGCTACAGAACCCATTGTCGATCTCACTCTTCAAAATAGTCACTCCCCTGGAGTTTTTGATCAAGTGGTCCCGTCTGCAACAGAATATGGTTGCTCTCTCTCCTCATTCCGTAGCTACGCGCACACGATCTAAAGGGTCATCTCCTTCTGTTGCGCTTGCATTGCCGGGTCCATCTAGGAAGCGGAAGAGCTCTATGTCCCCCGCTGTTGTGTCTGACCAACAACAGGATGCCTCCTCTGATTTTGTTGAATTGGCTGCTCCATCCAAGAAGCGGAAGAGTTCGATGTCTCCTTCCGTTGTTTCTGGCCGACAACATACGGAATGTGTTGCTGATGCCATAGTCTCGAAACGTAAACCTGGCCCTAACCTGTCTCCTGCAAAGGTTTCCTGTCACAGCAAGAAACTCAGTCTTACGCATGCAATTGCTGCTGCTAAGTTGAAGGAGGTTGCTTCGGCTAAGTTGAGTGAGATGGCTTCTGATAAGGTGAATGAAGCTGCTTCTACTGGTGTTCCTGCATCATTTGGAGGTGTCCCATTTGTTGAAACTGAGAAGTTGCAGAAGAAAAGAGATGAAGGGCATGCTGTGGACAAGGATATGGGTGGCAACCCTGGAATTACTCATCTGGATACAGAGTGTCTACCCCGGATTACACAGCATTTGGCGTTGATTGCCCAATGTGTTATGCGTGCTGAGGCGAGGGTTATGACTGTGAAATCAGCGGTCAATGCTATGTATTCCAAGTTTGATCGTGTTCAAGCAGATTTCGATTCCCTACACTCCAAGTGTGAATCACTACAGTCTAAGGTTGATTCCCTTCACTCCAAGCACGATGCTTTTGAATCCAAGGTTGACCTCATTATCTCACTTCTCCAGTCCAAACATGGTGCTTCCAAGACCCCCTTTACTGGTAAATCTGATCACATCGTGGAGTCCAAGCTTCCATGCCCTGATAATGAACCTCCTTCTCTCCCTATTATCCACATTTCTGATCCTACCTCACAAAACTCCCCCTCCCCACAGCCCTCTGATCTTCCCAAGACTAAAACTTCCCCCAAGCCTAAGGGTTTAGTTGCTCCGACTAGAAGATCTACTAGGGTTGCCAGAGTGGCTGCTTCGTTAGGGTCTCCCTACACTCGAGGTTTCAAGAAGCGTGCAATGCCAAAGAGGCCTAAGCATTCATATTACGAATTGGAAGATCGAAAACAGTTTTATGATTGGCTCAATTCAGACGAGTAAGTGGTTCCTTCTTCTTGCATTTTCACATGTGTTTTATCCTTTGCTTTCAATACATATATTTGTACTGATTTATCATTATTTATCTTTATTCTTTAATTTGCATTTTACTCACTTTGTCTGTTTTTATTTTTATTTTTTGTGGCTTTTGTGCTGCGTAGCGATGACTGTCCTCAGATTCAAGGCAATAAGATTTTGATGGAGAAGTCATTTTTCTCTGAACTTGTTGGGAAGCATCAGTGGCTGCGTGATGACGTAAGTATCTTGTGTTATTGCAGTTTTCATTTTTAGCCTTATGTTATCTGTTGGGTTATATATTGATTTGTCATCATTATTTATGTGTGTTTAGCATATAGGAGAGGCATTGTCTCACTTTAGGAAGTACATTGCTGACAATGGTGAGAAATACAAAGGGATTGTGATAATGGATTGGGTGTGGTCTGCAAAGTTCACCAATGGTTTTTTCAAGCGCTATAAAATGGGAATAATGCCTTTTACATCTGCTTTTTTCGGGTATGTTCACGGGCTGTTGCCAAGATTCTGTGGGAAGTCTTGGGTTGATGCAAATACTGTCTATGCACCTTACAACATCCAAAACAAACACTGGGTGGCTTTGCAAATTGATTTGATCCAAGGGAAAGTGAATGTGTGTGACTCCAGCGCTTTTATTTACTCTGAGGAGAAGCTGCAGACACATCTGGAACCGCTCTGTGCTATGCTACCTGCAATTTTGAAAGAATCTGGCCGGTTTTCACATCTGGGAGACATCATTGAATCTCCTTTCAAACTTGAGCGATTCCGTGATCTCCCATAAAACAGCGATGGGTAAGTGCATTTGTTATTTTGAGTCTCGTATGAAATTATTTTTGCCTGATGATGCCTTTTCATTTGGTCTTACACTGTGTTTCCTTTTTAGTGGTAGCTGTGGTGTATTTACTATCAAGGCCATTGAAGAGTTAGCTTTTGGTCAGAATATATATGCATTTGATGACGACCACGTCCAAGCATACCGTGAGAAGCTGGCCATCGAGCTGTATAAGAAGTGTTTGACTGTGTCTTCTATGTAATATGTGTTTTATATGTTGTTCTTTGCTTTGGATACTCGTACTGGCGACTATTATAAGCAGTTTAGAGCTTGTATGCTTTGATTTTGTAACTACTTTACTAGGTGGCATTACGTAGGACCTGATAACCCAACAATACTTAGCCTTTAGAGCTTGTATGCTCTCATTTTGTGCTTATGACAACTGTGCGTATTTTATGGTATCTACCACTTGTTCAGTTTCTAAGAACTATTGCTTTAGAGCTTGTATAATCTATTGTCAATCAGAATTCCATTGTCTTTACATATTTTGCACTTTGTTTCTGTTATTGCATTGTAATCAATATAACAGTCCCTTATTTTGGACAAAATCTCAGTCCAAAGTTGTGTCACAACTTGAGCTCCGAAAGGACTCACTGTTATCACAACATGTTCACCACTCAAAGTCGTTCAGATGCCAACAAAAGTGTATGAACTCATATCCAACTTAACATATGCATTCATTAATAAGTATAAACTGTAAAAATCCATGTAAATTCTATGACTATATGCCAAAAAACATGGTCACCATGTATCTACCAAGATCTTATTATATTGTCCTATATTTAAAAATAAATTCCAAAGACTTGACAAATCATATGTAATTTCCTATAAAATCTCATGTTTCATCCTCTATGTATGAACTGATTGTTGCTTTGGCAGGGCATGTTATCTTGTTATGGCCTTTCTCCCCGCAAACGCCACACTTGTATGTCACGTTCCGCTTTTTCCGTTCCCAAAACGACGGAATCCTGCATTTTTTTGGCCTCCCACTTTTCTTCCGGACTGTTGGAGGAAGACATTTGATGCTTCTGATTTCGTCTGGGACATACCAGTTGTCCTCACAAGGCACCAGGTATATGGTTTCTTGGTATGCCAAGCACCAAGACTGAATCTTGTAGTAGTCACTTACAAAATCAGTTATATTTAGCTTCATCCGCTGGATTACAGCAATAGCATGGACACACGGCATATGATCGACATCAAACACCCTGCATGTGCATGTCCTACGCCCCAAATTAACCACTCCTATAAATTTCCCCCCATCTACTTGATATTCTGTCTCATTCAACACCTTCACTTCATACCTTCCTGATCGGTCATACCTTGCCTTTAAAATCTCTTTTATTTTCGGGGGCAAATCAGTGGTCTTTGATGCTGCTTCTCTATGCTCAATGAACCAGTCTGCCATTTTGTTTCTGATATACTGAAACTGTGCAACAATGGGGTATCCTCGAGCTTCTTTCAATATTGCATTTATACACTCTGCATTATTTGTTGTCATAATATTGTACCTGTCTCCCTGGAAGTGTGCCCTTGCCCACTTCTGAAATTCTGCGTCCTCCAAGTACTTGCCAATCTCCGTGTTGATGTTGCATATGCTTTGGAAGTTGGCTTCAAATTCCCTTAGTGTGTAGCTTTCTGATGCTCTGGTGACAAAGTGGTTGACCCCTCGGTTTTTGAATCTTGCCTTTATATTCTGTTTCAAATGTCGTGTGCATATCACATGCTTTGCTGAACTGTATACTTCAGTCACAGCTTTGCTGATGCTTGGGTGCCTATCAGATGCAAATACTAGCTCATTTGAGTCTGGTATCATGAGAGCCAATCTCTAGATGAACCACTTCCATGCATTGTCGTTCTCTGAGTCCGCCACTCCAAATGCTATAGGGTACACATGCCTGTTGGCATCCTGTGCAGTTGCTGAGATGAGAACCCCTCGGTATTTTCCATGTAAAAATGCAGCATCCACCATGATAACCTATAAAATGCACTTTACATTTGTTACATTATGTTAATTATAAAATGTTTATTATAGCAATTTATATAGTTCTTACCTTTCTCATCGCTTGGAATCCTTTAACGGAAGCTCCGAATGATAGGAATGCATACTTGAATCTGCTGTAGCCATCAATCTGAAGGCATGCATATGTACCTGGATTTACTTGTTGCATAATGTGGAAGTAGGAAAGTAACATTTCGTAGTTTCCCTCTGGAGTCCCTCTTATCATGTTTTGTGCTTCTTCTTTTGCTTTCCAAGCCTTCCAGTAGCTCACATCTTGCCTAAATTCCTTTTGCATTGCATTTTTAATTTGTATGGCATCTGGCCCTTTTGTCACCCCTTCATACCTTCATTCATTACACATAGACACAACTTCAGTGTTTCAACTATTCCAGTAGGTAATGCAGTAAATGTGTTTTACAGATGCAATTATATTGAATAATTGATGGCATATAAGTAGTAAATAACATGATTTTTTTTATAGATTATATCTGATCTTCATCTTTTCTGCTATAGCTTGGTATGATGGTTTCCGTCGTTCCTTACACCTAGCTGAGAATGAACATGTGTGCTCTTCGTTCATCCTTCTTACTTCAAAGTAGCTTGAATTCTTCAAACATGTAGCTAGCATTGACCACTTGCAATTAGCATCAATACACACAACCTTGTACTTTGTTGTGGTTGATCTATCCACTCGAAACTGGAAGTTCTCATTAATTGCCATGTTAGCCGCTGCATTCCTTAGCTGATATTTTGACTCAAAAATCTGCCCAACATTAATGAAATCGATGTCATCTATCTCATTCTCACTGATGCCTTCAGTTTGATATCTGTCATTGTATGCTCATGTCTCTTCATCTGCAAAACTAGTAGTAGCAAGAGCCAAGGTGTCATCAACACTTGTACCTTGAATGCAATCATCAGAATCTGTCACCACACTTGTTTGTTGAACTGAATTTGTTAGATGATTCCCATTCATCCTTTTCTTTGCTAACACATTCAACGGCAATGACCATGCTACTTGAGGTGAATCATTTATATCCATGAAAGTCCTTAGATCGTCATCTTTGCTGATTATGAACGGATCTTTCAACTTTTGCAAAGGATGCAAGTGGCTTAACTTGACCTCATATGTAGCTTGGCAAATATCGAATCTACTACCAATCAGCTCTGTCAATGCTTGCAATTCAATAGTATGATTGATGACAAATGCTTTAGATACAATTTCACCAACATACTCGCAATACCCATTAATCATCCTCAACTCTCCTCCAAAACATACTTTCAAAATTTTCAAATCCATAGCTCAGCACCTGTTTGCAATGAATTCAGAGATTCCAATGTCACAATAAACCAACAGATTTTGGATTCAACATCAAATTATGTATCCAGACACACAGATCGACAAGTCAATATCCTATTACCCCGCACAGACAGATTCCAAATAACGATTTACTCTATATCGGTAAACAGAAATTAACCCCTAGACTATTGAATTCATAATTTAGATTTGCAATTGATAGTCAGACATCCAGATTTAGGTTGAAAGTTATGCGGCATACCTTGATTCGTGGCTCCAAATTTCCCAAAATTGATTCCTGCCTTTTCAGATTCCTTGTACACTGATGCTCGCAATCTTCTCCTTGATGCTTTGATTCCTTGCAATTGATGAATGAATCCGAAATTCTGTGCAGATTGGCTATGGCTGTTTCATCGACATATCCAGAGATGGAAATTCGAGGTGGACTCAGACAATGAATTCACGTGTTGGATTCATATTGAACTTCGGTTTTCTTCCAGGAATCTATGGATGAAAGCTTGATTCCAGTGCTTCAATCGTTATTTTTGGTTGATTTTACGATCGCCATCGCGCGCGTCGATCTGCAGGTTGACTAGATTGGGGGGGGGGGGCACGTGCGCGTGAGATGGGTTGTTTTAGGAGGGGGTGTTATGCTACCTAATTAATTTTATTGGGCTGCTATATAGCTAATTGCATCTTCCTAATGGGCTAGCTGCCAAAAAAACCCAATTTAAAATGCATTAGTCAAATTTTAAACTAGATTTATAGGATCGTTTATTTTTTATGCAATATCTTTTTCAAATGATGATCTAAGGGAATATGATAGAAAGATCGTTAAAAACTATATATTTTGGAAGGTGATTTGTGACAAATAATCCTAAAAAATATTTTCAATCGGTAAAAGTGTAAAACCCAATGAGCAATAATGTAGGAAAAACGGCAAAAACCAAATTCGATGTATTCTATGTAATGTATATTATGTACGTTTTTTTGTAACGTATCTAATTAATGTATACATGTAATGTAATGTATATAATTAATCTATACTCTATGTGATGTATTTAATTAATATATATACTCTATGTAATATATGTATCTCATTAATTAATATATATATATATTCTATGTAATTTGTATCTAATTAATATATATACTCTATGTAATGTATCTCATTAATATATATTCTATCCCATGTATCTAATTATTAATATATACTCTATGTAATGTATCTCATATTAATATGTACTCTATGTAATGTATCTAATTAATTTATATTCTATGCAATGCATCTTTTTTTTTTGAAAGCGTAATGTATCTCATTAATATGTGCTATGTAATGTATCTACTTAATACTCCATCCATCTCAAAAACCTTGTTTGTTTAACTTTTTAACACATTTTTTTTAAAGCTAAAATATCTATATAATATCAATTTTTAAAATAATTTCACATATATATATATATAGAAAATTGTATTAAATTTGAAATTATTTTTAAAAATTAATAAAATAATTGATATTTTATATAATTTTTATCATTATTAAAAACGTCCTAAATTAAAGTAAAATAACAACTAATTTGAAATGGAGGGAGTATATGTATAATATGTTGCCCATTTTATCGTCTTGTTTTTGGTTAGAGATAAGTATTTGTAAATTTTGGGTATGTTTGGTAACATGTAAATGATAAATAGCCGAAGCTAGCTAATAGGGTAGTTAAAGCTGATAGATTAAGTGTGTTAAATATATTTTAAATTAAAGTGTTAATAAGATGTTTGATACCTCAACTAATAGTCTTTGATACAAAATATATAGTTGATGAGATAATTAAGAGAATATGAATAGATTTGTGAAAAATTTGGGGTGAGTAGCTGTTGAAAATCCAATTTTAAAAGTTAATTTTTTTTTTTTTACAGTGGGCAAACAGTCGAAGTTGTTACAAAGAATGTAAACGCGCTCCGGGATCATCCTTACGGATGATGGTACAAAGTTCCCTATTAAAAGGGATAGTAGATCTATCACTAATGATACCCCTAGTAGCTATAAAATCTGCAACTTTGTTCGCCTCTCTGTAGATGTGGTTGTACTCAACCTTTTCAAAGCTTGCCTCCATGATCTTGATTTGTTCAATTTGGCGCAAAATTTCCCATCTGCTATCTCTTCCTTTCGAGAGAATCCTCATTAGCTCTTGGTTGTCACCTTCTACGATTATGCGTCTTATCCCTAGTCTTGTGGCTACTCTCATTCCTTCTAGTACCGCTGCTGCCTCCGTTTGAATAACCGTACCATGATCAATTTCCTGGTAGAAAATCTCAGTAACATGGCCCCGTGAATCACGAATGATTCCTCCCACCTGGCAAGCGCCTGTGGGTTTGACAGAACCATCTACGTTAATTTTGTAGATGGCTCCTACTGGTCTATTCCAACTAGTTCTAGACCTTTTCTTCCCTTTGTTGGCATCTTTTTTTGTACTTGTAGGATTTGTTGTTCTCCAATCCTGTATATCTTTAATAATGCGGTTAATTAGGTTACAGTACGTGTCAGGGCTGGTATGTTTGAAGATTAAATTATTTCTAGTTTCCCATATTTTTTCCCAAATAACGACTAATTCTTCAAAAAGTTGGTTTCCTTGCTTGATTTGGGTAATATTGTCACATAGAGATCCTTGTAAGGAGAGGTTGTGAAAGAGCTTACCTGTTGTATGTTCGAACCGAGCTATTAGTTCCTTTGTAAAGGAGCACTTTGTAAAGAGATGAGTGGCGTCCTCATTTTCTTGATTACACAGAGAGCAGGCGTGAGGGACTCTATTGATGTACCTATTAAGCCTGCTAGTCGTGGGGAGAGCATCTATTTTAATTTTCCAGACTAGGTTTTTAAGCCGAGGAGGAAGATTAAGATTCCAGATCCAGTTATGGTTTTCAATGTTGTGGTTATGAGTGTTGGTAATCTTTTTTGCCGATTTGGTTGAGAAGTTTCCTGTGGGATTAGGCATCCAGATTAGCTTATCATGAGCTTGCCATGAGGGAATATTGAGGGATAAAATGCAGTTGGTTATATCTTGGGGAAAGAGACTCTGGATAAGGGGCTTATTCCAGAACTTTTGAGGGGTCAGGAGGTGACTGACTTTCATGTTTGGGTTATTGTTACCCATAAAGGATTTGAGGCATTTTTCAGGAACCCAAGGATCTTTCCAGATATTTATTTGGTTACCATCTCCTATAATCCAAAGCAGGCCTTTCTCAAATTTGTCTCTAAGGGATAGGAGTCTGCCAAATTGCCAAGAGGTGGTTTGATTTGGTTTGTCTCTGATGTTGCTATCTTGGAAGTATTTTTCTTTGATGACTCTTACCCAAATGTTATTTTCATCTGTGTAAAGTTTCCAAAGAAGTTTAAACTGAAGGTTTATATTTAGATCTTCAGCTTTTCTAATACCCAATCCTCCTTGGGTTTTACTCTTGCAGATGTTATCCCAGCTAATTAGAGGGGTATATCTTTCAGATTGAAGTTTATTCCAAAAGAAATTTTTGTTTATTTGGTCAATTTGGTTGAGAGTTCCTTTAGGGAGCATAAAATTTTGCATCAGATAGTTGGTTTTGGAACTTAGATTGGCTTGAATTAAGATGGCTCTGCCTGCTTGAGACAGGTTCGAGGCTTTCCACTTTGACAATTGTTTTTTAAGGTTTTGGATAGCTTCCTCAAAGACCGAGTTTCGAATTCGGCCATTGATCATTGGGATACCTAAATACTTTTCAAGAGTACTTGAGATAGGAATTCCCATGCTCTGAGCTAGTTCTCTAGCTAAATTTTGATTCACATTCTTAGAGTATTGTATAGAGCTTTTGCTATAGTTTATGGTGAGTCCTGAGAGATTTGAGAAGTTGTTTATCATATTTTGAATGGTATTTAGACTAGTATGAGCAGCTTTAGCAAAAATAATTGTGTCATCTGCAAAGGTAAGGAAAGGTATAGGATTACCGTTTTTAGTGAGCTTGATTCCAATTAGCGCATCCTCTTGTAGGGCTTCCTTGTGCATTTCTCTTGCTAGACCTTCCATAATTAATATAAATATGTACGGCGCAAGTGGGTCTCCTTGTCGGATTCCCCTGTTGGGCTTGAACTGTTTACCTGGACAATTGTTGACTAGAACTGAGAAGGATGATGTTGTGAGACACGTCATGACCCAGTTGATCCATAGCGGATGGAAACCAAAGTTTTGTAGAACCGCTTTGATATAATTCCAGTTTATTTTGTCATAGGCCTTTTCCATATCTAGTTTTAGTGCCATCCAACCCGTTTTACCCTTTTTCTTATGAAAGCTATGGAAGATTTCATGTGCTATTAGGGTATTATCTTGAATAGATCTCCCTTCTACGAAGGCTCCTTGAAATGGATTGATGAGTTTGGGGAGAATAGGTTTCAATCTGTTGGCCAAAATTTTTGTGATTACTTTGTATATGGTGTTACATAAGCTGATTGGCCTATAGTGGTTGATTGTGGTAGGGTTATCAGTTTTGGGGATTAGAGCGATAAAAGTTTTATTTATTTCTGACAGCAGTTGTCCTGAGTGGAAAAAAGCTTTGATTGTTTTACAACAAGAGGGGCCTACTATGTGCCAGTATTTCTTATAAAATTCTGGGGGGAAACCATCTGGGCCGGGAGATTTATCTTCTGCCATTTCAAAAATAGTATTTTTTATTTCAGCAGTAGACGGTTGAGAGATTAGGTTTCGGTTTTCCTCTTGAGTTATTTGAGGTTGAATGTTCCAAACATCCCCTGAGTTAACTTGGTTTTGATGAGTACCTATAAACCTTTCTGTCAGCTCATTTGTGATGTGGTCGGAGATGGTATCATTGTCATACAAGATATTACCTCGTTTGGATCTGAAAGATTTAATGGGTCTTTTTGAGTTTCTGATTCTAGCTGTTATTTGAAAATATTTTGTATTCCTGTCTGCGAATTGTAGATGATTGGTTTTGGCCCTTTGTTTCCAAAATTTGTGGTTGCATTCTAAGAGTCTGAATCTTTTGAGTTCTAGTCTTGCTAGCTTTTCTTCCTCTTGTTTACTGATGTTTCCCCAAGGTAATCTATTTTGCAAATTAGAGATTTGGTTCTCAACTTGGGATAGTTGCCTAGCAGTATTACTGGTTTGGGATTTGCACCAGTTTTTGGTATTTTGTTTGAGCAATTTCTGTTTCTGTATTAGTTTGAAGGCTTGAGATCCATTAAAATTATTGCGCCAAACTTGTCGGACCATAGTTTCGTATATAGGATTTGTCGTCCAGGCCATTTCAAATCTGAAAGGCGCACCTTTAGTGAGATTTCTAGATCCTATTTCTATGGAGATCGGGCAGTGGTCAGAGTTGGAGAAGGAGTGGTGTTTTGTATGAATCTTTGGGAACCAGTTGAAAATATGTTGGCTTGCCAGAATTCTATCTAAGCGTTCATATGTATTGTTAAAGTTTGATTTGTTTTTTCTCCATGTAAAAGGAGAACCCGTGTACGGGACAGTTTGGAGATCCAGTTCATACTTGACAGCTTGTAATTGTCTAAATCTAGATATAGCTGGGGTAGCGCCCCCTAATTTTTCTGTATCGTTTTCTATATCATTCAGGTCTCCAATGATAAGGATTGGGAGGGAGTGCTTGTGAGTAATTGAGAAAACTTCTTCCCAGAATTGGTGTTTTTCCGATTCAACGGATGGTGCATAGACAAAAAGTAAGGCCAATTCATGGTTGTCTACCTTTGTTTTGAACATGAGAAATCTGTCAGATTGTTCTAGGATTACACTTGAATCTTCAAATTTTGTTTTGTAGAGAAAGAATATGCCGCCCTTGTGACCCTTAGCACTGACACTAAGAGCTTTGTGAAATCCCGAGGCTTTGATCATTTGATCAGACGGGGTTTCAACCGCTTTAGTTTCAGTGAGCATAAGAGCATCAAGGTGGTTTGTAGCCCTTAAATGGTTGATTTCTTGCCAAAAGAGAGGCCTTTTGGAACCTCTAACATTCCAGTATGCAACTTTAATCATAAGAATTCCATTGAATAAAAGCTTTTAGCATGTTACAATGTAAACTGGTGCAAGATTCAACAATATCTCCTTTATATCTCATACATTGATAGCTGCTATTTTGATGTAAACAGTCAGAAAGATTAAGATAGAACCATACTTCTCTTTCGAGCTTCCTGCTGGTGTGTATATGTTGATGCTGAGTTATGTGAGCAGATTGAATCCACTGTAAGGTTTGAAATCTGCATTGAACTTTAAGTCTATATCTTGCACTTGTTGCAAGGAAATTTGTTGAAAGTTTTGTTTGTAAAGGTTTGGGAGTAAGGTTTGTGCAGCATGCCTCCACAAAGTCCCTAACGAGACTTATGTGACAATGCTTGAAGTTTGTTGGAGGTTGAGTAGAGAAGATCATACCTGCCTGGACACAGTCACCTATCATATACATCCTATATAGCTCTGGGTCCCTGCAAATGTGTGAGTGTGTCTGTTCCATCGCTAGTAAAGCAATGAGAAGACACTTCTTGCTGCTAAAATAGTAACAGTAAATTGCAAAGGCAGACCAGGTAACCAACACTTGATCCCATAGATTTGGAAGCGAAACAAGACTGGAGATAATGCTCACATCAATTAAGAAATCAAGAGAAAAGGCAGATCTTATCCTCTTAGCCATAAAATCACAAGGATCTCTAGTCCAGTCACTAAGGTCGTTAACTATAGCAAAGTAATCAAGGTAAAGGCCAACCAGAGGTAGTAACGAAGCATGCAATGGTACTAAATTCAAACAAGTACTAAGAGCAATTCTAGACAAACAGAAATCAGTAATAAGAGAAAAGAGAGGTACAAGGATAGACTTGTCTGTTCTGGATAGTGTATTAAGAGCTGAATTGGCATCCGTCGTGATCTTAGGATGCATGATTGGAGCTAGGTTTGGTTTGGTACTCTGCATGACCCAGTTGTTATCGCCGAATCGAACCCTTTGGTTTCTTCCTGACTTCAGCTGATGGTTCTTGTGGGTATAGTTCTTGCTGGTTGTGTACTTCCCATGCACTCCAACAGTGCTCTCCTCTTGACGCCTATACCTGCATAAGCTTAAGAATCCTCTACTTGAAGTCATATTGACTTCATTTGTGATGCAAGGTTTTTTGACAATTTTGATAAATAAGGTTTTGTGGAAAGTTTTGTTGAAGCTTACCACCACACAACACCCAACGGTGTAGGCGGGGTAGAGCTTAAGAGTTTTCAAAGAGAAGAAAAAACACCCATTACCTTCATGCTCTTCTACAGCCCCAATTCCTGAACCCCTATCAGGAAGCCATAGACGAGCAGCCATCCAGCAGACCCGACCTCTCAGCATCAAAGCAAGCAATTGTGAGCCATAGTACATGTTCTTATGAGTCCTATATACATTAGTATGAGTAGGCAAGTCTCTCCAATAATAGCCACTAGATATATATTTCACAAGAATTGCAATTTTAAAATAATAGACAGTGTTAAGCATGCAAAACTTGCTTTCATATGGGGATGTTGTCAATGTCAATCTATACTCCTTGCTAAGCACAGTAAAATTAACATGACAATAGCAATCAAAAGGAGCTAGGAAACCATTCAAATGTAAAAGGTTCAGACATATACTAAGAATATAACTGGTTTTATGAATATCAGTAGTTAGAGAGAGGGAAGGTTTATGATGAAACTTATCTGTCTTAGGTAAGATTTTGCCTGGATTGAGGCCCGAGTTGATATCAAAAGTCAGCGATAGGGCTAGATTTGGATCGCTACTCTGATTGACGAAGTCGCCTGCTAAGGCTCGAATATGCCAAATATCCTCTTGTACACCGGAGGGTGTGTCTGAAGCTTCCGATGGCCCATTGGTCGGATCTGCAACTCTAGTGTCGGAGACCAAATAAGTTGCTTTGGGGCTATCAACGGAGGGATCCAGATTGCAAATCCGTCTAGATGATCCATGTCTGTAGACGATCCATCTATGCTTTTTCCCTTCATCTACACACGGTGGCTTCAAATCCAAGGAGAGGCGTCTAGGAAGGGGAGGAAAACGCCGCAACCTCTTCAAGTGGCCACTCCACTTAGTTCTTCCATGATTGCGCGTGCATCTGCAATTAATGTGAGTATAGATGATAATAAGATTAAGATTTGCCAAATCTTGATTGTTGCAAGAGGTTTGAGATTTAAATTTTTGATTTGAGCATGGGTGAGACATTAAATGCCTCCCATCTCTGGTTTTGTTAAAATCGATGATTGCATGTTTAAAATTAATGCTCCTCCCGTTGCTCTTGTGGAGCCAGGCTACATCCTTCAATACATAGTTAAAATGGAGAGGAATCAACATAATTGCTGGGCAAAAAGGGGGTAAATTGAAATGGGTGTTTTTTTGGATGATTTGGTTAAGGGGTTTACTGAGATTTGATTTGTGACTAAGATTGGTATTTACAAAGAAAGAGAAAACGGGTTCCTCCGTCATAAGAGACGCATGCGTGGGTGTAATCGGACAAAAACGTCCGATTTCATTGACATCTTCCAAGCAAAGAGTAATGCGAGAGTGAGATTTGATTGAGAGGGGTATTGGGACAATTGTGTTTCTGTTTGAACAGATTTGTTTTTGGTACAAAAGAGATGTGTTTGTTGTGGCATAAGGATCATTTAAACACAAGGGGACCAAGCTGGAGAGAGATTGCCAAAGGCAATCAATCTCAGCTTGATCCAAACTATCAAGAACACAGCCCAGAAATCACAGACGGAGGAACCGAGGGAAGGAAAAAAGAGAGCGTTTTGGCGTAATTTTAAAAGTTAATTAAACTAAAACCTCATATTTGACTTATTTAAAACTATAGAATATTAAAATAAAAAGTTGAGAGAATTTGAATATATTGAACCAGAATTTGAATATATTGAACCGACGCAAACTACTTCATATTCCATATTTACAAAATCAGATTGCTTCTCTCGATTTCTTGCTAAACTTTGTATTATAGTTAAACTCGAGAGTTTCAAATCAGCATATTATATCAAAATGTTTGAAAATACATCGTTACATGATTTATGTTTTTATTAAAGTTACACTTTTGTAATTTGAGAATTTCTTAAAAAATAGATCGATTAGTGGTTTTATTTAGTTGTGTTGAATTTTATTTAATAAATTGGTCTATAGTAAAAAAAAAATCCGCTGATAGTTTTATGCTTTTCTAAGGAGAAGTTATAAAATCCGTCATTGCTACGTTGAAGTTATACCCACCCAAAATTTCTCTAAAAAAGTTCAAATTTGATTCAACCAGATTTGATTTGCTATGTCATTCTAAAAGCATCCGACTTGAAAACAAACAACATAAAAATATAAAATCAGTAAGAGAGCTAAAATTGTCTCACATCGAAAAATAAAACGATAGACAACGTACACAAAGGTTTTAAAAAGAAATTGGAGAACTATCCCACATCGGGCGTACAAGTGTATATACGTATACTCTCTATTTAAACTCAACAGCGAATGCATTAGTATTTGCCCAATAGAAGTCGATGAGTACAAGAGATCAAGATGAAGGTGATCACGGCGCGAGAGAATAAAGTTTCAACATCGAATTAGCAATCTACCAAAGTAATTTTTGTCAACATATTTTTTTCCCCTGATTAACTCAATTCTTGTGTTAACCCTATTGT
The DNA here is from genome assembly GCA_963922045.1 of Persicaria maculosa. Lineage (NCBI taxonomy): Eukaryota > Viridiplantae > Streptophyta > Magnoliopsida > Caryophyllales > Polygonaceae > Persicaria > Persicaria maculosa. Next base: position 71,073,425 of record OY998254.1, read on the forward strand.
GTTATCTTACTGTAGTTGGCGAATCACTTCCACTAAGATGACGACTTATATATCTATAATCATATAGATTCGTCGTCGATGGAGTTCACTTCTATAAGTGACAAACAAGTCTGGCCAACTAGAAGAGGCATTCCTCCTCCACGTCGTGAAGTTGGCGCAAAACGATTCAAAAATTGAGAGAGCGCGCTCACACGGGTTAATCGCGAGTATGAGACTTTGCGGTGCCTTTGGCTTTCGACGAACCAGTGATCGAAATACCTGATGTTGTACTGGCTTAAATGCATCTTCGTCTGTTCGATATATCATCACCAATATAGATATATTGGATAAGCGTCGCCTGATTTGGATGACTCTAGCCAGTACTCTATCTTCAGGATTACTTTTGTTCCATTTTATTAATTATAGGTCAGATTTTCAAATTCACAGCAGTTGAATTTATTTATTAAAAGGCTGGATATCACTATTGTAACTATGTATAATCTATGATATTACAATAAAAATTTCACATCACTGTTGTAACATAATTAATGGATCCATTAATAGTTGTATGCATAAAAAGAGCCACTTTATTAATCTGATTGATCAGCATATCATAGATAACGACAAAACTAATTAAAATAACCCAACCTTTAAGGGTGTTGAAAATATATCTCAACCTTTCAAATGTAAAATAAATATCCCGACATCCCGACCTTTATAAGTGATGGTAATATAATATCTTTACGATTTCTCTCCAATAAAATTCTTATTTTATGTATTGTATTACTCATGTATTTTCAATTCAAATAAAACATATAAAATTAAATTAGATAAGTTTAAAAGTTTATTTAATAAACTTTTGTAGTTTTAGATTTAATATGTACCTAACTTTTTATATCTATTCATAAATCAATAATATCTATAACAAGCCAAATAAAAAAAATGTAAAGCAAAATAACATATTTTCAATTAGTAAATGATTATCTAGTGATTTAACTTATCAAAACTGAAGAATATTTTGTCAATTATAAACTTTATGTTACTACGAAATTGAAATAAAAATTTAATTATTTAGATTATTCAATGGTGTTCATTTATATATAAGAAGTAAATTATTATTATTAAAAAATATATATAAAAGAATGTAAATTTTTAATTTTTAATTAAATCCAAAATAAATAAAAAAATTAAGATAAACTTAAAAACCAATCTAATTTAATCTAATAAACTTGAATGATATTTTTACACAATCAAGATATATTGGAAATTATATTTTAAATATTTAATTGTTTTATTATATTTATTTTAATTAAATTTAATTATAATCTATAAATACGTGTTAAATCGAATAATTTAAATTATATACATATTAAATTGAATGTTTAGGGGCGAAACTAATCATTTTTGTGGGGGAGAAAATTTTGGGATATTATATTATCATCACTTATAAAGGTCGATATATTTATCTTACATTTGAAAGGTGGGGATATATTTTTAACACCCTCTTAAAGGTTGGGTTATTTTAATTAGTTTCGCCCATAGATCACCCATTCTACCATTACGTTCACTTTATTTATTTATAAGTTTTATATATCACAAATTGGGTAACGTATCAGCACGTACAATTGGTAAAATATATAATTTTATTTTACCTGCCATTATACATGTTATGATAATTGAGATCGATAATATAAAAAAATTATATAAGAACATCTGTTACAAATTACAATCCTGAGATTGAATACCGATTGAAGGTTAGTTGAGAGATGGGAATCTGAATTGGAAGGATAGAAGGAGTAGCAAGGAATAGAAAGAAGAGAAGAAGAAGATTACAGAGAAAGAGAGACTCAGAGAAATAGAAAGTGGTTGGGCTTTACATTCAACATGCCCGAATGAGGTCCCCTTATGCCCATTTTATAGGCCTTAGCTTTCACTGTTACAAGTCATAACCATAAGACCTAGCTTGACCCATACTTGTGATCTATCCAAGTACAAAACATTACTCCCCTTTTTCAGAGCCTTGACTCAAGGCTTGTGATCTATCTAAGTACACAACATTATAGTTACACACATCAACTACAAATGAAAATGAGGAAATTGAGCAAGAATGTGTGCTGCCTGCTCCCAGGTAGCTTCCTCATGTCCAAGGTTCTTCCATTTAATGAGCCACTCGGTGATAGACTGATAGGGTCACCATTGGGTAATCTTTGCAACCTGCTATCCAAGATAGCTTCTGGTTCAACCAAAATGGAGCCCTCCTCATATGTGTCCGGCATTGTTGGAAGTGTTGTACAACCTGCAATCAGCTTGGGCTTCAGCTGGGATACATGGAAGACGGGGTGGATCTGGGACCCTGGAGGTAACTCCACCCTGTACGCTACTGAACCCACCTTGCTCAACACTCGATAAGGCCCGTAAAATTTCGAACTTAGCTTGACATTCCTCCTAATTGCAGCTGGAGATTGCCAGTAGGGTTGCAATTTCACAAACACTAAGTCACCCACCTTCAGATTTCTGTCTGATCGATGACGATCTTCTAGCAATTTCATTCGAGGCTGAGCCTGTTGCAGGTGTGTCTTCAATTGTCACAGTAATGCTTGACGTTCCTCCAACCAATCTGCTACTGGGGCAGCTATACCCGCATTCCATGTCATTCCCGATGGGTTGGAGACGACCCATATAGAGCCTTGAAGGGAGACATTTTCAAAGCTCTGTGATAATTCGTGTTGTACCACCATTCGACCAAAAATAACCATTGCCCACTTCTTCGGATGATCAGAAGTCATACAACGAAGGTATGTTTCCACACAACGATTCACCCTTTCCGTTTGACCATCAGATTGGGGGGTGATAAGATGTACTCATGTCCAAACTTGTATGCAAGGCCTTGAACAAGTGTTGCCAAAAATTACTCAAGAATACTTTATCCCTGTCAAATACAATGCTAGATGGCAACCCGTGCAGTTTGAAAATATTTTCCATAAACACCATGGCCACAGAAGCAATAGTAAAAGGATGAATGAGAGGAATGAAGTGACTATACTTGGTTAATCGACCCACCACCACCAAAATCGTGTCTTTCCCCTGCGACTTGGGCAAGCCTTCGATGAAGTCCATACTGATGTGAGTCCAAGCTTGCTCCGGAATTGGCAGGGGTTGTAGCAGACCCGGGCTCGCAATGCTCTCTGTCTTGCTCCTATGACACACATCACACCCATTTACAACCTCAGTCACATCAGATTTCATATTAGGCCAAAAACAAATCTGTTTTAGCCTTTGGTAGGTTCCATTTATGCCAGAACGCCCCCCAATTGGTTCATTGTGCAAAGAAGCTAGCAACTTCTTCTTGAGTGCACCAGTGCTTCCAATCACCAACCTTCCTTTGTACCGTAGTAGCCCCAAATTCACAGTAAAATGCCCTGGGTTTTCGGACAACGCAGTCATCAACGACTCTTGTGTAACATTATCCCCTTCATAACTGGCAACGACAGCCCCTGGGTTGTCGGACAACCCAAGCCGGTTAGACTATCAGAATAGCCACACAAGATCCCTTAGATGCCTCGTATACCCTAGATAAAGCATCCGCCGCTTTATTTTCAACTCCCTTTTTGTATGCAATCTCATAATTGAGACCCAGTAGTTTTCTGATGGCTTTTCTTTGCAACTGTGTAGACAGACGCTGCTCCAAGAGGTGTTGCAGAGGCTGGTGGTCGGTTTTGATGATGAATTTCCGACCTTCAATGTAATGTCTCCAGTTATCTACAACCATCAATAAAGCCAATAGCTCCTTCTCATATACTGCAAGCAGAAGATGCCTTCCCTGCAGAGCTTGACTCAGAAATGCTATGGGCCTCCCATGTTGCATCAACAAAGCCCCCACACCTGTGTCACACGTGTCTGTTTCAACTACAAATGGTGACTGAAAATCCGGCATTGCTAACACAGGCGAAGACGTCATTAAGTTCTTAAGCTTGTTGAAAGCCTCTTGTGCATCTTTTGTCCAAACAAACCCTTCCTTCTTGAGCAAATCAGTCAAGGGCTTAGCAATTACCCCATACCCTTTTATGAATCGTTTGTAATAACCAGTAAGTCCTAGAAATCTTCGTAACGCCTTCACACTACCTCGAACCGTCCAACCATTCATTGCCTCAATTTTCTTTGGATCCGTGGACACTCCCGTACTCGAGATAATGTGTCCCAAATACTCCACTTGCGGTTGAGCAAACTTGCATTTGGATTTCTTTGCAAACAAACTGTGTTGCTGAAGGGTGCCCAGTACTGATCTCAGATGCTCTGCGTGCTGCTGAATGTTAGTACTATAAATCAAGATATCATCGAAGAACACCAGTACGTATTTCCTTAGCATCTTTTGAAATACATCATTCATAAGTGCTTGAAAAGTTGCCGGAGCGTTTGTAAGACCAAACGGCCCCTAAACTCGTAATGGCCATGGTGGGTTCGGAAGACTGTATTCGAAACATCACTCTCCAACATTCGAACCTGATGATAGCCAACACACAGATCCAGTTTCAAAAACATAGTAGCTCCCCTTAATTCATCCAACAAATCATCAATGTGTGGAATAGGAAACTTGTCTTTGACAACAATTCATTCAATTTTCTGTAATCCACACAAAACCTACAAGATCCATCCTTTTTCTTAACTAAAAGCGTTGGAGAAGCAAACGGACTATGAATAGGACGGATTATACCACTCATCAACATGTCAGACACTTGCTTCTCGATTTCGGATTTCTAAAAATAAGGATACATGTAGGGGCGAGAGGCGACAGGTTGAGCTCTTTCCTTTAACACAATAACGTGCTCATGAGCTCTGATTAGTGGTAGTCCTTTTGGCTCTTGAAACACCATCTCGAATTCTCTCAAAACCACCTCAATCTCTACAGGGCACTGATCTATTGCAACTCTCAGGTTACATACTTGGCCTACCTGAGCCACTAGCTCCACCTCCTTATTTACACACAACTTGTGAACTTGTTTCACCGTCAGCATCTGTACACAAGCCTTACTCTGATCGTTGTCATACTTAATGCCCTTGAGTACCACCTGTTCTCCTTTCTTTTCAAAAGAAATTTGCACTCTAACAAAGTCGAATAAAATTGGGTTGAATCCCACCAACCAATCAGTACCCAATATCATATCACTGTCATCCATGTTAAGCAACCGTATACGATACTCGTAACTGCATCCCTACATCTCCCAAACAAAATTATTGCAAATTTTGTTGTTGAAAACAGTCCCATTGATAGTTTTCACCTACATTAACCCAGCTTTACCAATGTCAAACCCTGCCTCAACAGCTATCCTTGTGTCGAGAAAGCTATGTGTCGCCCCGCTGTCTATCAATATCGTGATTTCCTTGCCGTTAACGGACCCTTTCACTCTGATTGTACTGCCTGTATCTCCACTTGTCAATGCATGAACATACACCTCTGTCTCGGCCTGCTTCGATTCTGGGCTCAATTCTTGACTCACACTGTCATCAGGAGTACCATTATCTTGCAACTCTTGAGCCACCAAACTAAACAACGATTGAGATTTACATTTGTACCCAAAAAAGAACTTTTCCCCGCACCTATAGCAAATCCCTTTTTTGCATCTGTAGATCTACACGTACTCATTTCACAACCACCAGACAGAGCTGGTGTTTTTGGGTTTGAAAGTGACTTGGGATCTCCCTTATTCGGCCCTTCTTTAGTCCACCCACCACTCTTGGAAGAAAAGTTAGAGGTTGAGCTAGTTACCTACTTCCAAGGTGTCTTAGTAACCCGAATCAAGGCCTGGACTGCGTTGTGTTGAAGCCTCGATTGTTCCATCACCGCTGCCAATGTGGCCGGTCTCCCTAATTGCACCAAAGACCAGATCTCCTTGTTGTGAGCCTAATTTGCCATGTTTTATACTTACTTTTATAAATGAAGCCCTAGGGGATGAGTTTTAATCATTCAATTTCAGTCACAATTAGTCACATAGAGAGAGAGAGAGCATTGTGGCCGAGAGAGGTTGGAGAAGTTGAGTGCGGAATTTGGCTTCGATTGGTTGTAAGCTTTCTTTGATTTTATTTAATGCAATTTAGTTCCTTTTTGTTATTGATGAGTTTGTTGATGATGAAGAGCGAGTAGTTACCCAACTTCTAGGGTCGGGGTGAGCCCGACGGTATCTATGTAAGATGATGCGCTAAAGGTACAATCTTTTGATGTGATTTCGTCTTCTATCCCTATGAGCATGATTCTTTTGCGAAAGTTGAAGGTGATTCTTGTTTGTGTTATTGAAGCGAAAGTGATCTTAATACAAATTGGGTTAATTATGTGAAAAAGGGTTAGTAACAATTAGGTTTTATGCAAAAGCCTCTATATTCCTATTTGTTAATAACGAAAGTTATTTGATGAAAAGCATGATCTTTTATGCCTTTATGTGTTATTTTGCATGGTTATCGTTATGGTGTTGAAACCCTGATCTTGGAAGTCTTTAGTTTATTGATCTATTTTCCTAAAATTTCGAGGTTTCATTTGTTTCCATTCGAAAAGGTGAGATTTTTAGTTTCTGTTTCTACTCGAAATCGACAAGTTTTGGTCGACGTCGAGGAAAGTTGGTCGACGTCGAGGAAGCTTAGTCGAGATTGACCAGTGTGCTTTTGTTTTCGCTTTTTGTTCGTTTCTGCTTTCTATTTTAGTCGACAGGGTGGTCGAAGTCAAGTACCTTACTTGAGGTCGAGGACTCTTCTGGTCGAAATCGTGCTGAGTTTGGAACTGAAAAGGCGAGCGTTGACATGCTTCCTCGTGGACACGATCTTGACTGACTTCTACTACAACGGGAGGAAGTCTTGTATTTATTTGCTGAGACAGGAATCAGTTTTCTTTATATTTTATTTATATTTCATACTTGACACATCCTCCTGCAACAACAAAATTGATGCCGTTGCCGGGGAAGCAATCAATCGCGCATTTTTAGTTCTTTTTCTCTTCTTTATATTTGTTTTTGCTTTTTAGTTTCTTTTTACTTGTTTCTTTTTGTTTTTGTTTTCAGGTGCATGCGAAGAACTGATCGCACGCCCATAGACCCAATTCTCGAGCCTGAGGGATTTTTCCATCTTCAGCAAAGGCTTAGGAGGAGACTCATGTCGACATCCAACAATGAGAATGAGGGCCAACTCACACCAACACAGGAGCTTGAGCAACTCCGACTACGGATAGAGGAATTCACCACCAGAGAAGCAGAACACGCCCGACGAGAGGCGGAATATGCACAGAACCAGCAGCAGTGGGAGACAAGGGTAGATCGCGAGATCAACGAAAGGAGGGAACTTGAGGAGCAGATTGGGCATGTCCCAGCCAACGCAAAGGAGTATCTGCATCCTACTCTGGAAGTTTCAGAATCGCCGATCGTTCTTCCCGCTATTAATTTTGAAATTCGTCCTTCTTTTATTACTGAAATTTGGAGGAGTCAATTTAGGGGAAGAATCAATGAATGTCCTTTAGAGCATGTCACCACTTTTATAGATTTATGTGAAGCTATTGCAGATGGTGCTAATTTAGAATATCTAAGACTAAAGGCTTTCCGTTGGTCTCTTGCAGGAATAACGCAAAAGTGGCTGGAAGGATTGCCTGCACGATCAATTCGCACTTGGAACAAGCTACAGGACCTCTTCCTCAACAAGTTCTTTCCTCCTGCAAAGACAACTGCTCTCAGACAACAAATTACGGCTTTCGGACAGAAGCAAGGGAAACATTTGCCCCATCTATGCCATTGTATGCGCCACCAAAGGAGCGCTACAAGAGGCTTCTGAATTCTTGTCCTACGCACGGACAACCACCCTACGTCATCCAGGAGATCATCTTCAATTGCCTGGATGCGCCTACTAAGGATAGGATCAACAACTACACCGCCTATGGATATCTCGAGTACACTCCACGCCGTGCTTGGGAAGTCTTCGAAACGTTGGTCAACTACGACAACACATATGGGACTTCTGCGGTCACTTCTGACAAAAGGTATGAAAGGCTTGCCCCATCTATGCCATTGTATGCGCCACCAAAGGAGGTTGATCCGAACGTCAGGGAGCAATTCCAGAATGACCAGGTACGACGTCTTACCAAACAAGTTAAATTCTTGTCTAAAAATCAGCCTTGTTTGGAATGTGGGTATGTGAGGCACAACACCACTGCGTGCCCACACGTCGATCAAGTACATCAAGCGGAAACCCACGAAGAGGTAAGGTATGCAGGGGTACACTACTTAGGACCACATCAGAACCAAAACTGGAGCTATTATCGCCAGCCCCAGCATCAAAATCCCCCGCCCTACAGAGCCCCTGGTCACCCTGACAGAGAAGGTAAGAAAGATGATCTGCAGACCATTCTTGAGGAGATGTGGAGGAATCATTCAGACACCAAACAATCTATCAATTCCATCCACACTCAGCTGCATGGCGTCAACTCTAGGCTTGGGGAAATCGATATATGGCGGAAATCAATTGAAACCTAGATTGGTCAACTGGCTACATCCGTCCCCAAACAATCAGGTACGCTCCCTGGATCCTCTGAACCTAATCCTAAGACTAAATCTACAAGACAGGTAGCTGCTATGAACCTAAGGAGTGGGTGACAGACGCAGACCCCCGAGCAAAGCACGGAGGAGAAAGCTGCAGAGGACTCCTCGTCATCGATTAGTCCAGTCGACGTCGACCAAAATCTGGTCGATATCGAGGAGCCCTTAGTCGACATCGACCAGACCTCAACTCCTGCCCTGAAGTCGACCACTGTACTCGACGTCGAGGACCCCCCAATCGATGTCGACCACCCTTCTGCACCTCCGACGAAGAAAAAGCTGCCATTCCCAACGAAATCTCCAAAGGATCCAGCAGAGAAGAAGTTCCAGCGTTTTATAAAGATGCTTCAAAGGCTCAACGTCACGATCCCTTTCACAGAAGCTCTTAATGAGATGCCATCATACGTCAAGTTCCTCAAGGAGATTCTGAGCAAAAAGTGATTCATGGCTGAGATCGCAGAGGAGTGCAGCCAAATGGACGCTTTTGAGAAAAGGCCAGATCCAGGTAAGTTTGCTATAACCATTGGATTTGGTCAATATAAATTCAATGCTTTATGTGACTTAGGAGCCAGTGTGAGTATAATGCCTTTATCAATCTGGTCCATGATTAAGATAGGTGCTTTAGAGCCTGTGGATGCAAAACTATACATGGCGAACAACATGGTGGTCATCCCAACAGGCATGGTGGACAATGTACTAGTGCAAGTAGGTAAGTTCTTTGTCCCTGCTGGTTTCTTAGTTATTGATATGGCAGAGGACCCTGCTTGTCAAATCATTCTAGGAATGCTCTTCTTAACGACGGTGGATGCCAACATAAGCGTAAGGAAGGGGGTGCTCACTTTCAACATCAGCGATGAGGTAATTGAGTATTTCTTTAATAAATCTGAAAGGCATGCAGGTCCCATGGAAGAGGTCAAGTCAATATCAGCCAGGTACATCACCTGCGGAGAGCCTAAGGTAAGAAATATAACTCCCGAGGAGCTGGAAAAGAGGGACATGGAAGCCCGGGTGGAGGAGATCATGGCCATCCTAAACGACGACACAGAGGACCTACTCGACATCGACCAAGGTAAGTCGACGTCGACTAACTATTTTTTGGATGCCTTGCCAGGACTCAAGTATGGGGTCGAAGTCGACCAAAGCTACTCAACGTCGAGTACTCTGGTCGACTTCGACTAGAACCCGAGCCCTCCACCAGCAGCAGCAACGTCGAGCAACCCATCCGAAGCCGAGGACTCTTCAACGTCGACCAAGCTCCTCGACGTCGACCAAAATTCTTCCTCGACTCCCTCCTCCTCGACGACCTGCAGCCCACCAAAGGAAGGAAACTCCTCGATGTCGAGTACCCTTACTTGAAGTCGAGTAGAACAGGAAGTCCCTAAATCCGATTCTGCGAAGGTAAGCCAAGGTATTGACATCTCTTCTCCTATTTCCATTAATGATTTATCTATACATGGGAGAGGTTTGCCTTGGTATGTGCGATAGTGCAGGGTTTCCAATGATGATCCTAAGGAATATGAAGTTGGAGACAAGGTCTATGTTGCCAAATCAAAGGACCATTGGTTTCCCAACAAATTCAACAAGAAAAAGATGGGACCTTTCACGGTGAACAAGATCCATTCAGGGGGATTACAGCTGATGGACAAGAATGGAGTCTTATTTGAAGCCCAGACTACATGGGCCCTGCAAATGCCACATTGAGCTTAACGGAGAAAGTCGGCCTAGCGACTATAAAGTCTAGAGCTTGTAAATAGACAATTAGATTTTGAATTTTTGGACATTGGTTTTTGGTTTTGTTTTTGGACATTGTTTTTAAGTTTTTCTATTGTGGATATTTTCCGTCTAACAAGTTTTGCAGGTACAAAGAAGCTGCAGGAGTACTCGACGTCGAGCAGACCTACTCGACGTCGACCACACATCTCGAGCAAACGGAGCCTGTGGCCGAGGAAAACCACCCTGGAGGCATCACCTTACTCGATGTCGAGTTGCTCTGGTCGAAGTCGACCACACTCCTCGATATCGACCACTCTTCCTCGATGTCGACCACACACCTGTCTAGTGAGTTTCTTTCTTTACCCTTGTTTTTATACAGTGAGGACACTATAATGTTTAAGTATGGGGTGTGGGAAGGGCTTATTTTGTGAATATTTGATTTTATTTGACAATATGTGTGCATATTTTTATGATATTTCTTGAATTGCTTATACATGGCTACTTTGGATTTCATATTCTATTCATGTGCTCATATGAATGTTTTCCAAAGTTTATTTTTATCACCCCCATTGAAAATTTTTGATTAGTGTCATGGAAGTTATATTGAACTCGACGATGCAAAATTGGATTCATTAGAGATATAGCATGAAATTGCCTAGTAAAGGGAAGTCACAATGAAGTGCATATTTTATTGAAACCCATGAGAGGAGGTAAAATTTGAAATTGTTTTTGACATGTTGCATGATAAGAGGATGGAGGACTTTATATTTTCCATATATGCTCATATTGTTATATCCTAGCCTTTACCTATGCTTATGCATCACAAAAACTATATTATCAGCCTTACATTATTTATGCTCCACATGATCTAAAAATTGCCCATTCTTTACCTTATTTCCATCCGGGGATTATGTTGAGAATGAAAGCTACATTATGGAGTTTGGTAGGATGAATCAAATATTATGGAAAATTTAATGAGTGAAAGAAAATCCGGTCACCTCAGGAGATAATGGTAGATCGACCCTGCTTGCGTTGAGATAATAGTTCCGCAGGATGGGACACCAAGGTGAGGAGTCTGAAGCACTAAGTATCCGGGGTCATTCATGACACCCATGTTTGTGACTCGCGAGAAGGCAGTGCTGAGGTTAGAGGGGTAAAAGAAATATAATTGAAAAAAAAAAGCAAAGAGTGATTTATGAGAGGATGAGTGGTGTGGAAAATATGAAAGGAGAAAGTGCATTAAAGCAGGAAATCAAGTTGGAAGAATTCTCCTCGGATTTAGCATCACATTGCCCAAAAATAGCCCACCACTTTATACCTTTGACCTTTTCTTCACCATGAGCTTAAATTAAAGTCCTCTTGATTATTAATGTTTTGTCACATATGAACTGTTTTTGCATAACCCTCCTTTTGTGAGTAGATGTTGCTTTTCATTGCACATGTAGGGATTTATGGCACAAGTACCTTTTGAAGGATGATAATTGATTGCAGGAACATATGAGAATGAATCCAAGATGTTGAGAGTTTGAATTCTTCCCCTGTATGACCGTTTAAAGTATTGCTTGAGGACAAGCAACCTTAAGTATGGGGTGTTTGTTGTGAGCCTAATTTGCCATTTAAAGTTAGAGGTTGAGCTAGTTACCTACTTCCAAGGTGTCTTAGTAACCCGAATCAAGGCCTGGACTGCGTTGTGATGAAGCCTCGATTGTTCCATCACCACTGCCATTGTGGTCGGTCTCCCCAATTGCACCAAGGACCGGATCTCCTTGTTGTGAGCCTAATTTGTCATGTTTTATACTTACTTTTATATCGATTTCTGCATGCATTTCACACATTTGGGATAGAATAGTACATAATCTATGTGGTTTACACTTATTTGCCAAATTATAGAGTCTACACTAGTTTCTGTTTAATTTCGCAAAAATCAAGGCATTTTACAACAATTCAGAGAGAGGACGGAAAGCTCGAAGTCAACTACAGAAAGTTCAAGGTCAAGGAGCAGCGGAACCAGGACAAATCGAGCAAAGAACGAGAAAGATCAACTTGACACAGTTTGGTAGATGTCGAGTAAAGCCCAGTCGAAATCCAGCAAAGTTGAGCAGAGCACTCGAGGAGCAAAGCGCTTGGTCGACGTTGAGTAAACTTACTCGATGTTGAGTAAAGTCAACGAGTCAGAATGTTGCTCGAGCTTGACTGCAACCCCGGGAGAAGAATTCTACTCGACGTCGAGGAACTTGGTCGACGTCGAGGACATTCCAGAGCAGTCCGAGTGATGGACGTTACTTGCAAGCCAAGATTCATGGGATTCTATCAAGAAACATCAAGTTCTATCAAGAGAAGGAAGATTTATCCACATTAGCTTTATTTCCTTTTAGATATAATTATTTTATTTCCAAATTTAATCTTAATGTTTTTAGATAGGAAGTTTAGATATAGATATATATTTCTTTCCTAGATTAGCTAGAGAATGAACCCTATAAATAAAGCCCTAGGGGCTGAGTTTTAATCATTCAATTTCAGTCACAATTAGTAACATAGATAGAGAGAGCATTGTGGCCGAGAGAGGTTGGAGAAGTTGAGAGCGGAATTTGGTTTCGATTGGTTGTAAGCTTTCTTTGATTTTATTTAATGCAATTTAGTTCCTTTTTGTTATTGATGAGTTTGTTGATGATGAAGAGCGAGTAGTTACCCAACTTCTAGGGTCGGGGTGAGCCCGACAATAGCTATGTATGGTGATGCGCTAAAGGTACAATCTTTTGATGCAATTTCGTCTTCTATCCCTATGAGCATGATTCTTTTGCGAAAGTTGAAGGTGATCCTTGTTTGTGTTATTGAAGCGAAAGTGATCTTAATACAAATTATTTGATGAAAAGCATGATCTTTTATGCTTTTATATTCCTATTTGTTAATAACGAAAGTTATTTGATGAAAAGCATGATCTTTTATGCTTTTATGTGTTATTTTGCATGGTTATCGTTGTGGTGTTGAAATCCTGATCTTAGAAGTCTTTAGTTTATTGATCTATTTTCCTAAAATTTCGAGTTTTCATTCGTTTCCATTCGAAAAGGTGAGATTTTTAGTTTCTGTTTCTACTCGAACTCGACAAGTTTTGGTCGACGTCGAGGAAGCTTAGTCGAGATCGACCAATGTGCTTTTGTTTTCACTTTCTGTTCGTTTCTGCTTTCTGTTTTAGTCGATAGGGTGGTCGAAGTCGAGTACCTTACTCGAAGTCGAGGACTCTTCTGGTCGAAATCGTGTTGAGTTTGGAACTGATAAGGCGGGCGCTGACACGCTTCCTCATGGATACGATCCTGACTGTCTTCTACTACAACGAGAGGAAGTCTTGTATTTACTTGCTGAGACAGGTAGTCAGTTTGCTTTATATTTTATTTATATTTCATACTTGACACATCCTCCCGCAACAAAAAAAATATATCTAAGACCGTTGATGTAACTGGAGACAAAGTGGGATTCGGATAGATGAGGATTAAAAATCAGCATGCCTGCCTTTAAATCCTAGAACGTTTCGTTTTACGCTTCAAGATCATCAGTTTGCTGCAACTTGTTGAACTGCGCCACAATTTCTATTTCTTTCCGATCCCCGAATCTTTCACAAAGATCAGCGCATAACTAGCTCCACATGACCCCCGATTTCTGCATCCCATAACTCTGAAGCCATGTATCAGCTTTTTCGTTGAGATACATTGCTGCGATCTGAACCTTATGATCTTCCTCAATCGCAAAGATACCAAAATACTTTTCGAATTTTCTGATCCAGTGTCTCGGTTTCTTGCCATCAAAGGTGGGGAAATCCAATTTTGGTAACCTTACCCCTTTGCTGTTGTCCGATCCTGTCCAAGAATTGCCGACTGCACCACCTTGGACATTCAACGATCTTCTTGCACCCAGAATTTCTCGTTCAGGAGGTCCAGCTCCCATCAACGAGCGCCTATTCGCTGATCCACCCGCTGTATCCCCTTGGCGACCCTCTCTCCCAATGCGGCTTCCCGGCTCGGTGTCTTCGATTACGCGATCCTTCCTTGGCGGATTCCTGATGTAATCTGTCAATTGCTCCATTATTTGTTCAGTCGCCTTCTGGAAATCATCCAATTGCTTGGATTGCTCATCTTGCCGTCTCTGGGAATCTTCCATGAACTTGGCCGTTGCCGCCATGAACAAACGAACATCGTGTCTCAATTCTTGAAATTGCGCGTAGGAGGTCTTAGATCTCGTGCCTTCTGCCATGATTTGTCACGCCGATCGTATAACTCTGATACCAGTCTTGTTACAATCCTGAGATTGAATACCGATTGAAGGTTAGTTGAGAGATGGGAATCAGAATTGGAAGAATAGAATGAGTAGCAAGGAATATAAAGAAGAGAAGAAGAAGATTACAGAGAAAGAGAGACTCAGAGAAATAGAGGGTAGTTGGGCTTTACATTCAACATGCCCGAATGAGGTCCCCTTAGGCCCCTTTTATAGGCCTTAGCCTTCACTGTTACAAGTCATAACCATAAGGCCTTGACCCATACTTGTGATCTATCCAAGTACACAACAACATCAAATTATTAAAATTGTGATATTATATGGAAAAGCGGAAAATGCTTAAATTGTGATACATATCAGTATATCACCATTTAGCTTTAATCCAAATGTGAGGTGTTAGGAAGTGATGCTTTAACTTGGCACTTACATACATCTCTTGCTTGCGTTGGATGCCATTTGTGCAGGCTGGGATATTTATCGTTTGATGATGTACAAGCGGGTGAGACACTACCACCATGATTTCTGTCCTTTTTTCTATATATAATATTTCATCTTTAAAATGTTGGGTCTTATTTCTGTATTTTTTATCTAAAAATTAATTAAAATAAGGTTCAAAACACTCAAATAAAGTTCAATATAATTTCGGCATTTTACATCGAAATTCAGTAAAACAGTGTTGCTACACTACTTAAATTTATATATTTTACATCTTCAAATTTCTGTATTTTACAGCTCTAACTTTCTGTAATTTAGAACTTCATTTCTGTATTTCTGTATTTTTATAACTGCTGAATTTTTTACAGCTGCTGCATTTCTGTATTTACAGCTTAATATTTCTGTATTTTTTACAGATGCTGCATTTCTGTATTTACAGCTTAATATTTCTGTATTTTTTATAACTGTTGAATTTTTTATAGCAGACAGATTTTCACATCTGCTCAATTTTGACAGCTTCTATTCTTAATGTTACAACATATGTTCAACAATTTCTAAATATTTACAGCTTCTGTTCAACCATTGTCGTCATGTATTGTTATGACTTCAGCTAAAATTATACTGAGTTATTTTTTTTGTCAATTTTGTTTCCATGTATGTTGTTGGTGGCAATATCAAGAAAAATCAGGAGTTAAGAGGGTGTGCACATTCTTTCACTGTTTGCCACTTTAGGAGTTAAGAGGGTATGCACATTCTTTCATTGTTTGCTACTTTAATCTGTACTCTTGCGTTCCTGGTTTCTTTTCTCCACAATGACATTTTATTGTCTTATTCCCATCAGTTTGCCGGCGTGTGCTCCTCCTCCATGGCTTATTAATATGCAGGTACATTTCATAATTACACTTTATTCTGACATTCAACACCTCTATTTTTGTTTTTAAATTGATTTCTGTCACTGAAGTGGATGTCCCTACAATTAATATCCAATCAACGATTCTTGCCTATTTCAATTAATCTTTACTTATTATTTTTATTCATTCATATATAATTTCATATCTTCCATTATGATATTCTTTCCTAATTGAATTTGACCTCACCATATAACTAAGATTTGTATTGCCTCATCGATTTTCAGTTTCTGAATTTGACCTCTTCTGATATTCATTTTCTGATATTCTTTCCTAAACAATTTTCCTTCCTATTTCATGTTGTACAAAATCTTTTTATTTTGGATTATTCTTTTTTCCCTACTTTATTATATATATATATATATATATATATATATATATATATATATATATATATATATATATATATATATATATATATATATGTTCTTGTCAAGCTCTTTTCCTCACACGTCCACTCATCGTTCATTTTCATCCTTGGAAGAAATGGTGGGTGCAATTGTGCAATACACTAGCCTCACTGACATTTCTGAAGCATCCACCATAAAAGTGTTCCTACTTCGGGTGTTTTCTAAGCCTCCATATCCTGGCAGCCGATTTAAACCAACGCTTCAATTGATTTGTGTTGGCGAAGAGGTATGTGGTGTTCCTTCACTTGATTTCTTTATCCTTGATAATGTTCCACAAATAATTTGTTTATACGAACATCTTCGTTTGATTTACTGTATTATAGGGACATCGAATCGGGGCATCAATCAGCTCTAACTTGATATCAAATAGTGCCCAACACGTGAAGGAATTTGCGACACTTGCCATTTCCAACTTCACCTTTGCGGCAAACAAGGCTACTTTCAAGTTCACTATAAGGAATTCAGTAAAATGAATAATCCCAGCCTGCACAAATGGAGATTGAATCAAAGTTTCAACTTATGTTTGTCTTCCTTATGTAAGTTGCAAATTTGGTTCATTATTCAACTTTTTATATTTACAGTTTTGTTTGTATATCATTTAGTATTAACCTATAAATGATATCCATCATATTCCTTTGTATTAATCAATATTTTTTTCTCCAGGATTTGCATGGACGAAGCCTATAACACCAACTCTCTGCCTTTAATAAACACCTATGTCGTTCAAGAACAATTTTGTTGTTTTAGGGTTCCAAACATTTGTTTATATTTTATTTGGTCATTTCTTATAATATATATTTTATATTCACATTTTTTTCATCGCAACCGCGCTATGGCGCGGGAATTCCACTAGTTGGTTTTAAAATGGAACCCCACTCGGCTTATGTATTAGGCTCAGACACGAAACCAGGAATAAAAATCGGGGTAGGGTAAAATCGACTTATACAATGATCAAAATTTTAAGAGTTATTAATATCACATGTATATACCTCATATATACATACTTGGAAAAAAACTAATAAAGAAAAAAAATAAAATATACAATAAATAAATTTTTAAGTTTTATTAATATCACATAATCCATATATAACACATATATAAATACTTAGATAAAAAAAACTAATTACTTGTGGTTTACAACCGTTTCTAGGAGCTTAACCAAAAATAACCATGACATCATGTACAGCCTGTACATGCGGGTGGGCGGGTGGAGCGGTTACCCGCGGGTAATTTCCAGCCCTAAGTTCAGGTGGTTAGCTAGTCTAATCTTCCGCTGATGACATTGATGAAAAATAAAAACATATGAGAGAAAAGGGCTAGTGAGAATCGAACCTGGGTTCCAACAGCACTTATGCATATTAGACTTTGTTAGAGCAAGCCCAACAACTTTGGTAAAAAATCTCTAAAATAGAGATTAATATATCAAAATCTCTAAAAAAATTCACTTCAACTCCAACAGCTTCTCTATTTTACAGATTTTTACATTTATTAAAGACTATAATAAATAAATGCATTTATGAAAGATATTTAATTCTACATTTCTAAAAACTTAATTCTAACATTTAGCCTCACATTTGTTGGTGAAATATTATATGTTACCCATCCTCTTGCACGTCATTTTTTTTATTATTATTATATTCTCATGCGATATTTTTTTATAACAAAATATAGCGATAAATTTGATATTTAATTTTTAAGTGGTATTAATATTAAATTTAGATTGTTACTATAAACATCATCATAAAATTGGATAAAATATTATTCAAACTTAATCTTATTATTTTCAATTAGTTAATATATATTTTATTATAAATTAGATCGGTGAATGATCTATATGATTAATTAATTAAATTAATTAATTAACAAGGCTTAATTTATAATTTATAAAAATAAAATCATTCCAATATGAGTTATGAGTTCAAGTGAATATTTTTTGAAGTGAAAACTTTATAGACTAATTTTTTAATGTGAATTTTATAGCATTAAATTGGATGAAATTAATTGTGCTGTTTTATTTATAAAAGTTAACATAGAATTATGATGTTTTGTTCTATCTATATTGATTTAACATAATTAATTTATATATTATATCAAATCATATTATTTTTTTAATTAATTTTTAAAAATAATTATATTTTTGTTACTAGTAATTAAGTATGAATTTATAATTTTTTCTATATTATGGGTGAAAATGTGGGGTTGTATCATTAAATTCTATATAGGGACAAGTGAACATTAAATTATAGAGATCAACTTCTCTTCCTCCAAATTTAGAGATTTTTTCTCTCTCTCCATCCATTTCTCTATTTTAGAGATGAGTTTGGAGAAGTTGTTGGGGAGAAAAAATGCCAATTTTCTCTAAAATCTCTCTTTTTCTCTATTTTAGAGAAGCTGTTGGGCTTGCTCTTACCCAACCAATTGAACCACTCAAACTCTGTGTTATCTCCTACTACTAATTGTATAACTTCTGATTTTTGGGGTGGGCTACAGCAAAGCCCAGTCCACCCCTAAGTTCGTCTCTGATTAGGCTACTAGTGCATGGGCGCACGTGTGCATACGACCCCCGATCATGAGTCCCAATACACTTCAGTATGATGTGAGCACATAAAATTTAAAATTTATGCTATAGGGTCGTTTATTTTTGATAGAATATCTTTTCCAATTTATGATTTAAGGGAATTTGATAGAAAGACGGTCGTTTAAAAACTACTCCATATATATTTTGAAAGGCGATTTGTGACAAATAATCCTAAAAGATATTTTCAATCGGTAAAAGTGTAAAACCCAATGAGCAATAATGTTGGAAAAACGGCAAAAAACCAAATTCAATGTATTCTATATAAATTATGTACGTTTTTATTGTAACGTATCTAATTAATATATACATGTAATGTATATAATTAATCTATACTCTATGTGATGCATCTAATTAATATATATACTCTATGTAATATATGTATCTCATTAATATATATTCCCTTCAATGTAATTTGTATCTAATTAATATATATACTCTATGTAATGTATCTCATTAATATATATTCCATGCCATGTATCTAGTTAATGTATCTCATATTAATATGTACTCTATGTAATGTATCTAATTAATTTATATTTTATGTAATGCATCTCTTTTTTTTTAAGCGTAATGTATCTCATTAATATGTGCTATGTAATGTATCTAGCTACTTAATACTCCATCTATCTCAAAAACCTTGTTGTAAGTTTAACTTTTTAACACATTTTTTTAAAAGCTAAAATATCTATAAAATATCAATTTTTAAAATAATTTCATATATATATATATATATATATATATATATAATTGTATTAAATATGAAATTATTTTTAAAAATTAATGAAATAATTGATATTTTATATAATTTTTAACATTATTAAAAATGTGCTAAAAGTAAAATAACAACTATTTTGAAATGGGGGAGTATATATATATAATATGTTGCCCAATTTATATATTGTGTTAAATATATTTTAAATTAAAGTGTTAATAAGATGTTTGATACCTCAGCTAATATAGTCTTTGATACAAAATATATATATAGCTGATGAGATAAGAGAATATGAGTAACTACTGAAAATCCAATTTTAAAAGTTAATTAAATTAAAATCTTATATTTGACTTATTTAAAACTATAGAATATTAAAACAAAAAGTTGAGAGAATTTGAATATATTTAACCGACGTAAACTACTTCATATGCCATTTACAAAATCAAATTGATTCTCTCGATTTCTTGCTAAACTTTGTATTATAATTAAAACTCGAGAGTTTTAAATCAGCAGATCATATCTAAATATTTGACAATACATCGTTACATGATTAATGTTTATATTAAAGTTACACATTTGTAATTTTAGAATTTCTTTAAAAAAAATTTGCACCAAAAAAAAAAGAATTTGTTAAAAAATAGATCGATTAGTGGTTGTATTTATTTGTGTTGAATTTTATTTAATAAATTGGTCTATAGTAAAAAAAAATCATAGTTTTACGCTTTTCTAAGGAGAAGTTATAAAATCCGTCATTGTTGAAGTTATACCCACCCAAAATTTCTCTAAAAAAAGTACAAATTTGATTCAACCAGATTTGATTTGCTATATATGTCAATCTAAAAGCACCCGACTTGGAAACAAACAACATAAAAATATAAAATCACACTACTAGAGCTATAGCCTATAGTTGTCTCACATCGAAAAATAATGCGAGAGACAAATTTAAAAAGAAATTGGAGAACTATCCCACATCGGGCGTGTAAGTGTAAATACGTATAGAAACTCTCTATTTAAACTCAACACCAAATGCATTATTATTTGCCTGATAGAAGTCGATGAGTACAAGAGATCAAGATGAAGGTGATCACTGCACGAGAGAATAAAGTTTCAACATCGAATTAGCAATCTACCAAAGTAATTTTTGTCAACATATTTTTTCGGTTCCCCTTGATTAATTCTATTCTTGTGTTAATCCTATTGTGTTCTATTCTTGTGTTAATCCTATTGTGTTCTCTTATTGTAGTTGGCGAATCACTTCCACTAAGATGACGACTTATATATCTATAATCATATAGATTCGTCGTCGATGGAGTTCACTTCTATAAGTGATAAACAAGTCTGGCCAACTAGAAGAGGCATTCCTCCTCCACGTTGTGAAGTCGGCGCAAAAAGCTTCAAAGATTGAGAGAGCTCACACGGGTTGATCGAGTATGAGACTTTGTGGTGCCTTTGTCTTTCGACGAACCAGTGATCGAGATACTGGATGGTGTACATATATACCTAAATGCATCTTCGTCTGTTGGATATATCATCACCAATGTAGATATATTGGTTAAATGTCTCCATTTTATTGTTCCATTTTATTATAGGCCAGATTTTGAAATTCATATAGCAGCTCAATTTATTTATTAATAAGTTGGATATCACTATTGTAACTATGTATGATGATACTACCTACATTAATAAAAATTTCATATGGATCACTATTGTAATATAATTAATGGATCCATTATGTTAATCTGATTGAGCATACCTGTCAGGATCGGACTCGATCCGAGAGGATTTAGGGTTGAGATTTGGGTGAAGATGAAGGGGATTAGGAGATAGAACAAGAGAGAGAGTAAGTGATTGATTATTGAATACTTCGATAATCCCCAATTACATGAGATATATATGTATTTATACTACTAAGCCTTAGCCTAACCCAATACCTAAAAATACCATAGATAAACCACTCAACCATTCCGTTCAATTTATTTATTTATTTATAAGTTTTATATCACAACTTGTTCCGTATTAACGTACGTACGTATTTGATACGTACTATTTTTGGAGAAAACTGGATTAAAATTAGGAAAAATGATATTAAAAAAAATACGAACTATGAACAGTGAGAACTTAAAAATTTAAATTTTTATATACAAACTCTAACATATTAAACCAATATTGATATGAGGGTCAGAATTCGATAACAAAAATTAATTTGACCTCAAAATATAATTAAATAGAAAGTTTGGCAAAACTTTATAAAATTATGAAATTCATCATCTTCCCCAACACCCCTTGAGGAGGCAGAGGCTGGGCCAGCAGCACCATATCTGGGTGGGCATCTGTCACATAGTTTGTCCATATTGTCACCGTTGAGGGCCCATCGACAGACTACCATAAAAAAAAATGGTAACTTTGTATTATCTCATTAGCATAACAAAGACGAAAACTAATGAGATAATAAAAGTTACCATTTTTTTTATTAGAGAACTATCCCACATCGGAGACTAAGTCGTCATACGTTTAGAAACTCTCTATTTAAACTTAAGTACTCGATCAAATATCAATACATTATTATTTGCTCGAGCACTAGAAATTGACAAATTCTAGACATCAAGATGAAGGTGATCGGAGAAGGATGATTCTTCAAAATCGAATAACAATCTACCAAAGTAAGCTTTCTCTGATAGTCGATCTCATATCTATTTTTTGATTACATATAAACAATTTTTTAATAAGTGCATTTACCTTGTGTCATCATCAATTGAGTTGAACCAGTCGAGTTTAGAGTTATTTCTCTACCACTTATTTTACAAACCTCTTTACTTTTTTAGAATAAAATAATATCATCAAAATCCAAGACGAGGTTTAATTTCAAGGTTAGGTCATTTTCTTCAACAAATCAATATATATGTATGTTGTGAATGCAGATGGATAGCTCGTAGTGCTCAGGTTTTTTACTCTCCATTTTTGGCGCCAGTCTATGCCATCTAGCCCTCTCAGATTCGTTTTCCTTACTGGGAACTTTGCTGTCCTTACTGGGAGCTTCGTTGTCCAGCTTGAAAAGGAAAAACTCTGGTGACATGGATAGGAATTGAATCACTTATAAACCACTCTCAACATCCACAGAAGTGTTACACCATATATATGATAACCCTTCAACTCAAGTATGGCATACTCGAACCATATGAGGAGCACCAAGAAAAGAACGTCAATGTACGATGGTTTGGTGTCTTTGGCTTTCGAAGAAACAATGATCGAAAACTCTTGCCCTTTACTCGCTTGTAAAAATTCCAAAATATAAATTGATCAGTGATATGTTCATTAGGAAATATCGGATGTGAATTGTGATTTACTGATCTATGCCTTCAATGCATCTTCGTCTGTTCGATCATCGATCACCAATGTAGATGAGATACATATGAACGTCATTAGATTAAGCAATGTACTCTAGAGAAATATTGCCTTTGTTCCACTTTATTGTGTAGGCAGGATTTTTGTTTGAATTCATAGCAGTTACGTTCAATATATTCATTTATAAGGGAGTTTGTTACTGACACGGGCAAAATATCGCCAAACGCAAGACCGAAACACTAACCCAGGGAGATGAAGACGACAAATTAGTGTTAGTTACCATTTTAACCCCAAATTAGTTTTTATATACTACGTCGGGAGTCATGGGATGGACATCATGGCTTCTCCGAGGCAGCAAGAGCACTTAGACAAGTACCAAAGGACAACGGTCGATAGCAAGGTACGGGATTCGAATCATAGCCGTTAAATAAGTTGTCGAAATTGCTTCCTACTAACATATATGATCCCTTGGTAACTATGTTGGGGAATGAAGTTACCATCTTCCAACCAGCTCGCGACTTCTTGCCCGAAATCCTCCAAGTAAACGGTTGGGAGTTGGAACACTTTTGAATCCCACATGGGAAGTGGGAAGATTCTGAACCTAATATATAGGTGGATTCCCACATCAAAAGTGGAATGATTCTGAACCTAATATATGGGTGAATGAGCTACTCCACCTACTGCCTATTGGTTTTGTGATGTCAGTCTGGCTTATATGTTGGGCTTTTCGGTCGGGCCCAACAAACTGGGTATCAAAGCTGGGTGTGGGGTGGGTCGGTACCGAATATTGAGATGGACTCCACATCTGTTATACGGTAGACCTGTCAAAACACGACCTGAACCTGGAATTTTTTTTCGACTCGAACTCGAAAACCTAGAAATTTTCCGGGTAATCTGGGTTTCGACCCGGTGACCCAATTGACTCGGTAATTTTGACCCGATTGACCCGGTTGATTTATAATTATATATGATTAATTTTTTTTATGGAGATTCTAATTTATTACATTTTATAATTACAATCACTTGATCTTTCATTTTCAAATCAGCTTTTATATTTATTTATATTGTGTAATACTCCGTCCGATTGATAGTATTTGATTTTTTATTTTTCAACACATTTTTTTGAGAAGATAAAAATTCTAAAAAATATTAAAATATTAAAACAATTTTATGCTTATTACTAATTGCATGAATTTATTTTTAAAAAATTATTTAAAATTTTGATATTTTATATATTATTACATTTTATTAAAAATTACAAGAAATAATAAAAATCAAATGTTTTTAATAAAATGTAATAATATATCAAATATCAAATTTTTAATAAAATTATTTTTAAAAAATTATTTAAAATTTTGATATTTATTTATTTTTACATTTTATTAAAAACTACGAGAAATAATAAAAAATAAAATATTTTAGATCAGATATAGTATATAATTACAAGCACTAAAACTTATGAACAACGCCTTTAATTTTAGAATTTTAAAAATATCGCAAAATTATCAAATCGTGATTTTTTTCTAATTTAAAAAAGAAAAAATTGACAAACCCGAAATTGACCCGAAACCTGATCAAACCCGGGTTCGAGTCAGCCCGAATATACCCGAGATCCGTTTTACCCGGGACCCAAAGTGACCCGACCCGAATGACCTGTTTGACAAGTCTAGTATAGGTTGACGGGTTAGTCGAATCCACTGCGTGAGGGTCTCAATTCCAACCGGATTAGATATATACATATATAGGCTGACGGGTTGTCGTTGCAAAGCATCCACAGTTCCATCCTACGAGAGGTCGGAAGGTATATGTTCGAGTCCACATTAAGTGTTATATATAGGCCGGTGTTTCGATACCAATGAGCAATAACAAAATCACTTGACTTGTATATAGGAAATGGACATCCGACCTACGATAAAATGGAACAAAGGTAATGCTCTAGAGTACTTGCTTGAAACCCTAGGGCTATCCAAATCGAGCGACGTTCATCCCATCTACATTGGCGATGACCGAACTGGCAAAGATGCGCTTAAGGTATGTACAACATCTAGTATTTTCTAAGATGCGTTTAAGGTATGTGCATTAATTCATTCTTTGGTAAGTCACAGGTCATACAAAATAGAGGACAAGGGTCAAGAACACCTTCGCCAGTTCCTAAAAACTGAGATCGGTGAATGAAGATACGACTGAATAGGATTAGATATATACATATATAGAACTGATCGGAGGGATTTATCAATACATAAGAGACCACAATAGGGTTAACAGAAGCTTTTGTAATAGAAGATGAATTTGATCAGTGTTTGTTGACTTGTTTATTTTTTGATTTTAAATGTAAATATATTGAAAAACCGAAATGAAATATTTACAAAGTTTAAAAAAAAAAGCCTATAGGTGTCCAGTGGGGGAGCACCTTTTTCATGAGTAAGGCTCATATCCTATCTTAGGCACTAGGGTGTGTAGGGCTAGTCCCTTGTGCGGTTCCTATCTCTTCAAGCCACGGCTATCAAAAGTCGGACACGCACTCTCGTGAGTAGTAGGATGTAGCACCCTTTCGACTCGGCCATCAAGGTGTTACACCTTACCACTCAGAGCACCCTTAAGACAATACTTCTTTCAAGCCATGATCAAGTGTTACAAAAAGCCATAGGGATCTTACAAGCTTTTCCTAGTTTATTTTGTGCATTAAGTTATATAAGTTGTTGATCTGAATCTGAAGAATTCATGAATCTTTGTAGTGCCACAAGATGAGTTGACGTGATGTCACTCCCTTCCTCCCCTCCTATCTGCAACAACAACAATATATTCGATATATTGAATTGTTTGTACAAAGTATTGAATTTGAAAGGCAAATTCATGAAATCCAAACAACAATCGAAATTGAAATTCAACCGAAAATCTGCCCCAAATGAACATAAACGGCATTTGAAACGCAATCACCTAAACATACAATAAAAGAACATAAAAATGCGCATCAAACAAGCAGACCTAGACATTACCAAGAAATATCACCAATATAACTACATTAAATTGAATTATATATATATACACACACAATACAATAATGCCTATTAAAAAAGACACAAAATAAATAAATAAAATAGATATAATAGAGAACTTACTTTGGTAGATTGCTAATTCGATGGGAAGACTCATTCTTCCCAACAGATCACACTCATCTAATCTCTACCTTATTTGTCGACTTGTAGTTATCGAGCAAATAATAGTATATATTCACCGCGAACGAGCACTTGAGTATTCACCGTGAACGAGCACTTGAGTTTAAATAGATAGTTTCTATACGTACTAAGGCTTCCCTTCCGATGTGGGATGGTTCTCCAATAATAATAAAAAAATAAGAAGTAAATTTGCATTATCTTATTATTTTTCCATGCGAGATACATTCAAGTGTAATTTATTATAACATAACAAATTAAATTTAGTCAGATTGGATTGAGTTGGGTTGAATCAAATGTATACTAGTTTTGAATTTTTTGGACCACAATATGGTCTTGGTTTGTTTTTGATATCTTATAGTCATGATTTTTTTTATTAGGAAATAATTCGAGATCAGATATATCTGAATCTCGATGGCCGACAAGTCGGCAGACGGAAAACCGTCAATACATACAAATGAAAACGAAAACAAAAGGCGGAGCAATACAACAAGTGAAGACGCACCCTACAAGAAAACGAGCCAAGAAAAACTAGTCAATTTGTCATTTTGGATCTATATTTCAAGTTTTATTATTTGAAGTTTCAAGAATTTTTTTTTTCTAAATATTCAAGTTTTCTAAAATAATTACCACAATATTCCACCTTTCAAACTATTTTCAAAAATATTCAAATATTTCAGCTTTTCGCTTTTGATTTTTCAAAAGGTACCCGTACTTTATACTAAATTACAAACTTGATCTTAACTTTCTAGTTTTTGATAATAATACTCAAGATGCAATATAGAATACTTATAAATGACTTTTGGTGGTACTAACTACCATAATCTACTAACTATATTATGAATAATGAATTTTCTATTATTTCAAGCCCATCACGCTCTGCAACTAAAAACTTAAAGATAGAGAGGTTTGACCGATATCCGAACGTAGTTACACTGGATCACCGGCGTTCCCTTAGCTTCCGGTTTTCTAGAGGTAGCTAACCTTCACCCAGGCCTCCCTTAGTTCAAGCACAACACATATCGGTTTCGTTTTCCACCTCAGACCGTAGTCTCTAACTCTCAGTTTTTTTATTTTAAAATGTGAAAGGATTGGAATCGAGAAAACTAATTATTCAGAACATAGAGTTCGATTAAATAGCTTTCCCTTTCTTTAAAACAAACTTTTATTGAATCTGGAAAATATTACAACACACAAGCACTCGTAATTTTAAACTTACAAACACTTAACACTCATATTAGAAGATCCATTAAAGGGTTTTGAACTCTAGAGTGATGAAAACATCAATCTACTCAAATTCAAAACACTTATACTTTTCTTGTATAAGACTCTTTCTCTCTTAGCATATGTTTTCTCTCTCTGGAATTCGGTGCCCTAAACTCCGAAGGGATGCTCTATTTATAGAGTGAGTCGAAGGACATTGGATGCCTCTTCAACGGCTAAAGCAAGTGGCCTACAGGTTGGCCTAATAAAAACAAACAGTAAAAGCATACAATACACCCATTATTTTACAGGTTCACATGGTAAAAGCAAAAACAAATCAGAAGGTACAATAATTGTGCTGGTGCTTGATGATGGCTTTCAATCATCCAGGTTCTAGACCCCCTCTTCTCCCATATTGGCTTCCAAGTCATCATCATTGTAATCTTGTTCTAAATCTAGAGTATTATCAAACTCTAGATCTTGATCATTGTCTAAATCAAGATCAAGCATTAATCCTTTAGTGTATTCTCGATCCCATTCAATCAGCATATCAATCATCCTTTCATGACCTTCTTTGTTTAAAAAATGACCGGCTTCTTTTTGTGCTAAATAGAGCTCAATGGACTCGGACATGTCTATAGCTTGATGCATCAATGGCTTGAGTTGTGGGGTTACGATGAAGGTTGTATTTCCAACTTTGAATATCCCACAATCAGTGTGTTGTTACTTGGTGAGGTGGTAGTAGATGTAAAATAATCTTTTTGCTCGTGCTTCCCATGGATACCTTACTGTGTTGATCTGTCTTTATACTACTGGATCTATAACGTACCAGTATTCTTCAGTAAATAGCAGGAAGATCAAGTAATGTGGTAACCGGTTTTTTCCCTGGTTAACATCCATACAAGCACTGATAACACGACAACCATTTATTTCCTCTATCCTCTCAAACTTTGTTGCTCCGAGGAAGACCTCCTTATGTAATTTAGTGAAGTAATTGTACATGACACTCTGCTCCTCTTCCTTTGGCCATGGTCGTTTGTATTTTAGAGTCCATTACACATTCCATATTTTCAGGCTTTTAGATACTCTGCGTCTTCCTGTATCGTAATTGGTAATGAGATTCCTCCTACTCCAACGCCATTGTCTATACAAAAATGGTTACACCATTATCTGATCCTTGCTGGGGAATAGTGATCCCTCAGGGTTACTGTCCCGTAGAAGTATCTGAAATCTCTCATCCTCCATCTTCTGCAGATGTCTTTTTAGAGTTCAACAGGTAGCTGGAGAACTTTTATTATTATTTTCATAGTTAGAAATCGTATAACTGCTCTGTGTCTCGTTTGTAAGAGTCCACGACGAAATATGTTTTCAGTAAACCTCCCAAAATCAACAGAAATGTAAAAATTTAGACGTCTAGTATATGTTGACGGGTTAGTCGAACCCGTTGCGTGGGGGTCTCAATTCCAACCTGACTAGACTTGTGAATCGTGATGGATTCGCAAGTGATGGAGGGATTTGTTGTTTGTGCGCGTTTTTGGTATTGTCTTGGTTCTTTTCAGCTTCTTAATGTTGATAGATACTTAAAGATCTATAGGAAGTCACCAAGAGTTTTGAAGGTGTGAGCATAGAGGGCAATAGTTTTGTCTTTCAGTGCATTTCAGGATCGTCCGTGAACAGGTAAAATCACGCACATCAGCCTCATAAGTCACTTGACCAAGTGCTTAAACTAGTTAGTATTAAAGAAAGCGTAAATGTTGTCGTTGCAAAGCATCCACAGTTCCATCCTACCGGAAGGTATATATGTTCGAGTCCACATTAAGTGTTATATATAGGTCGGCGTTTCGATACCAGTGAGCAAGAACAAAATCACTTGACTTGTATATAGGCAATGGAAATTCGACCTACAATAAAATGGAACAAATGTAATGCTCTAGAGTAGTTGCTTGA
Source organism: Persicaria maculosa (assembly GCA_963922045.1). Classification (NCBI taxonomy): domain Eukaryota; kingdom Viridiplantae; phylum Streptophyta; class Magnoliopsida; order Caryophyllales; family Polygonaceae; genus Persicaria; species Persicaria maculosa. The sequence continues at coordinate 71,102,655 of OY998254.1, forward strand.
AACCCTAAGGCTATCCAAATCGAGAAACGTTCATCCCATCTACATTGGCGATAACCGAACTTGCAAAGATGCGTTTAAGGTATGTACAACATCTGGTATTTTCTAAGATGTGTTTAAGGTATGTGCATTAATTCATACTTTTGGCCAGTAACATGTCATACAAATTAAAAAGAGGACAAGGGTTTTCAATCATCGTGTCTTCAAAGGTCAAGAACACCGGGGCCTCATACTCTCTGCGGAAGCCCTAACTCTGAAGTCTTGTTCTTCTTGCGGCGCGCCAAAGACACCGGACTTGACCGTGATGTAGGAGGGGGTGGTTGATCATTGTTTCTTCCAACAGCTCATCGAAACTGAGATCGGTGAATGAAGATATGACTGAATAGGATTATATACATATATAGAACTGATCGAAGGGATTTTTCAATACATAAGAGACCACAATAGGTTTAACATACGCTTTAGTAATAGAAGATGAATTAATTGATCAGTGTTTGTTGTCTTGTTTATTTTGTATTTTAAGTTATATAAGTTGGTGTGTACATATATATAACCAAAAAAAAAAAAAAAAACTTGATCTGAATCTAAAGAACCCATGGATCTAGAGTAGTACGTACCAGAAGATGAGTTGACGTGACGTCACTCCCTTCCTCCCCTCCTCCTATCTGCAACAACAAGAATTCGATATATTGAATTGTTTGTACAAAATACGGAATTGGAAAGGCAAATTCATGAAATCCAAATCGCATTTGAAACTGAAATTCAATTGAAAATTTCCCCCAAATGAACATAAACAGCATTTGAAACACAATCGTCTAAACATATAATAAAAGAACAGAAAAAGGCGCTTGTTGTTTCGTCGTAAACCTAATTGGTTACTTCCAACTAGACATCACCAATATAACTACATTAGAATTATGATATACAATACAAGAATGCTTATTAAAAAAAAGACATATATATGTAATTAAAAATTAAAAAAAATAGATGTAATAGAGAACTTACTTTGGTAGATTGCTAATTCGATGGGGAAGATTTATTCTTCCCAACAGATCACCCTCATCTAGACCTCTCCCTTATTTGCCGACTTCTAGTGATGGATCAAATAATAGTACATTCACCGTGAACGAGCGCTTGAGTTTAGATAGAGAGTTTCTATACGTATTAAGACTTACCTTCCGATGTGGGACGGTTCTCCAATAAAAAAAAAGTAACTTTGCATTATCTTATTATTTTTCGACGTGAGATATATTCAAGTGCAATTTACTACATAACATAGCAAATTAAATTCAGTCAGATTGGAGTGAGTTGGGTTGAATCAAATGTATACTAATTTTGAAGTTTTGGACCATAATATGGTTCTGGTTTGTTTTAGATATCTTATAGTCATAGTGGTTTCAGTCAATTTGTCATATTTCAACTTATTTTTTTTTTGAAGTTTCAAAGTAAGTATATGAATGAGTCAAACCCAATGGTGAGGAGTGACTAGTGAGGACTGAAAAGTTACGGCAATAGACTAACGTCATTTTTTTTTTTTTTTTTTTTTTTTTTTTTTTTTTTTTTTGTAAAATATGTGTTAAAAACATATTTTTTGCAATTCAAATACGTCTATATAAAATCAACTTTGCTATCGACAGTTGTCCTTTGGTACTTTTATATATTAAGTAGATATATCTCCCTCATAAAATAAAAACGTTGGCCTTAGAGGAGATCTTGAATATTAATAATTCTTTATATAAATATAAAGTGTATATATATAATATTGTAATTATAAATGTGTGTGTGATTAAGCTATCATATTATATATAATATATTGTAATTATAAAATATGAGAAAGTATATAGTTTTATCAAAAGAGAAAAACAATATGATAATTTTGTGAATAAAAAAAAGAAATAAAAGGAAGAAAATTATCTAGATTAGTAAAGTGATATGATGCATTGTAATGTAACTGTTTAATCCTCTACAATAAAATAAATTCCTTCAAATACATTAATTTTTTTTCTATATATAGTAAAAAATTAAATTTTTTACATAGTACAAATGACTATATTTTTTTTTTTGAACCGGAAAAAATTTGACTGTTGACAGAGCCAACTAGCCAAGAGCATCCTTACGGATGATACTGCGCAGGACAACGTCAGGAGGAGAGGTCAAGCCAGAGAATCTAAAATCTAGATGAGATAGTCGATCAGCAGCTTGATTGCCTTCCCTAAATACATGTGAGACCTCAACTTCTGGAATCATATTCAGAGCGCATAGAGAGTCGGATAGAAGCATCTCTATTTCGCCACTACAAGACATACGTGCCTTGAGGCTTTTGATAATACTAAGATTATCACCTTCGATGCAGATACGCGGGATTTTTAAATCAACAACTTTGAGAATGCCTTTCCATAAGCCAAAGCATTCAGATCCAATTGCGGAAGCGAGTGGGGAGGAGCCGGATTCTACATACCTTGTACTACCCTGACAATCCCTTATAATGAATCCATAAGTTCCTAGATTGTCAAAAGAAAAGCCTCCATCAAAATTTAGTTTGCACCAGTTTTCTCTGGGTTTTTTCCATTTTGTGACTCTTTTTCCGGTCTTTGCTGGTTTAGGTATTTTGTTTCCTGTATCCTTATCCATGCTTAAGTCATCCATTTTTGCATTTTCCCAGTTAGTTAATTGTTCTTTTATAAACGCTGCTATTGTTTTTGGGTTGGCTTTGATTTTATCAAAAAGAGCCTTGTTTCTGAAATACGATAAGCACCACCAGACAGTGGCTAGAAATGAGAGTTCTGATTTGCTTAAAGAAGCATGGAGAGCGCTCAGTATTTCGGTTATGTTGTAAGTGGTGTCGTAAGCTCTTTGGACGGTGTTGTAGATTTTAGGGAATAGATGTTGTAGTGTAATTGATGTTGTTGGGCAATGGAATAATAAATGGTTGATATCCTCGAAATTCATTCCACATGAAGGGCAGTCAGTGGGTATACCCACACCACGGCTGGCTAGTTTAGCGGATGTTGGTAGACCATTTTTGGAGATACGCCACAAGAAATCTTTGATTTTTGGGGAAGCATCCAACTTCCATATCCAAGGGAGCTCCGAAACTGAGTGATTTTTGGTTTTGTTTATAAGTTCCATGGTCGAGGCCGTTGAGAACCACCCATTTTTACTGGGGGCCCAGTATAGCCGATCTTGCTGGATATGTTTCGGGATTGGCGTTTGTGTTATGCTTGTCAACATTTCTCTACTGATCTGGCCGTTTAAGGTGTTCTGTAGTTTAGTTATGTCCCAGGTTTGAGTTTCCAAAATAAAATTTCCAACTAAGAGATTCGTATCAATTGAATCTGTTGTTGTAGCTTGTGCCAGTAGTGGGGAGTCCCCCGTCCACTGATCTTTCCAGAAATTTATAGATTTTCCATTAGCTGTTCCCCATCGTAGCCCAGTTTTAAAGAGGGGGATTAGGGAGGTCAGTTTTGACCATTGCCATGATACATTTCCTTTTTTCTCATAATTGAGAATTTGTGTATCTTTTAGGTATTTTTGGGTTACAGGTTTAACCCATGGGTTCTCTGGCTCCGCAAGTAATTTCCATAGGAGTTTGAGTTGGAGTGCTTTATTCATGTCTTCTGATAGGCGAAGACCTAGGCCCCCATTAGATCGAGATTTACAAACTTCAAACCAGTTAATAAGGGGCCTGTGTTTAGGGCCTTTGTTCCATAAGAAATTCCTATTGATCCTATCTAGTTCTTTATGTATATATGATGGTAGAAGGAAGCACTGCATTATATGTAAGGGTTTAGCAGCAAGATTGGATTTGATAAGTGCACATCTTCCTGCTTGCGAAAGATTTTTTGTTGCCCATTTTGTTAGTTGGGCTCTGCTAGATTTTGTGATGTCTTCAAAGGTTGAATTGGAGACTATGCCAGTGATGACCGGACATCCTAGGTAGTTCCCCAAATTAGTTGTGTAAGGAATCTGAAGTTCATTCTTTATTGTGTTTTTTATTACATTCTCCACATTTTGTGTAGTAAAGAATGCAGACTTATGATAGTTTATACGTTGTCCCGAATGGTAGCAGAAATTGTGGGTGATGGCATTGATTTGGTCACAGGCTGTTTTGGTAGCGGATGCAAAGATGATTATATCGTCTGCAAAGGCCAGAAAAGGTATCTTAAAGCATGATTGTTTAATTGAGATTCCGAGATGACTACGTTGCTGATTCATTTCGGATTGTAGTCCTCGGGCAAGAACTTCACAGACTAGAAGAAATAGGTATGGTGACAGCGGGTCTCCCTGTCGAAGTCCCTTTGATGGGTTAAATAGATTGGTTGGTTCGTTGTTGAGTAGAACCGAGTAGGATACGGTTGTAATGCATTCCTTAATCCAACAACAGAATTTGTTGCAGAAACCAAATTTCTCCAGAATGCTAAGCAGAAATTCCCAACGAACCATGTCAAAGGCCTTTTCCATGTCTAGTTTAACTGCCATCCAACCGGATTTCCCTTTTTTGTGTTGAAATGAGTGAAATATTTCATTGGCTATCAGGATGTTATCTTGGATTGATCGCCTTGCAATGAATGCACTCTGTAGCGGGTGAATAAGTTTTGGTAGGATTTGTTTTAGCCTATTCGCTAGTATCTTGGATATTATTTTGTATATGGTTGAACAGAGGCTTATGGGCCTAAAGTTGTTCGTAGTTTGTGGGTTATCACATTTGGGAATTAGTGCGATAAAGGTGTGGTTGATTTGTTTGAGGATTCTCCCACCCGTAAAGAATCCCTTGGTGGCTTTTATGACAGAAGGACCAACAATGTGCCAGTAGGTGCGGAAGAAACCCGCAGGATAGCCATCCGGGCCCGGAGATTTGTCTCTTGCGAGAGAAAAGACGGCACACTTGACTTCTGAATTCGAGATTGGTTGGGTTAGCCAGTCATTGTCAGTTGTGGATAATGCGGGTGATATGTTGTCCAAGAGGCTACAAGAGCCATGGGGCTGGGAAGTGACCGAGTATCGCCCTTCGAAATCTTTCTTGATTTCATCTCGAATTAACATAACTGAGTCTAAGGCAGTTCCATCCTTGGTGATAAGGTTTTTTATTATGTTTCTGTTTCTTCGTCCTGTGGCAACACGATGGAAATATTTAGAATTAGTATCCAGATTTTTAATGTGGATTCTTTTCGCTCTTTGTCCCCAATATGTCTTTTGAAAGTTTATTAAGTTGTTATATTTGTTTAGAAGACGTTGATGCCTTCTCTCTATATTTTCATCATACTTTGTGAGCAGCTGTGTTTGTAGCCGTAACATTTCCGATTCAGTGATGGCAATTTGTGAGAACACGTTCCCAAATGTTTTCTTACTCCAGACTTTACTTTTCTTTTTAAGCTCTTGGAGTCGTTTGATTAGCTTGAAGAGATGTGAACCCGGGGGATTTAACCGCCAGGCTTGCTGTACAATCTTCTCGTATTCTTTGTGTTTTGTCCAGGCTAGCTCGAACTTGAAGGGTTGCATTATTGGAAGTTCATTAGGCAATAGCTCAAGGGTTATTTGAGAGTGATCTGATGTTGTGAACGCATGATTCTTGGTGGTCAAGTGAGGGAGGATTGCATATATGTTTTTATGAACCAGAAATCGGTCCAGTTTTTCATAAGTGTTGTTTTCAGCATATGAGCTTTTGCGCCAAGTGAATTGGTTCCCTGTTGTTGGGAGATCTATTAAATCATGTTTTAGTATGAAATCGGTGAGTCTAGAGCATCTAGCCATTGTAGGGGTTGCCCCTCCAGACTTGTCAGAAGGGCATAGGATATCGTTTAGATCACCAGCTATAATGCATGGATAGGAGCTGGCTTGAATTAGAGAAGATATTTCATTCCAAAAGGCTAATTTTTGGTGTTGGTGAGGTGGTGCATAGATGAATAGTATTGCGAATGTTATGTTTTGGTTAGCACTATGGTATTCAGATAGGATATATCTGTCGCCTGATGATATAACTGTAAAAGTATCTTTATTTAGGTGAGATGATTTCCGGAGTAGGCATAGGCCACCCGAGAGTCCTTGAGACGGACAGAAGCGAAGATTGTCAAAACCAATACTACGCCAGTGAGAATCTTTAGGGGGGGTTTGGAGCTTAGTTTCTGCTAAGGCTAGAATTTGAATGTGTTCAGCTTTACATGTTGAGTCTATCTCAGTCCATACGTTTTTCCGGGCTAGGCCCCGTATATTCCAATAGCTGACTTTCATTTAATTATCTTATTTTGAATCTGGGTAGCTAGGAGGTATAGCTTTCGCAAAAGAGTTAGCCCTATAGTCGAGATCCTATCAAAGCATATGAGCTGCCTTGCCATATGCTTGTTCAATTGAAATGATTGATTGCATTCAACCTTAGGTGGGTTATGTTGAGGTATAGTTTGGGTAGTGTTCCATGAGTTTTGTGAAACGGTATTCACAACAGTACAATAAAATGAATAATAGTAATCAAAATGGGTGTTTGTATCCAGTGAACATATGATACAGCAATGACAAGCAACAATCCAAGCAAGTAATTTGCAATTGAGATATATGTTATCTTTTATGACAGATGAGAGAGAGATCAAACCCCTCAACAAAAACTGAGAAGGCATAAGACTTCGCCAAGCACCAATGCTGTTGAATAGAAGTTGGGATGCGAGTGGCCGATTGATAACTTCAGGACTTCTAATTCAGGTTGAGTTACAAATTAGGTAATGGTAATGCACAATATTCCGGGACTGTAAAAGATTGGGTGCTAGTGTAAGCTTCAGTGAAATAAGATAAGTCCAGGTCCAAGAGAGAGCATAGATGAACATTTGATTGTGATTAAAGTTGTTCAGCTGCACAAACTTGGAAAAGCCGTGTGCAGCTGAAGTGTAGGTGGATTTAAGGAGTATAAACTCAATAGAAGCAGTAATAGTGATCAGACAACAAGTATTGGTTAGAGCAAACATGCAATGGTTAATAGGATGTGTAGCAAAGTAGGGATTAGACGCTGAAAGGTAGACCAAAGATAGCTCATTTAAATTGCAATACATATTGTGCAGGTAATGGAGCATTAAATAGAAACAAGCCTTCAAACATGTTATACGAGTAAGCCAATTCCAAATTAAAGAGATTTGATACAAAGGTCTAGATTCTTGATTATTTTTGGGGTGATGACCATAGAGTCCGGTGGAATTAAGAGTTATGGATACATGATAGTGATTGGTAAAATTAAAAAACTTAGGTTGGGAGAGTACTAGTGATTGATCAAAGGAAACACACCAATAGTTAAAATCATAGCCCTATAAACATCGACAGATTAGATACAAGGTGCACCGCTGAAGGACAACAGAGGGAGCCAAGGAGCCCCCGAACGGCCGGAGGAGAGCCAAAAAAGCCGAGAACGGACACCAATGGCTGGCGAACGCTCGCCTCACACCAAGAATGAGTAACAGTTGACGGGAGGGACACCAAAGTTGAAGGAAGCCAGAACCTTTACAGATTTTCATCTTCTTTTTATGATGTTTGTACTCACGCACCTTTATCCAAACAGCCCTGAGACAGGACGCCAAAGACCGGAAGAAGAGAAGCGCTTTGTTATAAGTTGAAGGCCACCGATCCCCAAAACGGTGCCTGGGATCACCCTTAGGGAGGTGGGAACTCCAGTCGGGTATATGAATCAGGGGATTTTTGGAAATTGATTCAGACGAGAGAGCGCTAGGGTCAAGGAGAAATTCTGGGATTTTAGATTTTTGAGGTTGATGTGGGTAGAATCTCTTCATTGGGGGTGATACTTGAAGTTGTTGTAAACCATTCCAGAGGAAGAGGAAGATCTGGGCATGGATTTGAGAAAACGATTGGCGAATGGGGTTAGAAATTGGGGGCGCGTGATGAATTTTTGTAGGCGCGTTCATTTTGTCTGGATTGGGGTTTTTCCGGGTTGGGGTCGGAGCTCTTGTGTTTAAGAGATTTTAGTACAAATGACTATAGGGGGTTTTGCAAAATAGCCACGAAAATGGGCTGATTTTGCGAAATAGCCGCGTTTTTGGACATTTTTGTAAAATAGACGCAATATAAGCTTTTTCTCTCTCCTGAAACTCGTTCTCTCCCCTCCCTCCCCGGACCTCTCTCGCTCTCTCCATCTCTTCTCCCCCGGACCTCTCTCGCTCTCCCGTCCTAATTCGACTGCCTCCAACGGAAACAAATTCCGACGACGATGTTGCTGGAAGAGACCTCGCCATTGGAGGCGCAGTTAGATGACGACGACGATGTTTCTCCAACGCCGGAGGCGGTGGCGAGCGAGCGGCGGAGCGAACGAAGGAGCGAGCGAGGCGGCGGAGCGAGCTCGAGGGAGCGGTCGGAGCTAGGTCTCCTCCAGGCGCTGTGTTCATCAATTTCCTATGTGCTGAACGCGGTGGTGGTCGAATCTGCTCCTCCCCGGACAAAAAACAGATCCACGCCTCCCGGTGGATGGTGAGCGAGTAATGTCGACGTCGAGCGAGCGGCTCGATTGAGGACGAAGGCGTCGAATCCTGATCAACGATTGTTGACGACATTGCAGGTAACTCTATATCAGTGCAATGGAATCATAGAAAATTTGCGCCGAAGGCGCAAATTTTCTTCGATTTTTTAATTGTTGGAGTCGATTTTGAAGTCTCAAGGTGTTTGTGTTTATGTTTCTTTGTCAAATTGCACTGTGAAGGCTTTGAAATTGAGCATACATGTGACAGATTTTGCTTCTGACTAATCGATCTTTGCTTCCGACTGTTTTCCTTATCAATCGATCGAAGATCGATTGATAAGGAACTCGATTTTGTTTGTGATGGATTGCAATTGCTGAACGATTGTCTCTGAGTGAGGATACTTGTAATTTGATAAGGAACTCAATTTTGTTTGTGATGGTTGCAATAGCTGAACGAAATATGAAATCTTGTCCTTCAAATTAGGGTTGATTGATGACCTTTTGCGTTGCTGAAATCAGTTGAACATTTTGTGTTGTGTTGCTGAAATCTGTTGAACGAAATACAGTGTTTTTGCTGTGCAATGGCAGCTTAATCTTGTTAATAAAAATAAGATAGGGATAGCTCTTTGTAGTCAAAAGTCCAAAATGTGTTAAGATTTGGCTTGTTCTTAATGTATTGAATCTAGTATGTTTAAGTGCATCAGTGCAATGGAATCATAGAAAATTTGCGCCTTCGGCGCAAATTTTCTATGATTCCACTTCGGCGAAAATTTGCGCCTTTGACTACAAAGAGCTATCCCTATCTTATTTTTATTAACAAGATTAAGCTGCCATTGCACAGCAAAAACACTGTATTTCGTTCAACAGATTTCAGCAACACAACACAAAATGTTCAACTGATTTCAGCAACGCAAAAGGTCATCAATCAACCCTAATTTGAAGGACAAGATTTCATATTTCATTGTCAAATTGCACTGTGAAGGCTTTGAAATTTTGCCCTTTGATTTTCATTTCTTTTCTTCTTAATAGCATTTGCAGCTTATGGCTCTATGGTGATAGTCAATAGAAGTATATTGAAAATTATGGTGATGATTCTAATGATCATCAGATTATTGTAGAAAATCTGATATAAACTACTTGTTGTATTATTATAAAGAGAAATCTGATTTGTGAGGCAACAGCCTTCTTGCTGGATGTGCTGAAACCCAATCTGCCAGAACACGGGTTCCTTCAAACAAAGGTTAATGCTTACAGAACTTTTTTGCATGTTGTTATTGAGTCTGGCTTGTTTGTGTGCTCTATTTGTTTTTGTTCCTGTTATACTCAATTCCAATTTCTTTTTCGATAGGTCCTGGAAATAAATCTAGTGACATTTCCAAATGTAGCGGATGCGATATTAGCTAATGGCATGTTCAGTCACTACGATCGTCCACGTGTTGCTCAGCTGTGTGAGAAGGCTGGCCTGTATTTGCAGGCTCTCAGGGTACCTAAATCTATTTTGTATAAACAAATTGCTCTTATTGCAATTAAGATTGGTTGTGCAACTGAGTTTCATGTATGATGTGCAGCATTACACAGAGCTGCCTGATGTTAAATGTATCATAGTCAACACACATGCGATTGAACCCCAGGTTTGTTGTTTTGGCATTGGTTTTGCTCTGATTTTCATCTTATATAAGAATGTTTTCTTTAAAACTTGTAATTTTCTTTTAGGCACTAGTGGAGTTCTTTGGTACCCTGTCTAAAGAGTGGGCTCTTGAGTGCATGAAAGATCTTCTACTTGTTAATCTCAGAGGAAATCTACATGAGTCATTTTGATGGTGATATCTCATTTGATGACACATCACTGATCTGCTCTATCTTGCAATATACTTCTACAGTGCCTCTGAAAAGCTAAAAGCAATGGATGAGATATTGGCCAAGGGAAAGCAAATTCAAGATGATTGTGCTGCTATGGTAAAGAAGCTCCGTGCTATCCTTCATTCAACAGAGTAGCAGCTTAGGGTGCATAGGAAGCAGACAATGTTCTTGACTCAGTTAACAGCGAAAACATTGCCTAAAGGTCTCCACTGTCTCCCCTTGCGCCTCTCTATTGAGTACTATTCTCTAAATAGTTCTCAGCAACAGTTTCCTGATAAAGAGAAGTTGGATGACCCATCGCTCCACCATTATGCATTATTTTCTGACAACATATTGGCTGCAGCTGTTGTGGTGAAGGATCTGTGGTTGGAGGGCAATTTTGTTGGAATAGACAATCTTTTCTCGTCTCTCTCCTCTCCAAAGTCCAACCCCCTTTACTAGATCTTGTATCAAACTCCACTTAGCGTTCTTCTCTCTTTTCCACTTCAGTATTTTGAGATCATTCAAGAACTGCTATATCTATTGCATGCTGGCCCTTGTTCTTCCTTATCTTTAATGTTAAATGTCCTTTTTGTTTATTAATAAAACTCTGCATTTGCATGAAATGCTTATTGATCTGTATTCAAAGGTTATGTTTGAATTTGTATATCTTTGGACGAATATATCTGTTTAGAATTATATAGTTGCTAAACCTGTACTAGGAACACTACTACACTCCAGCTTCTGTTTTATTTTTATTTTTATTAATTTTATTTTAATTCTGCAACTATTCTCTAAAATGAGTGACTTACATTCTTTTGTTTCTTGATTTCTGCTCCACAATAACTAATAGTTTTTCAGTTTCATTTCTCGCTAGCTAGATTTTGTCTTTGTTTAGTCCTTGGAAGGAACTTTTGATCTAAATGATTGAATTATCCATCCAACAGGTTGGATACAACTATTTCAGGATCGACAAAGCAAGAAAGCAATGAAGGCAGCCGCCTATTCAAGCTTATGGCTAAATCCTTCTCTAAAAGATGGCAAAATGGAGAAATTAGTAACTTTCAGTATCTCATGCACCTGAATACCCTGGCAGGACGTGGATATAGTGATCTTACTCAGTATCCAGTCTTCCCGTGGGTTCTTGCAGATTATAATAGCGAGGAACTGGATTTATCAAGTCCCCTCACATTTCGTAAGCTTGACAAACCAATGGGCTGTCAAACAGCAGAAGGAGAAGAAGAATTTCGTAAAAGGTAAATTGATGTTGTCTCATGAGGTTTAAAGAATTCTAAGTCCCCTCACATTTCGCACTCGATGATGATGAGGAAGCTGCAGCCGAGCAATTGAAGCTCGACGATGAGTTTGAAATGTTATAATATGTCAGATTAGTTTCAAGGAAGCAAGTAATCTTGCCAAATCCCAAAAACATGACATATACGCGGTTGATGTGGACTTGCTTTTGATTTAGATGAATCATAGTTTTATGTTTATCCGCTTATTCATGTTCTTGTCCTTAAAGAAGATTGAATTTTTTTTGGATGAATATGGAAAACATTGATTGCCAATGTTTCTTCCCTATATGGGGTTCAAGATGATTAGCTCTGGTTTGTATTCATTGATTTTTGTATGCTTGTGTTAATAATTGCAAAGCAATTTATCGCTGTTTCTACTTCTGCCACATGAATTTGCATCACCTTTTTTGGTATGTTTTGAGTATTACATTGCTTATTTACTTCCAGAGTTTTATAATCAACTTGTATTTGCATTATTTCATACTCTCATGTACTTATTTTGACTAATTGTAAGTTGTAACTAATATCAGTGTCAGCACTAATTTTAACTAATATTAGTGTCAGCACTAATTGTAACTAATATCAGTGTCAGCACTAATTTTCACCACTAGCTGTGCAAAAATAAAGTATTCATGAGTAAAAATAAGAGCATGTTGTGCAATAATTTATTGAGAAAATATGAAATTATATTGAGAGAAAATAAGATCATGTTGAGAACAAATTCACAAGTCTCGATTGTTGTGCAAAAATAACCTATAGTTGAGCAAAAATAAGATGACGTTGAGCAAAAATAACCTCTATTTTTAGAGTTGCACAAGCATGGATAACAATTCCACAAAGAATCGAAGAAGCACAGGACAAATGAATCATAAGCCGATCAGATGATGTCGAACAATTCCATCAAGCCTGGATAACAATTTCACAAATATGATCCAAATCTAGTTTTTTTTTTTTTGTTTTTTTTACATGGATAACAATTTTTTTTTACTTTATAATATTATTCGTGCGCTTTTTATTCTAATTTGTGCACTTTTTCTTAGAGTTGCACAACTTAGTCTTAGAGTTGCACAATAACAGAGGCGTGCAACTCTTCAAACAGAGGCGTGCAACAGAGTCGTGCAACTCTTACATCAGAGTCGTGCAACTCTTCCAACAGAGGCATGCAACTCTTAAAATAGAGGCGTGCAACTCTTCAAACAAAGGCGTGCAACTCTTCAAACAGAGGCGTGCAACTCTTCAAACAGAGGCGTGCAACAGAGTCGTGCAACTCTTACATCAGAGTCGTGCAACTCTTCCAACAGAGGCGTGCAACTCTTAAAATAGAGGCGTGCAACTCTTCCAACAGAGGCGTGCAACCCTTCCAACAGAGGCGTGCAACTCTTCAAACAGAGGCGTGCAACTCTTCAAACAGAGGCGTGCAACAGAGTCGTGCAACTCTTAAAATAGAGGCGTGCAACTCTTCCAACAGAGGCGTGCAACTCTTCCAACAGAGGCGTGCAACTCTTCCAACAGAGGCGTGCAACTCTTCAAACAGAGGCGTGCAACATAGTTGTGCAACTCTTAAAACAGAGTCGTGCAACTCTTACAACAGAGTCGTGCAACTCTTAAAACAGAGTCGTGCAACTCTTACAACAGAGTCGTGCAACTCTTACATCGTATGTTGTGCAAAATATAATTTTTTCTGCTTTTTTTTCGTTTCAGAACTTTTTGTTTTGCAAAAATAACTTTACGTTGTGCAAAAATAACCTATAGTTGAGCAAAAATAAGATGATGTTGAACAAAATTTCTTTATCTAGCTTGTGGTAGTTCTATAGACTTATCTCATATATTTTTGCTAACTTCATTGTGATGACACAACTCTGAACTCCATGAGTTAGCATTTCTCAGTTGTGTCATGAAAAGCTGCAGAAAGAACTGAAATCCATGAGTTGCTGGTAGGGTTGTTTAGTACAATGCGTTGTTGGTTGATGTATCAGCAAACTTGTAGCTTCAGAAATGTAATGCTTCAATAGATATGGTTAGAGGCTAATATTGACAGTGTTTACATGAATCAACAACTATCTATAACAATAATGAAGAATACAGGAATGGTTCATTGTGCTGATTGCTTATACAAGAACAGATGCTGTAGTGTTAGAGACTAAGATCAACAAGAATCTCGTCTATTAATCCATCTAAGAGTAGCTCATTGACTCCTCTAGTGATCTCTTCAAGTTGATCTGAAGATCCTGTGCTGGTCCAACCCATGTCCCACACTCCACCAACCATTCCAGTGCTCCTCAAATCCCCCTTGACTAGCAATAGAAGGGCATCAAATTCCAGTGATCTTGTGACGTATCTCACCCATCGATACGGATTGTAGGTGTTTGATCTCTTGGCTATCTGCAAGTATTTTACCTACGTGGAGAACCAAATACGAATAAGTGGAAGGTTCAAGATATAGTCATACCATATTGCTACGGAAAATAATTGTCAAGGTACAGCAAAAGGTCATCACTGATGAAGAAAGTATGTGTTAAGATTTGCCGATTTAATAAGTTAGCAACAATGTAAGCACATGGTTAAATATTTTTGGTCCAGGAATTAAACACCTGCAATCCAGATAAATCTGTTTGGTTTAATATTTGCTCAGCTACTTCCTCAGCGCTACTTCCTCGCATGTTTGCTACCACCTGCCACCAAATAGAAACCCCAAAAATTAATTAAACACAATTCAACCATGCCATGTCCAGATAATAAAAAAAATAATTTAATGAGCTATATTCGCACCATGAACTGACCACTAGCCCTCAAATGTGCCTCCAATCTTTCTAGTATCTCATGAGTTGAATCTAGGACACCTTTGTGTTGTGTCAATGACTTCTTACTTGCAACTAGTACCGCCTGAGGATAACTCAATGTTCAACTAAAATTCTGAAACTGACCATTGAACTGTATAACATTTCAAAATATGTTTTCATGTAGGTCAATGTTGGCAACAACTGATCAAAAGGAACTCTACCTGGCTCTGCAGTACAACACCTCCTTCAATTTCTTTCAAGTTATTCTCTCTTAGCGTTGTTCCACTGCTTACAAGGTCCAAAATTGCATCAGCTATCCCCATCTAAGAAACAAAAGCCGAAATATCTCACAATAGAATAAAACCAAGAGGTGTGTGTACAGTGTACACCAAGCAAAAGACTTTTATATGCACTTGACAAATAGTTAAAGGAGACAGCTAGAGCCCTGCTAGTGACAATCTTTATACAGATTGGTCAGTAACTAAAAACCACAACATAAATTTATTCTTACAGCAGGAGCTGCCTCCAGAGCACCATCGGCAGTTGAAAAGGTAACATGGTTAAGTCCATTCTCTTTCATGAATTTTGGACCCAGTTGCACAAACATAAAGATGAGAGTGATGAGAGTAGTCACCATTGAAGCTCACATATTTCTCAGTCTGAGACAATGGAAAGGTATCTCACAAAAACAACTACCGTACATAAGTAAAACCAGTGGCAACTCGAAGAGGTTTCTCAGCTGTCCATTGAGGCATTTCAGCAAGTTCCTTTACAGAGTTTATATTCTCAAATATACCATACTTGGGTATCTGAAAAATCCAAACAAGAATTGTCAACACTTAGATGTGATAAATGATACAAGTCTGCCCTCAAGTTTGTTAAAGTACAACAGATACTTACTGCTAGTGATAACCTGCAGTCCCCATACTCCAAAGCGTCGTGAACAATGATGAAATCTTCACTCCCCTAGAAAGCACATTAAGAGTTCAGCTCTGTGCCACACATCTTTCTCATGGAATTTGTGTTTCGTCGTATACAAGTAAGAAATATGAAATATAGCACTTAAAGGTTCGCCAATAAAAGGGAAATCAACAAATTTAACATCACATCCCACCCTAAAGAACAAATCACCTGTCTATACTCACTGATTGTATCAAGACCCACAATACCAAGATCCAAGTCTCCTGAAAGCAACTTCCGCACAATATCTTTGGGTCGCCGAAACCAAACTTCCAAGTCTCCTGAAAGCAACTTACCCTGTGCTTACATCGATACGGAAAATGAATAAGTGGAGAACCAAATACGAATAAGTACGAGTAATCCTTAATTATTACTTCTGTAGACCACCTTGATTAGATTTAAACAAACTATCCGACTACCTAGGTTATTCGACAATATCTTTTACATGGATGATTTCCCATCCTTTTTGTTTTCAGATTCTTCCCTTGATATTCTGAAGATAATATGCAGAAACTATACAGCAATAAGCTACTGGTACTGCTCCACTAAATTCAGGAAAACAGCACCTAAAGGCTAAACAGAAAGGAACAGTTTTGAATTTTTGATGGGACTACATATCACCAAACAAGACAGGTACGCCTGTTATGCAAAGTAACTAACTTTATAGGCTTGATCTATCTCAGTAATGCTTATTCTAGAATTGCCAAAGAGTCATTAGTACCATGGAAATAGCACACATCATCAACAATTCATCGGATAAGTTTAAAATCATGAAAAGCAGCACAGGAAAAGCTCCTGAAATGAGCATGGAAAAAGAACCAGAAAAGAGTGACTAAAATCATCATATAAAATTCTCCCAGAAAAAGAAAATCATCATGAAACTATCAGATCAAACTGTGAAGCATATTTGCCATAGTAACAAGTAAAATTCTGACATATCACAATTCACTCAATGAAAGGAAAATAAAGAATAATGAAGCAGATTTTGAAAGAAACAAGATGAAGCTTTCTGTGGTATGAATGTTACAAGTCACTCGGTTTGTATATTATTTGTTTCCTTTTCCTCCAAACTTCTTAGTTATCTTAGATCATTTCTAACAGGCTTTAGAGAAGAAAGAAAAAGCAGAAAAGCTTCTAGTTGAGCTGGAGCAGAGACAGATAACTCAGCAATCATAAATTGATAAAGAAGAGAGAGATAAATCAGGAATTAAGACCTTTTAAGACAGTAGGAGGACAAGGCTCAGCAGTATCCTAATTTCAGGAACTCAAAAACCTAAGTTTGTTTGATATGAACTGGAATTCAAAGTTGATTTGGTTCAAACATGAAACTACTCCTGATTTCAATTCATAAAGTACAAGCTCAGGGAGAAAGAGGCATACCTGAGGGATAATCAAGGGCAGCCATCGAGTTACACCACAAGGATAGGTGTAACTCGAAAGCCGGAAGTAACAACGGTTTGTGCTTCTTCAGCGGTTTTAATCTGACATGTGCTTCAAGTTAGCATTAAAGGTGTCAGCAACATCCAAAAATGTTTGGTGCCTGAAGTTGTAGCTTTTGTTACTTTATGCTTCTGTTGATTGCAACACCAAGCATTTAAGTTTGCACACTTTGCTACATTCAAATTGCACATTTAAGTTTTATATACGCATACCTAGTATTTATATATATAAACATACATGAGCACCAAGCATGACAGTAAGAGAATGTAGATTAATGTATATTTGGATTAGTGTATTTATGAGGACCAAAGCATGACAGCAAAAGCAACACCATGACCCAAGAACAACACATTCAACATCATTGCACCCACATCAACCAAATTTCCAATTCTAGTACAAGGAAAACAAGGCAAATTACAGACATCTGATTCAATTGAACCTGTATCATCCAGTAACTTCACAAAACAAAGCAAGTAGGATTACTAGACTAGATATAGAGGATATCCACAGCAGCAAGCAATGTTACAGATACCATGAATGCTGACAACCCCAAAATCAAACCATGACAGACATCAAAACCTAAACAAACATGGAAACAAGCTGAAATGTTCATTCTGATCAAATTTAATCCTACATCGAGCGACAATGTACACTCAAATGAATTGGAAAATCAATTAAGTTACCTTTCTCAGATGAAAATCCTTGCTTGAAGGAGGAAGCGGAGCAGAGCGCCGCCGGTTTCGAAGCAGGAGGAAGGCAACATCCATTCAGATTTTGAGGCATAACGCTTAGATCCGGGAAGAAAAGCGTCGAATTTCATCACTGGTACAGCAAACTCACCTCCTCGTTGCTCCGCTCGGTGGCGCCTTTGCTCGCTCCGGCCTCCGGCGCTGGCTCCATCCCCCGCTCCTTCCGCCGCTGGCTCCCTCCCTCGCTCCTTCCGCCGCTCACTCCCTCCCTCGCTCGCATCGCCGCTCGCTCGCCACCGCCTCCGGCGCTTCCTCGCTCCCTCGATCTCGCCAACAGACAGCGGCTCCGGCGCCAACCCGACTGGATCTCGCCGCCATAGATCGATCGACATCTCGCCTCCAAAATCGCCTTCAATCGGGAGCAGAGAGAGAGATTGGAGAGAGACGATGGAGCAACTCTCAGGGGAAAAAAAAATAAAAAAAAATTGAGAATTAGGTATATATAGGGGCTATTTCGCAAATTTGTCCAAACCCGCGTCTATTTCGCAAATACGTCCATTTAATGTGCCCATTTCGCAAATTTTTTATTTAATATATACATGTATTATAGATAATTTCATATTTGAGTCTACTTAACTAGTTATAATAATGAAATGATGATAAAAAAATACATTGAAATAAATTACTTCAAATACATCGAACTTTTACGAGTACAATGAATCCCTCGTATTTTACTGGATAGGGGCACGGGGCACCTGTCCCATAAGGAATAGGGCCCCCTGAATTGGCCTCCCCCATCCCTGAAATAAATAAATAAATTAAAATGTGAAAAAAAATGATAAAGGGGATATTTGTAAGAAGGGTTAGGGAGAGACAAGGAGTATTTGTGACAGTGGCCGGATCCTCACTGATATCTCACTACTGAAAGATGAATGGGAATCTTCTATCCCCTATGATGTACCACTCAGTACACCACTAAATTATTTACATTATAAAAAATATCGAAAAAAAATATAACATTATATTTAATTTTTATACACTTCTATAATATGTTTATAAAATTTTATCATAAAAAATCATATTTAAAAAATTATAGATAAACAAAATATATATGAATTATTTTAGAAAATATTTTTTCTATTTTTCTAGAACATATTTTGTTTATGATTAAATATTATAAACATATTAATATAAGTGTATAGAAGTTAAATACAATTTTTTTTTAAAAAAAAATATTGTTTTATAACATAAATAATTTAGTAGTGGATTGGGTGGTATACCGTGGGATGTAGAAGATCCCACTCACTTAAGTTGATTTAGTTGATATATATCAAACATATACAGAACTACATTCAATTTATTTATTTTTAAGTTGTATGTCATTATTGTAACTTTTTGCTTTGGTGTTGCATCCTTTGGTGTGCAAGATCAGAAACTCTTTCACCCTGACTTTGCAGGCTTGGTACTTAGATGATGGCACTGTTGTCGGGGACACTTTGGTGGTGGGAAAGGTCTTAGATCTGATTATGGCAGATGGTCCCCGCTTTGGCCTTCATTTTAGCGTTGATAAAACCGAGGTTTTTTGGCCTACAGAAGACCCTAGGAGTCGGCTTCTTGGTGTTTTCCCCCCCTCTATTGCTCGGCCTTCACGTGGTGTCAAAGTTCTGGGAGGGCCTGTCAGCACGTGCCCTGTTTTCGGCAGCAACCTTGTGGCGAAGAGAGTGACTAGGACCATAGACCTTATGGATTCCGTCGCGAAGATTGAGGATCCACAGTGCGAGTTGCTTCTGCTTCGGGCTTGTATGGGTATTTCTAAACTTTACTTTGCTATGCGTACTTGTTCTCCGCGTGTCTTTGGCCCGGCCCAACTCTCCTTCGATGCGGCACTTCGTTCTAGCTTGGAACGTATTGTCGCTGCGTCCGGGCCTGGATTTGGAGATTGGTAGTGGCGGCTTGCCATCTTCCCCTTTCATTTTGGTGGGCTCGGAGTGTATATATGCTGCTGGGGATGTCCTACATTATGCCTTTCTGGCATCTCGTTTGCAGTCTGTTGAGTTGCAGGCTAAGCTCCTACGCCCTTCGGGTATTACTGCTACTGGTCCTACTTTTGATGATGCTTGTCATGCTTTTAATGAGACCACAGGTTCTGGTTTTCTACGCGATCCTAGTGAAATCGCTGCCCCCAAACTAATGAAGAAATTGGCAAATATATATTTCACGAAGGTTGCTGCTACATCGGAATCTGTTTTCTCTTTGACTCCGCGACAGGTGGTGTTGTGGAAGTCTCAGCAGGGTGCTCACTCCTCCGATTGGTTGCGTGCAGTTCCTATTTCTGGGTTGGGGCAGACTTTGAATGGAAGGACTTATCGCAGTGTGCTTAGTTATCGATTGGGCGTTCCATTGTTCACGGTGTCTAGGTCCTGTCTGGCTTGTTCTCGGGTCTTTGATGATGATGTCTATGGAGATCATGCTGTGTCCTGTGCTGATACTGTGGGCATTAAACATCGACATAACCTTGTGCGTGACACCTTATTGGATATCTGTTACAGGGCTGGGATTTCTGCTGGTAAGGAGGTTGATATCGGTTTGATGGATGGGCTTAATAGGCTGCTTCGTCCGGCGGATTTGCTTCTTTATTCATGGGACAGAGGGCGTGATGTTTGTGTTGATCTGACGGGATCCTCCCCCTTGACTCGGTCAGGGGTGTCTGACTTTGTCCCTGGTCGTGTTGTTGCTGCTGCTGCTCAACGTAAGCGTGTCAAGTATCGTGATTTGTGCATGACAGCGGGTTATGGTTTCCTACCCTTCTCTTTCTCTTCGTTGGGAGAGTTGGATACAGATGATGTTGCCTTGCTGAAGCGGATTCAGAAATTCTCGATATCTCAGGATGTCGGGGCTCGTGCTGCAGCTTATATTTTTACTAGACTTAGCTTCGTTATCGCTAAGGGAGTGGGTGCCCAGATAGTATCTCGGCTACCCACTAATTTCTTGTAAAAATATTTTGTCGATAATAATAATAATAATAATAATAATAATAATAATAATAATAATAATAATAATAAAATAATAATAATAATAAACTCTACATTGCTTATGGATTCTGTCGCGAGGGTTGATGACCCCTAGTGCGAGTTGCTTCTGCTTCGGATTTGTACATGTATTTCTAAACTCTACTATGCTTTGTATACTTGTTCTCCACGTGTCTTTGCCCATCTTTCCTTTGATGTGGCATTCCATTCTAGCTTGGAACGTATTGCCACTGCGTCTGTGCCTGGGTTTGGGGATTGACAGTGGCGACTTGCCACCTTCCCTTTTCAGTTTGGTGGGCTCAGAGTGTATGCTGTTGGGGATGTCCTACATTATACTTTTTTGGCATCTCGTTTGTAGTTTGGTGAGTTGCAGGCTAAGCTCCTACGTCCTTCTAATCTGGTATCATTGGTGCTGGCCCTACTTTTGATGATGTTTGGCGCGTTTTTAATGAGATCACTGATTCTGATCTTCTACGCGATCCTATTGAAATCGATGCCCTTAAACTTATGAAGAAATTGGCAAATATATATTTCGTGAAGGTTGATGCTATATTGTACTTTGTTTTCTCTTTGACTCTGCGACATGTGGCATTATGGAAGTCTCAGCAGGGTGTTCACTCCTCTGATTGCTTGCGTGCAGTACCTATTTCTGGGTTGGGGCAGACTATGAATGGAAAGACCTATCGTAGTGTGCTTAATTATCGATTGGGTGTTCCGTTTTTCACGGTGTCTAGGCCCTTTCCAGCTTGTTCTCGAGTCTTTGATGGTGATGTTTATGGTGATCATGTTGTGTCATGTGATGGTACCGGACATAACCTCGTTCGCGACACCTAGAAATTTGCTATAGGGCTGGGATTTCTGCCGGTAAGGAGGTTGATATCGGTTTGGTTGTTGGGCATGATAAGCCCCTTCGTCCTGCAGATTTGCTCCTTTATTCCCGAGACAGGGGCGGGATGTGTGTGTATTGATCTGATGGGATCCTCCCCCTTGACTCAGTTTGTAGTGTCCGACTTTGTGCCCGGTCGTGTTGTTGTTGATGCTACTTGGCGTAAGTGTGCCAAGTATCAGGATTTGTGCACGGCGGTTGGTTATAGTTTCCTACCCTTCTCCTTCTCTTCATTGGGGGAGTTAGATACGGATGTTATAGTCTTGCTGAAGCGGATTCAGAAATTCTCGGTATCTCAGGATGTCGGGGCTCGTGCTGCCACTTATATTTTTACTAGACTTAGTATCTCGGCTACCCACTAATTTCTTGTAAACTATTTTGATGATGATGATGATGATGATGATGATGATGATGATGATGATGATGATGATAATAATAATAATAATAAATTGCTTCAAACATAGTAATAAGCATTGCATGCATTCCTTTCTTTAACATTTTTTTACAGATAAAAAAAGATGTAATCATATTTTTTATTGAAAGAAATTAAAACACAAACTAACTTATATAAGTGGTTTTATGTAATTTCTTAATTTTTGGGTAGTTTATGAAAAGTCTAGTGTTTGAAGAGTGGTGATATAATAATATTTTTTCCAACTTATACGTTGTGTTAAAGATTCTTTGATATCATAAAGCCTGAGGTGATTGCGCATAATATTTTTAAAAAATATTATCTTTGTTTTGAAAGACATGTTTCATTACTATTTGTATACATTTTTTAAATAGTTAAATTTATATTTTTTTATATAATTTCATACCTAGTATTAACAAAATGTAAAATTATATAAAAATAATAAAAAAGGTTGATATTTTATATTGACATATCTGAATTGTAAAAACATATATTTTTTAAAACAGATGCAATAATATTTTACAAAAAAAAATTGAGTTTACTTTCTAGAGATTTATGAATGACCTTAATTAGTCTATTGTCGTCACTTTTCAATCCTTCACGTCGGATACTTGGCTTTGAAACTTCAAATACGAAATAGTAAAACTTGAAATATAGATCCAAATGATAAATTGACTGAAACCATCATGGCTGTAACTATAAGATATAAAAAACAAACAAGAACCATATTATGGTCCAAAAATTCAAAACTAGTATACATTTAATTCAACTCAAACCAATCCGACTTAATTTAATTTGTTATGTTACTATAAATTACACTTGAATATATCTCACGTCGAAAATAATAAGATAATGCAAAGTTACTTCTTTTTTTGTTATCGGAGAATCGTCCCACATCGAAAGGTAAGTCGCAATACGTATAGAAAGTCTCTATTTAAACCCAAGCGCTCGCTCAACCCGATGAATGCACTATTGTTTGCTCGATCACTAGAAGTCGACGAATAAGGGAGAGATCTAGATGAGGGTGATCTGCTGGGAAGAATGAATCTTCCCCATCTAATTAGCAATCTACCAAAGTAAGTTCTCTATTATATCTATTTTTTTAATTACATATATATCTCTTTTTTTAATAAGCGTTCTTGTATTGTGTGTGTGTGTGTGTATATATATATATATATATATATATATATATATATATATATATATATATATATATATATATATATATATATATATAATATTATAATGTTGTTATAATTGAGTGTTGAGTTGGTGCTATTTTTTGGTGATGCTTACTTCGTTCTTCGTCTGCTTTCTCAACTTGATGCTTCTTTTTTTATTATTTTTACTATATGTTTAGACGATTTTCGTCATATCAGCCTCTCGATCGATAATCAGATCTGCCTGATTGTTGAGTGTTGAGTTGAACGAGTCGAGTTTTGAGCTCAACACACAACTGTTGCAAAAAAAAAAAAAAAAAAAAAAAAAAAAAAAAAAAAACCATGTCCATATTCATTTGATGCAAGAATCCAGTTTTTTCTAGTATCTTTTCTTTTAAAACTAAAATCAACAAAAAGTAGAGATTTAATTTCAAGGCCAATCAAGGTAATTAATTTTCTTCAATAAATCAAAAAGTGCGTAATTTGGGTTTATGTTCATTTGGGGCAAATTTTCGATCGGTTGAATTTCAGTTTCGAATGGGTTTGGATTTCATGAATTTGCCTTTCAAGTTCAATACTTTGTACAAACAATTCAATAATATCGAACTGTTGTTGTTGTTGTTGCAGATGGAAGGAGGGGAGGAAGGTGAGGGACGTCTTAATGAAGATCCATGGTTCGACGTCTTGTGGTACGTCAAGACAACAAACACCTTCTGCTACAAAAGTTTATGTTAACCCTATTGTGGTCTCTTGATGTATATTGACGAATCACTCCAACCACTTCTATTATATGTATCTAATCCTATTCAATCATATCTTCATTGACTGAGCTCAGTTTCGACGATTTGTTGGTGTAAAAAAAGACCTGCAACCACCTCTTACGTCACGGTCAGGTTCGGTGTCTTTGGCTCGCGAGGCTCACCAAGAACAACAAGACTTCAGAGGCGGTGTGTTCCTAGCGTTGGGGCTCTGACGTCCGGTGATTTTGATTGTCCCTAGAGTTCCTATTCTGAGTTGGGGCTCTGGCGTCCAGTGTCGGGTCCGACTGGGGTCGAGACGGTGTGTATCTAGGCGACTCCGTGATCCGAAAATTTACTTGGAGGATCATCTTCACTGCCCACATGGACTTCTGATGTACCGCTGACCAGCGATGTCGCTACTTGGTAATGCTTGGCGTCAATTCTTAGTCTACATTGCCCCCAGCGTTTATGGTTTAGTTTCGCTTGTTCGTCTGGGATTATGTGCCTATCTCCGTTGTATTTCACTTGCACCTTTTTTTTTTCTTTTCTTGCATGTATGATTTGACGGTACACTATCCGTCGACTTGATCGGCCTCTCGAGTTATCAGGCTTATCTGACTCTCGAATTATGAGTACCACTTATGCCTAATCTTTTTCTCTGATGCAATAATCCAGTTTTTTAGAATTATCTTTCTTTTAAAAATAAAATCAACAAGTAGATATTTAATTTCAACGCCAATGCAAGGTAATTAATTTTCTTCAACAAATCAACTAGTACGTAATATGGGTTTATGTTTATTTGGGCCAGATTTTCGGTGTTGAATTTCAGTTTTGAATGGGGATTGGATATCAACTTGCCTTTCAAATTAATTCAATACTTTGTATCAAAGTATTTGTACAAACAATTCAATATATCGAATTGTTGTTGTTGCAGATGGAAGGAGGGGAGGAAGGGAATGACGTCACGTCAACTCATCTTGAGGTACGTTTTACTGAAGATCCATGGGTTCGCCGTCAATTCAACTCATCTTGTGGTACGTTAATAGGGGTGATATTCGAGCCGAACGAGCCGAGCTTGACATGTTCAAGCTTGGCTCGTTCAGAAAACGAGCTCGAGCCCAAAAATTATTCGAGCTTCTTTTGGCGCTCAAGCTCGGCTCGCGAGCCCTGGGGTGAACTCGAGCTCGACTTGTTTAGGCTCGAACAAGCCGAACGAACGAGCCTGAGTTCGTTCGAGCTCGTCATCTGGGCTTGCTCGGCTCGTTCGAGCTCGGTTCCTAACTGAAATCCCAAATGCAAAATGACAGAAGCAGCGGTAAACAGAGGAGAAAACCCTTGAACAAAAAATCTTCAACTTCAGTACCATACCAATTACAAGTTCTATAACAACAAATCTTCAATTTCAGTACCAAACCAATTATAAGTTCTAATCAACCAAAAATCTTAAATTTCAAACTGTATAAATTTCTAAGCAACCAAAACTCTTCAATTTCAAGTTCTATAAGTCAAGCAAGCAAGCTATACAAGGGTGATGCACTAAATCAAACTGATGCACTAAATTTCTATCAGTTTCAAGTTCTATAAACTGAATGAACCTGGTGTTGTGCTGCTGAGGAAAGCTGAACACAACGATTGAGCGATGAATGACGAGCCACGAGGAGTCGAGGAGGGAGTAATGGGTACTGAGTTCGCCGTCGCAGAGGAATAGAAAGGGGACCAAGCTGGTGCTGCTCCGATTGAGGGAGAAGCGTTGCTGCTCTAGCTACTCATTCGCCGGAGCATGAACATGTAGCGACTGAGGGAGAAGCGGACGGAGAGGGAGAAGCCTGAAGTGAACGAGACAAGGAGCGACTGAGGGAGAAGCGAGCGAAGCCTGGAGTGAAGGAGGCAAGGAGCGACTGCCGATTGAGGAATCTAGGGAGAGAAGACAGAGAAGCAGGCGAAGCAGCTAAAGACTGAACTCTGAAATGAAGCACTTCGTAAGACTCATAACCCTAGGGGCGATTGCGTAAATTTAGACATCGAGCTTTCAAGCTCGGCTCGGGCTCGGTTCGAGCCTATACCACTGTTCAAGCTCGGTTTGTTTGACCTATTCGAACGAGCCGAGCTCGAGCTCTTCGGCTCATGTAACAGCCCTAACGTCAAGACAACAAACACTGATCAAATTCACCTTCTATTACAAAAGTTTATGTTAACCCTATTGTGGTCTCTTGATGTATATTGACGAATCACTCCAACCACTCCTATTATATGTATCTAATCCTATTCAATCATATATTCATTGACCGAGCTCAGTTTCGACGAGTTGTTGGTGTAAAAAAAGACCAGCAACCGTCTCCTACATAACAGTCAAGTCCGGTGTCTTTGGCTGGCGAGGCGCACCAAGAACAACAAGACTTCTGAGGGCTCCCGCAGCAAGTATGAGGCCCCTGTGTCCTTGAGACCTTCAAAGACAGTATGATTGAGAACCCTTGTCCCCTATTTTGTAACAGACCAAAAGTGTGATTAATGCACATATGATGAGTCCTTAAATCAACAATGTAATGTACTTGTTGTACATACATTAAACGCATCTTTGTCAGTTCGGTCATCGCCAATGTAGATGGGAATATGGGATGAACGTCGCTCGATTTGGATAGCCCTAAGGTTTCTAGCAAGTACTCTAGAGCATCACCTTTGTTCCATTTTATTGTAGGTCGGATTTCGATTACCTAAATACATGTCAAGTGATTTTGTTATTGCAAACTAAACACATGACTAATAGAGAGAGTACCTGCTTAGCAGCAAGAAGGTGGCAACACTAGTCTTTGAGCAGCAAAACACATAGCAGCAGAAGAAAAATTGAAATCCGAGAACATCAAATGCAATTCGAGAACATCAAATGCAAGGATAAAGAATGCAACTGCACAATTGAGTCACAATTGAAAAAGCCCCAAATCTGGAAGGGCCAGACATGGTGATGGTCGAGTTGAGTGATCGGAAAATCTCACTGTTGCGCGCCTCAGGGAAGGGATGCCGTAGATTTGGAGGAGCTGGACCATCAGGCGGCGGTTCCCGGCGCAAATCTAGAGCAGCGCCGCCGGATTGACTTCACCGGCACACCAACTCGTCTTCCACTGATTTTGCTCTCATAATCTCCGATTCAAATCAAACGCCTCTAGTTTTCCTCTTTAATTGATTGATGAGGAGGCCGGCGGCTGTGGTGGAAGTGGTGGTGGTGGTGGTGAGGGAGGCGGTGACGGAGGGGAGAGAAGCTGAAAGAAGAGTATAAGAGGCCATGGAGGTTTGAACTCAACTCTCTTGATAGATCAGACGATGAACAGAGAACCATAGGTTAGGGTTAGTTTAATTAAGGAGATATCCTGGGAAGTCCTCGTGTTGCATCCCCTTTTGTTTTGCGCCGGTTTAATTCCGTCCCAGTTCGCTCTCTCTTTTGCTTAGTTTAAATATTTAATTTGTCAAGGTTTGGGATTCTAGAGAGAAGGGCTCTGCCCTCTCTCTAGAATTTTGAGAAATCCTCAAATTGTGTAAACTCCAACTATGGAATTCCTAATTGAAGAATCCAACTGAGAACCCTGTCCTCTTCAATCCATCTTCCTTGTGCTTCAATCGACCTTCCGTTTGGTTGATTTTGAGTTCCCGTTCCTAGTTCTCTCCGATTCGATTGTCGTTTTGGGGTTCGGGGTGTGATTCGGTTGTCGATTTGGGGCCCGAGTGTTCGTCGCCGCCTCAGATGGGCCGTTTCTGGGCTCGCCGGCGTTGTGGCCTCATCCTTTCCTCAGTCAATCTCGTCCTCCTCTGTCGATCTAGTCTCGCCGCTAGCGTTGTGCGTTGGTTTCGTCCTCCTCCCTGCGTCGCCTCATCCAGTCTCTCGATCTGTCGCCGGCGTGTCTACCTCCTGTCATCGGAGGTTGCCGTCATGCTGGTGGTAGTGCCGCCTGGGTAGTCTGTCTCCGGGATGATGCTCCATGGGTTGATGGTGGTGTCCGGGCTTCCCTGGCCCGACGTAGCCCGTTGTTCAAGCGCCTACAATTGTCCTTGGGGCCCAAGTTTGGGTTCCTTTGGGCCCAAGTTTGGGTCCCTTCGGGCACAAGGTTGGGTCCCTTCGGGCCCAAGGTTGTGAGTGTGGGAAGGAAAAAAAAAATCTATGCACCCACCCGAAAGGGCTTGTGAAAATCCCGCAAGGGCATGTCGACATTTTGTAGGTGAAAGGTTGTTGGCATTTTGTTTCGAGCAGTTTGCGGCTCTACTTCCGATGTTTCTAGGAGATCTTCTGCTTGGTTGGGGAGGGCGTTGAGTCTGTAGTCGGGTCTGGCTGGGGTCGGGGTCGTGCGCTCAGGGCGACTCCGTATCCGGGATAGAGTTTCCTTGGAGTTCGTCTGCACTACCCACAGGAGTTAGAGTCCTGCTGTACTACTGGCCTGCGGTGCTACTGTTTGGTGGTGCTTGGCTGCGTTCTTCGGTGTATGGCTTCCTCAGTTGTTCGAGTGTTTGGTCTTCTTGGAAAATTTGTTGTAGTGTTTATTTCTGTTTGGTTTTACGCTTGTTATTTGTATTTCTGTTTTTAGGTTGTTCTGTTCGACGATTCGCCGTCTGCCGACTTCGGTCGGCCTCTCGATGAGTCAGGCCTGTCTGACCATCGAATTTTTACCTAATCAAAAAAAATTAAGGAGATAGACACTCCACTAATTTTAGGACACTTATCCAATTAGAGCGAAAATTTGTGCCTTTTTCTCTAATATTTTTCCAAAAAAATCCTTAAATTTTGAGTTTAGCGATTTATGAATGACCTTAGTCTATCGTCCTCACTTTTCAGTCCTCGCCATTCAATTTGGATCCCCTACAACACTTTTTGTGTTACACTCGTTGTTACGCATCGTTATTTAGGTTATAAATTAACATTAAAAAAATTTAAAAATTATATTTATGCTCTATACACTTATATTGACATGTTTATAAATTTTTATTATTAAAATATTCTATGTATGTTTTAGTAAGATAAAAAAAATTATTTTTCAAATAATCAATCTTTTAATTATTCATAATTTTTAATAACATTTTTTCATAACAAAATTTTATAAATATGTTAATATAAGTGTATAGAATATAAATATAAATTTTATAAACAAAATTAATGTGAATTTATAACTAAAATAATTAAGTGTAACACCGAGGATTACACTTAGTGTTATAGACTTATAGGAGATCTACGTACCCGATGGTGGGTTTGAGAGCTGGCAATCGGGCAAGTCGGATTGGTCTCGGTCGGACGATTCGGATTCGGGTTGTTTCGAACTCTGGTTCATATCGGATTGACCGAAATTCGAGTTATATCGGGTCGGGTCGGGTCCATTCGGAGTTTCACTGGATTTGATAAAATCGAATTATCGAAAATAACCGATCAAGTTAAACCGGGTTTCGACTTAATCGGGTTTTAGCTTAATCGGGTTTCAACATAATCGGGTCAACTGAGTTGGGTTTCAATTGGATCGGAATTATATAAGAGCGGATTCAGCTTGAAGTGGGTGTTGACATATTAGGGTTTTGGGATGATCGGGTCGGATGAATCGGGTTTTGATTTAACTGAATATCAGCTTCATTTGATCTGAAGAATTGGGTTTTGTACAAGAAATCAATATTTAATTTTCATTAAATAATATGAAAATAACAATAGGTTAAGAAGTACTAAATTAAAAAATAACTTCATTTTGAAAAATACATCTTATATCTTATATTCCTAGCATCTAATAGAACACATAGTATTATACTTTTAGATCATAATAAATTACCAATAGTATGATTTTATTTTTAAATATACATTTAATTAGCTTTTATTGATATAAAATACTTTTTCTCAATAACAATTAATCTTCTACTTTTAACATATAATTTTAATAAATATTCTCAATCCGTAATTAAGAAGAAATAAAATATGTTGAATATTATATGCACCTTTAATATGTAATTTAAATATATTTATATAATAAAAAAATTATAAATATCTTCTGATAATGGAGCAAAAGCAATTAATTATTTTGTTTTTAGCCTTTTGAAGATCAAAAAAAAACATTGCACCAAAAAAAATAATCAACCGCGCCAAATTGACTTGGGTGGGAGGGAGAGACTAATTAACCATATTTTAGGAGGGAATGGGCCGCCCACTAAGGCACTAAGTAACTAACTAGTAAATAAACACATTACCCTATTCAATTAAGCTAGTAGTATTATTGACCAAAAAAAATTAAGCTAGTAGTATTAACTTCGATACTATTAAGTTCCATTTTTTTCGGTGTCAGATAGAACTGAGTTCAATTTGATTCAAATTTCATATTTAATTCAATTCGTGTTATTTCAGATTTCGGATACAATTGGGTTCGAGTTATTCCGGATTTCAGATACAGTCGAGTTCGGGTTGTTTCGGATTTTGGATTTGATAGGGTTTGGGCTATTTCAGTTTCGGGTTAATGTCGAATTGATCCATTCGATTATAATCGGATTCGGATACTCCACAAATTCGGGTTTTTTAACGTTTCGGTCTCAATCGGAACGGAACGGATCGAATCAGTCTCAGGGATCACCAAATTTTCTCTCTTATCAGATATCAGTTGGGTCGGTTGCGAATCAGACGGATCGATTTTTTCGGGTCGGATCAATTTTTGCCAGCTCTAGTTTGACTCATTCATACTTTGAAACTTCAAATACGGGTAATAAAACTTGAAATATGACAAATTGACTGAAACCATCATGGCTATATATAAGATATCTAAAACAAACCAGAACCATATTATTATGGTCCAAAAACTCAAAACTAGTATACATTTAATTCAACTCAATCCAATCCGACTTAATATAATTTGTTATGTTATAGTAAATTCCACTTGAATATATCTCACGTCGAAAATAATAAGATAATTAATGCAAAGTTACTTCTTCTTTTTTATCAAAGAACTGTCCCACATCGAAAGGTAAGTCGCAATACATATAGAAACTCTCTATATAAACCCAAGCGCTCGCTCAACGATGAATGTACTATTGTTTGCTCGATCACTAGAACTCGACGAATGAGGGAGAGATCTAGATGAGGGTGATCTGCTGGGAAGAATGAATCTTCCCCATCGAATTAGCAATCTACCAAAGTAAGCTCTCTATTATATCTATTTTTGTAATTACATATATATGTCTTTTTTTTTTAATAAGCGTTCTTGTATTTGTGTGTGTGTGATAGATAGATAGATAGATAGATAGATAGATAGATAGATAGATAATTCAGTGTTTATTTCTTGGTGTGATACTTGACTTCGTTCTTTGGCTTAGATTTGTTAAGGTCGTCATGTGGTGGAGTTCGTTTCTGTTTGTTTGATGCGCCTTTTTTACTGTATATTTAAGGGTTTTTCATCGCCGACTTGGCCTCTCGAGAATCAGATCTACTTGAATCTTGAGGATTGAGTTGAACGAGTCAAGTTTTGAGTTCTTTATTCGTTGTGGTTAGACAAGACACACCGTAATTTGGGTTTATGATCATTTGGGGCAGATTTTCGGTTGAATTTCAGTTTTGAATTAGTTTGGATTTCATGAACTTGCCTTTCAAACTAATTCAATACTTTGTACAAACAATTCAATATATCAAATTGTTGTCCTTGCAGATGGAAGGAGGGGAAGAAGGGTGGGATGTCACGTCAACTCATCTTGAGGTACGTCTTGCTGAAGATACATGGGTTTGACGTCAAGTCAACTCATCTTGTGGTACGTCAAGACAACAAACACTGATCAAATTCACCTTCTACTACAAAAGTTTCTGTTAACCCTATTGTGGTCTCTTGATGTATATTGACGAATCACTCCGACGACTTCTATTATATGTATCTAATCCTATTCAATCATATGTTCATTGACCGAGCTCAGTTTCAACGAGTTGTTGGTGTAAAAAAAGACCAGCAACCGTCTCATACATAACCGTCAGGTCCGGTGTTTTTGGCTCACGAGGAGCACCAAGAACAACAAGACTTCTGAGGGCTCCCGCAGCGAGTATGAGGCTCCTGTGTCCTTGACCTTGGAAGACACTATGATTGACCTTGTCCTCTATTTTGTATCACCTGTTACAAGCCAAAAGTATATGATGAGTCCTTAAATCGACAATGTAATGTACTTATAAAATACCATATGTTGTACATATCTTAAACGCATCTTCGTCAATTTGGTCATCGCCAATGTAGATGGGATGAACGTCGCTCGATTTTGATAGCCCTAAGGTTTCTAGCAAGTACTCTAGAGCTTTACCTTTGTCCCATTTTATTGTAGGTCGGATTTCCATTACCTATATACAAGTCAAGTGATTTTGTTATTGCTCATTGTTGTCGAAACACCGGCCTATATATAACACTTAATGTGGAATCGAACATACCTTTCGACTCCTCGTAAGATGGAACTGTGGATGCTTTGCAACGACGACATTCACGCTTTCTTCAATTATTGGGTAGTCTTGAGAATGATCATCAAACCACAACTAGTTTAAGCACTTGGTCAAGTTACTCTTATGAGGCTAATGTGCGCAAGCCCTCCTGAAATGCAACGAAAGACAAAACCTATTGTCCTCTATGCTCACCCTTTCAAAGCCCTTGGTGACTTCCTCTAGCTCTTTAAGTATCTATCAACATCAAGAAACCGAAAAGCGTTAAGACAAGACTAAAAACGCGCACAAAACTGTTAAGGTTTGGTTGTTTACTTGGAGGATTTGCATCGAGTAACCTGTCATCCTGCTGCTCTCTTTGTTTCATTTTTCTATTGACATTTGCATCAAGTAACCTGTCATCCTTCTGCTGTATTTGTTTCATTTTTCTATAGGCATCTCATATCTTGAGCTTAATTGTTTGAATTTTCTATATCTAAAGAGTACCTCTTGAACTATGATCAACTATGGCTGTTTTGCCCAAATCTTTTATTTTTTGATGTCTATGGGTTTTGCCTGTTATGAGTTTGGTTTATTTTAATCTGGATGTTATGGTTATGTCTTTTTTTTTTAAAACAACAAGCTTAGATAGTTCATAGATAACTACCTAAGCTTACCCACTCCTCCACTTCTTTGGTAGTTTTATAGGCAGTTTCTGAGTTAGTTTATTTGCTTAGTTGGTTGTTCACTCTTGCAATATAGACAAATCAGTGTCCTTTTTTCGTTTATAATCTAATTTTATGCTTGGATTTTCCTGGAGTAACGAATGGTTGCAGTTGGAATTGAAGGAAGAGTCCAACGGAGGCGATGAGAGGAATGAAGAGTTTGACAGATGCTGTTCGAATTAGAGGTTCGTTTCTTGCCTTTTTTGTTTTATGAGATTCGTTTTGAATTAGAGGTTCAGATTATAGCACAAGCATGAGCAGTGTCTTGCATCTGAAGCAGTGCATTTGAGACAGAAAAGGAACAACTCTGTATGCAATGTACCAAGCAAGCAAATCTCAGTCGAAAGATGGTGATTAATGACTGAAATCTTCATTGATAATCAGTAACAATAAATTCTTCGTTTCTTTTGGCCTTTTAGATATGATCATATGAATCTTCTATTTTCCAGATTTGTTTTGGATGAAAAGTTTCAAGCCATTAATTTGTGAATAAATTTATTACTGTTACTCCAAATATCAATCTAAGATTGGTGAGTTTTCTGGCTGTATAAAGAAAATCTCTTCTTAGAGGCTCAGTAAACCTGATAAGTGAAAATAGTACTTACTTTCAAGAAATAAGTTTGATGAGTGCATATTTTGGCCTTCATTTCAATCCTTTGATATGCTTGAAAAACTAGATTCAATTTTAGCGCGCGATTCATTGTAATGTCATAAGATATAATTGGATGAAGAAATATGATTGCATGGAACTAAATTAGAAGCCATGTATGACAAGCACATATAGCACATCCTGTTTTCTTCTTTTTCTGCTGCTGCTATCCTAGTTGTATTTGCTATCTGGAATTTTTTATGTTCAAAACCTGTTTCTTGGTAGTTATCAATGGCCTTTCTTCTTGTCCTGGAATTTACAAATTTCTTGATTTTGTGTAGTTGTGTTAAGGGATATGGTTAATCAGCTATTGGCCGACTGGAGTTCATATAACATCTGCAGCTGAGGCTTTAGCATTTGGGGCGTATCTTAGTCTTCATACAAGAACTCTTTATGATTTTATCAAAAATAGTGGAGGAACATCATGGTAAACCAGTCTATTCCTTTGATTGCCACAAGCCCACAACTTCTATTATCGTTTATTAAAATTAGGGGTGTTATTCGAGCCGAACGAGCCGAGCTTGACATGTTCAAGCTTGTTCATTTGTTAAACGAGCTCGAGCCGAGGAGAGCCCAATTTTTAAACGAGCTTTCTTTTTTGTTCAAGATTGGCTTGTTTTAGTAAACGAGCTTTTTTCGAGCTTTAAGTAGTTTTACTTGGTCATAACATGTTAACTTAAAAGATATTTTGGAAATTCCACAAAATTCGAGCTATTCGAGCCTAAATCGAACGAGCCGAGCTTTCAACCGAGCTTAAAATCAAGTTCAGGCTCGGCTTGTTTAGATAAGTGAACGAGCTCGAGTCGAGCTTTTTTCGAGCCGATCCTGATCCGAGCTCGAGCTGTTCAGCTTATATAACAGCCCTAATTAAAATAGTGTTGGTTGATGGTGTTTGAAGCATCAGCATTGTTTTACTTTGGTGCATTCTCTTTCTACAGATGCATGTGACTAATGGTGTTGGTAGCTATATCTAAACATGTTGTAAGCTTTTTTTTTTTTTGTTTTATGTTTGGGTTTTAGAAGTACTCCTGCAAGACAATGGTTCCTTCATTTTGTCATTTTCAGTTACTATAAATCAATACTCCCTCCCATCAACAATAAATATCGTTTAAGCTTGAGCATAAGTTTTAAGAAAAAATATCCACTACAAAAAAAAAGATATTAGCAACGGCTATTTGCCGTGGCTAAAAGTCCATTTGCTGTGGCCAAAGGGTGGTAGCCACGGGAAACAAGCCGTGGGGAAACATGGGGTGGCAAAAGAGAGTAGCGACGGCTATAGCCGTGGCTAAAGTGCTAGCCACGGCAAGTTGCCGTTGCTAACTTATTTATGGGAAATTAAAAAAAAAAACTACTTTTTAGCCCGGAATTCTACCGGACCGGGCTAAAAAATCCCATATTTTATTAAAAAAAAACCACGCACTAATAAATGACCTGTTTTGCATTTGATATCAACTAATGCAAACACAAGTATAATACAACAACAAAAATATAATATTAAATGTCAACTATTGTTCCTTTACTGTCACACCACCCCTCCCGAAACCGTCAAATACATCAAACCAGTAGCTAAACTAGGTGGATCCTAATACTCACGAAAAATCAAGGCTGAAGTCTTGTTCTGCCCATTATAACTCAGCATGCTCCAAGAGATCAGCCTCTTGGCGTCTTTCGTCGAGCATCTGCTACACAACCTCACCTTCCAGGGACATCCTGATGGGCTCGAACTTTGGCATGAACTTGAACCAATGATTGCATACACCCTAGGATCACAACAAGTAACCGAAAGGCATTAACATAAACCATTTTCATGCTGAGTTTCACCATAAAATGGCTAGTAGCTCTCACTGTTAGCTTCACAACAAAGTGGACACACAAATACAGAAGCTTGGGAGAATGACAAGAACATCTAAGACATGAAATCACTCAAGTCTAAACCAAGAGGAGATTGATGTCACTACTTTTTAACCTTCTAGTTAGTTCTAACCTTCTGTATTCACGAAGCACTTGAGAGGTTTATGAATGAGTCCTCCTAACATGTAGCAAGAAAATAACTGCATGTGGTTTCAGCAATCCAACAACCATCTTGTCAAACATTAGTATTTGAAACTTTAAAAATGCAACAGGCTTTAAAAGAAGAAGCACTACATTCATGATTCACGCAAAGATCATAGCTTTATTTACAAGTTGTGGCTAGTCCACTGTACACATAAAGAAGGGAAAAAACAAAAGAAATGAAGTTATCGGAAGGAGGAAGGAGAGTGGCAGAGAAGAGAAAAAGCCAAATGCTGAAATAAAAATAATTCGCATATATATATGAAGTGGCTTCTGTATTTTAGAAGAGTCATCTTTATCTCATAAATGCTTACACATTACCAAAACCAATTAAAAGAAAGTTGTGTAAGAAGATTAAAAAGATTATCCTAATAAAGATAAACATCAAAGATTTATATCTCATATATTCTCAC
Source organism: Persicaria maculosa (assembly GCA_963922045.1). Classification (NCBI taxonomy): domain Eukaryota; kingdom Viridiplantae; phylum Streptophyta; class Magnoliopsida; order Caryophyllales; family Polygonaceae; genus Persicaria; species Persicaria maculosa. Next base: position 71,138,550 of record OY998254.1, read on the forward strand.
ACATTAAGAAGTACACTGTAGAATTATGCATTGTTTTTTTAAAATCCATTTAGGGTGATGAGACCAGTAAACTAAAATTTTAGTTTAATTGTAGATTATATGAATCTTTCAAATACCTATATATATGATTAAGTTTTACAGCTTTATATGTTAAACTAAAATGAAACACTCTGAGATAAGGAAGAAGGTAAATACAAGTACTTAATTGCATAGAAATAGCTAGCATCAGCCACACACTCACGGATGCCAGAACCAAATCTCAACCGACATGGAAGGAAAAACTACATTTTTCGTATTCAAATGCGACACATCATTTCTAACTAGAGAAAATGCCTTGTCATCACCCCATTTTCTAGCGCTAATTGCTTGCAAGTTATGAATTGTTACAATTTAATTCCAAAAAGCAAACCTAAATCTGATAGCATAATTAGATATCCCTAGCAAAAACACAAATGAAATCACAACACTAGGCATTTTCGAAAAGGAAATCGAGACCACTCAAACCAGCATATCCAATATAAAATAGCAGAAAGAAGAAAAAAACAAAAACAACTCACAAAGAGAAACTACAGGGATGAAGAGAGAGGCATACCTTAGGGCGAAGGAAGGGAGAGGAAGCGTTAGCAGATGAAGCACCATCCCTGCTACTCCAATACACGGCGAAACAGCAGGAATGGAGAGAGAGGCATACCTTGGCCCTAAGGTATTATGAGCCTTAAATTTGTGGCAAGTGAAAAGTGATTCACAACAACAGTGCTTGGAACTTACAGGTAAATCATGGAGTGATAAGAACTTGTCCATATAGTTGATAGATAAGCAAAAGCTTAAAGGCCTAAAGCAGTAATGAGCATGAGCCTGAAATTTTCACATCATTTACACATCAAATTAACAAACTGCATTCTCAACAAACCCTAACCAGGTAAAGGATCATCAATCAAGAGCAGGCAATTGAAATCGGATAAAAAAGAGATAAGACAAATGAAAAATGCAGACCTTCCAAATCCAATCAAAAGCGTCTTTCCTGAAATTCAAGTTCAATTCGCCACTGCGGAGTCTCAAGAGATAATCTTCATTGGGGAAATACTAAAATCTGTCTCTCTAATATCAATCTGAATGAATTAAAAAACCCTAATTTTGCACAAATCTGAATGAATTATAGAAGAAAGAAGAAAAGCATGCCCAAATTACCTCATGTTTGGCCAAAATCAAGAGTGCGAGCGGGAATGGAGAGAGATGCCGAGCGGGAGAGGGGATCGCGAAGGGGCTCACCACCATGAGAGTGCAAAGCCCGAGGTAAAGCAAGAGAGACCTGGTCGGCCATGGACGAGATCGAGTTCTTCGGTGATAAAGGAGGTCGAGCAGCACCCTTCTCCAATGAGACGGAGAGCAAGAAGGACGAGGGATAGAGAGGTCGAAGTGTCAGGAGAGCTTCCAGTGGTGGTGGATGACGATGAACAAGAATGAGGAAGGAGGAAGGGCGGCCATGGATGAATCTGAAAGTCGAGACTCGAGATGGAGAGGGTTGGGAGTTTTCAGATCTGAGATCTAAAAGTGAGCAGGGCAAGGGTTTTCAGAGCTGAACTAGGGCGGCCATGCTTTGTTATACACAGGTTAGGACTTTTTTTAATACATGCTTTTTTTGCCACGGAAACTTTGCCGTTGCTACCATTGGTAGCTAATTTGTTTTTTTTTCCACCCAATGGCCACGGCAAATCTCTCCCGTTGCTGCCGAGGGTGGCGAATCCGAGATTTGAAGGAAAACACAACTAACTCGTATCATCGATAGTCTATACGAGATAGTCTATACGAGATTTGAAGGAAAACACAACTAACGCGCTACACATAACCATAGATAGTCTATACGAGATTTGAACTCGTATCATCTAAAATGAAATGATTAATATGATAACATCCGAAAAATAAGATAAATATACTTAGATTAATTTTAAAAATCTTATGCGTAGCGCACGGGGTATAGACTATTTTTTTTTATTGAAGGAAAACACAACTAAGGCCGTGTTTGAAAGAAGGTTTTGCCAGGTTATGTTAGGTTAATTTTTTTTCCCAACTGATGGAAGCGTGTTTGGCAACGACTTCCGATGGAGCTTCTGCAGTTTGAGTTACAGGTTTTTTTCTCCAATTTCAGAAGATGGGGGAGGCAAGCTTTGGGAGTTTATGTAATCAGGTTTTTGAAAATTTTTCTTTTTTTCCCTTGCCTCGCTCCACCTTTCCCCCCTTTCGGATCTGAGCTCAGGGAGGCTTTCATGGCCGCCTGCCGTTTTTCCCCCTTTTCGGATCCATATGTAGGCGGTGGGGAATTCGTTGATTGAGCCACCCACGGAGGTTGATGGGCGGCGGAGGTTGAGGTTGATGGGAGGCTTCCATGGCCGCCTGCCCTTTTTCCCCTTTTCGGATCCATATGCCGGCGGTGGGGAATTCGTCGATTGAGCCATCGACGGAGGTTGATGGGCGGCAGAGGGTTAAGGTTGATGGGAGGCTTCCATGGCCGCCTGCCACACAATATATATTACATATACCACTGTTGAAAATTTTTTGAATGAAAAACTAATTGAAATCTATGTGGCTTGTACTCATAGATTACATGGAATCTGGAATCGCATTTGAAGACTTTGAAGCTGGTGAAGGAGCCGCTCCGGCCATTGCCTAACGGCGGGGATTTAGATTTGGGGGAAACATGGAGGACGTACTGGCTGATATAGAGAGGGAGGAGAAGGGTATAAATTAAGGGCATTTTTTACTTTTCATAACAATAACCACTTATAAAATCTTATACCAACCAAACACCAATCAGCTTTTTTACAAGGTTATTTTTAAAATAAAACCTCCAACTCCCACACCCCCATAATAAACAAAATAAACTCCAGCTCCTAAAAAATACCCAACCCCTAAAAAACCCCAATTTGTCAAACACGCGCTAATTAACTTATATAGGTGGTTTTATGTAACTTCTGATTTTTTGGTATATGTTTTTAAATAGCTAAAAACTTATATATATTTTTACAGTATATAATTCCATACCTATTATAAAAAAAATGTAAACTTATATAAAAATTTGATATTTTACATAGATGTATCTGAATTGTAAAAAGATATGTTTTTAAAAACGTGATGCAGTAATATATTTGACAAAAAAAAAACAAATCTTAAATTTGGAGTTTACTTTCTAGCTATTTATGAAAATGACCTTGTTCTACGGTGACAGATCAGACCTAATCTTTATTCCACGTCAAAAAAAAATGACCTTAGTCTATTGTCGTCACTTTTCAGTCCTCACCATTGGATTTGACTCGTTCATATACAAACTTCAAATATTAATAAAACTTGAAATATAGACCCAAATAGACTGAAAGTTTGAAACCATCATGGCTATAATACATCAAAATCAAACAAGAACCATATTATATATGGTCAAAAAATTCAAAACTAGTATACATTTATTCAACCCAACTCAATCCAATCCGACTGAATTTAATTCGTTTTGTTATTGTAAATTACACTTCAATATATCTCACGTCGAAAAATAATAAGATAATGCAAAGTTACTTCTTCTATTTTTATCGGAGAATCGTCCCACATCGAAAGGTAAGTCATAATACGTATAGAAACTCTCTATTTAAACTCAAGCGCTCGCTCAACGGTGAATGCACTATTATTTGCTCGATCACTAGAAGTCGGCGAATAAGGGAGAGATCTAGATGAGGGTGATCTATTGGGAAGAATGAATCTTCCCCATCGAATTAGCAATCTACCAAAGTAAGTTCTCTATTATATCTATATTTTTTTAATTGTGCATATATATCTTTAAAAATAATAAGCTTTATTGTATTGTATATATATAATTATAATGTTGTTATAATTGAGTGTTGAGTTTGTGCTTCTTTTTTTTTTTGATTCGAGTCTGTGCTATTTTTTGGTGATGCATACTTTATTCTTCATCTACTTCCTCAACTTGATGTGTCTTTTTCTATTATTTTTATTGTATATTTAAGCAATTTTCGTCACGTCAGTCCCTCGAAAATTATATCTGCCTGATCCTTTTCTCTACCACTTATGCCTGATCTTTTTCTTTGATGCAATAATCCAGTTTTTTTCGAATATATTTTATTTTAAAAATAAAACCAACAACAAGTAGAGATTTAATTTCAATGCCAATCAGGGTAATTAATTTTCTTCAATAAATCAACAAGTACGTAATTTGGGCTTATGTTCATTTGGGGCAAATTTCGGTTGTTTCGAATGGGGTTTGGATTTCATGAATTTACCTTTTTCAATACTTTGTACAAACAATTGAATATATCCATCGGTTGTTGTTGTTGCAGATGGAAGAAGGAGAAGAGGGGAGTGACGTCACGTCAACTCATCTTGTCTTACGTCTTGCTGAAGATCCATGGGTTCTTCGGATTCGGATCAAGTTTTTTTCTGTTATGTACACCCTTATATAACTTAAAACACAAAATAAACAAGACAACAAGTCTCTTGATTTATAACTCCGACCATTCTGTATATGTATCTAATCCTATTCAATTGTATCTTCATTGACCGAGCTTAGTTTCGAGGAGTTGTTGGTGTAAAAAAAGACCAGCAACCGCCTTCTAATTCACGGTCAACGGTCAAGTCCTGTGTCTGGCTCGCGAGGCGCACCAAGAACAACAAGACTTCAGAGGGCTCCCGCAGAGAGTAAGAGGCGCCGGTGTCCTTGACCTTCAAAGACACGATGATTGAGAACCCTTGTCCTCTATTTTGTATCACCTGTTACATGCCAAAAGCATATGATGAGTCCTTAAATCAACAATGTAATGTACTTAGAAAATAGTGGATATTGTACATATCTTAAACGCATCTTCGTCTGTTCGGTCATCGCCAATGTAGCTCGGATGAACGTCGCTCGATTTGGATAGCCCTAGGGTTTCTAGCAAGTACTCTAGAGCATTGCCTTTGTTCCATTTTATTGTAGGTCGGATTTCCATTACCTATATACAAGTCAAGTGATTTTGTTATGGCTCATTGTTATCGAAACACCGGCCTATATATAACACTTAATCTGGACTCGAACACACACACACACATACCTAGCTTCCGACCCCTCGTAAGATGGTCACACTTTCTTCATATGTGCATTAATTCATACTTTTGGCCAGTAATAGGTCATACAAAATAGAGCACAAGGGTTCTCAATCATCGTGTCTTCAAAGGTCAAGAACACACCGGAGCCTCATACTCTTTGCGGAAGCCCTAGCTCTGAAGTCTTGTTCTTCTTGTGGCACGCCAAAGACACCTGGATTTGACCATGATGTAGGAGGCGGTTGCTGATCTTTGTTTCCTCCAACAGCTCCTCGAAACTGAGATCGGTGAATGAAGATACGACTGAATAGGATTAGATACATATATAGAACTGATCGGAGGGATTTATCAATACATAAGAGACCACACAATAATAGTGCATTCACTGTGAACGAGTGCTTGAATCTAAATAGAGATCGAGTTTCTATACGTACTACGACTTACCTTCCGATGTGGGATGGTTCTCCAATAATAATAATAACAAAAAAGTAACATTACATTATCAAATTATTTTTCGACGTGAGATACATTCAAGTGTAATTTATTATAACATAACAAATTAAATTCAGTCGGATTGGATTGTGTTGGGTTGAATCGAATGATGTATACTAGTTTTGAATTTTCGGACCATATATAATATATATGGTTCTGGTTTGTTTTTGATATCATATTGTCATGATGGTTTCAGTCAATTTGTCATTTGAATTGGATCTATATTTCAAGTTTTATTATTTCAAGTTTCAAAGTAAGTATATATATAAATGAGTCAACCCCAATGGTGAGGACTGAGAAGTGACGACAATATATAGACTAACAAAGTATATAGAATGGAATAGAGGCAATGCTCTATTATTAATAATTCTTTATATAATATATTGTAATTAGAGGAGATCTCTAATATTAATAATTCTTTATATAAATTCAAAGTATATAGAATATATAAATATATATATATATAATATATCGTAATTATAATTTGTGTGTATGTGTGATTAAGATATCATATTATATATAATATATTGTAATTATAAAATACGAGATAGTAGGGTAGAAAGTATATAGTTATATGAAAAGAGAAAAACAATATGATACTTTTGTGAATAAAAAAAAAGAAAATTATCTATACTAGTAAATACTAAATCCTCTACAATAAAATGAACTAGTATGATCTCCGCGCCATGGCGCGATTTTTTTATAAATAATATTTAGATATAGATAAATCATAGACATTAGATTTAATTATATATTTTTAATTAAACCCATTGATTAGTAAATGTGTTAAAAATAATAGAAAAAAATACACTTGGGTTAAAGAGATAAAGAGAAAAATAAATAATAAATAGTGAAAGATAAAAGTTTTGAATTAATCCCATTGGTTAAAAAATGCAACATCAAATAATATTGGGTAATTAATATTAGAATATTTTTCAAAAAAATAATATTAGAAAATATAGTTACCATAATAAAATGATATTATGTAAATAATATTTTCACAAATAACTTTGAACATGCAGAGAACATGTGACATAAATTAATATAGTATATAGATATAGATAGTTAGTAAATGAATTTGAGTTAACCCCAATAATTATATTAGATTGAATTCAATATTTTGAATTAAGCCCAATAGTTAGTAAGATTAAAGAAAAAAAAGAGAATTAAAAGAAAAAGAAGAAAAAAGAGAATTAAAAAAAAGGATTAAAGAGAAAAAAAATTTATAATTTGTCAAAACCCCTAAAATCTCTCTAATTTTGACACATCAACATAAACTCTTCTAAATTAAGAGTTTATATAGAATATAGATATAGATAGTTAGTAAGATTAAAGAAAAAAAAAATTAAAAGAAAAAGAAGAAAAGGGAGAATTAAAAAAAAAGGATTAAAGAGAAAAAAGAAAATTATATTTGATCAAAACCCCTAAAATCTCTCTAATGTTGACACCTCAGCATAAACTCTTCTAAATTAAGAGTTTATATAGATATAGATAGCTAGTAAGATTAAAGAAAAAAAAAGAGAATTAAAAGAAAAAGAAGAAAAAAGAGAATTAAAAAAAGGATTAAAGAGAAAAAAGAAAATAATAATTGGTCAAAACCCCTAAAATCTCTCTAATGTTGACACCTCAGCATAAACTCTTCTAAATTAAAAGTTTATATAGATATAGATAGTTAGTAAGATTAAACCAAAAAAAAAGAATTAAAAGAAAAAAGAAGAAAAAATAGAATTAAAAAAAAGGATTAAAGAGAAAAAAGAAAATTATAATTGGTAAAAACCCCTAAAATCTCTATAATGTCGACACCTCAGCATAAACTCTTCTAAATTAAGAGTTTATATAGATTCCTTTGAAATTTTTTCTATATATTTTTTTGGTAGGAAAATTTTTTCTATATATAGTAAACAATTAAATTAGATCTTTTACATAGTACAATGAATCTATATTACAAATGACTACTTGAAAATGAACCACAAGTCAATATATAGAATACTATGCACCAACTTTAATATATACATGTATTATAGATAAGTTCATATTGGAGTCTACTTAACTAGTTATAATAATGAAATGATGATAAAAATATATTGAAATAAATTACTTCAAATACATTGAACTTTTACCAGTACAATGAATCCATCATATCTTTACCACTTAAAGGTGGGTGAGGACCTGAGGTTCTTCTATCCCTGCAATATACTAAATTATTAACATTATAAAACAATATTAAAAAAAAATTATAATATTATTTTTAATTCTTATACACTTATATTAATATATTTATAAAATTTTATCATAAAATCATATTTAAAAAATTATAGATAAAGAAAATATGGATTATTTTAGAAAATATTTATTTTTTATTTTTCTATAACATATTTTTTATGATAAATTTTTATAAACATATTAATATAAATATATAGAAGTTAAATTAATATGATTTTTTTTAAAACTAATTAATATTGTTTTATAACATAAATAATGTAATGGCGGATTGGGTGGTATGTCGACTAGTCCTCTACGGATCAGAGCTCTAGCCTGCAAAGGATAATTACATAAATTGTGTAAGGAGTGTGAGATTTAAACCCTTGACCTCTTGCAAGGGCCACATCTCCCTTACCACTAGGGTAGTGGTAAGGGGTCATTGGTTACTTAAAGTGATTTAGTTGATACTATATCAAACATATGCAGAACTACTTTTAATTAATTTATTTATTTATAAGCTAGATGTATATGTCACTATTTGATTTCAAAAAAAAAATGTATATGTCACTATTGTAACTGTTTATGATGATAATAATAATAATACTATAGTAAAAATAAATTACTTCAAACATAGCAATAAGAATTGCATGCATTCCTTTCTTTAACGTTTTTTTTACAGAAAAAAAACGATGTGATCATATTTTTTTTTATTGAAAGAAAACACAAACTAACTTATATATATAGGTGTTTTTTGTAACTTCTTAATTTTTGGGCGGTTTATGAAAAGTCTCGTGATATAATAATAATATTTTTTTCCAACTTATACGTTGTGTTAAAAATTCTTTATTATCATAAAGCTTGAGGTGATTGCGCTTAATCTTTTAAAAAAATACAGTATATATTATCTTTTTAAAAAAAACATTTTTCATTACTATTTATATACATTTTTTTTAATAGTTAAAACTCATATATATATACATATATATATATACATATAATTTCATACCTATTACTAAAAAAATGTCAAATTATATAAAAAATAATAAATTTTTGATATTTTAAAAAATATTTTTTAAAACTGATGCAGTAGTATATATTTTACCAAAAAAATCCTTAAATTTTAAGTTTAGTCTATGGTCGTCACTTTTCAGTCGTCACTTACTTTCAAACTTCAAATACGGAGTAATTAAACTTGAAATATGACAAATTGACTGAAACCATCATGCGCCTCATGGCTATATATAAGATATCGAAAACAAACCAGAACCATATTATGGTCCAAAAATTAAAAACTAAGTATACATTTGATTCAACCCAACTCAATCCAATCCGATTTAATTTAATTTGTTATGTTATACTCCGTAGTAAATTACACTTGAATATATCTCATGTCGAAAAATAATAAGATAATGTAGAGTTACTTCTTTTTTTATCGGAGAACCGTCCCACATCGGAAGGTAAGTCGTAATACGTATAGAGTCTCTCTATTTAAACCCAAGCGCTCGCTCAACGGTGAATGCACTATTATTTGCTTGATCACTAAAAGTCGGCGAATAAAGGAGAGATCTAGATGAGGGTGATCTGCTGGGAAGAATGAATCTTTCCCGTCGAATTAGCAATCTACCAAAGTAAGTTCTCTATTATATCTATTTTCTTAATTACATATGTATGTCTTTTTTAATAAGTTTTCTTGTATTGTATATATATAATTCTAATGTAGTTATAATCCAGTGTTGGGTTGGTAGTGTTCTTTCTTGGTGGTGCTTGACTAACTTCGTTCTTTGCCTTAGATTTGCTTAGCTCGTCATGTGTTTGTTTGATGCACTTTTTTTTATTGTGTATTTAGCCAGTTTTCGTCGTCGATACGTCGGCCTCTCGAGATTCAGATTTACCTGAATTTTGAGGGTTGAGTTGAACGAGTCAAGTTTTGAGTTCTTCATTTTTGTGGTTAGATAAGACACAACTGTAGCAAAAAAGATCCATCCCCACCACAAGGGGAGAAAGGTTACGTGATAACCCCAACCCCATCACCCTTCAAACCCATCCCCACCACAACCCACCTTCATGTCCAGCACCATAACTCTCTCCATCACCGTCCAACGACCTCCTCGGACCACCTCTCCACACGCGACGCTCCCGAGTGCACCTTGTTCGTGTGCCGCTGCCGAAGTTCTCTTCTTAGTGCCAAACCCTAGATTTCGAATCCAACCCCCAAATCTCTCTCTTATGTTTCAATCGGCCAAATTGATGGCTTGATTTGGGCTCCCATCTCCCGTTTTCGCTAGTCTGGACTTTGATTTGTTTATACAGCACTCCCCGGGCTCCCTATGGATGTATGTACCTCTCGTGCCCTCCCTAGTCGCCCGCGGTTGCTCGGTGGCAGCCTCTGTCGTCGGGTTGGTGGGCGTCTGACTGGTCCGGCATGGCTCTCCTCTGTTGGTGTAGGGGTCTGGTCGCGCGAGTGTTCTGCTCTCCTCGCCCCCAATTGGGCGTGAGGTGGACGGAAAAAAAAAAACTCTTGCTTTGCAAGCCGATTTAAATCCCAAAAGGGCTAGACCAACATCCCTTTTGGGTTTCGTCCAAATTCTTTGGATTGGATTTGTACTTCTCCGAAAGGATCTAAATCCCACAAGGGTTTGAATAACCAAATCTATTGGAATAAATATTCCCGAAAGGGATTAACAAATTGCCCGAAAGGGTTTAAATAAAATCTCTTTCGCTTGAAAGAGATTTCAGGTGTGTCTTATGATGGTGTTTCTCGGCAGCTGATTTTGGTTGTTCCTAGAGTTCCTATTCTGAGTTGGGGCTCTAACGTTCGTTGTCGGGTCTGGCTGGGGTCGAGGCGGTGTGTATCGAGCCGACTCCGTGATCCGGAAATTTCCTTGGAGGATTGTCTTCACTGTCCACATGGACTCCTGATGTACCGCTGGCCAGTGGTGTCGCTACTTGGTGATACTTGGCGTCGGTTCTTAGTCTACGTTGCCCCCAGCGTTTATGGTTTAGGTTCACTTGTTCGTCTGGGATTATTTGCCTATCTCCGTTGTATTGCACTTGCACCTTTGTTTTTCTTTTCTTGCATTTGCATTGTATGGTTTGATGGTACGCCGTCTGTCGACTTGATCGGCCTTTCGAGTTGTCAGATTTATCTGATTCTCGAATTATTTTCCAATAAAAAAAATTATCTATACCACTTATGCCTAATCTTTTTGTCTGATGCAATAATCCAGTTTTTTAGAATATCTTTTCTTTTAAAAATAAAATCAACAAGTAGAGATTTAATTTCAACGGCAACAAGTTAATTAATTTTCTTCAACAAATCAACTAGTACGTAATTTGAGTTTATGTTTATTTGGGCCAGATTTTCTGTTGAATTTCAGTTTTGACTTTTGAATGGGGTTTGGATATCATGAACTTGCCTTTCAAATTAATTCAATACTTTGTACAAACAATTCAAATTCAATATCTAACTGTTGTTGTTGTTGCAGATGGAAGGAGGGGAGGAAGGGAGTGACGTCACGTCAAGCCATCTTGAGGTACATCACACTGAAGATCCATGGGTTCGACATCAAGTCAACTCATCTTGTGGTACGTCATTACGAAAGTTTATGTTAACCCTATTGTGGTCTCTTGATGCATATTGACGAATCACTTCGACCACTCCTATTATATGTATCTAATCCTATTCAATTATATCTTCATTGACCGGGCTCAGTTTCGACGAGTTGTTGGTGTAAAAAAAGACTAGCAACCACCTCTTACGCCACGGTTAGGTCCGGTGTCTTTGGCTCGCGAGGTGCACCAAGAACAACAAGACTTCAGAGGGCTCCCGCAGCGAGTATGAGGCCCCGGTGTACTTGACCTTCGAAGACACTATGATTGAGAACCCTTGTCCTATATTTTGTATCACCTGTTACATGCCAAAAGTATATGATGAGTCCTTAAATCAACAATGTAATGTACTTAGAAAATTTCGGATGTTGTACACACCTTAAACGCATCTTCGTCGTCGCTCGATTTTGATAGCCCTAGGGTTTCTAGCAAGTACTCTAGAGCGTTACCTTTGTTTCATTTTATTGTAGGTCGGATTTCCATTACCTATATACAAGTCAAGTGATTTTGTTATTGCTCATTGTTGTCGAAACACCGGCCTATATATAACACTTAATGTGGAATCGAACATACCTTTCCACCCCTCGTAAGATGGAACTGCGGATGCTTTGCAACAACGACATTCACGCTTTCTTCAATCATTGGGTAGTCCTGAGAATGATCATCAAACCACAACTAGTTTAAGCACTTGGTCAAGTGACTCTTATGAGGCTAATGTGTGCGATTTTACCTGTTCGTGAGCCCTCCTAAAATGCACTGAAAGACAAAACCTATTGTCCTCTATGCTCACCCCTTCAAAGCCCTTGGTGACTTCCTCTAGCTCTTTAAGTATCTATCAACATCAAGAAGCCGAAAAGCGTTAAGACAAGACTAAAAATGCGCACAAAATTGTTAAGGTTTGGTTGTTTACTTGGAGGATTTGCATCGAGTAACCTGTCCTCCTGCTGCTCTCTTTGTTTCATTTTTCTATTGGCATTTCCATCGAGTAACCTGTCATCCTTTTGCTGTATTTGTTTCATTTTTATATAGGCATCTCATATCTTGAGCTTAATTGTTTGAATTTTCTATGTCTAAAGAGTACCTCTTGAACTATGATCAACTATGGCTGCTTTGCCCAAATCTTTTATTTTTTGATGTCTATGGGTTTTGCCTGTTCTGAGTTTGGTTTATTGCAATCTGGATGTTATGGTTATGTCTTTTTTTTTTAAGAAAAAACAAGCTTAGATAGTCCATAGATAACTACGTGAGCTTACCCACTCCTCCACTTCTTTGGTAGTTTTATAGGCAGTTTCTGAGTTAGTTTATTTGCTTAATTGGTTGTTCACTCTTGCAATATAGACAAATCAATGTCCTTTTTTTCTTTATAATCTATTTTTATGCTTGGATATTCCTGAAGTAACGAATGATGTGCAGTTGGAATTGAAGGAAGAGTCCAACGGAGGCGATGAGAGGAATGAAGAGTTTGACGGATGTTGTTCGAATTAGAGGTTCGTTTCTTGCCTTTTTTGTTTTATGAGATTCGTTTTGAATTAGAGGTTCGTATTATAGCACAAGCAAGAGCAGTGTATCTGAAGCAGTGCATTTGAGACAAAAAAGGAACAACTTCGTATGCAATGTACCAAGCAAGCAATTCTCAGTCGAAAGATGGTGATTAATAACTGAAATCTTCATTGATAATCAATAACAATAAATTCTTCATTTCTTTTGGCCTTTTAGATATACATGATCATATGAATCTTCTATTTTCCAGATTAATTTGTTTTGGATGAAAAGTTTCAAGCCATTAATTTGTGAATAAATTTATTGCTGTTACTCCAAGATCAATCTCAGATTGGTGAGTTTTCTGGTTGTATAAAGAAAATCTCTTCTTAAGGGCTCAGTAAACCTGATAAGTGAAAATAGTATTTACTTTCACGAAATAAGTTTAATGAGTGTTTTAGCCATCATTTCTATCCTTTCAAGAAATAGTACTTACTCTAAGATCAGCACTGTTTTACTTTGGTGCATTCTCTTTCTACAGATGTGACTAATGGTAGCTATATCTAAAGATGTTGTAAGCCTTTTTTTGTTTTATGTTTGGGTTTTAGAAGTACTCCTGCAAGACAATGGTTCCTTCATTTTGTCATTTTCAGTTACTATAAATCAATACTCCCTCCCATCGACAATAAGTGTCGTTTAAGCTTGAGCATAAGTTTTAAGAAAAAATATCAATTCACACAATTACAAATAACCATGGATAGTCTATCTCAAATCTCGTATCATCTAAAATGAATTGATTAATATGATAATATCTGAAAAATAAGATAAATATACTTAGATTAATTTTAAAAATCTCGTGTGTAGCGCACGGGGAATAGACTAGTTTTTTATTGAAGGAAAACACAACTAACTTATATAGGTGATTTTATGTAACTTCTGAATTTTTGGTATATATTTTTAAATAGTTAAAAACTTATATATATTTTTATATAATTTCATACCTATTATAAAAAAATGAAAAATTATATAAAAAAAATAAAAATTTGATGTTTTACATAGATGTATCTGAAATGTAAAAAGATATGTTTTTAAAAACGTGATACAGTAATATATATATTTTTTTAAAATCTTAATTTTGGAGTTTGCTTTCTAGCGATTTATGAAAATCACCTTAGTGGCTTAGTCTATTGACTATTGTCGTCACTTTTCAGCCCTAAAATCCAATCCTACTGAATTTAATTCGTTATGTTATAGTAAATAACCTTGTCTCACGTCGAAAAATAATAAGATAATGCAAAGTTACTTCTTCTATTTTTATCGGAGAACCATCCCATATCGAAAGGTAAGTCGTAATACGTATTTAAACTCAAGCGCTCGCTCAACAGTGAATGCACTATTATTTGCTCGATCATTAGAAGTCGACGAATAAGGGAGAGATCTAGATGAGGGTGATCTGTTGGGAAGAACGTCGAATTAGCAATCTACCAAAGCAAGTTCTCTATTATATCTATATTTTTTTAATTGTATATATATCTTTAAAAATAATAAGCTTTATTGTATTGTATATATATAATTATAATGTTGTTATAATTGAGTGTTGAGTTTGTGCTATTTTTTGGTGATGCATACTTTGTTCTCCATCTGCTTCCTCAACTTGATGTGTCTTTTTCTATTATTTTTACTGTATATTTAGGCAATTTTCGTCACGTCATTCTCTCGAAAATCAGATCTGCCTGATCCTTTCTCTACCACTTATGCCTGATCTTTTTCTTTAATGCAATAATCCAGTTTTTTTCGAATATCTTTTCTTTTAAAAATAAAATCAACAAGTAGAGATTTAAAGGGTAATTAATTTTCTTCAATAAATCAACAAGTACATAATTTGGGTTTATGTTCATTTGGGGCAAATTTTCGGTTGTTTCGAATGGGGTTTGGATTTCATGAATTTGCCTTTTTCAATACTTTGTACAAACAATTGAATATATCTATCGGTTGTTGTTGTTGCAGATGGAAGAAGGAGAAGAGGGGAGTGACGTCACGTCAACTCATCTTGTCTTACGTCTTGCTGAAGATCCATGGGTTCTTCGGATTCGGATCAAGTTTTTTTCTGTTATGTACACCCTTATATAACTTAAAACACAAAATAAACAAGACAACAAGTCTCTTGATTTATAACTCCGACCATTCTATATATGTATCTAATCCTATTCAATCGTATCTTCATTGACCGAGCTTAGTTTCGAGGAGTTGTTGGTGTAAAAAAAGACCAGCAACCGCCCTCCTTATTCATGGTCAACGGTCAAGTCCTGTGTCTTTGGCTCGCGAGGCGCACCAAGAACAACAAGACTTCAGAGGGCTCCCGCAGCGAGTATGAGGCCCCTGTGTCCTTGACCTTCGAAGACACGATGATTGAGAACCCTTGTCCTCTATTTTGTATCACCTGTTACAGGTCAAAAGTATATGATGAGTTCTTAAATCAACAATGTAATGTACTTAGAATATACCGAATGTTGTACATACCTTAAACGCATCTTCGTCAGTTCGGTCATCGCCAATGTAGATGGGATGAACGTCGCTCGATTTGGATAGCCCTAGGGTTTCAAGCAAGTACTCTAGAGCATTGCCTTTGTTCCATTTTATTGTAGGTCGGATTTCCATTACCTATATACAAGGCAAGTGATTCTGTTATTGCTCATTGTTGTCGAAACACCGGCCTATATATGACACTTAATGTGGACTCGAACATACCTTCCGACCCCTCGTAAGATGAAACTGCGGATGCTTAGCAACGACGCCATTCACACTTTCTTCAATCATTTGGCAGTCCTGAGAATGAACTAGTTTAAGCACTTGGTCAAGTGACTCTTATGAGGCTAAAGTGCGCGATTTTACCTGTTCGCGCGCCCTCTTGAAATGCACCGAAAGACAAAACCTATTGTCCTCTATGGTCACACCTTCAAAGCCCTTGGTGACTTCCTCTAGCTCTTTAAGTATCTATCAACATCAAGAAGCCGAAAAGCGTCAAGACAAGACTAAAACGCGCACAAAATTGTTAGGATTTGGTTGTTTACTTGGAGGATTTCGGGCAAAAAGTCACGAGCTGGTTGGAAGTTAGTAACTTCATTCTCCTTGCTATCGACCGTTGTCCTTTGGTACTCGTCTAAGAGCGCCTCTTGCTGCCTCGGAGGAGCCATGATGTCCATCCCATGGCTCCCGGCATAGTACACATCGTCTAGTTGTACAAACTCATACACCTTATCGCGGCTTCTACCACTAATGATCGCGGTTGGGTAATGTCGAGCCACTTCATGAACAGCTGAGCGTATCTATGGAGCAAGATCAAGATCAATAAGCAACTCAATACATCGGTGATCGACATAAATGGAAGATTTGATTACCGAGTCAGACATGAAGGCCAAGAGAGGATCATCTACAATGGGCGAGAGAGTGCCATCATAGTTCAAAAACACGACGATCCTCCTCCCTTTGGCGATGTCCATCATCCACTCGAACTCGCCTAATGCAGATGGATGATCAGCATATATGTAGTGCACGATTAAGATTATGAATTGCATTTTTATCAGAAAATAATACAGACTCTTAAAATTAAGCAATTTAGCCTATGTAGGAGTCGAATCCACGTCTTTGTGCATAAGCACATTGCTCTAACATTGAGCTAATAGGCTTTTATAGCATATGAATTACAAGAAGATAAGAATAAAATCATTCTACCATATTATACAAGTGCAAAAATAATACTATATTAGTGCAATTTTAGAGAACAAGATTGCAAAAATAAATACTACAAAACAACTTCCTTTTACAAAGAAACTCGAGTAAGCAAAGGAAAGCAGACAACAAAAAAGCAAGCAACAAATGAGTTTATCTACCTTCAGTTTCACATGAGAAATTGATCTTACATGTAATGTGAGGGTGAGATTCCTTGGTAGAAGACTTATAAGTCAGCCCCTCTCCATCCTGTTGTATGCTTTGGCCCTCACTTTCAGCACATGTTCCCCCATTTTCTTACTCATCTCACTCACTGAGCTGTCCATAGAAACACCATCAGCACACCCTTTTCCATTAGTTTCCCTTGCTGTCATACTCTCAGCAATGCTTTTTCCTGTTGTTGCAGTCATACTCTCAATTACTAGCTGAATTTGTTATTAATTTCGGTTGTAAATCAAGCATGCTAATTCAGAGCCACACAAAGGCGATCGAACAATAAAAATTGGCTAATGACCATCAGACTTGCACATTTAGAGACCAACACAGTAATTCAAACAGACCAAAACGAAACACTAGCTTTTGCTCTAATCAAGCCAACATGACAATATAAAACAGCATATGTCAACATTAAATTCTAGGGCGTAAGGTAAATGCACGTTTTTAAAACGCAAACTGGCAAACTGGCAAATGCACAACAGAAATAATAACTCGCAGAAACCAGAAGCATCAAAAAATCAGAAACCAACATCATTTCGAGTATTCAAAGCAAGCAAAACCTAATCAGAAACCGACAGTATTTCGAGTGTTCAAGGCAAGCAAAACCTAATCAGAAACCGACAACATTTCGAGTATTCAAAGCAACCAAAACCTAATCAGAAACTGACAAGTTCGAATTCATAATCCATTAAAAACAATAGGCTGGAGGGAGGAGGATGAGTATAACGCATACATCAACTTATTTTCCGGGAAGCACAATAAAAAAAACCTAATTTCTTCAATTTTGCTTCCAAAATTCGAATGTGAAAAGGACATTTCCGGTGTCGGCACAGAGCTTCAGGAAGCGGTGAGATGGGAAGAGAAAAGGAGAAGGAAGACAGACCTGCAGATGAGATCGAAGCCGGTGTCGGAGAGCCTGTGATTTCGAAGCCGCTATCGAGCTTGAGAATAGGTACCAAGTGCCGGAGAAATCGAAGGAACTTTGAACATGGACAAATCCGCCATCGAGCTTGCGATTTCGAAGCATGGGGACTCGATCGATCGGAATCGACACCGTTGGAGACGCTCAACTTAACCTCGACCACCCTACCACCGGCATCACCATCATCGGCAGAGGATGTGGTTCTAGGCTGCTGCGCAGGCGAGGGAGGTTGGTCGCGGAAGAGGGAGATGCGGAAGCAGTTGCCGAGAGAGAAGACCGAGAGAGAGAGAGGCGGCCATGGATCCAAGTTCCCGGCTATCAGGGACGCTGCTGCGAGCAGGCACGGATCTAGGGGTGGGCTGCATCCTTGTGTTCAATAGGGAGACTTTAAAACCCACCCGGGTTCGATTCTTGATGGCCCCCTTCTTTCTTAATGTTTTTTCCCAACGTATTAATAACTTCACACCAGTAAGTCAGCAACAATACAACATATATATACACTGCTTATTCATTAGGTGTATATATGATATTAATTTTGTAATTTTTTTTGTGTTATATGTATATAATATTAATAACTCTTAAAAAAAATTAATTGTATAAGGAAACATATGTGTTATTATGTAATTTTAATAACTCTTTAAAAAAATTAATTTTATAAGGCGATTTCAGCCTACTCCGATTTTTATTTCTGGTTCCGTGCCTAGCTGCGAGGCTCGGGCGCAACAGAGACTGGAGAGGCGAGGGGGAAGGAAGCCATGGCCACTCCGGGAGAGGGAAGAGAGCTGAAGCTCCTCGGCGAGCAAAACGTCTCATCAGGGAAAAAAAAGGATTAGGGCTAGTCAGTTGGGCCGAACTCTATTTTTTTTTAAATTAGGCCCATTTTCACTTTAAGAGTTATTTTTATTTTAAACACCATTTTCATTATAACCATACCCATATATTGTAATTATAAAGTATGAGAAAGTATATAGTTTTATCAAAAGAGAAAAACAATATGGTAATTTTGTGACTAAAAAAAAAAGAAATAAAAGGAAGAAAATTATCTAGATTAGTAAAGTGATATGATGCATTGTAATGTAATTGTTTAATCCTCTACAATAAAATAAAATCCTTCAAATACATTAAATTTTTTTTCTATATATAGTAAACAATTAAATTAGATTTTTTACATAGTACAATGAATCTATATGTATTACAAATGACTATATGAAAATGAACCACAAGTTCATACATATAGAATACTATGCACCGACTTTAATATATACATGTATTATAGATAAGTTCATATTTCAGTCTACTTAACTAGTTATAATAATGAAATGGTGATAAAAATGCATTGAAATAAATTACTTCAAATACATCGAACTTTTACAAGTACAATGAATCCATCGTATCTTACCGAATAGGATCATCTGTCCCTTCTGACAGGCCCCCCTGAATTGGTCTTTCCCGTCCCCGAAATAAAAGAAAAATAATTAAAATGTGAAAAAAAAAAATGGATCCTCACTGATATCTTACTACTAAAAGGTGAGTGGGGATCTTCTATCCCCTACGATGTACCACCCGGTACACCACTAAATTATTTATATTATAAAAAAATATCAAAAAAAATTATAACATTATATTTAATTTTTATACACTTATATAATATGTTTATAAAATTTTATATTAAAAAATCATATTTAAAAAATTATAGATAAAGAAAATATATATGAATTATTTTAGAAAATAATTTTTCTATTTTTCCAGGACATATTTTGTTTATGATAAAATAAATTTATAAACATATTAATATAAGTGTATAAAAGTTAAATATAATTTTTTTTTAGAATATTGTTTTACAACATAAATAATTTAGTGGTGGATTGGGTGGTATACCGTGGGATGTAGAAGATCCCCACTCACTTAAGTTGATTTAGTTATATATCAACGGTCTTTCTAGCATGTGCTCTAAGGGAATAGGATACGAACCTTAATCGGAAAAGATTTCTTACCAAATAAAGCAGCGATCCTAGGAAAATAATATTACGAAAAGCTAAAATAATTTAAATTTGGAGAATCTTTCCCGATTTTGTTGTCCTATGCAGAAAACCCGAAATATCATATACAGAAATATCATATACAACAACAAACATAGCAATAAGCATTGCATACATTCCTTTCTTTAGCATTTTTTTTTTACAGATAAAAAAAGATGTAATCATATTTTTTATTGAAAGAAAACACAAACTAATTTATATAAGTGGTTTTATGTAACTTCTTAATTTTTGGGTGGTTTATGAAAAGTCTAGTGTTTGAAGAATGGTGATATAATAATATTTTATCCAACTTATACGTTGTGCATGTTAAAGATTCTTTGATATCATAAAGCTTGAGGTGATTGAGCTTAATATTTTTAAAAAAAATATTGTCTTTGTTTTGAAAAACATGTTTCATTACTATTTATATACATTTTTTAAATAGTTAAAATTTATATTTTTTATATAATTTCATACCTAGTACTAAAAAAAATGTAAAATTATATAAAAGTAATAAAAAAAGCTGATATTTTATATTGACATATCTGAATTGTAAAAACATATGTTTTTTAAAACATATGCAATAAGATTTTACAAAAAAAAAAAATTAGTTTACTTTCTAGAGATTTATGAATGACTTTAATTACTCTATTGTCGTCACTTCTCAGTCCTCACCATTGGGTTTGACTCGTTCATATACTTGGCTTTGAAACTTCAAATAGTAAAACTTGAAATATAGATCCAAATGATAAATAGACTGAAACCATCATGGCGGTAACTATAAGATATCAAAAACAAACAAGAACCATATTATGGTCCAAAAATTCAAAACTAGTATACATTTGATTCAACCCAACTCAATCCAATCCGAATGAATTTAATTTGTTATGTTAGTAGTAAATTACACTTGAATATATCTCACGTCGAAAAATAATAAGATAATGCAAAGTTACATCCTTTTTTTTTATCGGAGAACCGTCCCACATCGGAAGGTAAGTTGCAATACGTATAGAAACTCTCTATTTAAACCCAAGCGCTCGCTCAACGGTGAATACACTATTGTTTGCTCGATCACTAGAAGTCGACAAATAAGGGAGAGATCTGGATGAGGGAGATCTTTTGGGAAGAATGAATCTTCCCCATCGAATTAGCAATCTACCAAAGTAAGTTCTCTATTACATCTAATTTTTAATTACATATATATATATATATATATATATATATATATATATATATATATATATATATATATATATATATATATATATATATATATATATATATATATATATATATATATATATATATATGTGTGTGTGTGTCTTTTCTTTAATAAGCGTTCTTGGATTGTATTTGTATATATATAATTCTAATGTAGTTATAATTCAGCGTTTATTTCTTGGTAGTACTTGACTTCGTTCTTTGTATTAGATTTGCTAAGGTCGTCATGTGGTGGAGTTCGTTTCTGTTTGTTTGATGCGCCTTTTTTTTCTACTTTATATTTAGGCGATTTTTTTCGCCGACTCGACCTCTTGAGAATTAGATCTGCCTGAATCTTGAAGGTTGAGTTGAACGAGTCAAGTTTTGAGTTCTTTATTCGTTGTGGTTGGACAAGACACAACGTAATTTGGGTTTATGTTCATTTGGGGCAGATTTTTGGTTGAATTTCAATTTTGAATGGGGTTTGGATTTCATGAATTTGCC
Source organism: Persicaria maculosa (assembly GCA_963922045.1). NCBI lineage: Eukaryota > Viridiplantae > Streptophyta > Magnoliopsida > Caryophyllales > Polygonaceae > Persicaria > Persicaria maculosa. The sequence goes on from OY998254.1 coordinate 71,160,003, forward strand.
TTTCAAATTCAATACTTTGTACAAACAATTCAATATATAGAACTGTTGTTGTTGTTGCAGATGGAAGGAGGAGATCACTCATCTCTCAGTACGTCTTACTGAAGATCCATGGGTTCGACGTCAAGTCAACTCATCTTGTGGTACGTCAAGACAACAAACACTAATCAAATTCACCTTCTATTACAAAAGTTTCTGTTAACCCTATTATGGTCTCTTAATGTATATTGACGAATCACTCCGACCACTCCTATTATATGTATCTAATCCTATTCAATTATATCTTCATTGACCGAGCTCAGTTTCGACGAGTTGTTGGTGTAAAAAAAGACCAGCAACCGCCTCTTACGTCACGGTTAGAGCCGGTGTCTTTGGCTCGCGAGGCGCACCAAGAACAACAAGACTTCAGAGGGCTCCCGCAGCGAGTATGAGGCCCCGGTGTCCTTGATCTTCGAAGATACTATGATTGAGAACCCTTGTCCTCTATTTTGTATCACCTTTTACAGGGCAAAAGTATATGATGAGTCCTTAAATAAAAAATGTAATGTACTTAGAAATTTCCGGATGTTGTACACACCTTAAACGCATCTTCGTCAGTTCGGTCATCGCCAATGCAGATGGGATGAACGTCGCTCGATTTTGATAGCCCTAGGGTTTCCAGCAACTACTCTAGAGCGTTACCTTTGTTCCATTTTATTGTAGGTCGGATTTCCATTACCTTTATACAAGTCAAGTGATTTTGTTATTGCTCATTGTTGTCGAAACACCGACCTATATATAACACTTAATGTGGAATCGAACATACCTTTCGACCCCTCGTAAGTTGGAACTGCGGATGCTTTGCAACGATGGCATTCACGCTTTCTTCAATCATTGGGTAGTCCTGAGAATGATCATCAAACCACAACTAGTTTAAGCACTTGGTCAAGTGACTCTTATGAGGCTAATGTGTGCAATTTTACCTCTTCGCGAGCCCTCCTGAAATGCACCGAAAGACAAAACCTATTGTCCTCTATGCTCACCCCTTCAAAGCCCTTGGCGACTTCCTCTAGCTCTTTAAGTATCTATCAACATCAAGAAGCCGAAAAGCGTTAAGACAAGACTAAAAACGCGCACAAAACTGTTAGGGTTTGGTTGTTTACTTGGAAGATTTGCATCAAGTGTAACCTGTCACCCTACTGCCCTCTTTGTTTCATTTTTCTATTGGCATTTGCATCAAGTAACCTTTCATCCTTCTTCTGTATTTGTTTCATTTTTCTATAGGCATCTCCTATCTTGAGCTTAATTGTTTGAATTTTCTATGTCTAAAGAGTACCTCTTGAACTATGATCAACTATGGCTGTTTTCCCCAAATCTTTTATTTTTTGATGTCTATGGGTTTTGCCTGTTCTGAGTTTGGTTTATTGCAATCTGGATGTTATGGTTATGTCTTTTTTTTTTAAACAACAAGCTTAGATAGTCCATAGATAACTACCTGAGATTACCCACTCCTCCACGGCTCCACTTATTTGGTAGTTTCATAGGCAGTTTCTGAGTTAGTTTATTTGCTTAGTTGGTTGTTCACTCTTCAATATAGACAAATCAGTGTTCTTTTTTCGTTTATAATCTATTTTTATGCTTGGATTTTCCTGAAGTAACGAATGGAGTGCAGTTGGAATTGAACGAAGAGTCCAACGAAGGCGATGAGATGAATGAAGAGCTTGACGGATGTTGTTCGAATTAGAGGTTTGTTTCTTGCCTTTTTTGTTTTATGAGATTCGTTTTGAATTAGATGTTCGAATTATAGCACAAGCAAGAGAAAGTGTCTTGCATCTGAAGCAGTGCATTTGAGACAGAAAAGGAACAACTCTGTATGCAATTTACCAAGCAAGCAAATCTCACTCGAAAGATGGTCATTAATAACTGAAATCTTCATTGATAATCAGTAACAATAACTTCTTCATTTCTTTTGGCCTTTTAGATATGATCATATGAATCTTCTATTTTCCAGATTTGTTTTGAATGAAAAGTTTCAAGCCATTAAATTGTGAATAAATTTATTACTGTTACTCCAAGATCAATCTAAGATTGGTGAGTTTTCTAGCTGTATAAAGAAAATCTCTTCTTAGAGGCTCAGTAAACCTGATAAGTGAAAATAGTACCTACTTTCAAGAAATAAGTTTGATGAGTGTTTTGACCTTCATTTCAATCCTTTGATATGCTTGAAAAACTAGATTCAATTTTAGCGATTCATTGTAATGTCATAAGTTATATAACTGGATGAAGAAATATGATTGCATGAAACTGAATTAGAAGCCCTGTATGACAAGTAGGGTTGTTATATGAGCTGAACAGCTTGAGCTCAGCTCGAAAAAAGCTCGACTCGAGCTCGTTCACTTACCTAAACAAGTCGAGCCTGAGGATGATTTTAAGCTCGATTGAAAGCTCGGCTCGTTCGATTTAGGCTCGAATTCTATGGAATTTCTAAAATTTTCTTTAATTCAATATGTTATGACCAAGTAAAACTACTTAAAGCTCGAAAAAAGCTCGGCTCGAGTTCGTTCATTTACTAAAACAAGCCGAGCTTGAACAAAAAAAGAAAGCTCGTTTAAAAATTGGGCTCGGCTCGGCTCGAGCTCGTTTAACAAATGAACAAGCTTGAACATGACAAGCTCGGCTCGTTCGGCTCGAATAACACCCCTAATGACAAGCACAGATAGCCCATCATGTTTTCTTCTTTTTTCTGCTGCTGCTATCCTGGCTGTATTTGCTATCTGGAATTTTGTATGTTCAAAACCTGTATCTTGGTAGTTATAAACGGCCTTTCTTCTTGTCCTGGAATTTACAAATTTCCTGATTTTGTGTAGCTGTGTTAAGATGGTTAATCAGCTATTTGCTGGAGTTCATATAGCATCTGCAGCTGAGGCTTTAGCATTTGGGGCGTATCTTGGTCTTCCTACAAGAACTCTTTTTGATTTTATCAAAAATAGTGGAGGAACATCATGGAAAACCAGTCTATTCCTTTTGATTGCCACAGTTGTTGGAATGTGGTTGTCCCACCTCGGTAATATAAAGAATGTTTGAACAACATATAAGGTTGAAGGGTTACTCCTCTCATTGCCAATTGGTTTTGAGATGGAACTCTGTTGCCTTTATGTGTTGTTCGAGTCTCCTATATGTGGGCCCGTACACACAACCTCCTTCCAGCTTGTCTTTAGCCCCACCGGACCCAGCCGACTTTAACACAGGCCCACAACTTCTATTATCGTTTATCAAAATAGTGCTGATTGATGGTGTTTGAAGCTAGAACATCAACACTGTTTTACTTTGGTACATTCTCTTTCTACAGATGTGACTAATGGTAGCTATATCTAAAGATGTTGTAAGCCTTTTTTTGTTTTATGTTAGGGTTTTAGAAGTACTCCTGCAAGACAATGGTTCCTTCATTTTGTCATTTTCAGTTACTATAAATCAATACTCTCTCCCATCAACAATAGATAGTCTATACGAGATTTGAACTCGTATCATCTAAAACGAATTGATTAATATGATAACATCCGAAAAATAAGATAAATATACTTAGATTAATTTTAAAAATCCCATGCGTAGTGCACGGGGTATAAACTAGTTTTTTTATTGAAGGAAAACACAACTAACTTATATAGGTGGTTTTATGTAATTAACTTCTGAATTTTTGGTATATATTTTTAAATAGTTAAAAACTTATATATATTTTTATATAATTTCATACCTATTATAAAAAAATGTAAAATTATATAAAAATAAATAAAAAATTTGATATTTTACATAGATGTATCTGAATTGTAAAAAGATATGTTTTTAAAAACGTGATGCAGTAATATATTTTACAAAAAAAAAAACAAATCTTAAATTTGGAGTTTAATATATTTCTAGCGATTTATGAAAATGACCTTAGTCTATTGTCGTCACTTTTCAGTCCTCACCATTGGATTTGACTTGTTCATATACAAAACAAACCAGAACCATATTATGGTCCAAAAATTCAAAACTAGTATACATTTATTCAACCCAACTCAATCCAATCCGACTGAATTTAATTCGTTTTGTTATAGTAAATTACACTTGAATATATCTCAAATCGAAAAATAATAAGATAATGCAAAGTTACTTCTAATTTTATCGGAGAACCGTCCCACATCGAAAGGTAAGTCGTAATACATATAGAAACTCTCAATTTAAACTCAAGCGCTCACTCAACGGTGAATGCACTATTATTTGCTCAATCGCTACTAGAAGTCGACAAATAAGGGAGAGATCTAGATGAGAGTGATCTGTTGGGAAGAATGAATCTTCTCCATCGAATTAGTGCTTGTTTGGATGGTTTAAAAAATCTCAGGAAGTTAAATATCCCAGGAAGTAGATTTGAATACATGTGTTTGGATATAATTTTTATTTCCGAAAATCCCAGGAATTTGAATTCCCAGGAATTTGAATTCCACCAAAATGGGGGAATTAGAATTACCAAGTGGGGGGTGGGTAAGATGAAATCCACCTTTTTTTTATTTCAAGAAATTTATTTTTTTCCTTTTAAACTTGCAAATTACTTATTTGTCCATAATTCAAATAATATTTTTTATTGCTAAGGGTTACTATAGTAATTTTACACAAATTCCTATAAAGGTTTATATTTAACCAAACAAAGCGTAGGATTTTAATTCATGGGAAATTAAACTTATCCAAACGTGTTTTCAACAATCCCAGTAAATTTAGTTCCCAGAAAGTTCTCTTCCCATATATTAGCTTCTTGGGAATTGCACTTCCTGTGTTAATCCAAACGAGCACTTAGCAATCTACCAAAGTAAGTTCTCTGTTATATCTATATATTTTTTTAATTGCATATATATCTTTAAAAATAATAAGCTTTATTGTATTGTATATATATAATTATAATGTTGTTATAATTGAGTGTTGAGTTTGTGCTATTTTTTGGTGATGCATACTTTCTTCTTCATCTGCTTCCTCAACTTGATGTGTCTTCTCTATTATTTTTACTGTATATTTAAGCAATTTTTGTCACTTCAGTCTCTGGAAAATCAGATCTGCCTGATCCTTTCCTGATCTTTTTCTTTGATGCAATAATCCATTTTTTTTCAAATATCTTTTCTTTTAAAAATAAAATCAACAACAAGTAGAGATTTAATTTCAAGGCCTATCAGGGTAATTGATTTTCTTCAATAAATCAACAAGTACGTAATTTGGGTTTATGTTCATTTGGGGCAAATTTTCTGTTGTTTCGAATGGGGTTTGGATTTCTGGAATTTGCCTTTTTCAATACTTTGTACAAACAATTCAATATATCCAACGGTTGTTGTTCTTGCAGATGAAAGAAGAAGAGGGGAGTGACGTCACGTCAACTCATCTTGTCTTACGTCTTGCTGAAGATCCATGGGTTCTTCGGATTCGGATCAAGTTTTTTTTCTCTTATGTACACCCTTATATAACTTAAAACAGAAAATAAACAAGACAACAAGTCTCTTGATTTATAACTCCGACCATTCTGTATATGTATCTAATCCTATTCAATTGTATCTTCATTGACCGAGCTTAGTTTCGAGGAGTTGTTGGGGTAAAAAAAGACCAGCAACCGCCTCCTAATTCATGGTCAACTGTCAAGTCCTGTGTCTTTGGCTCGCGAGGCGCACCAAGAACAAGAAGACTTAATTCATGGTCAACTGTCAAGTCTTGTGTCTTTGGCTCGCGAGGCGCACCAAGAACAACAAGACTTCAGAGGGCTCCCGCAGCGAGTATGAGGCCCCTGTGTCCTTGACCTTCGAAGACACGATGATTGAGAACCCTTGTCCTCTATTTTGTATCACCTGTTACATGCCAAAAGTATATGATGAGTCCTTAAATCAACAATGTAATGTACTTAGAATATACCGGATGTTGTATATACCTTAAACGCATCTTCGTCAGTTCGGTCATCGCCAATGTAGATGGGATGAACGTCGCTCGATTTTGATAGCCCTAGGGTTTCTAGCAAGTACTCTAGAGCATTGCCTTTGTTCCATTTTATTGTAGGTCGGATTTCCATTACCTATATACAAGTCAAGTGATTCTGTTATTGCTCATTGTTATCGAAAAACCGGCCTATATATAACATTTAATGTGGACTCGAACATACCTTTCGACCCCTCGTAAGATGGAACTGCGGATGCTTTGCAACGACGACATTCACACTTTCTTCAATCATTTGGTAGTCCTGAGAATGAACTAGTTTAAGCACTTGGTCAAGTGACTCTTATAAGCTAAAGTGCCCGATTTTACCTGTTCGCGAGCCCTCCTGAAATGCACCGAAAGACAAAACCTATTGTCCTCTATGCTCACACCTTCAAAGCCCTTGGTGACTTGCTCTAGCTCTTTAAGTATCTATCAACATCAAGAAGCCGAAAAGCGTTAAGACAAGACTAAAAACGTGCACAAAATTGTTAGGGTTTAATTGTGTACTTGGAGGATTTCGGGCAAGAAGTCGCGAGCTGGTTGGAAGATGGTAACTTCATTCCCCTTGCTATCGACCGTTGTCCTTTGGTACTCGTCTAAGGGCGCCTCTTGCTGCCTCGGAGGAGCCATGATGTCCATCCCATGGCTCCCGGCATAGTACACATCGTCTAGTTGTACAAACTCATACACCTTATCGCGGCTTCTACCACTAATGATCGCGGTTGGGTAATGTCGAGCCACATCACGAACAGCTGAGCGCATCTATGGAGCAAGATCAAGATCAATAAGCAACTCAATACATCGGTGATCGACATAAATGGAAGATTTGATTACCGAGTCAGACATGAAGGCCAAGAGAGGATCATCTACAATGGGCGAAAGAGTGCCATCATAGTCCAAAAACACGACGATCCTCCTCCCTTTGGCAATGTCCATCATCCGTTCGAACTCACCCAATGCAGATGGATGATCAGCCTGCATAAACATGTGTCACTAAGACGCCGAAATTGACATAAATCAAACACCTCAACGACGAATCTAAACCAACAAATTACCATCCAAGCATCATAGTCCGTGCTAGGAGCTTCTATTTTGACAGCACCGTCTTGGTTAGAGGGGTCAGGTGAGGTGTTACCGCCATTGTTGGTGTCGGTTGAAGGTGGTGCAGACCCGGTGTTCTGCGGACAGGCCCAGAATGTGAAGCTCCATAGCTGCAGATAGATCTTCAACACTCTTTTCATCATCTGAAAAAGGCAACAAAGATGAAATTGTTAGTGTTCAAATCAGATTAGGGTAAGTTTGATTGAACCCTAAAAGGTGGCAATTGAAAGAACTGTAAATCAAAATGTGACCCAATTTGAAGTACAAACAGATAAATTAGGGAAATTAATTTGTTAGGTGAATAAAAGTACATATGGAGAAAGTTAAAGATGGGAAGAACCTTATAATGTACATAATATTTTCTATAAATATGTAATATCAAGGTAAAGGGAATATCAAAGATTTTGCAGGATACATCCACCAAATGGGGAAAAGATTTGCAAAAATTGGAAATTGAGATCAATTAGAAGTGCATAATATCACAACAAATATATATCCACAAAAGGTTAAAAAAAGAGAAAAAATCAACAAATTTCTGTAAAATAATTTTAAAAAAAAAACAAAAAAAATAACTAGGGTGTGTTTGGATTCTTTTACATTAAATTTATAATAATCTAATAATATGAATATCAGTTGCCCCAAACTTTAAGTAATATAGTTGATGTTTGATTATAATTTATGAGGCGTTCGATTCAAACACATTAAGGGCTCGTTTGGTATAAAAGTTGGAAAGATAAACAGAAATGAAATGAATATAGTCTATTTGTAGTTCGAGATACATTGTTACTAATATTATTTTTTTTTTTAAAAAAGATACAAATATTGGGTTGTCATACCGAGGGAACGCACGTATTAAGTACTCACATACGTTACTGAAAACACTTACCTAAAAATTCCTTTTGTGACTAATGAAATGAAATGAAATGTTTATCATTATTTAGTCTTTTTGACCAAAAAAAAGTCTTGATGAACTTTGGCTATATGTGAAAATTTGACCAATTTTGAATTGAAACAACTAGAAACCATATATAATACCCACATCTTAAACCCTTAAAAAATATCTTTAGTTTCGGAATAATAAATAGTACATAATTATAAGATAAATGATTCATTTTCATTTAAAATTTCAGAATAATTGGATTCAGTTTTAATAATATTAGTGTTTAAAAAATCAATTTAAATTTCATAGTATTGTTATATGATGCATTTTTTTCATATATTATAATTTGGGTTAATTTTATATCAAATTTTAATTACTCCTGCAAAAAAATAGGGACAAAGATCATAGTATATTTTAGTGGTAACTGGTAAATTAACACTACAGAACTAAGAATGCAACCGATCTAAAAAATAAATAAAAGAGAAAAAAATTAAGAGGAGAAAAAAAAAAGTAAGAAAATAAATAAATAAATTGTTGGCGCTAAAATAGGGTTCGGAGAGACAGCGCGAATGGATCGATCGAAATTCCACCGGCTTCGCCGACAAAACTGGAATTCTCGAGAACGATCGATCAGTTGGGAGAGAGAGAGAAAACAGAAAACCTAACACCGCCGGTGTCAGGTGATCGGAAACACACATCTCCGGCCGGCAGGCATAATTAGCCCCCCGTAGACGCACACGCACCGTACGTCGATCCATGAATCAGATCGAGATCGCCGTGCGATTGGCCGATTGACCGCAAATCGGACCTCGGAAATCAAATGTAGAGATAAAAGACACAAAATTTAAACCGCAGCAAAATGTAATTTGAAATCAAACAATGCAGGAGAGAAGTTGAAGTAATGAGAGCGAGAGCTTACAGTGTGTACGTTGTTGAAGCCGGAAACCGCAATGGATTAGGAGAGAGAAAGAGGCAAAAAGCCGACAGAGGAGCTGCGCGCAGAGAGAGAGAGAGAGTTGTTGTGGAGAGGGAGGAAACGAGAGGGAGGAGAGGGCGGGTATTTATAGTGATGATTGTGAAGAGAGTACTGAATGAATCTCGTGTTCATTCAACCTCTAATTTCAAAAATGGCCCAAAATCCAAATAAAATCCTTTATTTTGACCCAAATACAAATAAATCCTTTATTTGGACCGAATTAGCACTTCTTCTTTTATTATTGTGAGGTGAGTTTTTAGGTTTTTTGGTCTTTCGGTGCCTATAGGTTATTTATGGTCTTTTGTGGGTTTGAATTGGAAAATAAATCTAATAATAATGTACGATTTATTGTGATTAAACCAAGCTGTTTCTGGTTACTTTTATACTTTTATAACGGTTCTGTTATTTGCACGAATAATTTATCACCACTTTGGAAGTCAGTGTTGACACCACTATCACTCGAGCAGAGCACAACATCACGAGCAATGAGCATTGGCCGTTGTCGACTCGGGGAGTCGGTATCGACAGAACTCCACTCGAGCAGAGCGATGCTAGGTGAGATATCTCTTCAAACTCAAGATGTCGGTGTTGACTGATCGACATGACCGTACATTCGGCGAGATATCGTCATGTGGATAACAAGACGGTTTATAACGGTGTTGTATAAGGCCTAAAATGACTTTCTATATTTATATCTGTAATGCCTTTTTCTTTTCTTTATCTCTTATTCGCGAATTTTCTTGCTTTTCCTCTTCTTTTCTTGCCTTCTTTCTTCATTTATGTTTTCTTTTCCTATAATTTTTCGTCAATGTTTGTCAAAGAAGATTTTTTTCATTTATTGATTCGTATAATTGGAAATGGTTATTTAAAACACCTATTTACCTTCTTCGATGCATAAATCTATGAATAATATTGCTAATTTATGGTTAAAGCTTGACTCGACTAAAAAATCCAACACAATCAAGGATATTCGCATTTAATCGCGATAAAATTTTCACTTCAAACTCAACCAACTCATAAATTTATTAACTAATCTCAATGTGATCAAATATGTTTCTTGTATTTTACCGCGCTATATCTTACATCCTATCATACTATTTCTTATTAAATACTCCATTAAAAGAAATATTTGTTGTATTTTATAAAGATGGAACTAATTAAAATAACTCAAACTTTAGAGATGTTGTAAAAAATATTTCAAACTTTCAATAGTAAAGAAAAATAACCCAGCAGTTGAGAAAGGTCGTAACATATAACTAAGTATTTCAACTCTTTTTCCTACCAAAATTGATGAGATATAACTGGTGAGATTAAGATCTTGGTATATTTATGAGTTGTTCTAATGAGAATAATATCCTTTTGCTAATTTCATTTCCATGTCACTGTTTTTGGCATGATTTATGATCAGGAAATGAGTCGGGATATTTTATTACCATCTCCCTAAATATTAGGTTTTTTTTTATATTTGAAATGTAGAGATATTTTTGTAGCACTCATTTAAATTGGATTATTTTAATTAGTTTCACCTTTTATAAATTTGGAAAATTATGAAATTGCCACTAAATGAGTACATCGTGTCCCCTTTTTCAATTTGAACATGGTTAATTTCACATCTTGCTATCTTGCCTAAACCTACTATATATGTATAATGAACGTATGAGGTGATTGTCATTAATTTTAGACCTTTTTTTATTATTATATAGTCATAAGGGGGGGAAACGGCTCATTGCCTTGAATATGTTGAATATTAATTAATGAGATGAAATTTCCATAAATGAAAGAACAACATTCAAGTGACTAGAAGTCAACATGTCCTTCTTATCCCTTCCTATAGAGGCCTTTAACATTTTGAATCTCTGAACTATTATCTCATTCACACCTTTCTACAATGACCAATCTTCATAGACGCCGTTATAATATGAAAACAAGGAATTCAAACTCGAATCACTACACATCATTCTTAATAAGGCGTTTTTTATCCGACAAATTTTCCATCTCATTCTCCAAAACGAGGTAACAGTAAAAAAAAATTAGAGGGATTTCCCTAAATATGTAGCATTTTTCAAATCATAGAAATTGAACATTAGACCATCTCCAATAACTTTTCCCAAATGAGAAAACAAAACACGTATCTTTCAAATTATTTTTACTTCAATTTCAGCAGCTTCCACATTTCTATGATTTACTTTTGAAAAATGTTGCAGATTTTGGAAAGCTTCTCTATTTTATCTGCTACTTCCCCATTTTGAAGAATAAGGTAAAGAATAAGTTGGACTAAAAACGCCAAGATACTTTAAAATCTCCAAAATGGAGAATCTTTTGGAGTATATAATATCTAGTTGTACGGTTTTTCTAACACATGTCCTTGGGCATAAGATAAGAGGCTATAAATAGAAAGATATTTTAAATTTAAATGATTTTAGCCATTTTTAATAAAAAAAAATCTAGAGTACGTGCATCCAAATATAGAAAATATTTCTAATATTGTTTGTTTATCCTATACCCTAAGGGCATAGTGAAGACTCCACCTTGGTTGTAAAATCTTGAAGAGAGACCGCTAATCGTATTGTAAGCACCATCAACTTCCACATATAAAGTTGTGTGGCTTTATGATGACCTAATTTAAAAAACTATACTCCGAATTTGATAAAAATGTATTTGAACTAGTTTAATACGGAGTATATTATTGGGGCGTTTACCATATAGGCCAAATTTTTGGACTATATTAGGAAGTTGTCCTCCAACCTCTCCATATTAGGGAATTGTCCACCATTAATTTTTTTTTGTTGAAACCGAAAACCTTGGCAACCAAGCTTCCTCTCCTTCGTCCTACCTGCTGTAATCGATCGTTTTTTGCCTATTAATCGATCTATCTACTATAATCGATCAATCTATTGCTCAATCGATCAATCTGTTGCTGAATTGCTTCACATCACATATAAACTACCTACGCATATCAACGAAGTAAGCATTATCGATCGCTTTTGTTGTAAATTTGGACAATTCTTTAGCAATGTTCTTCAAACTTGTGATTATGATGTTGATTAACTATAGATCTATTGTAATCGTTGATTTAACGTTCTTCAAAAATTTTGATTTTGCACTACCAGATCTGCTGAAAACAGATTTTTGATTGCTCCTTTAAGTATCGTTTATGATTGCTCCTGAAATTACGATTGATATCATAATTCAATACTTTCTATCAATTGATTATGATTGTTGATGTGATGGCGCAAAGTTTCAAGGTAGTTGCTGCTATGAAAATTACGATTGAAACTATCGTTTTTTTTATTGTTTTTGAAAGTGTTTCAGCAGATCAGTGTTTCGATTTTCTATAGATCATTAGCATGCTCACTGATTGTTGAAACAATCGAATATTGATGTCCACTAATGTCCATTAACATGTACTTTAATACTGTGGATTGCAGTTATCTGTTTTTTAATTGTTTCAGCAGCTTTGTTTTTTATTGCAGTTCATTTTTGCTGAAATGCATTCAAAATAGATTTCAAGTACTTTAATACTGTCCAACATTGAATTGCAGGGATTAGAATGTCATCAAACATTGTAACAGTTGTATATGGGGGAAAGTGGAGAATTGCTGAAACATGATTATTGTTGGATGGAAACACTACTTCAAAAGCTTTTGTGCTAGAGGATTCAATCACTTTATCAACCTTGAGGGACAAGATTTACAGCAGATTCAATGTTGATGAATCTGTTGAATTGGAATTCAGCCATTTGCACCCCTTAAAAACATTGAAAGCACCACTTAAGGTAGATTCTGCCGCTGATTTGAGAGAATTCTTGATGTTGAGTAAATTGGATGGAGTAAATTTTGTTGTTGAGTTGTGTGTCAGCAACACCTTTTCATTAGATATTGTTGTCCATGATTTTCCAATTCGCGCAGATGCTTCTGCCATAAACACACTTTCTGTTGAGCTTGCTGAAACTGAGGACAAATATAGCAAAAACAGATTTGGTGATGATCAATATTTTGAGGGCATGGATATAACAGAAGATATCTCTATTTTTTATGAGATTCAGGATGTGCCACAAGACGATATGGATGCTGAAAGATTTTCAGATTACTCTAATGTTGAAAACAGTAAATCATTTTCAGATAACTCTAATGATGGATATTAGAATGACCGATATGCCATGATGAAAAGAAAAGGAAACACAATTGATGAAATGGGTGCTGGAAACTCTATCACGGATAGTGCTGTCACCCGTGTCACTCAAGGCCCAAGGATTATGTATGTTGGAAAAACATTTGAATCTAGACAAGCAGTAAAGGATGCTCTATACATTATGTCTATGACAGACATATTTGGATTTGAGGTTAAAAAATCAACACCAAAATATGATAGAGCAATATGCATAGACAGAAACTGTGATTGGAAATTGCATACAAAGAGAGTTTCAGCTATTTGTCACGAGGTGATAGTGTATAGAGATATACACACATGCACATGGGATACAATAACAAGACACTGCAGACAAGCACCATCCAGTGTTATTGTCAGCCTCATACAATCAAGGTGACTACTGTTTCAGAAGTTAATTTCAGCATATTTGTTTTTTGATCATATTAATTTCATCATTCATTTTCCACTGTATTTATTGGTAGTTTAAGCAAACAATTTAAGCAATCAGTGTTAGCACATTCATAGTTTTATCAATCAGTTTCAGCATATTGATAGTTTTAGCAATCATTTACTCATTGTTGAATTTTTTACAGTGGATACAACCCAAAACAAATTATTGATAAGATGAGAACGGACCACAAGATCTCAATTACTTATTGGAAAGCATGGAAGGCAGCACAAATAGCACAAGTGAGGGAAAAAGGGACACCGGAATCAAATTTTGTTGCATTGCCATCATATTGTCACAAGCTTATGGAGAAAAATCCAGGGACAATAGCTCTCATTAGAACAGACAATGCTGAAAGGTTGAAATACATGTTCTTGTCTTATGGACAATGCATTAGAGCATTCCACATCTTAAAAAAGGTATGTATATATGCATAATCATTTATAATTTAGCAAAGTTATAAAGATTTTAGCATTTACCTTTTTATTGTAGGTTGTTGTTGTAGATGGCACATTTTTAACAGGGGAATATGAGGGTACATTGCTTGGAGCAGTTACACAAGATGCAAATATGAAATTATACCCGCTGGCTATTGGGATTGTTGACAAAGAAAATAATGCATCTTGGGAATGATTTTTTCAGCAACTCATTAAAGTTATACCACCTACAAATGATTTGCTATTTGTTTCTGATGACATTCCAGCATTGCTAAAGCTATCGCCAAGATATACCCTAATGCTACCCATTGCATATGTATGTGTCATTTGAAGCAGAATATACAGGCAACTTTCAAGAAAAGGCATCTTGCTGACATGTTCCAACAGGCTGCTGAAACCTACACTGTTAGTGATTTTGCCCACCAATTTGACCGTATAAAAGAAGAATGCCCAAGACTTGCAACCTATTTGATATCCGCAGGGTTGGAGAGGTGGGCAAGAGCACATGCAAAGGGTGATCGATATAACATGATGACATCAAACAACGCTGAAAGCTTGAACTCTGTTTTTAGTGGTAAAAAAAAATCTCCCCATTGTTGCACTGTTAGAATTTGTTAGAGATAAGTTTACAAAGTGGTCTCAAGAGAGAAGGAAGAGCACATCACCGAATACACAGAGAGTCGCCCCTGCAATAATGAAAATGATTCAAGAATTGCAAAAGGATGTTGGGGCATACACTGTAAAGCACTTGAATGAGTCTATCTTTGAAGCTATTGGAGAAGGTACGCGGAATGTTGTTGATCTTTCAGCAAAAAAATGCACCTGTAGGGTGTTTGACATTCAAAAATTCCCATGCGTACTTGCTTTGTCAGCAATAGTACATAAAAAGTTTGATGTGTCACATTTTGTTGCAAGTTTCTACACAAATGAAGCTTAGAGTTTGGCACATGCTGAAACCATATATATATCCAGCCCTTCCTGATGATGAAATAAACCTTCCTGGATATATTAAACAGATTAAATGTTACCCCTCCCCCCCCCCCCCCCCCCCCACCAATTGTAAGGAAAAGATGTGGTCGACCTCTTTGGAAAAGAAAAAATCTCCAAAGAGTTTGTGAGAAGATCAAAACACAGTAAGGAATGGCTTCAAAGGGAGTATGCATGGGAAGAATTCAAAAGCTCACCACCAGCTAGCTACAGACAAATAATGATGATTTTGATTTTTAGTTCAGTTATAAACTGTTTCAGTAATTTGATATGATTTTAATGTGATGCTTTGTTTTTTTTTTGTTATCAGTTGTACTTTGTGTCATTGGTATACTATATCATATTATTTTTAGTTTTTATGGTTGCCAGTTATCCTTTCTTTTTATTGCTATTCTGAAACTTTAATCTAGACAATCCTCTCTGATTCAGCAAGAAATATTTTCTGAAAACAACTTGTTGAACACATAATGCAAAGAAACACAATAAGTCCCCATTTAGAGATTATATTTCTGTGTTTCTCTAAAACATGGCACCTTAACATTGTATATTGGTGTCATCTTGAACAAAATGCTGAAAATATAACTTGTTGAGACAAAATGCTGAAATAGGAATACTGAACAATTTACATCAAACCATTAACTAAATGTCAATTTCACTGGCTTAAAAAATGACATTGAAATGCATTCAAATGCCACCATGCACACAGATACAAAAAACATCAGTTGTCCATAATATTTCCTGGAAATACATCTAGAGTACGAATACATCAGAATGTCTTTAAATTCCTAAATCTGAGAGATGGTGTTACACACAATATGCTATTATCTAGTATTTAAAGCTCCATCTCTCTTGAATCAAGTCTGAGACCATAAGTTCTCGATATCGAAAGATTCTTTCATTGGTAAACTTCTTCAGATCTCCCCCAAACACCAGTGCTTCGATTGCTTTGAGTACGAAGACCCCACAAGATGCACTAAAAAAATGAAACAAAACATAGTCATATCAAGCACAACCACAAAATGCTTATAAATGACTTTCAAAACATTATAAAAGTAGGTTTCCATACCCAGTTGTATCATGCACTAGATCAGGGACCTTATTAATGTGGAATGTAGATGGTTTAAAATTTAGGATCACACCAGCCTTATCCAAATGTATTGGCAACCACTCAGACACTGGACGCAGATATTCAACAAGCTTTTCAGCAGACATAATGTAGTGGTTAAAATTTGGGATCACACCAGCCTTATCCAAATGTAGGCATTTATAACCATTGCAGCAAAATCTATCTCCAAGGCAACCCAATGCTCATTGTTTATGTTAAATGGTGTGTAAACCTTTTTTGCAGACTCCTAACTCTTGGGATAATCACTAGGATATAAGCCCAGGAAATAGCTAGCAGTGAATTATTCAACAAGGGTTGATTCTTCATATGATGACGATCATTCTGGGAGATACTTTTGATGAAAAATAGGATTAATCACAATAATGCCTTCAAAGCTGCCAAGATCCTCACTAATTCTCTTCCTCATGTGAACCAATCCAGCTTCAAGGTGCTGAAATAGTAAACAGTGTAAGGTATTTGTTTAAAGCAGATCACAATAACAGAAACACATACATAGTTACATTACTCCAAAAGGTGTTGAAAAGAAAAACAGTTTCATCATACTTACATCAATATCAAGCCAACCATCCTTCCTAGCAATGTTTCTGAAAAATGACTTCTGTTTTCTAACTCCCATTAAAAGTACTGAAAAATCCCTGCACAAATTATTACAAGAATAAAAATTCAGGTCAGCAATATATAGATATTACTAAAGCACTCGAAAAACACATGACAATTAAGATGGACATACCTTGAGCCTTTAATACAACCATACATGAAGTCATGATCAACCTTGCTGAGCAATGATTTTTTTTCAACATGCTTCGGGATCCTTATCTTTTCAGCAATATATGGGCTCAGAAGAAAACTACTTACTTTTGGAATACGCTTTGAAGGCCTGAAATCTTCAATTTCTTCTACACATTTAGGATCTTGGGCAATTGTATCCCACTGAGTACGTGTCTCCTTCAACAACTTGTCATCATCCCCTTCCCCATCACTTACATGTATTGTTTTTTCAGGAGGTTGGGTCATTAAACCACCACCAACATCTTTCACTTTCCAGAGATGCAGGTTCATCACCATTGTTGACTACTTGGCCATGAGTTGATGCGGCTTCAGCATCTACCATTTCAGCATCTTCTGTTTCAGCATCTTTGCTTTCAACATCTTTTGACTCGGCAACTTTGAGTTCAGCAACACCCACCCTTTTAACCACTGTAACGGCCCAGAATTATGATTTCAGGGTTACGTTTCAAGGGATAAAACCCCTTGTTCGGATCTTGCAATCCAGGTACGGGTCGAGGTTTCAAACTCATTTTAAGATTAGTAGAAAGAGGGATTTCAAACCCTAAAAACCTCTAAGGGCCGTTGGGTACCCTTAACCTATCCTAAGACTATGTTGCGGAGTCCATTTCAAACGGAAGTAAAGCGGAAGCAAGGTAAAGATACAAGTGCCACGGCAGAGCCGGGTCAAAACCAAATCAAGAGTGGGTAATTACCATTTTACTAAGTTAGGATATTAGCCAGATTCTTCGATTCGCCAAAAGGGAACCCCGTCATATAGACATCGAGCACTCAAAATCTGTAGAAAATATCTTTAAAAGAAGAACGGGGAAAGGAGTCAGATCGAGCCACGCATGCGGGACCGGCAGTCCTCGCTGAGGCCACATAGTATGTGTTATACCTAATAAAGATGCTCTAATGCAGTACGAAAGTTAAACACACTAGCATGCTATTAGTTATAATAACGTGCAGAAATACTACAAAGGGCCCACGACAATGCCAAATGGCATATCCCTCTCCTACTCCGCCCCCTTTTTCATGAGCGGACGTGGCCAGTACGGTACCCATTTTATCGTGGTGGTGCATGGACCACGGAATCATAGCATGCTCAACATCATAACTCATCACATCATAACATCTCTTGCCCGATGGTGCTGGGCTATCAAATCATACTCATATCGACTCGATCGACTCAGGGCACCCGATGAGGTTGGGCTACCCTATGACCCTAGAAAAGACTCTAAGACTATCACAGATAATGGCCGTTCTGTTCAAAACACACATAGTAACCACATGCTCAGTTCAATGCAATCCTAGCATGATACTACATGGCATGCTTTTATGCATATGCAACACCTAACATAAAATGCAACAACAGGCATGAGTGTCCAACCTGAGTAAGCCCCCTAGGGAACTTACCTGAAGATGCAGAACAGCAGGATAACACAAGCAATGGCCCAAATTCAAGTCCAAAGCAATCCAAAAGCAATACACACCTATCATCAAGCCATTTCCATAAGCTACCGCTCCACCATTCATACACACGAACTCCAAGTTCTCAACATACTCAAAACCAATCGATAGTAAAACCATTTTTCCAAAACCTTTCCGCTACGATCAACATCAACCAAAATCATTTACTTCCAATCAACCCCATTGATAAAATCATACCAACCGTATTTCCAAACTCATTTCCAAAAGTTTTCCGAACTCGTAAATCTCAAGTTAAATCAACTTATATTCAGAACAATTTCAAATCATATTTATCCATAGCAAGAGGAAGTATCAATTCTGTAAGTCAACCCCAAATCTTGTTTTATCAAAATATTCGGGCATCTTGGTTTTCCAAACACAAACCCTTAAAAGATATTTCCGAAAACTGGAAACTCCTTTTTAAATAATTTATCATCAATATAAATAATTATCATAACATCCACTATTTTTTATTAAATATTTCATTTCCAATAACCCCAAGATCACCTATGTAATCATGACACAATACTTGTCTCAAAATAACACTTTTAAAATATTCTCATAATATAAAACAGTTTCATAGATTTATTTTCATAAACTCAGGTTTATCATAACAAAATATTAATAATCATAATAATTAAATACCATCATATATTTTAAGACAGACATATAATTATAACCACATATTATAAAGTATGATAAACCATTAAAGAACAAAACGAACAGGCCCAACCCGTCCAAAGGAGAAGCCCAACCCGACTCACAGAAAAGAGAGGAGGAAATCCGACCCGAACCCGGATCCTTTGCCCAACCTGGATCCTTCTCGCTCTCCAACTAAAAGACCCAACAATAAAATGATATAACCCGGAAATAAAAGAAAGAGTCCGGCCCAAAAGAAAAGAAAGGGAGAAGGGAGGTCCGGAAAAGGATCCGGATTCACTAAAATAGGTCCGGGAATTAGGTCCAACAGAGCACCCGTCTTCAACCTGGCGTTGGCCTCTGCTCGCAAAACGGAAGAAAAGGGAAGGAAGACGAAGACCACACCTCCGGGGCGGCGACGAAAGGCGGTGTAAGGGTGGTTTCGGAAATCAGAATAGGAGAACAAGAGGGTGATTTGATGGTTCACAATGTCGGATTCAAGAATTGGATACGCGAGAGAGGGAAGGTGGATTAAGCGTTCTTCTGGCAACTGCATGCACAGGGAGAGGAAGGCTCTTTTTGTGGGTTTTCTGGATGTTCTGCAGAGGAAGAGAAGGGAGAGAGAGGATTTTTTGGTGGGTTTGGATAAGAAAGTAGAGGAAAGTTGGTTTAGACATAGGAGGAGGGTGAGAGTAGAGACAAATTGTTGTGAGCTGGTAAAGTGTGAGGCTATTGCCTCTGCAGGAACCTTTCAACCGGAGAGAGAGAGAGAGAGGGGGGGGAGAAAAGAAATGGAATTAAAGTGGTCCAAAGAGATATTTTGAATACCCGAACAAATATCTCGAAACCCGCTCTCTGACCCTATCCGACCCAACTCAACATGATTTTTAAATTTCCAATTACGAATTTAATAATGAACTCCAATTATTATTTTTAAAATTTTCGCATATGCAAGCGGGATAAAACATATTTTAAATTTTCAACTAAATAATGCCGGAATTCGTTTCGAAGGATTTAGAGTAAACCAATAGCTCGATGACGGAAATTCCAAACCTCCCGAATCTTAGAAATTGGGATGATTATAAATCATTATTTTAATTATCTAATTTTATAAAATTTCCCGATCTTTACATTCATCCACCTCTAAAAACAAGTCTCATCCCCAAGACTAAAATCATTTTAAAACAAGGGGATGAAGTTTGAAATTGGTGAGCCCAAGGATCATGCCATTGGCCCCGTAAGCACCTCATAAGGGCCCGTATGAGGTCCTCACAGTACCCTCGACGTGATCATAATATTCCCAATTGGTCGTAGCAAGTGTGCGATATGGGCCCCTACCACACCCTTACCTTGACCTTTCGGTTATATCATAACTCGAAAGCAACTATAGCGCCCCTACTAGGTCTTAGCAAGCATTCTATATGCGCCCCTATAAAATGTTTGTATCCACTTCGTGAGGCGTTAAGCCCGGGTTGAAAAGTTTCAAAAGGGATTCCGCAATTGAAAAAGATTAGCCTCAAAACCGTTGAAATTCTCGGTAACCTTTATTCCTTACAAATCTAAGTTAATCCTTTTCAAAACCGTTCAAATCTTCAAATCCAATGCTTAATCAAGCAAATTTACACCAAAACAAGTCAAATCCCTCCAAATCAAGATTTCGCCAAAATCTTCCAAAAACCGAATCAGTTTCTCGCATAACCATCAATCAAATTCAGAAGCTCGGAGGTGGAATCATCCACCTCTAAGGGCTAATCTCATATTCTCTTCCTAGTTTCCAGAATCATTCCATCATCATTCTCACTCATCATGAACAAAAGTAAATCAACTCATCAACTTATAATATCACCAGCCACCTCTCATATGGCAGATCTCAACATCAATAATGATAATCTCAACCCCATAACATGTTTTCCCATAGCATAAATCATACCATTCTTTCAAAACACGTCAAAAGCAATAACAAAATCTCAGCATCATATCACGAGTCATAAAGTATATCTATATCATACTGAAGGCATCACAAGTGCATAATCGAATGTTCATCACTCATCACGTAAGCACACATGTCCAGAAATCAAAGGGTTAGGTGTTATGAGGTTAGTACGTCAGTACACATCAAATCTCACAATCTCATATCGATATCGCAACACAAGTAGAACAGATTCATCACGTTAACATATCAACACCACAAGGTCATGCTATTAAGGTTCATAAAAAAGAAGATCAAGCAGTATAGAAATCATCAAAATGTCAATATGCCCTAAAAAACATCACCTTAACTCGTCACAAAACCATATAACGACCATTTAGAAATCATGCACCATTATCTCATATACACAAGTCATGTCCATACTTCAACTCATGTTCATCATTTACATAATCAATAATCATGCTAGTCATCCATAAAATACATCGTCATGCTTACTACAACATAATAAAACATCATGCTTCCACATAATGGCACATCATTATCCCGTAGTTCATACTCATCATTACTTCATATATCATATCACAACACGTCCTAACATGATTCTAAAACAACATAAGAGGATAGCAAAGCAGTTGTTGAACAAAAATGCGCGAATAATCGTACAACACATTTTATTTGATTTTTAATATTTGAGTTCGACCCTTTTTGGTTATCCTCTTGATTCGAAGTCGTATCGATACCAAGATTGGTGTGGTTTTGGTGATTTGGGCTGCACCCGAATTTTAGCGGGTTGCCTACGTATCTCTTGGAAGAGAATCAAGCCTCACGTAGTTCAGAATGTTTGGATTTTGTGTTTGGTTTGGATCTGGATTTGGTTTCGTTTTCTTGTATGCATTATAGGATGAAGTTCAATCCCACCTTCTAGGGAGGGTAGCTCGAACAACACTCCACCCGAGCAACCTGGGCCCACCTTCTCGGAAGGGTAACTCAAGTGACCCGCCTATCATTTGCATAGAAAACGAGTTGACTTTAATGTGGAGTTTGATTTGATTTGATTTGATATTTGACTTAAAGGTCAATTTGGGGATCGTGATTGAACTCGTTTGTGAGTTTCCTACGTACCCTTTTGGAAGGGATCAAATCACACGTAGTTCTTGACGAGAGCAATTTAATTTGCTTGTGTTTGACCTCATATTCATTTAAAGGGAATTTAGAGGTTAACGACTGTACCCGGTATATTTTTAGAATTGAATATCGGGTTACCTACGTAGCCGATTTTACGGCGTCAAGCCTTTACGTAGTTCTTTTGATGAAATGATTTAATTTTGGGCAAGGTGACTGAATTCAGTATATGTTAAATTTTATACCGAATTTCCTACGTAACTCGTAACAGAGTATCAAGTCTTACGTAGTTCTAAACGAACCGATTTGATTTGTTTGGTTTTGACCTCATATTCATTTAAAGAGAATTTAGAGGCGGACGACTGTACCCGATATATTTTTTAGAATTTAATATCGGGTTACCTACGTAGCCGTTAGGAGATGTCAAGTCTTTACGTAGTTCTAAACGAACCGATTTTACTTGACCGACTTAACTTCATTTGGAAACGAAGCAAGTATATATATATTTTTTTTGGATTGACGATTGTACTCGACGAGCATAAGCTTTATGTCGAGCTACCTACGTACCCGTTTGGACGGGATCAAATCATCCGTAGTTCTTTCAGAACCAATTTAATTTAATTGGGTTTGACCTCATGTTCATTTAGAAGTGAATTTAGAGGCAGACGACTGAATCCGATATATATTGAATTTTAATATCGAATTTCCTACGTAACTCGTAAAAGAGTATCAAGTCTATACGTAGTTCTAAACGAACCGATTTAATTTTATTTGACGATTGAACCCGACGAGCTTTTTGCTTTATGTCGAGCTACCTACGTACCCGTTTCGACGGGATCAAATCTTGCGTAGTTCTCAACAATGACCGAGTTTATATTTAGTGAAACTCGATTTGAGATTTTGACTCCGTTTTTGTTGAAGCCGATTTGAGATTGACCCACTAGAATTAATTGGTGAAGAATATTTGACGAGTTTAATTTTATATTTTGATCAAACCCGAATTCTTAATTTGTGCCAATTATGATTTGTATATTTTAGTGGGTTGGTTTTGCAATTTAAACAAATTTTCTACAAGTGCGAGATGACATGTACGTCACTTGTATCTTCAAGTCCGAACACAAGGCTTCGAACAAAAGTCTTGGGCTATTAAGTGGGCTTAATATTTGTTTAATTATTGAGCCCGTTAGCCCATTTTATTTTCTTCCTAATTGAACCCAATTTTTTAGCAGTCACCGAGCCCTAACTTTGGAGTCCAGCATTTCGGTTCTTTACTGCATAAGGTTTCGCAGAGAGCACTCAGAGCAGCCGACGGGATCTGTCGCACAAACACTCCAAGGTCAACAAAAGCTTCGTGAGTTCTAGCTTAAACAATTGGAAGAAAGGGCAACATATATGGCTACGCCTTCGCAGCCGCTGTTGCGAGGTCACGAGACGGCACCACTGGTCAGTTATGTTCTAGGGCTTTTTTCCTTTTGCGAATCTCAGCCTCAATTTGGTGTTCAATCTCGACTTTAGACAAATCTAGGCTTAAATTTCATGTTCTCAAATGAATCCCCTTTCAATTGAGTGTTCAATTTCTCACATTCAATTGATTTTCTTTAATTGTGATTTTAGGGTTTTCGAATTTGAGCAAGGGTGGGTAAAGCGAGCCTCTGTGATTTGCCCCTGATTTGAAGACGTCAAGAGTTCCCGGGTTTTTTTCGTTTGGGACAGCCGAATGAGGAGCATAGCATTTAGGGCTCGGGGGAGTTGCTGTGACTTCGAGAGCGACTAGCACTTCAGTCTCTCTACCTAGGTATGTTCGGCTCCTCCCTTTGTTCTTTGTTTCTCTTGAATTGGCATCTCAGTTTGTAGTAGGTAGGCTGATTTTGATTTGGGTAAGTTAATTTTGGATTCATCAATTTGCAATTTAGTAACTTCTGATTTTTCTTTTAATACCCAACTCTTGCCTACGTTTTTTTTCCATGCTTCCAAGAGTTTTTAGATCCCCAATTCAGGTTGGTTTTGCCTTTGTGGCTGTTTGGATCCTTAGGAAACCTAGTGCCCCTGCTGAATTTTTTTCCTGCAGAGGTTAAGTTTTAATTTGCCTAACTCATTAGAAGTTTTGTGGCAAACCATTTGAGTAGAAAATTGGGCAGCATTTCGCCTATGTTTAGGGCACTACCAGGACTCCGAAACCCATACCACTTGCGTAAAGCATGAAAGCTTTGCAATGGGGGGTTCGAGAGTCAATTTCGATAGCACCTCGACATGATTTGGAGGCAATTTGGTGACTCCAAAACCTATACCACTTGCGTAAAGCATGAAAGCTTTGCAAGGGGGGTTTCGGAAGTCCATTAAAACTACCTTTTGCTTCTTCTGCTGCTGCTGATTTTTTTGTTCTTGTGGTTGCAGGTGTCTCTCCCAGAACTGGAAAAGCCAAGAGAAAGAAGAAAAAGCTAGGCGAGAGAAACTGCAGGAAGAAACCAGTGGGAAAGGAAGAAGATTGTGATTAGAGCTTTTTTGATGTTCGGCTGTAGAGGAAGAAAAAAAACAACCTCTCTGCAGTTACACCTTTTATACCATGAAAGGAGCAGTTACCACAAAACCTCCCACTCACTTTGTATATTTATTTATTTTCAATTATTTATGAGAAATAGGATACAGTTTTCTCAACTCAACTGTACATTTTACCGGTTGAGCAGTTTTCACCTGAGAGTGGCTTGAGCATTGGGCTTTAATAACTGGGCTTAAAACACAAACCCATATCTATAAGACCCAATTTTTATTATTATTCAAGCTTCATGCTTAAATGGAGAAAATTAATCACATTTTTAATAGATAATAAATGTGACAATATCATTTATGAGATCACGAATTCAATGAATTCACGAAAATTTACCCTCCAACAGCAGTAATATATCATGGTAACACTTGTCCCTACCAACTAGATTTTAATATTGCATATCAACATGTAATTCCATATCAGGTTCATCATGGTCGTTATCTAACATCATGTCAGTACATTTTAATAAATCACATAATCATGAAAATTATCACCCACACGCTCAAGAAGAAGTAGTCATAGACAGTACTACACATAAGAACTACATCACGTCAACTAGCATTTATATCGATAGCATCATTAGTTCAGCATTAAACATTGCAAATGCGTCAATAAATCTCAATTTACTGTCATGCTCAATCATTATTACAAATCATCATATATGCACATAATCAAGTCAAGCTAGCAAGTTTCATCATAACCTTAGCAGATAAACAATTCAGGTTCTCAGCATTTGCAGTTCATACTTTATAGGCAATTTAATTTATATCATACTTTGCAACTCAGAGTAGCAACACATAATGACATCATGGCACATTAAAACTGTAAGGCGTAAAATCACACCATCATGGACAACAGACAATCAGACAACAATCATTACCAAGTCAGCACATCAACACGTACATCTCATCGTCAGGTTAGTGCAATATCACCACCAACAAATTCAGAAGGAATTAACAATTCGAACGGAGGGCATTCTCGCTTGCAAGTCATATCGTTCTCAGTAACCGCCATCCTCGAAACATACTTGTCCCGCCGACCTCATTGATCCTGAGGCCCGTGGGTTATGGGCTCACGCTTCCGCTGTGCTTCTCTATCGCTATCCGCCCTTTTGCTCCATCTTCCATGTGGTCGCTCGTCCAATGTATCGCGTAGGAGTTCAAGTTAGCGGAGATAGGGGACGGACAACCCAATGTTACTCTCAAAGACAAACGTAGACCCATGCGAAAGACGACAACAAGATTAGAGACAAGACTCCGACCCGAGAATAGCAACAATGCCCTTATGGAAGTCTATTAGGTTACAATCGCGACAAGTAACACGAATTCATCATAGAGCATATCAATTACACTAACCCACACTAATATGTACCTATCTCAAGAAAAATAATAGACGTATTCATTCTAAAAGACACAATCGAATCCTACACGGATGCATGCGGACAAGATTGTAGTCCATTATCCATGAAAGTAGATATGCCTATCAACTTAAGAAAGATATGCGGGATTTAATGGGCATCACAATTATCACATATATGAACAATGCACGAGCTTAGTGTATGCACCATACGAGAACATATAGGAGCAACATAGTAACTATCTCATCTGGTACAATGATCATATAATAGATAAAGCATGACACGTAATCATATGACGAGATACATTTAGAAAGCATGGGTCTCACACGATACTAGCGATACATGATGTGATACAAGCATAGTCAAGAGTCATTAAGAGGAACTCAACATAATATTCACGAAACATAAGGCATCATCAAAAGTAACAACAAGGGCATCATAGGCGACATATTATAATCATGCTAGGAACGGACCATCATAGAGCACATATATGGTACAATATTCATCACATCATAGAACAAGTACAACACGTGATCATTTAGCGAGTTATATTGGAAATCATAAGCCCTACAAGACACTACTAGCACATATCGAACATGAACACAATCAAGGTAACTCGACTAAATTCATTCTAACATTCATGTGTCCTACGTATGTGAAGACATGATATGGCGTGGTGTGTGATCATGCGAGGTGCCAAGGCATGCATGTATGCTAGCACGAGAGGATATCATAGAACAATAGGGGAACATTACCGAGTGACAACATGTAAGCATGCTATGATTAACCATTACGAAAAGCAAATCGATCATCGAATTCAACATCAATTATCTTGCATGAGTAAGACATGTTATGGTAATAGAAAGAGGGAAGAACCACATTATCAGGAACCTAGCTCAAGAGAGAATCAGCAATAATGCAGGCAAGATATAATTCACACGAGTCACAACCAAGGATCCTACATAATACTAAAGGCTCAACATAACATACGATACATGCATGCACTAATCATGACGACACACAAGAAATCAATTCAATCACGTTCCAACAATACAGAAGCATGAGGAAGGTTTTTACGATGTATAACACGAGTCTAAGTATTGGGCAATATTACTAGAATACGGGGACATGAGTTCAAATCAACACATAACATGATAAAGTATGCATTCATCAAGACTCAATTATCCCACATATTCTCCATCCAAAGCATGTAACCATACAATAATATTAACTTGCAAAATCATCAGCATGCAATAGTCAATTTGACGAATACAAAATAGATGGGCATGCTATAGATTTTTATCACAAAAGGATAGTAAGCATTGACACGTCATCATCTAGGATGCTAAGACGATCATCTACCAGCATTCATACAAAGAGGAGTTGATCACACTATCATGAACCTAATCTAGGAGAAAATAACGATCATATAGATTCATATAATGTGGTTCATGCTTCCAATAAATCATATGGTCAATAGGCCAAGTAAACATGCTACAACAACATACACTCATGACAGAAGGCACAACACAACACGAGACTTGAGCAATGTAACTAACCATAACATGAGCTTGAACAATAAAATCATGACAAAAAGCAAGGCATAACATAAGCAACTTCTTACTAATGATCATTGGCAAGGTACATGCGGGAGATTACAAATCATGTCATGCAATTCAGAGAGTCACCATTTCAACCGAGCAGAGATCCCTAAGGGCAACCATTGATCTTCCCCAATTGACTCATCACCCCTCTTTGCCATGGGACTTTGGTACGCTCCTTGTGGCAAGAAAATACTGGTTGATCATCATGAGAATAAGGAAAGACAACCCAGAAACACCTTACTTCTAACTCAAAGTGACATCAAGAACTTCCAATACTCACTCAGACAACCTTAATATCCAACCATGATTCCCGACACAATGTGGCTACCAACCCAATTCCCCGTGGAACACACTGACATCCAGGGAAAGGCTAGATGGAGCCGTCAAGGGGTTAACATAGTGGAAGGGGATGTTCCACACAAGCTGGGTTTGACCACACAGAAACAAGGGTACTCCCACTATCCCGTTTGCACAGATCAGTCAATACACATTTAATTGTTAGGCATACCAATCAGACCTTAGTATATCAAACACTCAGCATAGAATCAGTCAATGACAATTATAATGACCTTCTTCAAGGGAGATCGTTCTCGAGCTCAATATATAAAGCACATCATGCTATCTAATGTCGCTCTTCGAGGAGCGACTGATCGAAGGGGCAAAAACCTCGCGATCCTACCTAACTCGCCACTCCAACCACCTTGGTGCAATCTCCTTGGAGTCTTCCGGACCCTCTGTAAAGAGCAAGCTAGTATTTTGCCTACCGTTCCCAACTATACCCAATAGAGGTGGTCTAGCGCCTTCACTACCCACTCGTGTCCCTGTTTGGTCGGTTTTCTCTTTTATTACAAGTCGAGTTCATTACTTAGTGCAATTTGAGTTAGGCATCTTAAGTTCATTTTGCCCCTTTAAAACCCTTTCAAATCCTTTGACATTCATGCGCGGTTTTCTAAAACATACACTCGACCCTTGTGTACCCGAAATGCACAACCTCAGCTCTAATACCAACTTTGTAACGGCCCAGAATTATGATTTCCGGGTTACGTTTCAAGGGATAAAACTCCTTGTTCGGATCTTACAATCCAGGTACGGGTCGAGGTTTCAAACTCATTTTAAGATTAGTAGAAAGAGGGATTTCAAACCCTAAAAAACTCGAAGGGTCGTTGGGTACCCTTAACCTGTCCTAAGACTATGTCGCGGAGTCCATTTCAAACGGAAGTAAAGCGGAAGCAAGGTAAAGATACAAGTGCCACGGCAGAGCCGGGTCAAAACCAAATCATGAGTGGGTAATTACCATTTTACTAAGTTAGGATATTAGCCAGATTCTTCGATTCGCCAAAAGGGAACCCGTCATATAGACATTGAGCACTCAAAATCTGCTAAAAATATCTTTCAAAAAAGAACGGGGAAAGGAGTCAGATCGAGCCACGCATGCGGGACCGGCAGTCCTCGTTGAGGCCACATAGTATGTGCTATACCTAATAAAAATTCTCTAATGCAGTACGAAAGTTAAACACACTAGCATGCTCCTAGTTATAATAACGTTCAGAAATACTATAAAGGGCCCACGACAATGCCAAATGGCAAATCCCTCTCCTACTCCGCCCCCTTTTTCATGAGCGGACTTGGCCAGTACGGTACCCAATTCATCGTGGTGGTGCACGGACCACGGAATCATAGCATGCTCAACATCATAACTCATCACATCATATCTCTTGCCCGATGGTGCTGGGCTGTCAAATCATACTCATATCGACTCGATCGACTCAGGGCACCCCATGAGGCTGGGCTACCCTATGACCCTAGCAAAGACTCTAGGACTATCACAAATAACGGCCGTTCTGTTCCAAACACACATAGTAACCACATGCTCAGTTCAATGCAATCCTAGCATGATACTACATGGCATGCTTTTATGCATACGCAACACCTAACATAAAATGCAACAACTGGCATGCATGAGTGTCCAACCTGAGTAAGCCCCATAGGGAACTTACCTGAAGATGCAGAACAGCAGGATAACACAAGCAATGGCCCAAATGCAAGTCCAAAGCAATCCAAAAGCAATACACACCTATCATCAAGCCATTTCCATAAGCTACCGCTCCACCATTCATACACACGAACTCCAAGTTCTCAACATACTCAAAACCAATCGATAGTAAAACCATTTTTCCAAAACCTTTCCGCTACGATCAACATCAACCAAAATCATTTACTTCCAATCAACCCCATTGATAAAATCGTACCAGCCGTATTTCCAAACTCATTTCCCAAAGTTTTCCAAATTCTTAAATCTCAAGTTAAATCAACTTATATTCAGAACAATTTCAAATCATATTTATACATAGCAAGAGGAAGTATCAATTCTGTAAGTCAACCCCAAATCTTGTTTTATCAAAATATTCCGGCATCTTGGTTTTCCAAACACAAACCCTTAAAAGATATTTCCGAAAACTGAAAACTCCTTTTTAAATAATTTATCATCAATATAAATAATTATCATAACATCCACTATTTTTATTAAATATTTCATTTCCAATAACCCCAAGATCACCTATGTAATCATGACACAATACTTGTCTCAAAATAACACTTTTAAAATATTCTCATAATATAAAATAGTTTCATATATTTATTTTCATAAACTCAGGTTTACCATAACAAAATATTAATAATCATAATAATTAAATACCATCATATATTTTAAGACATACATACAATTATAACCACATATTATAAAGTATGATAAACCATTAAAGAACAAAACGAACAGGCCCAACCCGCCCAAAGGAGAAGCCCAACTCGGCTCACAGAAAAGAGAGGAGGAAATCCGACCCGAACCCGGATCCTTTGCCCAACTCGCATACTTCTCACTCTCCAACTAAAAGACCCAACAATAAAATGATATAACCCGGAAATAAAAGAAAGGGTCCGGCCCAAAAGAAAAGAAAGGGAGAAGGGAGGTCCGGAAGAGGATCCGGATTCACTAAAATAGGTCCGGGAATTAGGCCCAACAGAGCACCCGTCTTCAACCTGGCGTTGGCCTTTGCTCGCAAAACGGAAGAAAAGGGAAGGAAGACGAAGTCCACACCTCCGGGACGGCGACGAAAGGCGATGTAAGGATGGTTTCGAAAATCAGAATATGAGAACAAGAGGGTGATTTGATGGTTCACAATGTCGGATTCAAGAATTGGATATGCGAGAGAGGGAAGGTGGATTAAGCGTTCTTCTGGCAACTGCAGGCACATGGAGAGGAAGGCTCCTTTTGTGGGTTTTCTGGATGTTCTGCAGAGGAAGAGAAGGGAGAGAGAGGATTTTTTGGTGGGTTTGGATAAGAAAGTAGAGGAAAGTGGGTTTAGACATAGGAGGAGGGTGAGAGTAGAGACAAATTGTTGTGAGCTGGTAAAGTGTGAGGCTATTGCCTCTGCATGAACCTTTCAACCGAAGAGAGAGAGGGGGGGGGGGGGGGGGGGAGAAAAGAAATGGAATTAAAGTGGTCCAAAGAGATATTTTGAATACCCGAACAAATATCTCGAAACCCGCTCTCTGACCCTATCCGACCCAACTCAACATGATTTTTAAATTTCCAATTCCGAATTTAATAAAGAACTCCAATTATTGTTTTTTAAATTTTTGCATATGCAAGCGGGATAAAACATATTTTAAATTTTCAACTAAATAATGCTGGAATTCGTTTCGAAGGATTTAGAGTAAACCAATAGCTCGAGGACGGAAATTTCAAACCTCCCGAATCTCAGAAATTGGGATGATTATAAATCATTATTTTAATTATCTAATATTATAAAATTTCCCGGTCTTTACAACCACCCCCCCCCCCCAGAAATGTCATCATCTAAACTAGGGCTGGCACTGTACGATACCATGGTAAATTTTCGATTACCACGTACCGTACCGATATCATTCGGTATGGAATTTTTTGTACCACGTACCAACCGTTAATATTGGTAACCGATATTGTTGGTACCGAAACTTTCAGTTACCGAAGGTCGGTACCGTGGTAACCAACACCGCAAATTTCAATAATTAATTTATGTTTTATACTCTATGGTACCGACAGTACCGACGGTAGCGATGGTACCATTTATCAAATATTTTGTACCATTTATCAAATATTTTATTTTGTATCGACGGTACCGATGGTACCATAAATTTTTTGTACCGTTTATCAAATATTTTATTTTATTTTTAAAAAAATACATATATTATCGGTATCACGGTACCACGGTATTTGGGTTTTCATACCGTGTACCGTACCGACTTCTTTCGGTACCGAGATTTTGGTTACCGATTCAGTCGGTTACCGACTACTTGGTACCAATGTCCTGTTGGTACGGTTGGTAATCGGTTGGTACGGTAATTTTTTTACCACCGCCCAACCCTAATCTAAACACTGCTTCCCACCCTTCAAATTCACATCAGAGTCACGCCCTAAGTCAACAGAAAATAGTTGCTCTGAAGATGAATCCAATGACCTCTGCCCTCCAACCAATGTAATAGGTATAACCTCATTTGCAGAGGCTGAAACATCTGTACCAATCGGTTGACCTAAATTCTCAATAGGTGCATCTTCCCGAATATCCACCACGCCCCGTGCTGGTATATCTTTCTCAATTTCAATCAACACATCATTCATATATAACCTTTGAAATCACTGGGTCACTAGGTAAAACATTGGATGACTGAGTCCTAAAATGCATTGACTCTTGCATTGTAAACCTATTTTCTAATGAATGTACCTTCTTCACAAGATCAATAACAATAGCCACCAATTTTAAACATCCTGACAAGCGTTCCTCAAGCATGTTCACCCTCACAGCCAAATCAGAAACTCTTTGAGGCAACTCTTCTTGCTTATCTAACCTCATCTGTATTTCTTTCAACCAGCTAGGATGTTCCCCTTGTTTGCTGAAATCATCAGTCTGAGCCCCCAACACGTTCTTTCCCACTCCTTTCATGTGATCATCTTTGACAGATCTCATAACAACTTTCTCAGTGTCTTCCATGTTTAAGTGCTCATCAGTTTCAGCATTCATCACATCCTCCCCTCCTTCATCCACATTCATCACATCCTCCCCTTCTTCATCCACACCACCCCCCCTCCCCCCCCAATCCTCTGCTACTCTATCATTAGCATCATCATTCCCATCGTTAAATAACAAAGAATCATTTGCAGGTGCAGCTTCAATGGACGGCCTCAATCCAGTTTCAACAACTCCATGAAAAGATGGACATGCAACTTCAATTGGCATAAACAAATCACTAGAAGGCTCCTGCGAAATACAAATCTAGGT
This sequence comes from Persicaria maculosa, assembly GCA_963922045.1. Lineage (NCBI taxonomy): Eukaryota > Viridiplantae > Streptophyta > Magnoliopsida > Caryophyllales > Polygonaceae > Persicaria > Persicaria maculosa. Next base: position 71,192,815 of record OY998254.1, read on the forward strand.
TTCGCAATTGCATCTTCAATGGTCGGTGCTTTCCTTACAGCTGAAATTTTCTTACCCCTTGTCTTTTTTTTTAATAGAAGCAATTTCCCAGGATGGTTTAGAAATGACATCAGCTTGTTGAGCTGAAACTAAACCAGCAGACCGACCCCTCCTCACTGTAGTAGGTTTGGTTGTTTAATTTTATGCTTCTTCACCGATGACAGATCTTTACTCTCAGACTTTCGCTTCTTGGAACCTGCAGCACCTGAAACATCATTGCCGCCTGACCCTTCATTGACTTCTTGTTGTTCCTCCCTTTGGGTTTCAGCAGAAGGTATATCCAATGATAAATCACCTTCTGCAAGGCAATTGAACCTCAACCCATATGCTCTTTTCCTCATTTTCCGACAATCATACAGGTTATCACTCTCAAGTTGTGAAAATACAGGTTCAGCTATATGATCAAGAATGGGGTGAGCAACTTCATCTTTAAAGACCATCCTTGGGGACCTTGCAAACTCGCCAAAATTTGGGAACATGGACGCCTAACAACAACAAAAAAGACCATAAAATAGCTTAAATTATAAAAATGAACCTAATAAAAAAAAGGAGATTGAAGTAAGATAGAGCTAACACAAAAATAATATCAGGTCACCATTAAACAACTCTTGCGCGTCAATATAAGTATGTCTTAACGAACACTCCCAGCGAAGAGAACAGGGATCGTTCGCACGCATCTTGAAATCGCAAAGAAACTTAACAAAAAGCACAGGGAAAGCCTCCAATATCCAAGCCTATAAATATAACCAAGCAACGATTTATATCATAGAAAAAAAACATTGCTGAAACAAACATGCTGAAACCAAAAATGCTGAAACAATATGCATGAAATTAATAACCTGAAAAGCATAAATATATCCAAACAATTCATATGATGGTCTCGGATCTGATCGATCACAAAGGAGAACCTTCTTTAAAGACTTCACCACCAAAGAATAGGACAATCTCCCCCATGGATACAGTTCACATTTCCCTGGATTGCATACAAGACCAGCATGATTTTTGTTCACACTTTTTGAACGCCTGAACATTAACATGTTCTCGATAGTTAACAACTTTGCCATCTGCAGCTTCCTTGAAGACGATTTTCTACATGTTTTAAATGCCTCCAACAACTCATCATACGTACACTTTGACTGATTATCCCCAAGAAAGTAAGACCACGAGAATTTCCCAGATGATTTCACTAAAGTATCTATAACAGGAAGCCTTGTAATTGCATGAAACTCAAACAACGACAATCGAGCAACAAGACCATCAACCTTAAACCACAATTCATGCAGCTTATCACTTTTAATCATATGAAGCATCATTTGATGAATCAACTGAAAATTAAGTTTCATCTTATTCTTTTGAAAAAAAACCCATCCAAAACAACTTCTCCTCAGCGCCTCAAGATCAGTTTCAGACAGATGTTCCTCTATAACATCACAGACATCTGTAGCACAATAAACATTGGATTTTGAACAAAATCTAGCCTTTACAGAAATGCAGTACTTCAATCTCTGTTAAAAAGACACATTTATAAGCATGAATCAACATAAAAACACAACAGACGGCAATAAAGTATGAAAAAAAAACATATACTCACATCAAATTGACATTTATATTCTTGAAGATCACTTGCAGAGGCAATATCATCTAAAAAACACACACAAAATATGCACAACAACAGTGTCAGCATGAATAAAAAAAATCTGCTGAAATAAGTATTTTACAGATTATGCTGAAATAGGTATTATTGATAAAAATCAAAGAAATATTATCGGATGCATGCATACATTTGAGAGAAAAACACAAGAAAAAAACTGGAAAAACATGAACCAAAAACCCTAGAACAAAAACAACACACCTCTGCTTGAAGAACCGGTTGAACTGCTATCTTCAACTGAAGGAACCTTCTCTGAAGAACTTTTGTTCACTGCAAATCATGCATATTAGATATCAAACACAATAATAGGGGGAAACGAAAAACAGGGAGAAAACACATAAACACAAAATACAAACCGTCATCTGAGGGATCGCTTGCAGTTTTACTGTCCATTTCAGCAACATCCCCCGCCTTGACCTCGTCAGATGGTTTGTTCTCTGCCATTCAACATAAAATCAAAGAGAAAATGTCGGATAAAAATCCAAAAACGGTATAACACTGTAAAAACACAAAACAAACCCCCACTTGAAGGATCGCATGGAGTTTTACTGTCGATTGCAGCAACATCAACTGCCTCCATCTCTTCGGATCCTTTATTCTCTGCAATTCAACAAAAAATAGAAGAGAAATGTCGGATTCAACTTCAAAACCGGTATAACACTATAAACACACAAAACACACCCTCATTTGAAGGATCGTTTGCAATTTTATTGTCGATTGCAGCAACAACAACTCCCTCGATGTCGCCGGAGCCTTTGTTCTCTGCCATTGAACCAAAATCGAAGAAAACCGTCGGTTTCAACTGCAAAAACCGCATGAGCAAGTTGGAGAGAAAGAGAGAGTGAATCGTATTCAATAAGCCAGACGAGAGAGAGAGTGAGGAGAGAGAATTCCGTACATCAGCATGTATGTTTATATATGGAAGGACAATTTTGTCCATAAAATTTTACGTGGACAAAACCCCAATTTGTCGGACTTGGTGGACATTCCGTTAATTTGGGAGAAATTTTGCGCCTTATTTGGGGTATGTGGGATGATTCTAAAATATTTTTTTAGAAAAATGGGGTGGAATGCAACGCAACGTAATTCTAGTCGATCATTACGCCTTTGCTGATAATATACATTGTCAAAATTATTTTTGACATATATATAATATAAAAAGGCGAAACTAATTAAAATAGCCCAACCTTTAAGGGGTGTTAAAAATATATCTCAACCTTTCAAATGTAAAATAAATATCCCAACCTTTATAAGTGATGGTAATATAATATCCTAATGATTTCTCTCCAATAAAATTCTTATTTTATGTATTGTATTACTCGTGTATTTTCAATTCAAATAAAACATATAAAATTAAATAAGATGAGTTTAAAAGTTTATTTAATAAACTTTGTAGTTTTAGATTTAATTTGTACCTAACTTTTTATATCTTTTTTAAATCAATAATATCTATAACAAGTAAATAAAAAAATGTAAAGCAAAATAATATATTTTCAATTAGTAAATGATTAGCTAGTGATTTAACTTATCAAAACTGAAGAATATTTTGTCAATTATAAACTTTATGTTACTACGAAATTGAAATGAAAATTTAATTATTTAGATTATTCAATGGTGTTCTTTTATATATAAGAAGTAAATTATTTTTATTAAAATATATATAAAAGAATGTAATTTTTTTATTATTTATTAAATCCAAAATAAAAAAATTAAGATAAACTTAAAAACCAATCTAATTTAATCTAATAAACTTGAATGATATTTTTACACAATCAAGATATTGAAGATTATATTTTAAATATTTACTTGTTTTATTATATTTGTTTTGATTAAATTTAATTATAATCTATAAATACGTGTTAAATCGAATAATTTAAATTAAATACATATTAAATTGAATGTTTAGGGGCGAAACTAATCATTTTTTGGGGGGAGAAAATTTTGAGATATTATATTACCATCACTTATAAAGGTCGGGATATTTATCTTACATTTGAAAGGTGAGGATATATTTTTAACACCCTCTTAAAGGTTGGGTTATTTTAATTAGTTTCACCATATAAAAAACATAATTATAATTTTTTTTTCATTTTCTCAACTCACATAAACCAAATAGATTATATTTATGAAAATATTTTATATAAAAGATTATTTCAAAGCTTATATTGATGTTTACATTTACATTAGAAAAATGGAACATTAAGTGAAAGACATTTCAAACCTCCTACATGCCAATTTGGTGAAATTATTGAAACTTGTAGTTGTATTCGTTTTCTTCTTCTTCTCGGCTAACGTTTCTGTACGAAAACTAAATACTGGCCCGCCATAATCTGTTGGGCTGATAGGCCCAAGAATGTATTGGGCTGTTGGGCCGATTAAGCCATCGTGTCAAGAAAAAAACAGGATTATGAATCATCCAAAATCTAAACTGCCTCAACAATGGTTATATTTGATAACTAGTGTATGCCCCGTTCCCTACACGGGAATATTTTAACACAATATTATAAAATTCTATTTATTATCTATAAAAATAAATCCTATTATAAATATGAAAATAAATAAATAAATAAATATGAATTACATTATGATAATTAAAATAATAACTGAAAATATAAGATTAAAATTAATCTAGATCTAAATAATTCATTCTCTTGAACAATAGTATATATATAAATAAAATAACTATGAAATAATTAATTCTTTCCAACAAAAATAATCGATAACACCTATCAAATATTTACTACCATGTATCTATTAATATTTTTGGTAATTATGATCACTGTTCTAAAAAAACCCTTCAAGGCCCGCCTAGACTCCCGCCTAAACCCTTTACCTCATCCTTCCACCAAGGCCTTCAAGGTCACCAAGACTCGCCTAGACCCCAAAGACCCGCCATAAAATTCGTCTATATGGTAATTGGGTGAACCTAATGTCTTTTTTAGGTCCCGTCCATATGGTGTAATTTATATATAAACCGTCCATTGGATAGATTATTTATAATCCAGATGGAGATACACTTATATGGCAATTTGTATATCGGTATATGCCAAATTTATTACTATTATTGCGTTTAATTATATCGATATAGTTATTTCCTTATATAATATTTACTCTTTTATAAGATATTCTATCTATTCAATTAAATGAGTTAATGGTAAAATAAAATAATTATTTTTATTAGATTTTCTTTTTGACGGGAGAAAGTTTTTCTTATTATTTTTATTAGATTTTCTTTTTGACGGGAGAAAGTTTTGCGAGATGCACTCACGTGCCGCCATGTAAGCAGATTCACTCACAAGCCGCCACGCAGGCAATAATGCATCGGTTTTAGTATATGTATATAGATATGTAGCTGATGGTAGCTAAAACTGATAGAGTAACTGAAAGTGATAGATTAAGTGTGTTAAATCTAATTAAATATTAAATTAGAAGGTTCATAAACTAGTAAGGTGTTTGGTAACTCGGCTAAAACTAATAGAGATAGGAGAAAATAAATAGATTTGTGAATATAAAAAAAAGTTATGAAAAGCTTGGGGTAATAGAAGTTCAAAATCATTTTTCAAAAACTAACTAAACTAAGCTATTATATTTAACCTATTTAAAAAGATAGAATATTAAAACCAAATGCTCCAAAAAGCTACCTGCATCGCCAAACGGAGCCTAATAAAGTTTGCAAATTTTTTAGTCAAATTACCTCTCATTCAAGCTTGAACTAAGACTCTTGTTATATGGTCTTCTATTAGCCAACCATTACCACAAAATCATCCAAAAGTTAGTGAAGTTAGTGTTTTGAGAAAATTAAGTTGCCAATAAGTTAGCGAATATCGTTTTTTTTTTTTGTTGTTGTAATCGAGTTCAGGTGACTATACAATCTCTTCTATGGATCTCTATTATTTTTGCCTTAAATACTCAGCGGTTGAAAATAGAACACCTTAATACATCAATTTATATAATGAAAACTAGTTTTACTAAAAAAGGAAAAAGAATAACATACTTATTTTTATTGCAAATATCAACTTGAATCATTCATGATGCTTCTTATGTGCTTGTATTGTTTCATTTAACATGACCCACCACTTTATCTTGTCTCATACAAGAATGACAACACTTTTAGTGGACCCTATCACTAATAAACCTCCATTTTTATAGTCTAATTTATGATCCATTTATTTTAATTGGTTGAAAGTCATTATAACATACTCCATAGAAAGTATTTTCACTTGTTTATAAATATAATAAAATATATTTTTTTTAATAAAGCAAAGAAGATGAACTATTAATGAAATATGTAAACTAGGAGTAGATTAGAAAATACTATATGTCTAGAAGTAATGAACCTTCAAAGGGAAAGGGTATAGAAAGAAGAAAAATAAGAGAGAAGTGACCAAAAGGACAATATCAATCACACTCAACTATCAATCAAGGAATACAATGCAATGTTGTCAGCCTCTTTAAAGTCTCAAGTAAAATCAAAGACACAACACAAGTTGGTCCACTTCACTTGGTTTGGGGTGTGCCTTCACATTTATTTCACAATAATGAAAAGAGACAAAACCTCTTCCTCACTCAACACAAAACACCAAAACACACCAACACAAGTTGCCAAGTTGCCAAGTTGCCTTGTGGCTTCAACTCCTTGTTCAAATGCCCATTGGAATTGTTCTTATGATCAAACCAATGCCCTTCTAGTTGTTGTGTATATATAGAGCTGACAAAATCTGACTTGATATGAAAACCTGAACCGTCCAATTTGTACTTGACCTTAAAGTGACTCTACCCATGTTTTTAACCCGAGAATGAGTGTTCTAAACCTCATCTAACCCGCATATTGACTTGAGAATGAACACGACTGAACGCGACCCATACCAACCAAAAAATGAGAGCAAAATATGAAGCAACAAGAGAGGGGTTAGGATCTATCTCACATTCATGTCTTTTATTCATGCCATTATGTACAAACATTAGCCGGCTTAGCTTATATGGTTACTAATAATCTACATAAGGGTTTTATTACAACAAATAAGAAATCTACTAAGAAGATGAGTACATTGAAGGGATTGGTCTGAGACTTTATTAAGCTGGTGCTCATGCCTCATGCTATCTACTCCATTACCTAGTTTTTGCTTCACTATATCTCTTCTCGATGCAACGAGTGAGTCCTTCCACAGCACATACTTCATGGAGTTATTGCCTTTTCAGAAGGTCGGATTCTTCAGTCTTTGCAAACCTCCCGCGCACCCTTGGCTGACTGTCAGCTAAAGCCTTCCTGCAGGCGTACTGAACCCGAATGTGATAGAATTAGGTATGAACATCATGCACTTGAATCTTTGTTATTTTTGTTTTATATCACCTTCTTGATTGCTTCTCGTGTTACTCGGATGTCATTTTTCTCGATAAACCTTCCAATGGAACAGACTAGTTAGCAAGTTACCTTGATTTTCCTCCCAAAGTTCCTCCTCGCCTTCTTGTCTCTGTATCTGCAAAGTTTTTGCTGGCGATCTTCAGTGGTGCAGCAGCTGATTCCTAGAGGCCGCTGAGCAGGTGAATGGATGAGGTTTATATTGCCATTGCCAAAAGCCTGTACTCAAAAACAAAAACAAAAAACTCAGTGTCAATGATCCAGCCTCATTCTGTCGCAAATATCCTGAAGAAACACACCTCAACGTGTTTCGGTTCACAATCTCTTGCTACAAAGAAGTAAATGTCCTCACGCAATAGAGTTACACAGATACACAGAATCACCAAATTCAGCTCAAGCCTATTGTCCTCGTCACAAGTAAAGAGAGATTTAAGGTACATATCATTGGCATAAAGGTGCAGAGGTGGTACAAAACAATGGTCAGTCTAGTTGGATGAGGCACAGGCCCAGGCGGCCTATGGCCGAAAGAATGGCCAAGAACTGGATGGGACTTCTAGGTTGGGTTTGGTTGAAATTTGATATGGGTTGAGAGTGAGGAATCGGGTTTTGAAGGCATGGGATTGGAACTTGATGGAGGATTAAGAGTGTTTGTTACATATAGGAATCAATTTAGGTTGATTCAGACCAGCAGCTGCCATCACCGCCACCTTAGAGGATGAAAAGCTAGGAGACGAGGGGCGATAAGCAAATCACCCATGATTGTTCGTACTGCTGCTAGAAGCCGTAAGGGCTAGAACCTCACATGCCCGTGATTGTTACTGTTTGCTAAATGACTAGGGTGTCAACACTGAACTGGGTTTTCTTAGCAACATTTACGATATGTGAGTAGCTTGCAGGTACATAATGAGAAATAAAATTAGTAGAACCTGCACCTTTATGTCTCCTTCGCTGAACGCCCTCCTCATTCCATAAGCAGCTTCAAAATCCAGCTCGGGGAAATCTAAGAAACCAGGCTTCAACATATTCCCACCAACCCATTCCACTGAGTTTAAACACCCTGAGCTGACGCTCTTCTGAAACGCTGCCTCAGCAATCAGGTTCTTCTCTTCAGTCTGTATCTCATTGGTTGATGTAGCGAGGCCAGGGAGTTTGACATCCATAACCTCAAAGATCTGCACTTCGTCCGAGATGTTCCCTAGAAGATCTTTCTTGGGTTCATATAAAAGCTCGTTAAGAAGCTGCTCGTTTTCAAGTGAATCGATGTCTCCAACTTTGAAGCCTTGAGTTGGCATGACATCTTCCACACATGACATCATTGAATCAGCAGCTTCCATGGCATCAAGGATTGGGTTGAAGCTCACAATTGGTTCCTCTATTATGGGCTCTGGAGCTTTGAAAAGATCACCTTCTCCTCCCATGTCATATTCGGAAATGGATGAGCTCTGAGACATGTTCCACACGAGTTCAACAAACGATAGCAAATAGATGAAAAGACATGAAATAAATTCTGCAGCATATTATCCAAAAATCAATGTTCGCAAACAAGACCAAAATAAATCCAACTTTTTTAGGTCCTTCAAGGGAAAACAAATGATCAGGAGCCTTTGATTTTCACAAGATTTTAGAAATCAGCACATACAAACCCGGGAGCTAAAGAGTCACTAGGAAGCCATAACAAGAAACCAACCACAAGAAGATAAGGAGCAAGGATAGGTCAGCTCATTTCATACGAAAGCCTTCCCAAACAGCTTTCGATGAATTGGAGATTCGACATATCCTCAACGACAAAAGTAGCGCGTTCACCAATATCTTTCTGCATGGCTAAAGCCAATGATTCCCAAATTCCACAAATTCATACGATACAAGAAGTGCTCAGTAAAGCAGATGGATGCAACTAGCCACAAAATGCAACAAAGCAAGATGATCTTCGACGGAGGAATGGATTTAGTTTCCACTGAACCAAACTATATCTTGCAGTGATATCTTGAAAGATCTTCCTGAAGCTTTTTGCAATACCTTTTCCTTACCCCCAAACTAGTGTTTTATTTCCTTACCCCCACACTGGTACTTTATTTCTTAAATGAGAAACTATAAAGCTTGATGATGAAGAAACTCAAGCTTTAAGTTCCCTATCTTTGCTAATTACTTACAAGAAGAAGAAAAAATATGTGAGAATATTTCAGTTGTTCCTTCACATTTGTATTGAAGTTGCACAGAAAAACTGCTAATCTAATCAAATACAAAAGAGGGGCTCAATTTTATTTTCACTGCATACCCATCTGAGGTGTTCAATTGTCATCAGCATACAACTCTAACAACTTAAAATAAGGAAACAGTTTTAGCCCATAAAAGGAAGCATATAGTCCAAAATCTATTATTATAAGAGCCAAAAACAAAAATCAGTTCAATCAGCAAATTAACTCAGAACAGAAGCTTTCAACACTCCAAATTTAAGCATAACTCCTAAATTGGGATCAAAATTAACTCACAAAGAACCCAATCCTCCAAGAAGGGGGAAAAGGACCCAAAATCAAGATGCCCACATCAGAAAAGATCATAAAACACAAAAATTGGCTAAAATCAGATGGCAGATGGTAGCAAAATTGGAACTTTAAGTCAATCCCAAGTCTAAAAGTTTGAACTTTTAGTAATGCCCACAAACATCAAAGCAACCAGATACACAAATAGCGAGAGATAAAGGGAAAAGAAAAGAGGGAGAGAGAACCATTGAAGAGGGCGTGGCTTGGGAATGGCAAAGATCTTGAAGCTCAAGCAGTTGAATTTCATGGCAGAAATCCTGGAAATAGGGATGCAAAAGGCCTGCATCTGTGTACATTTCAAAACCCTCGTTTACCAGTTGTGCTGGTTGCTTCTTGCTGTAGCTGTAGGGAGTGGGAGATGAAACTGATAAAGAGGGGGATTGAAAGGGTAAAGAGTGGGTGAGAGGGGTTTATTATAGAGAGATGGGAAATGGGTTGGGGCTGCAAACAGCAGAGGTTATGGGCAAAAGAGAGAATCTACACTCAAATTGTTGCTTGTTTTTCTTCTTCTTTTCTAATTTGTTCTTTTCTTGGCTGTTTTTTTATGCCAAGATTTTGTGATTTTTGGTGTGAGAATTAGGAGAAATTGCATAAAACACCTCTTAGTTAGGTCATTTTGCATAAAATTATCCTTTGTTTAAAAATATCTATCCAAGAATTATTATCATCATCTCATCTTTGTTAAAACTTTAAAAATATGAAAGGTCTTAACAGGGACGAAATTAGGGGTAAGCAGAAGCTAGTGTATACTACAGTCTATAGCACACCCCATTTTAAAAATAATATAAGTATATTTTAATGATTATATTGCTTGTTTAGCATAATTGGTAGAGAGTGTTGAGAGGAGTGGACGTTCGAATCTCTCCCAATAGTGCTTATTTTAAATAGAAGGTCTTTCTTTTTACTGCCAGTTGTTTTGTCTTTCTCTTTTTTCGTCTTTCTCTTCATCTGTTACTACCAATCTCTCTCCTTTTTTATCTTTCTTTCTCCCTTTTTTGTCTTTCTTTATATAGCTAATTTTTTATGATTATATTTGATACTCCCTCCGTTCGGCAAAACCTGTCGTTTTAGAGTTTTGTTTTTGTTCGGAAAAACTTGTCATTTTAGGTATTTTTGCTTCTACTTTACTAAAATGCCCTTGATTTGATTGATATGTTGTGAGTTGTAGTTTTTGATAAAGTAAAAAGTAGAGTAATAAATTAGGGTAAATTAGTAAAAAGGAGTGTAATTATTAGCTTTATTAAAAGTTGTATGGAGAGTTAAAATGACAAGTTTTGCCGAACGGAGGGAGTATATAATTAACTCTATTATTACTAATTTAAATATAGATATAAAAAACTATTTTTATTTTTTTATTCAATAGATATAGTGACAAATAGGGAAATTTTTTAAAATTATATATAAATCCAACCTACCTAAAATCAGTGCTTGTTTGGATGTTTTCAAAAATCCCAGGAAGTTAAATATCACATGAAATAGATTTGAATACATGTGTTTGGATATAATTTTTATTTTCGAAAATTCCAGGAATTTGAATTCCCAGGAAATTGAATTCCACCAAAATGGGGGAATTAGAATTACCAAGTGGGGGTGGGTAAGATGAAATCCACCTTTTTTTTATTTCAAGAAATTTATTTTTTTCCTTTTAAACATACAAATTACTTATTTGTCCATAATTCAAATAATTTATTTTTATTATTAAGGGTTACTATAGTAATTTTACACAAATTCCTATAAAGATTTATATTTAACCAAACAAAACGTAGGATTTTAATTTATGGGAAATAAAACTTATCCAAACGTGTTTTTATCAATCCCGGAAAATTTAATTTCCCAAAAGTTATCTTCCCATAAATTAGCTTCCTAGGAATTGCACTTCCCATATTAATCCAAACGATCACTTATAATTTTTGTTCCGTGCCTAGCTCTTATCTAATCCAATCGAACTTGGCTATTTAATCCACTCTACACTATATTAAGGGGTAAACCCTTCAACAAGATTTGTACTTAAATCTTTTGACATAAAATGTATCACTATAATCACTACATCAATATACAACAACAACACCAATCTTAGTGTATCTCGCGCCAAGTAGGGTAGTTCGAATTTTACACATCTTTCCTCGACTACATTGAGAGTATTTTCAAGAGAATCAGGATAATCATTAAAAATAAACATTTAAATAGATAAATGTAAAATGGTAATGTTGGGAATGTTGGACGTTTAATGCATTGTTGAGATTTTAATAAATGTAAAATGGTTGTGGATGGTGAGTTGTATTTTTTTTTAATTAAGTAAGAATTCGAGAATAGGTAGAACCTACCAAATAGCATTGTGGATGATGTCAATTCGATATGAATCGTTTAGGATGGTGAGTTGTAAATATAATATGAATACTAAGTGGTTAGATGTAATTTGAGTGAGGCTTTATGCAAGATTTCGAAACGCCTATTGTCAAGATAATTTCAACTAAATTGCACATAAGTCCTTTTCATTTTTTTCGGTTGATTTTAGTGGTTTTCGATGGGAATCGTAGTATCCTTGACAGGGTGAAAGCCCTAACACCAGCGCTAGCGGCGGTGAACTACGACGTGTTATTTTTTATCAAGCAAATTACAGCAGATAATCTATACTTTTAGAGAAGTTATTAAAAATGGTAAAATGACAAAAAAATAATACGAACTATCAGCATGAACCAATATTAATACAACTTTAAAAACAACAAAAAATAATAAAAACTACTCCATGTTAAACCAATTTTATTCGTATCAAAATTGGTTCAATTTGAAATAGTTTGTATTAGTATATATTTTTGGTAGTTTTTAAAGTTCTTATTAATATTGTTTCATAATTGATATAGTTTAAACCGAAAAACTGTGGAGGGCTTGGTATTCGGAAAGCTAAAGAGATGAATGAAGCCCTCCAAATGAAGTTAATCTGGAAAATCCTAGCTGAACCAAATAATATGTAGGTCTCTCTCATCAAACATAAGTATTTATGATCGACTTCAATCTTGGAATACAAAAAAGGTGGGGACATGTCCTGGCAATGGGCTAAACTTATTCCGCTTGTGGATAAGTTTAAGTCTGGTCTCATTTGGTCGGTGGGAAATGGGAGATCCATTAAATTTTGGACTGATAATTGGATCACAACATCTCCTCTTCAGTCCAGGAATGATTGTCCCCAAATAAATAATAGGGAGGAAATGGTTCGTGATTATATTTTGGGTGGTAAGTGGTGGTCGGAGAAACTTCGGTGCTCCTTGCCCCCCAACATTGTCAATGAAATTCTCGACATCCCACTTCCCAGCTCGACCTTCGAAGACCGCCTATACTGATGGCCTGACAGATTGGGATGGTTCGCAACATCAAGTGCATACAATTTGATTACCTCGTCATCGGCATGTCGTAAGGATAAAAACGCTTGGACCTGGTCAATTGACACACCACCAAAGATTAAAAAAAAAAAACTTTTTATGGAAAATATGTCAAGATGGCCTACCTACGGGTTCTAGGCTCGCCTCTAGGAGGGTGTCAGTACCCACTACGTGTAGCCTTTGAAATGGTGCGACTGAGGATGAGGCCCATTTTTTGTTAGAATGCCCCTATGCTCGGGCCCTCTACCAGCTTCCTCAAAGAACTGATTCCAATATCATAGCTAATATGATATACAGAGATATGAATATCAAACCTATTATCTCCGTCTTAGGGCAATCCCTTTGTTCTAAGGCTAAAATGAAGCTTGCCTTTGCATGGTGGTATACTTGGTATACCCGTAACCAATTAATCTTTAGGCAAGTCCCTATCCCACAACGGGTCGCCTCAATACAGTTCATCAAGAACCAAATACTCAATTGGAAAACCGCCTCGAAGTCATATGCGGATTTTGAGATTGATCAGTTTCATATCACCACAAATTATGAGCAACAAAACAAAAAGAAAAAAGGAAAATGTACTAAATGTCGGAAACCTCCATGGGGTACCTTTAAATTAAACTTTGACGGTTCCTCTCTACCAAATAGGAATAGTACGACTGGTTCTGTTATCCGTGATTGGAAGGGTCGTCCGATAAACATAAGTTATCAAAAGCTTGGTTTGCAAAACCCAATCAAAGTTGAAGCACTTGCTTTAAAATTAGGTATTCAACAAGAAATCCAACTCCACATTAAGAAACTCCACATTGAGGGTGATTCCTCGATTATCATAAATTACTTCAACAAAAATATTTCTTGTCCATGGGAAATTGAGTTGATCCTGTCTGACAGTAAAACTTTACTACGTAGTATTGACTATGGAAGGAGTTTTCTTCTTTCATGTACCCCGTTTGGGCAATAAAGTGGCTGATAAGGTTTCACACAGCATCTGCCACTTTGCTCGGGAAGTCGATATTCAAACCAATTTAGGTCTTTTAGATCTCATCCATAAGGATGCTGCCGTGTAGAGCATGTTTGCCCGAATTTTTTCCTAATATAAAAAAAAAATTGACATAGTTTTTATTTTATTTTTCAATTTTCTTTTAAAAAAATAGTACAGTACGGAGATAAACTTTCTGTTTTTTTATTAAAAAAAGTACCGTATAAACTTTCAAAATTGAGGGAAATAACATCAGCTATGCATTGGATCGTCGCCAGTTGAGAAAAAAAAATCAAAATTAGTTTTGTTATTTTCTGGTGATTTAGGGTAAAAAGCATAACATCAAATCATCAATCAACCATCGTTCAGCTTCTTTCTTTCTTTTTTTTTTTTTTTTTTTGCATTATACAGTAGTACCACAATTTTAGACAAAAATGGTAAATTATCCAGTACCTCAAAAAAATCTAGATGTGTTAATAAAATTTAGGTTTGGATCCCGTGAATTTGGCCTTCAAATTTATAGTGGAGTTGAATTTTACCCTGTAAAAAAAGATTTAAAAGAACAAGAAAAAATAAAAAAGGTGGGGAAAAAGAAGGGGGTAAGAGCAAGCCCAACAGCTTCTCTAAAATAGAGAAAATGAGAGATTTTAGAGAAAAGAGTCATTTTTTCTTCCCAACAGCTTTTCTAAAATCATCTCTAAAATAGAGAAATTGATGGAGAGTGGGAAAAAATCTCTAAATTTAGAGGGGGGTTAGGATATGTAAAATTTAATGCGTTCATCCCTTTCAATGCCTACCTATTTGTTCATTAGTTGTTTTTTATTGATTTATTGAAGTTATTGGAATTTTATTTATTAAATTATGAATTTATGCATCTATTATAGTGTATAACAAATGTAGCAATTTGTATAATAGAGAATCTGTTGGAGTTGTGGTGTAAATTTTTTAGAGATTTTGTTATTTTGTTCTCTATTTTAAAGATTTTTTAGAGAAGCTGTTGGGGATACTCTAAATCCTCTATCACCGATCCCGTCCCTATATTTTTTTTCCTCTCACATAATTTTTTTTAATTCTTTTCTTAATTTAACTTTTTTTTTTTTGTTTTTTAAGTTAGGATTTGTGAGGGGGAGGAGATTGATGATAGGAGGGGGGGCATATTGAAGGACAGAGGATTTGGAGCAGAAAAGAAGGGGTGTAAATCATATGTCCCCGATCTCGTGCCCTTATCATGTTCCCTCTCACATAAATTCTATTTTTTTAATTCTTTTCTTAATTTAACTTATTTTTTGTTTTTGTTTTTTAAGTAGGGGTTTGTGAGGGGGAGGGGGATGGGGATAGGAGGAGGTAGACGTGGCCACGGTCCGACCCGTCGGGTCGGCAACCCGGGGGGTATGACCCTAATCCTGACCCGAGATTCACACGGGTTGGCGGGTCGGAGTCCCGGGTCGGCCACGTGGCGGTGAAGGGTGGAAATAGGCCGACCCGCCGGGTCAAGGCCGGGTCAGTTTTTTTTTTTGATGTTTTCATGATGTTTTGTGAAATTCGGTTTTGTGTTTAATGGTGTTTGGGTTTGGGGGGGGGGGGGGGGGAGGGTAAGGGAAGAAAGGCTTGAATTGGTTTCCCAATTTCCTACGTATCCTCCCGAGGGAGAGGAATCAAAGCCCACGTAGTTTGGGTTTGGGGGGGTAAGGGAAGAAAGGCTTGAATCGGTTTCCCAATTTCCTACGTATCCTCCCGAGGGAGAGGAATCAAAGCCCACGTAGTTCTTTACTTGTTCTCTGAACCCCGCTTACCTATTCGGCTATTCATCGGTGTCGGATTGGCGCTGGCCCTGGGGATCGACGACTCCACCGTCCACGGAGCTCCCGACCGATTCCAAGTCCATTCCATCATCATGCTCTGACCCAGTGCTCAGGAGGTTCCTCTGTATTCTCATCTAAGCCATCTTCCAATCGGCGAGGCATACTTGTGCTTCGAGGTTCTCAGGGAGCAAGTTTGATCTCTTCTCAGTAAGAATTTATCCCCCTCGGCTGAATAATTGTTCCACTGCGACGGTGGAACAAGGGGCTCCAAGTATTTGTCGAGCGATTACCTGTAAGGTCGGAACATAGGCTCGAGCTAGCCTACGTTCAACCCGAGCAACAGCTAGTTTTTTTTTGAAAAAATAAACGTTCATGTGGGACCCACCCAAACGGCTACTTTTTTAAATGTGACAACCCATGTGACCCGCCGGGTCACGGGTTATATTTCCCTCGACCCTAACCCTGATCCTCAACCCGAGCCAACCCTTCGACCCTTGGACCCTGACCCGACGGGTCACTGACCCAGCGGGTCACGGGTCGACCCGCCGACCCGTGACCCGTGGTCATGTCTAGAAGGAGGGGCATATTGAAGGACAGGGGATTTGAAGCAGAAAAGGAGGGGGACAAATCTAACCGTCAGTTAATTGTAAAATTATCATATATAATTTTTTTTTACACGGGTCATCCACAATGGAGAAATTCAAAAGAGTTTCTTGATTTTTTTTTAAATAAAATAAAATAAAATATCCAATTGGTGTCTTGCAGTGGAGACTTATCAAAACTCTCCCATAGTTACCATATTTCTATTTTATTCTAATATTTTAAAAAAAAATCTAAGACACCTGTAAATCATTAAACATTATTATCAGACTAAATCCCGAAAGGATTTGATAAAATCTTGAAAGGGTCTTGACAAATTTTCACAAGGACTTGCAGGTGCGTTCTCTATGAGGGTGGTTCATCCATAGCATGTTATAAGCATATATACATTATACGTGACATCGATTTATTGATTAAAATAGCTTTATATATATATACAAGAAATAGTGGTATAAAACACTTGAAACAGGCCGGTCACAACTCACAAGTGTGATTAATTATACATAATTAACCCTAGGATAATGAATGGAGTGTATGCATCTCTTTCAAATTCCAATCATATGTATTTTGATCTTGGTCCATTTTGATCAGACAACACAAAACTATATGAGATAGATCACTTATTACATACGGAGTACTAACTTTCAATTATACACACAACATATAAATAAATATGAAGTATATAGGATAAGAAGATCTAATGGCTGAGGGTCGCGTGAACACAGTAACTATTCGTACTATTTGTATGTTACTATTCATATACATATATTAACAATTTGGTAAAAACTATATATCCTAACCGCCGCCGCCTCCTCTCCTGTTCACCTTCTTCAACCCTGTAAATCGAAAGTCGTACCTCCAACCTCCACTCCTCGACCTTCTTCAGCGGCCTACTCACACTCCCCAACGCACCCAACCCTCCTCCACTTTAACGCCACCAGTTCCGGCTCCCTGCTCTGCTCCTGGCACTGTTGTGCCATTTGGCGCCGGCACCAGGGGCCTACTAATACGACTCCCCTTTGGCCACTGCACCCAACATGTCCTCTCTATCGCATCTCGCTTCGTCCACCTCGCTCTTCTCCTGGTGGTGTTGAGCCTATCGGCGCTTACGAGGTGTGATCCTCTTCCGCCGAAGACCTCTTTGACTCCCTCCCCAACTCTTCCCTCCCATCTCTAGCCACCAGAAGATACTCCAAACCCTAAATCCGCCCTACCAAATCTCACACGCAATCCTCGCTGCTCCC
Organism: Persicaria maculosa; assembly: GCA_963922045.1. Classification (NCBI taxonomy): domain Eukaryota; kingdom Viridiplantae; phylum Streptophyta; class Magnoliopsida; order Caryophyllales; family Polygonaceae; genus Persicaria; species Persicaria maculosa. The sequence goes on from OY998254.1 coordinate 71,210,403, forward strand.
AAGTCTTCGTTGTTGTCGATCGGCTACCGTGAAACCCTCCTCTGGCGTCCCTGTCGACTGCTACACTCCCTAGGTCTTGGATGTGGCGGGGCCCTTCGGCGCTAGTGAGTCGACCCTCGTCAGCTTCCTGGATGTTAATTTGGGCCTCCCCGCCCATCCAGCACCCTCCTCGTCAACCCATTTACCACCGGCCACCGTCACCCTCCCCTCCGACCACCATGTCTCTGCCTTTGTAGCCCATTATGACTTATGTGAATCTCTGCCTCATCATCCAACTTTCACCCATCCTTTGCAAAATCTAAAACCAACCCTTTACGCACAAATATTTCTCCCAAAATTTTAGATCTAATTGTTATTGATCTCAATCAGTTAATTTTCAAATTCGATTCTTTGCATCCAACAGATTTTTTCAATTCAATAGCCCAATGTTTTCCAAGCACCTGCCAACTCCCACCACCTCCAATCTCGGTCAAAATCAACTACTATTTCAGCCTGCATGTAAGCTATCTAAACCGTTGAATCAGATCTCAAGTTCCAAGGGCTCGCCTAACCAGATCTCAATTAAGTTACAAGAAATCTATATTCAGTTGCTTTAATTATAAATTTATGTATCTATAAGCATTATGTTAGGCTGGTTGTTGAGGTTCATGTGACTTTTAACCAACACGGGACAACGCTTACAGTATGGATGCTTATACCAATACACGACCTTCATTATATTAGGTGAAACCCCCTTATATATACTTATATAATTATACACGAATAATCATGTTATGATTACACATGAATAATCATCTCAATCCACTTATAAAATCTAGAACATGATGAGCCTAATACCTATAAGCAAGCAACGACGGGTCCAGACTCCAAGAAATGGCTTGAGGCCATGAGATCCGAAATGGATTCGATGTTTGAAAATCAAGTATGGGACTTGATAGATTTGCCAGATGGGGTAAAACCCATAGGAAGCAAATGGGTTTTCAAAATTAAGACAGATAAGGATGGAAAGGTATCTGTATACAAGGCAAGATTAGTTGCCAAAGGTTTTAAACAGATTCATGGTATAGACTATGATGAGACCTTTTCACCAGTTGTCATGATAAGATCCATTAGGATAATCCTTGCTATTGTCGCTTATTATGATTATGAGATTTGGCAAATGGATGTCAAAACCTCCTTCCTGAATGGATTCTTGGAAGAGGATGTGTATATGACACAACTAGAGGGTTTTGAAGATCCAAGTAATGTCGGGAAGGTATGCAAGCTTAAGAGATCTATATATGGACTTAAGCAAGCATCCAGGAGTTGGAACTTTCGATTTGATGAGAAGATCAAAGAGTTTGATTTCATCAGATGTGAAGAGGACCCTTGTGTATACAAGAAGTTTAGTGGGAGTAAAGTGGTCTTCCTAGTTTTGTATGTGGATGACATACTACTTATTGGGAATGACATTCCGATGCTAGAGTCCGTTAAGGAATGGCTGAAGAAATGTTTCTCAATGAGAGACTTGGGAGAGGCAAAGTATATACTTGGAATAAAGATCTATAGAGATAGATCTAAGAGATTGCTTGGATTGAGTCAGGGAACTTATATAGATAAGATTCTCAACAGATTCAAAATGCAAGACTCCAAGAAAGGATTTTTACCTATGCAACATGGTGTACATCTTAGCAAGAAGCAATGTCCTAAGACACCTACTGAGCTAGAAAAGATGAGTAAGATTCCTTATGCTTCTGCTATAGGATCTATCATGTATGTCATGGTGTGTACACGACCTAATGTTGCATATGCTTTGAGTATGTGTAGCATATACCAATCGAATCCAGAAGAGGCACATTGGTGTGCAACTAAGAACATCCTGAAGTACTTGAGAAGAACTAAGGATGATTTCTTAGTATATGGGGGTGATGACAAATTGATCGTGCAAGGCTATACTGATGCGACCTTCCAGACTGACCGAGATGGCTTTGAGTCTCAATCGGGATATGTTTTCGTCCTTAATGGTGGAGCTGTGAGCTGGAAGAGCTCTAAACAAGACACAGTTGTCGATTCTACGACAGAGGCTGAATATATAGCTGCCAGTGAAGCGGCTAAGGAGGCTGTCTGGATGAGGAAGTTCATAAATGAACTCGGTGTTGTTCCTAACATCTCAGGGCCTATTGACATCCATTGTGACAACAATGGTGCCATATCCCAGGCCAAGGAACCGAGCTCGAGCTCCAAATCCAGACACGTGATGAGGAAGTTTCACATTATTCGACGCATAGTCACTGAGGGTTACATTAAGATGTGTAAGGTGCATACAGATGACAACATTGCAGATCCATTGACAAAGCCTATGCCTAGGCCCAAGCATGATAGTCACACTAGGGCTAAGGGTCTCAGACACATTGGAGAGTGGGTTTGAGACTGCTTTGTATTACATTTTATGTTTAGAGTTTAGACACTAAGTTTATGTTTGAATGGATGATTTTATGATATATGATATTTCATCTTTATTTATATATTGTGTTGAACGATAATAAATAAAATGTCCAAATAATTCGTAGTTCGCAAATGGGCTTATCTTAAGAGTTCTGGTAAATGAAACCCCATTAAGTGAAATGCAGTTATGAATTATCACAAGTCCGTAGTCTGAAATCATCAAATTGGACATAGGTGATTTTATTAAATGACTATATTGTAAGTTGACTGATAGCAGCAGGTTTCATGGGCTATAGGGACATGGAGATGTCTAGTCAATTACATATATATGTATGGATGATACATATAGGACATACCCACCTTAAGACTCTACAAAAGGGATTGCGGAGTTTTAAGTTAAACCATGATTAGTAGATCCCTCATACATGAGTGTGTTATGGTCTCTCTTGATGATTGGTATTTCTTTGACACGGCTAAACGCTTTCCGTAACAGGGAGTTATAAAGGTCGTAGTTGGGATTGCCAAAATTTGTTGGACAATTTATGGATATTATGAAGTTTTGATTCATATTTTTTATTAAAAAAAAGATAGAATTTATAGTGAATTATCAAAGACAATACTTTTTCGCCTTTATTTATCACAAACAAGCTCGTGTTGTTTTTATATTACTAATATAGAACGTACTAACCCTTAGAAATATGTGAATAAGTTGCCAAGTCTTAGTTCCATTTGACAATATAGGTAGCTTTTTAAAACTTTTTTAGTTTTAATATTCTATCATTTAAAATAAGTTAAATATAAGATTTTTAGTTTAATTAGTTTTTGAATTTGGATTTTCAACAACTATGTACACATACATCTCAAGCTTTTCACAAATCTATTCATTTTCTCATATATCATCAGCTAATTTGTATTAGCTATTCTATCAGTTAGATTACCAAACACCTTACTAGCTTATGTAGAAAGTCTCTCATCATTTTTGTCAAACTTTATTAAACTTGGTATAGCCTCGATTTATAACAAGTTCATGATAATTATATTCTTTTCTATGTGGATATTTTTTGACACATATGTAATATAGAATCAATAGTTTTTTATGGTTGGGTACTGTCGTGAGTCTTTGCACTCTCCCACGTTCTTGGCACTCGTGGCGCGTCCCATCGACTTCTCTGCTGGCTGACGACTTGTATGAGTTGATTGGGTCTTTCTTTCTTCCCTTTTGATTTGTGTTATTGTGTATTGGTTGTATTGACGGTTTTCCGTCTGCCGACATAGTCGGCCATCAAGTTTCAGGCATACCTGGAACTCGAATTTTTACCTAATAAAAAAAAATAGTTTTTTATGGTAACTTTTTTTTTTCAATAATAAAACTATGCAGGGTTAGCAACATTATCCTTACTAAGGATTAGTAACATTTCCTTTTAGTGGTATAAAAAAAATGAACTTATTATTGATAAATAAATTTAAAATATTAGTTTTTGGTAATTTGCCCTAAAAGCTAATCAATCATATTATACTTTAATTAGCGGTTTAGATTGAATTAAGCAACTCCATGAAAACTTATGTGATTAAGTAGTGTGATTGAAATATGATCAAGCCCTAGGGAATGAGTGATCTGCCTGACCTAATTTTGAATGGTATCATGAAAGTAAGGAATATTCAAATGGCACAACTGAATGATGTAAAGAGAACACAACAAAATATGATGAGAATACAAAGGCAGACAAAAAGATTAAATAGCTAGTGAAGGCCTAATTGTCTTCTTTGTCTTCTCTTTTGCCCAAATTTCCCATTGTGTCCCGACCCCTCAATTAAATTCATGTAGCCAGGGTCATAAGTGACAGTCGGCCCCTCAATTAAAAATAAAATTTAATATACATATTCCTCTCGTCAATAGTTTCGATTTAAATCATTTGATATATATTATAAGCTCAAATCCGACACCTGAGTAAAAATTTATAAACGTTTCAAGACTGAAGCGATAGAAATTATTTTTCACATCATTTACCAAATTAATATTTTTCTATCACACTTATCATTTGTTAAACTTCGTAACTTAATATTATAATTAAACTCGAAAATTAGAGTTCAATATGTGCTGATATAGTGATATATATATAATGTATATAACATGAAATAAATTCAAATTTAAAATGATATAAAATTAAAAATGAAGGGGACCTTCCAAGTTCCAAGAATCTCTCTCTGGTGCCGATGTGCACATATGATGAATTATGAAATGGTTTTTTGTTTGTATTTTGGGGGGTTTTCTATAGCTTTTTGCATCTGGACCATTCGAACGTTTTGTGGGGTTTTCATGCTATCATTTGTTTAATATGGTTGATTGCTCTGTGTCGAATGGGTGAAATTGTTTATGGTTCTTTTGTCTTTCACTCTCGAATTGTAAAACAAGTATTTTGTGCAAATTGCTCCGATTGTAAACACGTATGTTTTTTTGGTTCTTTTGTTGAGTTTGAAATAGAAGACAAAGGTTGCAAGTTAAAACATTTATAAGTTAAAACTTCAAAGTTTTCGCGATGTGAACCCAACTTATTTAATAGAGTACTATACAATACACAAATGTGCATACAAATCTTCGTTGATGAAGTTCTGAAAATGACTATTAGTGACAAATTGTTCACGGCCTATGTATAGGACAATGAACATCTTGTGTGGCCAAGTACACCTAGAGAAGTTGCAATAGCAATAATACTAGGGGTTGAACTTGACACTTTGTTTTCATTCATTGATGTTGATATATTTGTCCTATGACTCTATGAGTGCCTTGAAATGTAAAATATAGTCTAAATTGTTCAATTCACTGTACACGAGCCACGAGGACAGGTTCATTTGGCAACACAATGAGATTTAAGTACAAGAAGCCAAAGCCACCAGGATGGATGAGGTGGTTTGACATTGATGGCAATGTGTTGAATCACCATGACTGCATTTGTGGTGGGTGCTGTCAATGAATGTAAAGAACACTGTATAACTAGCAAGAAAACTGTAAATGCCAAACGATCGTTTAGATTTTCAGTTGTATTAACAAAATTTGTAATCTTCAACTTCAACTAAAACTTAAAACTCAGTCTTAAACTTCAACTTCATACAGGAACTCAGAACTTGAAACTTAGATCGTATTGGATTTTGCAAAAAAGGCCCAAGTCCCCAATTCAAAATGACAGAGAAACCTACGCTTTAAGACCCCCATCAGAAGTAGACAAGAAGAGCTATGTTTCCTTGGTTAACCAATCTTCGCCCCTGAAAAGTTCATTTCCGGGTGCTGCAAATGAAATTTGCAAAAAGTTAGTAAGCACAAGCAATACACCTGCAATTACCCAACAGAGATTTCAAGTTAAAAACAAAGATGAGAACTTGCCTCAGCCATGAACTTTTTGAGAAGCTCTTGCTTCTGCATTTCATCACTGCTTGGAAGGCCCATTGCTTTCTGCCTTTGATCAAACTGAAAAGAATATTTAAAAAAAAACATTAACACAACTTATGCAGAGAGGAGAGCATAGACTAACTGAGAAGACATCACAATAGAAAGCCGATATAACGAGGAAACCGGATAATAACAATAGCAGAATGATCTAATGATGTGGAATCAAGCTAATACCATCATCTTTTCAACAGTTTGTCTCGTTTCTGGATCCAGGTCAGATAGCTTGCTATTCTCAGGTTCAACTTTTTGAGTGTCAATCTCTGGTCCACCTTTCACCAAACTTCTCCACCACTCCAACTGGTTGTGCTTTGTTAGCAAAACAGATACAGATTTCTGATCCTCTGAAAGAAAACAAGTAATTAAGGTTATGAAAAAAAGATGCATTAGAGGGAGGGAACTAGGAAGGCCAGCATAACTACTTTCCATCGAATAAAATCACCCACTTGTGCTATCAACAAAATATTGATGATGCAATGCAAATATGTAATTTTGATTATGGGAAACACGTTATCAATAACAATACAATTTAACTAGTGTTGTCGTACATCTAAAATGGGTTGGCCCTTTTATGTTAGGAATAGAAGGCATACCTAAGCTCCAAAAGCAATCGTCTGGCTTCACAGCATGGTATAGTTCACCCTGAAAACAGTTACAAGGAACGAAAGTTAGCATAAGAGAAAAAGCAACCATAAGATAAGTACAAGTAGAATATAATTCAGCGGCCAGGTTTTCCACATATTAAACATACTTCAATAATTGGAGGTTGACCCTTGAGTCCAACTTTCAGATGGTTCTTCTTGATGTCACATACGATAAATCTCGATTTTGTTCCAGGAGGGACTGGAACATTCACATTGAGCTCTTGCAAGGACTGGGTCCATGAATAGTTCTCCATATCAAGACCATTTCCTTTGTTTGGAACTGCATAACAATTCACAACATGTAAAGGTCAGTACTCGATTATAATCCATACCCCCATGGTGCAGGGTGTGAACCTCATCAGACAGACTGATAAAATGATCAGATATAACAAGCAAATGCAGCATCACACCCTTCAACCAAGTTTTAAAAAAAGGGAATAGAAGATAAGGATTACAACTCTTAAAACCCTAATCCATCCATCAGTTAAATAAAAGAATTATCAATGGATCTCAGACTCTGAAACAGCTACAACAAAACCCCTTGCCAAATTTCAAAACATATGGACATAAAAAGAAGAAGAAGAAAGCATAACGAGAAGTAACTGGATCAAAACTCCTTCTAAGTTCCAATATGTATTTGATTCAAATTTTGCAAACACAAGAAACTTACCTTGCCAAATTTCAAAACATACGGACATAAAAAAAGACGAAGAAGAAAGCATACCGAGAAGCAACTGCATCAATATGTATTTGATGCGAAGGATCAAACAATAATGTTCAGTAGTACCAAGTGATCAATGTAGCCAAAAAAAAAAAAAAAGAATCTTGAACTGGATAACAAAGGGCCAAACACTACCCAACGAGACAAGTAAATGCATCCAATGATCAGTTGTAGATAATGCTCCAATTTAACAAATCAATGTCCAGCAGTACAAAAGAATCAGATATTTCACTATCAATGCTCCGAAGTAACAACTCAGAATTCTGAACTTGAGGCTGCTTCTAACGACTCAAACAAATTTCAGAACAAGATTACTCAAGAAATTTGCGCAATAAAAAATAGGGGGGAGAGGAAGAAGAGGAGTTACCCAAGTATTTTGGCTTATCGTCTTCCTTGACCTCCTCCGCTGCATCAAGATCGCTTTTCTCCAACTTCTCAGCGGAATTGGAAGCCGAGGCCGACTTCGCCTTCAAGGCCTCTTCCTCTTCCTGCTTGTTCTTGCTCTCGAGCTCCAATCGCAACTTCTCCTTCAACGCGTGGACCAGAGCCACGACGTCCTTCTCGGCCGAGTCCTTGTTGAAGAAATCGGTCTCCTTGGAGACGAAATCGAAGGCCGATTCCAGAAACCCTAGAGGATTGGAAGGATCGAGCTCGCAAGCGAAGCTTTTGCACTGTTGCTGAGGCTGAGGCTGAGGCTGCGATGGCTCTTCGTAGTCGGAGAGAATCGCCATTGTAGAACTCGAAGAAGATCTTGATTGGCTTGGAATGCAAGGAATTCGGGGGAGGGGGAGGGGGAGGGGGAGAGGGTAGGGTTTATGCTCTCCGAAGTTCGAGAGACGACCCCGGCGACTTTTCAGCGTCCTATTTATAGTACAGTTCACCCGTCCATGTGGGCCGGGCCGCCCTTCCTAATGGGCCGAACGGTACAGACTACAGTGAGATATATTAATTGATTTTTTCGAAACTATTCGATATTAATTGATTTTTTTTATGAACTACACTTGATAATTTCTTATTTGATGATTTTTTTGGTTTAGAAATAAAAAATAGGAGAAGGATATTGGTCATTTCAAATGCCCATTTTTTGCTCAACTTCTTGATGCTATCAAAATTTAGCATCAATCTAATCTAATTAATAAGATGAACTCGGTTAAGTTTTTATTTTTTTTCCAATTCAGTCAACAAATATTTTCTAAAATTGAAAAGCGACTTAAGTATAATTCACTCGAATTTATCAGGTCTATAACCATTTTGATAACTTGTTAGTAACTCCACAACTAAGGTAATTCCACTCTTTTCTGGCTTCACCCGTGGCTTGGGGAGTCACCACTCATCGATCTCGTCACAAATGTTATTCCGAAAGAGCTGAGCGGAGCCACAGTTGCTGAGATGTGGCAACATAACTCCTGGAACTGGCCGATGATCACCCATTATCTCCCATCGGAGGTGAGTTTGAAACTTCAGTCGATACAAATTTTCGGGGATGATCTGGTGCGGGACAGGCTCTACTGGGGCCCGAGCCATTCGGGTGCTTTCTCGACCAAGTCCGCGCTTCAATGCCTAAGAGGAACAAACCCAGTCAGCCATTATGACAGAAACTAGAACCACTTATGGAAGGCTCCGGTGCAGCAGCGCGCTCGGTCCTTCGCGTACTTAGCGGCTAATGATGCCTTCTTGTCAAATCACAACAACGTCCGCCGCCACCTCTCCAACTCGTCGGCTTGCCCCAGGTGCTCGGCCGCGGAGACATGCCTCCATCTACTTCGTGATTGTCCATCGATCAAGCGCGAATGGAGCTGGTTGTTGAGAAATGCAAGCAGGCCTAATTTCTTTTCTACAACTGAGATCAAGGCTTGGGTTTTTGAAAATGTGAAGAAAGAGGATGAATGGGCTGCGATATTTGCCAATATGTTATGGCACACTTGGAAATGCCGGAATCGCCTCGTCCATGAAGGGGTTCAAGATCACAAGGGGTTGGCGACCAGGGCGAGTTCCTTGGCAAGAGAATACTCCACGACAAAGCACCGCACCTCGCTTCCTTCCGGGACGCTGTGCAAGCAGAGAGAGGCACAATCTACTTGGTCCCCTCCACCGGTCGAGTGGATTAAACTCAATACAGACGGGGCGTCGAAGGGGAACCCAGGGCCTGCAGGTGGTGGGGGAATCTTCCGAAGCAACACTAGTACTTTTCTTAAGGCATTCACCTTCACTTGTGGTATCTGCACAGCCCTGCGGGCGGAACTACTCGCCATTTTACATGGTCTAAAGCTGGGACAAATGATGGGTATAACCAGATTGATCGTCGAATCGGATTCAGAGGTGGCGTGCTAGCTCTTGAATGGACCAACTACTACCGCACACCCTGATTGCTTCCTCATTGAAGAAGGACAGAGGCTCGTCCAAAGTAGTGTTTGGGAAGTGAAGATCTGCTATGTTCATCGAGGGGCCAACGTTTTGGCTGACGACTTGCCCATTGGGCCTTGTCGACTGAGGATGACTACTCGGAATTTGGAGAACCACCTGACTGCCTTATTGCTTTACTTCCTAGTTTGCCTATTTCTAGTCACTCTGTAGACCTTACCAATATTATTTAATAAAATTCACTACGGGCTCTAGCCCGCCTTTATGACCAAAAAAAAGTCTAATTACAGTATTTTTGAACCATAATTAACGAAATTGTAATAAAACCCCAAAAATTTCCTAACTTCTTTTTTTTTTTATTAGAAAATTTCCTAACTTCTATACATCCTCCCCTTATATCTACAAAAAAAATGACTTTCATTTTTCTTTTTTTCTCTGTTTCTGCCCCTCAAGTTTCATGAAATTACACAAATACCCTAAGCCCTTTCTCCCGTCTTCTTCCCCCTCTCTGGCATATCGCTTCGTTCCAGCCTCCATCGATTCACCGTTCTCCTCTCTCAGCCCTAACGATTGAGAAGAACACGTTCACCGGCCCGCAGATTCCTTCGTGGCCTATTTTTCATCTCCTATTCGCCGCCTCTTGTCCACCACACTTCCAATCACCTTATCCCGCTCCTTGTCGCAGCTCCCACCCTCCATCTTCTTCTCCATTCATTCAATTTATGCTCGCCGGCAACGAATCCAGTCACCTCTAGACGGATAACGTCGGCAAACCAGGTCAGTTTTGTTTCCTTTCTTACTTAGTTTGGTTTCCCCGAGTTGATTTTGCCTGAGACGGTGAACCCTAATTTCTGAAATTGGCTGGTGACTGCTTCTTACGTTGGCTTACTTTGATTGATTTTGGTCCGATTTTGACTGAAATCTTGTTATTTGTGAATATTTGCGTTCGTTTAGGAAGAATTATAATCCAAGGTGCATCTTTTATATCATTTTTTGGTTTCTTTCATGTGGACTGTAGCTTGGGGTTAGAAATAAATTTTAGGATTCAGTCTGGGAAAAATAGCCACAGATTTGCCTTAGATGGAGGATGCGGATCTCGAATGAAGCTCAATTGGCTGTTCACACTGTTTCCCTTTAGTACCATAAAAGTAGATACTGCAGAAACTCTCTAACCCAAACCCAAGGACTATGGAGTTTGCATGGCCTTCGAAATACTAAGCAGGACTATTCAGTTGGCAGATGTAAAGTGTGAGTTCATTTGCAGGCATACTGTGTGGTCTTATACATGGAACCTTTAGGACTTGTAAATATTTGTCAGCTGGTGTGCTATGTAACTGCTGCATGTTTCTTTTGTTCGTTCAATTAGAACTTCTTATGAGGAGGTCAAGATCAGCTATTGGTGGGGAAAAATGATAAAATGAACAAAGTATATTATGTGGTAAATAAGTTTCTTCATCAAAATTGGGGTAAACAGTACCCAAAAGTGGTTTAAATTGTACAATTGATGGTCGAATGCAGTTTATTGCAATTAACTAAGTGAAAGTAAATAGACTAAACTGATGCAGTGATGATACTGTAGCTAATTTTTTTGTTCTAATTATTGCATGCTGTGTTTGCGAGGACTTCTTAGTATCCTATCATATCCCAATGTATGATTAGCTACTTAGAGACTGTGTTAATTTTTTTGTATTTATACTTATTTAATATTTTGCAGACATTGATTTATACATGCCAGTTTGCTGCATAGCCGGAGATGGTTGTTGAAGCTATTGCCAATCCAAGAATGATTGACGATAGTGATGATGATGATACCCCTATAGTTTTTAAAAGAAGGGATACATCGAGACCACAGCAGATAAACCCACAAGTAAAAGGTTGTTCATCAGGACAATCAGATAAAACTTCAGGGAAGGTTCCTGAACCACGCCCCTCCAGTGACAATGCTTCTTGTGTCCCAAAGGGGAAGGTGGTTCAAGCTTCAAAGCCTTCATCTTCTAAACCGACTGTAATTCAAAAATCATCAACTTTGGCTGGCAAGGTGTCTCCTTTGAAGTCACCTCCACACACTTCAACCTCTTCTTTGCGCAGTGAGGATAAGAAACCATCAAGTTTGGCTGGCAAGGTATCTCCTTTGACGTCACCTCCACACGCTTCAGCCTCTTCTTTGCGCAGAGAGGATAAGAAACCATCAACTGTGGCCGGCAAGGTATCTCCTTTGACGTCATCTCCACACACTTCAAACTCTTCTTTGCGCAGAGAGGATAAGAAACCATCAACTTTGGCTGGCAAGATATCTCCTTTAAAGTCACCTCCACACACGTCAACTTCTTCTTTGCGCAGCGAGGATAAGAAACCATCAACTTTGGCCGGCAAGGTATCTACTTTGAAGTCAACTCCACAAGCTTCAACCTCTTCTTTGCGCAGTGAGGATAAGAAGCCATCAACTTTGACTGGAAAGGTATCTCCTTTGAAGTCAACACCGCAAGCTTCCACCTCTTCTTTGCACAACGAGGATAAGAAGGTCGGGACTCAGAAGAATGCAACAGTTAAAGAGGAGAAGCCGTTAGCTAGTGATTCTGAGGATTCTGAAGATGACATGCCACTTAGTTCCAGGCTTTCAATTAAAAAGAACAGTACCAATGGGGGCAGCAAAGAGCAGGGAAATTCCTCAAAGCCATTGAATGGGAACTCTTCAGACTTGTCAGATGATGACAAACCGTTGGCTTCAAAACTACAACAAAATGGATTCATTAAGCGAGGGGATCAAGTGAAGAAGCCATTAGCTGTTCCTTCTAAGAGACCTGCACCTGATTCATTATCTGGTCAATCTTCAGCTAAAAAACCGAAACCTTTGAGTGAAATCAGTCGTGACAAGGCTAAAGTGGTGTCCACGAAATCAGATTCTGATGATGAGAATGATTACATTCCGATATCGGAGCGAATGAAGAAACCTGCACTCGCTAAGAAGCCAGAGGCCTTGAAGCAGAAAGCAATCAAAGTTAATCCTTCTTCATTCAAAAAGGATAAAAAGAAAATGAAGAAAATAAATAATGCATCTAAGTATTCTAAATCATCAAAATTGCCTCCTGGCTCCGGGGAAGGTCAGAAATGGACAACATTAGTTCACAATGGTGTAATTTTCCCCCCTCCATACACACCTCATCGGGTTAAAATGCTCTATGATGGTAAACCAGTTGATCTGACTTCAGAGCAAGAGGAGGTAAAGAGTCATATTGCACTTCTCTTGCTAGTTTATGTCTTCTATTTGCTTAATATTTGAGGTTTAAAGATTGTGAAAATATGCGTTGTTCTATGCCTTTTGACAAATTGTGTTTTGCAGGTCGCGACAATGTATGCTGTAATGCTGGATACAGATTATTTGCAGAAGCCAAAATTCAACGAGAACTTCTTCACTGACTGGAAAAAGCTTCTTGGGAGGAATCATGTGATACAAGATCTTAAGAAATGTGATTTTACACCCATTCAGCAGTGGCATCTCAGGGAGAAGGAGAAAAAGAAACAGATGACCACTGAAGTAAGTCTTGTGATTGTATCTTACTGTAACTATGAATCTATGATGACACAAAATGTTCTGTCATGACTCTTGAAAAGCCAATCGACCCTCTTTTGTGTGGCCTGTCACTACCTTTTGAAACTGCTGAAGTCTTTATGCGTTTTGGGAATTTAGTTCTGTTAGTATAAGTACCTTTTTCAATATTTTACGAGATCCTTACAATCCCTCTGTTTTTGCTGACTGCTAAAATTTGGAAATCTTTAGCCTGTCATTGTGCATGTGTCAAAATTTTCAATATTATTAATATTTTCTACATTTATTGGTGAAACATATGAAAACGTGTGTCCCAAATTGTTGGTCCTTCATATTTTAGAATGCACTAACTGCTGATGTGTCATCCTATAAAGCAATTAATCAATGGTTGCTACATTTTGTTGGCAAATTTTTGTGCAGGAGCACATTGTAAAAAAGTTTGTAATTAATGCTGTAAAGAAGTTTGGATACTTTTATCTATACTAGTAAAGTGGCTTCAATATCTGTTTCAAAATTCCTGATAGGTTTATTATTAAGCAGAGTTTCATAATTTTTGCCATTACACATACCCTTTCAAGTTCAACAATTAATAAATAGTTATTACCTTTTGATGGAAAAATCTTGAAGGATAACTTGTGAACATGCTGCATGTGACTTATGTCTATCTAAAAACCTAGGATACTATAGCTTCACTAATGAGGTGGAGGTAACGTCTATTACGAACTTCCTGATAGGTTTATGATTATGCAGAGTTTCTTCTAATAATCTTTTATTGCGAATTTGCTTGGTTCACTCTCTCATCTCATGGAATTTGTTGTTGTAGGAGAAGAAGGCTGTAAAAGAAGAGAAATTGAAGCAGGAGGAAAAGTACATGTGGGCTATTGTTGATGGAGTCAAAGAAAAGGTTGGCTCTAATGATTTTATCTGGGATATTCTTGTTTTATGTTATCTCCTTATGTAACCTTCTATGATTGTTTAATCATGTTCTGGCTCCTAAAACATATTAGTTCGATAAGGCATTACAACTTTCATGGATTTTAGAAGTAGCGAAGGAAATGATTTTGATGGAATAATTAAGTATATATTGGGTACATTAAAATAGCGAAACATCATTCTTATTCTTTTGCTCTCTGACCATGGATATGATCGAGTGTTGCGAATTTTATTTGCAACAGGTGATTTTCTTCTCTTTCCAAAACGTGCTTGCTCTTTTGTTTTATAATGTTGCTTTTGAATCAGCTTTATCAGGAATTTGATTGAAATTTGTTGATTCTTCTTCCCTTACTAAGATATAGTAAGAATATAAGAATAAAAATATTAAGATGGCATCGGTTTTTTCATGATCGTGTTCAAGGATTTTTTTTAAAAGAGCAAATGAGGAAGAAGACCCTGCTTTGTATCTACTACAAGGTTTTGCAAACGAAGTGTTATATCCACGGACCACACATTGTTTGGATCCTTGCTTTATTTGCTAGGGCATTCTTGACAAGTATTTTAATCTGATGGCTGTGGATATTGCTTTTACGCTGTTTTATGTGGTTGTTGTTGGACACATTTACTTTAGTATTGTTTTGGCAGAGGTTTGACATTACTTGTTACCAATGTTTTCTTTATTTATTTTTATCTTCAAAGATGTAGTTTGGGTTCTAGATTGGTCCTGTGCTGGTTTGCACTAACAAGACTTCTTTTTGTGTACTTGCAATTACTCTTCAGGTTGGAAACTTTAGAGTGGAGCCTCCTGGATTGTTTCGAGGCCGAGGCGAGCATCCTAAGGTTCTGCTGTCAGATCTTTGATTATATTGTGATGAATATTACTGGTTGGTGGAAGTAAAAGGTGAATTCATCAAAGCAATTGCTTAATGGTTATGGAATTCATGATGCAGATGGGAAAATTGAAAAAACGCATTCGTCCATCTGACATTACACTAAACATTGGAAAGGGTGCTCCTATTCCTGAATGTCCCATCCCTGGTGAAAGGTTTGCTAAATCTCCCTTTACATGGCAATGGAAGCATACAAAGTGCTATACCTACTTAAGTTTGTCTTTGTTTGTGTTTTATATATGTAATACATTTTGGCTTTTCTTCTTCACAGATGGAAAGAAGTTCGAAACGATAATACAGTTACGTGGTTAGCTTTCTGGAATGATCCAATTAATCCCAAGGAGTTCAAATATGTTTTCCTGGCAGCTAGTAGCACATTAAAGGGCCAAAGTGACAAGGAGAAATACGAGAAAGCAAGGAAATTGAAGGTGAGTGCGTTTAGTTTTGCTATATACCTGTGGTGATGGTAGATGGTGCTTAGGGGATTATGATGTGTTGGATTGCAGAATTATATTCAAGGCATCCGAACTGCTTACACGAAGGATTTTGCCTGTAAGGATATGACAAAGCGACAAATAGCAGTGGCTACTTATCTTATCGATAGACTGGCCCTTAGGGCTGGTAATGAGAAGGTATTGTTTCTAAGCAGGCATCAACAAGTTCATTTACTATCACAAACTGAAGGGTTTGAATGCACTTGATGCTTCTATAGTCTATTCATTTGAGTTCAAATTAATAGAAGCTTGTGAATCAATGTTTAGGAGTCTGTATAAAATTGACTCAAGAAGGTTGAGATATTTGATATTCATGATTTTTCATTATTTGATTGTGTGATTGACTGCCTTCTTTAAGTATGTTAAGTGTTTGATTTCAAATTAGATGATTGCATAAGAATGCAATGAATATGCAGAGAAGGGACTAATTTGATTTGTGAATTTTAATAATTTATTTCCACCTGAAGATAAGTGTTTGACTGAACCGTTGACTTCATAGTGTTGCAAATGGGATTCTTTAGTCATTTTCTTTTTGTCTAGTTCGTCCAATTTATTTTTCTTCCAAGTAGAATAGGTCTGGTGTTGGTTTTTTTGGCTTTTCTTACAAGAGTAAAGATGTTGCTTCAAAAGCATATTCCCTGAATGGAGAAGTTTTGTAGATTGAATACAGTGACATTACATTATTGAATCTATGGTTGATGGCTTGGTGTTGAAGTTGATACAATTGCAACTAGATGTACCAACTTCAACTAGATTACAAATGCTATATTTGCATGTGCTTTGTATCTAGGGCTTAATATGGCGCACCATACTTGTACTTTGTCCCTGCACTGCAAAACTTAGTTTTTACTTCCCACTCACATACTAAATTATCATCGCTTAGGACTGTTCAAGTTCTGTTTAAAGTGTTATCTCTTCATGGTCATTGTTTTAAGAAAAAATATTAATAATGTGAAATTAATCTTGTATTCTGATGCTGGGATTTCATGCAGGATGACGATGAAGCAGATACAGTTGGTTGCTGCACGTTGAAGGTGGAAAATGTGAAACCCATACCTCCTAATATATTGGAGGTAATACAATTTTAGTGCTATTTCTCTTTGAAATCAATTCTAAAACATTTACAATGACACTTTGTATCTAAAACATTTACAACTCATGACACTCGCCAGAAGAATTTATGTTTTTGTATTTTTCAGCTTGGTTGTAATATCCATTTTTTGGAATAATGATGGCATCATCGTACGAGAATTATTCAATTTTGGCTGCCTTTTGAAATTCCAAATGTTTCTTAATGATCTAGTTTGACTTCCTGGGTAAAGATTCGATTCGGTACCATAAGCAGTTTGAAGCTGAACCGCCTGTGTTCAAGGCGGTAGAACAATTTCGAAAAGGTATCTGCTGCTTATCCTCTTTGAGAATATATTTTTTCTAAAATTGTGTGGAGCCTTTTAATAAAATGTGCATCTGTTTACCAGGAAAGAAAGGTGGTGATGATCTTTTTGATATGTTGGATACTAGTAAACTGAATGCCCATTTGAAAGAACTCATGCCTGGTCTGACGGCAAAGGTTTTCCGTACATATAATGCTTCTTTTACGCTTGATGATATGGTAATATGTCCTTTGCTCTCTTCTTCATTCCCCTCTTTAGGGTGTTTCTATTATGGCCCCAGAATATTCATTTGATTACTTGAAGATTCTCATATACAAGTTTGTTTTTAATGGTTCATGATCATGTTTCTATTATTTGTTTCTTTGGACTGAGAATATGGATATAATTCACCTTTGGTATTGGTTTCTAAAGTAATCCATTTTTTTTTAATAATCTGCTTACTGCTGCTGGTGGATTGTCACTCCTCTGGGACTGTTGTGCCATTGACATGATCCAGTGGTTTGTAAGAACTAGTTGCTACATGCTTCATCTGTAGATTAAAGAGAAACAAACATATATGGTGTATTCATTCTGTATGTAATATTAGCATGTAGTGCATCCAATACTGCAATACATATCATCTCTGCAGATTCTGATGGTTCTTAATCATCTTTTGAGATTTTGGATTTCAAATTAGAAATATTTCAAATAAGAATGGCATACCAAAGCATAAAAAAATGTCATGAGTACTTTGCTTGTGTTTCTTCTTAAACTTTTATTGCCGGCTGAATAAAAATCATTGATAGTTGACTTGAAATCTTTGCACATGGTAAATAGAACATGTTTCATGATTTTACTATTTGCAACAACATTACTATATCTATATCATCTTTTTGCACATTGTCTTGAAGAGATGAAAGAGTCTGAAAAAGTATGATGCATTGGTTTTCAGTATTTTGCATGGCATCTATATCATCTTGTTTCTTTTCACTTTGTGCTGATATGTTTAAATTCTTGTCTCTTGGTTGGTTTTAGTTGGGTGGAGAAGCTGAGGATGGTGATGTGGTTCATAAAGTGAGTCGCTATCAGCACGCAAACAAGGAGGTAATCAGATGCGCATTGACAATTTGACACGATTGTGCTTTGCTAGTTCATTCAAGTCGCAGATTGTGTTTCTGGACTTTGGCTAATTCTAGTGCTAATAGGCAGTGAATATAAACGTGATCCCTAGGCATGCACCTAGGTAATGGAGTGATAGGACAGCCTTGCAGCGAACCTGGCAACATTAATTTTTTTGTTAAAACATTAATATTTTTAATGAAAACTTCAGCAACTAAAATTAATCAGCCTGAAGATCATTTAGCTAGTGCAAATTGTGGGGCTCAGGACCTTTTGCTTC
This sequence comes from Persicaria maculosa, assembly GCA_963922045.1. Taxonomy (NCBI): domain Eukaryota; kingdom Viridiplantae; phylum Streptophyta; class Magnoliopsida; order Caryophyllales; family Polygonaceae; genus Persicaria; species Persicaria maculosa. Next base: position 71,228,631 of record OY998254.1, read on the forward strand.
TCACCTCGTGTACTTGTTTGTTACCTTGTGCCTCCCGCCTCTTTCTTCACTGCTAATAGGTTGCTTTTTTAAACTGCAGGTTGCCATTATTTGTAACCATCAACGGACTGTTTCAAAGTCACATAATGCACAGATGGAGAGATTAACTGAGAAAATAACTGAGCTAAAGGTATTTTCTGCACGCCCTTGTGGGGAGGAAAGGAATGCAATGCTTTTAGTATACTTGTTAGTTTCCATTTCTCTTTTTTCCTTTGTTGAATCAACACTTTTGTTACCTTGCCATAAATTATTGATCTCTATGACATAGTTATTGGCTATTGATTATGTCAAAGGATTTTTGAGTCTGTGCATAGTGTCCCTAATGTTAATATGCATCCTTATATACCTAGTTTTTGCTGATTATAATTCTTGAAGGGCGGATTACCGTCTGCTTCAGATGATGTTAACCCAATGAATGTCTATGGTTTTATGCTTGTTATGTTATTTTTTGCTGACCATATGAGCTTGTATACAGGATACATTGAGTGAACTTGAGACCGATTTATCTAGGGCAAAGAAAGGGAAGCCTCCCCTGAAAGGGGCTGATGGAAAGCAAAAGAGGAATCTGTCACCAGAAGCGTATTTTATTAATTTCTCCCTTCATTTTATAAGTTTGCGTTTGGGTGCTTAAATTTGAGTGTTTTCTTACCTTCTGCACATTATAATTTGTTTTTAAAATGTGCAGCATAGGAAAGAAGATAGAACAAACAAAGGTAAAGATTGACAAGATGGAACGCGATATGAAATCCAAAGAAGATCTAAAAGAAATTGCACTAGGCACATCAAGGATAAACTATAATGATCCTAGGATCACAGTGGCATGGTGCAAGAGGAACGAGGTTCCAATTGAGAAGGTAAAGCATCTTTGTCGATCAGTTATCATAAAGCAAAAACCCTAGTAGCATGATAGGCATTACTATGACCGTCTATAGTAGTATATAATGGCCGTTTACTTTTGTATAGCTTTTGTTAGCTTTTGTTTGTGTTTGTTTGTTCCATCTGTCTGATTAGTTATTGTTTTTATGTGTGACACTTGCGTGTCACTCAGAAACATCTTGACGTATTAGGGGAAAGGGTGCTTACACCTTAACCCCCCGACCTTGGTCTTAGTGGGATATCCTGAGTTTGTTGTTGTTTAGAGACAATTTTCAATATGTTGGTGATTAGTGACTACTGTTTTAGCATGATGTATTTTCAATACCCCCTCAATCATTTGCGACTTTCGGTGTTTTGCCCGTTTTCTGCAGTTATTCAACAAGTCTCTTCTGGCAAAGTTTGCTTGGGCTATGGATGTCGATCCCAGCTTCAGATTCTGAGGTGATCGACACAGTTGATAATTCTAAACATTTTCGGCATGAGAAATTAGCCATGTATTCCAATTTCCTCTTTTTACTTTTCTTCCAATGGAACGATTTCTGGCGGAAATTGTAGAGGGACTTCACCGCGGTGTTTTATGTTACAAACCATCTTAATCTTAATCTCAATCTCATGAGTATTGATTCGGATCTTGAAATTGTAGTTGCCTAGATAATGTGTTTCGGCTGGAACTGCTTTGATGCTTTTGAAATTGTTGGTTGGGTTTGAGCTCCCATGTAATGTTATTATTTTTCCAGGGATGACAATGGGGTGAAGATTCTCCGATCCCTGTTAGAAGACGCCTCGCCTCCGGGGCTTTAACACAATACGTAGTACATTTGCCTCATCTAAATATTTACCGCTTCAGACAATATGTAGTACAATAATATTTAAAAGAATATTTTTTCTAAATTAAGAATTCGAGTTCAGGCTCGAAACTCGAATTTCAGGGCGAAGATTTTCCTCCGGGGCTTAATCAAAGCAAATCTAAAATTAGTCATATTTTTATCATGTAATAATTCGAGGATTAGACAGAGCCGACTCATTGAGATGCCGTCAAATTCGGCAGACGGCAAACTGTCAAACATACAATGTAAAATAAAAAAAATGGTGCAATACAAAAAAGTGACAACCAAATTGCCCAGTCGAACAAATGAGCCTAACCCAAAACAGTAGGGAACAACGTAGACTAAACCCGGAGCTAAGAACCACCAAGCGATGACACCGCTGGCTAGCGGTATATCTGGAGTCCCTATGGGCGATGAAGACGAACCTCCAAGGAAATTTTCGAAATGCGAAGTCGCCTCTCAATGCACATACGACCCCAACCAGGCCCGACACTAAAACTAGTCAATTGAATAAAAGTAGGGATATGAAACGAGAAAATTAAATATTCTATAATATTTTGATTCAATTGATAAAGGAAAATGTTTTGCAAACTATAATTCAAACAAAATAATATTGTATAAATTAAACTTAGCAAACGATCTAATTTTATATATTCATTTCCGTTATCTAGTGATTTAATTTACCTACACATATAAATCTCCTACGATCGTACTCGTACCTTAATTTATGAGTCCAAGTCCACACACACAATCAAAATCACAAAACAACATCTCGTTCAAACTTGACTTTGATGGGTCAACCCTTGCGAATGACAACAACTCGGATGGTTTTATTATTCTAGACTGAGAGGGCATATCCATTTATATTGGTGGCGACATGATTGATAACCAAACTCCTCTAAAGGCATAAGAGATTCCCTAATAATCATAAATCACCTTAGAAAGCAAACCACATACCCTTGGAAATCGAAATGACTATGTCAGATATTAAAACTCTTCTGTCAAGGGTGAGAGAGGTGTCTTTCTCTCACACACCCCGTGATGATAACAAAGTGGCTGATAAGGTTGCACATCTTTGCCGCTCTCCCAGGGATCTCGACATCTATAGCGACATAGGTCATCAAAACCTCATCCGTAAGGATGCTATCAGGTAGGTTCTCCACCCGAATTTTTACCTAATCAAAAAAAAAAAATAAATCCCAAAACAACATCCATACTCATATTATATTACACCACGCATCAAAATCATCACATAATTCATAGCCACCTAAATTTGTTCTTGTAAAGTTCGAATTGAAATTGTAGTTGCATAGATATTGTGTTTATGTAGAATTGCTTGATACCTCGAGTTTGAGCTCTCGTGTTATGTCATGCTTTAACTCGTCGTCTAAACAAGTTTCTCTCTTTTTTAGGGATAACAATGGTTGGGAGAAGAAAGCCTCGGGGGCTAAAAGACGAGGAGGGTATTTCCCGCCAAAATTGTGTCATTGTCATCCTCGTGAGAGTGTAAACAAGTTGGGATTCCTTAAATCCGAAAACGAAAAGGGTCCGGAGAGGCGACGGGAAGGGTACTCTAATCTTCTATATTTTTTTAGGACTTAAAAAGATTCCATTTAAAAGCTTTGGTAGATCTCATCTTTCACCTCTAAGAGGCTATGACATTGACTCTCAAATTGTAGTTTGAAAATGAAGGATTTGTCTACTTGTTTCTAGTAAAGACATGTCTCTCTCACCAAAGAGAAAGGAAAACTTGCACTGTTTTAACATGTGGAAGTGAGCATTTAGTGTGGTTTACATCTAATACCCACTTTTGCAAGGTCATGAATTAGAAACCCCATGTAGTAGTACACATAATAGTCACATTACTCACATACCCATTTAAAACCTTTGCATTATTGCAAAAGTTTTGGCCTTTTGTGGTTATAGCTACATGGATTCAAGTTTTAGTGCATAGTAATGAAAATTTGTAGGTTTACGCCTATTAAATAGGTGAATGTTAACCTTCCAATAATTTAACTACTAAATAGGCACCATATAGTTGATTTTCATGATATCATATCATAATATATTAATTATTTGATCTTAGAGGTAGAGATGTTGTACTAAACAAAATGTGTTATATTTTGTGAGTCCGACTAATCTCAAAGACGTTGAAACTTATTTTTCAGGTTTTTTTGAACCGGAAATAATTTGGCTATAATGCAGAAGCCTTATAAGCCAAGAGCATCCAGATGAATGAAATTACGAAGCGCGGAGTAGTTAGGCAGCACGGAGCCCAAGAAGTCAAAGTCGAGATGCGATAGGTGGTCCGCAACTCGGTTTGCTTCCCTATAGACATGACGAATCTCAGTCATTTGGAAGAAGCAAAGGAAGTGTAGAGTCCCAGAGACAATCATTTCAGAATCTCCCGTCAGCTTCCAGATGCCCTTGAGGCAGTTTATTATTTTTCAGTTGTTAGCTACGGGTTTTAAACGGGGGATCTCAATCAACTAAACAATTTTCTTGAAAAAAAGTTTAGTAGTTTCATTCATTTGTTGGCTATCTTTTATCCGCAATATATGAACTTGCCTTTTAACATGCTATGCCTAAAGTACCATACTTGAAGTAACAAAATATCACTAAAAATGATACTCAAATTACTTTCTATATATACATATAATAATAGTTAGCCTATATATGCTTTACCTAAATTTCAATTACATGAGTGTATCTATTACATATGATGTCATGTCCACACCACAACAGTGGTAAGAAGACAAGATCCATTAATTATTGTAGATATGAAGCCTAACTTGCCAACTCTAAAACATCAACAAAAATGTAAGGTAGGAGTAGGACGTCAAAATACATATTTATTTGTACTCAAATGTGATATAAGAAGAAGTGCATGTTTCATTGTTCAACTCCAACCATAACATGTTGAGAATATGAGTTGTGAGATAGATCCAACATTGATTAAAAAGTGAATCCAAGCCTTGTATGATGGGCTACTCCTCCTAACACAAATTGGTTTTAGGATGGAAGGCCACCCGACTTGTGTGCTCGGCTTGATTGACGCGTGTGCACTTGAGCGCGCGTGGCACCCCCACGTCGTTATATGGCCCACTCAGTTTGTGAGCATTTTTTGGCTGAAATTAATCAACGGTGATACACTTAATTCACATTTTCTTAAAAAATTATGTTATTGTAGGTATTTTAATATTTAATTTTGCAAAAATGTCCATAGATTAGTATTAGTTGTAGTTTTTGAGAAAGTAAGAAAAAAATATTATAATAAATAAGGGTATAATAATATATTTGTTGATTTAATTAAAACTTGTGAAATAGAAGAAGTTAAAATGATATATTTTAGCTAATAGAATAAGTATAGATTCATTTTTTTTTCACAGAAACTTTATACGTCTAGTTTTTTTAAGGTCCAAATAATTAACGAATGCCGATGTGTTTCATATTTTTCCCAAAAAAGCTTGTAAGTGTGTCATGTGGAAGGTTGTGTTTTGTGTAAGCTAATTATGTCATTTTAGAATTTCTTTTTCACCAGGTTAATAAAGTGGGTTCGTTATCCCTTAAATTAAATCACATCATCTAGTGAGAGTTTGTCGGCAATCATTCTATAATTGACTAATAATTAGAGGTTGGTCTCAAAAAATTACACACGACCGATCCATTTTTATTAAATATATACTCCCTCTGATTAAAAATATAAGATGTTTAACTTTTTTTTAGCTCTTATTTTAAAGAACTAAAAAACTATACTCCTTTAAAATATTTTTTTTAAATATATAAATGTTACTTCATTCAAGGCCAATTTGTTTTTTTAGTAGATTATTCTAGTAAATAAATCTAGTTCATAATAAATGTAATTGATTATAAATATAACCATTGTACTTATTCTCTCATTTTTTTTATATTATATATTTCATTTTTCTACTTTTCACATACGCATATTTTACAACATCCTTTAATCATTTGTACTTTTTTGTTTTCCTCCTCTAGGCGTAAAACAAAAAGGTGCTCATTTACTTGTTACATATTGTGACATTTCGAGAAATTCAGTCAGATCGTTTAAAAACATGAATCGTGTTAGGTTTATTTTGTTATTGGTTATAAAGTCGAGATCCACCCTTCTAATAAAAAACCTCAAGTCATTGTGCAGGGAAAGGAGACTCATTATTTTCAACATGCCCCTCAAATGCTACCCACTCTGCTAGCTTGACTGGGAAAATTGACTCGAGGGAGTCATATTGGGTTTATTTTGTTTTCGATTATGAAATCGGAATACACTCTTTTAACATAAAAGTTTAAACCATTGTGTATAGGTTTCACCCTCATCATTCAGGTTGCTAAAACACACCCTAGATACTTGAAAACATATGCAAAACTAGTCATTGCGACCAACAACTATTTTTGCTTCACCCTTATATGCACACAGGGTGTGAGTATTACTACGCACACCCTGCATGCATTTCTTTTCATAATTTTTTTTTTCATTTTCATTTTTTACCCATCTAGCAAATAGGTCCTTAGTTTCTCAACTTAAATCCTTGTTATTTAGATAGAAAATCCATTCCTTTTTTAAACATTCACTAAATAATAAGAATCGAAGTGAAAAATCACTACCAACTTTATCACAACTAACTTTATTGTTTTACTTTGTAGTATAAAGTGCATTATTCCGTTTTTGTTACCTAATTCACCAAACAAACAATCCCCGTTTTTGAAAATTAAAGGAGGTTCTTGTAAGTGGATGGAACCCTTTCCAATTAGCATAAGATTCCCATTACCATCTTCAAAGTGCTTCAAATCACTAAAAGTTACATCATATCATATCAATTTATCAATGTTTGGGCTCTGTTAATATTGGTAGTAATTATTCAGTTACTTAATCAATTGGATTAAGGGCTCCATACATAATACATGCATATATCTATCTAGTATTGCATGTGTTTGTGCATGTATACAATTCCAAAAAAGAGGGACCAAGTGTTTGAGAGGGTCTAGACACACAGAACCAGAAATTTTGATACATATAGTTTTATTAACCAAACTCTTAATTTAATAAATAAATGAATAATTTTTTATTAATTTTTTTGAATTTTTTTACCTATTATTTTATTTTTAAAAACTGAAGCGGGCTGGAGCGGACCCTACTCCGCCCCTGGAAGGGCATATATATATATTATATATAATGGCTATTTATCATTTTTTATAGCAACCGGACAGTAAATATGTAATAATCTGTGTAACGGATTATGAGAAAGAGAATGAAGAACTCAACCTCTAAACTTGGAGGGAAACAGAAAATGAGAGGGAGATAGATTGATTTTCATTGAACTTGTGTAATATGCAATGTGTACAAAATCGGTTACATCAGGTCCTATTTATAGACAACTTACAACCACTAAACCTCTAACAGAATAAGGTTCTAATCGCTCTTAGCTGTGAGCTTTTCGTCTACTGTCTTTCCCTCAATATCCCCCCTTAAGCTGGGAGATGTAGGAGATGGGAGATACATTCCCAGCTTGTGAAGAAGGTAATCCTGGTGAGTAGAGGGAATGATCTTAGTAAGAACATCAGCAACTTGCTCAAATGTAGGAGTGTGATGTAACTCAAGAAGACCATCAAGTACCTTCTGTCGTGTGAAATGGCAGTCAATTTCCACATGTTTCGTGCGCTCATGGAAGACCGGGTTGCGGGAAATTTGGATTGTTGATTTGTTGTCACAGTGGAGCTGCACAGGAGTAGTGGGATTAACTCCAAGATCTTGCAGAAGGCGTACAAGCCAAGTGACTTCTGCAGCTCCTTGTGCCATAGCTCGGTATTCAGCTTCAGCTGAGCTACGAGAAACCACTTATTGCTTCTCTGATTTTTAGCTAATAGGAGATGAACCAAGTAAAATGACATAACCACCAACAGATCTCCTAGAGAATGGACAAGCGGCCCAATCTGAATCCGTGTAAGCATGGAGAGTGGGTTGATCACGACCCTTTAGCATGATCCAGATCCCCCTTCCTGCAGTTGCACAAACATAATTGAGGGTGTGAATGAGGGCCTTCATATGTGAAGCACATGGTTGTTGCATGAACTGGCTCAAAGTCTGTACTGCAAAGCTGAGATCAGGCCTAGAATTTGTCAAAAAATTCAGTTTCCCAACAAGACACCTATACATAAAAGCTTCACTATCATCCATGATTTCACTGTCATCAGGCCTTAATTTCAACTGGAGAGGCAAAGGTGTGCAACACTTGTGAGGCAAAGACCATGGAAGATCATGAAGGAGCTCTCGGGTAAACTTGTATTGGGTCAAGGCCACACCAGTTGGTAGATATGAAACCTCAAAACCCAAGAAGTAGCTGAGAATACCCAAGTCTTTGATATTGAAAACATGATCAAGGTGGCGCTTGATGTGATCAATTTCTGCAGAATCAGACCCTGTGATGAGCAAGTCATCAACATAGACAGCAATAATAGTGAGTTGTTGATGGTGGGACTAGCTTGGTGAAGAATGAATAATCATTCTTCGATTGAACATAGCCATTGCCCATCAATGCTTCAGTAAGCTTTTGAAACCACTGTCTACATGCTTGCTTTAGACCATATAAAGACTTCTGCAGTTTACAAACCTTATTTTCAGGATTTGGTAGGCCTGGAGGCATCTTCATATACACATCCTCATGAAGGTTCCCATGCAAAAAAGCATTGTTTATATCAAGCTGGAACAATGGCAAATTCTTTGAAGCAGCAACTAAAATGACAGCTCTAATGGTAGCCATTTTTATAACTGGAGAAAAGGTTTCATGAAAGTCAATGCCTTTTGTGTGTACCCTTTAGCTACTAGACGTGCTTTATACCTTTCAAGGGAGCCATCTGCTTTTAACTTGACCTTGAAGACCCACTTGCACCCTATAGCTCGATGTCCAGGTGGGAGTGAAACCTCCTGCCAAGTACCATTTGCCTGCAAAGCACTTATTTCATTGTTCATAGCCTTAATCCAATTTGGATCTTTAGAAGCTTCATAGTAGTCTCTGGGTTCAAAATATGAAGAAAGATTGGACAAAAGTGTAATGTGGGAAGGAAGCAAAAACTGTGGCTCAATGAAAGATGAATTGATAGGAGAGGTTGCAGAAAAAGCACACACATAATCATCCAAATATGGTGGTTCTGTATGGGTCTTGGAAGACCTTCTGACTTGGTCAACATGAACATCTGTAGGATTGGAGGTGTGGTCCTGGTCACGAGAAGCTTGGAGATCCTGCAAAACTTGTGGACTTGATGAAAATGAAGGCTCGGGTTCAGGAGAAGCCTGATCATTGAAAATGACAGGAACAAAATTTCCATTGGGCAGAAAGTTGGAAGAAACATAGAAATCTGTGTTTGGGACCGGTAATGTGGGTGAATCAGAAGCAATAAACTGAAAAGGAAAATGTGTTTCATGAAAAGTAACATCACGTGAAGTGAATACAGATTCAGTTTTGAGATCAAACACTAAGTAACCCTTCTTGCCATAGGGATATCCAATGAAAACACATGGGGAGGCCCTTGGGTCAAACTTGTGTCTATTTCTAGAAGTGGTATTGGCAAAGCACAGGCATCCAAAAGCTTTTAGGTGAGAATAGGTAGGCTTATGTTTAAAGAGGAGTTCATAGGGTGAAACATGGTTAAGAGAAGGTAAAGGTGCACGGTTAATGAGGTAGGTTGTTGTGAGAAGACAATCCCCCCAAAATTTGATAGGAAGTTTGTACTGGAATAACAAAGATCTGGCTACTTCAAGGAGGTGTTTGTGTTTCCTCTCAGCAATCCCATTTTGCTGAGGTGTGTAGACACAAGTGGTTTGATGTATGATTCCTTTGTCTAGGAAAATTTTTGTAGCTGCAGTATCACAAAACTCTTGGGCATTGTCAAACCTGATGGTCAAAACAGATGCCTTGAACTGGGTTTGGACATGAGAAACAAAGGATTGTAGGACATTTAAGGCAGCCGATTTGTTTGATAAAAGGCGTTTCCAAGTACACCTACTGAAATCATCAACTATGTCGAGGAATATTTGTGGTCATCTCGAGTTTGATGTTTGAAGGGTCCCCATGTATCGATGTGTATGATCTCAAAAGGAGAATGTGTTTTGGTAATATTGTGAGAAAAGGATTCTCTGTATTGTTTTGCTTGAGGACAGATTTGGCAAAGCAAATGAGACTTTGACTTAACAGAATTCATTACATCATCAATGTGATACATTTGATCAAAAGGGATATGACCCAATCTACAATGCCACATATCTGGGCTATCAGTTTGAAACTGAAAATTATTGGAAAAAAAAAGATTTATTACAACTGGAATGAACATCAGTGTGTATAGACTGAGAAGAAATGTGTAAATCTTGACTGTCTGAGTCCACAAGATAGAGACCTCTAGCTTCATGACCAAGAACCAATGGATCTTTCATCAAAGGGCCCTGGATCAAGCATTTGGTTGATGTGAAAAGGATGTTAGATTGCAAATCTGCTGTTAATTTACTTACAAAAAGGAGTTTGAACTGAAAATGAGGAACATGAAGAACATTATGAAGATAAATGGTAGGTGAAAGATGGATAGATCCAGTATATGTGATAGGAACACGATTCCCATTTGGCATGGTAATGAAACAAGCTTCAGTCAAGGTTTTAACATTGGTGAGAAAGGTTAAATGGGGAGTGATGTGGTATGTGGCTCCGCTATCTAAGATCCAATTCGAATTAAGACTTGAAGAATGAAAACAGTAGCAAGTACCTACAAATGTGGTGTTGGCAAAAACCTCTCGTCCTTCCACCTTGTCCTCCTTTTTGTACTTGCTGAGCAGAGAAAACATTTCCTGGCACTGAGCAGGAGTCAGACTAGTTGGAAGAGATGAACTGGAGCTTGAAGATCCATCAGAAGAGGCATTGTGTGCTTGTCCTCTTGATTCACCAGACGACGGATATCCATAGATCTTATAACACCTATCTATGGTGTGGTTCGTGAGACCACAATGATCACACAGTAAGCCTTCTTTTCCTCGACCTGTACTTCTTCCACCATAGTCTCCTCTATTGCTTCCTCTACCAAAATCTCCTCTCCCAGAAACTGCACCTCTACCATAATTGTTGTAATTGGCATTGTAATTGCCACCTCTGCCTACTGATGAATCACCTCGTCCTCTTCCTTGACTTTGAAAGTCTCCTCGTCCTCTACCATAGCCTCCTCTTCCTGCTACAAACGCAGCACCATCACCAAATTGTCCTTGCTTAGATTCTGCAGATTTAGTTTCTCTTTGCTCTTCCTCTTGTGTCACCATATGGTACACTTGATTAATGTCAGGTAAAGGCTTCATCAAAAGTATATTACTGCGTACTCCATTGAAAGACTCGTTTAATCCCATCAAGAACTGCATTACTTGCTATTCTTAAATGAATGGCTGAATTAGAGCCATAGGCTGACCACAATCACACGCTGCTAACTCAACCAGATCTGTATACTCATCCCATAACTTTCTTAATTTTCCATAGAAAATCGAAACAGACATGTTACCTTGCAGAAGCAAAGCTAATTCTCTCTGGATCTGAAAAATTCTCGTGCGATTCGAGTAAGCGAATCTCATATTCAGCTCGTCCAAATCTCCTTTGCTGATTTGCGATAAAGAATCGGTTCCGCTATATTCTTCTCGACTGAATGCAAGATCCAGGAAACCACCATTGCGTTGCACCTTTGCCAGTGATGATACATCGGTGAAGACGCCTCTGGTTTGATGCACGATCCAGTGACGAATCCTAATTTGTTTTTTGCAAGGAGCGAAACCTCCACTGCTCGCCTCCAATGGTCGAAGTTGCGCTCGTTCAACAAATTCGTGGACAGTACGTACGATGGATGATCTGAGTGATGAAGATACAATTGATCCATCGGATCAATCGCGATCAAGCCTGCATTCACTTAATTCACTTGATTCACTTGATTATCCATGGTGGTTCTGATACCATGTAATAATCTGTCTAACAGATTATGAGAAAGAGGATGAAGAACTCAACCTCTAAACTTGGAGGGAAACAGAAAATGAGAGGGAGAGAGATTGATTTTCATTGAACTTGTGTAATATGCAATGTGTACAAAATCGGTTACATCATGTCCTATTTATAGACAACTTACAACCACTAAACCTCTAACAGAATAAGGTTCTAATCGCTCTTAGCTGTGAGCTTATCGTCTACTGTCTTTCCCTCAATAAAATAAGCTAATGTATGATTTTAAATTAATTTGTGGGAAGATATAAAGTGAAACCCTTAATTTTTAGTTTATTAATTTTGATATTCATATGATTATGTCATTGATAAGGCTAAAGTAAGCTGGTATGGAACTTGAGGGCACAATTGTCTTTTACCAGGTAATATTTATTTCAACCTTAACTTCCATTATATATATGGGTGATAAACTAGGGTTTGGGGAGGTTTTTTCCCGACAGCCAGCACACTCTCTGACTTGAGCGTTGGAGGCTTCTCCGGGGAGCGAGCCTCGCCTCTTCCTCTTCTTCTATGCAGGTGATCGATCGATGCCGAGAAGGAAGAAGGTGCAGATTTGTGCAACTACATTTGGCGCCGTCTGTGGGAACTTCGATCAAAAAGCCATAAGATCGAATCTCCCAATTAATCAACAATGCAATGAAGAAATCTATGAGAAAGAAGGATCGACTGAATCCAAGCATGGCTAGGTGTTGCTGGCAATACAAAAGGCCAAGGCATCGGAGAATCCAGATCCTGAAGCTGACTAGGAAGATGAAGAAGAAGAAGAAAGGCTCGGTGGTGGAGGCGGCGCTGGGGCTTCGGCTGATTGTACATTTGTTTTTTGGATCGGAAGATGCTGCTCGGCGTAATTTCCTCGGGCAGGAGAGATGTCGACAAATTTGAAGATGCAATCCACGAATCCGGCGGCCTGCGATTACACCCTCCCCTCTGCCGACTGCAACCAAAAGATCTTCTCTTTCCTCGATTATATCCCCGTCGAGCGACCACTGTCTGCCCACGATCGGATAATCAAGACATCGCCGAAGTCTCGAGCCCGGACCACATGAGGCCCTATGCGCCTTCTTCCTCATCGCCTGTAGCGCAACCGTGTTACCTCACGCGCACCCATGACTCCTCAGTCACCGGCGATCGACGACGCCTTGACACCAGGGGCAGTGAGGGGTCCTCCCGCACCATCTCCCCACACCGAAAACGCACTTCGATCCGCCGTTAAGGGTCCTTCGCCGCCGCCCTCGGTAGAAGATGCAAATTAAGGTGTGTGATAATTCTTTGGTAACCGTCAATTCAATTGATTATGCACTTAATTACACAACTAATTAGTGTTTTATTAGGCCTGTTGATTCTAACGGTTAAATTAGTATGCCATTTAATTTTGGTCTAATTAGTGTTTTATTTGGCTTGTTCATTCTAACGGACGTGTGGTCAAATTATAATTTATAATGTGCCTTTTAATTTTGGCCTTAACCGTGAAATTAGTGCTTTGAACTGTTAAATTAGGGTGAGACATTTTCTTTAATGGTGATATATTATTTACCTCTTAATTGATAACAATAAAACGTGCTTAACATATATTAAACCTTTGTTGTTGTGACTTAGTGGGTTCTAAATTCTTCTTGAATTGCTAGTCAAAGCTGTTAATATTGGATTCCTAAAGCAACTGTATATATTTAGAATGTGATCCGCGTTAATTCCTATTTGCTCGTTGTTCATCCGATTTTCATGACAATATTTCGCCAATATATGGATGAGTTTGAACGGAAGAGTGAACTATACAAATCCATGTTACTTGGACTGATTATGTGGTCGATCCTAATTGATCAAATCCCTGTTCGCATCGTCTGAGAGATGGTTAGTGTCTCCGGTTTGTCTTTTTGGCTTTCTCTGCTTGCTTTGCTATTCTTGTATAGGTAACAATAGAGGCTACGACATGAGCACAAAGCAACGGCCTTGATGCTAAACGAAGCAGTGACATGCCCACGAGACCCGGTGTCGCGTACCACATTGGGGCAAGGTCGATACCAACCTTCAGGGACAACTCAAGGATATGATGCTTTAGTAATGCAATCATAAACTAGTTAAGGGTCAAAGCTACAAAGTCATGAATTGGTGCTTCAATGAGCATACAACCGATGCCCTTGAGCAAGGTCGGCATCTACTTTGTCAATGTATTGATATGGATGACATACAAATCAAAGCCGAGAGTATATGCCCGGCATCTATCGACTCTGCGAGTGTAGATCTACTTAAATAAATCGCCACTTAAGGCCAAACGGAAGCCAATTCAGGCCATGAGATCGCCACTTAAGGCCAAACGGAAGCCAATTCAGGCCATGAGATCGCCACTTAAGGCCAAACGAAAGCCAATTCAGGCCATGAGATCGCCACTTAAGGCCAAACGAAAGCCAATTCAGGCCATGAGACCGCCACTTAAGGCCAAACGGAAGCCAATTCAGGCCATGAGATCACCACTTAAGGCCAAACGAAAGCCAATTCAGGCCATGAGACCGCCACTTAAGGCCAAACGGAAGCCAATTCAGGCCATGAGACCGCCACTTAAGGCCAAACGGAAGCCAATTCAGGCCATGAGATCGCCACTTAAGGCCAAACGGAAGCCAATTCAGGCCATGAGATCGCCACTTAAGGCCAAACGGAAGCCAATTCAGGCCATGAGATCGCCACTTAAGGCCAAACGGATGCCAATTCAGGCCATGAGATCGCCACTTAAGGCCAAACGGATGCCAATTCAGGCCATGAGATCGCCACTTAAGGCCAAACGGAAGCCAATTCAGGCTATGAGATCGCCACTTAAGGCCAAACGAAAGCCAATTCAGGCCATGAGATCGTCACTTAAGGCCAAACGGAAGCCAATTCAGGCCATGAGATCGCCATTTAAGGCCAAACGGAAGCCAATTCAGGCCAAAAGATCGCCACTTATGGCCAACAGATCGCCGCTTACGGCCAATAAATTAAAAGCCAATTTTTAGGCCATAATAACCCCATTAAGGGCTAGCAGATATCAAAATTATGCGATAAGAGCGTCATTAAAGACGAAATGTTCAGCTCTTAACCAATAGAATCATCAATCATAAACAAAGGTTAATCATGAATGTCATCAACAAACACTACCTCTCACTTAAGGCCAAAAACGTTTAATAACTTTCATTCGATTAGTCAGCGACGCACCAGTTACATTATATTGTGTTATTCGATCGGTTGGGAATACAAAAGCTTGCAGGACACAACGAGGGCAAGGGCCAAGCATTACTAGTAGTCTCCGATCATAGAAAGTGACGAGAACCAAAATATTCGTCTTTCCTCATCACTAAGTCGTGAAGAGGAAACCCGAGGGGCAATTGATAAGGCTAAAGTAAGCTGGTATGGAACTTGAGGGCACAATTGTCTTTTACCAGGTAACATTTATTTCAACCTTAACTTCCATTATATATATGGGTGATAAACTAGGGTTTGGGGAGGTTTTTTCCCGACAGCCAGCACACCCTCTGACTTGAGCGTCGGAGGCTTCTCCGGGGAGCGAGCCCTGCCTCTTCCTCTCCTTCTATGCAGGTGATCGATCGATGCCGAGAAGGAAGAAGGTGCAGATTTGTCCAACTCATTAGAAATTAGAAACTATACGTTAGCTTCTTTACAGAATTATAGTCACTTTCTATATATAATAAGTTTAAAATTAAAGTGTAAAAATTGGTAAACACTTGTTCAATCATTTTCCTTTAGTTTATCATATTACGGACCTTATTTCATAATCTTTCATCTCTTATATATTTTACATCATTTATTAACTTCAATCAATTTACAAATTAATTTTAATTAATTTATCAATTCCGCCAAGATTCTAGAGCTAGAATATATCACACCCTTACTTTTGATCTTACTGTTATCTCATTCACCCTTTCTTAAGAGAGAAGCAATAAATTAAATCATTTCATTTTCTCACCAAATATCACATTAATTTGTACTCGATAGTCAGTTTTGAACATTAGCCCCCAATGTTATTTTAGCAAGTGGATTTCATCATTAACCTTTCAAAAAAGAGATCAATATCAATTACTACTCAAATACACGGTTCTAAGAATTCAATAATGTTTGTCATGAAATTGAAAATTTAGTAAATCCATAATATCATGTACTAAATCATGTTGAATACTACATTTTTTTTTTTGAGAAATTAATAAGATGGAAATGAATTAAACTCAGCCAAACCACCATATGTTTGGCCTTTTAGGGGCGTGATGTTATTATCTGGATGACCGCTCTCTATTTAGCAAAATTAAGGTGTGATGTGATTATGTTTTTTGAGTGTCTTATGTGATTCAATGGGCTTGCATGAGGCAAATAAGTCTGTTTATTCTGAAGAATTATTTATTTTTTTGAAAAAGTCACATCAAAATAATTTTTATAATTTAAAAATAAAGGGTGTTTTGATTCACTTTTTTCATTTTAAACTAGATTATAAACCTAGAACATGTGTGTGCATCTTGTAATTGTTTCTCTGTCTTCTTCTTTGATCGTATCCACACAGCGTCTTTCAAAAACATCATTCCGATTTATTCCGGAATCCCAAACCATTCGGTTAGGAGTCAGTATTCAAGAACTTAATGGATACACCATAAATCCTAATTAAACATTGATCTATATCAGACATGATATATGTTGTGAATGCTCGCGAGTGAATATAATTAAAGAGAAAGAGAAGGAAAGAATAATTAATGGGAACGATTTTTGTATTCTGGCAAGATTCGCGCAGAACACTCTGCATAAAAAAACCTCTCTGCGGTTATAGTTTCTTATTATTATGATACATTGATGGATACACATGCACACAATAATTTTCAACCCTACACCCCTCTATTTATAATATAGAAATCCTTATAGGTAGATATATAAATCTAAATATAGGTAAAAGTTATCTTATCTATAATCTATTATAGATTAAAAAAAAAATCAAGCCTCTCATATATAAACCATATATAGATAAAACCTGTTATATATAGATAAATTGACTTGAGTCCCAATTTAATTTATCTGTCTACCTAGGATGATTAATATATTGTCTCATATACAACAAGGCTATGTAACTGACACTACTTGTTTCAACCTCGACCAGTTGTATAGGGACGACCAACTCCCTCTTCATCTTGTCAAGTCCTTGATTAGCGACACGCTCTCCGAACTTAACCATCGACGCGCATGTCTAAATACTTACCCTAAGGTTCATCATGTTAGCTTTTCACACAACACCGCTGAAAGCACTCCTGCCTTAATATCAAACATCCACACTATGTGATGTGATCGTAGTCGCCCATGAGCTTGACTCTTTTTTCCTACAAGGGTTTGTCTTCGGAGCAGAACATCAACTTTCATTTGTGAAGACTGTTTGGCGACACTTCGGTATTTTGGCTCGTTCTGGCTGTATAAAATTCCGATTGAAGCCGATGAGCACTTGTTGCAAAGATATTTTAAGTGCCTACAACTTTATTGAAGGATGAAATCATCAAATCATCTTGGAAGATGGACGAAATCTGGCATCTTTGGAGCAGTCCAAAAACCAGGCAGCTTGTCGTAAATGCAATAAATGAAGACGGAATGCAATCAATAAATTCGGATTAAATGACGGGGCTTTAGGGATTTCCAAACTTCCATCTCTTTGATGGCAACCAAGATCATTCGGTTCCCCCCATTATGGTTGCCCATCTCTTCGTCATAAATCTCGGAAAACCCTTTCGTATTATCCGTCATTAGTTTATCGATTTATTATAATTTCTTTTATTTTTCATAACATCCATATTTTCCTATATAAATGGATGTAAGAACTTCTTTTAAGGGATAGGTTGAATTTTGAGAAAAAAGTGAGCCTTTTAGCTTCTAGTGATTCGGGTCAAGAATCTCGTTCTTAGGTGAGAGACCGGGAACAAAACCTTCGGTGAGAGGCTGAAGGAGATTCCTTATTGAGAGATGACGGAATCAAAGGGTTGGAAACACTCGGAGTGCGAGACCGAGAGTGTGGAACGAGTGTTGGAGAGAGCTCGGAGTGCGAGGCTGAGAGCGATCTTGCATCACATATCCCTCAATTCTCATCCCCTACTTTACCACAATTCTAAGGCCTTCCACAACCCCATCATCACCCTCAAACATCCCCAAAATGTCACTCCAAAGCAGCCCCTCAATCCCTCTCAAACAAGCCCCGTTTGGAATCGTCTCTGCACATGCGACGTCTCGGTAAAACGCGATTTTCCGCTTCGTGTGACCTTCGATTGACGAGATCTGCCCCAATCCGCGACTGCGACTTCAAGATCTACAAAAGTAGTACTTGCACGTCCCCAGAAGCCAAACTGATCGACGGAAAATCAGCAATCTTTGAACACTGATCTGTTGCCTCAGAAGCTGTCCACAATTTCCCGACTTCTCAGAACTCTCGTCGCCGGTCCTTTTGCTCGAGCCGGGTCCGAGCACGTCACTATGGGTCTGAACACAATGTCGTAGACCGTGTCACTAGATTGATGTCAATATTTGCTATTGTATTTCAAAATATTTCACCTAGTATTTTATCATAAGATCGATTGCCTAAAACAAATGTTTTTATACAAATTTTAAATTAAAAATGACAAGTTTTCTTCTTAATTAATTAAAAAGATCAATCTAATCAAATGTAAATAGACCTCTCATTCGGCCTCGGGTCATTTGAGTCGGTTCATTTCAGGTTTCGGGTAAAACCAGTTCCAAAAAAAACGGATCTCGGATAGATCCGGGTTTAACTTTGAGTCAATTTCAAGTTTATCAATTTTTTTTTTCCATAAAAAATCATATTTTGATGACTTTGCGGTAATTCCAAAATGCTAAAGTTAAAGACATGCATGATTGTTAAGTTGTTCTTTTTTGGACCCTATATATACTTATTAGAAGATGTCATCCTAAGTTCGAGCACTTATAATTATATACTACGTAATATACAATACAAATAAATATAAAAGTTGAATTGAAAAAAAAATCGAGTGATTGTAATTATAAAACGTAATAAATTAGAATCTCCATGAATATAGAATTTTAATAATATATAATTATAAATTAATTAATTTTAATAACATATTAATTAATTACCGAACTTACCCTAATACATCTTTGAGATTTTCTTGGGTTTTAAAATTTTAATCGGTGAAAATTTTATTTTAAAAAATTGGGCCAGTCAGGTCACTGTGTCGAAATCCATTTACCTTAGACAAATGCCAATTTTTCGGGTTTAGAAAAATCTCGGATCAAAATTTTCGGATCTCTTGATCCAAAAATTTTCAAGCATTAGGGTCGGGTTGAGTTTTGATAACTATAAAGGTAAACCTTAAAAATATGTAACAAAATAATAATTAAAATATACGATGGACCACGTACTAAAGATGATCCAAAAATCCGAAATATTGACTCCCCGTTGCCCTCTTTACTAAATGATCTTACGTCAAGAATACCTCTCAACTATTGACATCAATTTTTGTGTGAAAGAGTCACAATCTTCACAACAGTTTATTGCATTTCTGACTTTTTTCCACACCGAAAGTACGGTGTTGTATGACATACTCGATCTTTACTTCCACAAGTCGAGATTTAGATCGATAGCTTCAATTCAAAAGGTTTAACTCTACTTTTAGGTTTGGCTTTTGTAGAGGAATTGATATGTATACGGAAAAACTATATTCACCACTAATTTTTATTAAATATACCGCTAAACTCCACAACTTGTTGCAGAATACCTTGTCAGAGTGGTCAAAATTGTGAAGGGAAAGAAAAAGGAAATTAAATATAGGGACTCTGCAACATGTTGCGGAGTCCCATGTCTATTTAAAAAAATAAGGAAAAAAGCAAAAAAAAAAATTCCTGCTAATTAGTCGAGTCCGCATGTAGGTGTGCGCGTAGGTTTTTTTTTTAATGTATGGGAATTCCTCAAACCTTTTTTTTTTGCTTGAATTTTTAGGGCATTGGACACTAGGTCTGCAACAAGTTGCGAAAATTAGCGGTGTATTTATTAATCCTCTATGTATAAAATAGTTGATGAGAAAGAAGGAAATGAATCGATTTATAAATAAAAAATTGAAAAAGTTTAAAGGTTAAATTTGGTGAATATCCATTTTTCATGTCAAAATTAAGTAAATGTCCACTTTTTTACATAATTAAGTAAATGTCCATTTTTTCCAAAAATACCCCTCATTCCCCATCCTTAACCCTTCCTCCTTCCCCATTTGACCATTTTTTATTTTAACATTGACTAGTCAACATTGACCAATCCGGTCAACGCCTGCATTTGGTGACAATTTTTTGGTGACAGTTGAGTATATTTTTCTGGTGACAGTTAATTGTGACAATTATTTTGGTGACAATTGATTTTTTGTGACATTTTATTTTTTCCGGTGACAGTTAGGGGAAAATCTTTTCTAGTGACAATTTATTTTCTTTTTTCTTGTGATAATTGTTGGTGACAAAAAAATTTGGGTGACAATTGATTTTCTTCAAGTGACAGTTGCCAGTAACACTTTTCCTCGGTGACAAATGAGGTTTTTTCTGCTAATAGATGATTTTCCTGATGACAATTGTTGGTGACAACTATTAATGATGAGGTTGATGACAATATATTGTCACCATGATATTGTAACCTTAAAAAAATTATCACCATAACATTATACATCACCAAGACATTGTCACCAACTACAGAACACTGTTTGCATATTGTTTAATCAACCGTATTGTCACCAACTTATAAAAAACATTGTCACCAACCTCTTTTCAATAATCTATTGACACAAACAATAAAATAGTGTAACCAACCTATTTTCATCAAGCTTTGGTCAATAATCTACTGTCACCAATTACAAAACTTTGTCACCAATCTAATGTCAACCACCTATTTTTAGAAACGGAAATTTCACCTGGTGCCCTTGAAGTAAGGGCTTTTTCGCATGGTGTACAATAGTTTGGTATAATTCGCCAAATACCTCTGAAGTTTGAAAATATTTCGCCTCGTGCCCTTAGGTCATTTAACTAATGGAACCGTTTAAAAAAGGAAGAACAGAAGAACCCTCCTATCAGATCTCCATCGCCTCGCCTCCCCTCCCCTCTCCCTTCTCTTCTGTCCGTCCAGGCGTCCACCCACCCGCCAGTGACTCCTTCTCAGAGGTCGTCGCCCTCACCTTCTCCAGATCACTGACTCCTCCTCCATCGTTTCTTCAACACTAGCGTTCACCAGCGCCGCCCCACCACCAGACCTCCACTCCCTCTGGTAACCGCTTCTCCGCCTGCCTTATCTCCAATGCCAGCGAAGCGAACGAATGCAGTAGTTGCCGCCCCAAACCTGTCTCCTCCGGTCGCTCCACCACCGCTCCTGGAAATTTCCCTGGGAATCGATGCAGGCTCCTGCCACTGCTCGTTCAATTCTCTCTTAATTGCCAACTAATATCCGAATCGGAGTCTTTTGACTTAGATTTCCATCGGGTAAGTGCAGGTATGTGATCTCCCTCTTCCATTCTAGGATTGTGTTTAGGAGATTTGAAATTAGTTGTTGTACTGAGTTTGGGTGTGATTCCATCTAGAATTGAATTCAGTTATTTGTTTAGGCTTTATTTAGGGATTAATTGGTTTTATATATTGTTGAGTTTTGGGGATTGGTTGTGAAATTGTATTGTTTGCTTGTACTCATTAAATCTGTTGCCCATGCTGCATTATAGGAGAGTGAAGGTCCACTCCGGTAAAGAATGAGCTGTTGTTATACTTGCATTATAGGGGTTAAATGTCATACAAAGGTGTTTGATTTCATATGTCAGGAACATGAGTGTAGGATGGAATAATGAAAAGAGTGAGTTGTTGTTACACTTGCACATTTTTCGTTCCTCAATCGTGTCATACTCACAGCCATGTTTTCATGTTGAGGATTCTATGATGATTTTGTTATCAATGTTTAATTACGAGATTAATGGAAACTGCTTGAGTTTACTGGCCATGTTTAATGAGTTCAAAGGAATGGGGGTGTAAAATAGCGTTGTATATATTTATATGTAATACGTAATTTTTAAGCCTATTAACTCAAATGGTAGAGCGATGTGTGCTCACACACAAAGACGTGGGTTCAAATCCCACATAGGCTTTTAAACCTTATAGTCTATATATATAGTTATGTGTAGTTTTTTGAAGTAACCAAGTGCACAAAGAAGCTAATAGTATAAGAGCTCCAAGAACTCAAGAAGCCATCAGTATAAGAGCGCTCTTAATCGGGTAAATTTTTTATGTCTAAATCAATTAAGTAGGTAATGCACATTAATTAAGTAGGTATATACATCTAGATATTGTGATATATGGAGTGAGAATGTAGAATTTAGAATAGAAAATGATGTTTCCATTGACCTGCTAACTTCCTGCATTAAATAAGAAATACAAGTTCAATATTGATCAAATAAGGTTTGCAGTCATGGTCTGTAGATAACAGTTAACTTGATCATGTTCTCTAAAAGTTGACAGCTTTTTTTCATTGCCGGGATGAATGAATCAGATGAAAAAAAGTTCCTATAATGATCAATCAGGGGCTTGCAGCTAGTGTTTTAAGGGAAAACTCAACTACTATTTTAAGGGAAGCAAAGTTTTAACATAAACTACCTTACAACGGTAAAATTTTGCTCGAAACTGATATTCGTGAAATTTTATGAAAACAAAAGTATTAGTAGTTAACAACCCATAGCTATTTTTTGCAAGAAACTAACAACAAAGTTTTATGACAGCGGTCACATATGTGCTAACTCAGAGCAATAACATAAGGTCAAGCTAGGAACTCAATTCATTGGCCTATGTGGGGTTCGAACCCACGTCTTTGTGCATGAGCACATTGCTCTGCCATTTGAGCTAATAGGCTAAAATTATATATTGGCTAGCTAGATATCAAAATACACCCTATGGTGATCTCAAACATTTGAAACTGCATTGTTCGGTTTTTAGTTTTGATTCATCAAACGTAAAACTGATTGACACCAAGCAGCAAGTATTTTTGCAGCACCAAACATGGCAAATATATCAAAAGAAGTATTTAACCCAAACAATACATTAAAAAGAAAAGAACCAAGTTTATGCAAACCTTCAACATCTAAAAGCATCCAGACCATTAAAGATGACAAGAAATTGATATGTTGGTTTGTATCCAAACCATTAGCAACCCAATACGAAATTTCTCAAAGACTAAGGTGTAAAACTCCTTCTCAAACAAATTTAATGCCATCAACAAGAGCAACCAAACAACAACAACAACAACAACAACAAATTGAACAATAGCAACAATAGTCGAACAACCCTCAGAAATCGAACAACATCAGCAATCGAACAACAACAGAACCGAACAACAACATAGATTTTGATTTCGAACAGCCCTAATCGAACAGAAATTTTGAACAGCAATCGAACAACCCCCAAAAATCAAACAGTTCTAACTAACTTGTTTAATTAATACAACAACAAATCGAACATGAAATCGAATAGCTCGGATAGATCTCTTTCACTAGTAAACCCTCAATCGAACAAAACAACGTATACTAAATTCAAAAACAAGTAAAGCCCTAAATCCCCAAACCATATAATATCAAAACTAGAAATTTTCTAGAAATTGAGATGGGATTGAACTCAATTAGATGTCACAATTTAACATATAATTGATCCATAAAACCAACCAACAAACCCAATTCGAAGATCTTAAAACGATAATCTCCAAAAAATTCACAAATCGAAAAACCTCTAAACCTTGAAAATCTATAACCCCAAAGTTGAAATTGAAAAGAGAGACTTGCCTCAAGATCGAGCAGTTGCAGTTGTCGGCATCAGCATCATTTCCCTCCATCGGCGTTGAGCCGTCTAGCTGCCCCCTCCCCTAGCTCCTTGCCTCTCTCCGTCGTGAATGGCCTTTGAAGAATAACCACGAGTCTTATTTGACGGAGGGTTAATGCTTTTCTAAAAAACTCAACTGAGGGGCACGAGGCGAAAAGAACATAAACCTCAGGGGCATTTGACGAATTATTCAAAACTTTTGTACACCCCGCGAATTTAGCCTTACCTCAAGGATACTAGGCGAAAATTCCGTTTTAGAAATTAATTGTCACCAACGACAAAACAGTGTCACCAACCAATTGTCACCAGCTACAAAGCACTTTCATCAAACTAAAATGTTTACAATGCTAATGTTATCACATTTGTCATCTAATATTAACACATTTTTATTACAAAACTGAAACCCTAGAACAAGGGGATCATAGACCCAAGAAGGGATAAACCTGAGCAGACGAAAATTTGATGTACAGTATAAGCCCTAAACCCTAAACCCTAAAATGTGTGTACAGTACCAATGTTATCAGATTTGTCATCTAATATTAACGCATTTTTGTTACGAGACTGAAACCCTAGAACTAGGGGAGCATAGACCTTAGAAGGGCTAAACTTGAGCAAACAAATAATTCGATGTACAATACTATAATGGCATCACATTTGTCATCTAATATTAACGCATTTTTGTTACAATAATAACCCTAAGTAGATGAAATTTGATGTAAAGTTTAACTTTGTAATACTTAATTGTCAGACTACATCAACTTGCAAAAATATGAAAACAAAGGGGAACAATTGAGACATTCATACTTAACATCCAAAATGGCAAGACCCTCTATAGCCATCCTCTCTCTCTATACGCATCCATATACTTGTTTGAAATAACTTCAATACCACCATGAAATGCAAGACCCTCGATATATTTGATGGTATATGATGTGAGCCTAATTCGCCATGTTTTATACTATCTTTGATATCGTTTTCTGCATGCATTTCATAAATTTGGGTCAGAATAATACAGAATCTATGTAGTTTATGCTTGTTTGCCAAATTATGGAATCTACACCAGTTTCTGTTTAATTTCGCAGAAATCTAGGCAATTTACAGCAATTCAGAGAAAGGGAGAAAATCTCGAAGTCAACTACAGAAGTCCGAGGTCAGGGAGCAGCGGAACCTGGACAAATCGAGCTGGAAAGGAGAAAACCGAGTCAAAACACACAACTCGATATAGAGTACTGCAAGTCGATATCGAGTAAGGTCAAGTCGATTTCCACTCGGACAACCAAGAATCGAGCAGAGCTGATGAAGCTAGTCGATATCGAGTTGTTTTCCTCGGTATCGAGTAAGCCATATCGAGTCAGAGACCCCGGAGTCGACAAGTGAAGCTGGGAGCTGAACATGTAACTCGATGTCGAGGAAATTTACTCGATGTCGAGGAAAAATCAAGTCGACTTTGCTCCTGGAGGCCGGTATCGAGTTGCTGAGCAGAAGACGAGAAAAGTGCTAGTCGATATCGAGAAATTCTACTCGATATCGAGGAAACCCCCAGTGGTCGACGTCGAGTAATCCGAATCTTGTTAAGATTCTATCCCGAGTCCAATGGTGATATTTTCGAGATGAAATTCTATCAAGATCTATCAAGTGCTATCAAGTCAAGAGAGAAGATATTTTATCCACATTAGATATAGTCCTAGTTGATTTATTTCTTTATTTCCATGTTTTAATCTTTAGATAAAAGATAGATAGATATAGATTTAGATATAGTTTTATTTCCTAATTAGAGAGGGAATGAAGGCTATAAATAAAGCCTTAGGGGCTGATTTCCATTCATTCAATTCCATACACAATTAGTTACATAGAGAGAGAGTAGAGAGAGAGCTTGTGGCGAGAAGAGTTGGAGTTTGCGAAAGCGGTTTGTCTTCGATCGGTTGTAAGTTCTCTTTGGTTTATTTTTAATGCAATTTATTTTCCTGAAATCTTTGATGAGTTTCTTGATGATGAAGAGCGAGTAGTCCACCCACTTCTAGGGTCGGGGTGAGCCCGACGGTAGCCATGTGAGGTGATGCGGTAAAGGTACAATCTTTTTATGCAATTCGTCTTCTATCCCTGCAAGCATGATTCTTTTGCGAAAGTTGAAGGTGATCCTTGTTTGTATTATTGAAGCGAAAGTGATCTTAATGCAACTTGGGTTAATTATGTGAAAAGGGTTAGTAACAATTATGGTTTATGCGAAAGCCTCTATCTTCCTATTTGTTAATAACGAAAGTTATTTGATTGAAAAGCATGATCTTTTATGCATTTATGTGTTATTTTGCATGGTTATCATTGTGGTGTTGAAACCCTGATCTTGAAAGTCTTTAGTTTATTGATTTATTTCGTCGAAATTCGTGTTCTGGCTTGCGAAAAGGTGAGATCTTTGTTACTGAGTTACTCGATCTCGGGGAATTTTCGGTCGACGTCGAGGTATTTAGTCGACATCGAGGAAAGTTTGTCGAAATCGAGTTGAGTTTGCTGAGTTTTGCTTTCTGTTAGTCGAATTCGAGTGCTGTTGGTCGATATTTTTAGTCGATATCGAGGAACAGTGGTCGATATCGACTAGTTTCTGTGCTTTCATTTTATTTTCCGCTTTTCTTTATTATTTCTGTCTGTCTGTTTGATTTTCTGCCTATGAGATTACTCCGCTACATGAGATCTGCTGACGTGCTTCCTCGAGGATCGATCCTGACTTCCCGCTGCTACATCAGGAGGAGGTCTTGTAATCATTTGCGTGGGCACAAATCTGGTTTGATCTATTTCATTATGTATGAGTATCAGAGATAACAAGAGAAGATAATCCTCCTGTGTGGGATAACCGAAGATCAAAGAACTCTTCGATTCTCCTAAACCCTAGATCTCTAGACGTTAGAGAAGCAGCAATCCAACCCAAGAGCTTCGCTGCGCCACCACCAAGAGATCTCCGAGATCAACCAACTCCTTCGCCTTCACAATCACCGAGAGTAACCCAGAGACAAACCCTAGAACCCTTTGAGAGCGTTTGTGAGGAGACGCAGGAGAGAGAGAGAGCCAATCTGCACATCCAAGGAGCTGGAAGCGAGCTTATATAGCTAGGTCACTGGTCTCAAGTGAAGCCAGGGCAAAACGCAACGCTTCAACTCAACCGTACTGGGCTACCAAGCTAGCTCTACTGTCTGGAGAGATTGGGCTCGAGAATGGGCCGAAAGCCCACACAGTAGTATCCTCACACACGCACATACACACACACACACATCATACATATTATACATATATAACATACTATAGGTTATACAATATACTCCACTATTGTCCATTAGACTCGTTAGAGAATCAAGTCGATTTCTCGACTCAATACGACTCAGTCGAGTCTAACTAAAATCGTGCATCCATGTATACCTAAGTATATATTATATATGTTATATGTATAATCATCATACACACATACATGATACAAGCACATAACAATATTACATGCAAAATATATGAAAGCAAGACATAGGGAAATAAACACATAGCATTACAACAAATCACCCACTATTTTTCTAAGTCTTGCTTCAAGCAGACCATAACCTAAGCAAAGTGGATTCCAAGCCAGTCCGTCATGAGCCCAGATATGCAAGGATCACCCATGGGCATCCTCCAAGTAGAGGAAGTTCCTGCAGAACACAAATTTTTCATAAGGAACAATTTTAGTGCCAAAATCTGAAGGTTAAACTTACCATCAATGTTCTTAACATGTATGACATTATCTTCCACTTTCTCACGAGTAAAATAGTATCTAACATCAATATGTTTAGTACACTCGTGGTACATGGGGTTCCTGCAGAGATAGAGTGCACTCTGACTGTCAATGTGCAGAACAAAGGTATAGTGCTTCCTCTCTATCTCCTTAAGGATTCATTGCAGCCAAATAGCCTTCTTACATGCCTCTGTAGCTGCTATGTCCTCAACTTCAGTGGATGAGAGAGCAACTATGGGTTGCTGCTGGGATTTCCAGGAAACACAGTTTCCTGCCCATGTATACACATAGGAGGTAATGGATTTCCTAGTATCCTTGTTTGAAGCATAATCAGCATCCACAAAGCCATGTAAATCATAAGAGAAGGAGTGCTCAACATATAACAAAGACAGGTTAGCAGTACCAAGCAAGTATCTTAAGATATTTCATAGACACCTAGTGTTTCTCAGCAGGTTGAGACATGAATCTGCTAAGAGTGCTTATTGCAAATGCAAGATCAGGACGAGTACAAATCATAGAGTACATCACTGAACCTACAACAACATCATAAGGGATAGATTTCATAATGTTAAGTTCGGCAACAGACAACTTCCCTTTCATTTTAGTGAGATCAAGATAAGCACCTAAAGGAATATTGTTAATCTTGTCACCAGAAATATGAAATCTCTCAAGAACCTTATGCACATAATCACACTAATGCAACCAAAGTCTTTTATGCTTCCTATCTCTTATAATAGACATGCCTAAAATCTTTTTAGCAATGCCTAAATCTTTCATGTCAAAGCGCTTCTGCAGATTCCTTTTAATATCATGAATAGCATCAACAGATTTAGAAATCAACAAGATGTCATCCACATATAAAAGCACATAAAGCAAAAGACTCTTGTTGACACCTTTGAAGTATAAACAGGTATCAAACTTGCTCCTTTTAAACCCTAGACTGAACCTCATGCATTTGTCAAATTTAATATTCCATTGTCTAGGTGATTGCTTTAAACCATAAATGGACTTATTTAACAAATAAGCATGATTAGGATGCACAGAGTCAATGAAGCCCTTGGGTTATTTCATATAAATTGTCTTATCCAAGTCACCATGAAGAAAAGTTGTCTTAACATCCATTTGTTCTAATTCAAAATCATAAACAACAGTCATGGAAAGCAACAGTCTCAAAGTCTTATATTTCACAACAGGAGCAAATATCTCATTGTAATCCTCACCTTCTCTTTGGGTAAAACCTTTAGCAACCAACCTAGCTTTATACCTAGGAGGATCAGACTTAGAAATGCCCTCCTTAAGCTTATAGATCCACTTACAATCGATCAATCTAGCATCAGCAGGTTTAGGCACCAAAGTCCAGGTTTTATTCACCCTCATAGATTCTATCTCATCATTCATAGCATGTTTCCAATTAGGAGAGTGAACACATCTCATAGCTTGTTCATAAGTTTCAGGAGTAAATATCTTCACAACATCATAAACCAAGCATGAAAACTCAACAATGTTATTAATGAACCTTTTATTTGGCATAACAGTCCTAGGACTCCTATCCTTAGTGAACTGCCAATTAGTCAAATCATGCCCTTCAGTGGCTCAAGAACTAGAAGAACCAGAACCAGACACAGGCAAAGATTCAACAATAACATCCTCATTCACATAAATATGAGAAGCAAAAGAGGAATTAGGTTCATTATTTACTCCTCCACCTAATTGGAGCATAAAAAACAGTAGCAAAAGAAGTAGACACAGATGAATCAGATGTAGAGAGAGTAGAGGAAGAAGAGAGAGAAAAACTACTGTCAAACTCATCATCTGAATCAAGATCATTGTGTTGAGGCACAAAGAAATGATCCTCTTGTATCTGCAAGTTAGTATCTGTCACAACAGCAGAGGCATTCTTAAAATGAAACTCGTGCTCATTGATAAAGACATTTCGGCTAACAATTATTTTATAAACACCAGGTTGGACAAGAAGCAACTGATATCCCTTAACCCCTTTAGGATAACCCAATAGCACACATTTTTGGGATCTAGGATCAAGTTTACCTTGGTTAACATAAGAAAACACAGTGCAAACAAAAGGTTTAATGTGATCTAAGTTTGGCTTTCTTTTTGTCCACAACTCATAAGGGGTTTCTAAATCAATCACAGAAGATGAAGTCCTATTTATCAAGTAAGTAGCAGTAACAACAGCCTTACCCCACAAGCAATGTTTCAAAACCAGAAGATATGAGCATGCATCTAGCTTTTTCAAGGAGAGTCCTGTTCATCCTCTCAGCAGTACCATTCTGCTGGGGAGTTCTAGGGATGGTTAAGTGTCTCTTAATACCATTAGACTTGCAGTACTCATTGAACAAAGAATTACAAAACTCAATACCATTATCAGTTTTCAAGCATTTAACAGTCAAGCCAGTTTCTTTTTCAACTCCAACTTTCCAAGTTTTAAAGGTTTCAAAAGCCTCATCCTTAGTTTTAAGCAAATAGACCCAAACCTTCCTACTGTAATGATCAATGAGAGACATGAAATATCTCTTATGACCTACAGTGGGAACTTGAGAAGGACCCCACAAATCAGAATGTATGTATTCAAGAGGTGCAACAACAACATAAGATGAATGTTTAAAACCTTTTCTAGCTTGCTTCCCTAAGATGCAGTTCTCACATAGATCAATCATGCATGGTTTGGAGTTGATAATGCCAGTTTTAAGCAGGTGTTCTAAGCCTTTATTGCCTATGTGACCCAATCTATTATGCCACAACATAGTATCCTGCAGAGATATGGTATGCACAGAAGCAGTAAATGCAGAGGTATGATAATTCACAATAGGAGTAGCCAACACTTTATAAAGACCTTTCTTTCTCAAGCATTTAATGACAGGCTTCCCATTTTTAGAAATGATTCTAACACCATTAGAACTAGACATGTCATAACATAATTCTTCAAAAGCACTTTCAGATAGCAAGTTTCTCCTCAAATCAGGAACCCATTTAACATCCTTAATAATTCCAATAACATCATCAAACATTTTCAAAGCAACAGATCCCACACCTTTAATCTTAAGGACATAGTGATCACCAAGCATGACAGTACCAGCATCAAAGCATTTAAGATAAAAAAAACCAAGACTTATGGAAGGTAGCATGCATGGTACACCCAGAATCCGAAATCCAAGTAGTAGAATCAGTGTCACTTAATAATGCAAGAACTTCATGAATAACATAAGGATGGGATTTACAGACAGCAGACACATTAGGCTTCTTGCCAGATTTAATATCCCTTTTCTTTTTAAAACAATGCTTCTCTAAGTGACCAGTTTTATTGCAGTAAGTACACAGAAGATGAGATTTATCAGGTTTTTCAGTACTGGACTTATCAGAGGACACAGAATCAGATTTGTTGTCTTTATTTTCTTGTTGCTTATTTTTCTTATTTCCTTTGAACTTAGACTTCACCATAAGAACCTCATCTTTATTTTCAGGTTTAGGATCAACCTTATGACCATTCACAGTTTTAAACACCTTTAAAGTCTCATTTTTCTATATGATAGACTCAATAAGCTTCTTTTTAATCAACTTAGTAATACCATACTGAACAACATCAACAAAGGTAGTAAACTGAGCAGTTTAAGCAACAAAACACACAGCTGAGTCTCATCAACTTTGTCACCACATCGATCTCTAAATCTCGAGTAATAGACAGAAATCTATCAAGGTTATCAGCAAGAGAGCAAGTAGTAGACATCTTGAAATTGAATAGTTTGTTAAAGAGATTTACCCTACTTGGTAAAGATTTTACCAAGTATAATGTTTCCAACATCTCCCAAAGCTTATCAGTTGTCTTGCAAGTCAGAACTTGCCTAGCCACTTTATCAGAGAGTCTCAACATAATCTCACTGTGTGCCAGTCTATCAAGATGTTTAATATCTTTCTTCTTATCCTCATCATAGTCTCCAGTAATAGCTTCATAGCAATTTTCTTTGATCAATATGGCCTTCATTTTCACCTGTCGCATTGCAAAGTCAAAAGTGCCATTGAAAGGTTTAAGACGATAAGATTCACCCATGTTTGAAGCTAAGAAATTACAGAAAGCAAGAAATCTTAGCAAAACAGACAGTAAATCAGACCAAGTGATTCAAGACAACCTTGAATCTTAAGCAGAGCACAGAATCAAACACACACAAGCCAAAATCTAACAAACAAGGTGTGTTATGTCACGTAAGGGGGGTTCAACACCAGCGATGTCGCCTTTTAGGTTTGTCTGAGGCCTTAGGTCCGGTCTCTATCCCTAAAACTCAAGAATGAGCTAGGAAATCGAGAGTGGGACAATCAAGCTCTGATACCACTTGTTGAAAACCGAGATTCGAGGTAACGAAAACGATTTGAGCGGAAGCGAGTAATAAGAGAAAGAGATACTCAATCAAACATGCAAGAACGAACACCAATATTTTACGATGTTAGGCAAAAATTGCCTACGTCCTCGGGGCCTCAAGAATCGACCGAATCCACTAAGTAATCGTTCAATAGAGGGTACAATCAAGCAAGACAAAGATAAACCCTAGATCTAACATGTATGAGTATCAAAGATAACGAGAGAAGATAATTCCCCTGTGTGGGATAACCAGAGATCGAAGAACTCTTCGATTCTCTTAAACCCTAGATCTCCAGACGTGAGAGAAGCAGCAACCCAAGCCAGGAGCTTCGCTATGCCACCACCAGGAGATCTCCGAGATCAACCAACTCCTTCGCCTTCACAATCGTCGAGAGGAACCCAGAGACAAACCCTAGAAAACCCTAGAACCGTTCCCTTTGAGAGCGTTTGTGATGAGAAAGAGGAGAGAGAGATAGAGAGAGAGAGTGAGAGTGAGAGAGAGCCAATCTGCACATCCAAGGAGCTGGAAGCGAGCTTATATATATAGCTAGGTCACCGGTTTCAAGTGAAGCCAGGGCAAAACGCAACGCTTCAACTCAACCGAACTGGGCTACCATGTTAGCTCCACTGTCTAGAGAGATTGGGCTCGGGAATGGGCCGAAAGCCCACACAGCGGTATCCTCTCTCTCTCTCTCTCTCTCTCTCTCTCTCTCTCTCTCACACACACACACACACACACACACACACACACACACACTATAGGTTATACACTATACTCCACTATTGTTCATTAGACTCGTTAGAGGATCAAGTCGATTTCTCGACTCAATACGACTCAGTCGAGTCTAACTACAACCGTGCATCCATGTATACCTAAGTATATATTATATATGTTATATGTATACTCATCATACACACATACATGATACAAGCGCATAGCAATATTACATGCAACATATATGAAAGCAAGACATAGAGAAATAAACACATAGCATTACAACATTGCTCAAGTTCATGAAAACCTCCACCGCTAGGGTTACTGGTTACGGAGACACTCCCCCCGCCGCCGTTTCCGTCGATAATGGCAAGTGTCTTGTTTCGATTATCAATGGCGGCGAGGAAGAGGAGGAGTATTTCTTCGAGATCGGATAGATCGGAGCGAGGCGGCGGTGTTGGAGCGATCCTCGAAGAAGAAGGAGAGCGGGAGAAGAGGGAGAAGGGGTATCGGAAGAGGGAAGAAGTCGAGGATGTCTCGCTCTCAGGAAGCTGACGGGAAGAGGGCACAGGTTGAGGCGATATAAGGGTTAAAAAAAGAGATGGACTTTTCCCCAATTTTGATTAATGGGAGGACAGTTGCCCAATTTAGACTCAAAAAATGACCTGTTTGATAAATTAATTCTACAATTAAAAAAAAAAAAAAAAAAGTTATTTATCGTAGGGTCGATAAGTAAATGGGGTCTAGATGATACATCCCAACTAGGGGTGGAATTGGTACAATACCAATTACTTTTCATCGTTACCACGTACTAACCAATTATAATTGGTAATGATAAATCTCGTACCATTACCAACCATATAAACCCTTGTACCAACTTAATTGGTAACCAATATAATTGGTTGGTAAGGGTTGGTAATGGTAAATTACCAAGTTTTGACATTAATATACAACTCTAAAATTAAATTTCAAATTTAAAAAACAAATATTACATACTCCGTATCAAACAAAAACACAAATTACATATCAATATTAATAGTTCATATAATTTAATGATTCGCGTGGAACTCTAAATTCAAATATTCAAATGCAATATTGTAAGGATTAATTATTTAACAAGTACAATAAAAATTGATCGAAACTTTAAAGTATGTTCGTTTGGATCGAGCTAGGACTTGTGACATTTCTTCATTGATTAGAAAACATTTTGTTAGAAAAATCGAACCAAGTAAAAAGAATGGATCAATAAACGAATATGTCACATAATTAAGCTATACATAATGCGATCAACAACAATATGTAGAATCTATTAGATAATTAACAATGCGACAAACAATTTGCATGATCGAAGATAAAATTTCCTAAGTGACAAACAATCTACATAATATAGATAATAATATACTATAAATTTGCACGAAGACAAAGTAACAAACAATCTACAAAACATGCAATTTTATTATTTTGTAAATTTTCCTGGTATATTATATGTAGGTTAAAAAATTACTAAAAAAATCAAAAGCTTAGGAATTTAACATCTTTTATTTTATTCAAGATTTTAATTAAATTTTATTTTTAATATATATATATATATATATATATATATATATATATATATATATATAATTGGTTGGTAATGATAATACCAACTTCGGCAAACTCATTACCATTACCAACCGACTTTAAGAAATTGGTTCGGTAATACCGTACCAATATAATTGGTTACCAATTTAGTCGATACCAATTTAAATTAGTTCGGTTGGTAACGAATTGATTGGTTTGTCTTGGTACATTCTGCCCAGCCCTAATCTCAACAATAATTTGGGTGCGGCAATCAACTGTGTCTCACAGGAGGAATCCAATGCATCCTAATTCCTAATTGCCTTCCACAAATCCACACACACGTAATTGATATATGATATATCCAACATAATCATAATATCATTTACATGCGTTTACAACATTCAATCAAATTAGATGTGATTTAATTTGTAAACATATTAGATGGTTTTAGCTAGGTTTATAAGCTCGATCATCATATACCCCTATATATAAATCGGTTTGGTACATAAGTCACATTGATTCGATCGTCATCCTTACAAATGACATACAATCAAATTGTCACGGGAGAAAATGACTGAGAATTTTTGTTTTGATTAAGAGGTTTGTTTTAATAATTAGAGAAAATTTGTGCCACTTACACTTTTTTCGATCTAATAAGCGAATTGTTCTATGTTGGGACAAATTATAAAACTGTCCATTTCCTGATTTTCCTCCAAAACCCCAATTTGATTGATTAACACAGGTAGAGCGGCTTTCAATTAGGCTAACTTAGAGAAATTACAAAATTTGTCCGCCATTTTTATATTGTAAATTGTTTACCACAATATTACATTTGCACAACATAAAATTATATTTGCACAACAAAATATTATATGAGCACAACATACCGTTATAGTTGCACAACGAAAAAAAGCTGAAATGGAAAAAAAAAAGCGAAAAAAATATATATATTACATTTGCACAACAAAATGTTATATTTGCACAACCTACGGTTATATTTGCACAAGCACAATATACTGTTATATTTTTGCACGACAAGATTTTAAAAAAAAACTAGAGTTTGGTTATATTTGCACAACATACGGTTATGTTTGCACAAGCATAACATACTCTTATATTTGCACGACAAAATGTAAATAAAAAAAACTAGAGTTGGGAAGGGGATGGACATTTCACCAATTTGTCCCAAAGTGTGGACAAATCACCAATTGAGACATCTTTTTTGTCCCAAAAACTAGACTTCTTTCTCTAGGGTTGTACACATGGATAATTACGTTGTTATAGACGGATAATAATGAAAAAACAATTGAATAATTATGTATACACGTACGATAAATCATATGTACACCGTAAAAGTTGTATACATAATACATGGGAACAAACCTCTTTTTATATATAACTAGTGTTTTGGCCCGTGCTACGCACATTCTAAATTTTTTTATTTTATATATATAAAAAAATAATATTTTTAATTATATAACTGCTTTTATAATAAATATAAAATAATATTTTTGAGTTATAATTATTAATATTTTATCATCAGGGAAAAGGTTTTTATATAAATATATTAAGATTATTTATGATGAACTTTAACTGCTAAATTGTTATCAAATGAATAGTTTTTCGTGCTTCATACTAATACTTATATTTAAAACTAAAAACATTATGTTAGGACCCTCGAGGTTCGACCATGGTGATCGATCGTGAATAGAAAGAGAGATCAGAAGGAGAGCGAGAGGTAGAAGGAGAAGATAGAAGTGTAATTGGAATTCATTCATTGATGCCTTCAGAATACATTTGTAGGTATTTATAACCCCAAGCCTACCTTTCTACTAATTATACTTATTAACCCTATATATCCAATCTCTAACACATTATACAAGGGTTTTTTTGGTGAATGTCCATAATTTGGGCAAAAATGAAGCCCTAGGACAAAAGAGGGAAAAAATTAGGAGGGTGTCCAAAAATTCCAGTTTTGCCCATACTGTTTTAATCCTTGTTTTTCCTCTTCTCCCTCTCGCGTCCTTTCGCCCCTCGATCTCACTGGTTGCCGGTCTGCCGCCATTGAAGACTCCGGCGCTCTTCCTCTCGGCCTTTCCTACGGCATCCGCCCCGACCAATCTCCGGTGTTCCTCCTCCGGCATCCGCCGCCGCCGTCACTTGACCTCCTCTCCGTCCGATCTCATCCGCATGTAGTCATAGATCTCGCCGAAGAGCATCTCGGCATCAACCGTTTAACCCTAAATCCAAGTCTTCTACCCACTCAATCACGTTCTACATCTCTCAAGGATGGTTTTCGTGCAAAAACCCCACTCAAATTTATACAAAATCACTAACCGTCATTGTCGGACACCTTGGAGCTTCGTGAAACAGCCGCTTAGCAGCCACTGTTCAAGCACTCATCTCGGTGTATCAGATCATCCTTTGACAAAATCAACACAACGATGCTGAAGTAGAGATTGCACTCGTCAGTTTAATAGGTCATACGCGTCAAACAGAGCTCTGTGTAAGGAGAACGAGACGTCAGAAGATCGCTGAAAATCACTGTTGAAGCTGCTCAAGTTGCTGTCGAGATGGGGGAAGAAGAAGAATAATTACGCCAAACCTACCAGACTTTCTGTTTTTATAAAATATGCCCTTGTGTTAGTTTCTACAATTTCAGAAATTATGTCGTAGTTTTAGATGTTGTTCTAACTCGCTTAATCTCCATTTAAAAAATTAAAAATGTAACTGATGTTGTCACCATAATAAAAAATAAAGACATAGATACTGTCACCACTATAAAAACATGGTCATAGACAGTGTAATCAAAGGGAAATCATATGATAAAGGAAGCACAACCCCTATAGGGGCTAATGAGAAGCCAAAATAAATGTGGTGACAGTTCTCCTCTAATATATGAAGAGAAAATTTGCGCCGAGGGCGCAAATTTTCGGCCAAATTAGCAAACTATACACGCTTTTGTAAATATTAGCAAACTATACACGGATTTTTAAAACACAAAAAACCTTCTCTCTCCCCCATTAATTGTGTAACCTCTCTCTCCCGTTTCTCTCTCTCCATTCCGATTTTCAACTGTTCTTCATTCTAGAGTCGATCTTCTACTGATTCAGTTGAAAAGGGGCGTTTTTCGGACGTTTTCGTGCTTGTTTTCGTGTGTGATTGAAGATTATTGTGTATGGACAGCACCGCATGTACGCATTTTGTTGTTTTTTGTATGGTTTATTTGTGTTAGGGTTTTGTTTATGTCAGATTACGCGAAGGTGCGTGGTGTCGTTGTTGATTTCTATACTTGTTGTCATCAAATAGTTCATTATTTGCATAAATTCGGTGTTGGTTTTTTTTTTTGGATGAATGTGTGTTGTTAGTTCTCAATTGTAGTAGTAGGTGTGGGGGATTTTACAGTTACTACTTCTATTTTTAGTGTTGACCTCAATTTTGGCATCACTTTATATCCTCTTGTAATACATCTCCATCCTTTTGTATGTCCAAAAGTATTGGCCTCTTTTGTTTTGTTTGATTTTTGGCATGTTCTGTTTGTGGGGTGGGTGTATGTGTGTGTTTGATTTCATATTTCTGTGTTCTGACATCCATTTGTCTTTGTTTATCTTGTTTTTGTTATGTGCACAGGGCCCTCAAGTGATCTTGATACATATAAATGCAAGTTTGATGTGAGTCTATGTAATTTATATAGCATGTTTTGTCATTATATTTGCTCCATATGCTGACATGTACTTTTGTATTCAATGTGTATACTTTATTTGCAGAAATTAAAGTTCTGTATTCTATACAAGGAACGTTTCCATGCTAGATCAAACCTATACTGTCACCCTGAAGTTTGTGACATCATAAAAGAACATTTGTCGCCTGAGCACTATGAGATTTTGAAGAAGAGTTTTTTGGGATGGGTGCTGTCACAGGGCAACAACATGATTGTTAACTTCCAATTAATTCATCAAATGATGTTGCGGCAGGTCAGGACGAAGAAGAAGAAGGAACTGTGGTTCAAAGTTGATGGACTCATAGCGCGTTTTTTATTGGCTGAATTCCATATATTCACTGGTCTTCCATGTGAAAACCGTGTCTGCAACATGACGGAGGCAATGTCTTTTTCTGAGTTTCTTGGAATGGATAAATGCTCTCATGATGACTTGATTAGTTGTTTCAAACAGATGAAGAAGATGTCGAAGAAGAAGCTAATTATGGCGAGGATGTTGCTTATTGAGATGGTTGTGTGTTTTAGGCGGACAGACTATATCAGCGAGGCGAACCTATCACTTGCTTGTGATGACGATAAGTTTGGAGT
This sequence comes from Persicaria maculosa, assembly GCA_963922045.1. Classification (NCBI taxonomy): domain Eukaryota; kingdom Viridiplantae; phylum Streptophyta; class Magnoliopsida; order Caryophyllales; family Polygonaceae; genus Persicaria; species Persicaria maculosa. The sequence continues at coordinate 71,266,949 of OY998254.1, forward strand.
CTATCCATGGGGCAGACAGTCTTATGAATCTCTCTTGAAGTCCTTGAAGAAGTCATCTACGATGGATCGCAAGAAAGCTAGGCCTTCTTATGAGTTGTATGGATATTGGATCGCTTTCCAGGTTTTGTTTTTACTTGTTTCCTTTCTCTGTGTCATCATTCCTCACTAAGCATTTTATGCATTGTTATTGTTTTGTATGACCTCTTGTTTTGTTTTAACAGTCCTGGATATTTGAAGCTTCCCCAGCGTTGTCTGATAAGTTTGACTGCAATTTCAAGATGATTGCTAAAGATCCTCATTCAAACCTGGGTTCTTATATACATGTGTTTCTTATTCTTATTTTTTTGATGTGCATGATAGACACCGATGTTCCCAAACTACGGAGAGTTTGCAAGAACACCAGGTATGGGTTATATTGATGAAGAGGCTGACGATGTAGTTGATTGTGTTGGTGATCCTGTGTTTTCTCAACCACATACTGATATTCTGTATGATTGCCGGTGTATGCGTAAGTATGCATATGAAAACAAGTTTCTACGCAATGATGATTCAGATGTTGAATCATTCGAGACTCTTGAGTATGGATCTGTTGGAGGAAAGGAAGAGGAGAAACCTACTGACATAGAGAAGCGAACGAAGAGGAAACGTGTGGTTGATGAAGGAAAGGATGAGGAGAAATTGATTGATGTAGAGAAGGGAAAAAAGAGGAAACACGTGGACACGGGAAAGCCTTCGAAGAAGAAGCAGAAAGGTCCATCTACTGAGACCCGGGTAAAGAGAGTCATTGTGAGAAGGGGTCGTTCTAGTGGTCCCCCACGAACCAACCCTCATGCTGACATAGAAGTTAAGAAATCAATCAGAAGGAAGGCTATGAGGATTAGAAAGAAGGCTGTTGAATTTAAGAGAGGTGAGGAACCTAAGAAAGATGTGATTCCTTATGCTGACACAGATAGAACCACAGTGAGTGCAGACAAGGCTTCCAAGAAATGTGGTGCTGACAGAGAAGAGGTTGTTGTCCAGGCAGAAAAGGATGACCAAGGTGGATATGCATACAATACATCTAATGAGGATAGACCTATTCAATTTCTTTTCCAAAAGAGGAAGAAGTCTATGGAAAGTACAAGGAAACGTAACATTGTATACAACAGTATCCCTTCAAAGAAGTCTTCCTCCATCCCCGAAGCCCCTCTTGATATGTTGTTATCTCCTGTTAAAGTTGTGAATGATGTGTGTAAAGTGATTGTACCTTTTGTTGGGGTGCAAGATGAGGCTCATGCTGACACAGAGAATGTTGACCCCCATGATGATCAACATGATGGCAGTCAAGGGGGTGATGACATCAATGTTGATTCTGCAACTGCTTCTCCATTGGCTGCTCTTTTACTTTTGAATAAAGGAATGGATGGTGGTGATGATGGAACAGCTAGCGCAACAAAGATAGCTGAAGACGAGGTTGGTGGTGATGGCCAAAATGCTGACACTGATGGTGATGACACCCTGGAGACAGTTGGTAATAGAGACAAGGTTGATTGTGATGACAACCAGCAGGGAGTATGTGATGAGCATCCTAAAGATGCAAAGAAGGATGATGTTGCTAAAGATGCAAATGCAAAGGGCGATGATGTTGTTGGTTCATCTGTTGGTGGTAACGTTGACGCTAATTCCACCCCAGTTTGGGTATATTATTTACTTAGAAGGATTCAAAAGCTTGAAGAGCTGCCTGCACGTATAGATGACTTACTCAGAAGGATTGAAAAGCTTGAAGAGCTGCCTGCACGTGTATATGAGTTGGCTTCCCGTGTTGATAGGGCGGTTGAAATTGTTGGGATGGTTACAGACCTGATGGATAAGTATAACTCACTTGAGAATAGGTTCACACTGCATGAATCTATTGTTGCAAGGTCACAGTCATCTGTCAACATTGATCAACCAAGTAGTAAGATTGTGAATGATGTTGTTGCTGACATCAAGATGGGTGTGATCCTTGAGGACGTTGTGGTTGAGGAGGAAGCTGAGTTGGATGCACCTGAAGAATGTAAACAATTTAAGACACCTGTTCATGGTGATGAGGGAGATGAAGCCCAATAACTGACGGTTGATGTTGTAGTTCTGGAGACTATCATTCCTACCACATTGGTTGAAGAACATAGGACATTAGTTTCAGAGTCAGTTCACTTTATTGTTGATCTAGGTCATGATTCTGATTTGATGTCCATGGAGACAAGAGGTGAAGAGTTTAAGGACAATAATGATGGACTTCATGAAGATGCTGACAGGGGCTTGAAGAGTACTAGTGAAGGTATTAATGCCAGAAATGATGGTGAGGATGTAGAAGCTGACATGGTGGTGAAGTCCACTGATGAAGATTGTAAGGATGCCCTTGTAGGTGTTGATGTCAAGTATATATGTTGTTATCTCATCAGGTGACGAGGGGGATGGGGATGAGAAGGCTGATGTTGCAGTAACTCCACCCGTTACCATTGTGCCATCACGGACTATCAACTTGGATTCCGCTGAAGGCGATGACGATGTTGACATGGATGAATTGCCTGTAGTCAGTGACTGGGTTGCATATAGCAAGGATCCTGTAGTAGTTGAAGTGATTGAAGAACTAAGGCGATCAAAGAGTATTCCAAAAGCTAGTAGCTTCTTGACGAGTCCATTTGAGCAGGAAAAGAAAGGGAGGTGGCCAAAGCACAATCCGAAGAAGTCATTGTTAAGTGAGGCTGATCATGATTTTATATACAAAACTATAAGGAGTAAACGGTATTTTTTATTTTTTACTCATTATAAAATTATGAACCATCTTGTGCTGACACCTCCTGTTATCTTATGTTTAATTCATATTTTTTGCTTGTTTCCATGGATTTTTCTATCATCATTGCTTCTGGACGGGTTGATAAATCGTTTTTTAAACCAATTTTAAACAAGGACATGTGGTTGGACTGTGCGGTAAATATGCTGACAGCAATTATATTTCATATTGTTTTTTTGTTGCTTGTCTTCTGTTTTTCGTTTACTGATATTTGTTGATGTATATTTAGTGCTGGAAGTAGTTTGTTATCTTGTGTTGTTGCATATTGAAGCAGGTTTGTACCATTTGAGGAAGAGGATTCATGAGGAGGCTGACAGGTGTGCAGATTGTGTTGTTCTTGATTGAGTGTTCTATCAGAAATACCTGCCATCTAATGCTGAATCATATGAAGTAGATTTGGCTATGTCAACAATGATTGCGAGTTATTTTCTGGGTCTTTACCCTAACGAGTACGATAAGTCATGGGCGTCAGCAAATAAGATTTACACACCCTTCAACATTATCAACAAGCATTGGGTTGCTTTAGAGATCATAATTGATAAGAAGGTGATTAATGTGTATGACTGCAATGTCTACGGCGTTGCTAAGGGTACATCTACTAGATGCAGAACTACAACCAGTTGCTCATTGGCTTCCTATACACTTGGTGAAGTGTGGAATATATGAAAACATGAGCTCTACACCATTTGAGTTAAGGAAGGTTCCTGGGATTGTCCATGGGTTTGTATTCTTACCCAACTTTTACACTATTTGCTGACATACATTTATTTTCTATGTATCATTTGTTGACACATCCCTATTTGCCTATTGTGTGAGTGTGTGCAAAAGTGCTTTTGGGGCGTTCACAGTGAAAACAATTGAGGTTGTTGTATTTGGTGGAGATGTCACAACAAATACAAATGAGAAACTATTCCGCTATAGAGAGCTTATTTGTTCAGACTTGATCAAGGAGACTTGGAGCTTCATAATTTGAAATATCATGTAATAGTTTAAGTGACATTGTAGGTTATGATGTTAGTCACATACTATGGATATGTAGTTGGATATGACAGTAAGTATATTAACTTTTTCCATGTTACATCGTTTGTGTATGTTGAATGTATGTATTTTGTAGTGTTAAAGTACTTATTTCGAATTAAGCATCTGGATTTTTATATTAAATCGAGTTTGATATAGTCTCCAATCTCATATAATGTCTAAAATCCAATATGACATACGTAATGTTGAAACAAATGGCATTCAATGTTTTGAAACATATGGCAATGTATCCATGTCAGCATTGTCCACAATGTGAGGTATATGTTGACATGGTTTTAGGTATACTATAAAAAGGTAAATCCTAAACAGAACAGGTTTATTGTATGCAATGTATATCACTTGGCGGTTGTAAGTTCTTTTATCTTAGAGGTCTACGATATAAAGTGAGCCGGAATGAGCAATGCTGACACCATTACCTTGAGTACTTAAGTCTCCTCTTTAGCTCACACACAGACACCTTTCTCTTAGATGGAGGTCTTCCTGGTCCCCTCCTAACAACAGGAGGGTAACACTTTATAGATCTTATTGCATCAGGGACGCCTGATTCATCGTCTGTCAGCACTGGGTATATTGTTTCATCATATGCCAATTTCCAAGCATCAGTTGTGTAAAAACTGGCAACAAAGTCTGATACATTTAACTTTATTTTTATGATGGCTGAAAGAGCATGAACACATGGGATCTTCTCTATATCGAAAAACTTGCAAGTGCATGTATTTGCTGACAGGTCTACCATTGCATGAGACCCTTGCCCTTTTACTTCAAATTTATATTCATCCATCCTCTGAACCTTGTATGCTCCAGCTTCATCTTGTAGGTTCCTAATCACATCGAGTATTGTTGGTGGAAATCTGTCCTGATGTTTGGATGCCTTTTCTCTCCGCTCTTGGAACCATGTTGCGAATTTTTCTCTAGCAAAATTCAACAGTGAAACAATAGGATAATTCTTCTTCCCCTTGAAAATGGCATTTATGCTTTCTGCATTATTAAATGTCATCATGTTGTATCTGGTGCATGTTGAATGTGCTCTAGCCCACCCATTTACTCCTGCTGACAGTAAATATTTCGACATCTTGGGGCAGCTTTCCTTTATGCGGTCAAAATATTTGTCGAAGTCCCCAATAGTGTAATTATCTGCTGCTTTCTTGAACCAATTTGCCAAGTATCTTTTCTTGAATGTGCTTCTGATGTTTTGTTCCATGTGTCATCTACATATGCAGTGATGTGCACTGGGGTAAACCAAGCCAATTGCTCTTGAAATGCTGACATGTCTATCAGACACGAACACTAAATCATTTGATGGAGGAACAACCTTCAGCAGCTGGCGAAAAAACCATTCCCAAGAGCTGTTATTTTCTGTGTCAGCAATGCCAAATGCAAGGGGGTAAGTATTTTTGTTTGCATCTTGCGCTACTGCTCCAAGCAATGTTCCTTGTATTTCCCAGTTAAAAATGTTCCATCAATAACAAAAACCTGTAAAATAATGATTATAATTTGTGTGATGACAATGACACAATCAAAAGTGAGTAAGTAGACTCTGTGCTGACACTGATAATTTCATACCTTTTTCAAGACAGGGAAGGCCCGAATGCATTGTTCAAATGATAAAAACAAGTATTTAAACCTATCATCATTATCTGTTGACAACAATGCCACAGTTCCATCATTATTCTCCATAATCATGTGGCAAAATAATGGTAAGTCAGCAAAATTTGATTCTGCCGTCCCTCTGTCCTTTTCTTGTGCAATTTTTCCTGACCGCCACGCTGTCCAATAACTAATGGGCATTTTTTTTCTGTTCTCATTTTATCCATTATCTGCTTTGAATTGTACCCGTTGTTGACACTATAATTAGGTATACATTAGAATGAATAATGTGATACTTGAATTGAGAGTTATTTTGATGACATACACACACACTTACATTGGCTGGATGATGCTTGCAATCACTGAGGAAGGTGCTTTCTTGCAATTTTTTGTTCCCAAATCCCATGTGCATGTGTGCACATTATTGTACGCTGACACCTCGTAGCAAGTGTGAGAAATAGTATTTACGTGTAACTTCCATCTGCAACTATTATCCACGTAGTGCACCCTAAAATACTTGGGTTCTGATTTTTTTACTCGATATCCAAATATTTCTGTCACTGATAATATACGTAAAGCATCCTTTATTTCTTGCTTTGATTCAAAGATTCTCCCAATATACATTATGTTAGATGAGGTATTATTGAAACTACTCATGCTAGAGCTGTCATCCTTGTAATTTTCTAGTGTTTTATCTCTACTGCGCATTGTAGAATGCAGGTTTCTCCAGGTGTCAGCATCATAATCAGTGTCATTATCATCATCCATATCATCATTCATATCATCATACATATCATCTGATGCCATAGTTTGCATTTCTGTGTCAGCAATCAATTGATTTTCGTCCACCACATACTCAATCAACCCAACTGATTTCCTACTCTCCCTGTCATCTGTGTCAAGAATTGTAGGTGGTTGTGCCTGTATGCTGACACACAACTCAACAGCAAAGTTTACACCATCTAGTGCTGATATATCCAGGAATTCTTTGATCAATTGTAAGTGGGGCTTTCAGCATTTTGTATGGGTGCAAATGACTAAATTGCAATTCAAGCGCATTGTCTACATTGAATCTAGTGCACACCTTTCTCTTCAAGTCATGTAGTGTGGTTGAATCATATAGCATAAACACTTTTGATGTTGTATTTCCAATGAATTCCAGGCCTGTGTTAGCAAATACCCATGGTCCACCATATACTACTGTAATCACATGATGTTCCATTTATGTTTGACCTATCAATTAATTATAGACAATATGCAAACAAGTACAATGAGTTAGTGTCAACACCAAAGACATTAATAGATAAATGACACAGATTGATGTATAATACAGCATACAATTTTTTACTACTGATTCCGTGTCAGCACGATAGATCGAAGTTATATACATGTTATTTATTTAAGAAATTTCAGATAGTGTCAGCATTATAAAACAAATCCAGAACTTAAACAGATCTATGTAGAACAAATCATATAATGATTTCCTTTCAATTCATGTCAGCACAACAGTTCGAATTCATTGAACAGACAGATTTATAACATTGCATAGACTAATTACGATTGAACTTTCGTTATATTGACAGATCGAGTATGTATTAACGAATCAGATCAATGAAGAACTTGATATTCTATATATTGTCCACGATTTAATCTAATTTATATTCGAACAACAACAAACGAAGTCGTAATTACACGATCTACCCTAAACGAGTTCAGCAATTAGATATAAAATGATATTTACACATGAATTCAGGTTTATTTCACAGATCTGCGAACGACAGTAAAGCAATTGTACGAATGCTGACATAAAAAGTACAATTCGGTAATGTTTAGATGCTAGAAGAGTATAATACAGAGATTCAGGAGGAGATCTGCGATGGATACATACGATGATCAAAACCAGAGCTGTGAATCCGTGTCAGCGCTGGCGAAAAAGCGTGTGTTGAGGAGGATGTATAGTTTGCTAATTTTTACCAAACTTTGTATAGTTTGCTAATTTGGCCAACTTACATGTGTAGTTTGCAAACTGTCCCATATATTAATGAGTAAGAGGGTCATAGACGTTGTAAGCAAAATAAAAATAGGGTCATAGACACTATAACCAAAGGAAAATCCTAGGACAAAGGAAGCACAAACCCTATAGGGGCTAATGAGAAGCCAAAATACATGTGGTGACAGTTCTTCTCTAATTTCTAGTTTTCTAGATTTTTTTAAAGTAGTGTCACCACAATAAAAAAAATTAAAAATATAACTACTGTTGTAACCACTATAAAAAAAAGTCATAGATATTGTCACCACTATAAAAACATGGTCATAGACACTGTAACTCTGTAATCAAAGGAAAATCATATGATAAGGGAAGCACAAACCCTATAGGGGCTAATGAGATGCCAAAATAAATGTGGTGACAGTTCTCCTCTAATACATGAATGGGTAAGAGGGTCATAAACACTGTAATCAAAATAAAAATAGTGTCATAGCCACTATCACCACTATAAAAACAAAGTCATAAACACTGTAATCAAAAGGAAAACCCTATAGACGTTGTAACCAAAATAAAAACAGCTTTATAGACACTGTCACCACTATGAAAAAAGATTCATAGACACTGTAATAAAAGGAAAACCCTAGGAAAAGGGAAGCACATACCCTATAGAGGCTAATGAGAAGCCGATATTCATGTGGTGACAGTTCTCCTCTAATATATGAATAGGTAAGATGGACATAGACGATGTAACCACTGTTAAAACAGGGTCATAGAACCTGTAATCACTATAAAAAAAAAAAGGGGACAAAAACATTGTATCAAAAAGGAAAACCCTATAATTAGGGAAGCACAAACCCTAAAGGGGCTAATGAGAAGTCAAAAGAACATGTGATATACAGTATGGTTTAGGGTTTAGGGTTAAGTCTTTAGGGTTTAGGGCCAAGTTCCGAAACCCTAAAATGTTAAGTGCAGTACATAGTTAAGAGATGATTGGTGTCACCAAATGGAAAACCCTATAACAAGGTAAGCACAAACCCTAAAGAGGCTAATGAGAAGCCAAAAGACATTAGGTGGACAGTTCTCCTTCAATATATGATTGGGTAAGAGAGTCATAGACACTGTCACTACTATGAAAACAAGATAATAGACACTGTCTCCACTATAAAAACCGGGCCATAGACATTGTCACCACTATGAAAAAAAGGTCATAGACATTGTAATCAAAGAAAAACCCTATAGACGTTGTAACCAAAATAAAAACAGGGTCATAGACATTGTCACCACTATGAAAAAAGGGTCAAAGACACTATAATCAAAGGAAAACCCTACGACAAGGGAAGCACAAACCCTATAAAGGCTAATGAGAAGCCAAAATACATGTGGTGGCAATTTTCCTCTAATATATGAATGAGTAACGGAGTTATAGACTCATAGACACTGTAACCAAAATAAAAACAATGTCATTGACATTGTCACCACTATAAAAATAGGGTCGTAGACACTGTAACCAAAGAAAAACAAGGCCATAGACACTGTAACCAAAATAAAAACAGGGTCATGGACACTGTAATTAAAGGGAATTTGCCCACAAAACCACCAAATGAGCTGTAATTAAAGTGTAAATTATTCTGTCCATCAATGTCGAACTTGACCGTGACAATTACTCCCTCTGGAAGACCACAATCATCTCAGCCCTCGAAATGTTTGATCTCGAGGATTTCGTTTTACATCCAGCACCACCACTGGAAACCATTCCCAATCCAGATTCCGTCGCCACCACCATGCCTAATCCCGATTTTGTCACATGGGAGAAGAAGGACGGATTCGTTCTTCTTTGGATTAAGTCCACTCTCTCGGAACGCGCCCTTACTGCTGTCGCACATTCCTCATCCTCCAACCAGGCATGGACGACTCTTGAGAAGAACTACCAAGCTCAATCGAAGGCGCGCCGAATGTCCTTAAAACTTCAACTTCAGTCGCTTTCCAAAGGAGCCTTGCCGATGAGTGATTACATCGAGAAAAAGCGACAGCTTGCTGATGCCCTGGCTGAAGACCTTCAACCGGTGACTGATGAGGATCTTATCGGTCACATACTCCACGGTCTTAATTCCTCTTACAACTCTTTTTTCACGTCCTTCATGATGAACTCTGTCGAACTCGGCGTTGATGACCTTATTGGTCATCTCTATCAAAAGGAAGACCGGATGGCTAGAGACCATGCCAAGCAGGCCACGTCTCAGATCCTCCCTGCTGCACCAACACCCTCGTCTGCTCCCTCTGCTCTTGTTGTTGCTCGCAATTTCGGGCGTAACAGCTCTGCTGGCTATGGTGTCTCAAATGGGTCACGCAACGACTCTCGTCGGGACACTCGAGGGTCCGATCACAAGCCTCAAGATTTATGTCGTCGTCGTCCTCACTGTTAATTATGCAATCGGCCTGGTCATGAGGCAATTGACGGTTGGCAGCGCACAAACCAGACTGATTTCCCCTCTCGTCGTCCCAACCCTCGTGATCAGTCCAAACAGGCGCACCTAGCTGAGCACAACAACCCTTCGTCATTGGACCCGGCCTGGTACTTCAACACGAGTGCCACAGATCATGTCTCACCTGATCTCAACAAACTGTCCATTGCAAAGGATTATGTCGGCTCCGACAAGCTTCAAGTCGGAAACGATAACCATGTGTCCATTTTGCATTTCGGTTCTTGTACTCTTCACAATTTGCGGTTGCCCACTGTCCTGATTGTTCCTAAACTTTCCAAAAATCTAATTAGTGTCTCCCAATTATGCCGCGATAATAATGTTATGATCGAATTTTGGCCTCACTGTTGTCGTGTTAAGACATTTCAGGGAAACCTGGTACTTCAAGGGGTCGTGGATAATGGCCTCTACCGATTGCCTCTCCATCCCACCAGTCCCAACTCATCCATGGCGCTCAATGTTGTCCGTACATCCTTGCACAGGTGGCACTGTCGACTTGGGCATCCGAATGAGACAACACTCCAGCGTTTAGTTTCTCAATTCCATCTCCCTGTTAGCACAAATAATTTTCCAGACACTTGTGACTCTTGTCAGTTAGGCAAGAGCCACCGATTTCATCTTCCACACTCTCATGTTTCTTCTTCCAATCCTTTTGATTTGGTTTATTCCGATGTTTGGGGACCATCTCTTGATTTCTCTTTGAATGGCAACAAGTATTTTGTTCTATTTGTTGATGATTGCACTAAGTATGTTTGGATATATTTTTTATCACATAAATCTCAGGCACTACCAACCTTTGTTCAATTTTGTACAATGGTTAAAACCCAATTCTCTCGTGAGATCAAAACCTTCCGATCCGATTGGGGCGGTGAGTTCCGAAATGTATCCATCTTCTTATCATCTTGTGGCATACTTCATCGTGTGTCTTGTCCCTATACTCAAGAACAAAATGGTGTTGTCGAACGACGAAATCGAATTATTGTCGAGAAAGGTCTCACTCTCTTGGCACAATCATCCCTTCCTAAAATATTTTGGGAGCATGCGTTCAAAACCGCTACCTATCTTCACAATCGCACTATTTCACCCACTCTCAATCACAAATCTCCCCACCAATTATTATATAACAAAATCCCAGATTTCCACTTTCTCAAAACGTTTGGATGCTTGTGTTATCCGTTCCTTCTCCCCTACAACAACCACAAAATGGATTTTCGGTCTCTCCCATACATTTTCATTGGTTATTCCTCCACACATAAAGGTTATTTGTGCTATCATGTTGCTACTTCTTGCCTCTACATCGCTCGCCATGTTGTCTTCAATGAGGAGTCGTTCCCGTATGCGTCGCTGCCACTCTCATGCTCCTGCCCACCAGCCCATGGTCCACCCACTTCATCATCCTCCGACCTTCTAGGCATTGCCGCTACTTTAGCGAACCCCTCCCCACCACCGACCCCTTCCCCCTCCCCATCCCCACCCCGTTCAAACCCACATTATCTCACACCTACAACCTCTTCCTTAGCCAAACGCCCTAACCCACCTCCTAGCTACTTCCGCCCATCCACTCTTAGCCAACATCCTATGACTACCCATGATGCCACCAATAACCTCGAACCTCGAGCCTTAACCACCTCTATTATTCCCATTCCTCAAATTGAACCACAATCATTTGCCCAGGCCCAAAAATTTGAATGTTGGCAATTAGCAATGGCTGAAGAATACAATGCTCTAATGCAAAATAACACTTGGTCTATTGTTCCTCGACCTCGAAATGCTAATCTTGTAGGGTGTAAGTGGATTTTCAGGATCAAGCGCAACTCTGATGGCCAGATTGAACGGTACAAAGCTAGGTTTGTTGCAAAGGGTTTTAGCCAAGAGGAGGGCGTTGACTTCTTCGAGACATGCAATCCTGTCATCAAGCCTACTACCATTCGCCTCGTTCTCTCTTTTGCTCTTTCAAATGGTTCGCACATCAAGCAATTGGATATCAATAACGCCTTCCTCAACGGCGACCTTTCCGAAGAAGTCTACATAGAACAACCGAGGGGTTTCGTCGATGCTTCTCGTCCCTCTCATGTTTGTCGTCTTCACAAAGCTCTTTACGGTCTCAAACAAACTCTCCGGGCCTGGTTCACCAAGCTCAAGACCTATCTCGTTACAAATGGTTTCCGAGCTTGCCAATCCGACACATCCTTATTCGTCCACTCTTCTTCTTCGGCCATCATCTATGTCCTTGTTTATTTGGATGATTCGATAACTACGGGTACAAACCATCTTTTGATTCAAAAGTTTATATATGTACTCCATAATTCGTTTGCTCAATCAACGGTCATTAATTGTTAACACAAAACACATTAAGAGTTGTTAACATTTGATCCATCCTCTCTCTCTCTCTATATATATATATATTCATTTATATTTTTATTAGAGTAAATTCTAGACTTATCATTATATAAAAATAACGTTTTTAATTTCTCCTCATACTAATGGTTTAAGATTTAATCGGCTTATTTTAAATTTATTTATTTATTTTATTTATTATTTAATCTTATTACATTTTAGACTTATTATTATTTTTTTAAAAAGCGCTTTCTACTTGTACTAATGGTTGGAGCATTTAATTGACTTCTTATTAGACGGATATATTTTTTAATAAAAAACTATGATGTTTATGAAAATTTATATGATATGTTAAGAATTATAGTATTAATTTTAAATTGTTAATTTAAATAGATATTTTATTTATTTTGAATCTAAATATTTTTTCTAATTATGGGGGAATGATAGAGGAGAAGATTTGATATTTCACACAAAAAGAAAAAAAAAGTATTGAAGCTAATTACTATAATACCTCCGTTCAACAATATATGTCCTTTTAGATTTTGCACGTTTTTTAAGAACCTAAAAAAGATGGTAAAATATTAATTTTTTATCAATTTTTTTTAATAATTTGATACTTATTAGTAAAAAGTATGAAATTATTTTTAAAAAATTGATAAAAAAAATTAATATTTTACTATAATTTTTAGGTTCTTAAAAAACGTGTAAAATCTAAAAAGACCTACTCCCTCCGATCCAAAATACATATCATTTAACTTTTTAACACGTATTTTAAGAAGCTAAAAACTATATAAAATATCACATTTTTAAAATATTTTTTTACAAGTTACTATTTTTTGGTAATAGTATTAAATTGTAAAAAAAAAGTTTTAGTACATAGTTTTTATCTTCATAAAATACGTGTTGAAAAGGCAAACGACATGTATTTTGGATCGAATGTAGTATATTATTGAAAGGAGGGAGTAGCATTTATTGGGAATATAGATATTTGAAATATAAATATAAAAACTATTAATTCGATACAACCTATGAACGTACGATCCAACAACCGGTGAATTAAAGTACAAAATGGTTCGATCAAACAATCATCACTGTGTGCTATCTGCCAGCTGCGTGCCTATAGTTCTCTCACCGGCAGCCGGTGCCATGTGTGAAATTAGCTAGTTTTGGGTGCGGGGTATGTAAGTCATTACATTTTATTTTTTTTTATGAAACGGAAAGAATTTTGTCAAGAGAGGAACCTCAGCTAGAAGCTAGCCAAGAGCATCATGACGAATTAGATCTATTAGTTCAGAGTCGCATGGAATGAAAAAATAAGACAAGTTGTGGTCAAGGTGCATTAGACGGTCAGAAACTCGATTTGTTTCTCTATATATATGACGAATCTGAACTTTAGAAAAGAAATGCGGTGAGAGAGAAACGTCCGAAACGAGCATTTCAATCTCCGTAGGGGAGACCCATAATCCTCGAAAATAATTAATAATAGTAATGTTATCCCCTTCAATAAGGAGGCGGTCAAGGTGCATATCAAAAGCAACTTGGAGCCTTTTCCAGAGCGCAAAGTATTCAACACCAATAACTGAATTGAGGGGCGAAGATCCCGCTCCAGCGTAGATGGGGCTACCCCTATGGTCATGGATTATGAATCCAAAAGTAGTCTTATTTGTAGTCGATAGAGCTCCGTTAAAGTTTAGTTTGTGGAAACCAGTTGATGGTTTAGACCATTTTGTTTTGGGTCGTGGTTTTTTTATGTGTAATCTTATTTTGAACCTGTGATATGTAGGGGTGGGCATTATCGGGTATTCGACACGAACCGGATAATCGTGTCGGATACCCGAAATCGTTTAGCATCAAAAGGTCGAACCGTGCACGAACCGTTATGAACCGGGTATCCGACACGGCAAGGCTAAACGGATCCGTGTCGGATACCCGTGTTATCCGACACGAACCGCTATCTCCTTATTTTTCTGGGTTGTGGCACTGTGTGGCTGCACAAATTGATTTACGAAGAAGAAATTGGAAGAAATTCAGTAGATCGCAAGGCATGGAAGAAGCAATAGAGATAGGTGGGAAGGGAGCCGCCTCGTCGCCCGCCTATTTCGATTAGGGTAGAGACTTGCTAGGGAATGAAGGAGGTGTTCTTTACAGTGGCTATGGAGGCTCTCTCCCTTTAATCTATCTGTATAAACTCTTAATTTAGAAGAGTTTAGCATGATGTGTCAATCTTAGAGGCATTTTAGGAGTCTTAACCAATCATATATTTTTTTTGCCATTTTTTCTTTGATTTTCTTTAATTCTCTTTTTTTTTTCTTTTTCCTTTAATTCTTTTTTTTTTCTTTAATTTTACTAACTATCTATATAAACTTTTAATTTAGAAGAGTTTAGCATGATATGTCAATCTTAAAGCCATTTTAGGAGTCTTAACCAATCATATATTTTTTTTGCCATTTTTTCTTTGATTTTCTTTAATTCTCCTTTTTTTTCTTTTTCCTTTAATTCTTTTTTTTTCTTTAATTTTACTAACCATCTATATCTATATAAACTCTTAATTTAGAAGAGTTTAGCATGATGTGTCAATCTTAGAGCTATTTTAGGAGTCTTAACCAATCATGTATTTTTTTTGCCATTTTTTCTTTGATTTTCTTTAATTCTCCTTTTTTTTCCTTTAATTCTTTTTTTTTCTTTAATTTTACTAACTATTGGGCTTAATTCAAAACATTGAATTCAATCTAATATAATTATAGGCTTAATCAAATTTATTTACTAACTATTGGGCTTAATTCAAAACATTGAATATAACTATTGATTATGACACATCACATTTAAACAATGTTATAATGATATTGATATTATTATTACTGAGTAATTTAAAATATATATATTTATGTATTATACTTTACATAAGATTTTAAAAAAATAATTTTATGAGATAATTATAAGATACATTTATCGTAAAGTTTTTTTTATGATTTTTATCTTAACATTTTATAATATTTTTATATATAATATTTTCGTTTTAAAAAAACGCGTCATGACGTGGGAATTGTACTAGTTCTCTTTAAGAAAAGGTTAGTGGGTGGAGAATATAACATCAACAATCCAGAGAGAGAGAGAGATGGGGAGTGAAGGAGAGGGAGATGAATATAGAAGTAGGCCAAATCCACCTCGTCGTCGCCGCCTCATCGCTGCCTCTGGCATGGGCATGGTCGTCATTGCCGCCTCGTCGAGCCATGAGATAGGTGGAAGAAGCAGCCACTGCGTTGTCATCGCCGTGATTGAAGCTTGATTGAACCATTCGAGATTGAAGCTTGAATGAATCTGAATGAGAGGAGACTGGAGGGGAGATAGTGCGACTGATAACCTGCTAGAAGTTCTAGGGTTTTTTTTGGGAGTTTAAAGGCCTTAACGTACTTAAAAAAGAAAGAAAAGAAGAGTTAAAAAAAAGAAACGCATATTTGGAATCGAACCTTGGATGCATTGAACGCACGCGGACACGGTTGGGCCATAGCCAACTGAGCTAACAAATTTTTATGATACACTAGGGATTATATAATACTAGTACTATATTAACCTTACCTATAAATTTAAAAAAAATAATTTAAACGGTTCGTGTCGGGTACCCGATAAGAGGATTTGCCCGAACTGTTTAATGTCGTGTTTTAGCGGTTTCGTGTCGTGTCTTTTCGGTTTCGTGTTTTTTCGTGTCGTGTTTTCGTGTCGTGTCTGTCGTGTCGTGTTTTTCTGCACACCCATCATCCATTGATTTTGCCTTTACCCAATTGTTAATTTGTGCAGCTACGTATGCTGCTATGATCTTTGCTTCGGGTTTGACCTTGTCAAACGGTGTTTTGTCCCTGAAATACCAAATGATCCATCAAGTCGTAGCCAGCATAGTGAAAAGGGTGGGTACCCAAAGTAGTCTTTAAGTTGTTTAAGACTTCGACGATGTTTTGCGACTGAGGTTGTTGGGATCGCAGTTTAGCTCCCAAACTTGGATCTAGATGGCATACAATGGCACAAGTGATTGGGCATTCTAGTAGAAAGTGCGGTAGGTCCTCATAGCTGAAGTCACAAAGAGGGCAGTTAGTAGATATCCCCACCCCATGGTTAGCTAATTTAACCGAAAGGGGAATACCATCTTTGGAAATGTGCCAAATGAATTCTTTAATTTTTGGGAGCATGTTTAGCTGCCAAATACAATGCATGCTTGATAGAGTATGCTATTTTGCACTCTGAAGCATATCAATGACAGACTTAGTAGAAAACCATTCATTCTTCCTCCATCTCCACTATAGTCTATCCTGGTGAATGTTTTTTGGGATTGGTGCTTGCAGGATGGAGTATATGGTGTTGTCATCAATTTGATCTTTGAATGAATTGGTTGAACTTAAGGTTGGGATCGATGTTTGATATGTCCTTTGCAGAATTAATGAGTATATCATTGTTTAACCAGCGATCATGCCAGAAGTTAACAGTTTCTCCATTTAGAGTAGAGCAACGAATGCCATTCTTGAAAATGGGGATAAGATTTGTTATTTTGTCCATTTCCATGAGCAGTTTACCTTCCTTTTGTATTGCAATATGTGTTGTTGTTTGAGGTACTTTTTGTGTGATTATAGTGACCCAGGGATTAGTCAGTTCAACTAGGATTTTCCATATTAGTTTTAGATGTAAGGTAGTGTTCATTTCTTCGGAATTTCGCAAGCCCAGACCCTCATTTTGTTTGTTCTTACAAACCTCGAATAAGCTAATCAGAGGTTTATGTCTCGGGCCTTTATTCCAGAGGAAATTCCTATTAGTTATATCAAGTTCTGCATGAATAATGGATGGTAGCATGAAGCATTGCATAAGGTGTAAAGGTTTTGCTACCAATGTTGATTTAATAAAGGGGCATCTACCTTGTTTAGAGAGGGAACTGGCCTTCCATTTACTAAGTTTGATTTTAGTTGATTCCAAAAGATCACAAAAGGAAGCAGAAGTGACTCTACGGTGAAGATTGGGTAGCCTAGGTATTTTCCTAGGTTGGTAGTGAAAGGGATGCCTAATTCATTATATATGTATGACTGTTTTCTAGTTTGTGTTAGTGTTTTTCGTAACCTGGTAACCAAATTTTTGTTTGTTGATCTTCTGACTCGAAAGGGTAGATAACTCATGTAGAACTCTGTTGATTTGATCGCAAGCTTTCTTTGATGATGAAGTGAAAATGATGATATCATCAAAAGTTAGGAAGAGGATCCTAACACCCGGGTGGGTGATAGAAATCCCTAAGTAGCTTCTAGGTAACTGTGATCATGCTGAAGTCCTCTCGCAAGAACTTCAGAGAGAATAAAAAATAGGTAAGGGGAGAGAGGATCCCCTTGTCGTAAGCCACGTTTTGGCATGTACGTCATTACGTCAATACTTTTCCCCATTCGATGGAAATATCTATCGATAAGATTTCATTTTAAAATTACGAAAATCATCGTGAAATAAGAGGCGTGTTGAGTACTTTATTTTATTTTTGATTATTAAACCGGAATCCACCCTTAAGCAATTGTTTATGGTAGGGTTGACACTTGAAATGAGTCAAGTATCTAAATCTCCTTATAACTTACTCAAATACAAGTCAAGCATCTTTTTTAATTTCTTATAACTTTTCCAAAGACGGATCTAACATCTCTATCTCTTAATAGCTAGTCCAAAGTCTCAGACCCAAACTAGACCAACTATGAGACCATGTTAAATTATGCAAGTCCCCGAAGGCCCAAACTAGACCAACTATGAGACCATGTTAAATTATGCAAGTCCCCGATTGGGGCATACGAATGTGATTCATATTAAATTTATTTTGTGTTTTTAATTATAAGGTTGAGATCAAATCTTCATATGAAACAGAGTACTAGCTATAGTTGTATAAGTGAATGGTCTATAGATATATTTGTGATTAATATAAAATTTTGGAAATATTTTTGTTAAATTTTGAGAAATCTCAATCAATTGCATTGCATGTAGACCTGTCAAACGGGTCATTCGGGTCGGGTTCGGGTCGGGTCACTTCGGGTCTCGGGTAAAACGGGTCCCGGGTATTTCCGGGTTGACTACAACCCGGGTTTGACCGGGTTTCGGGTCGATTTCGGGTTTTTTAATTTTTTCCTTTTTAAATTAAAAAAATTATGATTTGATAATTTTACAATAAATTTTAATTATATATAAAAAAAATTAATTATATTTAATTAAAAATTAACCGGGTCAACCGGGTTACCGGGTCAATCGGGTAAAATCGGGTCAAAATTACCGGGTCAATCGGATCACCGGGTCGAAACCCAGATGACCCGGAAAATTTCCGGTTTTTCGGATTCGGGTCGAAAAAAATTTCCGGGTTCGGGCCGAAATTTTTCCGGGCGGTCGGGTCGGGTTGTGTTTTGACAGGTCTAATTGCATGTGTTCGATTTATTTATTTTATTTTTTGATTATCAGGTCATGGTCCACTTTTTAACATATAAGCTTAAACATTGTGCAAAGACTCCACTCTACATATTTTGTGATAATTTTTCTTGTTCAATCCATATGGGACTTCATATCTCAAGTTCTCAACATGTTTCCTTAAGTGCGATCAACCCACTCACTATTTTTTTTTCTACGAGTATCTCACTATCTTCTTAACTTAACCGGTCATATTTTTTTTCTTTGACAGATTTTGACACCCCATTCTCTCTTAGCCTATTTCGACGTCAAGAGTAGACCCAAATCAGCTCGACTTTGATACCATGTTGAAATGTCTAATTGACAGTTCGTTAATAAAAGACAAATACGTGTCGAGTTATATCATTTTTTCTATGATATAAAATTGAGATCTATCATTTTAAGTTCTTATAATAGAGTATAAATCTTGACTTTATATAGTTTCACAATATCTTTTTTTTGGGGGTCAATATAGTTCCACAATATCTTACATTCTTACCAAGTAATTATTGAGTGAGTGACCAAATGGACTCAAGCCTTTTGGTAGCTGGCATAAGAAAGAACAATATATGAGTTGTCTTAAATGGGTTCCGCTTTAGAGGTGCGTGGTTTTTGCCCACCAATTTTCAAACTTAAACTCGGTTTTGTGCTCAACAAATCTATGTATTAGATTCACACGCATTTTCGATTATATAATACGGAGTATTTAATAATCATTTATTAATCAACTACATACACTTAATTAATTAACCGCGGTTAGCTTTTTAAACTTTTTGATATTATAGAGTTCTAAATAAAATAAATACGTAGTATAAGATTTTCGTTTAATTACCTTTTGAAATTATGATTTTTTTTAACAGTTACTCACCCCAATTTTTCAGAACTTTTGATTTTTTATTTACAAGTTTTCATCAATTACCCTAACAACACTATTTTTTAAACATTATACCGACTTATTAATATATATTTAACACAAATAATTTATCAACTTCAATTACTCTATTATCTAACATTTGAGAAATATCCGTCATTAATTAACCCGGGGAAATATATGTCATGTTACATCTATTTATTATTTTTATGATTATAAGATGAGATCCATCGATTAATACAAAATCTTAAACTATTAGGTAGAGATTTAACCTTCTTTAACCCAATTTTTTTTTAATCTATATTCGATATGAATGGGCATGATACATTATTTTAAATGTATTTAACCTCTACAATGAGCATTTGAAATTTATATATATATATATATATATATATATATATATATATATATATATATATATATATTTATTTCTTGACCCCATCGAACCTCGTAGACTTTAACAACTTAAGACAGAGGTTCATTCGGTTGGAGTCTTGCAAGTGTTTACTACAAGAATTTAATAAGGTTTTTTTCTCATTTAAATACAAAGTACGTATTTAAAACTAAGAAATTAAAAATAAAATAAAATTCTAGTGTTTTGTATATCATTCCTATTCCTAAGAGCTAATTTATCGATTTTTTTGTTTTAGTCATTAGAGCAATTTCTTTCTTTTTCCTCAATTTATATTTCATTATTTTAAATTCTTATAATTTAATTAATATTTAATACTGTAACTACTTAACTTGTATACTGAAGGCATAGCGTGGGCTCTGGAGGTGTGCATGCAGCGAGGGTTGCCGAAAATTTAGATCGAATGTGACTGTGTTACCGATCATGAACATGATGCAACGGAATACGTTTCCAAAGGGCGAGATGGGACAACAACTAAGGAAGATACACAAGTAGGCGAGGTTGGTGTCGATGGAGCCACATTCGAAGGCAAGCGAACCGAGTGGAGGATTTCCTAGCAAAGCTTAGGCCAAGTACTACTGTTTATTTTTTGTGATTCTTCTATGGTTACTTTCAATTTAAGATTGTTGTGTTTGGATGACATTAAGTAATTGAAGTGTTATTTTTGCTCAAAAAAAATTTTAAACCCACACCATTCTTTTAAATGAATTGCACTTCAGGGCTCTGGCGTCCGATGTCAGATCTGGCTGAGGTCGAGGCGGTGTGCATTGAGGCGACTCCGTGTTTCATAAGTTTTCTTGGAGGCTCGTCTTCATCGCCCACAGGGTCTCCTGATGTACCGCTGGCCATCGGTGTCATCGCTTGGTGGCGCTTAGCTCCGGGTTTAGTCTACATTGTCCTCAATTTGTTTGGGTCAGGCTCGTTTGTTCGATTGGGGTACGTTGTTTGATTGCCTTTTTGTATTGCACCGTTTTTTATTTTACGTTGTATGTTTGACGGTTCGCCGTCTGCCGACTTTGTCGGCCTCTCGAGGAGTAATATTTGTCTGATCCTCGAATTATTACCTAATAAAAAAAGAATTAGCATTTCACCCTTTTTTAAATCTCATTAGAGCCATTCCTTTCTTTTTTCCTCAATTTTCTTATTATTTAATTAATACTGATAACACAATAAAATCAAATCTTTAAGAGATTTTCTTAAAAAAAGTATTTCTTATAAATAATATAAAAATTATCTATAATTTTTTTTCTATCCAATCGAATTCATATTTTTAGATATGAGATATAACTCCAAATCAACACCAATTTATAATTAGTTGGAAAAATATATTTTTATTTAAAATAAATAAACGAGAGTTGTCAATATGTGCCTGTATACACCCCATTAAGAAAACTCATTTAAATAATTAAAAGAGAAAATCATGTTATATATTTCGTCCCTCACTCCAATTTTTTTAACTCATAACTTCCCCCACACCCAAAATGTCCTCTCCCTCCCCCATGAACTACGGCCGGCTCCGGCCCGAATCCTCCGCGGACCTACCGGGCCCGAAACCGGCCCGAGGCTCCAACCGCCGCTGGTGGCTCCTCTTCCTCATAGTGGCCATCTTCCTAGCGGCGGCCTCCTCCGTCCTAACCGTGGCCATTCTAAGAACCCGCCACTCGGGCCACATGGGCCCGCTGGCCCGGCCCACCAAGACCATTACCCGGGCCTGCGGCCGCACTCTCTACCCGTCCCTATGCGTGCAGTCCCTGGTGGAGTTCCCGGGCGCCATGACCGCCGGCGGCGAGGAGGACCTGGTGCCTATCGCCGTGAACATGACCCTGCGGCGGGTCAGCCGGGCCCTGTCGGCGTCGTCGGAGATTTTGAACTGGAAGATGGACTCCATCGGCCGGTCGGCGTACCAGGATTGCATTGAGCTGCTGGATGATTCGGTGGACCTCCTCGCACGGTCGTTGCTCTCCGTCTCACCTGACGGTGGCGGTGGCGGTAGTGACAAGGTGAGTTGCGCGCGTAACCACCGCGTTTCTCGTGGGCCCGCTTTTTCACTCTTAGTTTTGGTCTTTTTTTAATTTAAAAATGATAAAAAAAAAAAAGGAAAACCTTTTTCATCAAATGGAAAATGATATTCGAATATTTTTTTATGATGAAAAAGCTACTAACACTTTCTTCTTTTTTATGATATCTTTCTTTTTATGTTTTGGTTATATTCATGACGTTTTGATCATTTTCATTTTTTTGGACTATTTAAGTTTGGTATATGGAATTTCTTTAATTTTTAAAATATATAGTTTAATTTTTTTTAATATATACAAAACACAATTTCTTTCTTATCCTCCACTAGACCTAATGTACATGCATAAGGAATAATTAGTGATCCTTTTTTTTAACATAATTTGAATTATTTGAAGATGTGTATATAATTAATAGAAGTGAAAAGGATAAATAAGTAATGGTACAATGAGTCAATTTAGGAGGGAAAAATGGGGATGGATTGAATAATTTTGTTGCTAGCCAGCTAACTCAGTAGAACTATTTATATTTCATCATTTCTTTTGGGATTTAAAAAATATATATATCTAGCAACTAATTAATGGTTGTCCAAATAGTAAAGTTGCATTTTGTGTTTTGTTTGGATTCTAGAAATTCAACTAGGACACAGGGTTTTAATACACTATGCATGTACTCACACCCATTTGCATTATTTATTTATTATTGTGGACCTTAACGGTATAAGATAAGAATAGAAAACCCTATAAGAAAATGAGTGAATCTCATAGTCTAATTTAAAAATAGCTAAGTCAGGTATATCTATGAAAAATATTTTCCAATTTGACTTTTTATCCTATATCCCAAAACCGTATTTTTATATAAATATATTATATGAATATTATTTATATAAATACACACACATTTACTCATTTTCATCTAGATGTATATATAATGGACCTTAAATTTAAGACTATAAATATACAATTTGAATTAATTTCCAAAAAGTTAAAATAATTAAAAATATTTACCAAAGAACTCTTCATTTCATAATCACCTATTTTATTTTATTTTGATTTCATAATCATCTATCCTTCCATCACATACATAAAAGGCTAACTTTTCAAAAAAAACACTATATAATTGACAGGGAGGCGCGGGGTCCACGGAGGACGTGATGACGTGGCTAAGCGCGGCGCTGACTAATCAAGACACGTGTACGGTCGGGCTGAGCTCATCGAGCGGCTCGGTGAGGGCTCATATGTCCGACCGGCTCCGGGACCTCTCGGAGCTGGTGAGCAACACCCTGGCCATCTACGCCGCCTTGTACGGCGGAGGCGGCGGTAGCGACGACTTTTCCGGCGTACCCATCCATAACCGGCGGCTAATGTCGGCGCCAGCGACGGGGTTCCCGGCGTGGATGTCAAGGAGGGACAGGGAGGCGTTGGAGTCGACGCCGACGGTGGGGATGCAGGCGGACGTGGTGGTGTCAAAAGGCGGCGAGGCCGGCACGGTGGCGAAGATCGCGGAGGCCATTAAGATGGCTCCCGAGAAGAGTGATCGGCGCTTCATCATCTACGTCAAAGCCGGCCGGTAAACTACACATTCATTTTTAAATATTGTTTTTTAATTTTAAATTTTTGTTCTAAATTAACTACTTATTTATTTATGTGCATAGATTTTATCTTAAAAGTATACTAAGCATAGGAATTGGTTTAGCTACCTATTTGCGACAAATTAATTAGTTAAAATATCAATTTGGTCGGATCACGGATGTGATAGTTAGATTGAGCCTGACTTATAAAATAAATATAGATTATTTAACTTTTGATTGCAAGAAGTTAAATACTCTATAAAATATTAATTTTGTTTTATTAATTTGTTAAAAAATATTATACTTATTAATTTTTTAAAATAATTTTAGATTATATAGTATTAGTTCTTTAAAAAAAACGTGTCAAAAAAATAAAATAACCTGTATTTTGAGATGGAGGAGTATGTGCTAATTTTTAAAAATTGTAAATCAAGTTATTTTATGTGGGACTATTTTAATTTTTGGTGATTTGTATGTTAGTTAATTATGTGGAATACATTGGAATTTCTAGTCAAGTGTTTTTTCTCCTAACCCTAGAAAAAAAAATTAGGGAAATGGGTAGAAAATCATTTTATAGTCATTTTATAGTTTTAAATCAATATGGTATAGACTAATGACTATGTATAACTTAAGGACATTATTGTAAAAGATCTATTTTATTTTATCTACATCAAAAAATCTTAACTATTATAAAGTTGATTTGTATGTTTTATTTTGGAGACAAATTAAAATACAAAATATTATTTTCCATAAATTGAACTATTTTTCGCAAACTAAATAAAAATCAACGACAATTGTATAGGTGATTGAGTTGTCATAGTATTTTCCAAGGTATAGTCATATACTTTTATGAAAACGTTGGCATCTAAAAAAACAAGCTTGACCCACTTTATTAATTAAAGCTGATTTGAGTGGTTTCGGCATCTCTATTTCATCGGCTGTGGTTAATTGCACCATTTATCAGAACGTATATCTAATTTCAAATCAGGAAGATATCGAAATATTAATTCCATCTGCATTAAAAAAAAAACTGTAGGGGTAAAATTTGTTGTGCCAAAAAAGGTAGGGCGAAACTTGCAAATAGTGAGAATTAGAGGGGTTTAACGGAAAAGTGCTAAACACGGAGTAAATGTGTGTGGTGGTGGGTAGGTACGAAGAGACCAACTTGAAGATAGGGAGGAAGAAAACGAACGTGTGGATAATTGGAGACGGGAGGGGCAAAACGGTAATTGCAGGATCCAAGAGCATGGGCCACGACAAGATCACCACCTTTCATACCGCCACTTTCGGTAATTACTCTCTAATTTTAACCCTTTTTCACTGTTGATTCTACTTTTGGGTATTTACCATACACATCCTCCATTCCTCAAATTTGCACAAATATACACTAGTACTTATATCAATAATTAAATTCATAAGGCCTTTCTTTATCCACTCTTTTATGTTTTCCACCTAAATCCAACCATCCACCACTTATTATTTGGATTCGACCACTCGATTTGAGCTCATTACAAGTGAAATAGTTCAAAAAATATCGCTCAATTTTGAATTATTTTTATTTTTAATTATTTTTATCGGGATATTTTCATACTGGAATTGTTATTGCTGTCTATTTTTTTTTTACATTGAACTATTTTAAATTTTCAGTTTTAAAGTAATCTATAACTATCTATCAATATCTATATATATTTATGTATTTATATAAAATCTTAAAACGGTATAGTTTTTTTTACTTCTATGGATCAAGTTCACCTTAACCTTATCCTTTTCCATCAATTACTTCCTTCTTCTTCTTTTTTACCTCGTGATTTCCATCTTGAATGAATCGATTACACCATTCTATAAGTTTGTTTTCTTATATGATTAATTCAAAATATCAAATTAATATTTTATTTACTTGTAAAATATTAATTTTATTTTATTATTAAGATTTCATTATAAAAAAATTGTGTCGTGTTATGAAATTGTACTAGTTTTATATTTAAAGAGGTTACTATATAAAATTATCAACTCATAACATCAAATATTGACTAGACATTTCTTTCTTAGTAAATTGTTTTTAATTCTAAAAAATTTAATAACTTTTTTCCCTCTGGATTGTAAAGCATATAAATGATTTCATACGTACAATCCAACTTCTATAATTGCAAATAAGAATGGATTTCTTCCATGATCACTATTAAACAAACCTACACCATTGAATCCACTATATATACTTTTCATAAATAAGTTTCGTTTTATAAGAAGCTAAAAATTATATAAAATATTAACTTTTTAATTATTTTTTATATAATTTTATACTTCAAATTATATATATATAATTAAAAGTTAATCTTTTATATAATGTTTATCTCCTCAAAAAAAATGTCAAAAAGTTAAACGAATAAACGATGTATATATTTCTGAATGGAGCATTAAACCCCTTATTGAATAAAACTAATATCATTGTAAAATATTTGTTATTTTAATTTCTGATGCACAGCTGCAACCGGGAGCGGGTTCGTGGCGAAGGACATCACATTCGTGAACGAGGCGGGGCCGAGCAACGGCCAAGCCGTGGCACTCCGCGTGGGGTCGGACCACGCGGTGGTCTACCGGTGCGAGATCAAGGGTTACCAGGACACCCTCTACACGCACTCGCAGCGCCAATTCTACCGCGAGTGCGACATCTACGGCACCGTCGACTTCATCTTCGGCAACGCCGCGGTGGTGTTCCAGCATTGCAACATCTACGCCCGGAAGCCGCTGGCCCAACAAAAGAACACCATTACGGCCCAAAACCGCAAGGACCCGAACATGAACACGGGTATGTCGATCCACGCGTGCCAGGTTAAGGCCACCGCGGACCTACAGCCCGTTAAGGCCCAATACCCGACCTTCTTGGGCCGGCCATGGAAGCTCTACTCTAGGGTTGTCTACATGATGTCATACCTTGACGACCACATTGACCCCAAAGGGTGGCTCGAGTGGAACTCGACGTCCCCCGTCGACAATGTGTACTACGGCGAGTTCATGAATACCGGGCCCCGTGCCGACACGAGCGCCCGCGTCAAGTGGCCCGGGATGCACGCTAAGATGACTAGCAACGAGGCCAGCGGGTTCACCGTCGCCCAGTTCATTTACGGGTCGACTTGGTTGACTCCGACCGGAGTGGCGTTCCAAGCCGGGTTAACGGCTTAGTATTTATATTTGACTAATTTAATTTAAATGGTATATAAGAGAAAATGATTTTTTTTTTTTAGGCGAGGGGGAAAGAAATTTAAAAGATCATATATATAGGATCGATGTTATGATGATATATCATATATTTATATATGATACTTTGAGGAAATTAGCCTCCTTTATATATATATATTTACAACAATAAACCATAGGACTAATAGGAGTTCTATTTTTAAGAAATAAATGTAAGTATTTTGGATTGAGAATATATATTATAAATTTTTATAATTTCCTCAAAATGTTGAATTGCTTACAAGGTTTCATGTAAGAAGTACGTCATTGAAGGATGTGTTATTTTCATAAGTATTTATAGAGAATGAAACATTTTGATATTTATATTTTATTTTATCTTAGTGCAGAATATTATCTATGTTATGCACGTGTGTTGAAGATTTTCACTAAATCGATTACGAAAGAAAATCCGAGTTAAATCCTTATGATATGATGTTAAGAAATCTGAGTCGTTAAATTAAGAGATCAACTGTCAAAAATAATTTTCGATTATTCAGTAATACTAGGTGATTATTTTGTACAATGAAATTATTTGGTGTTACTAAGCAATTATTCATTAGAATAAAATTTATATTTTTTACATTATATATGCTAATAATTATACTCTCTCCGTTTCATAATACATGTTATTTTGCTTTTCGACACGTTTTTTAATGAGCAAAAAACTTTATTAAATATTGTTTTTTTAATTAATTTTTTTATATAATATGATACTCTCTCCTTGAATTGATAAATAAAGAGCGCTCATTCCGGGGTTCGAACCGGGGACCTATGGGTACTACCCACAAGTCCTTTCCGGTGAGCCATTCCGGAATGGTTATATGATATGATACTCCCTCCGTTAATTAAAACTTGACGTTTTACTATTCGCGCACGCTTTTTTTACGTGTTAAAAACTATATAAAAATTAACTTTTTTAATAATATTTTTAAACAATTTCATACTTATTACTATTAATTTTGAATTTGTAAAAACAAAATTTTAAAAAAGTTAATATTTTATATAGTTTTTATCATTCTAAAAAAGTGTGCATGAATAGTAAACGACATGTTTTAATTAACAGAGGGAGTACTTATTAGTAATACGTATCAAATTATATAAAAAAAATTAATTAAAAAAGTAATATTTTATAGAGTGTTTCGTTCATTAAAAAGCGTGTCAAAAACCAAATGGACATTTATTATGGAACGGAGGGAGTACTAATTGTTATAGACGAATAATAAAAAACAAATGATATATATAAGATAGGGTTCTAGTGAAACATAACTGAAATTAGCCTTGTCTAATGTCTATATAGGGTAGAGTTATGAATATTGTGTTGTGTGAATATGAATATGATGTAAATATGGGTATATAAATATGATATTATCTAGGCCCTTTTGCATAACTAGACCAAAAAAATGGCCCATTTACATAACTAGACATGTCCCCTTTTTATTGGCTAGGGGTAGAAAGTGGTATATTTTTGCAAATAAAAAATGCAACCGGATGGGAGAGTTGCAGGTGAAAGGGAGGGACACTGTAGCTGTCAGTGATATGTGGCACCAAAAGACATCCTCCGTTCATTTCAGAAAATTGTACACTGCCCATCTTACCAATAGAATGAATTGGTCCTACCAATAGGCTAAACCTGTCTTTCCATACCTGGAGATATTTTGGAGAGAATCTAGAGGGGATTCACCGTAGCCGATTTGGCGGGCGGTCAGTGCAGTTTTGGCGCCAAAACAGGGTTCCTCCTTTGGGGAAAGGGGGGCGTTTATGAGGGGAAAATGCAAAGATTACATTGATGGTTGTCCCCCAAGAACATATATAAGCTTGAGAGGATGATCTGAAACACCATAACATGCTCTGCAAAAAGTGAGGCACAGTAGGAGAGAAGCGGAAAGGACGGGGAAAAATTTGCCGGTTCATCCCAGGAAAGGATACAGTCCCCACCCAACCAATAGAATATTTCCGTCCTACCAATAGTGTACAACTGTCCTTTCATACCTGAAAAAGTGTAAGAAGTTTGTCCGATGACAGTGGCAGCGATGGGTAAGTGATCTTGTACATATCCTTTGTAGTTGTTCCTTTTTCTTATAACAGAACTACCCCAAGGCGATGGTTTCACGAGACCAGTTGCAGAGATTTCGTAATTTATACTCTCTTTTTTTGATCAATTGCATAACTTGCAAATTAAGATTACAAATTCAAGCGCTATTTTTGCTTTCTGCGAAATTATCACTTCTTGATGCCTAGACGATCATAAGGACCCATTGAAAATAGTCTATTAGCTCAATTGGTAGAGCGTTGTGTTTGCACACAAAGATGTGAGTTCGACTCCCACATAGGCGAATACGGAGTATGTGTTCATGAATCTCTCTAAACTTATACAATTATGAACCTGGCAGAAAATATATATACTAATAGTAGGACAAATTTATGAACATGTTAGGATAAATTCATAAATCTCTCTGAACTTCTACGATTATGAACATGACAGGAAATATATACAATGGTGGTAGGAAAAATCTGTGAACATGGTAAGACAAATTCATAAATCTCTCCAGACTTGTATAATTATGAACCTGGTAAGAAATATATACATTAGTGGTAGGATAAATTTGTGAATCTGGTAGGGACAATCCCCCCTTTTCTTTTCCACTTTCTCACTTTCCCCCTTTTCTATTCGAAGTTTAGGTTTTACTCAATTTTCTTTCTCCAAATGATGATCATGGACTTGTCAGCGATGACTGGGTACTTCTGAGTGTCAATCTTCACTACTTGGATCTTGTCTTTCAGTGCAGCACTAACTTTATCCAGGATAAGGATCATAGCTTGAGATTCATCATCACACATGATATATCCATGTATAGCTTTTGCATATATGGTTCATATAACTTCAGTTTCTGCCTGTGGAGCCTGCCTTCTCCTTTTGCTTTTTTGAGATTCATGTGGAAGTAAATTTTTTTCGTAAAGTCAATTATGCATTTACATTTTTCCAATAGTATAAATATATCGTACCATCAGTGTGCATCTATCCTACCATTAGTGTCAAGTTATACAGGAATTACTAAGTTTCCATTATGATCCTACCAATATCGTTGTTTTCTCCTACCATTAGTTTCCATCAATCCTACCATTCTGATCCTACCAATATCGTTGTTTTCTCCTACCTTTAGTTTTCATATATCCTGCCATTTTTGTGCATCTATCCTACCAATTTAAATAGCTTTCAAGGAAAATCAAGCTAGAAATCGTAGCAAATTATGTTCCACATTTTTCAGAAAAACAACCAAGGGTAGAGGGTTTCCAGTCTACAACCAGAAGATGAAGGAAACCTAAGTAACATTATATCCAAGGGTAGAGGCTCTAATTCGGTCGTTCTCGCATTGAATTAGATTGGATTCATGAATTTTGATTGATAGAAATTGGATTGAGATTGGGATTTATGGATTGGTAATTGAGATTGAGATTAGGGTCAATTCACACCTCAATGATTACTAGTCTAGGATTTGTGGATTGGTCAATATTAATTCTACTTCTTTGCCAATAGTACAAATATATCTTACCATTCGTGTACATATATCTTACCATTAGTGTCAAGTTATATACTTAGGAATTTTGGTGATTACATTTTTATCATACCAATATCGTATATTTATCCTATCAGGTTTACAAATTTGTCCTACGACTAGTCTATATATTTCCTACCAAGCTCATAATTTTATAAGTTCAGAGATATTCATAATTCATAAATTTGTCGTACCAAATTCACAAATTTGTCCTGCCATTAGTGTATATATTTCCTACCATGTTCAATCTTATAAGTCCATAGAGATATGAACGCATACTCCGTATTAGCCTATGTGAGAGTCGAACTCACATATTTGTGTGCAAACACAACGCTCTACCAATTGAGCTAATAGGCTATTTTCCATCCATCTTCATTATGAATGCATATTAAGTTATTAACAGGCATGTTTCTTTACATTCACAAACTTTATAAATCCGTTTAAAACTTAGTTTTTTTTTCCTGGAACTAGGGCTTACCTAAATTGAACTTCCACTTCACAATTTCAAAAGCAAACTTCAGCCATTGATTCCTGGAAGATTTATGGAGGGCACCAAGCTAAAACTCCGAGGTCCAAGCTGTACTCGTATTCTTTTACATCGGCTTCTGGGATTCAAATACCATGATAGTTGAGGTCGAAATAGAAGACATCAGTATGCTTCTTTACTGTGCACTAAGCAGAGCAGCATCCAGAATTCTTCACAGCAGAAACGTCTTCTTTCCCACCGACGTTGATGGTCTGCCCCTTTGGCAAAGATGCAGGCTCGTCATTCCCAGCTTCAAGAGCCCTTTTGCAAACTCCCTGATATACCTGGGTGAGGGCCTCTGTGAAGGCGTTTTCGACGTTGAGAGACTTGAGAGCAGAGGTCTCCATGAAGAAGGTGTTCTCTCTCTCTCTCTCTCTCTCTCTCTCTCTCTCTCTCTCTCTCAGGAAAATGATGTGGCATCCTTGGTTGAGATTGCTCGCAGGTGGTGGAGGTCAACCTTGTTTCCCACAAGCATGATTACGATTCTGGCATCCGTGTGATCTCGGAGTTCCTTCAACCATGTGATCTCGGAGTTCCTTCAACCATGTCTCTACGTTTCCGAATGTCACATGGCGTGTGACGTTGTAGACAAGTAACGCGCCTACAGCTCCTCGGTAGTATGCACTTGTGATTGCACGGTATCTAGAGAAAAGATTATGAAGATAGCACAAAGTGAGATACTGAGGTAAAATTATCATAAGCAAGTAAAGAAACAGTCATTAACTTATGATTGGCAGGATGGAATTCACATGAAGACCCATTAAACTAATGGATAAGTGCATCAGAAATCCATTTTCCCACTCGGACTAAATAATCCAAAAATTACATCCTAGGCTAACTGATGCAAATGTCCGCTGTTGAATCTAACTGAAATATTTGAAGCTTTGGAAACCAAAAAAACTTGATCTCAGCTTCAACACAAACAAACCTATTGATCACGTAATGTAACTATTTGTGATTTCAGAACAATCAATAATCAGAACCAGGATTACAAACATACTATCAAAAAGTTGCCCATTTCTATAAGATCTTGATAATTCCACTACTTTGTAGACAGCTAATTATTCGCAATACCGGTTTTATCACAGGTGAAGAATTCCATAGTTTCAGAAAGAAAACCATGAAACACCTCACGGCCGAAGATAGAACCCACTGAGTACAAGTTCCATGGTTTCTCCTTAGCTGGGATAGTGGGATCGTTTCAGAGGAGTTGCTCAAAATCAATAACACAAGTACCTATCTTTCTGCATAAGTAAGCAAACTCAAGCATGATTGAGAGGATAAGACTCGGCAAACAACACTGCTTGACAACACCGCTTTCTGCATCAGCAAGCAAGCTCATATGAACAATGAATTATGCTAACCCTCATTCATGTAATTCATCAGCGAGCAAACTCATATTGAAATACTTTGAAAATCATTCCTCAATTTGACTTTGCCTCATTACTAGCCAACCTCAATCATCACTAGCCAACCTCAATTTGTGAACCAAACCTAACCTAATTCAAAATACGCAAACGAAACCTAGGGCATGGAATCGGAATTTCCAATTCGCTCCAAATTGAAATACACATGGAACTAACTATTCAATTCCAAATAGCAAAATCAAATGCTCCTTTGGTAACACAGGACAGAAATTAGGGACAAAAAGTCGGAAAAGATACCTTTTCTTGGCCTGCGGTATCCCAAATTTGAGCTTTGACGACCTTATCATCTACTTGAATGTTACGGGTGGCGAATTCGACGCCGATGGGGGACTTGGACTCAAGGTTGAATTCGTTGCGAGTGAATTGGGTAGGATAGATGTCTTCAATAGCGCCTTCAATGTCTTCAATTTGAAACCCAAAAGCAAATCCCTAATTCGACAGATCCCCGAACCCCAAAATCCCAAATCGCTGGTGGATCTTCCTCGCCGACGCCTGGTGGATCTTCCTCGCCGACGCCGCCGAGCCCTACCCGACGCCGCCGAGCCCCTTCCTCTCAGTCTCTCTCCCTTTAAAACTCCCGCATGCCCACCTGCTGCACCCGGTTTCAAACAGTGCCAAAAAACCGGCACTTTTATTTGCTTGGGGGTAGAGGGTTATTTTGGCACATTTTTTGGGCTTGTGGTCTAGTTGTGCAAATAGGCCCAAAATTTGGTCTAGTTACTACCCTTTCCTCTATTATTTATATTCACATAATATAAAATGAATAACACCATATTCATATTGATACACCATAGTATCTATATATATATATATATATATGCATATTCACGTAACTCAATATTCATATTAATATTACACAATATTCATTTGTTACTCCGTTGCACAGTATGATCTATTTCACTATAACTCTTAGGGTAGCTAGGGTTCTAGTGAAACAAAAACTACGGTAAAAAGGTGAAACGAAAAAATATTTTGTCATATTCATATGAATATTATATTACATGAATATGTACATGTGAATATTATGGTGTGTGAATATGAATATGATGTTATTTATATTCACATAATATAAAAAATCAATAACACCATATTCATATATTGATATATATTTTTGTATTCTCGTCCGCATGGATGCTTTTGGACAGTGGTCTATAGGGACTAGCCCCATCCAAAATCCCAATCCTTACATTACATATATAAAAAAAAAATGTATATGTATACATAGTGACAACACATCACGTGTACACAACCTTTATAGTGTATCATGTTAACAAATCTAAGTCATATATTGAGCTAAAAAATCAACGTTTGAAATTAAAATTAACTTTTAATTGTTCAGTAATATTAAGCGATTATTCGGTGATACTGATGATTATTCGAGACTTCTTTAGAGACAAATAATTACAAATATAGTATATATATACATTAATGCCGAATAGGTATACTATCCATATAGTCATGATATAGATAACAACGTACCGGGCTACCGGCATTTGACGTCAAAGTCCTGATAATGTAGTGTAGGTACCATATAGTAGCTTAGATTAAATAGATAACTCCATAATAATTAGATAAATAAAGTATGAATTGAAGTGGCAACACCATGTGCCCTTTATGAATTGGACAAATAAGTCTGAAGCAAGGCCCATTGGAATTGTCCTGTTTGTGTGAGAAGGAAACAACCCAATGTGTGCGGTGCCCACTATGAACCCTTGACCCACTCTTCACACCTAGTATTGCTTTGGAATGACAATGGTTCCACACCCAAAATATTCCCTTATTCTATCACCTTTGTTCTATAGGGTGATTGAAATTGATTATGGTCCTCCTCATCTTTATTTTTTATTTTTTTTTAATATAGGTAAAGATTTGAATATGTCTATACCCTGTTTGCTAGACCACTCGCTATTTAATGACATTCTTATGAATGTATATACATATATCTATGTCCTAGAGAGGCGAAAATGTAGCTATTTGAAAAAGTTCGGCAATATAATCAGTACCTCTGTTTTCTTCTTAGAAAACATAGTAGAAGCCTGCCAACTCGAACTGCTGAACAATGAGGTTTGAGGACATTGATAATCATAAGGTTGTTTCCCTTGATATAAAGGCGAAGAATTCCAAGCTCCTTTGTCTTCAGAAGACTAGAGTCCCTACGCTTTTGACACTTGAGCATTCTTTTGAGCTAGTTGTACCCCTCTTAAAGTAATTGGTTCTCCCAAATGGTTGCAAATCATATGTCTTGTTGTCGGCATTCCACAACTTCTAGAGCTGCTATTAAAGTTAATTTTGTGTGTTCCTATTAGTTGCTCATCACATCTCAAATTTCATTTCTTTGTAGACGATATATGTGCCATTATGCTAGTCTGGTGTCTCTTGTCTATGGTCTTATACCTTTATCGATCCTTATCTCCACTTGTATTTTCCCATTGATGTTCATGTTCTCCATGGATTTTCCATTTTAAATAATGGATTTCTCATTATTTTTTTAAAAAAATATATGATTTTATTTAGTCAAATATATAATATTAAAATGGTACTTCTTAAATATATAAGTGTATATCATAGAATTGAGAATGAAGAAAACTAATAATAGTACATATATAGTAAACTATATCAAATACCAGTTTTTAGTAATTTCCTAATAAGTATAAAATTATTTTAAAAAAAACTAATTAAAAAATTGATATTTTATATTTTTTTATGAATAGTAAATGACAAGAAAAGGGAATCATTGCACTTGGACCAAGCATATTTACCCGCCATTGAAATTGTGCTAATTTTCACAACCTTGAAAGTTTATGATAGTTTTCACAATTATCCTAAAATTTGGGCTAGTTAGTGCAATTTCCCCTTGTTTTTTCCGCAAATCTAAAGAGCCTTTGTTTTTGTCTCCTCAGCATTACCCGTTAATAGATTTTTTGCCGGGAAAACGTTGAGCGAAAAACCCTCCATTGATGGCTGTTCTCCAAGCTCACCACCAAATCATCAGCCAACGATCACGAATTCAATGGCGTGGCTTGCTTCCCGGCCTCTCCCATTTCCCCTCCCCGCTTAGAAACAAACAAAAAAGAAAATCCAACAATTTCTTTTTTAGAATCTGCCAACCAAAATCAAAATGTCTCACATTGGATCTGTCTGAAATCTCATAAGCTGTCTCTCGCCTGTAATAGAGGAGAAATGGGCAGCCCTCCTCTCTATATTCACCCTCCCCATTTGTTAGGTTTTCATCCTCCGCCTCTTCAATCCCTAATTTCCGCCCCCAAGGTATTTACTCCTTTCTTCTTCTATGTTGATCAATCTTTCTGGGTTTTGGGTGCTTCAAGTTTCTGAATTTGAATTATATACCTAATCTGTTTGTTTTCCCTAAATTTATCCTGTTTTAGGTCATTCTGAAATCACGGTTACTGTATGTCATGAAAATTCTTGGTATTGTGGATGTCTCAACCTACAAAACGTGTTCAGTGTTTTCAAATTGAGGTAGATTGTGGAATGAGGGAAAAAGATTGAATCTTTTTCTTCTTCTTTAGTTTTTATAAACAACTGATCATATATGTCATTTCTATGACTGCTACTGACATTGTCAAATGTTGAATCCTATTTGGTTTCTGTAAGTTCCTTTGTAATGAGAACATGGTTCCTATGCAGAAGTATTGAGAATTCGTTTGGCGTGATGTGTTGATTTCTTGTAAGGAGCTTGTTTTGAGCTTGAAATGAATAAATTGTGTTTATAAGGAGGGTATAATGTGTAATGCTTTGTTGCCAAACAAACCCGGTTGCTCCCACGTACATTGGCCTTTTTGTTGTCTTGAGTTTTCTGTTAGAAATGAATGTAGTAAATGTTGGGATTGAATTCTTAGCAGATGGTTTTGTTTGATGATTCTGTCTTTTTTTTTGTGGTTAAACTTCTATCTGATTTGTTACTTCAAATTTGTCTATGTGTATGTCAAAAGGTGTATAAGCCTTGTTCAGAATCCAAAAATGGGTATTCGGTGATATAGAATCAGTTGAAGTTGGAGTTCACAGATTGTGCAAACGGTGGCTATAATGACCGATAATATGTCAACACCTACTGATGGAGTTCTCAAACCTGGTTAGTGAATGATTTCTGTAAAGGATCTTTGATCCTTATATGAATACGTTGCAGCGTTTTTTTAATCTCATAAAACACGAGTCTGAGACAAGTTGTTTGTCTTCTTTTCCTCAAAAGGCTTTGAGAAAGCTGAAATGGTGGGGGAGGGCCATGATGAGGAGAGGAAGGCGAGGCTCGGCTCTCTCAAGAAGAAGGCTGTTAGCGTCTCAAACAGGTTCAGACATTCCTTCACAAAAAAGAGCAGGAGGAATAGCAGGATCACCTCTATGGATTTTGAGAATGAGTATGAAGCAGAAGAAGTCAAGCTTGTGGATGAATTTCGACAGATCCTCGTCTTGGAGGAGTTGCTACCAGTAAATCAGGATGATTACCATGTGCTCTTAAGGTTTCTTTCTGCTGCTTCTTGTGCTCTTTTTGGTTTTTTAGTATGGTTTTGTCAATGAAAGTAAAGCTCAGCCTAAATGTAAATCTGCATTTCCCGTTATGGGACTTAATGCATATTGTGAAATCTCGTAACCAAGAACCTTCATGCATACAAGTTGTGACATCACATAACCTACTTTACCTTTTAGCTACTCCCCCCGTCCCAAATTAATTGTCTTTTACTATTCATGCACGTTTTCTTAAGAAGCTAAAAACTATATAAAAAATCCATTTTTTAATTAAAATTTTAAAATAATTCTATACTTATTAGTAATATGTATGATATTATTTAAAAATATTTAATAAAATATTGATATTTTATATAGTTTTTAGCTTTTTAAGAAAGCGTGCATGAATAGTAAAAGACGATTAATTTGGGACGGAGGGAGTATGATACCATTGATTAGGAATCTCATGGAGAATACGACGACAACCCTAAATTCCAATTCAAAACTTATTGGCATTGTTGTTCTTATGATGAGTTGTAGATTCTCTGAATTTTAACCAATTTTACATATAGTTTTCTGACATAAAATTTCCAAATGCAATTTTGTACTGATTCAGTGATTCTGAAGGACTTGGTAATATTGATCAGCTAAATGAGCTGTTATTTGTCTTGACAGGTTCTTGAAGGCCAGAAAACTTGACTTTGAGAAAACGAAGCAGATGTGGACTGATATGCTTCAGTGGAGAAAGGAATTCGGCGCTGATACTATCATGGAGGTATAGATAGACTGATAATAACCATCTGTCTTTTGCAGAAAATATAGACAAAATACTGATTTGTCTTTGATGTCTTTGTTTCAGGATTTTGAGTTCAAGGAGCTTGATGAGGTCAAGAAGTACTATCCACAAGGACACCACGGAGTTGACAAGGACGGAAGACCTATCTATGTGGAGAAACTGGGCCAAGTTGACTCCAACAAGCTGATGCAAGTCACCACCATGGACCGATATGTGAAGTACCACGTGCAGGAGTTTGAGAGAACCTTTACGTTTAAGTTTCCAGCTTGCACGATTGCGGCCAAGAAGCACATTGATCAAAGCACAACCATCTTGGATGTTCAAGGAGTGGTGAGATTTACAGAATATAGGCTGCAAGCTTCAGCTACGCCTTCCAAAAGCAATCATTTCTTTTAGCGTAATGTTTCTACTGCTTTAAAATCGTATATTATTTGCATCTTAATTGTACAGGGACTTAAGAATTTCAACAAAGCTGCAAGGGAACTAATTCAGAGCCTTCAGAAGATTGACGGTGACAACTATCCAGAGGTTCACATCTCGTGTCATTCCCTGGTCTAGGATTATGGTCACCAGTCACCACTTTTGATCTCATTTTCCCTTTTTGTCATTTTCAGACTCTGTATAGAATGTACATCATCAATGCAGGATCCGGGTTTAGGTTGTTATGGAACACCATCAAGTCATTCATTGATCCCAAGACCGCGGCAAAGATCAATGTAAACTCATATTCATGACTTTCAGTGTTCTTTGATGCTAAACCTACAACTCCTAAAAAAATTGAAGGATTGGTAATTAACTTCTTGCTTCTTACTTGCCACAGGTTCTAGGTACCAAGTACCAGAGCAAGTTGCTTGAAGTTATTGATGCCAGGTGATTCGCAGTTTTTGCAATCCTTCATGAAGCACCTTTTCGAAAAGAGATCCTGACTGGTCATTTTTCGGTATCTCCTGTGCAGTGAGCTACCAGACTTTTTGGGCGGTTCGTGTACTTGCGCTGACAAAGGTGGATGTATAAACTCTGATAAAGGTCCATGGAATGACCCTGATATACTCAAGGTAAGAAGGAAATATGTCCACAACATTCTTATTTGTGATAGAAAAATTCTGTAAACTCATAACATTTGATTGATCAGATGGTTTCGGATGGCGAGCACAGATGGATGACAAACAATTTAATCACATCCATCAAAGAGAAGATAATTGGAGAGGTTGAGGTGTGTTAGTGTAACACAAAATGAGTCAGATTGTCTTCACTGACTTGATTTGTTCTAATTTATCAAATTTCCCTCCAAATAGGATTGCGAGTCAAATGACGATGATCAATCTCATCCTCCAATACACGACAAGGATCACTATCACGACGTAAGTTCTTGGCTATAAAGTGCATTTTTTTTGTACCATGTAAGATCATAAGCATAGTAAACAGCTCAATATTTATTTGTTCAGGCGGTTACAACGAAAGGTTTACCAGGGACCGCGAAATATGGCAGCCTAGTTCCAATAGTCGACAAGCCTGTGGACAAGGTGGCAGTTAAATCCTTGCAAGAAGTTGCTGTTACAAAACGTACGAATGATTGTTTAACGAAAAATCATATGAGAATATATTTTCATAGGCAATATCTAACAAGGCAAATGCGTTCGTTCATCAGATAGTTGTGCATCCAAGGGCAGCCAGAGCAGTGGGATGACAGGGCAGATTATCTCATGGGTGATGAGTTTCATCATGAGCATTGTTGCCATCATCCGTCTGGACAGAATCACGCAAAAGAAGATCACGTACTACGATGAATCCAACGTTGAATGCAAGTGTAACCGTGATAGAGGGCCATCAGCATCCATCTCTGAATCCGAGTATTTCGCTATGATGAAGAGGATTTCAGACTTGGAAGGGAATATGACGAAGCAACCAGACATGCCGCCTGAGAAGGAGGAGCTGTTGAACTTCGCTCTGAGTCGGGTGGATGCCCTTCAGCTAGAGCTTACAGCAACCAGAAAGGTATCGAGATATTCACTCTGTTATTATCTTGACAAACTTTACAAAGGCGTCTTTTGTTTTTGCTTCAACTTTGTCGAAAATTTGGATACTGCAGGATCTTGATGATTCCATCCACAAGCAGCAGGAGCTCATCGCCTACCTTGAAAGGCAGAAGAGGAGGTCGTCAGGACGCGAGGGCTTCCTAAGTTGCTTTGTGGCTAAGAAGGAAAATAGGTAGTAAATATTCTTCCAAGCTTTCAATCTCTTAACATCGGCTCCTAGTTCTTCGTTATATGAGTAATCTTACAGCATGTTTCGCAATCCAATCCAATGAATGCTTATTGCAGTTCATCTGCCCACTAAAAGGAGATGTGGCTGGAGCCGGAGAGAGCAAAAGACAGGAGAGACGACGTTTGTGAGTTTCAGTTCCTCCAAACTGACATTTACTGATACTGTTAATTCTTTTTGCATTACATCCAGAAAAGAAAAGAAAAAAAGTCATTGAATCTTTTTTGTACAATTGCACATATCTATTAAAAGGACAATGGTAAAGACCTCTCAACGTTAACTATATCGCCAACTTCTGTGATATCTTCCCTGCAACTATTGGCTACTACATCAGCGCAAAGTCAGTTTCTACGTATCCGATTTACTGACATTATAAGCTATATGAGTAAAGAGTTCCTATAACGAAAAAAATTGGACTTGTTGTGACTCCATGTCACAGTTTAACTCAGCTTCATATTACAGTTACCAAGCCTTTGATCTTTATAAAGGAATTAGGATGACAGATTACTACAAAAAACACATGGAAAAAAAGGTTAAACTACGAAGGATAGGGCATTAGAAATACCTTGTTCTGTTGCGAAGGAGACGAGACTCAAACCTGTTCAAGATATAAGAGAGTTTGCAAAAGTCCTAGAAATAACCTCCAATTTGTAC
This sequence comes from Persicaria maculosa, assembly GCA_963922045.1. NCBI lineage: Eukaryota > Viridiplantae > Streptophyta > Magnoliopsida > Caryophyllales > Polygonaceae > Persicaria > Persicaria maculosa. The sequence continues at coordinate 71,307,417 of OY998254.1, forward strand.
AAGTGCATGCAAATTCAGGATCTAGTTTCAAGAAAAGTACCATTCAAAAGAACCTCATATGCATAATAAATGATTAGTCTAAAGCAGTTTACAAGCGATTCGCGTTTAAATATAGACGCTGGTGAGGATTTTTCACACCAAATGTTTAGAATATCAAATTGTGAGTGATCAAAATCCAACAGTTCTTTTTGGTTGAATGTTTGATGGATTCCCTGATCTATGCACGCCCTCCCCCGAATTATGTTGTGGATGGGCTTCTTTGAAAATTCGCACGTTTCATCCATCAACACTATTCATCCTGCAAGGGGGGAAAAACCCGGAGAGCTGAGTTGCAATTACAGCAAAGTTTGTGAAATGCAGTAAGAACCAAATGTCTGGCTAGATATACTCCAACAGTCCAACCTATGTAACAATTTGCAATGACAACTGATAGCTTCAAAGGGGAATCGTTATTTCCGATGGCATGTTTTTATTGTTTTCCCTACATCTCCACTTGGATTCTTCATTTTTCCTTTTTATTCCATTTTTCGGATGCAATGGTGGAGAGAGGAATATAACTTTTGAAGTCTCCATGGGAAGGGTCCAACGAGGCCATGATACAGCAGATGGGAAAGATCCCATCGGCTGATAAAGAATGACAAATCCTAATTGAAAATGGAACATGCACCAAACACCAAATTAAATAGAGGATGCTTACTACTATCTTCTAGAAACCATTTGGGAGGCAACCGCCCTGCAATAAGGACAGGAAACAAAGAAACACTTCAGTTTATCAACTATAGATTGTCAGATACAATTTCACATGAATGAGATCCTAATATTTACCTGCCCTGCTGCTTGCTGATAATGTTAGCACCAGATATTGAATTAATCTTCCCTTTGCCTTGAGTGTTATCCAAGCAAGTTCTGTCAGAACTTGACCCATTTTCCCTAGGATTTGATACAAATGATTGGCCAGGCTGGCCAGAAGGAGCATTGATGTTCAATGAATCTTTGGACTTGCTCAAAACTTTAACATCTGAAAGACCATGAGTTGCCGAGCAATATTAGAAGCAACACTAGATAAAAGGCTTTCAATTGACAAAAAGAGGTAAAAAGAAGCATTACCTCCATTACCAACAGAGTTCAACACAGCAGATGGTGTCTTTTTTAATCGGTTAGGCTGAGCCATAGGTGTGACAGCCACAGATGGGAAAAGGGTTGAGTAAGGAGAAGTTGCAGCAGCTGCTGCAGCAACTTTTGCAACTGCTGCTGTAGCAGCTATAATTCCTTGGGCACCTTCTCTAAGTTGAATATAGTCACCTTCAATTGAAAACAGCTGGCACAACAATATACATGAGACAACTCTTTCCCATTCAATTAGTTCAGCTAAAGAAGGCCTAAAATCTGGAGTTCTAAAAAGAAAATCGGGCATTAACAACTTACTTCAGGGTGACTAGCCACAAAATCATCAAGTTTTCCATACTTCTTTTTGTAATCGTGCCAATGCAATGGTGCAAGCATCTTTCCCAGTCTATTTGGCAGCTGCAGAAACACATGTCAAACAACTACACATGCTCTTGCAATATTATCATCACAGAGAAATCAAGTTCACTACTTCTTGAATAGGTATAAAGTTCACTACTTCATGAGAACATAACTAACCGATGAACTAATGCGAATTTTACCACCAGCTGGAATAGTACGAACAATACAGGCCAATAACGATCTTTCATCAAGAAGGGCAGTCCCTGATGTTCCTTTGGGGGGAGCAGTATTTGTTTGCCCAACAGAGACGGATACTTCAACCAGAACATCATCTGCAGTATTATTGATTTTAGTTTCATTGAAACTCATCAGACTTGTGAGTTTCTCAGATGGTGGACTCTGACTAGAATCCGATGGTTCTATTGTCATTTCCCTGCTTTCCAATGTGTCATTCTTTAGCCCAATAACATCATTTCCCTGTGGAGCATCAAACTTCTAAATCAATAACCAGTTCAAATTCATCACAAGTAAAAACTTAATCAGCCTATGTAGCAAAGCTAAAATGTGAACACAAATATTCTGACCTTAATTTCAGCAGTTTGTCCCACTGACTTCAGCCCCAGTGCCTCATGGAACTGTGAAGAAATTTCTTGCAAGGTTGCCTGACTTTGACTCATCAAATAACCTTTATCAACTGAGTCAGGAACCTACATTAGGGGAAAAATAGGTGAGTGGACAAATGGAACAAACAAAAATAAACATAGGCAAGAAATAACATTAACTAATCAAGAGATAAACCACCTCTGAGTGCAATATTGTAGAACTAGCTTCCATCCCTTGGCTTGAATGAGCATTACGATGGTCTGGATGAAGGTCTTGTCCATTGACAGATGTTTCATAATTATAATTGGAAGCGGACCTAGCAAGATTATTCTCAGCCTCAGACGGTGATAGCGATCCTTGGAGACCATCAGTTACAGCCTGAATAAGAACAGAAGACTATCAGCTGACTTACTACTATCATTCAACAAGGAAATCGTCTTTATATACCTGTTGGCCCTGCCAATGTTGGTAAGAAGATATTGCAGATGTTGTAGGAAAATGGCCAACATAAGACTGAGAAACTGATGCTGGCATTGAGTGGTTAGCCCCTTGTTGATTGACTTGATTCATGACATATGGATGTACAGTGACCTGTCCAGGTGGGAGGTAGGAGGCCACCCCAAGCAAGGATGGAGCAACTGGAACACCAGGGATATGGTTGGCCTATGGATTAAAACATGATTAAGGCAATTACTTAAGGTATTAATTAATTCACATAACTAACAAGTCTCTTTTTCTAGATAGATAAAGACTGCAGATGAACTTTTGCAAAAACCCAATAGTCAGACACAATGTTTTAGATGTCCATTAAAACCACTTTTGGAACTTATTTATCTGGAAAAAAAATTCATTTTTCAGGCATATTGTGGATACTGGATAGTCTGAAACATTCATGGTGCTGCACAAAGAAGCTTTTCAGAACAAAGAAAATGAGAAAGGGGACCTAGATGTTGGCACAAATCTTCAACAAGCACGGCTAAAAGAGCGGAAAAGATCAAGTGAAACACATCCTTCACGGCTTAGAAAATAATATGTTATTGTATGTGCTAAACATTATCATATGTTAGAATTGGCCATGAACTTTCTGCCAAGCAATGTAGCCACAACCTGTCCCATGCATCACATGTTTTTTAAATGTCAGTAGGTTTTGTCCCTCCACTCGGTTGTATTTGTATGTAAAGCCATAGTGTCAATGCATCTCCATAAACATTATGAAAATGAATCACACCAAAATTTGGTTCCACAGTTCCACTTGGGAAAAGGAACAAATTCCTTTCCAAAATATATTTTAAATAATAAAATATAGACACTCCTCAAACAATTTTTTTTTCAGCTCTAAAACCTTTACATCAATGGCTAGTACCTCAAAATCTCAAATATATTTAAAAATCCTCACATACGATTGTATATTTGACATTAAACTGCCAATCTGTCATGTATACATATTTAGGGTGTGTGATGTGTCATGGGTATATAAGTGATAAAGGGTATTGGTAGTATATATAGCCATAAGTGTAACTGTAAGGGATATTGAATGAAATAATCAAATGTGAAATTACCTCTTTTCTCCTTATCCCTCTTACCTTCTCTCTTCCTTAACCTCTCTTTAAGGCACGTTTCCTCCTCCTTCCTCTAAACTCTTTCTCTAACCCTAAACTCCTCCTTCCCTAAATCTCTTCCTTTTCCCTTTCAATCTACTATTAATCCCTACCACGAACATTACACAATCATTCTAGTATTCACGAACATGGCCCTATTGAGACATTTAGGATCACGAATCATGACTTGGGTGCGGCTAACCCTAAACTCTTTTTAGTATTTTCATGTATTAAAATAGAACAAAGGTGCGGCTACTTTTTTTTAGGATCACGAATCATGACACCGAAGAAAACAGACAAATTCACTTTTCCAATTAATCCCACTAAAGAAAATTCATTTATATCCTCGTCAAATAAATTTTCTACTCCACAAACTATGAATAATTGAAGGGCCAGGACAATGTAGTAACATATTTAGCACGTAAATGCAAGAAAACCTGATAAGAGCACGAATTCCTCATAATTAATGACACAATTGGGCTAAGGCACAGCCTATTTCTTCTAATTATATGTGGAACATGGCTTTGAATTATTTGACACGATAATTTAAAATAAAGTTGTACCTGGGCTGACGAATTGCCAGATAAAGCAACTGAATGAGAACTTTCAGAATGCCCATTTGAAGTGTTGGCAGAATTTTCACTCGAACTACCACTTCCGTTTGCTTCAAGAATATTCCCGTTGTTTTGCCCAGACTGAGGCATGCCATTTGATTTTGCCTTTGAAACATGAGACTCATCATTATGAGTTCCACTTTTTTCTCTTGCCTCGGAAAGCTCAAGTTGAAGTTGTTGGATTGTCTGCATATGTAGCCTTTCCATCTCCATAAACTAATTAAATCAAAAGAAAAGAAAACCAAAATCAACACAATGTAATTGTATAATGCTACGGGCAATCAAAACCAAACACACAAGAAACTGCTTCAAATAAAAAAAGCATGACAAAAGCACCAGAAAGGACATTTAGTCATTTACAACCCAGTTTCAATCAGATCACCACTTACTAATATCAACACGTAGAAAGGAATATTTTTTTAAAAAAAAAATTAGATTAAAAGTTGTGTATGACATACTCCGTACCAAGTGTTGCATCAATTTTCCATTATATGTCATTACATCGATTTTCCATTACATGTCATTACCATCTGCCAGTCTATAAAGAAGGTTAACAAACAAGGTTCAAGCTCAGCTATGCAAGTCTGAAATAATGAAGTGCTATATAATTATTTAAATACCATGATTTTGCATAGGATAATCATTGTGCAAGAACTAATGAACTATACTGGAAGGTTTTCCTCTTGACACAGACCTCATAACAATCTCATCAATGTTCCAAACTATATGAACAAATAAAGAAGCTTTTCAAAATCCATGAAAGGATGGGTCTGCACCCAAGGCACCGGATTTAGAGCAAGGAATCATCCTTTAACATGTGGCAGTTTGGCTTAAAACCATGAAAAACAAGATGCACAAAAATATTATGCTAAAGCAAGATTTACAATGTCTAGTCATGTGAGGAATAAGCGAATATATAATATAAAGGGAATAGACCAGAGATACTAGATTAACTCTGAAGAGTTGGGATAAACAAGAATAAAGGAGAAGAAATAGACAATCAGTTAAAAAAAAAAAAAACAGAATGTTGGCATCAAACTGCTCCTCTTCCCATCTCAATGATTCAAATCAATTATCCTCATATGAGTCCTATTCTATGCTACATAGTTGGTGTTAGGATGAAGGGGGAATATTGAAAACATCAATCATCTACCAAAAGGCATCAGCCAAGCATGTTAATGTTAAGAACAAGGTATTTCAGAATATGTCAAAACTCGACTAATATAGCAAATACACAGCACCAATTTCTAATATCATTCCTAACTTCTGAGCAAACTCAGATATATTCTTATTAAGGAGAGGAAAGATTTTCTATTATGACCACACTATGCAGCATTGTAAGATTTGTAACTCAATGAAATTGCATTTTGTCTCATACCCATCAACACAATAATAAAAAAGGGATAATTTTCTTCTTAAAAGCAAACTCAAAGAACCCAACTAAACTTATAAATAGCAACCTGTCTTTGACAACCAAGCCACAGCTGATTATATTGCTCAGTACGTTCACGTAATTCAGCTTGTAAAGAATGATTTGTGCTGGATTGCAAAGCATCCATTTCTTGGACTCGGGCAATCCACGTCTGGGCCTCCCTTAGTTGTTCTTCTTTGAAAAGAACAGTTTCTTGAGCAATTCTATGCTGCAAAACCAAAATTGCTTAAGATGCTCAGTGGAAACAGCATCAAACCTAGGGAAAATCAACCTACTGTCTGTTAATCATTCTAGGAAAGAGAAACAATTCTTCAACTACCATCCAGCTTTCTCACGTTCATTGAGGTTCGATAAATGATATGAAATTAAATGAACATTAAACATACCTGTTCCTGCAACTCCATCGCCTGTCTGTCCTTTTCTTGAATATGTTCTTGAAGTTCATGAATCTGCTTCACACGATGGGCCCTCTCAGCTTCAACATTATCACGTTCCCTCCTGTGAAAAGTGGAAAATATGAATGCATAAACAATTCACGCATCAAAGTTCTCTTAGTCTTGGATTCTACTGTACTATTCAAGAAGAAGGTCAAAATAAATGGCAAAGGTCAACAACAAATTACAAACCAATTCAAGGCATCAATTCATTTATGACCCCATTGATACACTGGGATGTTGTTGTTGTTGTTGTCCTTAGAAGTTTAGCAATGAAATAACAAATAGCCACCATGAAATATGAATCCTGGTATAGATAATCAATTACATCTGAAACATGGACGACTTTTCTTGGATACCTCTTCTTATCATGTCAAAACAACTCCAACTATTGGAAAGTGGAAACTAGTGGAAAATGTTTCAAGGAAGAGGCACTAACCTGAAATTTGCTAATTCCATGTTTTGTTCTCTGAGAAGATCCTCCTTAGCCCATGCCTGTCAAAAGCGAAAGTTGAGGTACCTAAATGCTACTTACAAACACCTTGTCGTTCTCAGAAAAGAGCCAAAACCATGGAACAAGTAGGGTACTTATAAACTAACCGCCTCGTTGTCCAATCTAATAGCATGCAACTCTCTTTCTTTGTCCTCCATCTTGCTCCCCAGCTCCATCATTCTTTGCTCTCTCTCATCAAGTTGTTCCTGTCAAAAAAACATCTCATTATAGAAGACACAAAGGAAATGTTTAGAAAACTACTATTGATATAACTTTGCACTGGTTGGTTTCTCTTTAACCATTTTGAATTTTTTTAATTCCCTATATTCATTCATTCCTTAACTCCCATAAAGGTATCAAAATGGTTTTCTGAACTACCTTTACCCTCGTATTGAGCTCGTGTTAACGTAATTTAAATTACGATTCTGCAGTCCCAGCCTGATACCCTTTCCCTCTCACAATTATCAAATGGCGCCAAAATTCTTGCAATACCTGAAGCTCTGCTATAACCTCGGCTTGTTCTTTGATTTGGGAGTCAAAGCTGCTCTTCATTTCCACAATCGCTGAGCTGGCTATCATATGAGCCCTTAGCTGAATCTCCATATTCTGCAACTCTTCCCTCCTTTTGGCCAAATTCTGAAGCTTCTGCTCAGAATCAACATCTAGGCCTCCATTTCCATCCATTTGTATCGAACGGAAATTCATTGCATCATGCAGTTCCTGTCCCTGCCGTACCTTAACCACAACACAAAAACCATGGCTACTTTACAAAACCAGAAGCAAAGCTCACCAGTGCAGTGATAAACAAAGGGAAAGAAAGAGGGGAAAAAAAAGACCGGAAAAATTAGGGAGTGTACGAATCAAATGCAAAATAAACACACGCATGGATTGTATAGTTCGCAAATGAGAATGCCCTAATTTAAACCGGTCAAAATCCTTTCACAACAACAGATAAAATGCAGATCATACACTAAACCCTAAAAACGTCGTGAGGACGTAATTGAACACAGCAACAAGTAATGCAACAAGAGGCGGTACAAAAAAAGAGGCAGCGATCAGAAGTACCTCATCTCCAGCGCTGCGGGCGGAGTGTTCGGAGACAACACGCCACTCCTTCCGGACCGTTGACGCCTGGGAAGACGGCATCGGAAGTGAAGCACCGCGCGCAGCCCCAGCTGCGTCCTCCATTGAGGCTAAAGGGAACCTATAACAGGGAATTCTCCAACTTCGCTCCCAGTTAGTTGAGGAAACTACGAGATTGTGAAATTTTCAGAAATAAACCCTAGAAATCGGAGTGCTCCGGGAAGACGAAGATTGGATGAATGCAGGTGAGACAACGAGAAACAGAGACGGATGGACGAGGCGACCGAAGGAGATTTGGGGGTTTGGGGGTTTTGACGAAGGCGAGGGAAGGAGAGGAGGCGAGGAGCCGATGATGGGAGAGGAGAGAGATGAATTTTGGGGGTGGACTGAAGAACTTTGGGCATCTCGGTGGACTCCCGCCATTATATATGGTAAAAACCCTTGCCCCTTTTTCCTTTGTTAGCAACAAGTTGGGAGATCAGACTTGGGTTTGATCTCCTATTTCTGACAAGTAATACTCCGTAGTACATTTTGTTTTGCAATCTCTAGCCTCTAATATTTCTCGGATGTTTTTAGATACACCGCAAATCTTTCATTAAAAATACAGCCGGTGGAGGAGGCATAATCCGGGATGACAATGGTTTCTTCAAAAGGGCATTCGTGTTCAAGTGTGGAACTTGCTCGGCGAATACGGCAGAAGCTTGGGCAGTTTTCCACGGCCTACAGCTCGCGAAAGAGATGGGGATTACAAGGATTGTTGTAGAGATGGACAGCGCTGTCACATTTGAACGGCTCAGTATGGAAGAGGAGGAGGCTCACGCCGACCGACAGCTGATCAATCGATGTCGGTATCTTATTCGGAACACGCCATGGGAGGTGTCTCTTAGCCTGATTCGGAGACAAGCGAACAAAGAAGCGGATTTGCTTGCAAATTCAGCCCTTTCACTAGATAACCCCTTCCTCATTTTTGAGGAGATCCCTGCCTGCCTTTGTAATGTTCCTACTTTGATCCCACCTCTGGGGATGTCAAACTGATTTCTCCTATTTAATAAATTCGGGCTCAGCCCGCCATTGCACCAAAAAAAAATGCACGTCTGTTTCATTTCAACATGCAATCTTTTTTTTATTAATTAACCCTTTTAAAAAAATTAATTAACCCACTTTAACCCTGCACGTCTTTGGGGTGTATATATCGGAAATGTATTTCTCAAGTCAATATATATTTTCCAATAGGCACAAATCTCGCAAATCTTACTTCAATCCCGATTCCGATTGGATTCAGAAAAAATATATATTTTTCAATAGGTACGAATCCCGCAAATCATGTGTACATACCGGTCCTGATGGGATTCGGGGACAAAAAACTATTACTTGGTAGTATATTAGCCTCGGGACGTTCTTGTTTGCGGAGCGCATGGCTAAAGGTCGGTTTCCGCTCTACAAGCGGAGTGTCTTGGTTGTTCTCTCGGTTGGATAACTAGAAGTTGCGAACAATAGTTTCCTGCGTCTCGAGGCAGGAGGGGACTACTTGACTATCATCAATGTCATTAATGGATTGTGGAAGGCCCCGTGACCGTGAGAAATCGATATGATGATCTCGGATGTCTTCGGCTTATGCAGAGCTTTCGACAGAATCTTTTCTCACACACCTTTAGGGAGGGAGACCAAGTAGCTCACAAGATGCCGCATCTCGGACTCTCCGTGACTATGCTTGAGGAGCGTTCTCCAACTGAGACCAAAGACCTCGTCCGTCAGGACGTGCTTAGGCGGCCCAAATCACTGCCTTATATATATAAAAAAACATTTGACTTCTCTAACTCCAATGCTCGATGCCATTTGTTTAAAATTTGTGAGTATGAGTTTGAGGAGAGAGAGCCTTAATTGGAATCAATGTTCGTTCGTTGCTTGCTAATAAATGAACGAGTCTGAATCAAGCTTGAGCTATTCGACTCGCAACTCAAACCTTTTGTAGTGTTTGACTTGATTCCAGTACAAAATCTGGCTTGGGTTCACTAGATATGTTGTTGGATCGCCCCTCTTGTTACACATTTGACTAACGATTGTCCGCTTGTCATTTTGCAACATCTTGATTTACCTACCAATAATTTATTCTCATTTTTTAAATTCTTACCTTATTTTCTTAAAATGGGGTTTTTTTTTTAAACCGAAACTGAGTTGAGCATCTGGATATTGGCGAATGTGAGGAAGGAGGACCAATAGAGTTCCACCTTTGCATACATGATTTGGCATGTGTGGAAGTGTAGGAATTCTCTTGTATTCGAAGGGAAGGATCTCCTTAGAGGAGTAACGGCCACTGTGGTGAACCAAGTTCGGATCTTTGCGGATATATCTCGTAAGGCGACGACCATTCATGCCCCGAAAAGCTCCTCAAATGTCTCAAATGCAATTCAGTCACTCTCTTGGGTCCCACCCCCAATGGATGGACACCAAGTTGAACATCGATGGCGTTTCAAAGGGGAACCCGGGGTTGGCCGGTGGCGGGGGGCTGATCCGGGACGACACTAGCGCAGTGCTTTGCGCCTTCACATTTAAGTGTGGTCATTGTCGAGCACAGTCGGCTTAGGCATGGGCAGCAGTCCATGGCCCAGAGGTAGCTAGGAGGCTGGGTGTGGCTCGATTGATCGTAGAGACGGATTCAGCAAACTTAAAGGCTTCGATCTTGGCGGCCAGCGTGCCTCCTTCTCCGGAGTTTCATTTGATTAATCGGTGCAGGTCCTTGGCTAATGAACCAGGTTGGGAGGTGACATTTGGTAACGTCCGGCGTCAAGCTAACAAGGCAGCGGATGCTCTCGCAAATTGGTCATTGCCCTTAACCGATGCGTTTGCGGAATTCTCTTCGTTACCTAGCAGCATTGTGTTCCCTTTGTTCTGTTGTACCTCCTTTAGGAGGCTAAGTACTCTTATTATTTTAATATAAGGGGTTACACGTTTGAAACAAAAAAAAAATAACAAAATAGGTAATTTTGATTTACTGTGAAATCGTAGTTATTTTTATTAAATTTTACTCATTTGAAGAAAAGAAAAAAGTTGGCTTGTAATAGCTGATAAACATTTTTTTTTTTGTAGGGTGGATTTTTCACTATCCAATTACATCTATTGAGTAATTTGCTTTGTTCAAATTGAGTTAAATATAATAACATATATGTATAGAAGGGCATATATTGTAAAATAAGAGAAAGATAGTGGGATTATGTAATTAGTGCAATTAGGAGGAAAAGGGCTATAAATACCCGTTGTGGTGTAACAGCTAGAACCTAACCTCTTCCTCTCTAACTAATTCTCTGTACTATCTTTGTAATACGCTCCAAGATCCAATACAACTTGTTCGATTGCTTCTGTTTTCATGGTATCAGAGCGAACGGTGTGAGATTAGGTCGTGGTGGTTGTGGTGTGATCTCCGGTGGGGATCATTGGTGGTTGATTGTTGTGTGCGATCTAGGTGATCGATTTTTGGTTTTTGGGTGAGAATCTTGGTGATTCAAATGGCTGACCGAGGTGTTTTCCGGTTTGGCGTTGATCAAGGCGCACAAGGAGTGACTAATGATCCTTTAGCTCTCGCGAATTCGGACATCCGGGATCGCAGCTGATTGCAGTGCAATTTTCTAGTTCGAATTACTTGGGTTGGAGCAAAGGGATCCGATTGGCGCTTGGTGCGAAGAACAAATTAGGGTTCATAGATGGTTCTTGTCTCAAGCCGGCGGCAGGATCGATTGATTTGCAAAGATGGCTATGTGTTGATTACATGGTGAGGTGTTGGATCCTCAATTCCATGGTGGCTACTATTGAACAAAAATGCGCGAATAATCGTACAACACATTTTATTTGATTTTTTAGAATTTGAGTTCGACCCCTTTTGGTTATCCTTTTGATTCGAAGTCGTATCGACACCAAGACTTTAGTGGTTTTGGTGACTTGGGCTGCACCCGAATGTTAGCGGGTTGCCTACGTATCTCTTGGAAGAGAATCAAGCCTTACGTAGTTCAGAGTGTTTTGGAATTTGTGTTTGGTTTGGATATGGTTTTGTTTGTATAAAATTTAGATTTGGCTTTTGTTTTCTTATATGCATCAGAGGACGAAGTTCAAACCCACCTTCTAGGAAGGGTAGCTTGAACAACACTCCACCCGAGTAACCTGAGCCCACCTTCTCGGAAGGGTAACTCAGGTAACCCGCCTATCATTTACATAGGAAAACGGTTTGACTTTGAGGTGGAGTTGAATTTGAAATTTGACTTGTGATTTGACTTGAGCTTTGACTTAGAGGTCAATTTGAGGATTGTAGAATTTGATTTTTGGTTTTTGGGTGTGACTAAACTCGACGAGCAGAAGCTTTGTATCGAGTTAGAGTATGACACTTTGGATTTGAGGAAAAAATTGATATTTGAGACGACCAGAGTCGACAAATGAATTTGAAGAGATTTGATGAAATATTTGAGTGTGACTGGACTCAGTGAGAATTTGATTTACACTGAGTTTCCTACGTATCCGCTTATCTGGCAGAATCAAGTCATCGTAGTTCGGGACAAAAAATGAATTTTTGTATTTGGGTTTGATCATGAGATCTTTTGAGGGTGGTGATTGAACTCGATGGGCTTTGGCTTGACACAGAGAATCAAATCACTCGTAGTCCTAAACGAACCAATTTGATTTGAATTTGGCGACTGAACCTGACGAGCTTTAGCTTTGTGTCGGGAATCAAATCTTATATAGTTCTTTTGAGAACAAATTGAATTTGATTTGAGATGGGCGACTGAATCCAATATATATTTGAATTTTGACATTGGATTTCCTACGTAACTCATAAAAGAGTATCAAGTCTTCACGTGGTTCTTTTTAGAACTAATTTGCTTTTTTTTTGGTTTGACGATTGAACCACACGAGTTTTAGCTTTATGTCCGATGGCCTACGTATACGACACCTCGCAATCGAATCGGGCGTAGTTTCTTTTGAGAACAAGTGATTTAATATGGCTGGACTTTGACCTCATATTCATTTAAAAGTGAATTTAGAGGTTGACGACTGTACCCGATATGTATTTAGGATTTAATATCGGGTTACCTACGTAGCCGGTAAGAGGCGTCAAGTCTTTACGTAGTTCTCTTTAGAACTAATTTGATTTCTGATTTTTTGTCTGCCGATTGAACCAGACGAGCTTTAGCTTTATGTCTGGTGGCCTACGTATCCGACAACTCGGAATCAAATCGACCGTAGTTCTTTTGAGAACTTGAATTTGGAGAATTTTGATTTGAGACTTTGACTCCGTTTTCTTTTTTCCTCGTTTAGAAGCCAATTTTTAAATTGACCCACCAGAATAAATTGACAACGAAATTTTACGAGTTTAACTTTATGATTTTGTTAAACCCAATTTCTAATTTGTGTCAATTATAATTCGTATATTTTAGTGGGCTAATTTTGCAATTAAGCAAAATTTCTTCCAATTGAGCCAGGTTTGTACGTAGGCATATATAGTTGCCAGTTTGTTTTTTTTAACTTAATCCCCCACTCTCTTTTTATTTTCAAATCATTAAAGAGATGAGTAAACTAGCTGAGCCCATATTAATTTCGATTGAGCCCAACCCAGTTCCTTCTTTATTTTGTTTTGTTAAATCAAATCCAGCCCATTTTTGTTTTAACAGAAACAAAGTCGTCATCTCTGTCCTCTTCGTTTCACTTCCTCCTTTTTCGTGGAAACGAGACCAGCAGCTTGACTCCCCCCTCTCTTGCTCGTTCATCAGTAGCTGGCCGGAAATTTGGGGCTTGAGCAACCGGAACGGAGGAGGCTCGGAACGGGTGCAGAACGAGTCTAGCTAGGGCGCGGATCGAGCCAGGGCAAGACGATTTGGAACCCGATCGATGGTATGTTGACCATGGTTCTAGGCTTTTTTTTTTCTTTAATTCTGAATTTTTCAGCCATGTTTGAACGATTAAAGCTCCAATCGGGAACTTCCTTTGCCCTCGCCTCTAACCAAACCCTCCATTTTCGAGTTTTGACCAACTTTTATTCGCAATTTTTAGGGTTGCGATTTCATGGAATTTAGGGCTTTTCGGTTTGGGGTAGTCAGAAATGAAACGGGGCTTTCGAGGATAGACCTCCGGGAACTTCTGTTGTTTTAAGAACCATCAGGTTCGTTCCCTTTTTTTCTCTTTGATCCGATTTAGGCTGCAGTCGATTTGTAATTTGAGATTATTTTTGTTTGGAGCTTTAGAGCCGGGTAGTCGGACCTGGGACAAGCAGAAGAGGTCGGGAAGGGCTTGAAAACGGGGAATCCAAGAACCCCACCAGCTTGAAGAGCAATCAGGTCAGCCCCTTTTCTCCTTCCTTAAATTTGCCCTCAGTTTGATTCAATTTGAATGAACAAAATTGGGACTGAGTTGGTTAATTTGCAATTTAGGGAATTTTGTTTGGAGGCTTTTGGGATTTAAGACAGACAGATTTGGGAGGCAAGGGAGGCCGTTCGTTATTTGAAGAAGGTGAAGAAGACTCTGCTCAGGTTCGTTCTCTTTTTTTATTGCTCCTTCCTCGTGAACTTTGCGTTTGCTGGATTGGTCCAGAGTTTTTTTAGGCTCACATGCTTAGTGTAGTTTGCCACTGATTTGTTTGATCTTGCCGCTTTGTGTCTTTGAGTTAGGCTCGTTAATTTGTTTGAACCTATCTGTTTTGAGTTTGAGATAAGAAGTTTGAGTTCCTCCCATCTCTTGGTTTATTGGTTCTCCTTGCTTCTTTTCTCTATTTCTGTTTTTACAGCTCCTCGGAAATTTTATTGCTTGAATTTGCTATGCTTTATGCAAGATTTGTGACTTGTGAGTCTCCTGCAGTGCTATTTCCCTATGCATGATATGTGCAATTTGTCATCTTTTTTGCTTGGCTAGGTTTCCAGTGATTAACCCCCTTTTTTTTATATATATATTTTGATTTGGAGCTTTACTGGCCAATTTGCACTGCCCAGATTTAGTCTGAACAGATGGTAGCCTGTTTTAGTCTCTCCAGTTTGTGTCTCGCAGCAACCTTGACATCAGAAAAGTCCTGATTTAAGGACGTTGAAGTTAAACTCCTTTTCTTTGCTTTCAATTTCATTTGTTTGGCTGCAATGAATTTGAATTTGTTTCCTTTTGGTAACTGGCTAGTTTAGAAAAAATCCAGCCAGCGTCGGAATTTAGGCAGAGTGACTTCAGGATTTGGCCCTGTGTGAAACTGAATTCCTTCTCTTTGCTTTCAATTTCTTTGCCTTAGAAAAGTCTTGAGTGCAGTGAATTTGCTTGAATGTCTTGTAACTTGTCCGCTTGAATTAGTCGCTTAGTTTAGGAAAAAATCCAGCAGCGTTTTGCCCTCTTTTAGGGCGGTTCGATGATTCCGAAACCCAGGCCACAAGCGAAAGCTCGCAAGGTTTGCAAGGGCGGGGTTTCGAGAATCGATTTTGACAGCACTTCGACTTGTTTTGGGGCAATTTGATGACTCCGAAACCCTGTTTTGGGGCAATTTGATGACTCCGAAACCCAAGCCACAAGCGAAAGCCCGCAGGGTTTGCAAGGGTGGGGTTTCGAGAGTCGATTGCGCTGGTCCTTCAACTTGATTTGATTCGAGGGTGATCTGATGACTCCGAAGCCCAGGCCACAAGCGAAAGCCCGCAGGGTTTGCAAGGGCGGGGCTTCGGGAATCACCAAGAACCCGACATGGAGAGAAGGCTACTTGGTTGCCTCCTCTTCTTCTTTGCTGCTTGTTGCGTGTTCTGCTGCGTGAGCTTTTCTTTTCTTTCTGCTGGTGTGTTTGTATGGCTTTTGAGGGTGGCTTTTTCTTTCTTTCCCTCTACCTTTTTCTGCAGCCGTGTAGCCCTTTAAAACCCTAGACTTGGCCATATTTTATAGGGAGAAGGGGGAGCTCGGGATATATCTTGTTTCCTTTTATAAGATATATATTTTTCCTTGCTATGGCAGATCTCCTATCCTTTTTTTTTACTGCCGATCTTTTTTAACAAAGAGAGACAGATCCTTATTTACCCCATTCACTTATCTCTTTTGCTAACTTCTTTCAGTCAGTCACGTTATTAGATTAGAATGATGAGATTGATGAAAGTTGGGCTGTCTTTTAGAAGTCTTTTTGGGCTACCTCTAATTTAAAAAGCCCATGTGAGTATTTTGTTTAAACCCACTAATATGACCTTATTTTACTTTTGCAGATTTGAACAAATAGCTGAGCTAGCGTTGGATTTCGAGAGACTAGCCATCCAAGTGACGGAATTTGCACTCCGGGCAGCCTAATAATATATATTTTTTTATTGTATGCTCAACTATCGTATTAAAATTGTATACCTTAGTTTACGAGCTTGTAGTACGTTAAAATGATGTATTTGATATGAAACACATTTTGCGCACTATTTACTTATTTGTAATTATTGTCACCCAATTTGCACTCGCGTTTGATGTTTGGACTATCGCATGAAAGCTTTCACCAAAATAATCTCACGAGCATATATGACGACTTTTAACAAAAGATGAATTTTTACATCCAAACAGCTACGATTTCAGAAAGCTTCATGTGCGTGGAATCTGCCAAGAATTTGTGGGATGAGTTGTCGGAAAGGTATGGCCAAACGAACGCTTCTTTAATCTTTCAATTGAAGAGAGAATTGGGCCAGATTACGAGGAATGGGAAGACAATCGCATAATATTTTGCGAAATTAAAGAAAGTCTGGGATCAATTGCAAAGTGTGGAAGGATTTTATGAGTGTTCTTGTGGTGCTTTGGCGAATTGTGTATGTCAACTAGCCAAGAAAGTGACTGATGCAGAGTCGAGAAACCGAGTGATGCAGTTTCTGATGAGTTTGGGAGATGGTTATGAAACAACAGTTCATAGCATTCTCTCAACAGGTCCTTTGCCTTCGATCAACAAGGCTTACTTCCTTGTATCTCAGGTGGAAGGAGGGAAAGGTATTTCTTCGAGTATTGGTGAGCCTCAGGCAGATAACATGGCTTTAGCTGCTAGAAGGGGTGGACCTCAAGGTGGTCGGAAAGATTACAAGTCAGACAAGGCACCTGAGCGCAAGGACAAGGATAAGATTTGCTATCATTGTCGAGGAAAGGGGCATATCATGGAGAACTGCTTCAAGCTCCATGGTTACCCAGAATGGTTCAAGAAAGAAGGGAGACCATCGGCACACAATGCCTTTGATGCTTCTGAAGATGGTATGGACAATCCTCTAGAGAACATGGATCAATCTCAAGGTTCATATTATGAGAAGTCCTCGACTGGAAAGATTGATCAATCCCTGATCAATGCTGTTTGCCAAGAAGTGCTCAAGGCTATGCAAGGCAACAGTCAAGTGAATTGTGCTACTGTGACTAACATGGCAGGTAATTCTCCTTCTTACAACCTTGCTTTACTAGCTAGGATGTCTAAGGATACAGATTGGATCATAGATACTGGTGTGTCACACCACATGACTGCTTATGGTCATCTTTTAGTCAATAAGAGAATGTTAGATAAGGCTATACAGGTTGGCATGCCTGATGGTAGTTTGGCACTTGTTTCTCGGGTGGGTGAGTTATATTTGACAGATATTATTACCTTGCATAATGTTTTATTGGTTCCATCCTTTAAACATAACTTGTTGTCTGTGCCTCGTCTGGTTGAAGATTCAAATTTTGCTACTATATTTACTGCAAAATAATGGTTTTTCCAGGACCTTGGAACTAGCCAGGTTATTGGATCAGGGGTGAAGCAACATGGACTTTACATGCTTCAAGCTGATAATGTTCCACCCGGTGCTTTACCTTTTGAGATCAATAAGAACATTTGTAAATCTTTACCCAAAATGTTTGTAAATCTGTAGACCAAGTGCATCAGCTTCATGTAAGGCTGGGTCATGCATCTATCAGTAAGATGGTGCACTTGGACTCAGTTTCTTCTGCTTCTATGCCACCCTGTGACACTTGTGTGTTGGCTAAGATGCATAGATTGCCATTTCCTTCTAGTGTTACTGTTTCAGACAATCGTTTTGATATTATTCATCTTGATCTTTGGGGTCCTTACAAAACTCCAAGTATCTCTGGTGCATCTTACTTTCTTACTGCTGTAGATGATAAAAGTCGAGTTACATGGACTTTTTTGTTGAATAATAAGACTCTTGTTTGTTATACTTTGTCTTCATTCGTATCATATGTTTCTACTCGGTTTGGTACTACTATTAAGTGCTTTAGAAGTGGCAATGGGACATAATTTGTCCAATCTGCTTGCCATATTTTATTTTATAAACATGGTATAGTTCATCAAAAGAGTGCTTCATGCACTCCTCAACAAAATGGTAAGGTTGAAAGGAAGCATCGTCATTTGATAGAGACTGCAGGGGCTATCAAGATACATGCTAATTTACCTTCAAAGTTTTGGGCAGACTATGTGCTTGCAGCAACACACATAATCAACAAGCTTCCAACATCTGTTTTGAAGTGGAAATCTCCTCATGAGGTATTATTTGGTAAGGCTCCTTCATTAGATGAACTCAAGACTATTGGATGCTTGTGTTTTGCATTAAATACACAGTTTAAGAAAGACAAGTTTGGTCCTAAGGCCCAAAGGTGCATACTGGTGGGTTATCCTTTTGCACAACAGGCCTACACGTTATACTGTTTGTATACTCACAAATATGTTGTGAGTCGAGATGTTCAATTTTTTTAGTCTCAATTTCCATTCAAAGATTATACTCAAGCAGGTAAGTCAGTTGTTTTTGAATTGCCAAAGTTGCCTTTGGTAAGTCCTGCAGATTATTCTGATTTAAATCTTGTTCCTTATGTACCACAAAATCCAGGTTATATCAACAATGATATTGGGTTGGATCAAAATCATTTCAATGATTCTGATTCCACACAAAATCAAGTAGTAACAGGATGCCAATCAATACTGGTTTTGAGATGCAACCTAGAAGATCAACTAGAGTGCATCAGACTCCTGGTAAATTAAAGGACTTTGTGTGTCCTTCCATACATATAAATGACTCATTATCTCAATCCTTTTTATCTATGGCATTGGGGGATACCCAATCCTATTATAATGATTTTATTCAGTCCTTTGTGAGTCTTGTTCAGGTTCTCGAACCACATACTTTTGCTCAAGCCAACAAG
This sequence comes from Persicaria maculosa, assembly GCA_963922045.1. Lineage (NCBI taxonomy): Eukaryota > Viridiplantae > Streptophyta > Magnoliopsida > Caryophyllales > Polygonaceae > Persicaria > Persicaria maculosa. The sequence goes on from OY998254.1 coordinate 71,326,271, forward strand.
GACAGCAGCTGGATTGAAGCTATGGCCAAAGAAATCGAAGCCTTAGAGAAGAATCAAACCTGGCAGCTTACCACATTACCTCCAGGGAAGGTTCCTATTGGTTCTAAATGGGTGTTTAAACTCAAACACAGACCAGATGGAACCATTGAAAGGTATAAGGCTCGTTTAGTTGCTAAAGGCTATAATCAAGTTAAAAATAAAGATTATAAATACACATTTTCTCCAGTTGCCAAGTTCACTACAGTTAGGTGTTTACTTGCTTTAGCTACTATAAAACAGTGGCCAATCCATCAACTTGACATAAATAATGTCTTTCTTCATGGATACCTTGATGAAGAAATATATATGAAACCACCAGATGGTTACAAAAAGGCATTACCTGGTCAAGTTTGCCTCTTAAAGAGGCCTCTCTGTGGATTGAAACAAGCAAGTAGACAATGGAATGTTAAGCTAACAAAGTTTCTAGTGTCTCTTGGTTATGTGCAGTCTAAGCAGGATTATTCACTTTTTATCAAGCATGTTCATAAAGGTATTGTCACTGCATTGGTGTACGTGGATGATTTGTTACTTTCTGGAGATGATGAAGCCATCATCATCAACACAAAGAACCTTCTTCACCAGAAATTCACAATCAAGGACCTTGGTCAAGTGAGATATTTCCTTGGCATTGAAATAGCTAGATCTGCAACAGGCATGCTTATTCATCAAAGGAAGTACATCATTGACCTTCTTAGAGACACTCAGATGATGGATTCTAAAGAGGCAAAGTTTCCCTTACCAAGGGGTCTTCGGTTATCAATAGATGAAGGTGATCTGATTCAAGACCCTGAGGTGTACAGACGCTTGGTTGGAAGGCTCATTTTCCTCAATCTCACAAGGCCAGATATCTCATATTCCATCCAACACTTGTCTCAGTTTATCAGCAGTCCAAGGGAGCCTCATTACCAAGCTGCTTTACATGTCCTTAGATACCTTAAAGGGACACTAAGTGCAAGATTATTTTATCCAGTTGATTTTGGTTTACAGATTGCAGCCTTCACAGATGTTGATTGGGGAGCTTGCACATTCTCAGCTCGTTCCCTTTCTGGATACTGCATGTTCCTTGGCAAATCCTTGGTATCCTAGAAAACAAAAAAGCAACAAACGGTATCTAAATCATCGGCTAAATCTGAGTACAGGGCAATGTCATATGCCACTAGTGAGATGGTGTGGTTGGATGCTTTGTTCAAGGATCTTCAGGTGCTCATTCCTCACCCGATTCCACTGCATTGTGACAACAAGGCAGCTCAACATCTTGCTGCTAACCCGGTTTTCCATTAGCGTACAAAACACCTCTGGATTGACTGCCACTTTGTACGCGAAAAACTTGAAGAAAGGTTCTTAGTCACGCATCATATAACTTCAACTCTTCAACTTGCGGATGTGATGACTAAAGCACTTAGAGAACAGCAGCACATGTTTCTTTGTCTCAAGTTGGGAGTGGTTTTTGATAACCCATCTCCAACTTGAGGGGGGGGGGGGGGGTAATAACATAGATGTATAGAAGGGCATATATTGTAAAACAAGAGAAAGAGAGTGGGATTATGTAATTAGTGCAATTAGGAGGAAAGGGGCTATAAATACCCGTTGTGGTGTAACAGCTAGAACCTAACTTCTTCCTCTCTAACTAATCCTCTGTACTCTCTCTCTGTAATACGCTCCAAGATTCAATACAACTTGTTCGATTGCTTCTGTTTTCAAAATATTTATGTTTTAACTTGTTAGTATCACGATGGTTAGTCCATATGTCATTTGTTTTGCCCTCTCGATTTACTTGACACTGCCGCTAGTGTGGCGGGTATTTCAAAATCCTTACGTTGATAAAATAAAAATCTATTGGGCAATTTGGTATAAATATCGAGTTAACTTGTAGTTCCTCTGAAACTCCGGGTGGTTTTGTGTAAATAACCACTAAAACAGCGCTAGAATCAAGAAGTACTGATGGGCTGGACCGGTATAAAAACATAAGCCCACCACAAAGCCCAATAGTTTGTTAACACAATACGACGCCGTTGCGGAAGAAGGCACGGAAAAACCCTAAAAGCCAGCAGCCCCCTTTTTAACTCTGGTTTTGCTCTCCTCTTTGCTCTCTCATCTTGCAGTTTCGCACCGCCGTCGACGTAGCCCCTCTCTCTCTGTTAAGCCCCAAAGATGGTTAGCAATGGCGACCTTTCTCTCTCATCTTCTAGCTCCTCCTTCCTATGTGTAATCTCACACCTTTTCTGTGTTTTGTGTTTTACAGGCTCCCAAGAAGGATAAGGCTCCCCCTCCCTCCTCGAAGCCCGCTAAGTCCGGCGGAGGCAAGCAGAAGAAGAAGGCCAGTAGATTTATCCCTATCGCGCCTAATTTGTGGAGAGTTTGGGGTTTCCGGTGAATTTCGATGTATTCGTCTGTATATTTATTTGGTTTATTTGGTTGTGCAGAAGTGGAGCAAGGGAAAGCAAAAGGAGAAGGTGAACAACATGGTGGTGCTGGATCAGGCTACCTATGACAAGATCCTTGTTGAAGCTGCCAAGTACAAGCTCACCACTCCTTCCGTTCTTTCTGACCGTATGAGGGTAACGATCTCTCCCCGTCTTATGTTTTCTATGGTCCATTTATCCGAATCATCTTTCAAATTCCCATTAGATCTTGAATGTTATGACTTTTGTTTGGATTATTTAGGGTTTATTACTGAATTGCTTTGAGCTCCATTAGGGGTTAGGGTTATGAAACTATTGGGATAGGAAAAATTGGCATTTCAGTTTGATTTGAGGACTCAAATCAGTATACACACGCTCTTTATGAACCATCCAATCTTTCATACTAGATGAATTTTGAACTGATCTATCTAAATTGGCATTTCAGTTTGATTTGAGGACTCAAATCAGTATACACACGCTCTTTATGAATTTTTGTGTGCTTAGTTTGTTTACATTTCTAGATTTCCAACTCTATATTTGTACTTGTATGCAAGTTTTTTACTGTAAAAATTAGTTTTGGTAAGAGTCTAGAATTTCCAAGGCCCATTAGAGTTAACTGTATCTAAGTTTCTAGTTGTTTAGAAACTGTAGTTTAAAGTGTAAACTACGCGGTTCCATTTAACATATCCATGGTTATGTTGTACATGTTTGGTTTTTGTAAAAATATAGATTTTTCAAGCTCCATTAGATTTAGCTGTATCTAAGTTTCTAGTTGTTTAGAAAACTGGATTTTAAAGTGTAAACTGAGTGGTTCCATTTAACATATCCATGGTTGCGTTGTAAAAAAAAACAAGTTTCAACCTTTCACATAAATAAGTTTATGTTGTACATGTTTGGTTTTTGGATTCTATACATCTGTTGTATTCATGTTAAATATATATTAGTTATTGCATTTCCAATTTTCCCAGAAAAGGCAAGAGTTTGATGATACATTGTTAGAAAGATTGTTTTTACGAGCCATTTTGGCAGTAGCTTCCGTTGTTACAAAATCACATGGTATATTATATTTGAGGTATCTTTTTTCTGAATTACCATGATTGATGTTGCAGGTGAATGGATCAGTCGCAAGGAGAATGATCAAAGAACTGCTGGAAAAGGGTCTCATTAGGATGGTATCACACCACTCAAGCCAGCAGATCTACACCAGGGCGACCAACACAACTTAAGCTCTGTAATTTGGTTTGGGGTTTCTAAATGTTTTCGGTTTCTCATGATCTTGAAGTTTTGACTGCTATTGATGGGCTCTTGTTCTAGCTCCCTTTTAGTTTCTGTACGGTGAATACAACACTTGGATTCTACTTGTTGGAACTTTAATCCTTTCCCCTTTTATTGTCTCTTCATCTCTATTATCTTACCATTTCTTTTTGCGGTGGTCACTTGAGCCATATCAATTTTGATGATGGTTGAGTTGTTCATCCAAGATTATACTCACAAGCCACACAATAGGATCTTGAAAGGATCTAATTCAAGGTTTGACTTGAGTGTCAGGGAGATGGTGCGAGTTAGTGAAGTTACCATCTCTCTCTAGCTTGGAGTTTGAATTCTGCAAATACTGTCAACATTTAATTTGAATGATTTCAAGGGCGGAGCTGATTTCATCCGAATGGTTGATAATGTTTCCGGTTTGATATTTGCATGGTGAGTGTTTCGTAAGGGCACTGCCATACCATCTTTGGCTGACAGGAGCTTGTTTATATTGCCATCTCAAGGTGGATCCTCTCCTAATGAAGAGGTTCCTTATATGTTCTTAATAAATAAATCCTAGCCATTCAAATAGATGAAGGGTCCAGATATATTTTACACTAATTAGCCCTAATTTAATTCCTAATTTCTCCATTTTTTTTTGGTTTTGTTAAGTCATGAGATATATCGACCTCTGCAACCACACTCCTCTCGATCTATGCAACCACAACGTGTCCTCTTGGTATTGCATAAAGAACCCAGTGGTGATTGGTGAAGCTTTGATCTCTAGTCCCTTAGGATGTGTGTGATATTGGGGATAATCAAAGATCATCCATGGCTAGAAACGTTGTGATATTGGGGATAATCAGAGATCATCCATGGCTAGAAACGTCCCCTAGAAGCCAATTTGGATGAGATCAAAGTATACACAATTTAGGAATTTGAGATGTAATTGTATTTAAGAAACACTTTGATTAAATTTATTTACAAAACCATAAACTTTCCAACATATCAGGACATGCAAATTTCTTTTCTATTTTTTTTAGAGTATGCAAGAATTAAGAGCGATAACAAAAGCTGTAATCTGGCTCCTTGATCATCCTTAAGGATGATGATACAAAACTCCCTATTAATAGAGATAGTAGAGCTATTACAAATGATACCTTTCCGAGTTATAAAGTCAGCTACTTGATTCGCTTCTCGGTAGCAATTTTCTTTTCTATGTATTAAGCAAACAATTGTGTTTTTTTTTGTATTGGTGTATTTTGTGTTGCAAAAATTGACTTGAAATTGGAAATTTGGCCAATGATCCTAGTTTGGATGAGATTAACGTGTGAACAATTCAGCAAATTGAGATGCAATTGTAGTTAACTATGAAACACTAATAAATTTAGCGTGCAAAAGCTTATACCTTCCATCGTATATAGAGATGTAATTTCTTCTGTGTATCGTTTTTCCAAAAAAAAAATGTGTATTGAAGAAGTAGTTAGTGTGGTTGTGAGTGCCCGTGGTGGTGGCACTTATTTCACAGTCCCTCAATCTGACATGCCATCTTCTTTCATATTTCATAGTCCCTTAATTTCCACTTGATTTTTTTCTAGTTTCGGATCCTCTAGATCACCACACGAGTGAAACCAAGGTTGTTGACCACCCCTACTGCACTCCGCCAACACTTAGGACGTTGCTCAGGAAGCGCCGACACAACAACTCGCCAAAAGAGCACGAAAACACTGTCGAAATCTACGGAAAAAGTGTGTCAACGGGTCAAATTTTGGGCTTTGCCACAGTCGATGTGTGCTTTGCAGTCACTGATTTTTATTTTGTCACACCGGAAAACATATTTTACGCAACTTTTCACTTAATCTACAACTTATGTTTTCACTTAATAAGAAATATCCATCCATATTTTGTAAGCTCTTTTTGAAACGAATAATTTTTTTTTAAAAAAAATTAACCAATTGATGGTTTGTGAAAAAAAGAAAAAAAAAGCATGAAAACATGAAAAGATTTTAACCATCCAAAACCATCCACCCACGTTTATGGTTCAGCTAACTAAGGTGCTTGTACAACTGGTGTAAAACCCTAGCCTTCTAAGTTTTGTTGTCCTCACTTGGAGTACCTCCAGGCCCGAGCATACTATCGGAGTACCTTTGGGCCCGAAGTCGGCTTTGATACCATCTGTAAGACCCGAGGTCTTAAAAGGCGCCAGCCCAAGTCACCTAGTCTTCTCAGGTTCGTTGTCCTCACTTGGATCCTCAAAAGGAAGAGCTCTTTAACATGGGTAGGACTTGGATCACTTATAAATCACTCCGTACATCCTTATTATATCCGATGTGGAACGGGAGTGTTATAGTATCAAGCTAAGTGTTGCTAAGTGTCAAGTGTGTATAATGGATTTACTCGGGCTTACAGAATTGGTCACCAGTCACGACTTCACGATTTTCCTCCCGACGTAGGAAAACGCCAAAAGTCCCGCCACAACAACCGCAAGCTTCATCCCTGAGTGCAACCAACCACCGCCACTGAGTCCTTGGACAACATTCCATTGTTCATTCCCAGCACCATTGATCTCATCATTCTCAAAACCATTGATCTCATCATTCCCAGCAGTACGAAGAATCCTCATGGAATTAGCTTGAACATCTGCAAATGCAAAGGGAAATTAAAAACAATCTGACTAAAAGCCATCAAGAAACTAAAAGCCATCTAAATCTAAAAGCCATCAAGGCCAACTGATGTTGTCCAAGACAATGAACTTTCCTGAATGTTAACATATTAGCTGTATCTCACAATGTGTTGAAAATTAGTCAAAGATATATATACACTCATGTAACCTGCAACATTGATTCAAGGAAATAATATTACACTACAAACAACGTTGTCCTCTTTGCTTGCACTCTGTAATCAACAATCTAAAAGCCATCAACACAATTACACATTCCACTAACTCGTTCTCCGTTGTCAAGCACGGATACTTAAATCAACACAATCGCACATCATGAGAGCCATCAACACAATAGCACGTCAATAGCACATCATGAGGGCAAGAGAAAATCAATAGAAACACACAATAGCACGTCAATAGCACATCATGAGGGCAAGAGAAAATCAATAGAAACACATACTTAAATCAACACAATCACAATCATGAGAGCCATCAACAGAATCGCACACGATTGCATATTCTATAACCCTAACTCGTTCTCCGTTTTCATCAACACAATCGGATATTCCATACGTTAGGCAGGAAGTCGCGACGGAAATCCACTCGCACTTCCATCGGAGTCCACTCCAACTCCGACACCAATCTTAGCCCGTGGTCTGTAAGACCCGGGGTCTTAAGAGGCGTCAACCCATATCACTTAGCCCTCTCAGGTCCGTTGTCCTCACTTAGAGCCTGAAAAGGAAGAGCTCTTATGAGATGAGTAGGGCTTGAAACACTTATAAATAACTCCCAACATCTTTATGATATCCGATGTGGGATAGGGTTTTACAATATCTCCCACTTAAAGCACTGACGACCCTTTCAGGCCTAAGGGACTACCCTTCGGGAGGAGCGTACGTACCCTAACATATTGTTAGCGCACCTCCGAGCCCGGAGTCAGTTCTAATACCATTTGTAAGACCCGGGGTCTTAAGAGACGCCAACCCATGGGCCATAGCCTTTTCAGATCCGTTGTCCTCACTTGAAATCTGAAAACCAAGCTCTTGTGAGATGTGTATGGTTTAAGTAGATAATGTGGTTGACAATGAACATTTTTCAACCTAATTTAATGTTTTTTAACCTTAAAAAACTTCATTTTATGAATTTAATACAATTTATTGATGGTAGTTTATCCTTAAATCAATCAGTGCATCATATATTCAAATGGCATCTATTCATCAAGTTCATTGATTTAACGTTCATTTGATATTTAATATCTAATATTCATTTAAAAATAAAAAAGTTTGAAAGTTCATTTAAAATTTCTTCAACCTCTTTTTTTTTGGGTTGGGAAAATTAGTAAATTGGCTCATGTAGTTCTACACTTAACCTCTCATCTTGAGTCCAAAAAATAGAACTTTTATTCTTATTTTTGAGACATAAATAAAACTTTGATGAGTCGCTTTCTTTTAAAAAACACGTAGAGATACCGCTAGCACACTCTAAGACATCTATTATATCTATATCTATCTATCTATATATATATATATATATATATATATATATATATATATATATATATATATATATATATATATAAATTTGGGTGAAAGCCCATTAATTGCACCTAATTAAATACATACAAATAAATCTAATATATATTTAATATTTACATAAGAAATCAAAAGGTTGTTGTAGCTTATTGGTTATAGGTATAGTTCCATTTCATGAGGTCAAGAGATCAAATCTCTACAACTGCAACATTTTTCAAGTATATAGTATATTATTTTTTATTTGTTTTAAACATAATCACATGCAATATTTCTAAAGCAATTATCATTTTTTTTTCTTATAATATAGTTGAATTGCAGGTAGAAGTGAGTAAGAAGATAAATAGAGCCACATTAATATATTTATCAAATTTCAATGATATATAAACATATTAAAATTTTTAGAGATAAAAATTATTAGTAATAAAATTACAATAATAATATTTTAATTAAAAATATATATTTAAAATAAGTCCTCTATAACTACAACATGCATTTCTAAAGTAAGTATCATTTTTTTTACTTATATAGTTGAATCACATATAGAAGTGAGTAAGAAGATAAATAGAGTCAAGCTGATATATTTGTCGAATTTCAAAGATAACTAAACATATTAAAACTTTTAGAGATAAAAATTATTAGTAACAAAATTACAATAATAATATATTAATAAAAAAATATATATTAACATAAGTCCCATGCGTAGCACGAGCATGCTCACTAGTTTTACTCATAACTTTAAGTTGTGAAGTTACGCAAGAAAACTACTAGATTTGGTCATAATGTTTTAATCAATTTCATTAAACAAATGAATAAACCCTTAAATAGAGTAATACCTGCACTTAACTAAACATTAATGAGACATTACCTCCAATTAGATTAATTACCTATAATCTAAAACTGATAGTGCTAAGGCCATTTTGTTGATGCCTCCTATCCTGTGACATTGGTTCTACTAAACTTATACATGTGATAATTAACTTATTTGATACTCCATCCGTTTTAAATTACTTGATGTTTAGAGGAGAACAAAATTAAATGAAACATGTATTTAGTAAAATTTTAGAGAACCTTAAAACATCAAATAATTTAAAACGCATGGAGTACATATTATTTTTCTTCCTCACATCAGCGGCGGTTGCATATAATTTTTTTTTCCTTATTTTGCGTTTGCGTTTAGAAAATAAATTGTTATTACTTTTGAAACCATACACCACCTTCTTTTTTACTATACAAGCATATTAAGATATCTCGCCTTGGTTTGTAACAAGCGGTTTATGAGAAACTAGTACTACATTACCCCTAGATAGGAAACAAAACCACATATCAAGGCAGGTCGTTCAATCATTTTGAGGGTCCTGTATCATTTATACAATTACTTAGACCATCCTAAATTACAACAATTAAAATTCGAACTTAAATTGTTTAACAAATAGAGTAGAATAAAACCACTATGTTATTATGTTTTAGCACTTTCTTTGTGAAATAGACGAGACCCTTAAAATTCTGAGACCCTATGCGATTTTTTTAATAATTAATTTCCAAAAAATGCCAGCTATAATCTCTACATGGGGAGAGTTCCTCGTGAGGGTGTGAGGAATATAACAAACCGGCAAAGCTTACACATGAATCATCCCTACCTTGGCCTTTGCTTTCCATGTATAAATTTGGTTGCCTCTTTCCTTATAACTCATACCCCATTATTACTCCTCTCTACAAGAGAGGAAGCACCCAAATAGAGAGAAAAACAAGTGGGGGGAAATCTCAAGTGAGAGCACCTACATTGGTATTTTAGAGTTTGATGTTTTGCACATTTCCTAATTCGTGTGTTCGGGATGTTCGTGTTCTGGTTTGAACTAAGAAATCGATTGGAGTTGGCAAATTGAAGGCATTCGTCCAATTTTTGGTTCTTACTTGTCGGTAATTGAATTTATTTCGCAAAATGTTGTACTTATATGACAATTCGGTTTAAACAAGTGTTTATTTTGTTTCTGGGCTTCATCTGTAGCTATATCCGGTTTGCGAGGATGGAGTCTTTGTCCGCTAATGCTACAATGAGAGTCCATACCCACGTCACAAGAGCTTGCAGATTTTGGGGAGATAGTGTTCAAGGATATCTAGTCAACAACAAATGTGCCCTACCCAACCATCTTTCAAAAGGTTTGAAGATTGAGAAGTGCATCACCAAAACGATTCAGCCTGGTTTCGCTATCAATGCCTTGGCATCTGATGATCCAATTGAAGCTGATTTCGCGGTAAGATTTATTTTTCTTATTGTATCTACACATTACAGATTGTTATAGTTTTGGCCTGTTACGACTAACTGACTAAGGTATTCATATTATGATTCGAACTTGAAAACTGACACAACTCAACCCTAATTTATTGAAAGAAAAACCGGGTTGGATATCCGGTATGGTTTTTAGCTCTTATTATATACATGAAATTTTGCTTCTAGTTGAAACTAGTTTGATAAGGTTTAGTATAGTATTTTTTATGACAACTTTCTGTTTACCCAAAATAATAATAAAATAAAGAAATCAATTCCCCACCTTTTCTTTCTTTCTAGTTCTTGTTAGAACCAAAAATATTCCACTCCAAGTTTCTGTTTCTATTTCTATTTCCCCAAATAAATAAATTAAATTTCCGGTTTGATTCTAGCTCAACCACATAAAATCAGATACATCTCAAACTAGAACCAAAATTATTCCAATACAAATTTTAATCTCTATTTTCCCTAAATTTCAATTATGTTTTTTTTTTAAAATTTTATTTTCCGGTTTGGGATCAGTTTGAAGTGATCACTCCTATCTATAATATCTTTGAATTATTATATATTAATTATATATTAATGTAGGTCATTTCATTTTTTTGTCACATTTTTTTTTAAAAAAAATGTAAAATATAAACTTTTTTATTAGTTTTTGAAAATAATTTTATACTCATGTAAGTAAGTCAAACTTAATATATTTTGAGACAAAGGGAGCAGTATTTTGAAGTAGTTAATGGATGTGATCATATATGATTTTGAAATGAACTTGGCAGAGCAACCAAACACCACTGTGGGAACAAAGGACAGCTGACCCAAAGAAGGTGGTGTCAATCATATTGGGAGGAGGTGTTGGAGCTGAGCTCTTCCCTCTCACCACTCGAACCGCAACTCCTGCGGTAAGTTCACTAGAGCTGTCAAGACTCAAAACCCAACCCGAATCTAACCAGATTGATCATCATGGCTCTATTTTATGGTACTTGCTTCAGGTTCCAATTGGAGGTTGCTACAAGCTGGTTGATATTCCTATGAGCAACTCCATCAACAGTGGCATCAACAAGATCTTCATCTTGACCCAATTCAACTCTGCTTCCCTCAATCGCCACATCCACCGCACCTACTCGTCTAGCGACATTAACTTCGTCGATGGCTTCGTTGAGGTAATACACCTCACTCCTTTCTAGGGGTGTTATTCGAGCCGAGCTTGACATGTTCAAGTTTGGTTCATTTGTTAAACGAGCTCGAGCTGAGCCGAACCCAATTTCTAAACGAGTTTTTTTTTTCAAGCTTGGGTTGTTTTAGTAAATGAACGAGCCCGAGCAGGGCTTTTTTCGAGGTCTAAGTAGTTTTACTTGGTCATAACATATTAATGTAAAAGAAATTTTTAGAAATTCCATAAAATTAGACCATAAATTGAACGAGCCGAGCTTTCAACCAAACTTAAAATCATGTTCAGGCTTGACTTGTTTAGTTAAGTGAACAAGCTCAAGTCGAGCATTTTTAGAGTCGAGCTCGAGCTGTTCAGCTCATATAACATCCCTACTTCTTTCTCGTCTTCGCTTTCTCAATTGGAGGAATGACATGTGAACCATGTCCACAAAAAACAGGTGTTAGCAGCTACACAGACTCAAGGGGAAACTGGAATGGAGTGGTTCCAAGGAACTGCAGACGCTGTCCGGCAGTTCGTGTGGTTATTCGAGGTGAGGCGGTTTGAACTCTCAGTCTAAATGATGCTGTTGGTACTTCTTCTATATCGAATCGTTTTTCATTGTAGGATGATAGGAACAAAGACGTTGAGAACGTCGTCGTATTGTCCGGTGATCAGCTGTATCGAATGGATTACATGGACTTTGTGCAAGTAAGCACTCAAAAGTCTTGACGAATAACTTCCATTCATCCGTTTCGAAGTGGTGAATAACATTGTCTCTCTGTGTGTGTTGTAGCATCATATTGATACAAATGCTGACATAACGGTTTCGGGTGCACCTGTGGATGAGAGCCACGCCTCACAATACGGGTTGATGAAGGTAGATGACGAGGGTCGGGTTGTTGAGTTCAGCGAAAAGCCAAAGGGGTGCCAACTGAAATCCATGGTGAGCTCATCCAAGGCTCTGTTTCTGTGTATTCATGTCTAGTAAACTGAAGTCCATGGTCCTTGTTTTTTCAGGCCATAGACAGACTGGCATCACTTCAACACCATGTCAAATCCGCAATCGCCCATCCATGGCAAGAACTCACCACAAGGTTCGGGTCACTCCGAGAGTTTGCCACAGAAAAGCCCTACATTGCGTCGATGGGAGTCTATGTCTTTAAGAAGGCGGCTTTGCTCGACCTTCTGAAGAGTCGTTACCCTACCGCCAATGACTTTGGGTCCGAGATCATCCCAGCTGCTGTAAAGGATCTTAATGTTCAGGTAAAACCGAGTTATGAATAAGACGTACTCAGTATGTTTGTGTGTTGTTTTCTTCGATTGCTTAGTGTCGCCTCGACAGGCATACTTGTTCAACGACTACTGGGAAGACATTGGAACCCTGAGAGCTTTCTATGAGGCAAATTTGGCCCTTACCAAAGAGGTAAACACTCTCATTGCTACAAATGCATTCATTTGTAGCTTCTTTAGACATGCTGTGCTAGATTAGTTGCACTTATGTTCTTTGTTACAGAATCCGAATTTCGAATTCTATGACCCGAAAACGCCATTTTACACATCGCCCCGGTTCTTGCCACCGACGAAGATGGACAATTGCAAGGTAAAACCAAGTTCCTTGCGAAGAATCCTTGATCTCTTTCGAAATGCCAGAGTCCTAACAGTTTTGTTTTGGTGTGTTCTATGAAGATTAAAGACGCGATAATCTCCCATGGTTGTTTTCTTAGAGAGTGTTTCATTCAGCGATCCATTGTCGGGGAACGATCAAGGCTGGACTATGGTGTGGAGCTTAAGGTAATCGCGATGAAGAAACATTCTTCGACATTGAACTATGGAATTTGGACACCACTGAATTGGGTAAACTCAACGTTTTGTAGGACACACTGATGATGGGGGCAGATGACTACCAAACTGAATCCGAGATAGCTACTCTCCTGGCTGAGGGAAAGGTGCCAATAGGGATTGGACGAAACACTAAAATCAGGTACTTATTCAATAAATTACCTAGCAATGAAGACCAAAGCCATGCTTCCAAGCTCTTTAGCTTCAACGAGCTACCGTTTTTATTTCAGGAAGTGCATCATTGACAAGAATGCAAGGATCGGAAAAGACGTTATCATAAGGAACAAGAATGTATGATCTTCTCTACTTTTCATTTCACTCATGGGAGATGATTCACATAATATGCTATCATTATCTAGAAAACGATTTCATGCCTAATGGATATAAAATGCTTGCTTAGGGAGTTCAAGAGGCTGATTGGCCGAACGAGGGGTTCTACATAAGGTCAGGCATTGTCATCATAATGGAGAAGGCGACGATCCCAGATGGCACAGTCATTTGACTTAAGCAGGAGGTGTTGAAGAGAACAACAAGGAAGAAAGTGGGTCATAGGTTCAAACCATGGGGTGCCTAGCAACTCGGCAGTTTGAACTCTATATCTAAGTAATGAATAAAGATGGTTTAAGTGTAAGGAAAGTACGTGTATGAATAAAGCCCTTGCAATGTGTTATAGTCGGTTCATAGTAAGAATAAAGTTTGTGCAATGTGTTCTTTCTACAGTTCTACTCTTTTTTCGTAGACAATACGACTACGCCTAAAAATGTGACCTGACCTAAGAACCTGAACAATCCCAAGAGCATTAGGTTATGGTTGAGCATGTTTCGAATGAGCCTGTGCAACTCGTAAACAACATGAAACTGTAAATGGCTCCAAATTTAGGATCGTCAAAACCCACTGAACTTGTAAGTTGATATTCAATAGAGTATATAGAAACGTACCCAACACACGTGATGGAAATGAATGAAGCTTTCCTCATCTTCAATCTAACCCTTCAACACAGTTTCTGAATGTCAAATTCTGCAACAAAAGTAGAGATGTCAAGGACCATGATCAAAGACAGATTATTTTAAAACTTAGCTCGGTAAACAAACATATGAATCCTATAACAAACATGGGGATTGATGTTAGGTAAATAAATATATAAGCATTTTATCAAAATCATGAGTGGCAAGTTTACATCAGAGTTTGACTGGCAAAGTCAGCCTTTGTGCCCCATAAGTGGAAATTAGGTAGAAGGCGAAAGTCGAGTAGTAGATTTGAAAGGTACAGGTTAATATTATCATAAAAAGGCATCTAGGAATTCGCTTATCGTCGTATATTTTATGTGGGGATAAAGCTGTGTTCCTTCCACTCCACCCGATGACTCAATGTCGAAGTATATGTGATCTCCCTTCACAAAAGCAGAATATATGTAGATAAACTCAAAGTTGCCTGGATACGGGGTCTCTGCATAAAAACCAAAAAAGGACCATTTGTCTCAGTGCTTACTACAAGCAAGAACACAGGGGAAGAAATGGATTATAACTAAGAACAAAAAAATCCAATGGTTTCCCTCACATTTCGTTAAAACAATTACACATAAAGAAATAAAATAGAAAATTCAAAATTATGTTACACATAAAGAAATAAAATAGAAAATTCAAAATTATGTAACTTGACGTTTGACATAATTTCAGAATAACAGATAAGTATCTTGTCATTTGGAAAGTATTATTCACATGCCTAGTGTTTTCAGTTTGTTTCACTCAAGGGACAACCAATAACTTTTGTGGACTTTGTTAACATTGAAACTATTTCACCTTCAATCCATGTAAGGTTTACTTAGTCAGCTGCCATTAACAAGCTTTTGCTTCATTCCTAACACTCAGGTCTCTATACACTCATTTTCTGATTGGTAATGAGTTAATATAAGACATGAGAAAAAATAAACAGAAGCGAGAATAAGTTTAGTCTTCTCTTTCAACAGGACAAGCAAGATTTTCAAGGAACAGGGAACAACTCCAAAACCAATGATAACAAATGCATCCACACAAAGATCATCAAGGTTTATATTAAGGTCAATAAAGTTGAAACACAAACCTCTTATTCTCCGAAGAATCAATTCTTCTTGCATATATGTTTTCTCCAGCTGTTTCCCAATCTTATGCTCCCAAAGGTTGATAAGTTCATTCATGGAGCAAGTATTTCCTGGTGGTCTCAAATACATAACCTTATTCAAGGTACGTGGATCATCCACAGCACTGACCGTGAAGGAAGCAACATCAATTTCCTTGACAAAGACCCCTGTAAATATAGGCATAAAGGAATAATGAATTGCGAAGCTAACTTTTACTAGCCAAATTAGAGAGGGCCACCTGGTCTTCAACAACCTTTGACATTTCCATCACCAAATATGGTGACTTTATCCTTTGGAGGTGCCTTTAGCCCTGGTTGAAGAAGTGATGGAAGAAAATAGCTCATGTAATAGTTGCAGCAGATATAAGTGTAAGGAATCCCTTCCGATTCCACAAGACGCCGAATTTCAATCCTTTTAGAATATATGCCATACTCTTTGTCCAGCTCAGATATTTGGGTTTTTTCAGGATCCATCCCAAACTCTGCTGGAAAGAATCTCTACATTGAAATTACAAGCATGAATACATTATAATTTGGCATTACCGAAGCAAAAACCAAGGCTAAAAATGAATTGATTAATTTTGTTTGAATTGAACAGCGGTAAGGGCCGTAAGGCCAAGAAGCAGATAAGTTCGTCTTTTCTAGGATTTCAAAAGAAAATACACTATATCTAATCTATATTATAATGACCAGCAACCTAATTGTATAAAGCATGCCAATCACTTCATCTAATTTCAGCTGCATTTATCTGGATCTTGGGATTATTTATCCCCCCAAAATAACATATACTTCCTTCAATGGTTTGGGATCTCATCTTTTAAATTGGAAAGTGTTACATCAAATAAGGTAAAGGCAACTAGACTGGGAAACAAGTATGCAATAACAAACACTTGTACTATTACGTCACCATGCTCCTATGATGCTTAAATCATAAAAATGAATTAAATACTCATTACGCAAGTATGCAATAACAAAAAATACAATCCTCATCAACATGAATAGCTAAAAGGGTGCAAAAACAAAAAGGCATAAAAGTGTAGTAGCAGTCCAGTTAAATGGTAGGGTAGCAGAGGAAATTCACAACTGATGTTAGAACAACAACACAAATTAAGAGGTTCAAAATCTTGGCTGGATGCTTTTGAAAGGCTTAAATGACAAATTTGAAAATGCACGCTAGAAAGGACATGATTTCTCTCCCTCAAGAGTCCATTGTTAAGGAAAATTTGTGCAAACCAGTCCCAGATAATTCAAAGTGTCTGCAATCCATAGTTTCAATCATTCAATGACATATCCAAAACAATTACCCATGAAATTTCGGATATCTGAAATTTGCTTAGGTGACCATGTAATCACACAACCAACCTAAACTACCAAAAAACTATATGCATAATATTAACATACATCCTGTTGCAGATTTATCATAACCATAGATAACTTTATGGGCATAATTTGCAAAGCTGTAATCAATGGATAACATAACATGTTGTGAATCGTTTTTAAACAAAAAATTTCATTAAGTAAAATGCTATAACAGTTGAAAAAATAAGGGAAAATTTTCGAAAACCATCTGGAACTTATGTTCCTTTTCACAACCCAAAATTGTAAACTCTTTCAAAAAACCACCCAACATTTTTAGTTTTTTTAAAAAACCACATCAAACAAGGTTTCTTTTAGATTTATGCAATTAGGTTTTTCTATTTTGATATCCCTCCTGCTACTGCTATTTTGCTCACATTTTTGGATAGTTTAGGTCCCTTCCAAGTGAGAAATTTGATGACTTGATCCCTACATTAAACCATTTGATCGTGTGTTTTTTTCTTGGTGACTTTCTCATGTTCAAGTGCAAATTTTGAAATGGCTGCATTACAGAAACAAAAACATTTCAGATTGGAGAATGAGAGTGTGAGACAGACCTTGATGGAACCAGCTCGCTTCATAGCTCGAATGAGATGCGTCTGGAGAGGAACTTGCTTAGAGGCAACAGCACAAATCACCACATCCACTTGCTTCACAGCTTCAAACAGGCTCTCCTCGTCCTCGAGCGAACCCTAATTCGCACCAAAATCCTCAACACAAAACGAAACGCAGCACAAATTCCACCAAATTGAAGACGGAAATTAAGCGACAGAAATGAACCTTGAGAAGCACGGCGCCGAGATCGGAGACAGATTGGAGGAAGGAGGACTTGAGAGGGTCGGCAAAAGCGGAGTCTCTGACAAGAGCGAAGGTAGGGTGGCAGGATTCAAGGCTCGACATTGTTAGATGCTTCCCTAAGTTTCCGGTTGCTCCCACTATTAGTATTTTGCTCTTCGCCATTGCCGTTGACCAGTGCAGTTCTCAGTCCTGATCGAGGGTTGAAGATGAGCTGATTTTATAGCCTCCCCTTTCTTTCTGGAAACAAATTTTAAGATGAGGGAAAATTACACAAAACCGCCCACTAAATAGCATACCTTCCATATAAGCACCCTCTATATTTAAATTTATACAGAACGACCTACTAAATGCAACTTGTAAACAATTCACCATCCAAGTAAAAATATATGGCAAAAAGTCATTAAATTTACTAATTTACTTGAGTCAAATTTTCGTATCAATTGCCATTGAATCATACATCTCCAAACAAACCTTAGTATATTATTCGATCCTCTTTGAAACCATTTTCATCTCTCTTGCTTTTTATGGATTGTTGCTTTGAAAACCATAACATAGGTGGTAGTAAAAATTCAAACTCATAAGCACTAAAAAAATGGGGGAAATTGTCACAAACTAAAGTGATGAACCCTCTCGTAGTCTCGTGTAAGTTGTTTTAGGCTTCTTCCTCTTGATATCAAAATCAAAAGGGGAATCCGAATTCATAGTCATCAAACAAGGACAATAAAAAACCAACAATTGGACAACCTGCGGCTAGCTGAAGCGGTAAGGAAGAGAAGTCGTCAATGAAACTACAGAGAGTAAAATGTTAATACTTTAGCCGAAGACACTAGTGAAAGGCGAGTCAAGCTCTACCAAAGTAGCACCGCTGATAAATAAAATTTATAAGGTTTTATTGTGTATGTCATTTACCTTTATTTTAAAAGGATATTGATGGAATATTCTTACATGGGTGGTGAATTATTCATCTATTGCCTTTATAGCAGGTGGTTTTGTGTAATTTTCCCTTAAGTTAAAAGGCGATTCCGTGTAAATAGATTAAAATAAGGGGTGTTTATGTGCAATTAACCCTTTAATGTTATCGCTCACGTTCATGTTTCACAGTCCATCCAAAGCTCACTACAAACATGCTCTGTTCCGTCCACCACCAACCCTCCGCCGCCCCTTTTCCCGGCGCCGCTGCCTCTCCTCCACCCCTCCTCCGCCTCTCCTCTGTCCACCCGAAGCCCAAGACCTTCACCCCATTCTCTATCTCCTCCTGCCAAACTCCTGAAACCCCTCGTCAAATTCGCCGTCGCCACAACTCCTCCTCGTCCTTCCTCCTTCGGCACCTACAAGATGCCGAGCACCAGATAAAACTCCCCCCGAACGACGCCGTTTTAGCTGATGAAGAAAGGGCGGAGCTTCTCGAACTCTCCCTCGTCCGGAACCGCGCGCCGCAGTTTCCCGGGTCGATTCACGCCCGGAAGCCCCACCAAAGCGACCCCTCCCTCCCTCCTCTCGCCGTCATCTTGAAGCCCGAGGAGGATGACGAGATGCTGATTAAGGCTGTTGAGATTAGGAGGAAGGTGACGCTCGAGATCTTCGTTGTTCAGATGAGGCGAAAGGGGAAGTTTGGGATCACTTACGCTACCAATTTGGCTTCTGAGTTGGCCGGATTCCTTGATTTGGTGATGATTGAGGCTGCCGCCATGAAGAAAATGCCTGAATTTGCGGAGACTTCGTTTAATTTTAGAGCTCGCAGGTTCATTGAAGAGTCTAGGGTGGTGCCTCTTGTAAGGTGCGTTTTTTATCTCTGAAATTTCTCTTCTTTTAGGGGGAAATTGGAGAAATTCTCCCATTTAAGTGTTAAATTAGGTTTCTTTATTGGAAATGACATCTGAAATTTGGATGATAGGAAGAAGCTATCTTATGTCAGATTGGTTGGACAATGTGATTGATATTTCAGTGTATGATTGATATTTCTGCATCTTGATGGAGTTGAGAGTTCAATAACTAGATGATCTGCAGGTGGTTCAAACACAATTCGTTGTCGTACAATCAGATAGGAAGATTGATATGCATGTCAAGGGGGAAACTAGACTCTCTATGGTCTCTTGCTGAGTGGTTGAAGTCGATTCATGTGAAGGAGAGGTCTATTGGGGTTGTGCTCACACGAGTAGGGGAGACAATTCTATGGCGTAGACGGGAAGAATTGGATGAGGTCGTCGGGTATCTGGTGAGCTGTGGTATCAGGATGGAGTGGATGGGTTACATTGTAGGCAGATGTCCTGAGCTGTTGGCATTCAGCATGGAGGAAGTTACAACTCGTGTCGGGTTTTTCATGGACATGGGTATGAATGAGAATGATTTTGGCACCATGGTTTTTGACTGTCCCAAAGTGCTGGGCTTTTTCAGTTTAGAGGAAATGAAGGAGAAGGTATGGCGCTTCTTATGTTACTTTTTACTCTCTGAATAGCTTATTTTATGTTTGATGCATTGGATAGGATAAGAGTGTATAATATGGGACAGATGAATGAGAAGATCACGATTACTAAATTACTCGATCAAACCATGTTTGACCAATATGTGTAGTAATCAGACACGAGCAAAGTCACAAAGTGCTCATCTAAAAATAACGAAGTAGTACATTTAGAGAGCAGGAAATGAAGCAACAACATAGCCTGAGTAAAAGTAATTGCTGGAATACGTAACGTAATTGTAAAAGGACTGCTATCTCCTTTAAATCAATGAATTAAGAAAAGTTCAGGAAAACCACAATGTAGTTGCTTATTTGTTCTGTTTTTCGCCTGTTGTCCAGGTGAAGTTACACGATATTAGTTTAGGGTAGTATAAGGATGAGCTTCCATAACAGAAGAAAAAGGAAAGTGGAAGAACGAGTGTACCGTTGAATCAAAGCTCTACTTGCCCAATAGTCCTTTTTTGGAGGCTACCCAATTTTTTTTTTCTCGCTAGATATGATCTCATTAGAGTAATTGGACATCCCTAACGTCTTCTGTTGCAAAGTGTGATTTGCCACTCTTGAATCCAGGTAGACTACCTGAAAGAGTTTGGGCTTGGCAACGAAGATGTTGGTAGACTTTTGGCGTTTAAACCCCAACTGATGGTGTGTAGTATCGAAGAAAAGTGGAAACCTCTCATCAAGTACTTCTACTATCTTGGCATTGACAGAGAAGGTTTAAAGAGAATGCTCATCATCAAACCTATGGTGTTCTGTGTCGATTTGGAAACCACCATTGTGCCAAAGGTAAGCACATTTTTGCATCAAGTGTGCAACAAAGACAGAATCTCTTGATGTCTCTTTTTATGCAAAAAAATGAAAGAATTGCTATTCTTTAGATCATAACCATGACAGAGTTTTGTGTTTGGTGTGAAGGTTCGGTTTTTACAAGATATAGGCATAAAGAATGACATGATTGGTCGCATGCTTGTCAAGTTTCCTCCATTGTTGACATACAGCCTCTACAAGAAAATCCGTCCAGTGGTTAGTTCACTTTCCCATGACCCTTTTTCCTTCTTTCCTTGCTACAGGCATGAATGAGTTATGCGAAAACTTCCAGGGCGTTCATATGACTTAATATGATTTCATTTTGCATCTTCATGCTTGATGTTTTTGTTTGTTGGGAAAAAGCAACTTCTATAAATTAACCTACCTTTTTATGAAGGTCGTGTTCTTATTGACGAAAGCTGGAGTAACAGAGAAAAATATAGCAAAGGTGATATCATTGGCTCCTGAGCTACTGGGGTGCAGCATAGCACGGAAGCTCGATGGCCATGTCAAGTACTTTCTATCGCTTGGCATTACCCTCCGACAATTGGGAGAGATGATTGCTGATTTCCCCATGCTTCTAAGATATAACGTTGACCTTCTCCGTCCCAAGTACCGTTACCTGCGAAGAATCATGGTTCGCCCTCTTCAAGATCTGATCGAGTTTCCAAGGTAATTAACAGCATTCAACTTTGCTTATGATGGTGAACCAAATTGCAAATTATCTTGTTTTTTTCTTCTATATTTCTCTGTTATGGAACGAAGGCGATACAGTTTGTGCTGCCAGATTTTTCAGCTACTCCCTTGAAGGGCGAATAGCTCCAAGGCATAAGATGATGGTGGAGAACCGGGTCAATTTCAAGCTCCGCTACATGCTGACATGGAGCGACGAGGAGTTCACGCTGAGGGTTCAGGATGCTGTTCAACGGCGTCAGAGATTCGAAGATGGCATGATTTCCGAATTCGCAAACGAAAAAGTTGACACTGGAAGTGAAACTGAAGATGTCCTTGTAGATTACGAGACCGGTGAAGTAGTAGAGGATGTCTTAGAATCAGGGATTGGCGAACCAGAAGATGCCTTCAATTCTGACACCGATGAAGGTGAAGATGACAGCGAAGACGCCTATTCGGATCCTCAGGGATCGGAAAGTTCACTTACTGGTAAAGCTCGATTTAGCTCCAAGAACAATGATGATCGTAATCGCACATTGTCGTATTCATGACAAAGTTGAGAAACCTGACTTATCTAACTCAATCCATGTTCATAGCAATGTAAATTATACAGAGAAAAATCAATGTCGGTTTCGATGAGTTCCCCAAAAATGTAGTCCGATCACCCAATCTGATCCATGGTGTCCGATCCAATCCAGACTGTTTGAAAGGTGTGATCTTTATCTTTGAGACGCACATTGAAATGTGCCAAAGATGGATATAAAATTGAAATTATTTTATAATGAGTTTAAAATTACTTATCAAATGATAAGTTGCAACAATCAAATTCTACTTCGACAAGGTACAAATTGATGGACAGATTACGAGCGGCAATTTATTTTTCCTTCCCAAAGGCGCAACTTTTCGGTATTGTACAGAGCTCGTTCGCAACCAAAACCCCTAAATCATAAACACCTAGGGAAGTCAGTCTGACCAACTCGCCCACCACTCATGGCCCTCCTCACGTTGGATGCAAACATCTTCGGGTCGTCTTTCAACACGTTTGCTGCCTCCTGGTTGAGAGGATCTTCGTGGTTCGGTTGCTGCAAACACAGGGATGCAAGAACTGAATAAGATAATGGGGAAAAAGCAAATGGATTGCATCAATTTTTGCAATTACTGAGTTTTTGGTATCAAGATGAGAGTCGGAAAGGGAAATGTAATACTGTGAAGAGATGAAACAGTCCGTAGATAATCGTGTTGATGTTGAGAACAGGCTTCCAGTCTTCTCTCAAAATGTTGAGGCAGACGTTCCCTTCCAAATCAATGTTAGGATGGTAGACCTGTCGATTCGATCCAGTACAGAATTAACCAACTAAATATGTACATAAAACTCTTTTTTAAGAAGATGCTGATTTGTTAAGATAGGGTTTTTCATTACCTTTGTCTTGCATTTCACTTTCGGTGGCTCATGTGGGTAGACTGTGGGAACGGAGACGGAGAACAAAAATTTGCCACCTCTAAAACATTGGACAATATATAAACTGTCAGCATTTGGGTCATCAAACACATTAGAGGGTTCACAAAATGCAGAGTCAGGTGATGAATCAGTGTAATATTTACAGGTAGTATCCTTCATCGGGGCAGATTTTGACTTCAAAGTTCATCAGATCATCCTTGCCATTGGGGAAAGAAATGACGCAAGATTTCGGCAGGTTTAGTTCACTCATATCTACAAGTTCAGAAACAAAAAGACATCATACCTTCAAGCTAGAATTCATCCGGAAGTTTAACAAGCAGATATAATTAATCAGATTTTACAATGACAGGAAACATAAGGATGTAAAGATGGAATTTTTTTGAGGTGGTGTTTTAAGAAGCGATTAAAGAACCTTTGTGAAGACGCAATTCTCCAGCAGTTTGCTTATTTACGGGTGTCTTCCCATTGTTACTCTCTGCAAGTTCCTTCTGCCTCTCCTTCACTTTAAATAGCCTGATCATCTTCTCTCTGTAGCTCCAAAAACCAAGAGGAAAAAGAAGCGGAATCTCGCATTAGCATACTAGAAAAGTAAATTTCAGCTGCATATAACGCAGCAGGAAATCCTAATTAAAGAGCAGAAGGAAGTGATCCTCCCAAATTTTCAGCAAGCTTAATAATTCTAGCTGACAATTGACAAAGAACATCACCACGAGGAATAATCACGAAAGAGTACAACAACAACCCACTCTATCCCGCTAGAGCAGGGTCTGGGGATCAGGATGTACACACTACTTTCTCCGAACAAGTCGAGAGAGTGTTTCCGATAGATCCAGAGATAGATCCATAACAATAGGATACAAGAATTACAAGCAAAGCATGACTCAAAGAAGAGAAGCATAATCAGAAACGAAACTGGGAGAAGACATAAATGAAGCAAGAACAAAGTACAAAACATCAATGCCCAAAACTCTATACATCGGCAGTCCGAATGCACCTCCTACAGCGATCCCGAAAGAGTAAATCACGGAAATATTACAGGAAACCGACATGATTTATCCACTGTCATGGCAATATGTGCAACTCAAAACCACATCCAAAGCTGAAACCATCCAAGGATTGATTGACCATTGACCAATACCAACAAAGTACCAATTCAAACTTCAAATACATGTTAAATTCGATTTGATTAGCTTCATGCATTACAGTTACTTTCATTATCTTTAATAGGTCTGAAAGCGAAGCAAATATAAATTCAGTTCTGATGGGGAAATTGGGGACCGAATTGATCCATCGACCCCATAAATTGAACCCCCAACCCATTGGCAGGAGGATAATAGAAAGTAGAAACCATCAGGATCAAATAACACAACAATAATCACCAAAAGAGAGGCATAAACATGAAACCGTGCAGGATAACGGGGAATCGAAATCGCTCGATTCACAGGAATTTGGAAAACGCATTCAATACAACTCCCAATTTCTGAGCAAATCCCAACAGAAATCATCAAAAGATAAAGACTTTACAACCAAAACCCTAGTTAGCTTACGAACTTGTATAATTTATCCGCGACCGACAAGGGATGATCATGCATACATCAATCAAACCCCAAAAATTCAAACATAAAAAACAAGAAATCTCAAACCAAAGAAGCCCCTGAAATAGCGAAATATGAACAAGCCGGAACCAACCAAATCAACCAATGCCCTTAATAAAGATGCGAACTTGAAGATCAGAAACAAAAAAAGGTACCGCGATTTACCTGCAACTAGCGGAGATTGGAAAGCAGGCGGAATTAGAAAGAGGGGAGACGGAGGAAGAGGGAGAGAGAAGCTAACGATGAGTCAGCGACGTTGTTTAAGCAGAAAAGGGATTATTATTATATTTTATAATCACGAATTTGGATAACAATTTTTTTTTCTCAACTCTTATACTTTAGGTTAGGTTTGTTAAATACTGTAGATTTTAGTTAATTTTGAATTAAATATAAAGATATACGGAGTACTATCTAAAATAATGCCTAAAATCCTGTAAATAAGTATTTTTTTTTTTTTGATTCGTCAAAAAAAAAAAAGATACTAACATTAACCAAAAGGTTAGTGACTACTCCCTCCGTTTCATAATAAAAGTCGTTTGACTTTTATACACGTATTTTTATGAGGTAAAAACTATATAAAATATTATTTTTTTAAAGAATTTTTTTTGATAAATTTATACTTATGACTACTAAGTATGAAATTATTAAAAAAAATTGATCAAAAAAATAATATTTTATAGTGTTTTTATCTCCTAAAAAAGCGTGCAGAAAAAGACAAACGACTTTTATTTTGAAACAGAGGGAGTATATAATAAACGGAATTTTCGCCTGGTGCCCCTGAGGTAAGGGCAAATTCGCCGGGTATACAAAAGTTTGGGATAATTCGCCAAATGCCCCTGAGGTTTCGTTTTTTTTCGCCTGGTGCCCCTCCGTTAAATGGGTTTAAAAGAAGGTTATAACTCCGTTAAATAAAAAGAAAGAACAAGATCATCCCGTTCGTTGGTTACACAGTAGCTGCGAACCTGCGACTCTGCGAGGCGAGGAACTTCATCGACCTGGGAGAGAGAGGACTCATGGAGCTTGGAGCCAAAGCCATTGCCTGAGATTGCCAAACGCTAGTAAAGAGAAGGCGGTCGACGCCAATAGTTGCTCTTGAGAGGTAAGTGTCTTCTCTTAATTTCGATTTAACGATATACAATTTGAGGATTTAGGTTTTTTGATTTGGAATATTTGGTGGATTCTCATGTGAGAATCTTCGAAATGGGGTTTGTTTGTTGGTTTTATGGATGAAAAGGTATCTAATTTTGTGATATGTATTTGATTCTGACTCCTTTTTTTATGAGAGGTAGGGTTTGGGGATTTAAGGCCCTATGAGTTTTGGGGATTTATACAAGTTAAATATTGGTTTTCTGAGATATAAATGAACAAAATGGACAATTTCTATCTTCAGTTTAGGGTTTGTTGTATTGCTCAGATTGAATCTCATAATATGGAAGCGTGTATTATATACTATTATGTTCTGTCATTAGTTTTTTGCGCAGATTGAATTTCTACCATGTTGATGCCTTTAAATGCTTATATGGTTGGATGAAATTTTTTGGAATTGATTGTGATTCAATATCGAAAGGTGATGGCTATTTAGATCTCATTAGGAGCAATTGCTGCATATGATTCTTTTCTTTGGCATTCATCTGCATCTTAATGGAAAAAATTTGAGCTTCAGTAAATGCCTGAACAAATGCTATATGGCACACATGAACACAATGCACAGATCTGGTGAGGCAAATAAGAATAAGAATGCTATAATCAAAATACATAATTTGTTAGATGCTAAGTTTGACTTTGGTGCCAAGTCTAAATTCTACCTCTTTTTTGAGCAAAATTGTCTACAGCAAAAAAATTGAATTTCGCCTGGCTGATGTTTGCCTAGCTTTTCTTATCTGTTTCAGCCCCTTCGATCTCCTTTGCTTTGCTTGCTGGGATGGTGTGTCAATAACAGACACTCTCCATGGTAAATTTAAGCTTGGTATTTTTTGTTTAATAACCTTTTGCTTTGAATTTTTTGCCTATTAGCTCAACCGGTAGAGCATTGTGTTTAGACACAAGATGTGGGTTCGAATCCTGCATATGCCACAAATGCATTAGAAATTATAGCAAGCCAGCAAGTATTAATAATTGAATACTCAGAAAAATATAAAAGGTTTGTTAGACAGCCCACAAACATTTTGCAATTCTCCGAAGACATATTCTATGACATTTATCTTACTAAAAGCATACTTCTTACATCAGCATTGTAAACAACTATGACAGATTTATGTGACAGATTAAAAAAAAAAAGTATGTATGTACCCAAGTCATGAACTCTTTATTAGTTTGCTGTCATAATCTATTTTATCTATCATAAGCTATTTTAGAATGCATCTTGTTTGTTGTCATAGCCTATTTTTTCTACCATAAGCTATTTTTACAATGCATCTTGTTTGTTGTCATAATACTTTCATAGTTGTGAAAGAATTAGTTTTTTAAGGAAATTCAATTTCTTAGTATGACAGCTAAAATCATAGTGATTTGGGGAAGAATTTCAATTTATTTTCTCAAATTTAGTTAAAAAATACTTAGACGATTCTATAATTCAATTAGCCTATGTGGGATTCGAACCCACGTCTTTGTGCATGAGCACAACGCTCTTCCGTTTGAGCTAATAGGCTAAAAACAACACACATATTGTCATAGCTTTTACACTCAATCATGTGCGCAGTTAAGCTTCACAAACAGCTAAGCTTCCAATTCCAAATACTCAGTAGCATTTCTCTCTCTCATTCTCTTTGATTGAGTTCTTCACTTGCATTTCGTGTGGAATTGAGCTTGATCTCATCTAAATTCAAGCTCAAATCATCATCAGGGAGACACACAAAAGGTCAAGCCAACAGAGAGAGAGGCGCAAAATTTGCTGCATTGCCAACCGAAGGATCCGGACTTGTTGAGTTGTTTGACCTATTTGAGCCTACTAATTCCTGTTGATCCGATCCTTGAGAGTTGAGAGTAGTATGTGTGTGAAATTATATGAATGGCAACAGTAAGGATGTTGAACAATTCATAATTGGGTAGCTTTTAGGCACGTTGAATCCACATAAAAGTCCTACTCTCTCAATCCCCTAAACCTGAATTGGGTAGCTACTAAATTGCAGTAGTAGAAAAAAGGATTTGAACTTGAATTGAAGCCACATAAAAGTCTGATTTAACCTAAGAATTTGAACTTGGGATTAAAGCCGTACAGAAGTTGGCTCCATCGCTGAGAACTTGCAATTGAAGCCACAAAACTTGCAATTAACTTGAGGATTTGAACTTGCAATTGAAACACTAGAACAATGCCTCCCCAATCCCCTAAACCTTGAAACACTTACCTCTGCCATTGTCACCGCTTCAGCTCTACCGTTGTCAGCCTCGTCGGCGATGGCGCCGCTACCTCGCCTCTCTCTCTCTCTCTCTCTCTCTCTCTCTCTCCCCGCTCTTCGCTCTTTAGGTTTTCTCTCTTCGCCGACGCCGAATCAAAGATGCAGAGGGAGGTAAGTTATTTTTATTTCCTTTTATTTTTAATGAAAATGTTAAGAGATTAGACGGAGGGGCATTTCGCGAAAAAATTGAAAACCTCAGGGGCATTTGGCGAAATATTCCAAAGTTTCGTACACCTCGCGAATTTAGCTTTACCTCGAGGGCACCAGGCGAAAAATCCGTATAATAAACGGAAATTGGTGGATTGAGAGACTAAACCGTGATTTCGATAACAACATCGTAAAAGAAATAACAGATATTCCTATCTTTGTCTCGCCGCTCCCAGATAAACTCTTCTGGTGGCCGGATCGTGAGGGCTGGTTCACAATAGCAAGTGCAATGAAACTCATTACAAACTCTGATAATATGACAGACGACCCCAACTCATGGATTTGGAAGCTAAACATTCCCCCAAAGATTAAAAATTTCCTTTGGAAACTTGCTCAAAAGGGACTCTCAACAACAACTCGATTATCCCAGAGAGGTGTTCCTGTCCCAATTCCCTGTAAATTATGTCATCACCATGAAGAAGATGAAGCTCGTCTTTTTATTGAATGTAGTTTCACAAATCATCCAGCTTTGCAGATACAGGCAATCCAACACATCATACCCAACATACTAAATAACACAAGAGATATTAAAGTAATCATGAGCACATTAGGTGATAAACTCAATCCCACAGAAAAAGAAGTACTAACGCTCAAACAAATGGTGGGTCATTTGGTTTTACAGAAATCAAATTACCTTCTGAGATGGCCACGTTCCATCTAATAGGGAAATACAATCTCTCATAAACACGTTTTATGAAAATTGGAGAAAAGCATGTAAACAAGAAGAGGACATAGAAATAGACAATACAAAAGACAAACCAAGCCAAAAAATAAAAAATAAAACAAGAATTAAGTGGAGAAAACCGGGACGAGGAGTGATGAAACTAAATTTCGATGGGTCGTCTTCAAATTTGAATGGAAGCGCCATGGGGTACATTATTCGGGATTGGGAAGGGAAACACATTACACTGGTAAACAATCTCCTCTTATGGCGGAAGCCCTCGCCCTGAGAGAAGGAGTAATTAAAGCTAGAGAACTTCATATCAGAAAACTTGTGATTGAAGAAGATTCGCAGATCATCATCAATCATCTAGCACAAAAAGGAA
Organism: Persicaria maculosa; assembly: GCA_963922045.1. Lineage (NCBI taxonomy): Eukaryota > Viridiplantae > Streptophyta > Magnoliopsida > Caryophyllales > Polygonaceae > Persicaria > Persicaria maculosa. Next base: position 71,355,314 of record OY998254.1, read on the forward strand.
AATGTCCTTGGGAGATTGAATTGACTATGAGTGATATCAAAACAATCCTTCAATACTTTCATGAAGTATCCTTCTTGCATGTCCCCCGCATTGAGAACAAAGTGACTGATAAGGTTGCACACATTTGCCGCTCTGTGCGGGGGAATGCACTTGAAACACATCCAGATCTTTTAGACCTCATCCGTCAGGATGCGATCGACTAGGTTTCGACCAGCCGAAATTTTACTTTATCAAAAAAAAAAAGAAGGAAATTGCCACTTATTTTAAAAAAAAAGGTTAGTTTTTTTTTTTGATTCGGTAAGAATTCGACGCACTGGACAACCCCGGTGGGTCGATAGGCCGAATAAATCGGCAACGGACAAACCGTCAAATAAGCTGAAGACATAAAACAACAAAAGCAGAGCCACTAAAATACAAGGGTGAAGTTATAGGCGACAACTAGCACAAGTGATGACGGAACAGGAGCGGTGAACACAACTCATACGTCAGTTGGTAGAGGCACGCAGGGAATCCCTGGGGAACTAAAGTGGAAACCTCAGATTTGGACTCTGTCTACGAGCCTTCAGGTTTCGAACACGTCAACGACCTCTCGCGCGTCGACACATAAGAAGAACCACCACGCAAAAAATCGCTAGTCTCAATAGCCACATAACCCCAAACACTAAGTACCTCAGCAACCCGCCAAATACAACCAATCCAAACCAGATTTTCTCTTTTTTTTTTTCTTTTTTTTTCTTGCTTTGGGCCTAAGGATAAACCTTGGGCCCAAAGGAAACGACCCGGGCCCAATCTTCGGGCCAAACGGGCCCAGAAGACAAACGCAGGGCAATACGCAGGAGACGAAACTCATCAGGCGATCGAACCCCAACCAACCATCATCCAGACCGACGGAAGGAGGCGGAAGCGATCAGGAGCAGATCGAGAGGGAGGATACCCAGGAAACACAGACGACGAAGCTTGGACACAACTCTGAGACCGAGATAGCGCCATACGCAGGAACCCATGAACGAGGGGGAGGGAGGTACCAAGACACCCAAAAAAAAAAAAGTTAGTTGAATAGATTGAAAAATAAGTCTATTTTATAATTGAAGAAATTTGTTTCGCATGTCATTTCCATAAATTTATCAAGCAATTGTCTAGCGAGTTTACATTCTTTAGCATTCGTCAAATCTGGAGGGAGAGGCTCTGACCTGTCTCTTCAGGAAACCCATCCCGCAACCAGGAAACCACCACCACCACGCTATCCCGCCTTCACCTTTGCCTTGATTTCGAGTCCTTTCCTTCATAATCTGGCCACCACAGCGCCTCTCCGACCCTCCTTTCGTCGACCCCGGGTGCCCTTGGCCCTGATTTCCCTTGTGGCTTATTTGCCCCTTTCCAAACCCTAGCTTTAGATTCCTCTTCCCAAATCCCTTTCGATCTTTTCTTTTGTGCGATATGGGATGCCCATCCTTTCGATTCGGTGCTTCTGGTTGCCGATTTGGGTCTCCAGACTGTTGATCGGGTGCCGCTGTGTCCGTTAAGGTTTTGGCCTCCTCCTTCTCCTCCGCTCGTGGCTGTTCGGCGGCGCTTGTCGGCTGGCGGCTTGGCGTCGACCCCTCAGTGTTGCTCCCCTCGCCGGCGTCGGTGCTGTCCCATGGCCGGTTGGTGCCTCTAGTGTTTGCTCCCCTCACCTTCACCCGTGGTGGCCCATGCTTTGGGTCCTTGGGGCCCAAGTTTTGGTCCCTTCGGACCCAAGCTTCGGGTTTTTCGGGCCGAAGGTTGGGGGGGGGGGGGGGGAACTGAAAGGGTTGAAACCACTCTTTAAGTATACTCCGAAAGAGCCTAAATTCCGCTAGGGCTTGAAAATCCCGAAAGGGTTTGAATTCTAAATCTATTGAAATAAAATCTCCTGAATGGGTTTAACATTTTGCCTGTTTGGATTGAAAAAGTTCTCATTCGTCTGAAAGGGATTCAAGGTGCGTCTTCACGGGTGGTTCTTGGTTGTGATCCTTGGTGTTCTTGGCGTTCCTCTTCTGTGTTGGAGCTTTGGCAACCGATGTCGGGATTGGCTGGGGTCGTGGTGGTTTGTATCAAGGCGACTCCGCGTGTAGGAAATTTTCCTGGAGGATCGTCTTCACTACCCACAGGGACTCCTAATGTACCGCTGGCCAACGATGTCGTCGCTTGGTGGTGCTTGGCATCAATTCTTAGTCTACGTTGTCTCCAGCGTGTCCGGGTTTGGTTCGCTTGCTCGTTTGGGATTATGTGCCTCCCACTTTGTTGTTTTTGCACCTTTTTATCTGTCTTGTGTCATATGTAGTGACGGTTTCACCGTCGGCCGACTTCGTCGGTGTCTCGAGTTGTTAGGTGTGCCTGGCTCTCGAATTATTTCCTAACAAAAAAAAAAATATTTAGCATTTGTCTAAAATTCTTTTATAATACCTAAACTACCCCTGTATTAATATTTTCCCACCCGTTCCGCGTAGCTTCCATCTCTCGGTGTTACGTTGCTGATGCATATTTGAGAAACGATAATTGGTATGGGCCGATGTTTGGGCCTCTTGGCCCACCTTGCTTCTAATGCATATATTTTTAAAATTATAATTTAGGAAAAGATAATGGATTAATTGATTTTTGAAAAAAATTGATTGAATGGACTACTTTTAAAGAGAGAGTGACACCTCATTAAAAAAGCTTCTCATTTAATAGTTAGATATAGATAGATAGATTTTTTTTGCCATTTGGGCGGTTTTTGTTCCATCTATATACATGTGTATTAAATCGATACATAACATTATTATATATATATGTAGCATCTTACGATTGATTTTATAAAAAAAATCATGTCTATAAATATTAATACATATTAAAATAATATGTTATATTTATAAAAATAATAGTAGACATATTTATAAAATATTAATAGACAAATAACTGATAGGCATTATTTTATTTATGTCTATATTATTTTTTGGTGAAAAGAATTTTTTATACTGAAATTAATTAATTAATAGTTGTTATTTTATTTATATTTATATTAATTTTTGATAGAATGAATTACTTATATCTAGATTAATTGTCATTTTATATTTTTAGCACGTTTTTAGTTTAATTTTCACATTGTAATTCAGATTTATTATTTTTATCATATTAAAAATATGTTTCTTTTTATAGATAATAAATGTAATTTTTAATATACGATACCATGCACTTTTTAGCCCGGATTGTTTACAACCGAGCTAAAAAGTCCCTTTTTTTTATTAAAAAAAAAACAGTAAAATGCACCCAATAATAGGGAGCATTCTACTAATTTTATAAATGATTGCAACATCTTTTCTTTTTAATGGATACTATATATATATAATTTAATAAATAATACAAAATTAAATATACAAGCTAGGAGCTTTTAACAATCTTCATACCCTTGAAAGTATTACATTAAGTACAACCGTCCATCAGAATCCTTTTTGTATTTGTTCGTGGCTAATGCCTAATTGCTGGTAAATTTACAAAAGTATGAATCCATTATAACAAAGCCCTAGAATCGAACAAAATTAATTAGCACATGAAACTTGCCTTCTTCGAAGCCGGTCCAATGGATATTTTGGCTCTAGTGATAACTCTGTTCAATAACAATTGATACAAGCTAAGTTGCGATGATGGGGGCAGTCTCCATTAATTCATATGCTCCAGCCACAACCCCTTCATACAGATCATGCAAACATATGCTCCAGCCACAGCCCCTTCATACAGATCATGCAAATATGCCTGCAACAATTGAACTGATTAAAGTTTGCAATTTTATCATAACAATTTCGAAACCTCATGTTCCATTACAAATGATATCGCCAAGGAAATGAAAAAAATTAACAGCTAATTGTATTGATTAGTCCCTAAAGGAGGCATTTGAGCACAACTGTCTGTATAAATAGAAGGCATTTATTAGTCTAAATATATTTGACAAACATGAAGATATTTTCTCTCTCTCAAAAAGCTTAATTTGGTAAAATTTATTATCAATAAGTCATTCTACGCACAGTTTTCTTACTTGCCTACTACTTTTAACTTGATTTTATTACAATATGATGTTTTAAATTTGGCTTCATTTCATTATGAACATGTTTTATAGCATCACTTTGAAAGCATTTATCTTTTATCATGTTTTGGAAGAATTTGTTAAAAGGCAATAGCCTAGGCAGTAAGCAAAGATGTCCACCGCCTATAGTCGCCTTGCATTTTTTTTAAACACTGCACAAAGCCATCCTAAGCACACCAAGGAGGAAAAGATATATGCATTATATAGATGATGGATGAATATAAAAAGATACCTTCAAGGGAAAGAGGTTTTCTCCGGGCAATCCATCATCAAATACCTGAAAGATAAAAAAGGTTTAAAGTTTAACAGATAAAAAAAAAGTATGAAGCATACACAAATAATAGGTAGTATGTTTTATGCATACCTTCAAGGGAAAGAGGTTTTCTCCGGGCAATCTATCATCAAATACCTGAAAGATAAAAAAGGTTTAAAGTTTAACAGATAAAAAAGAGTATGAAGCATACACAAATAATAGGTAGTATGTTTTATGCATACCAGGCAGCTATCTTATATCACTCACATCCTTTGCCTGCATCATCACTTGTCCCTAGCATCCGTTAGTTTAAGACGTAGGGGATACAACTCTACATAACATGATTTATTATTAATTGTACCTTGAGAAATCACCCTCCTTGGAAGTGGAGACCCTCCTTTGTACCTGTACAAATTATATCATATATTTGTTAGGAAAGCAAAATATAGGAAATTTCTAAGCTGATTCAAAACAGAAGATTCAAACACATGCAATATTACACTATAACAGCAAGCTGCAAAAAAACATGGAGACCCCCCTCTACTGATCAGAGAATACATTGTAAGTAACTTCATATTGCGATATATAGAATTAACCACAACCCGTCACATAAAACATTGTGCATCAATTTTAGTATATGTATATAGATTTGCTCGGAAAACGAATTATAATCAATCAAATCAAAACATAAATACTACAAAGTATACTTTTGTCAATCCAATATAATAAAAAAGAAAGAAATGGAAGACTTTCGAGAATACAATTACTGTCCAATTTTATGGAAATTTTTGCACAATTATTTAATCCAGTTATATAGAGACTTAGCTCAAGTTTAATATGTTTCATAATGGCACATAATAGATAAAATGGTCAAAGACTACTAACCCAAGTGATAACCCTTCTCTGTACCCCTAAATCGCAGTGACAATGGAAAAAAATATCTATCGCCAATTACACCTTCTAACTAATTTGGTGTCCGATCATTACACCTTATAACTAATGTGTCAAATGACAAGTAATGTTTTGTTTATTTTTCCTTTAGTATTAGCATCTACAAATCATATACTCCAAACAAAGTAGATAATCAAAATAGAAGTGTTCGATTCTAGTTAAGTTTCCACAAACTTAAGTAATTAAAGTTCCGTAGGAATGCAAGTATGTAGTTAAATGAAATTAACAAATACCAGCAATATAACAAGCACAAGTGCACAACTAAATGAAATATAGAGGTTATACAAAATAAGAGCTGTTCGGTTCCTCCCCCGCAGTCCCTAAATACCCAAAATTGGAGGATCTTACCTTACATTGCTCCCGAATTTCCCACGCGTAGATGATGCATCACAGAATAGCACAACTGGACTCGCTCTTCGCCAATGCCTCATTGAGTTTTCGGATGTCTTCGTATGCCTTTGCCTGAGCAGCTCGAGCATCCTTAGCACCTTCTGAACGGGCAGCCTTTTCTATATGCAATTGCTTCTTGAGCTCTTGGGTTTCCTTCAGAGTACTCTCAACCTGCACATATAATGATTCAGCCAACATGGGATTGAAGGACCGAATTACCGTAATCAAATTATACAACCAAAAACATGCTTTTAAGCATATAAATTTAAACAAAAGTTTATAATCCTGAAATCAAAGGTACATATCATTCTATGCTAAGTGCTTAACTGATTAAGAATGAAATATTGTTTTTCGAAATGATTAAGGTTTAAATACTAGTAGACATAAGAATACAGAAGCCTTTTGGAAAGGAAATCAGATTGAACATGGTAAATGTCAAATGTGGTATTGCGCTAGTCAACATAAAAGAAAGCAAAATCTAATCTAATCTGCGATGACAAAGCAGTAAAGAACAAAAGGATCAGGACTATATACCGAAGCTAGAATCTTTCATGTTTAATAGAACATAGAGCAGGAAAGCCTCACCACTCATGGAGCTTCTTCCAATTTTCTTCATAAACTAAGACATAATCAATACTGTCAATAGAAGATTCCCTTGCCTTACATGTGAAAACAAACAAAAGGAACCCCATTCTACCACATGATTTCCCTCATTCAATCAGCAGACAGCAATGGTTTCTAAGTTTATCACTACTTTCCTATCAAGGATTGCTCTTACAACATAAGTGAAAAAAGCAGATCCACAACAAGCATAAACTCACCTGTTGGAGACGAGATAATACAAATCCCCTTCCTTCAAATAGGACTCCCTCTTCGATGTCAACTCCCAGATTATCCTCCTCCCTTCTTTAGGTGTACAAGGCAAGCTAATATCTCCATTTGCCATCATACACCCTGAATCTGGTATCGTCATACACGATCCCAACCCTAAAATCAACAACAACATTAAAAACACAAACCTAAAACACAAATTGCAAATCAATAAAGCAGAAATCCAAATCCAGATCGAAAACCACCACATTCAAAAATTAAACCTGACCGGGATCAAATCACAGCGGCCGTGGTAAGCTCATGAGCCACCAGGAGAGGCGTTTCTAGGGCACGAAGGATTCCGGCGACGGAGCACAGGCGGATCTAGGCAGCGACCCTAGCTAGCGGAGATGGGTGGTGTCGTATTTGGGCAGCGACCTTAGATGAGATGGAGAGCGAATTTCTCAAACAGAGAGCGGAAGAGGTTGGTGGTGGAAGAGGTGGGTGATGCAGATCCCATCGATGGAGGGTGGAAGACAGAGACAGAGCGAGAATGCTGGCGGCTGGTGCGAGTGCAAGGGCGGGGGCGGATCCAGCGGGAAGGGAGGAGCGGAGTCTAGAGAACGGATAAGTTAGGGTTTAGAGAAGAAATGGCCTGGAATCTGGATGAGAGAAGCCGCTATCCTAAAACAAATACGAACAGTCGACCAAAAAAAAAAAGAAATAAGAACAAAATTAAACCGCTACATTAGATTATTGACCTGCTACAATAGATCATTACCGCCACACTAGGTATGGAAAAAATGTGTTTTCAAAACCGCCACAATAGCCAATGTTGTAGTATACATGTTAAAAACCGCCACTAAACTGTTGCAATAGGTAAAACCGCCTTAATAAACCGCCTCTATAGAATAACCGCCGCAATGAAGTGCCACAATAGGCCTTAATTGTAGTAGTAGTTAATACATATCCCACCGTGTCTTATCTCTCATTTTTCGCCTATGGTTGTGTAACTATTTTTAGTACGTCCATTGACTACCTATAAAGGCCTTTAGTTGTTGGTGTTGGATGACAAAGATCGAGTTCATAACCCGGTTGTCTTATCACATATATACTAGTAGATTTTGCATAACGGGACACATGGATTGTGTGTGTATATCATGAGCAATCTAGCTGGAGGGGAGGAGGAGGAGGAGAAATCCACCGGTGATGGAGAAGTGCCGGAGAGAGAGATGGTAGAAATCTAGGAAGGGTTTCCAACCGGCAAATTAATTGGGAGACGGGGTATAAGGCAAGGGCAAAAGAGGAAATATGAAAAAAAATTGGACAATTTTTTTTTTGATACAAGGCAATAATTTGGGTGTGGTCAACCGCGAGTAAACCACAACCCAAGAGCGTCCTTTCGAACGAGGTCTTCGATCTCTTCAGGACAATGCGCCCTAGTGAAGGATGAACATATCCCAAGATGTGCCAGTCTGTCCGCCGACCACTTGGTTTCCCTCACTATAGGAGTGAGAGAAAGATACTACGATCGAAAGCCTTGCACATGCCGAGTACGTAAGGGATCATCATCTCCACCTTCCAAGGACACGACCGGGACCCTTTGAGGGCGCTAAATGATAGCAAAGGGAAAAGTAAAGGACACCAAATTTATATATAATAAATTTAAATTTAGAAAAATTTTGTATATTATGATACAAGGTATACAGTATATTATACTAATACTCCTGACATTTTGGTTGGATGTTAAAGGTGTTGTTTCGGGTTGAGTTTAGTAAGCAATTAATTTTACAACTACCTGAATTCATTTGATCTGAAATTTAGCCTTATAGTCCATCTCCAACTACGTACGTACACAACTCTATATTTAACAATCTTCATCCCTTTTCCATCCATTTTTCCTTCAATTCCTCCATCAATGGCTGGCGGATTAGTTACTCATTTTGCGTCGTCGATTGCATTCGATGATCAAGTTCTCAAACCCTTGCTTGGTTATACTCGAGTTCTTACCCACTCGAGTTCTCAACGTTTCCACCAGAAGGCGGTCTCTTGTTCAACGAAAGCTCCAAGGCGGGAAAATGACCCGCGGAAGCGAGTGGTGATAACGGGGATGGGGCTAGTGTCGGTGTTTGGGAGCAACGTGGACGAGTACTACAACCGGCTATTGTAGGGAGAGAGCGGGATAGGCCTAATACAGGGGTTCAAGGTCGCGGATTTCCCAGTCAAGATCGCGGCTCAGATTCGAAACTTCGAATCCCAAGGCTACATTGATGCTAACAGAGAGAGCAAGATGGATAATTGCGCAAAGTATGTTTTGGTTGCTGGCTGGAAGGCTCTTCAACAAGCCAACCTTGGCCGCCATGTCCTTCTAACGGTTAACTCCATACACCTTTTTTATTTAATCTATATAAACTTTTAATTTAGAAAAGTTTAGCATGATGTGTCAAGCTTAGAGGAATTTTAGGAGTCTTGACTAATCATTTTTTTTTTGCCATTTTTTTATTTTCTTTAATTCTAATTTTTTTTCTTCTTTTTCCTTTAATTCTCTTTTTGATTTAATTTTACTAATTATATATATATCTATATCTATATAAACTTTTAATTTAGAAAAGTTTAGCATGATGTGTCAAGCTTAGAGGAATTTTAGGAGTCTTGACTAATCATTTTTTTTTTGCCATTTTTTTATTTTCTTTAATTCTAATTTTTTTTCTTCTTTTTCCTTTAATTCTCTTTTTGATTTAATTTTACTAATTATATATATATCTATATAAACTCTTAATTTAGAAGAGTTTAGGATGATGTGTCAATCTTAGAGGAATTTTAGGAGTCTTGACCAATCATTTTTTGCCATTTTTTTTCTTTAATTCTAATTTTTTTTTCTTCTTTTTCCTTTAATTCTCTTTTTGATTTAATTTTACTAACTATCTATATCTATATATAACCTTAATTCAGAAGACTTTGCTTACATGTCAATCTTAGAGGAGTTGTAGGAATATTGACCAATTATGTTTTTTCCTTGATTTTTTTTATTTCTCCTTTTCTCTTTTTTCCATTATTTTTTTAAATCATTCGTTCTCCTTTCTATATCTATATAATATCTTAATTTATAAGGCTTTTGATGATATTTATTTAATATATTAGTAATATTTTACTTATAAAAAATCGCGCCATAGCGCGGAGATCATACTAGTTACTCTTATAAGCAAACTACATATCTGAGGTTTAATTTATATATGCAAACTACAAATCTAAGATTTTTTCACCAGGGGGACGAAAACACACAATATTAATATATTATTATGAAGATGTAAATAATATTTTGATTTACAATAATTAGGTTAGGTAGATCTTATATTAGGGTGCTCAAATTATAATTAATTTGTATTAAAAATGACTAATAAAATTAGTTAATTAACGTTCAAAACATAGCTGAAAAGGGAATAAAGTAAATGCAAACTTGCAAAACTATACCATAAAGATGGCAAGTTTGCAAAACTAGCATTGCTAGTGGGAAAATTGCAAGGGAGGGGGAAATGCTAGTTTTGCAATAAGTATCAAATTATATAAAAATAATATTTTATAAAGTTTTTCGCTTCATAAAAAACAAAAGCCTATGCATTTTGGAACGGATGTAGTATCATTTTTCACAATATTTTTTAACATATTTGTGTAAAAAGGAGAAAACAATAAAACATATTTTTTTTTAAAAATAATTTTAATTTTTTAAATTTATTATTAATAAGTATAAATTTATTTATAAAGATAATAAAAATAATAATAGTATAAATTTATTTAAAAAAACAAAAAAAAGGTCATTTTATATAATTTTTAGTTTTTAAAAAAATAAGTTAAAAAACGATAAATAATATGAGACGAACAGAGTATTTATCTAGAATGCTAAAAAAAACGTAGCTTAAACAGATATAAAGAATTACTATTTTCGTAGTTCAGTCTAACTGATCGAATCTCAAGTACACCTGACCTAGTGGTCCAACTCGATCTATAGAGTGGTCTTGTTAGGTCACTGGTACGAAAAATAAAAATATACATTTAACTATTTAACAAAAGAAGAAAAAAATTGAAGACATTAACTTTGGTATATTTGTTGAGTATATTTAGATTAGATTAGATTAAATAAATGGGGGCATCGACACTCGTGGGCTAACCCCATCTCTCTCTTCGTAATATTTTAAATAAAAAAGAGATGGGGAAGGGTTGGGGATTACCCCATGCTACTAAGGTTGCCCCTTCCCCTTTCCATGATAGGATTTACCCGACATCAATAAGGAATGAATAAAGTGAGGAAAGGGGTGAGTAAACCTTATAGGTAGGGCTGTTATGAGATGATCAGCTCGAGCTTGAGCTCGGCTCGAAAAAAGCTCGACTCGAGCTCGTTCACTTTCCTAAACAAGCCGAGCATGAACATGATTTTAAGTTCGGTTGAAAGTTCGGCTTGTTCGATTTAGGCTCGAATAGCTCAGATTCTATGACATTTCTAAAATTTTCTTTAAGTTAATATGTTATGACCAAGTAAAACTACTTAGAGCTCGAAAAAAGCTCTGCTTGAGCTCGTTCATTTACTAAAACAAGCCGAGTTTGAGCAAAAAAGAAAGCTCGTTTAAAAATTGGGTCATTCGTGTTGATGCTCTTATGTTGATGACAGATGGACAGGACTCGAATGGGGGCCATAGTGGGGTAAGGGGTGGGTGGGGCCACCATCTTGCAAAAAGGGATACAGACGTTCCTCCAGGACGGTGTTAAGATGGTGAGCCCCTACTTCGTGCCCCACCACCTCCTCAATGTGGGGTCCGCAATGCTGGCCATCGACGCTGGCCTCATGGGCCCCACCTACTCCATCTCCACCGCGTGCGCCACCTCTTCTACGCCGCCGCCAACCACATCCGCAAAGGCGAGGCTGACGTCATCGTCGCCGGCGGCACCGAGGCCGGCATAGTCCGCCACGGTCTCGCCGGTTTCATTGCTTGCAGGTACATTTACATTTATTTGGTAGGGCATCATGCCATTAAAGGCTTGTTATTTTCTCCTCTTTAAAAGAAGTACATTTTTAAACAAATAAAGATGGGAGTAATAAATTCACAACTTATATCTAAAAATGACAGATAAGAAGAGTTACTACTGAATTTACTAACATTTATCAGTGGAAGCACAAGTTCATTTCTGTTTTTTCTATAGACATATAGAAGGAAAATAACGAAGCTCACATTAATTTTGTCCTTAATTCCCCCCACCCCCACCAATGTTTCTCTATCTCACAATGAAATTAATTAAATGTACAAAATAAATTAATGGGAAGTTAATTTAATTTAAATTCAATATTTAACTTTGAATTAATTTAGCTATATATATATATATATATATATATATATATATATATATATATATATAGGCCAAAATGCATAATACCACCATTTACCCTTTATTCACCATTGTTTTCAATTAATCACCCCTTATTCAAAAAAATTCACTTAACCACCCCTTATAACAAACTGTTTGCAAGTAACTATCAATCCTCCCATTTTTCTTTAAATTAAACTTCTATTAAATTCAACTTGAAATTAAAAGACGAAAATGCTCCCAAATTTGGTTTTATAGTTGTGCCTACCTCTAGTAGTAGGTCAGACAGGGGCGGATCCTGTTTAGGGCCAGTAGGGGCAGTCGCCCCCCCAATCGAAAATGAAATTTAACATACATATTCCTCTCGTTGATAGCTTCGATTTGATATATTATAAGCTCAAATCCGATATTTGAGCAAAAAGTTATAAGCGTTTCAAATTTCAGCACTGAATTACAATATTTCCTACATCATTTACCAAACCGATATATTTTTATTGTAATTATTATTTATTAATTTCATATCTTAATAATATAACTATATTCGAAAACTTCAAATTATGAGATTATATTGAAATATTTGAAAACCATGAAATAAATCATGTAAATTCAGGATACATTACATAATTTTTTTTTTTATCGTAAATTTTCGCCCCCTCAACCAACAAGTTCAGGATCCGCCACTGAGGTCAAATGTAGTCATACCTCTTTCGGTCATCGACGCTTTGTTTGCAACCTCCTCTAGCAATGCTTGATAGTAGACCTGTCAAAACGCGATCCGACCCAGTCGACCCGACCCGAATACCCTGAAAATTTTGACCCGGAAATTTTTTCCGACCCAAACCCGAAAATTCGATAATTTTTCGGGTCATCTGGGTTTAGACCCGGTGACCCAATTGACCCAATAATTTTTTACCCAATTGACCCGATTAACCCGATTGATTTATAATTATATATGATTATTTTTTTTATGGAGATTCCAATTTATTACATTTTATAATTACAATCACTTGATCTTTCATTTTTATTTGTTTTGTATAATACTCCATCCGATCGATAGTATTTCATTTTTCATCACATTTTTAAGAAGATTAAAAAAACTCTAAAAACATTAAAACAATATATTCTATGCTTAATACTAATTGCATGAAATTATTTATTTTTTAAAAATTATTTAAAATATGATATTTTAGATATTTTTAAATTTTATTAAAAATTATGAAAAATAATAAATATCAAATATTTTAGATCCGATATAGTATATAATTACAAGCACTGAAACTTAAGAACCACGTCTTTAATTTTAGCATTTTAAAATTATCAAAAAATTACCAAATCGTGATTTTTTTAATTTAAAAAATAGAAATTGACAAACCCGAAATCGATTCGAAACCGGGCCAAATCCGAGTTCAAGTCAACCCGGATCTACCCGGGACTTGTATTTATTCGAAACCCGAAATGACCCGACCCGAACCCAACTCGAATGACCCGATTGATAGGTCTACTTGATAGGGATCTAGGTGGAAGTTGTTCGTGCTTCACCTTAAATGTGTTTATGCATACCTTTGATTTATTTCACAAGACTATAAAAATAAGAAAATAATAGTAGTGTACTAAAAACACATTTAGGGGCATTTTAGTCTTTCACTTTCAAGTTAAATTGTGGAAGTTTAAGGGAAAATGAGAGGATGGGTGGTTATTTGCAAACAATTTGTTATAAGAGGTGGTTAAGTGAATTTTTTTTAATAAGGGGTGGTTAATTGAAAATAAGGGTGAATAAAGGGTGGTTTTAAATCAATGAAATTTAACATTATAATATTGGATTGGAAAATATATGAATCATCCTATTTCTTTCATTTTTTAAAATTTTTATTTCTTGTTCAAGTAAAAACTATACATAAGAATCACCCTATTTCTTTCATTTTAATTTAATTTTATTTTATTTCTACTAGTGGTTGTAACTGAATTAGTTGTGTAAATGATTTATGTAGTAATGCAATTTAGGGTAAGCCTGCAGTGAATATTTACTACACCATACACATGCAGTATATGTTTTGAATTGTTTAAAGTTTGATGATAGCAATGCTAATTACACAACTTGGAATAAACATGCATATAAATATATATATATATATATATATATATATATATATATATATATATATAGAGAGAGAGAGAGTGTGGATCGGATGAGAACACCCCTTAGAATGGGAACGTAGGAACACATCTGGATCGATGGATTGAATAAAAGGAATGGTAGAGATTAATTGGAGATTTATGATTTTTTTTAAATTAAAAAAACAGCGGGATCCACGGTGGAATTCAATCACTTCCACCCCACTGTGCGTGTGATGCGCCCAATTCAATTTCAATTTCTTCCCCACAAAACCGGGTTAATTTTGTGCATGTGATTTAATTTTTGTGTTTTTTAATGCTATTTATTAAACTAGCGTGAACATTCATAATTTAACCCTTTAATCCTAGTAAATGTGTAAAAAATAGAATAATGTTAAGAAAATAAAAGGCCTGTTTTTTTTTTGGTAAAAAAAAACTGTCATTTGTTAAGAAAATAAAGTTGGGCTTCATATATACTTATCTAGGGGTGGGCACAAATCCCGCAAATCCCGGACCCGTCCCGGTCCCGTCCCGATCCCGGTGGGATTTGAAAAAAAAATAATGAATCCCGTCCCGCAAAAATTATGCGGGACGGGACGCGGGACGAGGTTTTCTTATCCCGCAAATCCCGTCCCGTCCCGCATATTATTATTATTATTATTATTATTATTATTATTATTATTATTATTATATACACTATTTTCTTTTGGTGGAACAAGAGCACATGCTCTCGAAATATAATACATACACTGTCAGTGTATTGTATACTACTGTTTTTTGAACTTTTTTCTGGTGTTCTTTAGTTCTTACTCACTGTATACATACATATACGTACACATATATTGTAACACAGTTATATCTACATATATGCATACTGTATATATTTTTTATATTATGTGTAATTATATGTATATATAATGTGTCCCGTATTATATATACAAGAAAATATTATAACTTTATATATGTTATGCTTTTGAAAACCGCAAAATATATAAGAATTTTAGATTTTTTTCATAATGTTTTTTATTTGAGGGACAGGGCCCGTCCCGTCCCGTGAGGGACAAGGCCCGCGCGGGATTGAAAAAAAAGTAGTGAATCCCGTCCCGGTCCCGTCCCGCAAAAATTACGCGGGACGGGACGCGGGACGACCCTCATCCCGTCCCGTCCTGTCCCGCGCCCACCCCTATACTTATCCGACCAAATTGATATTGGGACCATCGACAAATCTTACCGAATAATTTTGTTAATCTCACCGAATAATTGCCCTCGTACATGTGAATAATGTACATATAAACCCTTTAAATTCTTACTATTAAATACGAATAATCTTTGTAATTTCACTGAATAATGTACCATTTTAATTATTATTATTTTTAACCTCAATTTCCTAATAAATGTGTAAACAATCGTAATCTTACTTACGAATAATACTCATAATTTAATTGAATAATATCTCAAATTTAACCGAATAATTTTTCTAGTTTAACCGAATACGGAGTAATATAATTTTAACCGAATAATATTACTAGTAAAATCGTCATCCTACATACGAATAATATTTATAATTTAACCGAATAGTCTTTCAAATTTAACCGAATCATTTTTATAATTTTACCGAATAATATGATTTTAACACAATTATATCAGTAACAATTATAAAAAAAAACTTCACACTTTAGAGAATGGAGAATGCCCAGTACAGTGGGTTATTTTTTTTTTCCCGCTAAACTGGGTGATTTACCCAAACAAAAATACGGAGTATTAATTAAAATCATCAGAAGGCACATTGAGGGCCAAGGCTCTTAACTGATCAGTTAAGCAAATTGCGGATCTACCGGGTGCGCGTGTGAGGAATGATGGTGTGGGGTCCATGAATTTTTAATTTAAAAAAAATGAAAATCCCAATAATCCTAACCATCCATTTCTTCCTAATCGATGGCCTAAAATTGTTCCTACGTTCTCACCTTAAGGTGTGTTCTCACAGGAGCCACCCCTATATATATATATATAGCGCAGCTTGGTAGCGCGTTTGTTTTGGGTACAAAATGTCACGGGTTCAAATCCTGTCATCCCTACCTATTACTTTTCCTCTGAGAAGTAACGACGAATTGATTGATATCGCTGAAATCGATTCAAATTGGACATACCTAATCTGTCATTTTTAGAATAGTATTAAGAATTGTATTCTATATAATTCTATATAATATTAGACTCTTAATAGATATCTTATCTATTGTGAGATGCATGAAGGAGTAGATTACAAAAGTAATCCCCCTTTTTCTTTACTATCTGTGATAAGAAAGCGCTCATAGTTCAGTTCGGTAGAACGCGGGTCTTCAAAACCCGATGTCGTAGGTTCAAATCCTACAGGGCGTGATTTCCTTCTGGTTAGTTCTAATTAGAGTGAAATAACTTCACCCTTTTGAAGAAAAATCACAAATTGACCTCCTGTGCCTTAAAGGAGGTCAATCAAAAAAGAGTTGTTAACTAATCAAAGGTCCAACTGATCACCACGTCTGTATTGTAAATATGCAGTTACAAATAACCCAGCCAAAGTAATAGGAATCAAACCTAAGACGATTCCAAATAGAAGTACTTCAATCATTTCAATTTGTTTGACAGGAAAGGGGGGAGGTAATATCTATCCATAAATATTAATCCTAATTGTCCATGAATATCAATGAAAGCGGAAAAATGTGGCGATAAAGAGCTAAAAAAAAAGAACTTCCAAAAAAAAATACACGCAATCCTACAGAAAGATTTCTTTTTATGATTCTGAATTGTTGATTCAATTGATTTCAAATAAGTCGTATCTTGCTCAGACCAATAAATAGAGCTGAGGTTATAGTTAAAGCTGCTAGTAGAAAACCAAAATAACTAGTTAGAGTAGGCATGAAGGAGCTAAATCAAATATGTTTTTTTATACATATATTTTTAAAGCACTTACCTAAGTTTAAATTTTTTTGTGAAAGATAGGAGCAAAAATCAGAACAAATACCAATTGAAAGAATAAGTCCCATTTATTCCTCAATCATTCCATCATTACATTATAGATATAACTAAGAAAGATAAAGGAAGAGGAGTAGAAAAAGAAATCGACTCATTGTCCGTGACATCTACAAATCCCGCGATTTCGAATCAACAGATTTTTTGAGCAACTCTTGGAGTAAACTAATTAAAAAAACTAAGAACTATGTCATGTAACTTTGTTAAAAAAAGACTCTCATTATTAGAATTCGAAATCAACTTATCAGATTGATCCCTTACCCGATTTTCGTTTCGAGTCCGAAGCAAATAATGAAGAGAATCTCTATACTTTTTTGATTACTTGGCAGATTTTTTTTTATATTAAACGGCGCGTAGTTCTATGTTGATAAGCAATAAAAAAGAAATTGTCTAATACGTATACTTAGTTTCAATATTAATTGAAATTGCCTTGCTGTGTCAGAAGAAGGACGGCTATACTGATTTGGTATACTCTAAAGACACCCTTGGTACAATATTGCCGATCCCACAAAGATTTTCAGTAAATTTCCATTTACGGATCTCATCTTTTACGGAATCGATTTACATTTGCCTGTACAAGAATATGTGGAGCTGAGCATGTCTGGAAGCACAGGAGAACGTTCTTTTGCGGATATTATTACCAGTATTCGGTACTGGGTCATTCATAGCATTACTATACCTTCCCTATTTATTGCGGGTTGGTTATTCGTAAGCACAGGTTTAGCTTACGATGTGTTTGGAAGCCCTCGGCCAAACGAGTATTTTACAGAGAGCCGACAAGGAATTCCATTAATAACTGGCCGTTTTGATTCTTTGGAACAACTTGATGAATTTAGTAGATCCTTTTAGGAGGCCCAATGACCATAGATAGAACCTATCCCATTTTTACAGTGCGATGGTTGGCTGTTCACGGACTAGCTGTACCTACCGTTTCTTTTTTGGGGTCAATATCCGCAATGCAATTCATCCAACGATAAACAAAACCTAATCCGAATTATAGAGCTACGACACAATCAAACCCGAACGAACAAAATGTTGAGTTGAATCGTACCAGTCTCTACTGGGGGTTATTACTCATTTTTGTACTTGCTGTTTTATTTTCAAATTATTTTTTCAATTAAAAAGAACGAGGGAGAATAATATATAGAATATAGAGGAGGAATTTTATTATCCCATTCGGAAGGATCTCATCTCATAATTACCCATGACTGTTTATGTCTCTAGCACGACCACTTGATGAAATGTGGAGGGAAGTGGGGTAAATGGCCGATACTACTGGAAGGATTCCGCTTTGGATAATAGGTACTGTAGCCGGCATTCTTGTGATCGGTTTAGTAGGCATTTTCTTTTATGGTTCATATTCCGGATTGGGTTCATCCCTGTAGTAATCGGATGAACTACGGTATAGATATGAAAGCGTAAGAAATCAACGGGACCCTCCTTCCCCTCGAAATAGAGAAACAAAGAAGGGGGAGGTACCCGCGAAATTCGTAATAATTAGAATATTTTATCGCATAAAAATAAAGTCAATAGGTATATCAAATAGCACGAAAACTCTTCTATACTACTATAAAAAATTAGAGTAGTATATCTTATTTGTATTCATCAAATGAAAGTTGAATTTTTTTTATAAGTTCATTGAATAAGTTCTATTTGTTGGTCAATCAAATTCTCTCTCTTTTTTTATTTGTCCACTACTTTGTTCTATCTCTTATATGCGTAATAGGAATCAAAAGTTCGGTTAAATCTCCCGAACCCCCTCCAAAAAAATAAAAAATTACGCGTCTTTAACGAAAGCTGTCACGAATCAGTACTATTTGACACAAGAAAGGTAATTTTACACATCCTTTTCTTGTGTCTCAGATTAGGAAGGCAAAGAATCCCTCCTAGACTCATTTAGTCCCCTCATTGATTGATCTATTCTACGCTTAGTCTAGTATCTAATCGAATTTGATTCTCGAATAGAAAAAAGATTAATGTATTCGAGAACATTGAAATATGATAAGAGTTACATAGTCACATCATTCAAATCCATTTTTACTTTTTTTCGTGATCATACATAACTTACATAACTATAACCAAACAAGAATTGAGTTCTTATTATTAACTTGATCTAGAAATTCATTTCGGACAATTGAACTTTCTCGAACTGTTTCTTTTTAAGAACTAAAAAAATTTGTGCTAAAATAACTGATGCCAAGAAGACCAAAAGGCCTTGGACGCGTAATGGGTCTTGAAGTACTATTTCTGTATCTCCCTGACCGAATCCACCTACATTAGGATTACTCGTTAATGGTTGATCGACTTTTATAGATTCGCCTTCTGAAACAAGAAGTTCTGGCCCCGCAGGAATAATATCAACGACTTGACGCCCGTCCGAGGCATCCCCTATGGTTATTTCATATCCGCCCTTTTCTTTTCGTATTATTTTCTTTACTATACCGGCTGCTGTAGCATTATAAACAGTATTATTACTCTTGCTTCCGTCAGGATAAATCTGCCCCCTGCCCCTGTTACCGCCTACATATATGGGATATTTTAAAAAGTGAACATCTTTATTAGTCGCGGGGTCCGGTGAAAGAATAGGAAAGGTGATTTCACTATATTTTTTCCCCGGAACAGGGCCTATCACAAGAATATTTTGTTTATTTGGGCGGTAGCTCTGAAAAGAAAGATTGCCTATCTTTTCCTTCATCTCGGAAGAAATACGATCGGCTGGGGCCAACTCAAACCCCTCAGGTAAAATAAGAACAGCTCCTACATTGTCGGAGAGAAACGACAATATATATATATATATATATATATATATATATATATATATATGTATATATAGGGCATTGTCGGAGAGAAACGAGGAGCTAGCCGGAACGAGCATCAAGGCCTTGGGACAAAGATCGGGATGGGTTTGTTATGGGAGAAGGTTGCGGAATCTTGGTTATGGAGAGCATGGAGCACGCAATGAAGCGAGGGGCGACCATCATAGCAGAGTACCTCGGGGGTGCACTGACGTGTGATGCGTATCACATGACGAGCCCCCGCCCTGATGGCCTCGGGATATCATCTTGCATCACTAAAGCTTTGCAGGACGCCGGCGTTTCCCCTGACGAGGTCAACTATGTTAACGCTCATGCTACATCGACGCAAGCAGGAGATGTGGCTGAGGTTAACGCTATGAAGAACGTCTTCAAACACACCTCCCATATGAAGATGAATGCAACCAAGTCAATGATCGGGCATGGACTTGGTGCATCGGGAGGATTAGAAGCCATAGCCACTATCAAAGCCATAACCACTGGTTGGTTACATCCCACCATCAACCAATTTGTATAAACACTTGTCCCTAAACTCTAATTACTTTATTAATCCATTAATTTCTTTGTTTTACAAAATCCTCATTACATCGATCGATCGATATGCAGAACTTGGAGCCCGACGTTAC
Organism: Persicaria maculosa; assembly: GCA_963922045.1. Taxonomy (NCBI): domain Eukaryota; kingdom Viridiplantae; phylum Streptophyta; class Magnoliopsida; order Caryophyllales; family Polygonaceae; genus Persicaria; species Persicaria maculosa. Next base: position 71,375,708 of record OY998254.1, read on the forward strand.
ATTATTCAACACCGTCCCTAACACGAAGAAACAACATCAAGTGAATGTCGGTATGTTTTCATTTCCACCGCTCTATCAATTTTTTCATATATGGTTGAGAAGTCAATTAAGCTAATTAGTATATGGATTGGTTTAATTTGCAGCAATTTCAAATTCATTTGGATTTGGTGGCCACAACGCAGTTGTGGTTTTCGCTCCTTTCAACCCCTAAAGTAAACCTATTTAATTTTAATCAATTAAGATGATGAAGAAATATATATTTTGGATGTGCTTGAATTCAATTCCTTTAATTGAGAAGAATATATAATATTGCTGAATCATTTCTTTATTTTTTGTAACTTTACATTGCATTATATTGCTGAATTTTGTACAAGCTATGAAGATTGATTGGAAACAAATGATAATACTTTTTAGTTACATGGCATGGGTTCTTGACAAATAAGTACACTCATACTTGAAATAAAAATTAAAGATTTATTTTCATACATAGGGGCTCATTTGGTTGACTTGCTACTTTTCTAAGAAGAATATGCATAGTATATGTAGTAGGTGTAACTGTCCTGTTGGAGGATTTGGTGTTCATATAAACAATATCTTATCTCTGAAGTTAAGTTATGGATATTCCATTAACCCTGTTATCAAACCAGCAAGTGTTGTCACGAATAGGGGTGGGCAGAAATTATTGAAACTGAAAAATTGTTTTGAAAACCTGAAAAACTGCACTATTTTTCAATTAACTGTTTTGATTTAAAAGGATATTTCAAAACAGTTAACTGAATTGTTTTTATTTTACAATTCAATACAATTACAATTAACTGCTACAATTAATTGTTTAATTGGTAGCCCCTCAATCCTAGACTGTCTCACGCTCTCCCTCTCTCACCCGCCTCTCTGTCTCTCTCCGTCATGCCTTGAAGCGGTCCTGCAGTCCTCCATTGTTGTCGATATCGAAGCTCCTCCGGAGGCCACTTCGGCCTTTACTGTTGTCGCCACTGGACTACTGGAACTCTCTGTTCTCTCGCTCGCTCTTTCTCTCGCTGTTCTCCCGTTGTTCTCTCTGTTCTCTCGCTGTTCTCTCGCTCGCTACGACGCTGCCAGTGCCAGTAGCCACCGCCCACCGGCAGTCTGAGCAGGTTTGCCTTTCTTTTATTGTTCTTCTCTCCCTTCGGCTTCGACTGTTTGTGGTTCAGATCTAAGTTATGAAATTTTCGATTTCACCAGTCACAGCTTCGATTGTTCGTCTTCGGCTTCTCTCCCTTCGGATTCGGCTTCGACTGTTCGTCTCTCCGGCCACAGCTTGCCCTCACCGGTCCGGTAACCCCCACAAACTGAGGTTTGTCAATTTTCCAATTTTGACTCGAATTGGCTGTTGATTTCTCAAATTTTAAGTTGTGAAATTTTCGATCTTCTCAGATTATGTCTATTTCTAAATCTAAGGTCAATTGATGCATATTGTAGCATATTGTAAGTGTTTTGATCTTCTCATATTATGTATATTGTAGCATATTCTCATATTCTCGAGCTGATTGGAATCTGGGCATCGATGGGAAGATATAATCTGATGCATCAGTTGACCTTAGATTTAGAATTTGATGTATATTGTAGCATATTCTCTGATTATGTCTATTTCTCATATAATAAAAATGTAAGCTGATGCATATTGTAGCATTGACAGAAAGGTCAATTAAGTTATGATGCATATAGATTGGGCTAGGCTGTGTTTTGTGTATCTAAATAAGGTCAAATCCAAATGCTAATGCACAGTTTGTTTATGAAATAGATGTCAAATTCAAATTTGATGGAGATTAGTGATGAAAGTCAAAGGATACTCGAAGAAGAGGTTGAAAAGGCCTCTACAGATAAGACAACGACTTCTGCTGCCTCCGCTTCAACTGTAAGTGTTTCTGGACCCGTAGAAAAGAGGGTGAGATCAGAATATTGGGGTCATTTTGACACAATTATTGATGATGATGAACATGTTGAATGCAAATATTGTGGGAAAATCATTCAGGCATCAAAGAAAAAAGGCACAAGTGGCTTGAAAAATCACTTACATAGATGTAAAAAGTATCCTCCTAATTTATCGGTTAAGAAGCAAAAGGTCACTGATTTTGAAAGATCACCCACACAAGTTGCATGGCATTTTGATCAAGAAGCTGCTAGAAAAGGATGTGCTAGAATGCTTATTTTGGATGAGTTACCATTCTCACATGTAGAGCGTGAAGGATTTCGTGATTTTTGCAAGCTATTACAGCCTGAGTTTGTTCCCCCTTCTCGTAGAACTGTGACTAGAGACTGTTATGACCTTTATGTAGATGAAGTGAAAAAAATGAAGAGCTTTCTCTGTAATTTATCTTCTAGGGTCTCTCTTACAACAGATACTTGGACTTCTGGACAAAATTTGAGTTATATGTGTCTTACTGTGCACTTTATTGATGATGATTGGAACTTACATAAGAGAATACTTAATTTTTGTCCTATTTCGGGTCATTCGGGTGAGCTTATTGGCAAGGCTGTTGAGAAGTGTTTGATTGAATGGGGTATCAAAAGGGTCATGACCGTTACCGTTGATAATGCTAGCTCTAATGATTTGGCTATTCGGTATTTGCAAAGAAGATTGAACCATTGGGGTGGTAGTGTGTTGGATAGTAAATATTTACATATGAGATGTGCTGCACATATCTTGAACTTAGTTGTGAAAGATGGTTTGAAAGACCTTGATCTATCCATTTTGAGAATTCGTGTTGCAGTCAGACATGTGAGATCTTCTCCTGCTAGGCTTAAAAAATTTAAATGTTGTGTAGAAGAGGAGAAAATAGAATGCAAAAGTCTTGTTTGCCTGGATGTTGAAACTAGGTGGAATTCTACCTACCTTATGCTTGAGACTGCTATTAAGTTTAGGAAGGCATTCGATAATTTACAATCTAAAGGTGGTGCTTTTGTTAAGGAATTTGAAAAGATTGGTGGTCCGCCTTCTGATGAAGATTGGAATAAAGTTGGATGTTTATTGCCATTTTTGAGAACTTTTTATGAAGCCACGTTGAGATTGATGAGTGAGTTTTGCTCAAAATATGTAAGTTCTCTATTCATTGCTTACCAACTGTGTTCTGCTTTTTGGATGATCTTTCATTTACTTGTTATGCTTATAGTTATCTATGTTCTGCCTTTTGCTTACAATCTGCAGTTTGGCTGTCATGTGTTGCTGCTGTCTAAATTGTTCTTATGCTGACTAATGAAGACCCCAAATTGAAGAATTTGTTTCTATTTATTTTCTGGTAGATTCTCATATCCTCACTGTCTCTTGAACTGGTTTAGTAAGTAATGTTGGACCTTAGACTAATTGGGAACTACTTAAGTTGTTATGTAATGCATCACTATCTTCAGACCTTTAAGAGTGTTTTGATCATGGAAGTTGTAATGTAGCACTGTCTCCAGACTTGTAATGCAGTAGTGTCTTCAGTTTCGTGTGTGTTTTTTACCATATGCAGCACTGGCTTCAGATTTGTCTGCGCAATGGACTTCTGATGTCGAGCTGATTGAAGCGGAAGCCATTTTATGGGTCGTTGAAGTGTGCATCGAGGAGGCACTGACTTGATTTGGTTTATCTCATATTTGCACAGCCTAAAATCCAAATACACTTGGTTTATCTTATATGGGTATTTTATGGGTGATTAAAAAAAATAACTTGATTTGATAAAATAAAAATAAAAAAATCCAAATGCCGTTATGGCGTTATGTTCAGTTGCCCACCCAAGATTTGCAAGTGTTTTAATTTGTAAAGGCTAAAGGAGTAAAGGGGAATTCATTTAACCTTAATAAAAGGGTTGTAGGCATGCAGCGGCTTGCCCAGTGCCCACTCAAAATTCCAATTAGCAATTAACTAGTTAACTGTCTTGAAATTGCAGTTAATTGGTATTCAATTAATTGCTCTTTTCAATTCAATTATGGTATTGAAATTTTAGTAATTGAAATATCAAGTAATTGCTTTACAATTAATTGAATAAGCAATTAATTGAAAATGCCCACCCCTAGTCACGAACTTCTAATTCACTTAGTTGGGTAAAAAAAGGTTTAGACACCAAGAGATTGAAATGTGCATCATACTACTACATTTCTACAAATAGTAGAATATAAGGAAACAAAAGTCTACCCTGGTTAAGAATCATATGAAGGAGTCTTGCTTGTGATTTTGTGTCCAATTGATCACCTAAGTGCTTATGGCATGCGATATCAAGGGCTTCTACCATGTCAACACATTCACTTGTAATTAAGTATTGTAAGTTGGAGTTAGCTAAATGCCTATATGGACAAAAATGGTACTGTAAAAACTAAACAAGAAATTGATAGATGCCTTAAACTTTTTTCTATGCATGAGATACTTTATATATATGTATATATACATATATAAATTAGTGAACCACACCCAGTGAACCAATCTTAACCAAATTATGTGAACCACGCCCAATGAACCAATCTCTATTTAGTCACTGAACCAACCACTATTTAGTCACTGAACCAACCTCTATTTAGACACTGAACCAACCTCTATTTAGACACTGAACCAACTTATTTAGTCACTGAACCAACCTATATTTAGACACTGAACCAAACTCTATTTAGTAACTGAATCAATCTCTATTTAGACACTGAACCAACTTATTTAGTCACTGAACCAACTTATTTAATCATTGAACCAACCTCTATTTAGTCACTTAACCAACCTATTTAGAAGTAATTCATCAAGTTATCAAGAAGTTGTTCATCAAGCTATAAAGAAGTGGTTCGTGAACCTATAAAGAAGTGGTTCATCAAGTTATTAAGAAGTACGTGGTTCATCAAGCTATAAAGAAGTGGTTCATGAAGCTATAAAGAAGTGGTTCATCAAGTTTTCAAGAAGTGGTTCATCAAGCTATAAAGAAGTGGTTCATGGGCCTATAAGAAGTGGTTCATCAAGTTATCAAGAAGTGATTCATCAAGCTATAAAGAAGTGGTTCATCAAGCTATAAAGAAGTGGTTCATCAAATTATCAAGAAGTGATTCATCAAGCTATAAAGAAGTGGTTCATGAAAATATAAAGAAGTTCATCAAGTTATCAAGAAGTGATTCATCAAGCTATAAAGAAGTGGTTCATGGGCCTATAAGAAGTTGTTCATCAAGTTATCAAGAAGTGGTTCATCAAGCTATAAAGAAGTTATGAAGAAGTGATTCATCAAGTTATCAAGAAGTGGTTCATTAAGCTATAAAGAAGTGATTCATGGGCCTATAAGAAGTGGTTCATCAAGTTATCAAAAAGTGGTTCAACAAGCTATAAAGAAGTGGTTCATGAAGCTATAAAGAAGTGATTCATCAAGTTATCAAGAAGTGGTTTATTAAGCTATATTGAAGTGGTTCATGTGCCTATAAGAAGTGGTTCATCAAGTTATCAAGAAGTGGTTCATCAAGTTATAAAGAAGTTATGAAGAAGTGGTTCATCAAGTTATCAAGAAGTGCTTCATCAAGCTATAAAAATACCCAATTATGTCTAGCAAACTAGCAACCACAAATCACTTTTTTCAAAAATAAACAAAAAAAAATCTCAGACTTTGACAGTAGGGCCCATACCCACTTTAATTATTTTCCTTGTGTTACATAGGGTTGACACGGTATACGGTAACCACTAAAAAAATGGTGATTACCACATACCAACCACAAATTGGTGGTAGGTAAATTTTCATACCACGTACCAACAACAAATCGTGGTTACCGCATATGTGGTAACCACGACATGTGGTTACCATCAGTACATTATCATGGTTACCAAGCTGTAATTCTGTTTGTATTTTTGGAAACCCGTTGGATACCTTTCGGTAAGCATCAAAGTTATCGAACAAAAAAATATGGTTACCAAAAATAATATGGTTACCCCCTATTAAAAGTTCATATAAATCAAGTTCACAACCTAAAGTACAAACCACTTCAAACCAACCAAGTTCAAAGTCGTGAAACAAACCAATTTCAATTGTTCAAATATTCAAAATGTTCCCACTGTTTCTAGTAGAAAAAAGTAGAAAGGACAAATTTAGGTCAAAATCAAAATACAAAAGATAAATTAAAAACTTAAAACTTAAGGTAATAACAATAAAACATTAAATAAAAAAATTAATATATATATATATATAGGGGTTAGTTCCGGTGTACTCAAGCCTTAACGTGTATCATGTACACAAATCTAGGCCCTTGATTAAATGAAATGGGTTGTTGAGATTAAAAGGCAATTTTACAATTTTTTTAATTGAAAAAATGGTGGGCCCCAACATGTTCTAACCCCCCACGCGCCTCTCTATATTGTTTGTGATTTGGGGTTGTTTTATTATTCGATCGTATCGATAGATTATGCGATGATATCGACAGATTATTCGATGATATCATAGAATTATTCGATCGTATCGATAGATTATTATTCAATGATTTTACAGGATTATTAGATCGTATCGATAGATTATTCGATCGTATCGATACATTTACATTATGCGATGGTATCGATAAATTATTCGATAGTATGACAGGATTATTCAATCGTATCGATAAACTATTCAATGGTTTCACTGGATTATTCGATGGTATCTCATGATTATTCGACGGTATCGAAGCTTTTTTCATTCATTAGACCGCCAAAAAAATCATCTCTTTAAGCTCAAAATCGGTCAATACATGTGAATAATTCGACTTTTCCCCTGAATACCTCTTTATATCACATGATTATTCAATGATATCGAAACAATCGATACATCCTAAACAAACTGGAATGCAAAAACAAGATATCAACAAAATTGATACAATAATGAAAAAAATTTCTAGAAAATCTAACCACCTGCAAACCGATCCAAGCACCGCCTCCGATTCGCTTCCGACTCGCCAGACTTTTTTGCTCGGGATCACACAGAGAGGCCCTGACCACCGCCGAAGTTGAACAACCACTCAGAATCGCACACCGAAGAAGAGAAGTCCTCGTTGTGCGCCTCCGCCTCGCTGACGCTGCTCATGTGCAACCCTTGCCATCGCAATTGCCGTCGGTTGAGCCGGAATCCATGAATAATTTCGTTCAAAAACACAAATCCCAACTTCATCACTATAAACATTTAACAATCAATCCCAAATATTCAATAAAATTGGGGCTTACCCATCAAGCACTCGGAATCGTACCCGAAATCGCACAAGGACGCCCTCACCACCACCGGAGTTGAACAACCACTCGGAATCGCACACCGGAGAAGAGGAGTCCTCGCTGTCCTCCTCCGCCTCGCCGATGCTGCTCAGGTGCAACCCTTGTCGTCGATTGAGCCGGAATCCTCGCCACTGGAACCGCACATGTTCCTCCTAACACCAGCGGCCGATTTTGCAGCCAGAATCGCTGGGATGGATGCGCTCAGGGCTGACGTTGCCGGCGAGCAGTTGGGAAGCTTCGAAAGGGATGCGAGGATTCGAGGACGCGGGGATGGAGATTTTTGAAGCTTCGAAAGAGACCACTTTGAAAAGGGGTGGGGAAGATGACGATTATAGTCTTAGGGTTTTAATGGCTTCAGGAGGGCCGCCAGCGCCCTTACAACTCCCTTCCGTTCCTGGTTTCCTTCGTTGTCCGCTCCGCCATCGCCATCTCCTTCGCAGCCGCCGTGCACCTTCGCATCCAAACTCCCTCCGCACAAACGCTTCGCCTTCATCGACCGTTCCGCCATTGCTCGCTCCATTCATCCAATTTGGCCCTTTTTTTCTCTTTTTTAATTATGGTTGTTGGGGGGCTTGAGAATTTTCAGGCGCTTCCAATTGAGAGTGGGGTATTTTTTTTCATTTTTTTTTACAAAGTTACCCCCTTATGTGGCATAATCTTGACCTTTAATTTCCTTTAGATCAACGGCCTAGATGTGTGTACATGATACACAATAAGGCTTGAGTACATATATATATATATATATATATATATATATATATATATATATATAGAGAGAGAGAGAGAGAGAGAGAGAGAGAGAGAGAGAGAGAGAGAGAATATATAAATTGTACACACCCCTTAGGGTGTATCTTGTGCACAATTGTGATCCATTGATCGGAATGGAACAGATGGATGAGATGCTGCCACATGTCCCGTCAGTTTCATTACCATTACCGTACCACCTTCACGTGGTTACCATCAAGATGGTTACCATTATGTTGGTTACCACAAGTGTGGTTACCAACATAGTCACTTTGTGGTTGGTACGTGGTTGATATGATAATTTCCGTACCATTTGTCAGCCCTAGTGTTACCGTGTCATTCCATTGCCTTCTTATGGGATTTTGGCCACTTGATTTTTTTTTTTTGCATAGTTATATTTATATAGGAACAAAACTATATTGGGCCCTATTCGGTATTGGGCCTAGGGCTATCGCCCAACTTGCCCCTGCTTATGGGCCGGGACTGCTCAGGGCATACGAAATCACCTTACTAGCTCAGTGACTTGCCCCTTATGTTGTGAGGAAGAAACAGTCTTACACGTTCTTCGGGATTGCCCGGAGTACGCCATCGTCCGATTGGGTGGAGTTAAATGTTGATGGCGCTGCTCAGGGCATCTGGGGAACAACTTGTGGGGGTGGAGTTCTTCGGGATGCTGCCAGGGGCTTTCATCAGAGGTTTCGGGGCAAAATTTGATGTGTCTTCAGCTGCATTTCAAGAGAGTTTATGCCATTGCAGTAGCTTATGCAAACTACTCCTGGCGGATGAACCACCGCTCACTCATGAGGACGTCTTTTTGATCGAAGAGTGTCGTAAGCTTCTAAGGGATCCAAGATGCACGATTAATTTGACCAAGATCAACAACAGGAAGGCTAATTCGGTGGCCGATGGCTTAGCTAAACTCTTTTAATTTAGAGGATTATTTGGTGTATTTCGATTCTGGCCTCCTTCTGTTCAAGCTTTGCTGTTGGCAGACAGAATGGGTCATATGAACATTTAGCTTGTTTCTTTTCTAATAAATGGGCAGCGAGTCAGCAACCCCCTCTTTTGACCAAAAAATAAAAATTAAAAATGTCTCACACAGAAAAATATTATAAAATTATATTAAATTGAATTAAAAAAGAAAATTATATTTAATTATTTATTTAGAAAAATAATAGTATCATAAATGATGTATTTTAAAATTAATGTAGTCTATGTTGTGTGGATGATTTGCATAGATATACCAAAAAAAAATTGCTTTGCAAAAATGTAAATGGGGGGTATAAATTGTAAGGGGGTGTTAAAATGTTAGATTTGCAAATAAAAATGTTATCTATTCAACCTTTACCAGGTTAAAAGAAGGAATAATGGCGTCAGAGCTCATTTCAACCAAATTTGAAAGGGGAGCAAATGGGATGGTGACAAGTGACTCAACTTAAGTTTTAATTGTTTTAAACTATTTTTCGGCCATTTTTATTTGTTAAAATTAAAAAATAAATTTATTTTTGAACTTAATTTAATTTTATCTATCTATAGACACCCACTTTATATATGTTTATGGAAAAAAATATTTCGAAGTAAAGTTGGGTCTACATCGCATCTTGATCTCAATTTGGAGTATGTCATGGATAACCATTTAGATGGCAAAGACAACGATTCGGCTGGCACGGAAATTCACACAACTAGCAAGATAAACCAGAAAACCTGGGCAGAACCGACAATCGTTGCTCCGGAGATGAAAGGTAAAGTTGTCAACGTGGACATGGAGGAGGGGGCAATCCTCATAGAGGAGAGCATGCCGTTTGGGTCTGTCAAGAGCAAGATAATGGAGACAAGCAGGTATCCATCTCGGGGAGAGTTCATTCGTCGGAAGCGTCAGAACACATAAGCAAGCGTGGTGTAGCAAGGTGAAGAAATTGATGTCCAGTGGGATAACTCTTCTTTTGCGTATTCGAATGTAGTATTTTGTTAGTTTGCTTGTAACTCACTGACACTTTGGGGTTTTGGTGGTTTTGAATGTACATAACTGACCGTTTAATTTGCCGACGATGCAAAAGACAAATGTATTTGATTTTTTGTTTACTAGCCAATATATGATTTTCCCTAGCCAATAAAATCAAAGTCTATGCCGATAAAAGAATAACCCTTAACCTATTTTATCTATCTCAGAAACTTCCCAACCTAAGAATATCGACCATTAAACACAAACGAAATGCGTTATAACGCAACATTCACAACAACCATCCATAATAAATACTATATAAAAAAGTGTCCACAACATAACTTATCATTCATCAAACACAAGTCATCCAAAAGGTAGAAACGATTAAATGTTTAACAAGTAAATCAAACACTTCGAAGTACTAAAGTTCCCTTCTAAAGAAGCTTCGAATGACGTCTTTGTGATCCTCCCCCTCAAAGCCCCGACGAGGCAAATTGCACAAATACAAATGTTCAAATAATCTCAAAATGGTAACTGACACAAGTAAATAATGAAACAAACACCACACATACACAACTACACAATAATGTCAAATGTTATCGTCTAGTGTAACATTAATGGTTTCAATCACAACATACTTCAACACATAGAAACAAATTTACAACGATGTACAAGTATAACCCATTACAATGTTCAAATTATCTAGCCAGTGACAACGATGTCTTAGCCAATGTAGAAGTAACCTCTGCCGGGTCTCGTCTATCTCAGGAATTTCGCCAGATTCCTCCTCTCTCAGTGCCTCTTCTTTCTTCCTGTAAGATAGAAGCAATTTAACTAAAAATCATGCTGAAAAACAAGACTCCACTCCATAGAATCTATGCATTGATTCCTGCACTACTTTTGACATCCAATTACTTTAAAAGTACGTCTATATACTAAAGTTGATATATAACGTTTTATATGGTATTATGTGGTTGTTTATGGAAAAAATTTCTCACCAAATTTTTTATTAAAATAATATATTCATAATTTATAAAAAAATCACCACAAACTACCATCTATCTATATATTTAGTTAATTATATAACATAAATCAAATCTATTTCATACCTGCATTTACCAAAAAAAATTATTAAACGGGGAAGTACCAAGTTTGTGAAAATAAGTTTTGAAGTTTAGGACATGACTCATCTGGAAAAATAAAAATGTCTACATGAGTATCAAACTACCAATCTCTTCATGCGGCTGTTGTAGATTGCTTACTTGGTGTAGCTTGAGTCCCTATTCAAACACAAAACAAGCAATATTTGAGAAGTTGCTGCATGAATGGAACAACAAGTAGCAGCATTTTATTACAGCAGATTTGAAAAGCGATAAGCATAATGTGTGATGATAATAGCAAACTCTATGGAGCTCCATCCATGTACTTAATCAAACAAACTTTGAACTCATTTCATTTTGCTCTAAGAATTAAATCGAAGCTTGGGAGAGCTAATCTAATAAGATAGAACTAGTTTCATAATCCTCCACAAATTATTAGTGTTTCCCCCCTTTTCAATTCGCTTCTCGACGAATCATGGACATACAAACTCATACCAATTGTGTCTATGAATGCTAAGAGAACGAAAGAAATCAATCCAAGTTCTTCTATTCATTCTCATCATCTGACCTGTGCAAGAATCTCGGGGGGTGGGGTTTTTGCTTGACCTGTGTAAGAATCTGACCTTCGCCCAAGACTAAGTCATTGATGCCGAATCACAACATCAATGGATCTTTTAATAACACATATCAATTAAAAAAAACTAACAACTCAATTCAATTTGCATACCTTAGATTTGAAATTTCTAATTTTGCAACTCAAATTGGGGCTTTCGTAATTCTATAAAGCAAAACCTAAAATTAGGATCAAACATATCTCAAGTGATATAGCAATCAAACTGAAATTTCTGTACATTGAGACTTACGATCAGCAGCAGATGTCTTCAGGCGCTTAAGAGCGAAGAAACTCAGGGATCGAACAGAATCAAGCGAAACAACGTCAATGGAGGTGACCTCGCACCTCTGAATTAGAGCTCGATGTGAGGCCAGGGGGGCATGAGTCGGGTGGGTTCTGGGCTCGGGGGGTGCAGGTGAGGGTGGCGGTTCGAACGGTGGTGGTTGGGTGGGCACGAACCGGGTGGGTTTTGGGCTCAATGGGTGCGCCGGAGGGAAAGGGTTCGAACGCCGGTGGTTGGGTGGCCGAAGGTGGCTCGTGGAGGGTGGAGAACGGTCGGAGAGAAGAAGGAGGCGGGGCGGGAGGGCTCAGTTCAGCAAGAAGGGTAACCTGTGAAAGGAGGTGATGAGCACCGGTTATTTCTGCCAATTTTTTGGCTTATTTGCTACTTTTGCAAATCTTGAAGGGGGGTGTCACTTTTGTAAGAGGTCCAAAATTTTGGTATATTCCCTACAATTTTCTCATGTTGTGTTGATATAGAAGCATAAACAATACATTTCTTAAAAAACACTCGCATAATTTCTCAATATTGCATTATATATATATATATGAAAGTTCAAACCTTTTTTTTTATGACGAGGAACCCACCTTTGGTGGCAAACTCCGAGCACGTGACCCAGCCGGCAAGAGCCACGCACCAGGTAAACCGGCTTGCGTCGACCGGCTCGACCCACTGGAAAGGAGTAAGGCAAACCAATGGGCGGAGGTAGGGATTGAATCCGAGACCTCATGCCATCCCCCTTGCTCCCCACCAGTGAGTCTTTGCAATGGCACCAGTGAGCCTTTGCAATGGTTTTGATTATAACGATATATAGTACTCCCTCCGTCTCAAAATTTAAGGGTTTTGATTATAACAATAGATAGTACTCTCTCTGTCTCAAAATTTAAGTCGTTTTAGGACTTTATTCTTGTACTCTTGAATTTGTAAATAAAGAGCGGTCATATCCAGGATTTGAACTGGGGACCTTTGAATACTACCCGCAAGTCCTTTCCAGTGAGTCATTCCGGAATGGTTACGAATAATCGAATGGGCTGAATGGAGTTTTCAAATTTGGGACAAATAGATAGGCAGAAGTCTAGAAGATGGACATAGTCACATGACTCACATCCAGTTGACCCAAGGTTAAGCTACCCATATTGCAAGCTTAAACGCTAATATAGTAACCGGAATGCACAACAGATATCAGTACACCGCCAACTTGAGTATATGAGGAAATCTTTCGAGTTTCGACTGTCGAAACTTAAGAGACTGTATGTATGACAGGCACTGTCATTTTGCTTTTACAGATCTGGATCTTGTTCTCTTATACTACAGATGAATTTGTCAATTGCTGGAGCGTGGAGCTTTATTTAGTTTGGTTTTGACCCTTAGGCGAGCTGCAAAGCTTCTTCCCGCTTGATGTCGAATACTTTTATCAGGGCATCTTCGACAACCTGGACGGTTACCAGAAACGAAATCAGTGATGTCTAAATCAAACAAATGAACACTAACAAGTAACAGGACTGTTGTTCTATGTGCAGGTTATCACCTTGTCTGGGGTAGAAGCACCAGATGTGACTCCTATGGTGATGGGGCCCTCGGGTAGCCAATTTTCTTTCTCAACAAGTTCTCCATGCTGCAATTGAACCAACCAGGGTAGAGGTTATATCAGCATATGGAAAAAAAATAGCAATAAAAGAGAGCTGTAGTTTTAGATACGTTATGACTTCCGTATTGTAGAAATGGTGCTTACGTTCAGCTTGTAAGCTATTCTGTTTCCTGGACCTATCCTCTGCTCACTGTCAATCCAATACGAAGGAATCCCACGTTCCTCTGCAATCTCTTGTAAGTGAGATGTGTTGCTAGAGTTCCAACCTCCGACAACCAACATAAGGTCCAATGGTTCTTCTACCAACTTATACATTGCATCTTGGCGCTCCTGTGTCATGGAGAAAATAGTTTAGTTTCAAAAGAGTATTGACAGTTATAACTTTTATAAACCGAAATAAATATGCCAACGTTAGCAATAATTAGAGAAGAACAATACTTGGGTGGCATCACAAATTGTGTTGAAGCTAATGAAGTGTTTATTGATGTTCTCAACACCATATTTGCGCATCAAAGTTCTCTCCACCAACTTCCCTGACAATTTTCAGAGAGAGAAACCGTTCAAATATTACAAAAAGTACATCTGTAGGAATATAAATTCATAGGAGGAATAATTCTGCGCGACGACATACCTATCTCCTCTGTCTCTCCTTTGAGCATAGTAGTTTGATTTGCTATCCCAAGTTTTTCTAGATCTTTGTCTGGATCAAACCCGTCTGAAACCGCATTTTTAAATTTCTGAAAGCAAAGTATTACGTGTCAAAAAGAACTGTCAAAGCTGAAAACCACTAAAGCTTTCAAATAAACAAGAGCATTTTACCTCCATAAAAGCCTCCCTCGTTGAGCTAGACCCATCTAGCGTTCCACCGAGAATGTAGTCACACACATAAATTGCCTAATAAAATTCAGGAAAACTTAACAAATTAATAGCGATGTCCATGATTGAGAATAAATGCCTCATAGAATGTGATTCCCAAATTCCAATACTTTAGTAGAAACTTGCCTCTTTCATGTTCTTTACAATGATGTACGTCCCAGCAAAGGATGCAGTTGCAACAGTCTCCTCATGAGCGTATTTTCCATGGATTATTGAAGTGTACTCCCCTTTCTTGTGCTTCTCAACAACGTTCCACACCTAAGCATAAAATTCATGGTCATTGAACAAGGTCAATGAGATAAAGTAATATAAAAAACAAAGCTAAGCAAATCAGGGAGAAGAAAATAGGAAAACAATGTAGAGTAACAAAAGAAACTTTCTGAATAACCTTAACCACCCAAGGGCAAGTTGTATCCACTATCTGTACGCTCTTGTTACTCAAAGTCAACATCTCATCAACTCCGGCACCAAAAGCAGGCAAAATTACAACATCTTCTTTCTCAACACCATCAAATTGCTTCTTTCCATCCTGAAGGGGTATATTCTGGACTCCCATATCTTCTAACCTCTGAGACAAAAGAGTTTGAGCCTTAGAAAAATGCAGTTTCACACAGATTAAAACTAATTGAAATGAGTGGCATGATAACAAAAAAATCTCCTTAAAACCTAAATTACCAGTGATACAAATCTAACGAGCTGTATGGAAAACTCCAAAAACAGCTCTAGTAACAAAGCCAATATGGCACAAGGCAATATTACAACGCCAGAGCAAGCAATTACAGTCAACAATAATGAGACATGGAAGACTTCCTCAGTTAAAAAACTCATCAGATTTATCTTGGCTTTGAACTCCACAATCCCTTACTTGCGACAAATAATAAGATAGTGTTGCTCAAAGCTAAACTCCATAGCGGCGAAAATTTATATCAATCGAAATATATTATAAAACCTCGAAAGCACAGCCTTGTCTACCTTGTTAACAGTGGGGTTGTGAATAATCTCATTGGTTATCCAGAGCTTCTGAGTGGGGAACTGCTGTCTAGCTTCATATGCAATCTGAACTGCCCTGTCCACACCCCAACAAAACCCATAGGCTTCTGCCAATTTTACTGTAACATTTCCCCATGTATACTCGTTACCGTTTTCCTTCAAAGTCTTTATCACATCACCTGTTTAATTCAATGAAAAACAAGTATTATCAGGAAAAGAAACAACTCCAAACACAAAAATATTCATCCAATTGATAGAAAGATTTATTCTTTTCTGACAAGTTCTTAACAAGCAAAAGCTTCCAACAAATGATTCAGAATTTTTTTTCCCAAGTAAATCTGACGAATCTACAATCAGACTCCCATTTAATCAAACATCGAAATTGTTCATCAAAATGACTTCCAATTCCAAGTTCACAGCCAAATATCACATTTCACAACAAACTATCGCCGCAAGATCAGCAAACATCGCAGCAGCTCAGTCGGATAATCGATCAATTCCTCCCCGAAATTGAATTTCTACGGCTCAATTTCAAAAAAAAAAAAACGAAGAAACTTACTAGTGTACTCGCGATTCATGAGCTTCTGCGTCTCCTCCTTGAGACCAAACCCCTTCCGGTTGTAATTCTTGCTCCTGGTAAGGTTGTGCCGGAACACCTTGGCGTCGAATTCCGAATCACTGGGAGCGGTAGCGGAAACGGACGAAGGAGAAGGAGCAGAAGACGAAGACTCGCCGGCGGCACAACGGACTACCGAAACCTGTTTCCGGCCACGGAAAGCGCTAATTCGGCCGTAGGTTTCCGGTAGAGAAACGTCGGTACAGGCTGAAAGCCGACATAGCTGGGGAGCGATCGCCATGGGAGAGCTTCGATGACGGGGAGAGAGAGAGGGAGAGGGCACGAGTTGGTGTGATTGGAGCTTGCGAGTTCTACTGAACTCGTGTTTGGAGGATTTTATCCCCTTCACTCCTTCGCTTCCAATCCTCTCGCTCCAGCTTGTCTTTTTCCATTTCTTTTTTATATAATGTAAAATTGTTTATTTAAATAAATAAATAATATAAAAATTTGTGTTAATATCATTATTATAATATTTAAATTAATGCAACAAATGAACATACAAGAGAAGACTTTTTTTTTTCCTTCAGTTTTGAGGAAAAAAATGGCGAAAAAAAGGTTTTTTATTTAAGTTTTCGTACTGAAAACAATTTTATGAAGAGCAAAAATCATGGGGGAAATAAATTCTGGACATTAATCATCAATCAAAGAATTACATAAATGGTAAGTTTGCAAAAGGCCAACCACTGAAATAAAATTATCAATTACAGTATTAGTTTTATTTATATTCCATGAAATTATTTAAAGTTAAAAATTAATGTTAAACAATTCAAAGATTCAAGCTTTAATTAATCTAATAAATGGAGATTATTTAAGAGGTCGTGTGCGGGCCCACTTACAAGAGACACGAACAACATACAAACCCAACGGATTCCATCTTAAAACCAATTAGCAATGAGAGGAGCTAGAGTCCGTCAAACTTATATGTTGTTCATGATATCTCAAAATTTTCAATGTGAGACAACCCCATATTTCAACGTAGCTATTCGAATTTTTTTATTTTTAAAATTATTTTTCTCAATAAAAGTTTATAAAACTATATATAGAGCATTATTATTTCCCTAACAACAAGTATCAATTACAATTCCTTATAAACAAAGCCTATGATCGAGTTATATGCATCCTAAACATCATGGGCAAAACATAATTGAAGGAACTACCAAATCAAAGTTATACCACACATTAAAAAAATTGAATTTTGAATTTTCTGGGAATTATGAATCAACTTTTTTCTAATGTGAACAAATATTAATATTTTGATTTTTTTATAATCTATCATCACTCATCTTACTGAACTATTGATTATTGGTTAGTAAAATCATTCCACACAATATAATGAGTCAAAATTCAATGGCTTTTTTTTTTCAAAAGAGATCCTCGGATTATATTTATCCATTATATTTATAATAATAAGAGATCCAATGAATTGATCAACTAGAGAGTTTTCCATGTACATGAATATTGTATTTGTAATTTGTATTGTAGTTAAAAAAACGTTGTACGTGAATTTATTGTGGCTGAATTTAGACTGGAAAACTTCATTGGTGGGCCCTTCCTTCAACGTGTGGCTACCCAAGGCCCAATTGGACGGGGTGAACCCCTAACACAATTTATGAATGATTAAACTTGTTTGTAACATATAATAATGGAAATGCCAAATAATTGTTTTTTTTTTATAAACGTATATTGATATTAATAAGTGGTGGATATTATCTCTCTTTGATGACAACCTCTCTGCTCTGTTGTCTAAATAAAAAAATATGGATGAAAATCATATAAAATATTTTACCAAATTTTGTTAGATATCAATGTGTTTTTACGATATTTTACTCATGTTTGTTAAATAGGGATATATTATATGATATATTTTTTTATTGGTAGTTAATTAAACATATTGACATGTATTAATTAGTTAAATGGGTATTAATACAAAATTTATTTAAATCTTTTAAAAAATAAAAGAATATATATATATAGTATAGCGGTAGTTAGAATTAATGTTTAATTATAAGTTTTTTGTATGTTTTTTAATATCAAATGAATTGATATTATAAAAATCGTACAATACACTTAACTAGTTTATATTTATAGATATTCATGTTATCTTTAGAAACTCAAGTTAATTAATTAAGCATTTGGTATGAAAACTTGGAAACTATATACACCGCAAATCTGCACGTTAACTGCATGAGCTGCAAACTGCTTTGGAGATCGACCGCTTCAAATGGCCAAACGAGGGCGCATAAAGTCAACCTTTTTGATCAGGTAAAGACTTTAATCTTCAAAAAGTGCTTCGACTATCTGTACAAGTTGTGGGAGGATGTCGTAAACCAAAACATTCCTCCGGAATGCACGGACCAACATTGGAGGGTTTGTTACGGGATTCCTTGTGTCCATGAGATTCAGGCGTATGTCAGTTCCGGTACTCCGATACCCGTTAGGACATCTACTCGTTCTGGATGGATTTGTCATGGACTGACATCGACGACACCCCACTCCCGTATGAACTGTCATCTTCATATACAGCTTCCAACAATGTATGCGACAATGACCTCCACCCACCCTCATCTGCAAGCGTCCGATCGAAAGGGATGCCTCGGGGGTCGAGGAATGCCTGCAGGACCAACCCATTGTCATACGAGGAGTTCAGAGCAAATTTTGAGAGAGAAGAAGCACGTCCTGCTCGACATGTTGCTCGACATCGTCCACATGCGACCACGGCTCGACGTGGACGTGATGATGTGTTCAGAGGGTTTAACTGGGGTCGAAACAACGTTGACCCCTTTATGCTCGGACATATACAGGGTGTCAGGGACATTATTGGAGATGGTCATTGTGCTTTGGCGGCATTGACATCACCGATCGGCGAGTCTGCTTTCCCATAACTAAAAACGTTATTGTGCAATCACTTGGAGGATCACGCCGACCTCTACGTCGGTTGTTATATGGGAGGGTACACATTTCGGCAGTTCGTTGGCAACTAGAGATGGGCGGGACCTGTGCATGGTGATAGGAGACGTTGGATAGAGCTACCCATCATGTGTTTAGTATTTGCAACGGTATATCAGATTTCTTTCGTCGTCCTAGCTTGACATCATCCGTTCACATGTCTCCCCATGTCCTCGCCGACACCTGGTAACAACCCTCAATCAGCAACCCTTGGTTTAGCCTGCATCGGAAACCAAGACCATTTTGCCGCGGTACGACTTCAAACGTCTTATATTACCTATTCTTACTTTTCATCTATATGCCAATACTCTAACTCTAATTTTCTGTTCTCATAGATCTGGTTGCGTCCTAACGCTCCTATTCCGCCGCCTGTGCCATAATGGGTTGCACATCATCAACCGAGCATCGAATGATGGGATGCTCTTTTTCAAGCTCAGTTTGACAGACTCCGAGCCTTACGTGTCGATTCCGGTCGCCCTTTACACTTTGTCTAGATTTTATTCCACGAGTCTATTACAATTATGGATGTAAACCTTTTTTTTTCGTGCCTTGTAACATTATTCGCATATTATCCGAATGAAATCCTTAACAATTATTGATTTTTATTCCACGTTGAATGATGTTAGTATTAAAAATAAATGCCGAGCATTTAATTTTCACTTGCCAATAAAACTCACCAAGGCTCGGAATGGCTTAAACCCTAAACCCTAAACCTTAAACCCTTCATTTTTATTCCATAAACTCTAAACCCTAAACGGTAAGAGCGCACTAGCTCTGCAGTGATTTCCAAAAAAAAAAAAAAAACTTTATTAGGACAAATTTTATGAAATCACCAATTAAATAAACAATTTTGTACAAAACTATCTCATAAATTGAAAATTCAAGAAAACTATCCTTTAAAAGCTAAACGGATGCAAAAGTCCACCCATCCCATCTGTTTTGTTAAGTTTAAAAGTAAAAAAATTACTATTTTGCCCCTTTATCACCATTAATATCATAGGTCAATTTTCGGCAATTGTTAGGCATTTCATCCTTGACGCAGTTGGTTCGAAGTTCTCCTAAATGTTCATCGTTCACCTATCAATCATCTCCTTAAATGAAAAATTAAATTTATTGAAGGGCAATCTCCCTTGTACCATTCAAATATATTGAAAGTATAAGGGCAAAAGTTAATTTCACATATTTAACCGAAATCGTAACAAAAAAAGGTGAGATGAGTGGTCTTTTGCAAACATTTAGTGTTTTAAGGGTGGTTTCTTGGAATGTTCAATTTAGGGGTAGTTTTGTACAAAATGGTATACTTAAAAGGCAGCCTTTTGGAATTTGTCCATTTTACTAACACCTAAACTACATCATAAGGGCTACTAGCAAAATAAAGAAAGACCTATTGACAATATATTTTTAATTAATTTACTCATTGATTCTTTTTATTCTAGGAGTGAATTGGGAACCCAAACCAAGTTTTGACATGACAAAGCCCCGTCTGAATTTTGATTGTTTCTTATGATGTTCTCCTTCACTGCTACTTCGTTGTTCATAAGACATCATCAAACAGAAATTACAATTACCCGTAGATAAAGCCATAAATTGAACCAGAACAATTCATGTCTTTGCAACTTCATCATAAAAAAGAGGATAACAGCAAACCCTAAATAGGGAAATTGTTGAGAACTAAATTTGTCCAATTAAGCACCTATCTAATTAATAATCCGATTAGTGAATCCCTTTGAAGAGATTGAGAACAAATCAATCAATATAATGTATAACCAGCAACAAAATCGCAACCTTTTATTACCGTCTAGATCCGCCCCAGCAGGTGCCGCTGCTCCCCCGCCTAGCTCAGCCTCATTTGTCTCTTTGTTCTTCATCACCCTAATCGGAATGCCCGGAGGAGTGCTCATTAGTGTGAATGCAATTGCTAGCTTCTTGCTATGGTGGATTAGGTTGTACTCTTTGTCTTGCAGGTCCATGCCATGTAAAACCGATTCGAGCAAAGAGGAGATCTGGAGTACGATGAGGTGCTTGAAGCGTTTCTAGAATTTCACCTATACTTATTACCTCAAGGTGACGACATATTTCCTTTATTACCTGCAAAGCCAACTAGGGAGGGTGCTTATATAAGTTCTTTTGTTTATTAGGTGGCGCCTTGAATGTAAGGTGGTCTTCGCGATGCTGTTTGCTCGCGTTCAATGATTACTGTTCAATCGTCGTCTTTAGAGGAAGTTTGACAGATGATGTTTTGTTATAGAGACGTTCTTCTCCGATCAAGACTTCAAGAACTCAACTCCGAGGCATTTATCTCAGGGAGGATTGCAAAGCTCTTATTTCTCTCTCTTGAATCGGATCCCTCCTTTAAGGTATCAAGAGGGGTATTTATAGAGGTGTTAAGCGAGCAGCTGGATGGCGACCTTGTGGTTTGACAGGGGACATCGCACATGCCCTCATGCTAGAGGGTTTGGGCTTGTATACATGGCGATGTCAACGGGAAGGTGCTTGGCCAGCGAGCTGCTTGCTCTTGGTGTAGGGTTGAATGACGCAAGGCTTAATTCTTTCCTTTTAGTGTAAGAGGCTTGTTCCCGATCTGTGTGGTTTGTGATGAATAGTAATATCTACCTAGTGTGATTTTTGTGTTAGGCGGCCCATTTATGACGTCTTACCCTTATTAATTAAGGAGGCTATTTTCCAGGGCATCGTCAGTGCCGACGCCCGGGGAAAGGTTGAAGGTTGTTGCTGGGGTCTGGGACTCTAGCGAGAGGTACCGGAGAAGAAAAAACGTCTTATCTTGACAATAGTCATTTTATCATTTTACCTCTAGCCTCACTCAAACTACGTAAACTAAATATTGTACTAATTTTACTAATTTAGACAATTATTTTATAAACTATCTAGAAAGTTACCCCTTTTCTTTGCCAAAACATACTTTAAAGACTTAAAGTTAAGTTTACCTTTTAGTTTGTACTGTTTATTCCATCTCTAATTAGACTACTTTTCAAAAATATTTGCACAAGTATACCATGTTTTGGAAAAATGAAAAAGTGGTCTATGGTGTTATTTGTGCAAATAGAAAATGTGACCCGAAGGGCCGGTAGCAGGTGAACCAAAAGGGAGGGAACAGGTGAGAGGGAAGAGAGAGGGAAGAAAGAGGAAGATTTGGCGCCAAATTAGAAGAGAGAGGGTGATGTGATGTGATGTGATTTTGTGGAACCCTTTTCCATTTTGTATGGTATAAAGGACAGACTTTTCATTTTCTTCCTCTCCCACTATTTCTGAAGTAGAAACTCATGGAGAGAGAGATGGGAGAGAAGGAGAATGTTCCACCATGGAAGACAAGCTCCCGACTTGTTGTTCCAGTTCCAGAGCACGTGTCGGCTTCAATCTGTTCACCTGTCAGTGATCAAAATCTCCGTGTCAATGTGATGCCCCATAAACCTTTGATGGAAAAAGAAAGGGGTAAGTGTTTTATGCGAAGTACTCTTCATCTATGGCGTTAGATACCCATCAATGTCTCTTTTGAACTTTGGTTTTGTTTTTCAGGTGGCAACACCTTGGTATGCGTCACTCTCATCCTCCATGGATCTTGGGTGGTCGAGAAAGGTACATGGGTGTATGTGGGTTCGAGGGCGCTGAAGAATATCATGATAAAACAGGACATCGACTTCAACTCTTTGAAAAACGTAATCAAGCTGAAGGGTGGCGATGGTGCCTCATATGCAGAGTGGGCGTTGTGGTACGTGCCGAAGTCGAAAGAAGGAGGTCAGCCGATCATTATTGCTGATGATGATGACCTCGAGTCGTTTAAATATCTGAACTTGAAGTGCGGAGAAGACCCATGGCCCCTGGCGATATATGTCGGGCCATTGGAGACGGAGAGCTTTGAAGTGAAGCAACCTGCCGGGGAAGAACGCCTCAGTGGGCCACCCTCGTCGCAAAAAGTGGACAATTTGGTTGAGATTATTAACGATGATGCATTCGGTAAGGCACATCAAACCCCCTTATGTGTAGATGGTGTGTTACATGCTGGGGGGAGAGGTGACCGAGGTCATACGGAAGAGTAAGAAGCTGGCAGCGATGGACAATCCTGACAAGGGTCATACGTCAGGTGACAAGGGAATATGTTTAGGTGACAGGGTACAGGGTCTACCTGTGATGGACAATCCTGACAAGGGTAATATGTCAGGTGACAAGGGAATGTGTTCAGGTGACAGGGTACAGGGTCTGCATGCGATCGACAATCCTGACAAGGGTAAAATGTCAGGTGACAATGAAATGTGTTTAGGTGACAGGGTACAGGGTCTTGAGGTGATAGAGTTGGGTGACACGGATACCTCTTCAGGTGAGACGGGACCTGGTTTGGATGTGATATGCCTTAGCAGCGAGGAAGAGGATGATGATGGGCTAACCCCCACGAAAGAGTTTTGGAGCTCGTTCGAGGCCGAAGATTATGAAGTGAAGCTCGAAGAAGATTGGGATGACTTGGAATCCAACGGTGTGGAGGAGGACAGGAGTATGATGGAGTTGGTGGAGGAGGAAGTCGAGGAAGAGGTAATGAGGGAACTTGAAAATTTTAAGCCCAGGACTAGAGTCTCCCCACCTACGAATCAGAACAATGATGCTATGATGGATAGAGCAACGACTCGTACCCAGGACCCACGACGCAACATTACACAACTTTCGGAGGGACAACTATTCGCATCAAAGGCTGAGGTGCTGACTCGCCTTCGCTGGAATGCGGTGGAGAATTGCTTCGAGTTTACGGTGAAGAGGTCTACAACAAAGGTGATAGTCGTGGTATGTGTGGACCCAAACTGCACGTGGACGTGTAGGGCTTCGCCTTACCGCCACACCACTATGTGGAGCATTCGCAATTATGTCCAGGAGCACACATGTGGGATCAACGTGAACCACAACCATAACCGACATGCTACGTCTGATATGATTGGCCGGAACCTCGTGTCCAAGTAAGTTGGACGATAGTTGTAAATAATGTAATCCTTGTCACATGTTAATATTCCACCCAACTAAATGTAATGTGTCACTGGTGTAATTATCCTTGTCATTAAGCAATGTTATGCAGACATTGGCAAAACCAGAAATAGGCGAATAACGTACCTTGTCATCCATGCTCCGCATCCACGTTGCCATAGATCCCAGCCTCTCCAACATCAGTTCAAGTGTTTTCCCCCACCTTACCATCCACGGGTTCATTGTTCCCATCAGGCTTTCCAAAACTTGCTCCGGCCTTGCTGGAGCCGTCACCATAATAACGGGGCGCCAACGCAGCCTCAACGTCATCGTATAGGAGGTCAGGCTCCTCATACCTGTAGAAGCACCCGCACATCAACTCAAACTCACCGTCGGTTGGGACTAGTATGGGGTTGTCTTCAACCTTTATGCTCTCCATCTCCTCTGGGTCCATGCGGGTTTAGATCGTCTCATAACTTACATTGTCGTCGTCGACAACCCACCTCAACACTGCTACCTGACCCCAACCCAAATCTCTCATCTTTGTGATATCTTGAACTTTTACCTTGGTGACATACTGTATGACCTTTTAATGCAGCATTCAAAAGGCTATCTCAACTCGAAGGCATAATCCCTGCTCTAGAGACGTCTCATGCCTTGGCTTATTTGGAGAAGCTGTGCCCAACACTCGCGGATGGTACCAAGCTTGTGCTCAACTGCAGTGGACGAGGAGATAAAGATGTGTAGACTGCAATAAAGCACTTGAAGATGTAATTTAACCTCTCTTTTTTTTCCATCTCATTTCGTCGTTGCGTGAACTCATCTAGTTCCAAGTGTTGATTGTAATTTTGCTGCCGAAATTTGAATGCACAAGTCAGGGATCAATATCCTGCTAAGTGCAGGTTGGATTGGAGTTCAGCATAAGGTAGAGCAAGTTGTTAGGATTTACAAAGAGAATAAAGTGTACAAGTTTGAGCTTTTTAGCTTCTTTGGCGGCTGAAACAGTGTGGTACGTACAAGAGGTGGATAGTTTACCTAAAGCACCTTGTAGTTGAATCTTTGTAGGTAGGCTTTTAGTATAGTTTAGGGCCCATTTGGTATTGATATCAAGATGTCGATATCGGTTGATATCTTGGTATCAAGATATTGATATCGGGCGATATCGATATCAAGTGGTACCTCCCTAAAAATCAGTATATCAAAATAAGCCAAATTTGATATCCGTTTGGTATCGATATTGGTATCGATATCTAGATATCAAGATATCGATATCGGTATCGATATCAAGATATCGATATCGGTTGATATCTTGATATCAGGATATCGATATCAAGTGATATACCCCCAAAAATCAGTACATCAAAATAGGCCAAATTTGATATCTAGATATCAAGTAATATCGATATCATCACTTGATATCTTATGGGATACCAAACACTAGATATCGATATCATTTTTTAAGTGATATCGATATCTAGCCATACCAAACACTAGATATCAGATATCGGGGGTTGATATCCGATATCTGATATCTAGATATCAATACCAAACGGACCCTAATTAAGTGATATCGATATCGCGATACCAAACACATATATCAGGTATCACTTGATATCCAGTGATATCTTAGGGATACCAAACACTAGATATCGATATCATTTTAAGTGATATCGATATCTAGCCATACCAAACAATATCATATATCGAGGGTTGATATCCGATATCTGATATCTAGATATCAATACCAAACGGGCCCTAAAGATGAGAGGTCTACCTTACAAAATAATAGAAGGTCATCAGCGAAAGCAAGATGGGGCAATTGCATCTCCTTACATCGCGGAAGAAATCGAAAGCCCGGATTCGCATCTTTCGAGTACCTCGGCGAGTTCATCAAAGTTGTCAAGCTTAGACGCGTTTACAGGCCATTTATCCTATATGTCCAAAATGCACTTTTTATATCGCCAACTACATAACATAACCAGATTCTGCTCTTTATCCCGATTCATACAATGATCCCACTTATGAAGTCTTCTCTCAACTTCTTCTACCTTCTTAGCAAGCATTTTGATTTTGGTTTCCAGCAAAGCAATCATCGAAATCTCGCTTCGATATTCCAAGACGCAAATTTGATTTTATCCATAAGAGATCCTTTCCTGAGTGCTACCCTCAGTGGTATTACATCGGTCTATTTGTATAGTACCTCCTCAACCAAAGCTGTATAGTCAGTAATTTCACACACCATAACCTTCCCATTCTGTTTGGGGTTGGGTTGTACTTTTCTCCTTTCTTTCCTATTGCTGAAATCCAGCGGGTATCTAGCTGGTCCATCTGAATCTTGGTTGGTGCTAGGGGCTGTAGCTATTCACAACTCTCCATTTGTGCCTCCTCCCTGATCACTATTGCTTGAATTCTCAATCTCACACGTTCTGGCTTCCACAAACAATATATTGTGTTATATAAATTATTAACCTTTTATTAATTTTTTAGAATAAGATTGGTGGGCTACTCCTCTCATTACACTTGAGGGGGTGTGTTGGTATACAAGTTGTCCCACATTGAAAAATAATGAGATATCATGAACAATATATAAGCTTGTCCGCAGACCACCTCCCTCCAGGTTGTCTTGACTCCATCGGAGATGGTTAATGTACGATTTCCAAATTTAGTATCCTTGAAGATGAAATGGATGGACTACACCGGAGATGGTTAATGTACGATTTTCAAATCTAGTCTCCTTGAGGGTGAAATGGATTGGGACCGGTGGATGTGACAACATGGTGGATCCCACATGACTATATTACCTCTCCTGCTCATTCAAGGATCTACAAACTCTCTCTCTAGTGGATTACGATTGATTTAATGGAGGAAGATGAGAATACAAATAACGTCAACTGGTTTACCAAACTTGCATAAAATTGCAACTAGTTGAGGAAAGTAGATTTATATTGCACTTTTCTTCCCTTGAGGTCGGTTTAGGACATTGAGAAACTGACCACTAATTGTCCTCTTTTACTTGCGAATCAGTCGAAGTTAACCTCAACACCTCCCACAGATTTTCAGAGACGCAAAGTACTTGGAAGATTTTAGTAGGGGTGGCCATAGGGATGCCCAACCCAACTATTGTCCTCCCATTGAGGAAATTGTATTTCCTCCCCATTTACAGCATGTGGACGTTTGCAAATTGGGACAAGTCCACATCACAATCTACCTTCTGATTGCACATTTGCTGGAGACATTAAGATGACTTGCTTGCTCTGATTTCACAATGCAACAACCTCATATAAGCGATATGGGATGGTGATACTACCAACATCTCTTCTATCCCAACATTTCTTATACAATCCTTAATTATATCATTCACTTTATTTTTATTGATTAAATCAATAGAGTTATTGTATTAAAAAAAATTAAATTTTTTAATTATAATAGAGTGTTGTTGCAAAAACGACTCTATTGTAAGTTTTTTTTTTTAAAAAAGAAAAGGATACGTTGGAGTGTCATTCTTTTGGAGTAATTTTATATGGAGTATTGTAAAGAGAATGTTTGATTTGGGGATTGAGAGAGAAATCGAAATTAAAATGTGATTCAATTCTTTTTTTAAAAATAATTATAATAGGGTCAAGTTTTAATTAACAGAGTGAATATTATACTTAGCATTATTAAGTATAATATTATTTTAAAAAATTAATTAAAAAATTAATATTTTATACAGTTTTTAGCTCCTTAGAAAACGTCTCAAAAAGTCAAATGACTTGTATTTTGATATCATGAACAACATATAAGTTTGGTGGGCTACTCCTCTCATTACACTTACACTTGAGGGGGTGTGTTGGTATATGAGTTATCCCACATTGAAAAATATTGAGATGTCATGAACAATATATAAGTTTGGCTGCACACGGCCTCCCTCCAGCTTGTCTTGACTCCACCGGAGATGGTTAATTTACGATTTCCAAATCTAGTCTCCTTGAAGATGAAATAGATGGACTCCACCGGAGATGGTTAAAATACGAGTTTCAAATCTAGTCTCCTGGACGGTGAAATGGATTGGGACCGGTGGATGTGACAACATGGTGGATCCCATAGGACTAGATTAACTCTCCAGCTCATTCAAGGATCTACAAACTCTCTCTCTCTCTCTAGTGGATTACGATTGATTTAATGGAGGAAGATGAGAACACAAATAACGTTAACTGGTTTACCAAACTTGCAGCAAATTGCAACTAGTTGAGGAAAGTAGATTTATATTGCACTTTTCTCCCCCTGAGGTCGGTTTAGGACATTGAGAAATTGACCACGAATTGTCCTCTCTTTTGCTTGTGAATCAGTCGAAGTCAACCTCAACACCTCCCACAAATTTTCAGAGACGCAAAGTACTTGGAAGATTTTAGTGGGGGTGGCCATAGGGATGAGCAACCCTTACCCAACTATTGTCCTCCCATTGAGGAAATTGTATTTCCTCCCCATTTACAACATGTGGACGTTTGTGGATTGGGACAAGTCCACATCCCAATATACCTTTTGATTGCACATTTGCTGGAGACATCGAGATGACTTGCTTGCTCTGATTTCACAATGCAACAACCTCATATAAACGATATGGGATGATGATACTACCAACATCTCTCATATTCCAACATTTCTTACGTAATCCTTAATTATATCATTCACTTTATTTTTATTAATTAAATCAATAGAGTTATTGTATTAAAAAATTTAAATTTTTTTAATTATAATAGAGTGTTGTTGCAAATAACGACTCTGTTGTAAGTTTTTTTAAAAAAAAGAAAAGGATATGTTGGAGCGTCATTCTTTCGGAGTAATTTTATACGGAGTATTGTAAATAGAATGTTTGATTTGGGGACTGAGAGAAATCGAAATTAAATTGTGATTCGATTCCTTTTTTAAAATAATTATTATAGGGTCGTTGTTTTAATTAAACACGACTCTGTTATAATCATATAAAGTTTTTTAATACATTTTTAAAATGTTAAAATTGGCGAAAATGTAAATCCACTTATTGGTGAACAAGACTTGATTGCCCTAATTTCATGATGCAATAACCTATGGTGTGATGTTTTAAGTAATATTAAAGTAAAAACGCTCCCTAACCCCAACCCCAAAAAAACCCTAGCCGCAACACAACAACTCCTCCATCTCTTGCTCCGGTGCTGCCGCCCTCATGCGGGTTTCTCCGGCCGCCTCCCTGGCGGGCTCGATGGCTGACGCGACCCTCTCCCCTGAACTGGTTCCCGGGTTGGCCATCTTTTTCGGGTTCCTGCTTGGGTCGGGTGGCGCCGACTCCATACACGCCGACCCCCACTCATCCTCCGCCACCTTTCTTCTCCACTCCTACACCACCCGCCGGAGTCCAACTGTTTCCCGGCGTTTTGACGCTCTCGTGGTTGGTGGCTTCGCTCCTCCCCATCCTCCGATCCGCCTCCATCACCACCCTCAACCGTATCCTCCGCCGCCGATCTCTTGGGACGCCTCCCCTCCTGCGGTGTTGATGGCATCGACCCCCACATCGACGTCTTCTGCCTCTCCTGGTAAGCACCTCGATGAAATCGAAAACCCAACCCTTCTTCAACACAATCAGCCGCCACCGCCTCCTGTTCGATGGCTCCCCAAGCTCTCTCCAACCTCCACCAACCTAGCCTCCACTACTGTATGGTGGCTGGTCAACGCCGCCCATCCTCCTTGCTGTTCGCCGGCATGGGTGCATTTCCTGGCCTCACCGGTTGCAACCCTCGCTCCTCCGACACCACGTAACCTCCCCAGGTCACACCTCCCCCACCTAGAAACCCCAAATCTCTAAATCAAACACCCTGTGCAACAGACATTTTCAACATGCAACCCAAACCTCAAAACAAATTTGATTTTACCCCTAGACTAACAAAATCAAAGTAACTCAAATCTAATTTTATCCCTACATCCCCTCATATTCCAAGACTAGCAGCCCGTTGTTGATGCTCAGATTCATGACCCTTGGGTCTAGATCTGACATCACATGCAACTTTACTGTTGATTGTGCAACTTCAGATCTCAAATTTTCGATTCCGAGCCACCACATGCAACACTATTGTTGAACGAGTCTGCTCGTTGCCGTAGTGGGATCCAGACCCGCAATTATCGCTTTCCAATCCAAGCCTCAAGAACTGAATCAAGATTCAGTGGCTCCAAATCAAGAATCAGTGTTATCAGAAGACTTTCCTAGATTTTTAATTCTAATTTTTTTTGTAATTGTAATTTTAGATAATTTTTTTTAGTTTTTGACTGGCGGCCCTCTGTGTAGGGTCTTTCAAGCCATCTGTTGATGGCTTCAAGATCGCTTTGTCGATCTACTTCTTGCCTACTGTCAAAAAAAAATGATGCAATAACCTAAAAATAGCTTTTATTGTACAATTCTAAATATTTGACCTTTGTCCCGTGTTGTTTCAATTGATTATATTTTGTTTCTTATTGTGGAAACAAATCCCTAAGTCCTTAGTTGTATAAATGTGTTTTCTTCCTACTATCTAGGTACATAACATGGTAGGGGATTAGGGGGTGACTTATTTCTCTCTCTATCACTAACCCGTCAAAACTTGACAAGATTGAGGATAGAGGAGCTCTATTTGGCGCTAGGAGAACAATATACAATCACTGGACAAGGACTGATTGCGCTCTCTCGGGGTTGTCCCTACCTTGAGCATTTGTCGCTATATGTCGTTTATGGTTATTAAAAGGTAAACTCATGGTTGTGAATTTTACCTT
This sequence comes from Persicaria maculosa, assembly GCA_963922045.1. NCBI lineage: Eukaryota > Viridiplantae > Streptophyta > Magnoliopsida > Caryophyllales > Polygonaceae > Persicaria > Persicaria maculosa. The sequence goes on from OY998254.1 coordinate 71,406,325, forward strand.
AAGGTAACGAAATGGAAAAGGTTACCTTGGTAGAGAGAAGTAACCTCTTTCCTTTTCTAATTTTGTTTTCTTTTTTTAATCAAAAAGTAAATGAAAAGATATGGTGGTACACATAATAAAGGGAAAGAAAATGTGAAAATAAATTTGAAGAAGTGTAAGAGGTTTCCATATGGTTGTATAACAAATCTTTTAGGATAAGGTAGAAACAGTGAAAATAAATTTAAACAAAAAATAAATGAGGTGTAAAATTAGGATAGGAAGAAAGCAAAGAAAATAGGTAAGTGGTTTCCCCATGGTTGTTGATGGTCTAAAGAGATTCGATATTTAAGCGGGAAGAAGAGTAGTTATCACCGATGGACTATGAGAGATTGGGTGGCTTGGGCTGAACACCGGTGATGAAATGGAACTTCCCCTTCTAGGATACTTTTACATATTTTTAGAGATGCAAAGTGTTTGGAAGTTTTGGTTGGGGTAGCCATACGGATGGATAGCCTGACTACTGCCCTATCAGTGATGAAATGATATTTCCTCTTCATTTGTGTCATACATATATTTGTGGGTTGAGACTAGTCCATATGCCGATCTAATTTCCCATCGCTTATTTGTTAGAGACGCTAAATCCCTATACTGGAGTTTTTTGTCGCACAAGGATGGACAACGTGACTACTTGACTATTGTTAGAGACGCTAAAGAAGTTTTAGTGGGAATTGTCCATACTTGTTGGAGACAATAAATCCTAATACTGAAATTTTAGTAGAGTTGGCCATAAGGATGGACGATCTTATCTTACCTTTACTGCGTTGCTAGTGATGAAACGGTATTTCCTCTTCGGTTGCTTCCTATGAATACTTTGGCTTGGGACTATTCTATATGCCGATCTACTTTCTCATCTCTCATATAGGCGGTGTGGGATGATGATACTACCAACATCTCTCAATCGTATCAATACTAACTGTGAAGGTAACAATGTGAAAGTTTTTCCAAAACTATGCCTCCTGTTACACCTATCTATTACCGCTACCTAACCTCAACCCGAATCTCTCATCTTCGTGATATCTTGAACTTTTGCCTTTATGCCATATTACCTTTTAATGCAGCATTCAAAAAATGCTATCTCAACTCGAAGGCATAATATAATCCCTGCTATAGAGATGTCCCATGGCTCATGCCCTAGCTTATTTGGGGAAGTTGTGCCCAACACTCGCGGATAGTACAAAGCTTGTGCTCATCTATAGTGGACGAGGAGATAAAGATGTGGAGACTGCAATAAATCACATGAAGATGTAATTTAACCTCTTTTTTTCCATCTCATTTCGTCGTTGCGTGAACTCATCTAGTTCTGGGTTTTGATTGTAATTTTGCTGCCGAAATTTGGATGCACAAGTCAGGGATCAATCTCCTGCTAAGTGCAGGTTGGATTGGAGTTCATCATAGAGCAAGTTGTTGGATTTACAAAGAGCTGGATAATTTACATAAAATAGTTTTCTTTTTCCATCAAAAAGAAAAGAAAATTGGTATTCTTGTTAGTTTATTGTTTGATGTCTGATTATAACTTTGAACATGTTTCTTGCTCTCCTTGGTTTTCCTGCCTTTGAACATTTGTTATTCTTTTTTCATTTTCAATGTTCAATCTGTATGCCAATTTATTCAACTTATTGATTCCTTACGAAGATTGAACCAGGAAAAAAAAAATGTCACATTAGTTATTGTTTAGTCATCCCAAATCCAATATCCGGTTTTGATTTTGTGCAATTAGCACTTTGAGATTTACATGGATAGACCACTTTTTTAAAAACTTTGCAAAAATAGCACACTTTTGGGAAAAATGTAAAGGTAACCTAAGGGTCTACTTTTGCAAAAGAAAAAAAAATGTGACCTCTTGGGCCGGTTGCAAGTTGGAGGAAGGAGGGAAGGCATTTGGTAAGGGTTTGATTTTGGCGCCAAAAATATGGTGAGATGGTGAGGTGATGGGTAATGTGATGTTTTGATACCTTTTACCATTTTTATGGTATAAAAGGGGAGGAGGAAAGAGGTTTTTCATTTTCTCTCTCCTCTCACATGTTTTACAGCAGAAAGAGATGGAGAAAGAGATGGAAAACGTTCCACCATTGAAGACAAGCGCCCGGCTTGCAGTTCCAATTGCAGAGCACTTGTCGGCTTCAGTTTGTGCCCCTGTCAGTGATCAAAATCCCCGTGTCAATGTGATCCCCCAAAAACCTTTGTTGGCAAATGAAAGGGGTAAGTGTATTTGGCGAAGTAATCCCCATCTATGGCGTTAGATACAATAGGACATCGATTTCATCTCATTGAAAAACCTAATCAGGCTCAAGGTCAGCGATGGTGCTTCATATGCAGAGTTGGCGTTGGCGTACATGCTGAACTCGAAAGAAGGGGGTCATCCGATCATAATAGCGGATGATGACGACCTTGAGGCGTTTAAATTTCTGAACTCAAAGTGTGGAGAAGATCCATGACCCATTGCGATATATGTCGGTCCATTGCAGAAGGAGAGCTTCGAAGTAAAGCAACCTGTCGAGGAAGAACGCCTTGCCGGGGAAGAAGGCCTGAGTGGGCCACCCTCCTCCCCAAAAGTGGACGATTTAGCTGAGATTGTGAATGTTGGGGCAAACGATAAGGCACAACAAAACCCTGTGTCTCTAGATGATGTGTTATATGTTGAGGGAGAGGTGACCGATGCCTTAGGGAAGAGCAAGGAGCTGGCTGCGATGGACACTATTGACACGGGTAAACAATCAAGTGACACGGGTATATTTTCAAGTGACAGGGTAGAGGGTCTGGATGTGATTGAATTGGGTGACACGGATACCTCTTCAGGTGACATGGGTGACATGGGTCAGGGGTTGGAGGTGATATCCATTAGTAGCGAGGAGGAGAATGACGATGGGTCAACCCCCACAATCGACTTTGGGGTCTCGGATGAGGACGAAAGTTTTGAAATGAAGCTCGAAGAAGACTGAGATGATTTGGAGTTGTACGATGTCACATGATATTTCACGTGTCACCTGTTTGAATTTGCTTATTTACATTTCTGACTGTGTCTACCATTTTCATAAGGAAATCACCCCTATCACCTGTTTGTATGCCCTTATCACCTGACTGATTCCACGTGTCACTATTATTTCCACTCAAACATTATAAAAACAAGTACGTGGATAAAGAAAACCCCAACTACATATGATGTTCATAGAAGACTAACATCTACTGACCAACCAATGTTTTAAAATACTACAGCTTATGACCAACGGATATCATAACATCCTACAAGCTTTGAGCAACGAAGTTCATAAAGCACAATCACAGCAATGTTCATAACCATCTAGTGAAAGTAAAACCAAGCCTTGATATAAAGTGGTCAGTGGTTTATTACAGTCTACCATGGAAGATGGCAGCAGCAAGCATGTGCCTATACGCCCCGATGAATGCGTCGTCAAGTCCGTCGAAAGTGGGGGTGTCCTTGGTGAGGTATCCTTGAAACACTATAGCTATTAACCTATATAACATATGACAAACTTTACCAATTTGTTAAGAAAATAACCCCCGTCATCTTTTTGTATGGTCGCGTCACCTGAAGGAATTATGTGTCACAATTTGGGGTTTCACTTTAAATTTGTTTTTGAAATGAATCATGTCACCTGTTTGTATGGACGTGTCACTTGAATGATTTAACGTGTCACTTGTTTGATTTTGACGTTTCACATTTCTTAGTGTCTGTCAATTTGTTAAGAAAATAACCCCTGTCACCGGTTTGTATGGTCGTGTCACCGGAAGGAATTAACGTGTCACAGTTTGAGTTTTCACTTTAAATTTGTTTTTGAAATGAACCATGTCACATGTTTATATGGCCCTGTCACTTGAAGGATTTAACATGTCTGTTTTTCCACACAAACATTTCAAAACCAAGTACGTTCGTAAAGAAAACCGCCAAGTGCATAAAATGTTCATAAAAGACTAACATGTATTGACCAATCAATGTCATAAAATACTACACCTACTGAATAACGGAGATCATAACATCCTACAAGCTGTGAGCAACAGAGTTCAGAAAATACAACCCCAACAAAGTTCATAACAAACTAGGGGTATGAAAATTGAAAAGTATGCCCTGATAAAAAGTTATCGGTGGTTTATTAAAGTCTACCATGGAAGATGAGAACAACGAGCAACTGCCTGTACGCCCCGATGGCAACGGAGAGCATAACTCCTTCATATGCTCCTTGTCGTAGCATGTCATCCACTTCTCCCCATCCCCGCTACACACCCACGATGACAATGTTATGTTAATGACATCGTTTGTAGAATAAGTTGGAGGCAAATACGGATGTGGGGTACCTTGCCATCCACCGGGCTAAGCCATCGTTGTCAACACGGATACAAGTCCCAGTTGAATTGCGTCCGCACTGGTGACATCGTCCTTCCCTTTTTTGCCCTACGATTTCTTCGCGGATGGGGCATGTCTTCTCCATCACCTCCCGGAGCATTTCTAGTCTTCTTGCCTCGAACACCCTCAACTTTTGCAGCCTCAGAGATCTAAAAAATGCTTAGGAAGTTTAAACTCTCATTCCGAGATTTGGATATCCCATGTCACCCAACTAAGTAAACCATGTGACTTAACTGCAATAACCTTGTCACATCAACTAATACTAATTCATATAATCGACATTCCTAGATTTTTTTTATGCCGTGTCACCAAACTAAATAAACTCTATCACCCAACAGCAACAACCTTGTCATCCCTAGTATGTCACCTAGCAGAAAACTTACCTCTTCATCCTGTCATTTTGGTGGCCAGTCTTCCCTTTCAGGTGTACCCTCCGTCTCTCCGCCCTTGTGGTCGTTGTCCTCAGCCTCCCCATCTTTGTTCATTGCTAAATCGCAGCCTCAACATCCATGTCCGGATCCTCTCCACCCTTCCCCCCATCTTTGACAAGCACCTCCACACACTCTTCCTTACTAACATCTTCGACACCATCCTTTCGACGGACCACAAGAGCTTAACTTATCACCTTTTCCTTGTAGGGGCTTCTCCCTGACTTCAATTCAGGTGCAATTACTGTAATCATATCGACATGAACGACCTGAAAAACAAATTCAAACTTTAAAGTGGATCCCTGATTTCCCGTGTCACTCAACATAAAACACAATGTCACAAAAAAAAAACTTACATCCTCATCCTTCCGTGCCCCCCATCCCCTTTCTTTTCATCGAAAAGTTTGTCTTTAGCTCCATCTTTCTCAACATCACCGTCTTTCTCTGCATCAATGTCAAAAGAAGCGCTAGCATCCCTTTCTCTTTCTTCCCCGGCTATTCTCATCCCTTTAACAACCCGCAGTCCATTGACGATCTCCTCCAACACTTTCATCTGCAGGGATTAGGTTTTTAGCATCACTCATACGGACTAAGGTGAACAAAAGCGTTCAGAAAACAACATTAGCTGACCTGGGTATGTCAAAACTCATTGATAATTCAAAAACAAGCTCAATTAAAACAGAAAACGACATTGTTGTCCAGCAACCAATGAAATTGAAATAAAAAACAAGAGAATGACATCAAAGGAAATATGTGGTATTCGTAGGACTATTCAAATTCATATCAGATTCTAATCGTCGCTTAATTTCAGATCGAAATGATTAGAACAATATCCTTTAAATATCAATATTTACGTGTCACCTTGAAAATGTCACATGTCAAGAGTCCATTTACCCTTATCACCTAAGTTATGCAGATTCTGTAGAAAACGAAGATGTGCGAATGAATGACGTATTTTCCCATCCAATTCAAAACCCATGTCACCCAATTTCTCTTCCAAACAAAAAATTCCAAATCAAACACGACTCAAACCTCAATCCTTCTTCTTCAATCACCCACCAAAACATCCCCATATCCCAATTTCAACTCCCACCATTGTCACCCTCTCCGACCTTCCTAAACCCTAAATGCAAATTTCCACTAACCATGCCCGAAAACCACCCTCTTCATCCTTCAATCGCACCCACCATTATCACCCCTCCACAACCCATCACTCAACCCACCATTGCCCTTTAATCCCTAAACCCCATTGCAACTCCTTCACCCACACACTCGACACCGTACGGTCGCACAAAACAGAGAAGAGAGAGAATGATTTCGGGTTGAAGGAGAGGGGGGAGTACCTTTATAGTCCGGCGCCGACGTTCTTGCCTTCTCCTCCACACTCCGACAACGGGGGATGTTCTCCGACCTCCTTCTTTTCGAAATCACCGGTTGTCTTCCCTTTTCCTTTTGCTTTCATTTGTTTTTTAAAATGAAGAGAGAGAACTGAGATGGAGAGAGGGGAAGAGTTCTGAATTTTTTCCCCTTTTCCTTTTTTTTTGGCAAGATTTCCTTCTTTCCTTTTCTTTTCCTTTTTTCTTTTTGGGAAATTTACCCCCTATTCTAGGTAGGGCTGTTCAAATTCGGTTTGAACCGAATTTTTGGGCCGAACCGAACCGAAATAACCGGAACCTAACCTAACCGAGATGTTTCGGTTTAGGTTTTCGGTTCAAGGAATTTTCATTTTCGGTTTTAGGTTCGGTTTGGACTCGGTTCGGTTAAAACCGAAAAAACCGAAATTTGTAATATTCATCAGTGTTTAGATGATCTCCACTAATCCTATAAAGTCACAAACTCTCTTTAATTGATATTGTTGTCTATATAAATGTAAGTATGTGACTATGTGAACCCACCGGATGTAGTAGTAAAATTAAGGACTTTTGTGGGAATTTTATTTTGAAACAAGGATGAGATCATAATAATAATAATAATAATAATAATAATAATAATAATAATAATAATAATAATACTAATACTACTACTACTACTACTACTAATAATAATAATAATAATAATAATAATAATAATAATAATAATAATAATAATAATAATAATAATAATAATAATAATAATAATAATAATAATAAACGTTATATTTTATTCAGCGATAATAAACTTGCTATATTTCCTTTAATTATAAGACATAGAATTGGGTTCGGTTCACTTAGGTTATAACCGAACCAAACCTAAGCCAAGCCGGTAAAAAACCGAACCAAACCTATTAGTTTAGGTTCGGTTTTCGGTTTTCATTTTTTGGAATTTCGGTTTTCGGTTCGGCTCGGTTTGGCCCGGTTCGGATCGGTTTTGAGCCGATGAACAGCCCTAATTCCAGGTTAGCAACCGGGACATTTTTACCAAATTTTGGGAAAAGGGTTATTTGCGCAAATTTTCAAAAATGGGTGCTATTTGTGCAAGGGTTTCCAAAAAAATGGTCTATCTATGACCATTTTACCAAACTAAAATCTCTAACTATAGATTTCTGGTTTCTTCTATCTAGGGTTGTTATATGAGCATAACAGCTCGAGCTCGGCTCGAAAAAAGATCGACTTGAGCTCGTTCACTTACCTAAACAAGCCGAGTTTGAACATGATTTTAAGCTCGGTTGAAAGCTCAACTCGTTCGATTTAAACTCTAATAGCTTGAATTTTATGAAATTTCTAAAATTTCTTTTAAGTTTATCTGTTATGGACCTATGGCCAAGTAAAATGGCTTAAAACTCAAAAAAAAAGTTTGACCCGAACTTGTTAATTTACTAAAAACAAACGAAGCAAGATAACTCGTTTAAAAATTGGACTCGACCTCGTTTAACAAATGAACTAAGTTTGAACCTGTTAAGTTCGGCTCGAATAACACCCTGATCCTCTCCCTTCTCATTTTTATTTTCTCGAGAGACTAGGGAATGGGATAAAGATGGTATATGGCTCCCTATAATCCATAACGTGAGCAAGGGGCTACCAAAGGCAAAAGCCAGACCCGTTCAACACACATCACGTGCCGCTCACGTGCACCCAGCTTCCGAGTTCCGAGTCAAAGTCCCCCCCGTCGTAAAGTTGAAAAAACGTCCCCCCAAACGCCAAAAATTCTCCCCTTCCCTCCTTCTACGGAGGTTCGTGTCCCCTCCCAAACCGCGTTTCACGACGAAATCCGCCATTGATTTCCTCCCTCCCTCTCTCTCTCTCTCCTCTTACTCTTTCTTCGCTCCCACAGTGATCTTTACCAGTACACGAAGACCACCAACAACTAGAAGACCTACCACGACTCCCTCCACTTTCGCTTCTCCTTCCACGATACCACACTCCCCTCCTTTTTCTCTCCGTTTGAGCCTCAAAGTCCATACTTTGCTGCTTTTGACTCCTCCAGCGCTCTTCGCTTTAATGGATTCTTCACTGTTTCTATTTATTCCTCTTTTTTGTTTTTGCGCTTTAATTTGAAATTTTGAAGCTGAAAGTGAATGATTCGTTTGGAGCCCGCGAGTTTCATTTATTGATCGATTGAGGTTGATTTTTTTGCTTGTTCTGGAAAATTCTTTTGTTGCTCTTGATTTCTCTTTGCTGGAATGGTGAGGAAGATCATGCCGGTCTCGCGACCGAAGTCGAGTGGCGAGTGTGATGAGGTGAATCCCGAATACTCCATTGCGTTGGTGTACACCGGTCCGCCGGTTGATCAATCGATTCCTCGAGCTTTGCCGCTCGATTTTGGTCAGATTCCGACTGCGAAGGTGGCTACACCGGCTGCCGGTCTGGCTGATTTAGCGGTGCCGGTTGTACAGCCAATTTCTAGGAGTAGTAAGAAGCAGAGTAGAGATTCGAACGCACGGATTGGGACTAGGAACTTCAGTTTTAGAGATGAAGGTGTGGATCTGGATGGGAGTGCTGAGTTTCGGGATCAATCGAAAGTAATTGGTGAGAAAGAGGGGAATGGGGAGATGATTTCTTCTTCTAGGGTTCTAGATGAGTTCTTAGGTCGAGCAATTGATGGTACCGAGAGCTCTGGAACTCTAGGGTTCTCTGATAGCAGGGATCATTCCCATGAGCTGTCTGGGAGTTCAGATATAGAGGAAACCCCACTCCACCGTGGTTCTATACAGAATTTGGCGGAAGTAAGCTCCAACCCGCAGGCGTTTTCGGTGGAAGTGTCTTCCTCCTGCGATGATATATCGGATGAGGAAGGTCTTCAAAGGCCACCTAGGAGGGGTAATGTTACCTTTGCCAACCCTGATACATGTGAAATGGTTGACGGGGAGGAGGATGGATACGAATATGGGGATTCAGCGTATGATGTAGAACAACCTGTTCGGGTGAGGAGGCAGTTGCCTGACAGGGTTGTGAAGAAAGGGCTTTGCTTCCGTTGTCTCAGGGGCAACCGGTTAACTGAGAAGGAAGTATGCATTGTATGTGATGCAAAGTATTGCTGTAGTTGCGTTCTTAGAGCGATGGGGTCGATGCCAGAAGGGAGAAAATGTATTAATTGCATTGGCTATGCGATTGATGAGTCAAAGAGGAAAAGTTTAGGGAGATGCTCTCGGATGCTCAGGCGGCTGCTGAGTGAAGATGGCGTTAAGCTAATTATGCGTTCTGAAGTTAATTGTGCTGTAAATCAGATTCCAGCAGATCTTATAACTGTCAATGGAAGGCCTCTATCTGAGGAAGAGTTGAGTCTGTTGCAGAGTTGCCCGATTCCACCTTCTAAGTTGAAGCCCGGACGTTATTGGTATGACAAAGTAGCTGGGTTTTGGGGAAAGGCAAGTGTTAATGTGTTGTTATCCCTTCATTTTTGTTTAATTGCCTGCAAGAATCAAGAATCAATAATCCCTTTGGTTCACTGTTATATTCTCTGAGGGTTGTGTATTGTGTTATAACAGGAAGGACATAAGCCTTGTCAGATAATTACTCATGATCTGAATGTTGGGGACCGCATCAGGCCAGATGCTAGTAATGGAAATACAAAAGTGTACATTAACAATAGAGAAATTACCCAAAAAGAGCTATGGATGCTAAAGGTTCCTTTTTTTAATATTTATTTTGATGGTTCTGTATACTTCTATATGCAATGCTGTAGGCATGTTAATGATTTATTGAGGTTTTATGCAGTCAGCAGGTGTTCAATGTGCTGGAATCTCTTCTCTTTGGCTGGAAGCGGATGGTTCATACCAGGAAGAGGGAATGAGGAATGTGAAGGACAGCATATGGGGCAAGGTTTATCCTCAACTTGTAGTGATGTTTCCTTTTCATTCACTCTGTTTTATTTCTATTCTTGAATTGAATGGTGGTTCTATTTGCAGAAGAGAACAAAATTTTTGTGCACTTTATTGTCCTTGCCAACTCCTGAATCTCCACGTTCGAATGGAATAATGCCAATCAATACTGGGGAAGGATCAGTCTTTAATGATCGAAGATCACTTCATAAGCTCCTTTTGCTGGGCAATAATCACTCTGGGACAGCTACCATATTTAAGCAGGTAATCACTCTGGGCAGTATTTTCATTCAAGTTGTCAGCTATCTCATCTATGTCGAGAACATTTTCAGAAAGAATGTTCATTCAAGTTGTTTGATTTTCATTCTAGCTTCTCTGGTTTATCAGCCAATGTTTGTCAATTCACGCTTTGCACATAAATCATCTTAAACGTTTTGTTTTTAATTTTTAATCTGGTGTTTGCTATCCTCTGCAATTCCCATCTCCACTCAGTGCATTTGGCTTAGGATGTATTTCTGAATTCTCTTGGTGATATTTCATGTCCAGGCCAGAGTCGCATATAATGTCCAATTTTCTGAAGAAGAGCAGGAAAATATTAAATTTATGATTCAGAGGAAGATGTATGGTTATCTTGCTGTTTTGCTGGAAGGGCGTGAAATTTTTGAAGAAGAATGTTTGGCTGAAATGAGAAAGCAAGCTGCTGAGCGACCTGGTCCATCAGGTATGACTTATGAGAAGATTCTATTATCAATTCTCCCCTGTTTGCTTCTTCATGTTGCTTCGATTTGGCTTGGTATATTGACTCTTGTAACTAGTCTGTGGCTGACTGGATGTATTATTAACTCATTTATGCTTAAATCCAACCTTGGTATGTATAAATTTCTCAAACTCCATTTCTCACTTGCAAATGCTCATCTGTTTGAATGGTTCTTGTTACATCAGACCTCAATACCTGAATTGAACTAATATGACTGGACAGTTATGACTTATGAGGGTGTACACTGTCAGATCAGAAACTAACTTGAACAACTTACCTAACTTGAAATCGAATTGAAATACTCCATAAAAACTTGGCCAGAAAAAGAAATGCTTTCGAAATGACCAATCTGATCACTGCTTTTGCAATTTCTAATTATCTATGGATCCTAGAATAGTTTACTGTCAAGACACACTCAGGTCTTACAATGTAGTGCTATCCGTTGGTCATTTGTGGTCTCTGTAGCTTATTATTTTGCTTCGCTATTCAGATTGACACGTCTGTTTTCCATTTGAAATGAAGCTATATGAATCTTTTACTGTTAGCCAAGATCCCTGAGGTTGAATTGTTTGGTCATTGTCAAAGTAACTTTTTATAATTCGCTTAAAAGGCTTTTTGGTTATTTATGCTGTATATGATTATTTGGTTCACTGCAGATTACATCCACAAAGAGCTTGAAAAGACTGTGTATTCAATATCTTCTGGCTCTAGGCTGAGATCCTCTGCAGATTGGCTCATCAATACAATGGTTTCAGGCAATTTGGATATCACTTTCCCTGCCGCAACTCGAGAGTATGCTCCATTAGTTGAAGAATTGTGGAATGACCCAGCCATTCAAGCCACATTTAGCCGAGTTGATGAGTTAGGACTACCGAGGGTAGCCAATTACATCTTGAGTAAGGTAATAATGGTTTAGTTGATTATTGCTAAATTGAAGTAAGTTCTTTAATTAGGGAATTTCTATATCACTTATGATTGTTAGAGTAACTTGAACAAAGTGGTTAGGTCAGGAGAAATCTTAGTTCATGCACTGGTGTAACGAATTAAAAAAAAAAGTTTTTTTTTCCAGTTAAAATTGTGACAGCTTCCTAAAATTGACATGTGAAATGCTTACACAAATTTAACATGCATTTCTTCACGCTGGCTATAAATAATTGATTGAAGAGTAATGTGTTAGTTTGGTAACTTTCAGCTATGCCTGATAAATATGTCAATGAAGTGCATAGAGTCCAACAGTGATGACTGATGATAATCCATCTTTATCAAAAAAGTTGGATATCAGCTTTGTTTACTTATCATCGTATTCATATCATCATATTAGAGAAATTCAGATTTTGAGTGGCATTGGAGATGATAATTGTCTTCTCAGCAGCTTCACTCTTTCATTTTGATCTATCACAAATTTTTTTAATGGAAAACTCAGACCTAGTTTATTTAGAAACCAAGAAACTAATCCTATTGATGCAGACTATGAAACCAAACATTTGATTGCCTAATGAGTGGAATTTAACTGCATCATTCAGCTGAAGTACATATAGACGCTGTTGGCTTAGGAGTAGATACTCATCGTTAGTCACGCTTATCAAACATTTATTACATTGTCATCATTCTTTCTCTTCGAGTTTTTAGAGAACAGGGTAATAAGAATTGTAAATCAACTCAACTGGAAAGTGGAAACCAGTACAAACAAGTGATGTTTAGTGCCTCCAGAACCCAATTAACACTAAAAAAAGAAAGAGAAACCCACTTGAACTGTGTTTTCTGTTTGTATATTAATTATAATGCTTGATGTTCTATCATTCATTAGGCAATCAAATGTTTGGATGTAACATCATTTGCAGTATCTGGATTGATTATGGTAATAGATATCGCTGGTCACCTGATGGTTTTCCTTTTGTCTAGTTGTTTAAGTGATAGTCATAGTGATATATCCTGCAGGCAGTTGAGATTGCGCAAGTGGACTATGAACCTTCAGAGACTGATATCTTGTGCACCGAGGGCATTAATTCTTCTAACGGGCTTGCACAATTGGAGTTTTCGTTTCCCGTAACAGGAGAAGAAGGCTGCACAGATTATAACGAACAACCTAATAATCATGAAACCAGGTGAGTCTCATAATTCAGGCAAATGTCGTAATCATGTGCTTCGTGAGCTAAGAAATCATTCGATCTGCTGTAGCACGAATAGCCCTCCTGATTTGGTGTGGTGTCTAATGTTCAGGATCTTCTCATTCAAATGCCTATTCACTCTTTCTCTTTGCAGGTACCAACTTATAAGAGCGCACGGAAACAGCCTAGGAAAACAATGCAAGTGGCTGGGGATGTTCGAAGATATCAGTGTCGTCTTATTCTGTGTCTCTCTGAGTGACTACGACGAGTACGAGGTTGACAGCAACGGCTCTCGTGTGAACAAGATGATGGCAAACAGAAGGCTCTTCGAAAGCATTGTCAGTCACCCCACTTTCTCCAACACAATCTTCCTCCTGATCCTCAACAAGTTCGACCTCCTCGAGGAGAAGATTGAGCAGGTCCCGCTCACTGAATGTGAGTGGTTCAGTGACTTCAATCCAGTGCTTAGCCGCCACCAAGCCAACCGGAGTGGCTCAAATAACATTCCCCCACTGGCCCAGCGCGCCTTCCACTACATGGCGGTGAAGTTCAAGCGACTTTTCAAGTCAATAGCGGATAGAAACCTGTACGTATGCCGGACCACAGCATTGGAGCGGAACACAGTGGATGGAGCCATGAACTACGCTAAGGAGATCATAAGGTGGGAGGAAGAGAAGCTTAGCCTGAGCCTCAGCCACAGCATAAACGAGATTTCGAGTGACAGCATTGAAGCTAGTACTTCGTAGTTGTTGCCATGTTACCTCTAAAGGATGTTCTCATAATCCGAGAACTCGACTTGTAAGGAGCCATATAAATATGTTTAGAGCTAGTCCAAGGTTTCGTCTCTTCGACAAGGATCCGCAAGTGAGTGTATAATACTGTCATCAATGTCGATGTTGCTCGAAGTTGAAATGTAGTAACTAGTTAACAGAATATGATCGCATTATCATATTTTGGAATGCAAAAATTCCTGTAATATCGTTTTCAAACCTCAAATTGCTTGATTTTTACTTGAATGGATGATGAATACCATTGTCCATTCGTCACTCAGGACAAGTGAACTTGTTAACGTTACTAAAATCTACTCCCGGCGCAATGTAAAGGAATCCAGGAAGGACAAACAAATGCACACAAAAAGTCTGGATGCTCTTTAGCTGAAAGCTAATGGTTCCCACATCAACCCCACTAAAAATATCATATGCTTTGCAGTTATTGTCCATTACATAAAACGTTTCCAGGTCTAATTGGAAAGCAAGGAGAGACTCGGATTGAAGAGAAGATGGACACTGGGCATGTCTATTTTTCCATATCATGATATCATCTGTTCAGACGATGACATTGATACTCTAGTACAGCAGCACGCCAAGGATGGCATACATTCGGACCGCCGAGGAGTTCAGTTCAAGCAGAGCAACTCCTTTTTGAGTCAATTCTGTCCATTTGGAACCATTTGGATAGTTATAAAGCCTAGGTAAAAACAGGGAGCAGAAGTGTAATGCATAAAAAGCTAGTTTAGTCGGGTACCATTGTTGGGTTTTCCTGAACTCTGTGAGCACAGGATATATGTTCTCGAAGGCTGCATAGGTCTCGTCCCTCACCTGAGGAAGAGGCATCAAAAGCAATATTTTTAGTATTAGGTAATTGTCAGCCGATTCAGCCACATGCAAAAGATAGGACAGAATGGGGGGGAAAACTGATTTCCTTGTGGAATCAATATAACTGACCTTTGCTCCTGTAAGAACAATCTTTCCCGATACGAAAATAAGGAGCACAATCTTCGGCTGCTTCATCCGATAGATTAAGCCAGGGAACAGCTCTGGTTCATACTGCCACACCAAAAAAGAAGAAAAAAATACATGCTTTGATGAAAATATATATTAATAAAATAACAAAAAATATGGCACATTCAATGATTAGTCGCCATGCATCAAAACAAGCATTCTTAATGACCTTCCATTTTCCAGAAATCCCTTCAAGTTCCTAAGAACCCATAAAGTTAAGCATCAAATGTTCATTTAGGTTTCACAAACAATCATACCTGTAACCTAGCCATGACAGCACCACGGCTAAATAGGTCTAACCCAAAATGATGAAAAATATTACAGAAATAAAAGAGGTCGCGATCAAACTGTCCTCATCATTCGAAATGAACATATCACCTAGGTCACACTTACACTGGAGAAAGCACCGTGAGCATATGCAAGCCCTTCCAGTCTAATAGGGAATTTAACGTCACAGGATCCAACAATGTTTTGAATCTTGAAATCCTGAAGAAGCAAGGCACACAATCGGGCATTATGTATACTGAACTTGTGGATGAAATAATCCACTTTTAGAAGCAAATGACAACATTTTCCCAAGGAAACATACCTTAAATTTGGCTGGGAACCCAAGCTTCTGGATAATACGGGCATACTATAATGCAGCAAGTAGAGTGAGAAAATGCCACATTCCAGAAGCATGCAATGCATCTGAAAAAGAATTAAAGAAGCATCATAAGCTAAGTAAGCAAAATATATATACCTTCCGAGCTGCTAATCTTGACTGATGTTCACTCTTTGCTCCTGTACACACCTGATATAGAAAACAACCGAGAATCCTTCAGAACGTCCACAGATATACAAAGGAAACATCATGTTAAACTGGAACTGGTGAAACAAACTAAAAACTGAATACAGATGAGTTGACAAACATATAATAGGGGAAGACAAAACTAGAATACGGGTTTGGGGAATCAGGAGATGGGAATTAAACAGCAATAATGAATATGGAAGCATGATACCACAGCAGAGAGCCACGTATAGTATTGCAAAAATAAGCCAGGGAGCCAGCAGGAAGACAAGTCTAGCATACAAAGGTATTTATGCCATATAGTCACAGAAATATATTTTCAAAATTCAACCATCACTCATTCTGATGGATGAACTTGACACCTGCACTAAAATAGATTTAAACAAACAAATGAAAATTACTCAAATCCATATAGCTACAATGAAGCCATGCACGTCAGAAGGTTTGAACCTCACCATTTTACCAGAAGCAAATATCAGAGCTGTGGTCTTTGGTTCCCTAATCCTCATAATTACGGCAGCAAAACGCTGTAAAGAAGATGAAACAGTCTCAGTAATAATTCATAATAGTACTATAGTAGTAATCAAGTGACCTTGAAATCACAACATGTAGCAATCTTATTCAGGATGAAACAAAACCACTGGCCTTTGGGTTGTATTCTGCATTACGAGCATGGAGGGCAATAGCTTTGAGATCTAATTTGCAGTCCAAGTTGACAGTTGATACAATGTTCCTGTAAAGAGCAACAAATTCATCAGTAAGCACAAATCAACTGGCTATGAATGTTGTTCTAGGTTCACTGTAAGAGAACTTATAGTCAACTCCTTCCTTATCCAGATTGCAAAACTTACTCTCAGAATAAAACAAAACACACATATCCCACTCCTAAAATATTAGGTGAGGAAAATAATACAACAAAATCTGTTATTGTACCAATTGTTCATTACTCCGCTACATAAACGTTGAATAAGAGAGGGGTAACTTACTGTAGAGTAGGAACAATCCCAGATGGGTGCTTTACAAGATCTACGGGTTGGCTCCCTTCCAACTCTTGTTCAGCCATTCGCTTTTATGTGATTGCGGGATTTTTCCCTAAAAAGGAACACGGGAAAAAAAAATCAGAGACCAACCCAAATCGTAGACATCAGAAAACCCAAACAATCCAATCCATCGCAGTAATCGTTAACCGATAAACATCCGATAGCAATTCCACATTCAACGGCGAGAAAACAAACCACTAAAACCCAACCCTAGCTCACAAAAGAAACGAAATCGACATCGCAATCGTCAACCAAAACACATGTCAGTTTGTTTTTCATTATTAAACTCGATTCACAATCCACAGGCATCCATAATACAAAAAATCCAAACAGCCAACAAAAAAGGAGGCCCCAAAATCAGACCTCCAAAACTGAAACCTAGGGTTTCCCGGTAGCGCCGATCCGAAGCAGAGATGAAATTCAAGGCCAAATTATAGGTTGTAGGGGGATGTGGATGGAATCAAGAGGATGATAAGCGCGAAGGAGTTTGAAAGGAGGGGAATTTTATAGGAGATTTGAAAGAGGGGTTGCTATATAGGAGAGCAAGATGAGAGGAGAAAAAGAGAGGATGGAGAGAGAGAACGAGGGATCTGGGGAGGTAGTGGTTGCCGTGTGGGATCGTCTTATAAGGGGATGAAACTAGTATATGTGTGTTCCTAAAATACCCCTGAGTTTTCGTCATGGTCAATGGATTCTTAGGGGTATAAATGTACATTAACTTAGTATTATTAATTCTATTTATCTTTTTTCTTTATTCTAACCCGCCTAGCGGATATTAGAAGATTAAAGAAAAAGGTTATTATCAATATAATATCATACTCCGGAAAATATCATGAAACCGGTTCCATAAAAAAGTGATAAAAACGGAGTTAGAAAATTGTTTATTTTATTATTTTAGAGTAATTTTAATTTACATTGTTAAAAAAATTTTATTAAGTAAGAATTGAAAGTTAGATATATTTAAATCTCGATAGTCGACAAATCAGCAGACAATAGATTGTCAAAGCATACAACAGAAAACAGAAAATGTGCAATACATAAAACAAGCGAAAACATGCCCTACCTAGGATAAATATAGGCAAAACTAAATCTAGAACGTTGGAACGTAGACTACGATCTACGGACGAAGTCAAACATCCCATCCTCCGGCGACGTAATTTCGTGGTATATATGTTAAAAGAAATATAAAAAAATAAGGTAAAAAAAATGTGAAAGATAACACTAAAGTTGTCTAGTAAGAGCATGCACATTAGAGGGCCCGAACTCGAGCCCTTAATTTATTTTTATCTCTGCCACATCAGCTTAAGAGCTTCATTCCAAATTTTTAATATTTGCACCATCATTGGAGAGCCCGAGTCTTGGGCCCTTAAGTTATTTTTTCACTATTTATATTTTTCATCTACTCTATTATTATTATTATTATTATTATTATTATTATTATTATTATTATTATTATTATTATTATTATTATTATTATTATTATTATTATTCTTATTATTATTATTATTATTATTATTATTAAATTGTTGGGAAGAGAGAAATATGTTGAGAAGATGGAAATATGTTGGTATTTTTTTATTTAAAAAAAGTAGTATATGGGTATTTTTTTTAAAAAAAAATAGTATTTGGTTACCTTATTTATAGGATAAATGGGCGTAATATCTTTTTACAAAAACATAAATAAAATGGGTGTCTAGGGGTAGATAAAATTATTTTCACACTCAAATATAATTTTATTTTATTTTTTTAATTTCAGAAAATGCCTAAGATTGAATTTTTAAGAAGTGAATTTACAACTTTTCTCGTTGAGCGTATCAAGGGCCTCATAATTTGAGACTTCTATATAAGGGCTTCCGGATGGGGCTCTTACCTCCTTTTGATTTTTCTTTTTTTTTTTTAATTTTGCTTATTTGGCGATTGTAAGGGCTCAAAGGCCCTCTAATGTTCATGCTCTTAGGGTTCGTTTGGTTCAATGTGGGAATTGAAATTCCCGGGAAGTTACTTCATGGGAATTGAATTACCGGGAAATTCAATTGACGGGAATTCTAAAAATATGTTTGGTTGATTTTTTATTCTAGGAGATTGAAGGAAGGAAATGGAAATTTTCAAGTTAAAAATGGGGGAAGTTGAACTTACCTAGGGGAGACTAGGTAAGTGAACTTCCTCCATTTTGGGGGAATTCAACTTCCCATGAAGTTAAATTCCTACGTTTTTTAATTTTAGAAATACAAACCAAACACATGAATTTCCCCTACTTTCTGGGAAGTTCTACTTCCTGGGATTTTGAGAGTCAAACCAAACGAGCTCTTAGTTTGTGAAAATGAGGGAAGGAAGGAAAAGGGATCCAGAGGTCATGGGTTCAAAGTTCAAACCTCATTCTTTTCCCTTTTCCCTATTATAAATGTCATATTTAAATCAAATTTTATATTTTTCTTTTAGTATTTTCATAAGATTATTCATTATATTACACATATATTTTAAAAAATTCTTCTGATTTTTATTCCTATGAAAATTTTTTAGTTAAACCACAATTTATGAGGTTTTTTGTTATAGTTTTCAATCTAATCAATTTTTTTTTCATTTACCAATGATCAATTCTTTAAACCTCATTCTTTCCCTTTCTCCACTATTTTTTATTCCAACCACATTTCCCTATTATAAATGTCATATTTAAATCAAATTTTATATTTTTCTTTTAATATTTTCATAAGATTATTCATTATATTACACATATATTTAAAAAAATTCTTCTAATTTTTATTCCTATGAAAAAAATTTAGTTAAACCACAATTTATGAGGTTTTTTGTTATAGTTTTCAATCTAATCAATTTTTTTTTCATTTACCAATGATCAATTCTTTAAAAATTTTATAATTTTTTTTCAATATCTTTTTAAAAAATCTCAATCATGCTACACACGTATAAATTATTAAATTATTGCATGAGTTTTTGTAATAAAATATCATATTTATACCACAATTTATAGTTTTCTTTCAATATATTTAAAAATTTCTTTATTATATATACCGAGAAATTTTTTTTCCCCAACAAACAATTTCGCCCCCCTCTAATGATTCCTGCGGCCGCCACTGAACGCTAGCTAGGTATACACGAGGAATCTCCGGGCAGTGAAGAATGAAGATGAATCTCCAAGAAGTTCCTTTACGTTCACGGAGTCACCCTATACACACCACCTCAACCCTAGTCAGTCCTGACTCCGAATGCCAGAATCTCAACAAAGAAGAACGCCTAGACGCACCAAAGCAAAGTTTGCCCGAGCAAACAGCACCACGAAGGACCGGTTGAAACGGACTAGTCAATCCCTATCGGGATTCAATACAGATTTGTGGCGTTGTTTATTCAATCCCATTCGAGATTTATTTTGAGCCCTTTCGAGCAGGATTTCCGACCCTGTTAGAATATTTATTTCAAAGGAGAATTTAGATTGTCAACAAAAAAAAAAAAAAAAACTTTCATTGTTTTTATTCAAGTAATAAAATAACCCGAATTTGACACTTCTGATTTCTTATTGCATGATGTTGTAGAGTTTCTCAAAAGAGTCTATATGGTAGGGCACAATGTTTTTTTTTAATAACTAATAAGTCGAAACACCTAATAAATTGGAAGGGCGTAAGAATTTGAAATACCAAACAAAAGTCTAATCCCTATTTTGATTGAGGTATATTAAGTTTTTTATTTTTTTTTTTTATTTTTTTTTATTATTTTTTTTTAACAGAAAAGGATTTGGTTGTTGACAGACAACTAACCAAGAGCATCCCGAAGGATGATGCTGCTTAAAGCAGCGTCAGAAGGGAGAAATATTAAGTTTGTTATTGTTATTAGCGAAATGATGAGTAACTAGTTTTTAAAAATATCAATAAAATATTTATATGAAAAAGAAAAGTAAATTATCTCATCAGGTTGATATGCCATGAAATCCACCCTTTTATCACCATGGTCTATCGATAATTTTTCACCCTTATCAATAAGAGTCATACTCATATATCATATGGAGTAGTTTACATCTTCACAAATAAGTAGCAAACCACCATGACAACAGAGCCGTTGGAGATCACAAATTTGAACTATGTTATCAACCGTCATTGAGTTTCAAGCAAGTGTACACCA